>CM060928.1:208075921-210575921 GCA_030765085.1 Allium cepa
TCATCAAATGTGTATATAAAGTCTAGTTTAGTGCTTTGTTAAAATCTTTCCTCAAGAATCATCATTCACATTCAAATAAACTTGCATGCATGTTTTAGTCAAAATCAAGTTTTCAAAAAATGCATGGAGCGGGGATCAAACCCAGATCACTGGTTTGGAAGGCAAGTACTCTAACCAAATGAACTACTATAATTTTTGCTTAACAACAGAATTTTGTCGACTGAATGCAGTCAGTCATTCGACTGAATCTACGCATTTTAACATATTTGTGCACGATTTTTTTACATGTCTTCATTATTCAGTCGAATGATCATTTTCGACCAGTCGACTGATCTGAACTCAACTGTCATATTTTGAAAAGACATTTCCATTCTACGAAAGGTTGCGATGCTTCTCTGAACGGAAATGGTTGCATCTTTTGGTCAGAAATCTTCACCAAATGGCAGCAACCCTCTGTCTACTACAAATACATGTTCCCAAACACTTCATATTCATCGAAAATCTTTCTATCTTATATTCTTCTTGTGCACTCATACTTGCATTCAAACGGCAAACAAGCATATTATTACTTTGAATCTCAAAATAAACTTTCATAATCTTCGATTCTTGGCATCACCTTCTTTTTATATCTTCACATACACTTCATACACATAAGGATTTGACTATAGAAGGTTTGTACTATCATAGATAAATCAGTGTTATCAAGAACACACAATGTCAGATATTCTTTTGTATTTGTTGGAGTCATGTTCTGCTGCTCAGGCGTGTGAAGTCCTCTTCGGCTGCCGAGGCGAAATCTTGTTCTACTGCTCAAGTCCCTGTTTGGTTGCTCAGGGGTTGTATAGACCTGTTCCTCCGGGTTAAGTGAAGGTTGTTGTTTTAGTGAAATTCCAGAAGGAGTCTGGGACTAGATGAGGACGGAGCTCCGAACCAGTATAAAAATCTCTGGTGTCATTTTATTATACTGCTTTTATATTACGCACTATTTACTATATTTCTATCATCACTATACTCTGTATTATCGTACATCCATATTACACGATCCTAAGTGATAACTAGCATACAGTAGTCACTTTCATTTGGTATCAAAGCTTGGAATTCTATCGGTCCTGCACACTTTCATTTGGTATCAGAGCATGCTCATCTTATAACCGTCACATGGTTATTTGATATCTCAGTAATATGGATAGTAACACTAACATTAGTTTTACTGAAGGTCAATCCACTGTACGACCTCCACTATGTAATGGCATGAATTATAACTATTGGGCTACACGAATGCGTATACATGTATATATATGCAAGCAAATAGTTTTGATTCATGGAACATTACACAATTAGAATATCACTTACCCACAACTGAATATTCAACATGGTCAAACACACAAAAACAAGATGCTGCTTCAAATACCAAAGCCATGAACATGTTATTTTGTTCTTTAGATAAAAATGAGTTTAATCGTGTTAGTATATGCAACACTGCCTATGAAATATGTAGAACACTAAAAGTCACTCATGAAGGTACTAACAAGGTTAAACAAAGTAAAATATCTATGCTTAAGAATCAATTTCAAAATTTTAGGATGAAGCAATATGAATCTATAAATGATATGTACTCCCCATTTCAAGATACTCATCATTCTTTATTAGGACTAGGAGAAATATATTCTGATTTTGATATTGTTTCAAAAATCCTTAACTTTTTAACGGATGAATGAGAAAGAAAAGTCTTAGCTATTGAAGAAGATAATGATCTTTCTACCATAAAACTAGAAGAGTTAACAGGAAATCTAATGTCCTATGAAGTAAATTTGCAGGCTAAAAGACTACAAGCAAAAGATAAGAAGAACATAGCTTTTCATTCTGAAAAAGAAGATTCAGATGAGGAAGACCTAGCATTTATTGCCAAAAGCTTTAAAAAGTTTTTGAAGTACAGAAAAGGAAATCGAAATAATAGCAAAAGAAATTTCAACAATAAGCCATCATCCTCAGTATTAGAATGCTTCAATTTCCAAAAGAAGGGTCATATACAACAAGATTGTCCAGAACAAAGGAAGGGAAAACAAAATAAAGAGGACAAATTCAAGATAAAAGCTTTTTCAGTAACATGGAATGACTCAGATTCTTCATCTTCTGAAAACGAAAGCAACAGTGATAATGAACAAGCAAATGTATGCTTCACGGCAAAAGGTAATGAGGTTAGTAATCTAACTTTTGATGATATGATAGAAATAAATTCAGAACTTCTAGACACTTTAAAAAGTCTAAAAAGAAAATATAAGGAAGCTCTAAAAAATCAGTAGAAAGCAGAATTCGAAAGAGATATGCCTGAAGACGAGAAGAAAATATTAAAATAAGAACTTGAGAAAATTCAAGATTCACTCTCTGATAATTCTCAACTTACTCTTTAAGTCAAGAAATAGAAGCTCAAAAAGAAAAGAATGATGCTCTAGTTTTTGAAAATCATGAGTTAAAAACTAAAATTAAAATTGTTGAGTTAGATAAGACTAGTCTCAAAACTAAGCTTGATGACATTACTAAAAATATTTTCAATTTTAATAAAGATAGAGAAAATTTATCCAGGATTATTGAAAATTCTCAACCTACTTCAAATAAGATGGGATTAGGTTATGTTAAGAAATCAAAAGCTCCACCTAAAAATGAAATAAAAGGAGAAATAATTCTAATACTGCTATGACCAATAATGTTTATAATTTCTTTAGTAGTACAAAATCATTGACGGGAAATATGAATAAAAATTATCTAAGTATTTGGGTTCCTGTTAATTGGAAAAATAGAGAAAAATACGTTGATGATTATTTTGATATGGCAGTTAATGATGAAAATTATATTTATAAAGGTTCAACCACACCCAAATGGGTATGGTTTCCTAAAAATTAGGAAATTATAAGAACCTTGGGTATCGCATGCTTTAAATGTTAATTTTTTCTGAAACCTTACATTGTAAGTAGTAGTTATTTTTTTTGTTGTTCTATGTTAACGCTTATGTGAAATATAATTTATATCATCATATAAACTCTCCTTTTTGTCGATGACAAAGGGGGAGAAAGATATTTCTCTAACACTATTTGCAGAAATAAACGATGCAAGCACAGATTAAGGGGGAGAAAAGATTAATCAATTACAGGAATGTATAGCATAGATTCAGATAAGATCAACAAAGCTTGTCAAATATTCATTCATAGAAAATGAAGTTGTCATCATCAAAAAGAGGGAGAATGTTGGATCATAGGTTTTGACTGCTGAGAAGACATAACAATTCACGAATCTATGACTACGATAATATCCAGACTCATCGGCTCAATATGTGGCTTGAATAGTTATATATTTTAACAAGAGTCATCAAATGTGTATATAAGTCTAGTTTAGTGCTTTGTTAAAATCTTTCCTCAAGAATCATCATTCACATTCAAATAAACTTGCATGCATATTTTAGTCAAAATCAAGTTTTCAAAAAATGCATGGAGAGGGGTTCGAACCCGGATCACTAGTTTGGAAGGCAAGTACTTTAACTAAATGAGCTACTGCAATTTTTCTTAACAATAGAATTCAGTCGACTGAATATATGCATTTTAACATATTTGTGCACGATTTTTTTTACATGTCTTCACTATTCAACCGACTGATCTGAACCCAACTATCATATTTTGAAAAGACATTTCCATTCTGCGAAAGGTTGCGATCCTTCTTTGAACGAAAATGGTTGCATCTTTTGGTCAGAACTCTTCACCAATGGCAGCAACCCTCTGCCTACTATAAATACATGTTCCGAAACACTTCATATTCATCGAAAATCTTTCTAACTATCTTATATTCTTCTTGTGCTCTCATACATGCATTCAAACGGCAAACAAGCATATCATTGCTTTGAATCTCAAAATAAACTTTTATAATCTTCGATTCTTAGTATCACCTTCTTTTCATATCTTCACATACACTTCATACATTTGATGATTTGGTTATAGGAGGTTTGTACTATCAGAGATAAATCTGTGTTATCAAGAACACATAGTGTCAGATATTCTTTTGTATTTGTTGGAGTCATGTTCTGCTGCTCATGCGTGTGAAGTCCTCTTCAGCTACTGAGGCGAAATCTTGTTCTGCTGCTCAGGTCCCTGTTCGGTTGCTCATTGCTCAGGGGTTGTATAGACCTGTTCCTACGGGTTAAGTGAGGTTTGTTGCTTTAGTGAAATTCCAGAAGGAGTCTGGGACTGGACATAGGACGGAGCTCCGAACCAGTATAAAAATCTCTGGTGTCATTTTATTATACTGCTTTTATATTCTGCACTATTTACTATATTTCTATCATCACTATACTCTGTATTATCATACATCCATATTACACGATCCTAAGTGATAACTAGCCACACATTAGTCACTTTCATTTGGTATCAAAGCTTGGAATTCTATCGGTCCTTCACACTTTCAGTTAAAAACTGCAATATAGTTAAAAACTAGAACATAGCAATGAACTTTTAACTGCATTAGGTGCGGTTTTTTAACTGCATTACTAAAATTCAGTTAAAAACTATATTTTATAGTTGTAGCTTTTAACTCCATTTCAGAAATGCAGTTAAAAACTACAACATAGTGTTGTAGTTTCTAACTGCATTCTAATAATACAGTTAAAAACTGTATTATTACAATGTAGTTTTTAACTACATTACTTAAATGCAGTTAAAAACTGAATTTTAGTGGTGCTGTTTTTAACTTTATATTAGAAACACTAATTTAAAGCAATTTTCAATTGTATTACTAAAATGCAGTTAAAAACTGCACCAATTAACTTCAATTTTCTACTGCATTACCAAAAAGCAGCTAAGAACTGCGTTTGAATACACTATGTGAATGCAGTTTTTAACTGCATTGCTAAAAACGCATTTTAATACACCATTTAACTGTAGTTTGCATTACTGAAATGCAGTTTGTGGTTAAAAACTTTATTTTAATGGTGTATTAAAATGCAGTTAAAAATGCATAATTAAAAATGCAATTTTTAACTGCATTGTTAGAATGTAGTTAAAAACTGTTATGTAAAATTATGTTTTTTTTTTAATTTTATTTTTATGGAGAATTTAATTAATTATTATTTAATGGTGAAAACAATTCTATAATTCAATTAATCTAAAAAAGTCATCACATTTTAAAGATTGAAAATAAATGAGTTAGCGAATGCTAATATTGTCGGGTGTGATGTTAGGAAAGTAGGGATGTAACGATCCACAAATTTATCACTTTGATAAACTATATTTATTTATAAAATTATTTAAATAAAGTGTTGATAATACAAATAATATTGTTTTGAGTGATAATAAATAATAATAACCTTATTTTGAATAAACATTTAAAAAAATATTTTCCTTGGGAATGAAATCGATAAAGTGGCCGAAACCGTTTTATCGATAAATTGCTCTATAATCGTAAAACTTCACATACAGAGTTGGATCCATCCAATTATTTTCGCGATTAAACAGGAATATGAAACAAAATATTGTTTGAAGATTAAATGGATTTATGACATTGTTAGTAATGCCTTAAATAAAATAATTGATTCATTAAATTTAATTGAGATTTAATGATTATTTAAATAATTATTTACAAAAGATAGTAATTCATTTTAATAGTTATAAAGTGTTAAGAAAACATTCATGATAATTTTATATAAAAAAATAATTGGTTTGAAAATATAAGAAAAATCGATATCGCTTTATCGGTATAGTAACAATTACTATAAATAATTATTAATATTAGTTTGTATGATTTTAGAAATGAAATGTAATCGTTTTAATTCATTAATAATAATAAGAAATTTATTTTCAAATTTTGTTTACAAATATATGTGTGTAAACTGGTTAGTGAAAATGTGACTGATAACTGGTTTTCAAGTTTTCAAAGGTTTAACAAACAAAAGTTGTTCAAAGTCATTTGAAATGTTGTTATCCTCTCATGCACATGCATGTATATGCATATACATGTCACATGCACATAATAACGTATATGTGTGTGAATGAACACTTAAATATATACGTATTACAAAATAATTAAATAATTTCCTAAAATTTAACACTTGAGCAACCAAAAAGAAAACATCAACTCAACTTCCCAACCACACGATCACCTCATATCAACATCTCTAGGCTAAGGGGGTTGTCGTGCATGTGTAGGGGGTAGGAGGGGTGTGCGCTAAGGGCTTTTTAGTAATTTTGGCCTTAGATATTTTTTTCCAAATTTTCTCCTGTAAATTCCCATCCGCTTTCTCATATTTTTTTCATATATTCTTATTATCTTCTTCTCCTTTTCAAACTTCTTTTCATGGCTTCTATGCTTAACAAAATTATGGCGAAATATTTAGCAAAAGAAAATTAAAATCATATAATACATATAAGTTATCAATTCCACTTCAAACGAAGATGAATCGCCTCCATTCCTCTTCCTAAACCCACCGCCAACTCCTTCATTCATCAAAATCATGAGCTGCAACCTCTATAAGGCCAGGCCGAACTCTCCTAAGGATTTCAAGCTTGATTTCACTAACTTTGATTCGATCGTAGCGAAGCTATAGCCAATTTTAGACTAGCTCAAAAAGAAACTGAAAATGAGAAACTCATACTTATAATATATTTTTGAATGATGATATGATGTTTGCAATGGATATTTAATATGCTTTGTTCATCAAGTTTGATTGTTTAATATGAATGCTGAATACACACACACACACACACACACACACACACACACACACATATATGCATGTCACTGAAATACATGTCGATAAGTGCAAAGGAAATCACTTTTATTTATTTAATGAATTGGTGTCTGTGAATGTTAAACCTCTTTAAAAGGTTTAAAAATGATTTTGAAATGCTTTATAAACATAAGAAAGTGTTTCGGTGAAGTTTGAAAGGTAATTGAAAATTGAACCAAAACTAGGCGCATCTGTAACGGCATGTCACGATTTCGCGCCATAAAAGTCAAACGAGAATATAGAATGAAATATAGCTCGGAATTCTTCGAGAGAAGAATTTCCAAACTATTGTATCCATAATTTTCAAATAAAGAAAGAAAATCAAGATTTCGATAAGTAAATTTTGAAATATGAGTAAAACATGTTTTTAGAAAAATCGCGGTTTTGCATTTCGGAATCCATAAAAGAATTTCTTTGAAAATGATATCTTAAAATTGTTTAGAAATATGAAATAAATTAAAAATCTTTTAAAATGTTTTAAAAGTGATTTGAGTTATAAATAAATTTGTAGATGACAAAAAGCCGTGTTGATCAATATAGCATAAAAAGCACTTTCCGCGGCACTTTTCCGCAACATTTTTTTATAACTTTTAAAATATAGTTTTAAATGCAACCATTCTTTTCCAAAACTTTTGTAATGTTTGCAAATGATTAATAAAATATTTTAAAGATGTTTTCAAGGATTTATGGAATGGATAAATGTTAAATGATTTAGAGTTGATCAAATAACTCGATCGCCTTATGTGTGTCAGAAAGGTAGTGTCTTGGCTTGGGTTTGGAAAACCAGTTTCCTGCTCTCCTTAGCAATCCCGACTGGCCCATGGATGGGGTAGTAAATTTTATTTACTCGGGTCTAAATTTTCCAAGGTATAAAGCATATGATTTTCCAAATATAAATAAGTTGGATTTTATGGAGATAATCTTCTTCTATTCGGTATTAAAGCCTGAAGAGGGAAATCATACTATTTGTGGAATTTAAAAGTAGATTTCGCCATTATTTTGCCTATAGTACTTGTTGAATATGGGAATTGATATTACGCAGAATTAGATGATTTCTATAGTTCTTCTCACTGAATATTTACTTGTTCTATATTAACATCCTAGATAACATGGTTTCAAGTCCCAAAATTTTGAGATTTGAATTAAGAAATTTATGTTAAGATTTAATTGAAATTATTTGGAAATATTTTCCTACGTGGAAGATTAAATGATATCGAATTATTCCCTGTTTAAAAGGTTTAAAGTAATCAAAGGATTTGATAAGAGAGGTTTAATGATTCTGTATATACCGAAAAAGAATGTTTTGAAAATATATATTTCCATAATAAATTTTGATAAAAAGAACTTAATCAATTAAAGAATGATGCTCTAATCACAGAATATCTTTCATCGATGATTGGTTCGAAGGAACTGGCGTCGGATTTGGGGTAATTCCTACCCTAAAACCACTTCGAACCAATTTACGTGTTCAAAGTGAAGATATGGATATACTTTGGAAGATGAAATGTAGGGCTACTTATCAACAACCCTCGAAGGAAATTTCCCATATCATATTATGTGCAGTAGTTCTTCATCTAAGTTCTTCGATGCAAGTACTTCTCGCTACTAATCCTAGGAGTAACTGATAGGATGTGGTAGGAGAATGCCTTTGGTTTGTCCTGTTCATGGACAAATTGTATGGATGAATGTATGATGTTGCATTTCTAGTTACATAAATTGATCTCTATGAACGTATCATCTGTTTAGTGGCGGAGAAAGCAAATTCTCTTAGCTTAAAACCCTTTCCAAAGACGTACGAGCTTATGAGTTATACGTTTGTAGAAATCAGTTGTGTGACAATGGGATGGAAATGTGACGTTCAAAGTGGAATGTGCTATGTGAATGCTAATGGTTTCCTCAAGCCTCATCACTCGATAATGGCTTAAACAGGGTATGTCGTAAGGCAATGTGGTTCGTAACCATTAGGGTATGGTCATCTCATTTCTAGATAACCCTCTATATATCGGGTATGTTGTGTGTACTAAGAGAGCTCTCGGATAGGTCGTTACCGACCGAGGTGATGTCATATTCGGTTCTTTCCAGGCCATGTGTGAGCGCCAAATAGGGATAGGCTGGTCAAAGGACTGTTTGTGTATCCTCAGCACATTCCTCTAGAGACGTACTGTACGAAAAGTAGTCCTTACCTTCCATTGTATGGAAATCCATTCTCCGAACGAGCCTTGTAAAAGTTTTGTTTGTAGAGCCTAACATATCCGAAATTTAATAATGGTAACAATTTCGGCTAAGATTAATAAGTTAACTTGCAAATGTTTCAGAGGAATGTCATTAAATAATATCAAATGATTTTTGCATAGCAAATGTTTTGGTTATCATGAAGTAAAAACTTGTTTCATATTTATGTGCGGCGTGGTCTTATGAGATACCTTTTCTTTTTTAAAACGCGTGTTTTGAGTTTCTCACACCAATCCCATGACTGACCCAACGACCTTAAACTCTGGGTGCACTAAATTTTCCCAAGCAGCTTGGTAGTCAGATTTAGTTTGAAGAAATCAAGAAGAACTTGGAGCACAGAGTTAGAAGATTCTTCTGAAGATTGTTACCCATTTCCACCACACTCATTTACTATTGTATTCCACCTTTGTAAGGATAGATATTTATAATTTTTCATGTTTAACTTTGATAAATGTATTTGAATTTATGCTGTAATGATTATATGTTGAAATAATATATGTTATCCCGTCTATGTGAGATTCTGCTCTATCTTTATTTTCTTTCTTATCGTCTAGAATCTGCTTCTCCAACACTTGGATTTGCGGCATGTGAATACCGAGGATGTATTAGTGTCGATTTTCGAGAGTCAAAGAAATGAGTCCTCACATTTTGGTATCAGAGCCTAGGTTGAGCGAACACCTTAGCTTTGGTTAGGGTATAGTCGCATCAGAGATAGAGTTAGTAATAACCTAGGATGCGTAACACATCAGAAATAGGGTTAGTAATACTCTTGAATGAGTTTGAGAGTATTATATATGAGCACATATTGGTAAATATTAAATACAAATGACTTAGGTTTTGAAAATTTATAAAATCATTTTACCTAAAAATACATTCTTGAGAAATGATTTAAAAATTTTATAAACAAAAATTTAGTAAAACTTTCAAAGAATTTTTGAAAGAATAAAACATTTTCGCTATCTTTAGACCACGAGTCATTTTTCGAGTATTTACCAAAACCTAGTTTGAGAAAAATAATACCAAGTAACTAGTAAACCTCTCTACCTAAGAATACGTGAGATTAAGAAAATTTCCTATTACCTATGTCTAAGGAAATATTGTTTACCTTGTAGAAAACGTATGGAGGAAATTACTCTAAAGGGGAGTCTTCTAGAGCATATTGGGGTAAGAAGGACAAACATGTTATTCTCTCTAGTGACGAAGAAGAGCAACCAAAGTATCCACCTAGCAATGATGGGTTCCTGATTGAGGAGGAACATGCCTCATACACTCAAAGGGGGTGAAGATGGATATCCTATGGCTAGAATGCTTATACCACTTCTAGCTCTAGAAGCCATTACAATTTCTAGTGATGATGAACCCGGGCAGGTCTTGGAAAGAAATTGGATAGCAGACCCCACGAGCTACATATTGGAACCTATAGAAGAAACGAAACACATGGAAGAGGAGATAGAACCCATGGAGGAAGAATCGGAACTAATGGAAGACCCAGATGCTACTATATCTAGCGAGTGTAGTAATGTAGTATGAGATATGGATGGAGAGCATGTTGTGTGGCAGGAAGGATCATCCGGTTCATACATAAACTCTAATGAAATAGAAATCAACGACGAAGAAACAGAAGAAGAAGCGGAAGAAGAAGGAATCGAAGAGTTCGAAAATCCTTAGGAAGAGAATGTGCAAGGCCTTGAAGAATTAGAAGAGGGTGGGATAGTTCCTGGAATATTGGCCGGCATGGGACATGTCCCATGGGACCAACCATGGATACCCCAGGTTGTGGGAGAAATACCAGAAGAGAATGGCAATGAGGCCAACATTGAGCTAGGTAGTGATGGAAGAGGGGGAAGTTATGATAGACCTTGGTAGCTGGAGTCCACCATCAGCTTTGAACTCGGAGGATTAAAAGAGACATTGGGGAGTTAAGAGTAGTTCTAGTATGTATGTATAAGTTCGACTGGGATGTTGTTTGATTTAGTATGTTGTATCATACTTGTGTAAGAAAAAAAGAAGGTAGTTTTCTTTTTTGGACCCAAGTTTAGTCGAAATGGTGAAAACATATGAAATTTATAATATGATGTTAGTATGAATCTTATGAATAAGAATTCTGGAAAGATTATTAAATCCATATGAAGTAAACAGATTATTTCATCGTATAATATAATCTAAGATTCGAGTGTAGAACTTTGAGGTATTTTACAACGCTCTGAAAAAGAATTTATCACTCGATTGTTGATGATGAACATTGATGAGGATTTGTGGTTAGATCTTGAGTTTTCTATCATAGTTGAGAGCTATGCAAGGAAAACTAAAATTCTGATCAGAAAGCCTGGTCAGAGTGTGCACTAAAAGGATGGAGGAAACAATGCTAGTTCGGAAGAAAAGTTGTGAATTCAAATAATATATCAAAGCAGATATTGCATAGGAATGATCTATATACATTATACGGGTGTAAGTTTAAAAATAAATATTTTGGGTAAAACCTATGGGTTTTTATTTTGGGTAATTTCAGGGACGAAATTCTTTTAAGCGGGAAAGTCTGTAACGATCCGCAAATTTATCACTTTATTAAATTATATTTATTTTTAAAATTATTTAAATAAAGGGTTGATAATGCAAATAACACTGTTTTGAGTGATAATAAATAGTAATAATCTTATTTTGAATAAATATTTACAAAAATATTTTCCTCGGGAATTAAATCGATAAAATGGCCAGAAACCGTTTTATCGATAAATAACTATATAATCTAAAACGTCACATACAAAGCTGGATCCATACACTTATTTTTATGATTAAATAGGAATATGAAATAAAATAATTTTTGAAAATTAAATGTATTTATGCCATTATTAGTAACGTCTTTGAATATAATAATTGATTTATTAAATGTAATTGAGATTTATTAAATTTAATTGAGATTTAATAATTTAATGATTATTCAAATAATTATTTGTAAATGATAGCAATTCATTTTATCAATTATACAGTGTTAACAAAAATATTGATGATAATTTTATAAAAATAAATAATTTGTTTGAAAATATAAGAAAAATCGATATCGCTTTAGCGGTATAGTAACAATTACTGTAAATAATTATTAATATTAGTTAATATGAATTTATAAATGAAATGTAATCATTTTAATTTATTAATAATGATAAAAAATTATTTTTAAATTTTATTTACAAATATATGTACATAAATTGGTAAGTGAAAATGTGACCGATAATCGGTTTTTCGGTTTTTGACGGTTTAATAAACAAAAGTTATTCGAAGTCATTTGAAATATTGTTATCCTCTCATGCACATAAATGTACATGCACATAATAACACACACAAATATATATATATATATATGTATGTATGTATGTATATGTACATGAACACTTAAATATATACATATTACAAATAATTAAATAATTTCCTAAAACTTAACATTTAAGCAACCAACAAACGAACATCAACTCAACTTTTCAACACCATCATCACACCATCACCTCACATCAACATCTCTAGGTTAGGGTGGTTGCGGTGCGTGTGTAGGGGTGTGGGATAAGGGCATTTTGGTAATTTTTCCTTTAGATTTTTTTTCAAATTTTCTGCTATAAATACTCACCCACTTTCTCATATATTTTTTACCATATTCTTATCATCTTCTTCTTCACTTCAAGCTTCTTTTCATGGCTTTTATGCTTAACAAAATTATGGCGAAATATTTAGCAAAAGGAAATTAAAATCATATAATACATACAAGTTATCAATTCCACTTCAAACGACGAAGAATCTCCATCATTCCTCTTCCTAAACCCACAGCCAACTCCTCCATTCATCAAGGATGCGAGCTCCAATCTCTATAAGTGTAGGCCAGGCTCTCCTAAGGATAAGCTTCATTTCACTAACTTTGATTCAATCGTAGCGGAGCTATAATCGATTTTAAACTAGCTCGAAACGAAAATGAAAGTGAGAAGTTCTTACTTACATTATATTTTTGAATGATGATATGATGTTTGCAATGGATGTGTAATATGCTTTGATCACCAAGTTTGATTGTTTAATATGAATGTTGAGTATATATGCAAGTCATGAAAATACACGTCAATAAGCACAAAGGAAATCACTTTCCTTTATTTAATGATGAATTGGTGTATATGGAAAGTTAAACCTCTTTAAAAAGGCTTAAAAATGATTTTGAAATGTTTTATACATATACGAAAGTGTTTTGGTGAAGTTTGAAAGGTAATTGAAAATTGAGTCAAAAATAAGCGCGTCGCGCAACGGCAATTCGCGACTTCGCACCATAAAAGTCAAACAAGAATATAGAATGGAATATAGCTTAGAATTCTTCGAGATAAGAATTTTTCAAACTATTATATCCATAATTTTCAAACAAAGAAAGAAAAATTGAGATTTCGATAAGTAAATTTTGAAATATGAGTAAAATAAGTTTTTAGAATAATCGTGGTTTTGCAGTTCGAAATCCATAAAAGGATTTCTTTAAAAATGGTATTTTAAAATTGTTTAAAAATATAAAATAAATTCTAAAAATGTTTAAAATGTTTTTAAAAGTGATTTTAGTTATAAAAATGAATTTCCAAATGATAAAAATTCGTTTTGATCAATATAGCTTAAAAAGCACTTTCAGAGCACTTTTCTGTAGCATTTTTTATAACTTTTGAAACAAAGTTTAAAACGCTGCCATTCTTTTCCAGATCATTGTAAATGTTTTCAAATGATTAATAAAGTATTTTTAAGATGTTTTAAAGGATTTATGAAATAGTTAAATGTTAAATGATTTAGAGTTAATCAAATAACTTGACCACTTTATGGGTGTCAAAGAAATAGTGTCTAGGCTTAGGTTTGGAAAACCAGTTTCCTACTCTGTCTGGCTATATGACCTGGCCCGATGGATAGGAAAGTAATTTAATTTACTCAGATCAAAATTTTCTAAAGTATAAAGGACGTGATTTTCCAAATACAAATAATTTAGATTTTATGGAGATAATCTTATTGTACTCTGTATTAAAGCCCGAAGAGAGAACTCATACTATTCGTGGAATTTAAAAAGTGATTTCGCCGTTATTTGATTCATAGTACTTGTTGAATACGGAAGTAGATATTAAGTAAAATTAAATGATTTCTATAGTTTTTGCTCACTTAATATTAGGTGGTTTTGGATTAACATCCTAGATAACATGGATTCCACCCAAACAAAATTTTGAGCTTTGAATAAAGAAATTTATGTTAAGACTTTAAAAAAATAATTTGAAAATATTTTCCAAAGTGCAATATGAAATGATTCCTAATTATTCCCGGTTTAAAAAGTTTTAAAGTAATCAAAGGATTTCATAAGTGAGATTTAATGATTCCATATATACCGAAAAAGAATGTTTTGAAAATATATTTCCAGAAGAGATTTTGATGAAAAGAACCTAATCAATTAAAGAATGATTCCCTATTCAGAGAACATCCTTTTATTGATGATTGGTTCGAAGGAACTGGGGTCGAATTTAGGATAATTCCTATCTGAAAACCACTTCGAGCTAATTTACGTATTTGATATGGATATGCTTTGGAAGATCGAATGTGGGGCTACTTGTCACTAACACTCGAGGGATATTTCCATATCATATTATGTGGTAGTAATTCTTCATTTAAGGTCTTCGATGCTAGGACTTCTCACTACTAATTCTAGGAGTAACTTTCGATAAGATGTGGTAGGAGAGTGCCTTCGGTTTATCCTTTTCGAAGACAACTTGTATGGACGAATGTATGACGTTGTATTTCTAGTTACGAGATTGATCTCTATGAATGTATTATCTGTTTGGTTTCGAAGAAGGCAACTTATCTTAGCTTAAAATCCTTTCCTAAGACGTACGAGCTCAAGAATTGTACGTTTGTTGAAATCAGTTGTGTGACTATGGGATGACAATATGGCATTCAAAGTGGAATGTGTTATGTGAAAGGTAATAGCTACCTCAGGCCTCATCACCCGGTAATGGCTTAAACAGGTTACACTGTAAGACTATGTGGTTCGCAACCATTCAGGTATGGTCATCGCCTTTCTAGATAACCCTCTATATGTATTGGGTATGTTGTGTATGCTAAGAGAGCTCTCGGATAGGTCGGTAACGAATGTGGTGATGTCATATTCGGTTCTATCCAGTCCATGTATGAGTGCAATATAGGGATAGGCCGGTTTTGCCAGATGCGGAGGATTGTTTGTGTATCATCGATACATTCCTCTAGAGATGTCTTATACAGAAGGTAGTCCCTTACCTGTCATTGTATGGAAATCCATTCTCCGAATGAGCCTTGTAAGAGTTTTGTTTAAAGCCCAACATATCCAAAATTTAATAATTGTAATAATTTTGGCTAAGATTAATAAGTTTACTTACAAATGTTTTCAAAGGAATGTCATTAAAAATAACATTAAATGATTTTTGCATAGCAAATGTCTTGGTTATCATAAGATAAAAACCCGTTACGTGTTTTTATGCAGCATGGTCATATGAGATACCTTTTCTTTTTTAAAACGGGTATTTTGAGTTTCTCACACCAGTCCCATGACTGACCCGGAGTTTATTTTCATTTTTCCTTAAACTTTGGGTGTCCTAATTTTCTCCGAGTAGCCTGGTAGTGAGGTTTAGTTCGAAGAAATCAAGAAGAGCTCGGAGCATGGAGTTAGAAGATTCTTCTAAAGATTGTTATCCATTTCCACCACACTTATTTACTATTGTATTCCCCTTTGTAAGGATAGATATTTATAACTGTCCATGTTTAACTCTGATAAATGTATTTGAATTTCTGCTGTAATGATTATACGTTGCAATAATATATGTTATTTCATCCGTGTGAGATTCTGTTCTGTCTTTATTTTCTTTCTTACCCTCGAGAATCCGCTTCTCCGGCACTTGGATTTATGGCACATGAATACCGAGGATGTATTAGTGTCGATTTTCGAGAGTTGAAGACATGGGTCCTCACAAAGGACCTAATTTATTTAATGAGTGACTAAGCGACCCGCTTTACAATTCAATTATGAAATAGGAACCCAAGATTAATATATTCATAAAAACCCTTCTTTTGCATTGGGTGAAGGGATCGAGTTTTAAAACTTTGGATTAAGAGCAAACTTATTTGTAATACCATTATAATCTCTATTTACAGCTATAAAGTTATCGAGCTCATCATAATGGACGTGGATCTACTACAATCAAACAGCTCTAAGTTTTGATGTCTTATTTCTTTATGTTGTACTCTTTTATACTTTATTTCAGTGTTTTTTATGGCTTGAAATATCTTTGATTGCATTGGGTGAAAGATCTTCAAAAATCATTACAATTATGAGGTTGAAGAAAAAATCGTCAACATGAGTTCAAGCATTACTCAAACTTGATAAGCTGATGACATTCTAGAGCTACATGTGCCCAACAACTCGAAATTTGCTCAAGGATAAAGGGAGACAAACACTACACCAAATAAGTGATTTTGCAACATTTTATATCTGTCAATTGCTAACACTTATGAATGTCACAGACCGCTAACAGTAAAAAAGTATTAGGATACCTAAAAAGTGTTAGTAAAAATAAATAGTCTTCTGCATTAATTTTGCCAACGCATACAAGTGTTACAACAGTCGGTAAAAATGTAAATAATTTAATAACAAAAGGAGTCTTTTGTAATTTTTGTAATTTGTGAATACCATCCCTTTTCCCACGCTTGCAGATTTTAGCCGTCTACATTTTCTTTTTAGGGTTTTCTCTTCCTCACGAAAATAGGCGACAGCGATTTCAGTCGACGACGAATAGGCGACAACTCCAATCGATGGCAAGTTGACAGTGATTCTATCACTCCGATCAATTGCGACTGCAACTCCAAGCTTCATTCTCCAGCATAGCCGAGACACAGTCACATAGACGTCTTACAATCTTCTTCCATCTTCGGGTAACTTGTTGGCTACTTCGCTGCTTGTGGTTGAAAAGTGAAAGGTGCTTAATTTATCATATGTTAGTACCTCTGTTTTGGAAATTTTTTACTATATACATGTGTCAAGTTCTTCCATCTTTCTTTATTATTCGAATTTTAACTATCCTTGTTCACTAAATCGGGTAGTCTGAATCCTCATATATTTCAAGAAGGCCCTAGTTCAGATTTGGACTGAAGATTACCTTACCGATGTCGTTTTGTTTTGTTTTGTTTTTATTTTATTTTTGAAAAAAAATATGAAAAAGAAATATGAACAAAGCATCAGTAAGATAATAAGGTTCAGTACTCACACATATAAATTAGAAGTTTAATATACCGAATCGTTGTTACAACATCCTATGAAAAGTTGTGGGCGTTAATAATTATATTGAAAGCTACACCTATCAGTTGCCGACCAGCTGAATCTTATAGAAGTATATGGGTGAAATATTAAACTTATTTGTAATTCAGTATTGAGATGTTTCACCATCACGATTGACTGAAAATTTGACAATTATTGATAAAGATCTTTGAAACATAGAGCCCACATCACCTGCAAAATAAAAGTTAAAATAATTGGAGAAAAAATACTGTTTATGATGTACAAAAAAAAAACCTAGATGCAACAACTAATATTTAGCATTTGTGATGAAAATATGAATCGACCAAAGTACAAAATTTATTCTATTATTTGTTGTTCAGTCATATGAAAACAATTTAGCTTTTGTTGCATTTTCTTGTTTGATATCTAATGCAATGAGATCTCTAAAGTTAGCGATTTTGAAATATGTTGTACAGGACAGCAGAAAATAACACCGCTGTCCATCGTCAAGTTTTATCTTAGAGTAGGAGTCACTGTAGGTTGATGTAAAAAATTGCACAAATATCCACCCGTTTCTTTTTCTTTTCATTAAAGACAATTGGATGAAGACATGTTCAAATTTGTAAATAGAATATACTTGTTGTATATACTTCTCTAATAGATCGCTATGTATCATAAGCTTTACAATAAATATAAAAGTGTTTAATGTTTTAGCATGCACTATAATAAAGGGTCTTTTTATCAATGCAATATGCAAATTAGAGATTTTACTGCAAATCTTACAGACATGATTCATGATATATCTACTTGTACACAGGATCAGTTGATTAGCTTAACTTGGAACTTGCATTGAGTACATAAATAAATTTCCAGACTTCAAACTTATTCTTCTCCTGAATTATGTTTTCATGATTGCCATGTTAGCATAAAAACATCTCAACAAGTTAAGATTATATTCTTATCATCAAAGCATAACCGCCTATTTTGAGAATATGATCAAATCTTTTGATGGCATCTGCATAAACATTTACAATTCTGATGGAATTTGATTATCCATGGTCATCGATATTTGTTTTCTTACATTTTGTCATTTACAATTTTGATCTTTCATGCCTAATAAGTGTTTTGTAAATGTGAATAACTTGATCTAGGCTAATTTAGAAACCAGACTGTTAGTTAAATTGAAATAAGAAATGATTTCCTTTCCTTTTTGCATCTTTAATGTCTTAAAACTTGCGCCTTTGATTATTTTTGGTATTCTATTGTGATGGTAATAAACAAACCGATTTTTTGAGGACTGTTAACATTCTTTTCTTTTTTAACTTAGTAATGGTTAAGGGCCCAAACTAGAAATTTCTCCAGGGCCTAAAATGACATAAGACCAGTTCTGCTCATAGCTAAGCTATTCATTCAGCATATATATCATGTAAGCATGTTTTCAACTCTCCACTCAAGTCCTTTACCTAATTCAAAAATGTTACATGTGTTTCTAGGTAGTTGATATCTATGACATCCGTTTACACATTTATCACACAGTCACTTGAGATTTACGTTAAATTGTATTTACAAATTCATTTTGTTGGATGTGTATTTCATTTTATTATTTGATACTTTTTGTTTCTTAATACGCGATTGTGCATGTTTGAAATTGGGATTCGGAATGTAAATCATTAAGTTTAAATTTCAAATTGAAGCTAGAATTAAATTGTGGACCATAGATCTAAAAGATTTATTTTACAATGTGCATATGTTTGAAATTTTGCTCTATGCAGATCATCAAATGACATTTATGTATTGAAAGAGTAGATTATTGTTGTTGTTTTTAATTATTATTGATTCGGAACAATAGAATATAAACTGTAGATTTAACAAGTATCTTGATATTTTCTGTTTCAACATGATTTTTTTCTTCTTCAAATTCTATTATAGATTTTGAGATTAGAAAGGTGATTTACTGGTAGGTGTTTCGATTGGAGTCGGAATCCCGCACCAATCTCCACCTTGGCGAGCATTGATCAAGTCACCTTGGAGTTATACCGAGTCCTCTTCGCAGTGGAGTCAAGCTGCTACCTTGAGTTCTCATAAGCAGGACGGAGCGACTGCTTTAACCATATCTCCACCTTGACGAGCATCCCATGCTCAAGCCCCTTATGAGCCATGCTTCAGTCATGTTGCATCTTACCGGTCTCATCGAACCATGGAGCTCTGATACCATGTTGAGTTTCGGCATTCCCGCGTACCGTACGCGTTCGCTTCACCGTGTTTAAGCGGGGTCAACGGTCGAAGTCTCCCATGCCGGCGTCCCGATTGAACATCCCTCCATCGCCTACCATCGGGCATATAATCTGGTATTGGCAACACATTGTAACAAAAGGAATTCTCTAATGTTACGTGTCACCAATCCCATATATATACCACGATTATTCTGAATATTCCGCGATGTGGGACTTTTAGTCCGTTCAATCCACGCACCCACTCCATTTACAATGCGAGCCACACCTAACATTTACAATGGACCTAAAATTTGTAATATCTTAAAATTTTAGTAAACTAAGATTTTAGTAAACAACGCCAACAGGGTTGGCGCAGTTGGTTGATGGTCTGGACTGCATGATCGAAGGTCACGAGTTCGAGCCCCGAAATTGACAACCCTGTAACAAGTGCCCGAAGTATGTGTTTGGCAGGCACATACTTCCATAGAGTTTACAAGCGAAGCTTGGTTCTCTAGGTAATTCAAAAAAAAAATTAGTAAACAGTGACACAGATATCAGCACTAGTGCTATGAAAGATGCATCGCGACGAAAGTGTTTTTTTAAATACATACGAAAATGATGGATCCATGCATTGGTTGTACGTGGATGGAATGATGGATCCATGCATTGGTTGTAAGTGTGCAGGGAAAATGTACATGGATGGAATGATGTACAGAACGTGCAAGGAGAAAATGACCTGCTGAATGTGAAGTACATGCGCAGGGAAATGCTGCTTGCTGAATCCATGTGCACTGAATGTGCATGGAGTTGTAGCTGTGCTGATGAGTTGTGGTATGGTAACAATTTGTGGCAGTGATGTGGTATGTAAGTGGATGGATTATGGTTTGTGCAGTGTTTGTATATGGTACGTGTGATGGTGTGCTATGATGTTCAAGGGGCAGTTGTAGATGAGCACACTGAATGATTTGGGTATGCAGGTTGGGTTGAATGTTGTGATGTGGGTTGGAATGATCAAGTTGATGGCACGGGTGTGGTTGATGCACCGTGGTTAATGTTGTATGTAGAGGTTGGTCAGTGGATGTTGTGAGCAGTTTTTGTGATGATAGTGAGGGTATGTGGTGGTAATGAATATCGAGGGTATGATGGTTTTTTGTGAGTGTGTTGTATGAATGGTGAATTTAGATGGTTTGACAAGCTTGCAAGAGGAACGGGAGGAGGAGATAGTGCTGGGTATTGCTGGAGGAAGTGGAGTTGTATGCAGTGTGGAGTTTAATTGAATATTTCAGGTAGAAGGTTTTCAGGCAGCACGAGATGTAGGCCGGGGCTGTTGATGGGGGAAGTGCAGTTTGTATAGTCAGATGGTATTTAGACAGTTGTGCCTAGGTGGTGAAATGGGGATTTGGCACAGTTGTGAGAAGTATGTCAGAAGTATGGTCAGTTGATGGTTAGGAAAAGTGGTCTCAGGCATAGGGAAGATGATGCCAGTATTGTTTTCAAGGAAGCACAGTGCACTGTTGAGGGAGTGGATGGTGAAAAATTTGTAAAAACAAAATATGAAAGAATACAAATGTAAATATAAATTTGAAATGCAAATGTAATTGAAATGGAATACAATTTTTTTTCTTTTGCAAATGAAATTGTGTATATTTTTGTGTCATGCAGAACATGGGGGAACATTAAATGAACATCAACTCAGTAGACTTGTAAGAGTTATAATTGAAAAGTTAAATTTTGTATCACCGAAGTTTGTCACGAAGTTTGTCATTAAGGCATCAAGACGATGCTTATCTCTTAAGTTTGGTGTATATATATGTGCGTTACTAAACAATTATTTTCCAGCACTTATAAGTGTCACCGTGTATTTCGTTACCAACACTTATAAGCGTTATCGTATATTTCTGTACCAACACTTGTAAGTGTTAACGTATATTTCGTTACCAACACTTATAAGCATTACCGTATATTTCTGTACTCGTTAACAACACTTATAAGCGTTACCGTATATTTAGGTACCAACACTTATAAGTGTTAGTAATACGTATGTTTGTAACACTTATAAGTGTTACAAATTTGACCGCTTCATTTCTCACAGTCCATTAGTAACACTTAAAAAGTGTTACTGAAATTATTTGTAACACTTATAAATGTTAGAATTTGCCTGTTTTGGTGTAGTGAGATTCAAGATTTTAGGTATTTCATATTGAATAATTGTGTGACATGGATTAGTATGTGAAGCGGAGAATCAATAATGAGAAAAATTAAGAAGACAAGAATACAACAAAAAGAAACAAAGACAAATTGCAATTGTTAACTTGGTGGGCGTTACCAATTGCTTAACATTCTTTACTACGACTTCGGTTGAGAGATTGGTTTACCGAGAGAAGTTGGCCGCTCGTTATTTTTGATTTGTAACTGACTGGATGAATGATCAATCACTCTTTTGTAAGTTGTTGATTACCGACAGTTGGATGGTGCTTTCTGAAACTGTTTTAATATTTAATATATTTTTTTAGAATAAATGCAGTCCTTAAATCAAGCAAAGTACTTACTATCTCAAGAATTCGAAGGCAGACCTCTAAAATCAGTCCAGAGACATTGCCACTTAAATTAGTGGTCCTGAACTACCATAATTTGTTTGATATTCTAAAGTAGAATTCTAGTGATTTTCTATTTAAAAAGTAGTAATAAATAATTTGTTGTGTTCGAGAGCTCAAATTGTTTTTTTTATCGAACTTCGTTAAATCTTATGTGTTAATTTTATTTTGTTCGTTGTTGACGACCATCTATAAGTTTGGTTGTCTTTTTATTCTAGTTCGTAAGATATATCTATATGTGCTTGAAAAGTCCACTCACGAGTTTGTTCAAATAATAAAAAGAGTTGTGAGACATGC
This sequence comes from Allium cepa, assembly GCA_030765085.1. Classification (NCBI taxonomy): domain Eukaryota; kingdom Viridiplantae; phylum Streptophyta; class Magnoliopsida; order Asparagales; family Amaryllidaceae; genus Allium; species Allium cepa. The sequence continues at coordinate 208,098,311 of CM060928.1, forward strand.
TGATAACTAGGGTTGATGTGATAATGATATGACTCATGTTATCGTACCCGTTTAGTCGATTACTTAATGTTTTTTGAGCTATGTCAATATGTTAGTACAATTGATACGATAATGATCGACAAAATTTACCATTTTTAATGGTGAAATATTGATAATGTTTACTTGAAAAACGACTGTAAAGTTATCAGTCTATTTATAATATATGGATATTCATGTAATTCATTGTATTAGGTGCATTTCAAAAGCACGGAAAGGATCATATTTAGTTTATAAACATTTCAAATTATGTTAATTGTTTTTTCTTTCTTACTCCGTGATGTCGTTATTAAGTAACACAACAAAACGTATGATGAAGCATCATTAAATGTAATCGTTATCGGTAAAATGATCACCGGTTTATCGATGTAACTATCTTTGTATACCGACAAATTAGTAATTGCAATGATAAACAATCTTAAATTACTAGTAAAAACAGTTCGATAACTGTATTTGCAAAATATTAACGGTAACGCAGTCATACATCGGTAACGCAGTCATACATCAGGCCCGGCCCTAAGTGGTTGGAGGCCTAAGGAGGAGACCCAGATATAACAAATATCATAAAACAACTGGGGAAGGAAAAATAATAGGCAACTTATCCAATAAGCCAAAACACAGTTTCAGTTCCAATTACCACCGAGTAACAAATTATATATAGAAAAAAAAAGTTCCAATTTGGGCCCTTAAAAATTGAAGCCCTAGGCCACTGCCTAATGGGCCTAGGTCCAGGATCGAACCTGCATAATATCCTATGAGTAATTAACAAGCACGTGCATTTTCTTCATGCAACAAATTTGCATTTATCATCTCTCCCCTTTAGCACATGTGATATTGGACTAAAGACGGTAACCCATGAAAAATGGTACTTCATCATTGATTCACTATACTCAATGCCAATCGTTGTCTTGTTGCAACTAAATTGGTTATGTGTAGCAATTTAAATGATCAGATACTCCGACTTAGGTTCATCATGTGACATGTCCACATAACTTGGACATTGTGCAGTTAAAGCTCGGTAAAATCTATGTTATAACACATAGTGTTTTTCAACCGTTGCGATATTTCATTTTAGCGCTATTAAACAGTAAATTCGTTTTAAGTTTCCGCTGTATTCGTTAAATCAATATTTTTTAGCACCCGCTTTAACAACATTAATATACAAATGTTGTTTGACTAGTTCGTTTTTTAACCAAATCAACAAATTTAGGATAAATACATAATTTTAATGCATTAGTGCTCAATATAAGTTAGAAATCTATTTTAATTTTTTGCATCTCGAACCACTATAGAACCACTAAACTCACCTTGGAAAGCATGATCCAAGCATTGGATATTCGTTGACATTTAGTATTCTAAATACTGGTAGCTCTGTGTACTACTACTACCCTCCATTGGATAAAAGAACCAGTCAGGTATTATAGAGTGAAATTCCAGTACAATTAATGGCAACTAAACCAACCGTCTATAATAACAAAGAATAACAATTCAAACTACAAAAGGTAGACTCTAACACCAACACATAGCACATAAATTCTGCATTCAACTGGGAGTTGTGAAAATGTAATGTACACAAACAAGCTGAGACACAAAGTTCATCTTAACACACTTTATGAACATCATTGAAGGGAAAAAATTGCTTTCTGTAGGAAGTTAAAATAAGAATTCATAAGATCAAGAAGCAGGAACAAAGAATAAGAACCCTTTACCAGACAAAAATTGTCACTTACTTTTACTCTCAATTGGAAAATATGGATGATAGTAACTAAAACTTGCAATATATTTCTCAATGAGAAGATTTCTCATACAATATACGATGAACATTTTCACATAGAGTCAAAAAAGAATCAAGAATGAAATGGAATAAGCGTGTATCGAGTCTCGACAATCTTGCATTTGCATTAAGCAACACCATTCCGACTGGAAACAAGAGTTCCATTTCCTTTCTTTATATCACTATATTCTTCAAAGTCATGTCCATTGCCTTTTGCAGCTAAAAGTGGAGCATCTTCTGTGCCGTTCTGCAGTAACATAACCACAGTTACGTATATTATTTATCTTTATTTACTTATTTTATTTTTCAAAAAAAAAAAATGATTTTTATTCTTGATTGTATAGGATGAATTTGATTAATGGGTCGGAGGTGTACAGATACACTGTTGAATGTCATATCAAAAGCTTGTAGAAAGTTAGTATAAGGATCCCAATAACAAGAAGGTAAATTGCGGTTTATATCATTTCAACAGTAAAAGATTTATTAATTGCAATGCACTCCTTTTCTGATTCTGCTTTATAACCACGTTTAAAATTGACTATTGTTAAAGTAGTAGCACAAATTAGGCAAAGATCTTAGAATTGAAGACTTTTGTGTAGGAAATACTAATTTTTAGCATAGCGTATTCAATACATGCTATGGTTCCATTACAGTATTCAAAACTAAAAATTTGAAATCGAATATGCATGATAAACATCTAAATAAGATATATACCTGTGATACGGGTAAATCGCTGACTGATTTCTTCTTGCCCTCTTTCACACTGAAGTAAGAATAGAGAGCCATCCCAAAAATAGCAACAAGGATTCCAAGAATATTCCTAGCAGTGAAGGGCTCGTGCAGAAGAGTGTAGCCAAACGAAAGGACAAGGCATGTCTTCAGGTGACCAAGCACTTGGTATGTCACTGGTGAAGTAGTTCCAATTACTAAGAATGTGCTGAAGTTCACAGATACCGCGATCAAGCATGATATAACAATGAATACCTACACGCAACCAATATTTGAATCTTGTTTTGCTATACACATTAACAAATAATGATCAAATATTAGTTTCCTAACAAATTCAGAAAATCAATATCAGTCACCATACCATCCATGGCCGGTCCTATCATCTAGGCTGCCCAAGGGCCAAGACAAACAGTATCCATGTTGTTTCAAATCATAGAAAAATAGTAATTACATTGAACATAATATGACTGACTGATAGATAAAATCAAGCTAGTTAGATTTGATCTTCTAACCATCAAATTAAAGTGCAAAACTTTAATCACTAAATCACTGTTTGCTTCATCAAGTTAATGTAAATTTTCTTTTATACACTGGATACAGGATTAGAGGATTACTTTCCTCTTGGGTTGCTCTAGCCAATTGGTTTGCTTGTCTTACCACAGGATCAAGCCTAAGACCACCCTTTGTTGTATATGTGTCGTGCTAACATAGATTTAAAAAATATATCACAAAGATGGTGATATCATACCAAAACAATTGGGGAGTAAGAGTAGGCAAAGACATTGCGTGATGTGAGAAATTTATCTACAAATGGACCAGTAACAAATAGTATAGCAGCTTGGTAGGGTGAAGACTGGTACAGGAGTTGTGTTGATGACACCTTCAACCTCTGCTGGATTGTGTTTGTCATCTATTAGTTACAAAATTGTAGATTAAGGAAGACATTCTCAAATTCATAATATAACCTCTGACTTAAAATCTTCAGTACAAATCTAATATGTGGACATTACCTGTGCAGCAATGTAAACCTAAGTTAAACGATAAAATAATAGCAATTTAGACATAGCAAATACGTTTCAATAGGAAGGATACAATTTGCCCAATGCAAGTGGTTGCAATAGCAAGGAGAGAGAGAATGGAGCCAACAGCATTGAGTTTAAGATCTGTAACAGATGCAATGCCAACCCCAAAGAGCAACACCAGAAGAGAAAGCCTTATGAATTGGCTGTAAAGGAAAAAAGGAAACCACTTTTATTAACCACATTATCCAAGTAGATACCATGAATTCATAGTACTCTCAACTTTCCTATACAAACATTGTCAACAAAACGCTTCAAAGCAAATATTCACCTGAATTTCTTTTTCAGAAAAATTGTTTCTAGCATTACAGTGAAGGGTATGATGGCAAGCTTTGTCATCTATTAATCAAAACAAAACAGTCTAATTCAAACAAATATACACAACCAACCAAGACCAATCCAAATATCAAAATGCATAAGATCCAAAAGAACCTGATAAAATCCAATGGAGTTGAAGCCAAGACTGAGATTAAGCAGTCCAATAGAAGTTCCATTAAGCAAGCCAAATAGGACAACAGTTTTGCTGTCGATTGACTTGGGTTCAAAAAAATGCAGGCGTTGCGCCACGTGTAAGGTGCAAAAGGTTACCATCAAATGCCAGCTTGTCAATGTCGTTGCTACAAGACATTTATAAAACATAAAAATAAAAAAGATCACCATGTGTGTACTTAGCATAATGAAGACAAAGTTAAGGTAATGTTACAAGAGAAACACACCAAAAGGAAAGCCAAGTGTGCTCATGAGAGCTTTGTTGCAAATGACAATAGCAACCGATGATGCCACTGATAAAGCCAATGAACCAATAACACCTATTTGATTCCCCGATGATCCCTCAGATGACATCCTTGTTTTCTGTTTTATATATCTTCTTCTTATGTTACTAGCTTTATGACTAAATGCCACGATGCAACATAAACAATATCTGTGAAATATATATTTGTGTCAGGCCATCTTATACTACTATGCACCAAACACTTAATGATCTACAAAAGTCCTTGATATAATATAACTAGAAATTCAACAGTTTATACATATTCCTTTTTGAAAACCAAACAGTTCTTGTATAGTAAGGAAAGAACTCCTAAGTAAGGAAAGTTGAATAAAATCTAGGATATTCACTATAAAATAATAATTTGACAGGCACTAACCAATGCATCAAATTCAATGAGATATCATAATTGAAGAGTAAAGTTAACAAATGGGATATCAATAAATTTCAAAAGCTTTTAATTTGCATGAATCGAACTATTCAAGATATTTATTTATAAATTATGCTCACAATTATTAATAAACTTAAATAAATGCAACTGCTAAGATAATCAACAGTAGAATCAAGTTAATCAACACACAGTCAGCTCGATCTCCAAACTATTTTAAGCTAACAACTAGATTTAGAAGAAATTCATACACTTTTCGAGTCAAAAGAAATCAACATAGTTGATATCGATGTTTTTAACAGTAGAAAGAGAGAAACAATTACCCCGAGCAGAAATCCCCTTTAGAAACGAAAACGACGACTATCTTTGAATGAAAATGGCTGCTACTCTCCGCCGCCGTTAGATTGACACAAAGAATTTCGAGAAGAAGTAGTTATTTATATTGCTGAGTTCTAAGCTCTTTAATTTTTTTTCTAGTTAAAATCGAAAATTAACAGTTCAAGAAGAGGAAGAGGAATTATAGCGCTTTTATCATGTTTTCCAACAAAAAGTAACGACTTTGGGTTTCTTCTTGATGCCGTCAAATGGCCGTTAGCAGAGAAAGAAGAAGTAACGGCAAACCAAAGCAAAATAAAACGCGATACTTTCTATTATTTTCTTTTGCGCTTCTTTATTTGTTTATTTGTTTATTAATTAGTATTATTATTGTTATTATTAAAAAATCTATTCATATACTATTAATTGCTTTACATATACTATAAAACTTTTAATAGAATATTTGTCATAAGTGTCCTTATTTAATAAAAAATAAAATCAATATTAAAAAAACATAAACTCATAGTAAATTTCTTTCATAAGTATCTAAAGTTTAAATACATCATTAGTTGAATTAGACTCCTTTTAGCATCAAATTCTATTTATACATCTTCGAGTTATATCCATTCGTGATCAATTTTATCATTTTTCACTATAAATTAAATATAATAAAAATTAAATTCTAGAATTTAATATGAAACCATTATGATTCATAGAGTATTATATTATTTTCTAACATTTACTTAAACGGTGGTAAATCAATATTTAATATCAAAATTTGAATGGTTTAATATTTTACTTTCGAAATTTAATTTGATTCTCTATACGTAAATACTTAAATAAATTTGAATTCTATTTAAGGTATTTGAATTTAAAAGTTAAAATTATCAAAAATGAATTCAGGAAAATTAAAAATCTTAATTTTAATTAATGCATGAAAGGGAAAAGTTAATGAAATACGATAAGTGGCTTGTTTTATTTCATCAACGTGAGAGTAGTTTTATAATAGATACATTGTATGTTTGTTAAGGAAATAATGAACTATTTGATTTTAGTTAACTTTTCGATGTATGTACAGAAATTTACGATATATGAATAGAATTTGCATGTTATTATTTATAAATTCGAAAAGAAACCGGTTAAAATAAAATGTTAAAAATGATGCAAAGTTTGACTTGTGGCAAAATTCAAGTAACCTAATACCACGGTACCTAATTGTTGGTATTATACAATGACAAACCTTACCTAATTGATAAAATAGTATAATTCATAATTACGCTGAAAGTGAAACAAAAGCGTTTCTTTGTTTACAAGTTAGTAGGTTGAGAGTGGTTTATTTCGTGTTTATGATAACCGAGAATGCAAGCTAAGCAACGTGCTAACTTGCCTGAATTTGGTGAGACTTATTAATCTTTTCTACTCATGCTCTCGCCACTAATAATTCGTTATTTGACTAACAAGCTGAGAAAAATTATTCCTTTTCAACAAATCACGTGTATGTAAAAATCGGTGAGAATACAAATAAAAATAATATCATACATATCAACTGAAAATTGTTGAAATTGTGTACTTTGCTAAGCAAAATGGAAAGCAACGTTTACAAATAATAGTGCACAATTCATTCATTAACCAATGATATTTATATTACATACGTGGGCCCTAAGGATCCAAACTTTGAACATAGGTTGCAGGCTTTTTATGGCATTCTTAGGGTCCATTAAAACATACACACTCTCACACAAAGGGACGCGAGTCTTTTGGACCATTGGAAAATCATACTTGCATATATTCAGTTTATAGAAAACCGAACTAATACAACACCCAGTGGCAACATGGTTTTGATCTTTCACACCCCTTACGTGTATACACCATCTCATGCAGTCGATCACCAATATTTCACTTCACCACTTTTCTACTTTAAAATTCTTATTTTTGCATTCCAATTGCAATGGCAAACCAAAATAAAAAAATGGAAAAAAGTAGGTCAAACTCCTCATTTCATAATTTTCAAGCATGATCTTCTGACTTGAAAATTTAACAAAAATTCTCATAACACAATTTGAAAACAAAATTTTTATTATCAACGGTCACATTTTCACAGGAATCAATTTTATTCTCAACCTCATTATCCACTAAACGAACCGAATATGCATTCGCAATACTATTCATATCGACGGCGTTTCAACATGCATATGGCATATGCATTCGCAATACTATTCATATCGACGACGTTTCAACATGCATATGGCATATGCATTCGCAATACTATTCATATCGATGACGTTTCAACATACATATGGCACATGTAGAAATTTAACCAATTAATTTCAGGACCAAATTAGAATTGAAAACTATGATTATGAATTTAATCAGTATTCAAACAATGTAGCAGGTGGAGGTCATGGTTGTTAGATCATGTCCATTTGGCAATGATTAAAATGTACAAATTTAAAAAATAATCCCTTAATGGATCTTAATGGATCTATGCAGATAAAGTTAGTATTCGGACCCAGTCTACATTTTAAAATAAAATTTTAATTTAATATAATTTCTTTATATTTTACATATATAATATATAATATAAGATATGATGTATATAATGATAGAGTTACAGGCATGTCATATGATAAACTCTATAATTTATTGTAAATTATTAGTTCTAAAATAAAATCTCGTATGAATAAGAGATGTTTTCATTTTATTATATACTTGTTATATTATGATTGTTAATCGATTATTTAATTTAAGTAAATTAAATAGAAAATTCTTAAATAATATGGTATGTGATAGTAATTACAATATGTTATAATCATGAGAATTTTATCACATTAAAAATAAAATTGATTCGGTAGACAAGTCATAATTGTGGTGTTTCGAATCAATTTTAATAATATGTTATGTCAGTATCCTAATCAAGATATTTCGAGACAGGATATCGATACATCTTTGAAACTAGAATATGTAACGCTCTTCAAATATTTGGTAGTGTATTATTCATGGCTGTTAGGAGCACTAAGATGTTACATACTAATAGTTATTGACTAAATATAAAATGACTCACTCGAGAGATTTCTATTGGTTAATATAACTATGTTCAAATAGAGAATCACGAAGTGGCGATGTTGGATCATGTCCATTTAACATTGGTTGAAATGTGTAAATTTAAAAATTAATCCCTAAATGGGTCCTAATGGATCTATGCAAATAACTAGTTAGCATTCCAACCCAGTCTGCATTTTAAAATAAAATTTTATTTTAATTTAATGTCTTTGTATGTTACATATATAATATATAATATAATATATGATGTGTGTGTTGATGAGCTCTGGGTATGCCCAATGGACAATTTTGCAATTTATTATAAATTATTAACTCGATGATAAAATCTCGTTTGTAATAAAAGATATTTTCTTTATTATATACTTATCATATTATGATATGTTAGTCATTATTTAATTTAAGTATATTAAGTAGAAAAATCCTTAAATAATATGTTATGTGATAGTAATTACAGTGTGTTATAATCAAGAGAAATTTATCATATTAAAAATAACTTGTTGTTTTAAATATTTATAATTAAGATGTTCCAAGATAGGATATCAATACATCTTTAAGGCTAGAGTGTGCAACATCCTCTAAATGTTGGACAATGTATTATTTATGATTGCTCGAGGCACAAACGTCATATTACATACTAATAGTTATTGGATAACTATGGAATGACTCATTCGAGAGCATTCTTGTTGGTTAATCTAATTAAGGTTAAACAGAGAACATCGAAATGACGATGTTATATAGTTCTCTTGGCTTGAGAATCAATGTGGACACTTACTTTGATTATAGTTAAATCATGACATGGCGTTCAATGAACGACTATAGTTGGGTCTTAGTTGAAATATTGGAAGTGAAATACTGTTAAATAGAGAATTCGTCTCTTCGGTTATATGAGGTTAGTATCATGATCTAATGTAGTCAACTCAAAGCCAAAGTCTCTGTCCATAGTAGTACGGTTAATAATAATAGTTACTATTGAATCAAGGACTTTGTATTTGGATTAACCAAATTGAATGTGGACGATATTGGATTTTTGACCAAAACTAAATTCTATAAGTTCTAAAGTAATATAGTTTTGACAAAGACAATTGACGTAACTAATCGTTACTATCGGCTACCGCTTAAAATAGTAAAATTGGATTTTATCAAAAGATGTGTATGTGATAAATTCGACCAAACTGTCATCACTACAAGAAACTATATTTTTAGCAGCATGGTCTAGCAGCATTTTAGTAAATAAGCTACGATTATCTGTATGCAGCAGTACAAAAACAACTTGCAAAACGCTGCCAGAAACGAACGCTGGAGAAATAAAAAATTTCGGCACCGCTCAATCTCGTTCTATCCTCTCATATATGCTTCTTTCCTTTTCCCTCTTTCAATTGTTTTCCCTCTCTTAATTGAAAAATCTGGCCTACCCTTCCACCGTGCTCGACAACCCCATCTCTCTCACATCCGCGACTCCACCATCGACCACTAAATCGCCCCTCGTTCTCCACCATCGTCTGTCGCAACATTGCTTTTTTGGGCATCTCGCATGCGTCTCTTTTACAGGAGAAGATATGGCATTGGTGGATATGCATATTTTGGATAGTTAGGTAAATTTATTGGTTTTTCTAATATTTCTTAGTTCATTGTTTCTTAGTTAGGTAATTTACTGATTTTTCTAACATATCCTAGTTTATTGTTTGCTATGATTCTCCTGCTTTCGTTTGCTATGATTCTCCTGCATATTATGTTCGGTAAATATGAAAAATCTAGTTGGCTGGTCCCCTTGAATAAGCTAATTTACTTAAATTTCTGATAATTTTCTATTGCTTCAACTTCATGTAGGTGGTGCGTTTGTTGTATACCACTCATATATTCTTAAATGATTTCCACATTGTTAGGATTAGTTATTAGAAGTGAGTATAAATATTGGAGTACTCCTAGAGGTTATCATATTGTTGTTTAATATTGACATTGTTTTTACTCCAAGATTTCAAGTAGCACTTAATTAGTTTAATCTCATTCAAAAAACTAAATAGAGGATTATCACTATTTTGATAGATTATGCATTCCTGAATGACAACCTGATAACTGAGTTGAAGAATCCATATGTTATTGAATCTAAATGGTTTATTATGATTACTAACCATCTTCTTGATAAGTCCAAATAATAAGTATGAGGATAGAAGTTGCTGCGAACTATTTCATGAGAAAATGTTTGAGACTCTTGCTAAATGCAACAACAAAGTTTTGTTTATACTATGATAACCTAATCTTTGATGTTGTAGACAATGTTTCATGGTAATACATGGTAACTCACTAAAAATCAAAGGCAAGAAACTGAAAAAATCAAAGACAATTTTGAATTCTCCTTATCACATTGAACTAGAGGGCAACCTTGTTAATATTTCTAAATGAACATGAATATTTGGAATACAATATATATTGATATTATTTATTATTATTTAAGTATTGTCAAAAATTTACTATAGGAAAGCAAAGTGCGTGTGTGTATGGACATAGATACAAGGGCGAAGCATGTGCAGATATATGAGGTGTGCGTGTGTTGAGTATTTAGGTGTATGTATGCATGGCAAGGTATGTGTGTGTATGAACATGTCTTGTGGGTGTTTGCATATATTGGGTAATATCTTGAATACTTGACCTATTGTTGTTGTTACATGCATTATTTTTTCTCAGTGGCTTTGCATCTTACGTGCTCATGTGTACGAACTATAGAAAAATAGAAATGTGAAATAAAAGGATCCTAATTTTGTTGTATACACAAATGAAATTTTGGTAAAGACACGCAAGTGGGTAGAAAAATCTACTAAAATGTGGATGATATACATATTAGAGTAAAATAGGTGGATATAGATATGACATAGAAGCGTGGGAATCTAGTCAAATTTTCCTATTCTTTTTTGATAAGCACATAACTCAACTATAATGATATATTCTTTAAAACTTATCCATTGGCTACGAGGAATTACTAAACAGTACTATATCGTGGGCAGTTGTAAGGTCACAATGCCACATATGCACTCTTTAGTGGTACCAACTTTATCGCATCATGCCTTTTATTTTGCGTGGTCAGCGACCTAATTTAGTACCATGTAAGACCAAAAAATGTCTTATATGGTACCAATACTCACTTTATTTAATCTATCCATCTATCTTTTTTACTTGAAGCCAGCGGTATTTCTTTTTATATTTCTTCGTATCTAGGTACTACAAATCTTAGCTCTAATAGTTTGAAAGGAAAAGGGACTAATTTGATTTCAAATTTTGCACTTATAACGAATCGAATAGGCATATGCAGGGCAGTGCGAAATGGTTTATCAAAGAAGAATTGATGGGAAAGTAGGGTAAATTTTTACTGTGTTTTTGAATTTGGAAGAATTTGGGAAAAAAGGGCAAATATTTATTATTATGGACTATAATTCGTTTTAAGTAAAATAATATTGAGTTAATTAATTTTGATGCCATGTGTTACAGTGCTTCGTTAGAAAGAATGGTACATGCATTTTTTGTTTTTGTAGAAAGTCGGTACATTAGGCACTATGCAGATAGAAGTAGGAGCAACTTCAATTTATTTTCTAGTAAAACAGTAAAATGACTTTCTGTCAAAACAACTTTAATTTTTTTCTTTTCTTTTTGATTTTTTAAAATTATATAGTGAATCCGATTAAAAAATGACTTTCTATCCCAACAATAAAAGATGTCGTAATACATCAAGGAAAAATAGAACGATTGGGAATTAAATTAGCATGCACATTTTAGTATATCCTTTGAATTTAAACAAATGTTCAAGGTGTGAACAAAGCACTACTACTGAAGGATAAGTCTATCAACATAAAAACCCGTATCCTAAACCATAGTTTTACATGTATTCAATATAAACCATAGTTTTACTCTGGCGTAGGGAACGCATACTTTTCACATTGCCCCATTAATTCAATATAAGTCATAGTTTGAATGATCAAAATGAGATTATGCCACTCGTAAATAGAAACAAAATAAAAGTATTACATGTATAATTATGATAAGCCTACTATTTAACTTGGATTGTGTGGTAGAAATCAGGAGGCTGCAGAGATGCTATACTATTCGAGATGTTATTGAAAGCTGCTCTATGATTATTGGTTCAAAAAATACAAGTATAAAAATGAAAAACTCTAGAACCTAGGGATGTTAAAAAAATAAGTATAACAATAAAAATAAAAACTCTAAAACCTAGGGATGTTAAAATAAAATGGATAAAATTTATTCAAAAGTAACGTAGTAGCAGTTTCAGTGTGATTCGCTAGGAGTTTCATTGGTGTGATCCATGCAGAGTGAGATATGAATTGCAGAGAGCATGATGAAGCTCACAAATTAAATAGCGTGGGCCACCTATACAAATGAAGGGCATTTCTGAAAACATCAGGTAAATTTGATTTAAATCACCTTGGATAAGGAAAAATAGATGCAGAATATGACATAAAACCCAGTTTGTACTGCCCATCATTCTCTCCCCTTGAAATTTGAAAGAAACATCTGCACATATAGTTGGTCACACGTGTAGATGACTAAATATAGTAAACACACACTACAGATCATATATATATATATATATATATTAATAGTATCAACAAACATATATCATTAAATGTAACTCGAAGCTATAGGCATAGTAGTGTAATATCACATAATAGCAGACTCCCACCCAAACATGATACAAGTGTTCAATTGTCACGTCCTAATGTTATTTATACAAACAAAACATAAAATGAGACGCAACGGGCATAGGCAGTAATTCATTTTTAAAGCTTTATAAAATCTTAGCTCTTTAAGTTAGTGTGCACTAACAAGGAAGGTTGCTAGCAGACACCTCATTTTATTGTTTCAGAACCTGAAGCTGCAACTTGTACTTGTATATATTCATCCAAAAAAAATTGTAGTCGAATATCAGTGCAGAAACATACACAAACTTAGCAAAAACATTAAGGTTTTATAACTAATATTGAATTTTTTCATTTAGGTTTTTTTTAATTAATTATTGTAGTTTTTTTTTCATTTAGGTAATTGTTAAGGCTTCAACGCAAACTTTTTGGGTAAAGGTTTTCTTCTATATGGACAACCGCACAATTTGTTTTTCTTCAAATCCGTTTAGGATAATGGTCAAGTGCAGGTACTCTGATTAACTCAAATTCAATCATGCAATTAATTTACGGAATTACTAGACAACTACACTCATAATTATTTTATACAAGTTATTATACACTGTTAAATATTAACCCGGAATCCTAACTAATACTGACAACTGATCCAAATCTTCGCCCAACCCAAATGAAAATTAAACAAGCAACCCCTCCATTAGAAGTCACGTGTTCCTATTTTTTTCCTCCCTCTCCTTAGGTTTGAAACCCAAAGTTTACTCTAAAACTAAAATTGGAACAGAAGTAAAAAAATAAAATAAATTCGTGAATCATTTTTTTGCAAATCGATATTTTTTTTTGTATCCATAAGTTTTGAGACATCAATATGCCTTTTTTTAATGGTATATAAATATGTAATCAGATTGTCATGGTTTCAGAGTGTTGGCAACTTCACGTTGCATTTTCCTGAAAATTTGGTGGAAATACTGCTAATTTTTCTTCTTCAAGAACTAGTATAGTAATAATATACATAAACACAAATATGAGCATAAAATTTACATACAAATAACACGTATCACCCATCTTTTTTTCATGTTAATTATGCGGGCATAATTTCTCCACTTGTTTCCCTCTCTGAAATAACGTGTTCAGTTCCTTGTACAGCTTCCTTCTTAACTTTGATTTCAGTCAAAGCTTTGATCAAATCGTCCAAGCATTTTTTTAACCCAATCAACCATGTTACCCTTTCGCATCAATTTCTCTGCTACATTTACACATGTAATATTATGTTCCTTTATCAATTTCTCAATTGTAGAAAACGATTCATGATGATCAATATACAGATAATTTCAGGCAAGAATTTTGAACGCTTCAAACTTGAAGTAAGAAAGCTCTATATGCATATCCATTCTATGAGAAATGCGGATTACGGATCTTAAGGCTAGGATTAACACTAGAGGGGGTGAATAGTGTTTATAAAGAATTACTAAATCTTTTTGAGTTTATGTTAATTTAAACACGGATGTGTGCAATATACAGACACAGATATGATCACAGAAACAAACACAGATGCAGAAATAAACTAAAAAGCAGTAAAGGAAAGAACACACCGGATTTTATACTGGTTCGGAGTTACCCTATATCCAGTCCCGCAACACAAGTACGGATTTCCTTTCAAAAGTAATCTTTATAATTACACCCTCGATTTCAAGGTTACGAGGTACACCCTCCAGAATCATAATCCTCTGGGTAGAGATACTTGATTTTTCGGGCTACAAGTTCACCCACTTGATTTTACGGGCAACAAGTTCACCCAATTGATTTTCCAAGGCTACAATCACACCTTATCACACTTGATTGATTTTCAAGGCTACAATCACACCTTTTCTCGATAAGTTGATTACAAAAGCCCTATAACTTCGAATAGCACTGAGGATCTTATCGAGATAGTGATAGAGAATCAAATTACGAATAATCGAGTTCAATTCAATGTAGATTTCGATAGAGTAATGATAAGAATTTTTATTAAGAAAAGTGGAAGAAGAAGAAGAGGAGTGAAAAACCAGAAAATCTGATGTAAAATTCATTGAAACTGACCCCTATTTATAGTAGAACAACATTCATGTCCATTCATGAAGAGTTATGGCGAATAGACACTTCTTTTGAAATTGAAATTTTGAACTCAACTGATACCATGTCGACATGGTCACCATGAGTATGTCGACATCTCAAAACATTTTTTGATGATTTGATTTTCTTTGAAAATAACTTTTATCTTATATTAAAACTATTTTAAACTTTATAAATATACTTGACTATAGTTAAAATTCTTAAGTAAATATAGATAATAATATATATATAATTTAACTATAATTTTATATTTAAATCTAAGTATAAATATTTTAAAAGTTAAATATATTATATTAAAAGATAGTTTAAAATCAGGCGTAATTTGATTTTGAAATTAAAGATGATTTTGAGGCTAAAATTATTTAAAAACAGGATAGATGTTTTTGATGCTTTTAAAAGGAAGGTTTTGAAATCATTTTGAAAACAAGATATAATTTTGAAAAAAAAATCATTTTGAATAAAAGGTTAATGGATACAAAATAATATTCCACTAGATTTTTCGTAGGTTCCATCCTACTTAGGGTTTCATCCCTTTAACAGGCTCGAAGTGGATTCCATTCCACGGATAAATTGAATTTTAAGATGCCAGTGCTTTTCTAGGAGTTTTAACAAAATTTTCAAATTAAAGAATAAATTACTTGAATTCTTGAACTCTTGATAATCTTCATACTCATGAGTCTTTAGTCTTGATATCTTGAATCTCTATACTGTACAGTCTTCATTCTTGGTACCTGCATGGTTAAATCCTGCATATACATATATATCTAAACTTATAATGTTAGTATCTATATTTTATAATCTATTCTAAGGTTGTTGTCATCAAAACCATCATCTCATGGACTAACAATCTCCTTCTTTTTGATGATGACAACCTTTGTTCATAAAATATTACTTCTATTCTAATAACTCCCCCTAAAACTAATAACTCCCCCTTAATCTATGCCCTAATTACCCTATTTTATACTTCTCCCCCTTTGTCATCAACAAAAAATAACTCCCCCTCATTCTTGGACTAAAGTACTTGCATTGATAAACTGTACAAAGAAATATATAATAGATAGATTAAGAAATTATTATACTTATGAACATGATAATTTAATCAAAGACAATATACATTTCAATGTATATTTGCATGTTTTATACATCAAACATCGAACTAAATTGAGAAATCAATCCACACCAAGTATCATTCTAAACCTAATCAAATCAATTCAAACAAAGTAATAAAATTTAAACGTTACGAGGAACTTTCACCCATCCTTCTTCTCCAAAGATAGGGTCTGCTTTAATAGCATCCCAATTTTCGTTGTCATTGGTGAGAGAGACATGAGGATGTGCTTCGTTATCATCCTTGTGTAGGGAGGAAATCATCCATCGTATTGCATCGACATGCCTTTCTTGCTCCTTGATCATCTGCATTTGACTCAATTCTAAGTGACACTGGTAACGGAGAATGAACGAGAGAATATTCTTAAATGAATTATGAGTTTCTTCAAGATTTTCGGATAAATTGTGAATTGGATTAGCCATAGTTGAATTTGTGAAAGAAATGAAGGATTAGAAGATAAAAAATAATTTTCAATGAAGAATTCTGGAAGAAATAAGTATATATAGGTGTAGAAATTCGTTTGAAATGAATAGACATGTGGTAGTTATTCAAATTTCAAATTCAAAATGAATTGTCATTTTTGACTAGTACATGTCGACATGGTCATAAGGGGTATGTCGACATGGGTTAGTGAAAAAAATATGACTAACTAGATTTTATGAATATTTGTGTGTGTATATATATTTATATAATATACTAACATTTATTCTGGAGATAAGGTAAGCTAGATAACAGAAAGGAAATTTCATTTCATTGCATACTAAGATGATACAATGATTAAACATATGAAACTACATGAACTTTCGAATTAAAACAAGCTAAAACACATACAACAAAATACGAAAAGGTAACACTAGTTAGAGGATGATGATGATGAAGAAAGTCCAAGTTTCTTGCTGACTTTGGAAATGAACTTGTTCATCTTGGATGAAATTTTGTCCAACTTCTTACTAACGGATCGTTTAACAATCCGTTGATTCTCAACAACCGTCTTTTGGTTCTTGAGAAGGGTTTTGGTGGATGGATTAGGAGGATAGTCGATGCTTTCCAAAGAGGTTTCACCTTCTTCTTCTTCAATTTCCATTTCATCCCCTTCTTCTTCTTCTTCCTCTTCTTCTTCTTCTTCTTCTTCTTCCATTTCCTCATGAGCCAAACGCTCTTCCTTTTCGGCAAGGGTCTCATAAGGTTGATAAACAAATGGAATTTTCATAAGCGAAATGTTGGAATGATTGAAAACTTTTCTATAAACAAATTCTTCACCTTTGAAATCCACTCCAAAATAGTTGAAAATCCGAGTGAGATAAATTCCATGATATAAAGTATTCTCACCCATTTAAAGATTATTAGGACGAACTTGCGCCCAATTTATGTCATAATTTCCAAAAAATAGAAAAAAGTGCTTTGTAAACTTTTGAAGTAGGATTGTTAAAATTCCCGATCTTGGGTTCAAAGTATGTTGCAAAAGAAGATTGACAATTCTTGCCTTTGGTCGAAAATTTCGATTTTTGAATTCAAAATTATCATTCCCTTCGAAAATATGATGAAATGTCTCACGATCATTTTCATCGATTTTAAAATTAGAAAGATCCATTCCCGTACACTTGCAATTGAGAATGGTACCCAAAAGATCACAATTTAAAACAATTCTAGTGCCTTTGACACTACTCCAAATTTCATCCTCATTTCCATTATAAAATCCAAGGCTTAAATTAGCATAGAAAATTTTGACAAGATTTGGATAGTAAACAAAATCATTTTGAGAAGCATCAATAAGACTAAGAACTCCATTGTTTGCAAAAAGAGAATCAAGTTCATAAGAAGGAAAATCTTGAAAAATAGCAAACTTTTCGGGATGAAATTTGGCATAATTAGCATAATCGATGTATGATTTTATTGCCTCCCATTGAAGAGTTGCTCTTTTATTTTTCTGAAAATTCTCATGGTGGAGGAGTTGCTTGAAGAAACCATTAAAGTAGAGAGTAGAGAGCTTGAAGTTTTGAAGAAAGAGAGTTTGAATTTGAAAATGAGAGTGAAAAGATATGATAAAAGATAGTGGATAGATAGATTCTCAAAGGACATATTCTCTGGTCAAAAGGTAGCTTTTCAGAGAATTGAATGAAGTGAAAAGATGGAGGGAAATTCAAACATTTAAATTCAAATTTTGAAATTCAAATTCTGGTACCCATGTCGACATCATGGTAGGGAACCATGTCGACATGTGCCAGTGAATTTTTGTGAATTATTTTTCCTAAGTTCTCTAATAAATTTATATACTTTATTATATATTTCTGAAATATTATTGGACTAACAATATATTTCAAAACGTATTATTATACTATTAAAAATAATAATATAAAATAAATAAAAGTAATAAAAAATAATAATAAAAAATAGGAAATAAATTTTTAAAATTCAAACAACACGCCAACTCAAAATCAATTAATCAAGCAATCAAACATCTAATTCTAAGCAAGCAATTTCAACCAATTATATTGTAAATGTATACCTTTTTCTAAGTCTGTTTCTCTGAATTCGTCGAAGTCGTGAACTGCCGTGAAACACAAATTTGAATTATCTGTTTTTTGATCATCATCACTTGAGGACGAATCTGAGTCATCTAGAGTAGCAGTAAATGCACATTTTCGTTTCTTTGCAGAATCATTATTCATAGGAGGATTTTGCCTATCTGGATACGGACAATCTCTTTTGATATGGCCTGGTTCATCACAGTTGTAACATTTGACATTATTTGGCACTACATTCTGATTTCCAGAGTTCTTACAGTTGTTTCTCTTGAGATTATTCATCTTTCTGTATTTTAGGAATTTCCTAAAATTTCTGTCATTAAGGTTATTTCTTCATCATTATCGCTGTTTGAATCTGATCCATCAGTCAATGCATTGAATGCCATTGATTTCTTTTCATATGCTTTGCTTTCTCTTCTCCCGATCATTTGAAATTCATATGACATTAGATTTCCAATTAATTCTTCTATCTTTAAAGTACTAATGTCATTTGCCTCTTCGATAGCAAGTGTCTTTTGATCCCATTCTAGAGTAAGAGAATTTAAAATCTTTCTGAGTTGATCTTCTTCAGAAAATTCATTTCCCAAAGATATTAGAGAGTGCACAATATCCTGAAATCTACTATACATATCTGAAATAGACTCATTAGAATTCATTTTAATAATTGAAACTGATTTGTGAGCATGGAAATTTTGGTCTGTTTAACTTTGCTTGTTCCTTCATGAGTAACTTGCAAAGTTTTCCAGATTTCATATGCAGGTTTACAAACTAACACTCTATTGAATTCATTTCTATCTAGTAAACAAAACAAAATATTCATTGCCTTAGAATTATTTTGTGCAACAGTCTTTTGCTCAGCAGTCCACTGTGCAAAATCAGTTGTGGGTTCAGAATATTCTGTTTGTGTAATATTCCAAGTGTCTAATCCTATAGATTGTAAATATATTTTCATCCTACATGCCCAATATGCATAGTTACTTCCATTAAAAAGTGGTGGTCTGATAGTAGACTGTCCTTCTACAAATGAACTTGTGACATGGATACTAGTGTTACTAACAGTACCAGTTTTGGTAGCCATTTTGAAATTTTTTCAAAAATAAGATTACGAAACTTTGAAAACCTCGCTTTGATACCAATTGTGAGAAATGCGGATTACAGATCTTAAGGCTAGGATTAACACTAGAGGAGGATGAATAGTGTTTATAAAGAATTACTAAATCCTTTTGAGTTTATGTTAATTTAAACACAGATGTGTGCAATATACAGACATATATATGATCACAAAAACAAACACAAATGCGAAAATAAAATAAAAAGCAATAAAGGAAAGAACAAATCGGATTTTATACTGGTTCGGAGTTACCCTACATCCAGTCCCGCAACATAAGTATAAATTTCCTTTCAAAAGCAATCTTTACAATTACACCCTCGATTTCAAGGCTACGAGGTACACCCTCCAGAATCACAATCCTCTGGATAGAGATACTTGATTTTCCAGGCTACAAATTCACCCACTTGATTTTACGGGCAACAAGTTCACCCAATTGATTTCCCAAAGCTACAATCACACCTTATCACGCTTGATTGATTTTCAAGGCTACAATCACACATTTTCTCGCTAAGTTGATTACAAAAGCCCTATAACTCTGAATAGCACTGACGATCTTGTTGAGATAGTGATAGAGAATCAAACTATGAATAATCGAGTTTAATTCAATGTAGATTTCGACAGAGTAATGATAAGAATTTTTATTAAGAAAAGTGGAAGAAGAAGAGGAGTGAAAAACCAGAAAATCTGATGTAAAATTCATTGAAACTGACCCCTATTTATAGTAGAACAACAGTCATGTCCATTCGTGAAGAGTTATGGCGAATGACACTTCTTTTGAAATTGAAATTTTGAACTCAACTGACACCATGTCGACATTGTCACCATAAGTATGTCGACATCCCAAAGCATTTTTTGATGATTTGATTTTCTTTGAAAATAACATTTATCTTATATTAAAACTATTTTAAACTTTATAAATATACTTGACTATAGTTAAAATTCATAAGTAAATATAGATAATAATATATATAGAATTTAACTATAATTTTATATTTAAATCTAAGTATAAATATTTTAAAAGTTAAATATATTATATTAAAAGATAGTTTAAAATCAGGAGTAATTTGACTTTGAAATTAAAGATGATTTTGAGGCTAAAATTATTTAAAAACAGGATAGATGTTTTTGATGCTTTTAAAAGGAAGGTTTTGAAATCATTTTGAAAACAAGATATAATTTTGAAAAAACAATCATTTTGAATAAAAGGTTAACGGATACAAAATGATGTTCCACTAGATTTTTCGTAGGTTCCATCCTACTTAGGGTTCCATCCCTTTAATAGGCTCGAAGTGGATTCCATTCCACGAATAAATTGGATTTTAAGATGGCAGTGCTTTTTTAGAAGTTTTAACAAAATTTCCTAATTAAAGAATAAATTACTTGAATTCTTGAACTCTTGATAATCTTGATACTCATGAATCTTCAGTCTTGATATCTTGAATCTCTATACTGTACAGTCTTCATTCTTGGTACCTGCATGGTTAAATCATGCATATACATATATATCTAAACTTATAATGTTAGTATTTATATTTTATAATCTACTCTAAGGTTGTTGTCATCAAAACCATCATCTCACGGACTAACACATTCTTCCTGCTCTTATAAGTGCATCGTCTAGTTTGTCCTTATAATTCGTAGTGAAAACAAACAGTCTTTCACGTACACAAGCCGACCATAGACCATCAATAACATTAAGAAACCCTGAAAGTGTAACTTTACTCCCATTAAGAGTAGAAATCACATGCTTATTATCTTGATAAAGTTTATATTTAAGGTGCGGTAAGAAACTAAACTAAAACTCTTGCGTTAATTTCAACATCTTTTATTTATCCATCAAGCAGCAATGCATAGATTACATTGAAAAAAAATTATATCGACTTCTTCTTTTTCTTCTCCACTAAATTAAAATGCAAAAAAATAAAATAAAATAAGTGAATATACCTGTCTTAAACCAGACTTGAAAACTTTCCTTGCAAAAGAGGCAACTGAGCCAGACAGCTTGGTGATTGTATTGGCGCCACGAATCACAGATCGCATGGAATATAGCCCATATGTTGTTCCAGAATTACTTCCTAATGCTAAAATTAAACTGTAAGTCATCGCACTAGTTGTGGTATATCCTGACAAAGCCTGTAGTCAACCAATTACTAATTGATGTAAATCCACCAGGTTACATAAACATTATGAGAAGACAATTCACTGTAAACTAAGATTTGGAAAGCACGTACTTCATAAGTATGAAATGAACTAAGAAGCTGCATTTTATATATAACCCATTATGAATAAGCAGCTTATAGTTATCAAATAGTAATGTGATTTGAATAGGAGCATGTACATGCTAAAATAAAACAAATTGGACAAACAAAATACTACTAAATGGTGTACAATCTGTTTACCATAGTATCTACGGAAAGTTGATGATCAAAACAACCACTTATGCAAATGGCTAATCTATCGCTTGTGCCTTTGTATTTACGTGATGGAAAGCTGTGATTTTCCCATTGGCAAACTCCTGCCCTGTACAAAAGTAATATACAAGATTAATATTTTTGCATCTGTCCTTTATTTACTCATCAAATCACCATTAGAATGATGAAAAAGGGATAATGCACCACAAGGCAGCTAAGTATTAAGTCACCTAAAACCTAACCCAAGACTAGAATTATGACAAACAATTGTATGAAGTATTAACAAAGACAAATAAACATGAATTGGTTGTTGGGTTATGTTTGGTAAATATTTGGATTATACTTTTAGATTGATTTTATGCGTTAAACTTTGATGAACTCTGTTGAAATAGTATGAGTATGCAGGTCGTTATTGTTTGAATAACCATTCTTGTTATGTGTGTTGAACGACCATTTTCAAGGACTATATGGCATTCTTTCATCGTTTATCTCTAATTGTTTTTTTTCAGGTAGGAATATTGGACTTTTGAAGGAGAGGAGCTTGGACATTCCTTGATTTATATTATGCTCTTTTAACAATTTTTTTTGTAAGATCTTGTAGCTAACATTTGAGTGAAAACACGGTTTTTAAAATTCTGTAAATGACTAAATCTTATAGTTAATGAAATTGATGTAGCTTTGATTATGTCTTATCTTTAAAGTTGTTTATTATATCACATTATTGCATTATAAATTGAGTAGTTTGTTATGGAATACATTAGCTATAACTTATTTTAAATTGCTGCAGTAAGGGAAAAAATGAATCAAAACTTTGATATACCGCAGCCTTTTTAAATTGCCGCAAACTAAAATAGAAAAATATTGCAAAACAACAATCATAGCTAAAAAAAGCTACAGATATCGAACTTAATACCAAAAGCGCTGCATTATATATTATTGCAGCATATCATAAATGATGCTATATTAATGACATGTTGAGGCATGTTTTTTGACTGCATTCTTCAAAATGATGCTAAATGAATCCGCGTGATTTAGAAAGCGCTGCACTAAAAACTTTTTGCAGCATTTCATAAAAGCTTCACTGTCCATTTTTAACAGCCATTCAGCGGTATATTCGTTTTTAGTAGCATTTTCAGAAAACCCTGTGGTATATTCGTGCTCTTCTGCAGCAGCACATCATACAACATTCTTCGAAACATTACGGATGATAATGACAGCAATTCTAAACCGCTGCAAAAGTCCCTTTTTGTAGTGGATAACACTAGCTAAGGTGTGTATGAACTTTAATATTCTAATCGTTCGATATTAATCACTGATTGAATTCACACTTTTGAGTCCTACAACCTTAACGGTGAATACTCCGAAATACACACGATTTAATCAATTTATAGTTGTTGTAAATTAATTAAATTAATTAACATGAAATATTAATTATTAAATTTTATTATATCTTTTTGTTTCCATTAGTATTTAACACATGAACATTATATATGTATGTATTGTTCGATTTAATTAGTAAACAACTTTTAATTTATAGTTTTTAAAACTATTTTTAATTAGCAAAAATAATTTTATAACGTGGTAAATACATATTTATATATATAATATGTATATATTAAATTACTTAAAAATATTTATTCAATCCATATGTTTTAAATGTTAAAAAATTATTTATTTATTTTTGTAAAAAATAATTAATATGTAATTTTAAAATTATTTTAAATATATAAAAGTATATGCATATGTTTAAAATAAATAAAAAACCAAATCTGCATGGACTTTTAAAAAAAATTAAAACCTTTACGCCGAATCAATATTTTTTTCATACATATAATTAATATATATTTATTTATAATAACATTATTATTAAGTTTATGAATAATATTAATTTATAAAATAAAATATAAGCATATATATTTTCTAAATATATATTTTATAATTATTTACATATACATATATATATATATTACAATTAGAATTTAAACTTTAAAATTAATATTTTGTTTAAACGTAGATTTGATTTTTAATGTTTAAGTAAAAGAAAATTTTAATATTAATTCAAAACAAATTGAACTAGTCAAATTCAATATCAAATAAAAAATATATATCATTACTTTATATATATATACATATATCAAAATAAAACCGGACAATAAAGGTATATATAAAAGGACAAATATGTCTGTTATGATGCTAACTCTAACACCTATATACGTACACGATGGCCATATACACCATATACATGTTGCATGCGCTCTTTACACATTTGGGTGTATTTGATATGCACATAATAATGTAACTAGTTAAAATTAACTTAATTTTTTTTAAACAAATTAAATAAATCATGATTTTACATAAAACTATTTAGGTTGGATCTAAAATCAACTATGCTTCATAGGGCCAATAAAGATTTGAAAATGGAACTTTTTTCTGAAATTCACCCATTTAACCCGCCGCGACCCGACCGGTTCCTTCATATATAACGTGATGATATAAAATAATAACTGAATAATATATGTATAAAATATATATACAAACATATAGATATTGGGATTTATATCTATTGTGCATGCGTGCGCGCACACACACACATGTTTACATATATTAAGATATATGTATGTGGTTTTATATACATATATTCTTAATACAATATATAGTATAGATACATATAAAATATATTTCCATATTGAAATAAATTGTTATATACATATACATAATATAATTTCAAATTATTATTCATATATGTATGTGTGTTAAAACTTGTTAAAATCCGTTTAGTTTGACTAAACGATACCAATTTAAATTTAAAATATCTTACTTCAAATTTAGTTTGATTAGGTCAAAAATATTTTATATTTGAATTTAAAACAAATGAGACTATTTCGAGATATTACATATATGTTTAAAACTCAAAACTTAATATAGATTTCTAATATTTTGACTAAGTAAAATATATTAATTACATAAAATATATAATTATTTATTATGGATAAAATAATTATATAAATAAAATATACACATATTTTATATTAATTTATTTACATATAAAATAAATATATTTATTAACACATATTAATAAATTATTCTTGATGGGGAATAAAATATTTAAAAAAAGTAAAAACGAGAGTTTCATATATATATAGATATATATTTTTTTGAAAGATATATATATATATATATATATTATACATATTTATGTTTACACTTAAATAACTAAAATATATATATTAATTTTAAATTGAAATTATATTTAACGTTTTAATAATAAATATATGTACAGTGAAATAATTTAAGATTTCATAAAGTTTAATATGCCTAAAATAAACTTAAACTATAGGTGACAATTAAGTAATAATATTTATTGATTTATAATTTAATACAAGTTAATTCTGTATAAAATTTATATTAATTAATTATTAAAAAATTATTAAATAAAATATTTAAATATATGGCATAATAATAATAATTATCATCATCATTATGAGTATAGGTACGAAATATTAATGAATCTAGAAAATAAAGCTATATATAGAGATATTGCCACTTGTTACACATTGATCTGCATTTATCTCCTAAGATATTGAACCTATTACTCGAACTTGCAAGGGATCGAGCTATACCACTAATGGAGTGTTGTATTTGGAAGAAGAGGAGGTAATGTGGTTCAACTATCAGGGAATAACAACCAGGGTTTGATAAAAGAGGCTGGTTTGATTTAGTCCGTGTTGATAATTATAGAAGGAGCTAAGGAGAAAATATCTTACACCTTTTACTCCATCTCCAACTGCCAATTCAAACTCCCTCTTCCATCAATATGGCCGGCCCCTTCCTGTAGCAGATCCCGTGTCCAAAAATTATTCAGCCTAATTAATTATTTATATATTTAAAGCTTATTTTAATACATATTGATATCGTATATTGATACGTGCACATATAATATTTATATATACACCAAAATAATTACCACCTGCATCCAAAAAAGTTCTAAGAGCTACCTAATTAACAAATATACTCATAATTAATTTTTCTTAAATAGTAATTCAATTAATTTATAACATATTATAAACTGATTAAATTGGGTGGTATTTCAAAGACTACACATGTATGGTTGTATGACTCACATGTGTAAATTCAATCGGCAGTCAATATTGAACAATTTCAAAAATTAATGTCCATATGTCGCCTTAGTTGATGGTGAGATACTTTAGCTGAATTCATCACTTATGGGTCTTTTTGGTAAAATCATATTTTAGATCAACTTAAGAAGTACGTTAAGCAAAGTATAATATACACACATGTTTTCTTTGTTTATAGTCAATACTATAACATTTTTAGGTACCGAGAGTTTGGTATCTATCAAAAATCCAATAATATCCATATATGACTATTTAGTCCATCTACAAAGTCCTTAGTTTGATAATAACATTTATTATTAATTATTTTACTCTGGGCAGAGATTTGGACTTTGAATTGACTGTTGTTGATCATAAAGCTAACCCCGTACAATAAAATCGACAGATTCTTTATTGAATGG
Source organism: Allium cepa (assembly GCA_030765085.1). Taxonomy (NCBI): domain Eukaryota; kingdom Viridiplantae; phylum Streptophyta; class Magnoliopsida; order Asparagales; family Amaryllidaceae; genus Allium; species Allium cepa. The sequence continues at coordinate 208,124,902 of CM060928.1, forward strand.
TGTTTACTTCCTACACTTCAACTCGGACCTAACTATGATTGTTCGATGGTTGATATGCCATACTTTGACTATAATCAAAGTGGAGTACTCATGTGAAGTACCATAGTATTATCAAGTTGAAAGAATTATGTAACGTTATCACACTAAGATTTTCCATTTGACCTAGTTTTATCAACCAATATGAAACTCTTGATAGAAATATTCTATAGTTATCTAATAACTATAAATATGTAACCCCTAGGTCCTCAACAACAATGAGTAATATAGTACCCAACATTTGGAGAGGGTTATCAATATCCTTTTTTGAAATATCTTGAATCATAAATATTCATTTTACGATTTCATTTAAATCATAAATATTCATTTGGAGAGGGTTATCAATATTCTATAGTTATGATTAATTTCTCATGGTTGCACCTATTTGCATCTATAATCATATAATATTTCAATTAACGATTTTCTTATTTATATACTATAAATAGATAAATTAATTAATCATATCACCATAACAGAATACATGAAGGAAAACAAACACCTGAAATAACTTTTATTATGAACAAGATCATTTACAGAGTTAGCTACATAAAAAATTTATGTAATTGTCCCAAGGGAATTGTAGCAGCCCACCTTTTTGGCCTTGAATTTGACATCTGAACCGATGCCAACACCCAAGAACCGAAAGGGATCAGTCTTTGGAGTAGATAGTATATGTATATGGTCACAGGCAGATATCAAATATTAATTATAATTCTAACTAACACTAGAGTCTTACATCGGAGTAAAACAAAATATAATATATAGTTACCACCATAGCCTCATCACTATAAAATATCTGAAATATCAAATACATATGTCTGAATAAATGCAGGTACAATCCAAACCCACACGCATTAAGTTAAATCCAAGTACAATACTGATCCACACCATATACACAATACATCAATTAATCTCTAACTCGGGTACCATCTCATCTCTAAACTCTATCATATACAGTATAAAAGTAGGAGCGGGTCGGACTTAAGTCTGATGAATGAACCATACTCTGCCATGCATGTACTACAGATATAATATTATAAAATGATACGGGTCTATCGTTCAGCCACCATATGTTTAGCCGCTATTTCATGCCTAACTATCACATACATTTAGTCATATCACATCATGTCTATGCGGACTCACTTTCCTGGATTTGCCTCATGTGATATAGAGTCGCCTATTGTCCACTGTCACATCAATCGCATATACGACTCACGCTCTGGAGTCTGGACTAGCCTCATGCCCTACAAGGTCATATATTATCCTTGTGCTACCTAATTGGACTCACGCCTTGGACAAGCCTCATGTCCTATAGGGTCGCTTATATCCACTCTTTCACCTAGTCCGTCGAAGCACCATAGGGAGCAAATCATCATGCCTGGATCACCCAAATGTGTCACAGGTCTACATTTGTATCTTCATACACATTTTGGGCCATCTACCAATGCCAAAATCGTTCTCGTCCACGTTCATCATCCCATAACAATTTTATACCACAACACACATACATATCCACTTTATGTCAACCAAATCATTCCATACATCCATTCATTTTGTAGCACCGTCAGTCATTATATCCTATCTTAGATCATATTCTAGAATACAAGAGAAATAGAAGTTGAATTGTACGTTATCTATTTATATGAATTGGTTCAAGCCGAGGTTCAGGCTGACCATTTTATTATGCAATGGTGGATTGATGGTCATGTTTCCATGCACCAGTTTGCATTATAGCTATTAGATTTCGATTTTGGGAATTTGGTGTTTTCGTCGCCATTGTTGCCTCCGGTCGCCACTACTTCATCTTAGATCGTTGGGGAACGTGCCTATACCCTAGCTTTTGTTTCTTAAATCGAAATTTATCATTTATTTCATGAATTATAGTGTAAAAATTCTAGATTTCCATATTATTTTGATACATAGTTTGTAAGTACCGATTTTACCAAAATCCCTTTCAAATCCATTTAATTTTGAATTTAAGTTATTTATACATGACTAACTACAGTAATATAGCCTGTAAATCATCTTATAACATCAAAATTACATTATAGAAGGAGGAAAGCATAGATCACTCACAAAACTGCTTATCCCAGTCAATTCCTCTCTTTTCGAACTACCGTGTCTCCTCTTTTTGAATTTGTGCCTTTAAACAGTTGTTGGGTTATAGCCTCGTCTATTAGCTTCGCAATGCCTTTAGTTTCACTCAATTTGGTAGAGACTTGAATGATATGTTAATTTGGTTATAAATGGGTTAAGGAAGAATGGAGGAAGAAGAAAGTGATATGGGTGTTAATTTATGAAATGATGTTGCATGATTTCAGTTGGAGGAAAAAACTATATGTCCACTCAAATTTGAAATTCGAATTCGAGCCGTTTGGTGCTCACTTGACTTAAAGACATCTTCGATCATATCTCCCCCATATGGATTCCAAAAATGAGACAATCACAATGGCCCTTATTTCGTTGTCAAATTCCAAAGTCTTAAAAGTTACTAATTTTCCCCATCTTTATATTTTATTTATTTAATAAATTCATAAATTCCAATTATTTTCATATTATCATGTTATTATTTACTTAAAATATTGCTCCAATTTTCAGGGTATTACATTCTCCCCCCTAAAAGAGTTTCATCCCAAAAATTCTCAAGGAATGGAAATATAATATAACGTTTACTCGCCAATGTACATCAACCAAGTTATAAGTATGACATCCAAATTAATGGAAACAAGCGCACGCACCCCCACACACACATATAAATATAATGCTATGAGTAGTATACAAGTATGTATGTCATGAACCTGCAATTCTAATCCTAAGATGCATAAATGCAACTGATGCATCCTATATGAATGCGATAAGATGACATATTAGGCATGATGCACAACATCTAAATATAAGCATATTGTAACACCATAATTTTCACAAGGTACAAATTACAAATATTCAAGAAGAGATCCCTTGACTAGTAGTTTCGAGACCCATTGTTTAGTTTCCATAAAGAGTTTAGGCACCAGACTCGGTATTCGTGAGCATAAAGACCAAGAATATGAGTTATGGCAATAGAAAACACCGAGATTATTGTCTAAATAGAGCAAGAAGCTTAACTGAGAGCAGCAACTACCGGAAGCAGCAAAATTCCAACAAACCGAGATCAATGGCCAAGATAGATAAAAGGAATCAAAGAAGCTATATCTACATATAAAAGTGTCACGTCGGCTATCCGTGTCAAATACTTTTAACCGGATGATGACAAGTGTTTGAATCAGAGCCGCCTATAGCAAGCCAGCTCATCAATATGAGTTAAAGAACTGTACTAATAAAAGGATTTTAAATCTTCTATAAATAGATGGCCACGTACAACTAAAATGGGGATGCCTAATAAATTTCTGACATTCTACAATCATTTGGTGTACTTTACTCCTTTAGAAAAGCTTCAATTAAAATACCATTCATGGAGGACTTAGTATAAAATGTATTTGTACGCCAAGCTAAGGGATAAAAAGCTCTTGGTAGAATCTTCAAAGTGGATGTAGGGATCAAGGACCCGAACCACTATAAATCTCGTGTCTCCTTTACCTTCTAGCATTTATTTTCTGTTTAAGTTTCGACCTTTGTTTAATTTACCTTCATCCTCTTGGAACAACCTTCTGGGAACTCTAGGGTGTTGTTTAGATGTAAAATCTTTCTAACATTTTTGAAGCTAGAAGGAGGGCCCTAATCTCTGTCCTTCTCTAATCCAGCACATTCCAACGTGTCAACTATACATGAAGTCGAAGCTTTCCTCTCAAAAAATTCCTGTTCCTCTACCCAGGATGAGGAAGTTGAAGAACTACCTGTGAATGATGGTAATCAGACAAACCTGACGAATCAAACTGCCAATGAAAACCGCTGCCCGTGTCCTTTTCGAAAATGAGTCTCACCAAATGATGCTAAAGTTTATTTCTGATACTTTCCAATGATTGGACAACTAAAAGATTAAGGTCAAGAAAACTTTTGTTGAATTAGAAAATAAAATCTCGTTAATCTTGAAGAGGACAAGAATCCTCTCATTATCGAACGGAATCTCAAAAAATTGCCATGACCAATAATGACTTGGAAACTAAGCCTATGAGGGCTAAGGAAGCAACAAAAATAGTTGATACCGTGAAGGTAGGAAGTGCGGGACCAACTGAGAAGTCCTTAACTTTAAGCCTAAAAAGGATGAACTTTGGAGGAAGGCAGTTACACGGGTCATAAACCCAAGGTATTGAAGCTGAGACTCTGGACTTAGCGTGGACCAGAGGATAGAAATCTTATTGATGAAGTTATCGGAACAAGTACAAAAGCTACAGAGGACTGATTCAGCCTTACTTCAGAGACGCAGCTTCAAAAGGTTCAACCTTTTTCCAAGAAATCAAAAGAGCCCCCATGCCTTCTGGATTCAGGATCTTAGAGCTTTCTTATGATGGATGCTCTGACCTGAAGATCACCTCACCCCATATGAAATACAAATGCAAGCTATTCAAGCTTCAGATGAAGAAAAATGCAAGTTTCTGCCCATAACCTTTAGTGGGCCTGCTTTAAAGTGGTTCCAGAGTTACCCACCAAATTCTATTATTTCTTAGGAGCAGCTGACCACGAAATTCTTAGCACAGTTCTTCACTTCAAAGGACACCAGAATGGGACTAATTTTGCTTATAGACTTCAGGCGAGGGTGAGGGAAATCCTTAAAAGATTATTGCAAGAGATTTAATGAAGTTGCTGCCCAATGCAAGGGGATGACATGTGAAACTAATTTAGTCGCTATCACTTTGAGGTTATGGAGGAATACCCCATTATGGGATGATCTACGGAGGTAAGAATGTACGTCCTTGAACGAGTTCTTTTATCGAGCTCGAGGAGAAATTTAGATTGAAGAATACAAAGGGGTTCTTCGAAAGAACTGGGAATAGGGAATCAAAAACAAGAAATTCATTGCAGCTAAGAGATTCAAGAAGGAGCATCAGGTCTCGAAGGTCTATCCCTTAACTTATACTTTTATGCCCAATGTTATGTCAAAAATGGCCCCCAACACCCAAATAGTATGAAAGCACTAATAATCCAATAATCAAGTCCAAACAGAATGATGTGGAAAATAAAATATAAAGAAAAACAAATTAAAATAGAAAGAAATGAACATCGAATGTTTTATAGTGGTTTGGCATACTCTGCCCTATGTCCACTCCAAATATTTTCATTTTATTTATACTGTAGATTACAATTATAGTCCAGACAATAACCTCAATAATGGAGGAAGAAGAGAGCCAGCAAGAAGATCAAGAATGAGTGCCATGCTTGCTATATTTATAGGAGAAGACGATGAAATGACCAGCTGAAAATCCGCATGTATAAGACCAAGGCCAAGACGGACCCGCTTGCCAAAAATGGGGCCCATCTTGGCCTCCTAGAGGGATCGACCCCGATCCCTATAAAGGGATTGACCCCGATCCCCTAAGATGGTGGATAGGGGTTGGCGATCCCCATGGTGGATCCCCATCTGCTTCCTCTTCATGTTTCCGTAGTTGTTTGCTTGATTCCCCCGGTATTTGTTGAGATATTGACTGTTCCCCGTTGAGTTAATCTGCTGAGTTGTGTATCCATATCCATAGTGATCCGATCTGATCTCCTTCCTAACAGAAGTAATCCTATCCGATCCCTTGCCTAGAGAAAGTACCAATCTATACTTGGCTACCTCTAGGGTGCCATCCTCCCGAATCCACTGAATTATCGTTCATAACTTTTCTTATAACTTATCTTTGATCCTGATAATCATCTCTTTGGGCTTCCTTCCTTAATGATCATGAAACCCATTTTGCTAAATCCATGGTATCACGGCCTTGCCAAAAGGCGAGATAACATTTTCCCTCCAAAACATGCCTTCGAGAGGAAGGTGTGTTTTGAATTGCCATAAGTCCGATGTTCAAAATCCATCAACAACTGAAATTCCAACCTTGAATCCAAACCTAATCGCCATGAGCTGTCCCGTGTTCACCCAGTATTTGTATGTTGATCCTTAATCTCTCTGGATTGTTAATGAAATCCATGGCTATTTCGAGTCGATAGCCAATTCTAAAACCATTCCAAATCGCTGAATCCATATCCATCTAAAGCAGTAACCAAATCCATGATCTTACCAGATCGTTTGTCAAATCTAAAGCCTTGATCTCACCGGATCATAATCCTCAATCTCATCGAATCGTTAACCAAATCCGCGACCTCTCTAGGTCAATATCCAAATTCATAATCGTTTGAAATCCTAGAAGTCAGTAAGCCAATCCATGATCTCTTCTAATCATCATCCAACTTCATGGTCTTTCCAGACCGATCAATGGTCTCTTCAGAACCTTGTTAAGCTCTATCCACTTGCTCTTCTGTGAGGGGACTTGATGATGAGTGAGTCGATCCTATTGCTCTCCGACGAAGCAACTCACTCCCAGCTCTCCAGCCTTTTTGGGGGGCATATAGTGAGGTCTCGATCCTCCTGGACCGATCATAGCCTCTCTGAGCTCTTGCTGGACCTCATCCTATCACTTTCTGGTGAAGGGGGAACAATGAAAAGAAAAAAAATTCTATCGCTCCACGGCATAGCGACATGACTTCTTACACTTCTGTTCAGTGTCCCTGAACATAACGCGATACCTTAGCCTTCTTAGGCTAATCATGGTCTCTCCGGACCCTTGCTAGACCAAACCCTGTCACTCTTCGGCAAAAGGGGGAATAGTGATAAGTAAGTCGATCTTCTCTCTCTTCAGCGGAGTGACTCACTTCTTACCCTCCGGTCCCGACTCTTCAGTTAGGGACATAATGCGATCAATTCCATACTAACTTCCTTTCTCTAGCCTCAACTCTTTGGTCGAGGGCTTAATCCATGACTTATGAATCCATTTATAAGTTACTAAATTAAATTTCTTACATGCATAAAATCAGAAAACAAGGAAAACCAAATATTGCCTCTCCGGGAATGATGGTTCATCATCAGCTTAGATGATGCCTAGGGGCCGACCTTGACCCCATATATATGTAAGTGACTTTGCCATTTTATTGTAGAGTTTATTATTTATTTATTTCATGCCATCCCGATCAAGAGATGACGATTTGTGACGTCGCTTCGAGGCCATTTTCATTGGACATGGATGATGGCCGCTCCTGTTCCACTACAGTAGCTCGCGTCCTCATGTATGATAGCAGCCTGCGATCCCTGACATGTTCCTCAACCATATCTCGTAATTGTCTACGTTCATCTATAGTATTCCCATATAGTTTGTGGAATAGACAATGCTTTCTAGACCTATGTTCCTACTTCGTAGGATCCTTCCTTTGCAGTTTTCGATAGGGGAGTTGCCCTCTTATGCCCAGATAAATCCATTCCAAAATTTCCTTCAAATTCGAAAAAGTGAAGAACTTTGGCTCCCGTTCCTTCTTTTACCTTTTCGATTCATCATAACCATCATCCGGCTTCCCTTTTCACTTATCCTTCTTGGACCCTTCTCTAAATGGTCCTTCAGTTGACAAAACATTTACTTTCGATTTATCGATTCACGCATCCTCCTACACAGGAACCTCTAGCTTCATGGAAAAAGTCACCGAGATCAATTGGTGGATCCCGCTCTAATGAAACATTAAAATCTGTGTCATCGGCAATTCAGGATACTGCCGCCATTAAGACCATCGATTTGTTTGACCGATCCATCGAAGCAACTGCTGCATTAAACCATGTCAAGAAACTCCTCTGGGACTCTTTCGTCCTTTGCTTTAGTGTTGCTAATTTTATTGTGCTCTTCGGTCTTGAAATGTGGATCCTAAACTGCCTTATGAATCGATCTACCAACCTATTTCGTGTTTTGATTGAATCATTCTCTAGCTGCCTAAACCAGAGAACAACTAACTTCATCAAATAAAGTGGGAAACACCCTTTCATGACTTCCTCTAATGCCTCTAGCACTTCCATGTGTTGGATATACCTCATCAAGTGTACTGTAGGTTTCGACCATCCATCGTACACCTCTAGTGTTGGTAATTTGAACTTTGATGGGTTCCTAACTTGCTCGATATTCGAAGTGAGCAAACTCCGATTGACATCTTCCAAACACCTTTTGGGAAATCCATCTCTCGTTATCCATCGTATCAACTCAGCCATCCTTTTGTTCTCATCCATTGTTGGCCTCCAATCTATATTACTAGCCCGTCCCTAACTCCGCGAGGGTATTTTAGAAGGTACTCCTTAGGACATGCATTAGCATTTTGATCCATATCAAACAGCACAACACCAACCACTAACCTACCGACATCTGATCCAGCCTGATCTGGGGAATTTCCCCTCAAATCTAGGGGATCAATGCCGATCACTATAGAGGGATCAATGTCAGTTCCTTCTGCATGCTCGGGGTTCGTCCCTGGCTGCTCCATTCCATCGCCGTGCCCGTAAGCTCCTTTTCCATGCTCTCGATTTAGATTTTCCGCAATTCATTCTACTCCAACTCCTTGATCCAGATTGGCAGTAGCTCCTTCTCTAACCTGTGCGATTTGCCTGAGGAAATTTTGCATCATCTCCTCTTATCTCTACATCATCCGCTCCTGCATTGCTCCATCGTAGTCTTCATCTTGTTCCTAGTGATATAGATGGAGGGTTAATTAGCTCCAACTCCTGAAGATGCCTTCTGAATCCCTCCATGGCGACTTCTATTTACCAATAGTCTCCATGTTGATTGCCTAGCAGTTTCTTCCTAAATCCAAATGTCCAAGCTTCCAAATCCAAGATTCTAGCTTCCAAATCCACGGGTGCAAGTTTTGTCGGTCAAAGCACCAAATGTTAGCGTTAAAAATGGCTGCCAACACCCAAATTGCGACAACCCGCAAATCTGTACCCCTTGAATCAACACTATTCTACCTCTGTTACTCAAGTGGCACAGGAATACGAACCATTTAGGGTTAAGAAGAAGAGATAGAAGAAGAAGAAACTAAACAATATCAGAATCTCACAGTCGCAGCGGAGTAAACTATAATAATAAATATAGAACTTTACACAAAATGAAATCTATAACTGTTTTATACATCGCATCATCAGAGTATCTCATACATCAACTATTACCAATCAGACATACCATACAATCACAGCAGCGGAATATACATATATATAGGTATAGATAATACGCCTCAGACTCCAGCTCCTCTCCTGCTCCATGGCATCAAGTCATGTACATATAATACTCGGTCTGACCCGAGCATTATAATGAAATAACACCCGAGTCAGTCTGGAATACCAGCTGATAATAATGCATCCAAATTGATTATTAAAGTTTCAAAAATCCTTTGAAAACAAAAGCATCTCGTAAGACCACGCCACAAATAAACATGTCGGGTTTTTACCTTACGATAGCTAAATCACTTTTTATAGAAATCCTATGATATTATAATAGGGTCTATTTACAAATACTTATAAAATAGCCGAATTGTTACATTCATTAAATTCCAGCTACTAGCCACACAAGTGGGTAATACAAACAAAACTCGTACAAGGCTCGTAGGGAGAATGGATTTCCATCAATAGCTGGGCTACTGGGGTACCGCCCGTCACAGTACCTGGCCTAGATCAGAGTACCGAGGAGAACGCACGCTCCCCTGCAACACAAGGCCGGAACCATTCCTTACTGAACAGTCCCGAACAAGATAACCCCGTGGTTGGCGCGACCAACCACCCACTAAGCCGAGTATGAAGGGACATCTAGACAGGGGAAAATCTTGTCCTGCTTGGGCATGACCAACCTAACCTTGCTGCACCTCCCCTGTTTTAGCCATTCCCGGTTGATGAGGCTTGAGGTTAAACGTTACCTTTTAAGAACGCATCACTTAGAATGCTCATCGTCCACCTGACGATTTTCTGAAAGCATTCGTCCATACAAGTCCGTCCCGGGTTCGAACGGAACCGAAGGCACTATTCCTACTACAACCATTTTGGAAATATCCTCAGGATTAGTAGCGACTAGCCCTTGCACTACACTGCTCCATCTTCGACTCCGAACACGTTTTTCCACGAAACGTACAAACCGGATCGAAGTGGTTTTCGAGAAATAAATGTCGATCCCGGTCTCTTCGAAACGATCGACGCATTTGTCCAATATTGATAGTCGGTGATTTAACTATCAATTTATATTCATAAACATCCATAAGCATCCATCACACAATAAATAATTCCCACATTATTTATTTGCCTCAGATATCTTTAAAGATATATTTCCAAATTTCAAAGCTCATTTGAAAACAATTTCCCAAAGTTCTTCCTTTATAAAGTAAATCCTTTACCATTAATTTCCATTGGAAATAACCAAGTTCAAAGACATTTAAATTTAAAACAGTTAAAACATTTAATACTGAAATATACTTTAAAATATCTAAATTTACTTCTAGTTACTTACTCAAAAATATAAATTTAAAATAAGTGAAGTAAAACTATTTATTAAGAATCTAAACTTGATTTTTACATAAAAGTTTAGTTAAACTAAATTTAAAGGTAAAGTTTTAAAAAGGATTCTTAATAATTCAAATAACTTTATTCAAAACTAGCCTTTAAATAAATCCATTTGTAAAAATGATTACTAAGATATTCATACAAATTTACTATTGCTAATTTATAAATATTTACTTTAAAATAATAATTTTTTTTCAACACACTCTTTAAAACAAGTTTGAACTTTAGACTTCCTTTTTAATAAAATCTGTTTAAAACTTGAACTAGGTTTTTCTAGGGAAACTCATTTCCACTTAAACATCCCAGAAATCATTCTTATAATTTCTGTCGATTATATTTCAGTTCAGACTTATGTTTAATAACATAGATTTCCTTTCCAGGTTAAAAATAACTTCTTACGAAGCTTAACCACATTTCCATTTTCGGAAATTTACTTCCAAAGTATAAGTTTAAAGGCCTTTTTTTTAAAATAAACTATTATAAATTTATTTAATGAAGTCATACTTAAGGAATTGCCTAACTAATTACCTACTTAAATTTTTCAATGGTTTTAAATAATATTTCTGCAACATTCTAATTTGCAATTTATTTCTAATTTAATTTGAAGGGTTTCTTTTCGCATCATATTTAATTTCCAGGGAACATTATTATCAAAATAACCCCATTGTTATTTTTAACAATTTATAAATTCTTATTGAAATTATCACCATAAATACCTACTTCCTCATTTATCGACTAATAAATGTTCCTTTTTTTTTATTTCCAACTTTACAAATTTTCATTCTTCACTCAATTCAGATTCCAAATTTAAATTCCCTTAAATTCTTTATTTAACAATTTCTTTTATTTCTTTAAAAATCCAATTTATTTTATGTTTTAAAATTCTGTGTATATTCTCATCCAGCAATATCAGAGTACAATTAAATTCAGAGTTATCAATCACAATATATAAAAGGTTACAACATCAATTATAAAGATAATTATTATAGTGTGAGGAACCCAGTTGGGTCCCTCCAACCTGTTTTCCCTGCATCCACCCATATTAGCACATCACATGTATATAAATATCAATTCAAATTGATAACCACAATAATATGCAACCAATCACACAGATATTTAAATATTAATTATTTAAATCAGCCAATATCCAGATGTGAGTGAGAATAACTCACCTTGAGTTTCGGCGAGCGTTCGAAATTTAAATTAAACCGAACGACGTTCGATTTAACTCAAATTTCTACTTGCCCAGAATGAATTCGAAACTGCACCATCGCGTAATGCTCGTCTCTGCGATTCCGGCGCCGCAAATTTTGCTGAAATCTGATGTCGTACGAACAAGTTATTAAATTTTAAAGTTTTGTATATAAATTTAAAGAAAATATCTTTTTTTATATTATTCATTTACCAAATAAACGCGGCCCGCTCCTGTACGTCTTCTTCCTCAACAAGCACGCTACAAGCACTGCTCGAACCAAACTCACGCACTAGGGTTAAACGCCGCTCCTAACTCGATCACCAAAACCATGATCTTCCACCACCACAACGATGACCCTCGCTCCCTCTATCGGCGCCCAGAGCCGTGCACAACTCGGCAGCCCCAACTCGCCAGAAAACGCACACGAACGGTGGCAAACGCGGCTCCCTAACCTCCCCTCCGCTATGCTAAAATCCATCACTACCGTTGGATGGGAAGAGATCGAGGTGATCTACAACTTCTTAGTTGAAAGTTTTGGCAAATAATGAGTGGATTAGGAGACTTTGGAGGAAGAAGGATAATTGTTTTTCGGCCATTAATTGAAAACGAGGCGGCCGGCTCAGGAACTAGGGTTTCTCACTGTAAATGTGTATTAATAAATATAAATAATAATTATTTTAATATTAAAACCGATATAAAGCAACTTTTCACACGATCTCCAAACGACACGTGCCGACAAGCGTTCCTAGGGTTTTCCCGCGTTCCGGATACAACGGAATAGGTTTCGCAAGCTAATTTGATCGTATACGCGAGTTACAGAATTAAACGATCAATTTTAATTTAGACCGATTAAAACGATTTCGATGCGTTTCGAGCTGCCACGGTCAAATGACAACTCCGATTGCTACGAAAATTGAAATCCGATAATAACTAACTATTACGGATCCAATGGAACTAGTTTCGTCGAATTCCGAGACTGTGCCCCGGAAGGCTATTTTAACTCGTTGATTAAATTGAGCGATTTCCGAAATTGTTGAAACCGCTTAAAATTTTACTTTTAAATTTTTATTAACTTAACAATCAATCATGTAAACTATATAACCACATTACAAATCATTCCGGTTCATTCCGAACCCAAAATCTGATTAAATTGTATTTTAATAATATTAAATTCATTTTTAAATTAATATAAAATCCCAAATATTAATTTATCAACTTTAAAATTCACCTAAAATTTCCACCACGCTATTTACCCTCAAATAACTCAAATTAAATTTTTAAAACCCTTTTTATCACTATTTACATCCAGATTTACCCTTTTATCTAAATCCCGAATATTTAATTATATTTTTCCATTATCCAAATTCAACCGGAATACTATAATTAAAAACTATAGCTTATTTCGTTGATTGAACCCGAATCCATTCATTTCAAAATCAATTAAGAATCCACATTAAACATTTAAAACGAATTAAATGTTCAAATTCAATGGCTTAAAAATACGGGATGTTACATTCTCCCCCCTTATAAAAATTTCGTCCCCGAAATTTGCTAGGGTCGAAAATACTCTCAAACTCATTTGCCTACCCCATTTGCTTAGTTAAAAGCTTATATGCACTTCCCAAAATCCTTTAGCTCAATTCCCATCTCATTTGCTTCATTTATTCTAAAGCTTTAATTTTAACTTATAACTTTCCAAGTTAATTACAAATTTTCAAAACTCCCAAAATTTTTCTAACTCCCAAAATTTCTGAAAAATTTCGGCAGAGTCTCCCCTGCACGGAGGAGCTTTCGCGATATCGCGATACAGATAAATATATATACATCGATCCACACGGTCGGAAATCCAAATATATCACAATATATATATCATTTCCCAATTATATTTGCGTAGGCGTACCTTTTAAGCACATTTTAAAAGCAAGCGGCTAATATTTTAGCATATATGCGCTCCAACTCTCTCAAACGCCTCTCGCACCTGTACTATACTCAACAAACACATCAGTTTCCAATAGTATGAACATTTTAACAACATTCCCAATATAAATTTAAGCCAAACATATCCATTTCATAATTCAATCAACAATTTACATGATTATGCATGCTAACCCCCTTTATGAACAATTTCAAATTCCGACATCATTTTAAATCCTCTTTACAAACCAAAACTTCATAGTTTAACAATGTTAACCATATTTTCCAACAATCCAAAGTTTTCAATCAATTCATTTTCACTTCAATATGATTCCATATGCCTTTCATACGTTTTTGTTTTAACTTACATTCCCAATTTGATTCACAATCAAATTTTAGTTTAAACCTGAAACATTTGCATTCCTTTTTAGGATCCATGTCCATTCATACGCAAGATCACGTAATTAGATTGCATTTATATACAAACTCTCAAATTAGATTCCAATCTATATCAATTTATTCAAAAATCAATTTCATTTGCTTCTTTAAACCTACTCAATTCCGAATATAACAAACGACAAATTCCAAGCAATTTAAGGTTATCCAAACAAGTGACCATCACTTAAGCTTATAACCATTTCAAATTAATTACCAACTCAGATTCATATTAATTCTATCCCATTCTGCATGGTTTACAATCCAAGCATTCTTATTCCTTTTCAATTTTTAAAACACATTCTTATTCTCACTCCAAATTTATCATTTTACTTAAGTTTATATTAATATCATTCCATCTTGGATTATTTACAACTCATACATCCTTAATTTATCACAATAATTAATTAATATCATTTCACTTGCAATTCAATATCCAATACCACATTATAAGCTTGATCACAAATTTTTTTTTGAATTTGCTTGTTGTTTCAATAAGACAATATTTCTATTTCTTCTTATATCACTCTTATTTATTTATTTTCATTTGATTCTCATCCAAATCAATTCCAACCCATTTACAATTTTTAATCCACTTTATTTATTTATTCAATCCATTTTAAATTTATTCACCTTCACAATTCATTTCTGAATTTATTTTATTAACAATGTGGCCACTCATTTGAATTTATTTACAATTCAAACCATCACCATTATGATCTAATTCCATTTTCATCTACACTTTAATATTTGTTACCACAAATTTAAATCCCATACCACAATTGGATTTTTATTTAATTTCCAAATTTTGACCAAACTATCAAAATTCCATTCATTACCATACACATTCCATTTAATTGTAATTCAATTTAGTCTCTAACCTAATCCATATTAGGTTTTAATTCACTTCCTCAATTCACTCTGAATTCATTTATAATATCACCATTTTTCGATTATTTCTTTTAGCAAAATTTAAATTTTCTACCTTTCCTTTTCACTCCTTTAAATAGAATCTAAATTTCATTCAATATTATTTATTACACAACTGAAATTTAATATCAATTTCATTATCGAAACAAATTTCATTTTCCCCATACATAAATTCAAGACTTATTTGCTGACTTAAGAACATCCACCTTTAAATTCTCACTTTGTTTCATTACACTTTACATTACATTTATGATTACATTTTGAATTTGCCACACCATTCAACTCTTTCCATTAATGAATTACAATTTCACTTCCATTCAAGAGTTTAGATTGCTTATTTAAGTCCATTCCATTTTATAATCACAAATTCAAATTATAACACTTAATAACTTAAGAATATGAACTCCTTTATGCAATTATAAGAAATTTTACATTTCACCTTTATATCCAATTTATTTCTCCATAAATAAGTTCAAAACTTATTTTCTAACTTAAGTTCATTCACGTCTTTTATATCTCACTCTACCTTATCTTAATTCACATTTCATTTGAGATTAAGTTTGAATCCACCACACTATTCCACTATTTTCCATTTGTGATTATAACTCCATTTCTATTTTATAAGTTCACCACTTATTTATTTAAAAGCTTATATAGCTCGTTTTAATCCATCTACATCTCATAATTTCAAATTACATATATGTATCACTGAATTTTTAAGGATACAAATTTTCCCTCACCTTAATCCTTTGCACAGTTTTAAATTCATAATTTCAACTAAAGCATAACACTTACTAGCTTGTGGGTATACTCCATTACCCACAATTTTAAAGCCAACTTACATTGTAATTTAATTCAAATCAACTTTATTTTGAAGTCCAATTTTACTTATCCAATTTAAATTCAAATTTTCTACTCACTTCAATAAATTTGATTCACTTCCAATTATCCAGTTAAATTTTTAATTCCAAGATTAAAATTTTCATTTCTTCCTTATTAATATCATCTTTACTTAATAAGTCCAACAGTTGATTTATCTTACTTTACACATTATTTAATTAGAATTTTCCCAGAATTCAATTACCCGGTTTTATTTCAAAACCATTTTCAAATAATAATCAACATATTCTCACTTGCTATATCAAATCAAACCCCAGATTCTAAAACAATCTGCTTTTACCAAGCAATTTCCCTTTTGAATTTTCCAAAACAACTGGTATACCCACAATTCGAAACAATATCATAACCAACCACTTTGGTAGCAATCCATCACTTAAGAAACTCAAAAATGAATTCTAATGATGTGGCTAGCATCATCAGGATTATTTTCCAGCGACTGAAGTGAGTTCAATGCTTTCCTATTTTCCCAAATTCCTTTCAAAACAATTTTCATTCAAAAATTCCTTTCCAAATAGTATTCCATTATTGGCTTCAAACACCTTAGCAAACATTTCATACTTTCCCAGGATTTTAAATTTCCAAACTTTATTTTCATTACATTTAAAATCCTTTCCAAAACTTCCAGGATTTAAATTCTGGTTTAATTCTAATTTAGTTATTCTTCCTCTTATGTAATTTATATTTGTAGAATTTTATTTTCATTATAACTATTTCAAATTTCCAGATTAAATTTTAGATTCTTATGTGATTTAGACATTAACAACCAATCATCCAAATATATATAATAATTTCAGAAAATTATTTCTTTTATATCAAAATATAAATTGGGTAAAATTACTTCATTTACCCACCTTAAAACAATACTATGTCGGTTTATCTTGTTTAAGAGTTTAGAAACCCCTATCGATACGGTTGTACTTCCCGTGCCGATCAGAATTCATAAACACTCAACCGATAAGTCAACACAGTATAAAAACAATTTTATATCCACTAACAAGTACGCTCTCATATCTATTATTACTCTCAACTCATTATAGAGTATTATCGACTCTAGTTAATGAGTAATTTCCCCACCAAAGCCTAGGTTGTCGCCAACCTAAGCTCTGATACCAAGTGTGACAACCCGCAAATCTGTACCCCTTGAATCAACACTATTCCACCTCTGTTACTCAAGTGGCACAGGAATACGAACCATTTAGGGTTAAGAAGAAGAGATAGAAGAAGAAGAAACTAAACAATATCAGAATCTCACAGTCGCAGCGGAATAAACTATAATAATAAATATAGAACTTTACACAAAATGAAATCTATAACTGTTTTATACATCGCATCATCAGAGTATCTCATACATCAACTATTACCAATCAGACATACCATACAATCACAGCAGCGGAATATACATATATATAGGTATAGATAATACGCCTCGGACTCCAGCTCCTCTCCTGCTCCATGGCATCAAGTCCTGTACATATAATACTCGGTCTGACCCGAGCATTATAATGAAATAACACCCGAGTCAGTTTGGAATACCAGCTGATAATAATGCATCCAAATTGATTATTAAAGTTTCAAAAATCCTTTGAAAACAAAAGCATCTCGTAAGACCACGCCACAAATAAACATGTCGGGTTTTTACCTTACGATACCTAAAACACTTTTTATAGAAATCCTATGATATTATAATAGGGTCTATTTACAAATACTTATAAAATAGCCGAAATTGTTACATTCATTAAATTCCAGCTACTAGCCACACAAGTGGGTAATACAAACAAAACTCGTACAAGGCTCGTAGGGAGAATGGATTTCCATCAATAGCTGGGCTACTGGGGTACCACCCGTCACAGTACCTGGCCTAGATCAGAGTACCGAGGAGTACGCCCGCTCCCCTGCAACACAAGGTCGGAACCATTCCTTACTGAACAGTCCCGAACAAGATAGCACCGTGGTTGGCGCGACCAACCACCCACTAAGCCGAGTATGAAGGGACATCTAGACGGGGGAAAATCTTGTCCTGCTTGGGCATGACCAACCTAACCTTGCTGCACCTCCCCTGTTTTAGCCATTCTCAGTTGATGAGGCTTGAGGTTAAACGTTACCTTTCAAGAATGCATCACTTAGAATGCTCATCGTCCACCTGACGATTTTCTGAAAGCATTCGTCCATACAAGTCCGTCCCGGGTTCGAACGGAACCGAAGGCACTATTCCTACTACATCCATTTTGGAAATATCCTCAGGATTAGTAGCGACTAGCCCTTGCACTACACTGCTCCATCTTCGACTCCGAACACGTTTTTCCACGAAACGTACAAACCGGATCGAAGTGGTTTTCGAGAAATAAATCTCGATCCCGGTCTCTTCGAAACGATCGACGCATTTGTCCAATATTGATAGTCGGTGATTTAACTATCAATTTATATTCATAAACATCCATAAGCATCCATCACACAATAAATAATTCCCACATATTTATTTGCCTCAGATATCTTTAAAGATATATTTCCAAATTTCAAAGCTCATTTGAAAACAATTTCCCAAAGTTCTTCCTTTATAAAGTAAATCCTTTACCATTAATTTCCATTGGAAATAACCAAGTTCAAAGACATTTAAATTTAAAACAGTTAAAACATTTAATACTGAAATATACTTTAAAATATCTAAATTTACTTCTAGTTACTTACTCAAAAATATAAATTTAAAATAAGTGAAGTAAAACTATTTGTTAAGAATCTAAACTTGATTTTTACATAAAAGTTTAGTTAAACTAAATTTAAAGGTAGAGTTTTAAAAAGGATTCTTAATAATTCAAATAACTTTATTCAAAACTAGCCTTTAAATAAATCCATTTGTAAAAATGATTACTAAGATATTCATACAAATTTACTATTGCTAATTTATAAAGATTTACTTTAAAATAATAATTTTTTTTCAACACACTCTTTAAAACAAGTTTGAACTTTAGACTTCCTTTTTAATAAAATCTGTTTAAAACTTGAACTAGGTTTTTCCAAGGAAACTCATTTCCACTTAAACATCCCAGAAATCATTCTTATAATTTCTGTCGATTATATTTCAGTTCAGACTTATGTTTAATAACATAGATTCCCTTTCCAGGTTATAAATAACTTCTTACGAAGCTTAACCACATTTCCATTTTCGGAAATTTACTTCCAAAGTATAAGTTTAAAGGCCCTTTTTTTTTAAAATAAACTATTATAAATTTATTTAATGAAGTCATACTTAAGGAATTGCCTAACTAATTACCTACTTAAATTTTTCAATGGTTTTAAATAATATTTCTACAACATTCTAATTTGCAATTTATTTCTAATTTAATTTGAAGGGTTTCTTTTCGCATCATATTTAATTTCCAGGGAACATTATTATCAAAATAACCCCATTGTTATTTTTAACAATTTATAATTTCTTATTGAAATTATCGCCAGAAATACCTACTTCCTCATTTATCGACTAATAAATGTTCCCTTTTTTTATTTCCAACTTTGCAAATTTTCATTCTTCACTCAACCTAGATTCCAAATTTAAATTCCCTTAAATTCTTTATTTAACAATTTCTTTTATTTCTTTGAAAATCCAATTTATTTTATTTTATGTTTTAAAATTCTGTGTATATTCTCATCCAGCAATATCAGAGTATAATTAAATTCAGAGTTATCAATCACAATATATAACAGGTTACAACATCAATTATGAAGATAATTACTATAGTGTGAGGAACCCAGTTGGGTCCCTCCAACCTGTTTTCCCTGCATCCACCCATATTAGCACATCACATGTATATAAATATCAATTCAAACTGATAACCACAATAATATGCAACAATCACACAGATATTTAAATATTAATTATTTAAATCAGCCAATATCCAGATGTGAGTGAGAATAACTCACCTTGAGTTTCGGCGAGCGTTCGAAATTTAAATTAAACCGAACAACGTTCGATTTAACTCAAATTTCTACTTGCCCGAAATGAATCTGAAACTGCACCATCGCGTGATGCTCGTCTCTGCGATTCCGGCGCCGTAAATTTCGCTAAAATCTGATGTCGTACGAACAAGTTATTAAATTTTAAAGTTTTGTATATAAATTTAAAGCAGATATCTTTTTTTTATATATATTATTCATTTACCAAATAAACGCGACCCGCTCATGTACGTCTTCTTCCCCAACAAGCACGCTACAGGCACTGCTCGAACCAAACTCACGCACTAGGGTTAAACGCCGCTCCTAACTCGATCACCAAAACCATGATCTTCCACCACCACAACGATGACCCTCGCTCCCTCTATCGACACCTAGAGCCGTGCGCAACTCGGCAGCCCCAACTCGCCAGAAAACGCACACGAACGGTGGCAAACGCGCCTCCCTAACCTCCCCTCCGCTACGCTAAAATCCATCACTACCGTTGGATGGGAAGAGATCGCGGTGATCTACAACTTCTTAGTTGAAAGTTTTGGCAAATAATGAGTGGATTAGGAGATTTTGGAGGAAGAAGGATAATCGTTTTTCGGCCATTAATTGAAAACGAGGCGGCCGGCTCAAGAACTAGGGTTTCTCACTGTAAACATGTATTAATAAATATAAATAATAATTATTTTAATATTAAAACCGATATAAAGCAACTTTTCACACGATCTCCAAACGACACGTGCCGATAGGCGTTCCTAGGGTTTTCTCGCGTTTCGGACACAATGGAACAGGTTTCGCAAGCTAATTTGATCGTATGCGCGAGTTACGGAATTAAAAGATCAATTTTAATTTAGACCAATTAAAACGATTTCGATGCGTTTCGAGCTGCCACGGTCAAACGACAACTCCGATTGCTACGAAAATTGAAATTCGATAATAACTAACTATTACGGATCCAATGAAACTAGTTTTGTCGAATTCCGAGACTATGCCCCGGAAGGCTATTTTAACTCGTCGATTAAATTGAGCGATTTCCGAAATTGTTGAAACCGCTTAAAATTTTACTTTTAAAATTTTATTAACTTAACAATCAATCATATAAACTATATAACCACATTACAAATCATTCCGGTTCATTCCGGACCCAAAATCTGATTAAATTGTATTTTAATAATATTAAATTCATTTTTAAATTAATATAAAATCCCAAATATTAATTTATCAACTTTAAAATTCATCTAAAATTTCCACCACGCTATTTACCCTCAAATAACTCAAAATAAATTTTGAAAACCATTTTTATCACTATTTACATCCAGATTTACCCTTTTATCTAAATCCCGAATATTTAATTATATTTTTCCATTATCCAAATTCAACCGGAATACTATAATTAAAAACTATAGCTTATTTCGTTGATTAAACCTGAATCCATTCATTTCAAAATCAATTAAGAATCCACATTAAACATTTAAAACGAATTAAATGTTCAAATTCAATGGCTTAAAAATACGGGATGTTACACAAATAGTATGAAAGCACCAATAATCCAATAACCGTGTCCAAGTAGAATGAAGTAGAGAATAAAATATGAAGAAAAGAAAATTAAAATAGAAAGAAATGATCATCGAATGTTTTATAGTGGTTGGACATACTCCAGCCTATGTCTACTCCAAAGATTTTCCTTTTATTTATACTATAGATTACAATTACAATTCGGATAATAGCCTTAAAATAATAATGGAGGAAGAAGAAAGCTAATATGAAGATCCAAAATGGGTGCCACGTCCGTTGTATTTATATGAGAAGACGACGAAATATTCAGTTGAAAATCAACGTGTAGAAAACTAAGGCCAAGATGGAACCGCTCACCAAAAATAAGGCCCATCTAGGCCTCCTAGAGGGATCGGCCCCGATCCCTATAAGGGATTGACACTAATCCCTTAAGATGGTGGATAAAGATTCGATGATCCCCATGTGGGTCCCCGTCCGCTTCCTCTTCATGTTTCCATAGTTGTTTGCCTGGTTTCCTCGGTGTTTGTTGGGATATTGACCGATCTCCATTGATTTGATTTGCTGAGTTGAGTATCCATAGCCATAGTGATCTGATCCCCTGCCTATCGGATGTAATCCAATCTGATCCCTTACTTAGGGGAAGTACCAATCCATACTTAGCTAATTCTAGGATGCCTTCCGCATGAATTCACTTAACTATCAGCTATAACCTTGCTTATAAATGATATATGATCATGATAGTCATCTCTTCGGGCTTCCTACCTTGATGATCACGAAATCCATTTTTCCAAATCCATGGTATCACGGCCTTGCTAAAAGGCGGGAAAACACTCAGGTGTATGCTATGACTTTGGAACAGTTCCCTTACCCACTTAGATGAAGAGTGCCTGAAGTGAACATGCGAAAAATGTCAATTTTGCGCAAACGTGCCAAGGGCTACCCCTATTGTGCTTACCCCAATGACGAGTCCTTGGCCATTTGATATCTGGGGCATTGATCTTATTGGGCCCCTTCCTACTGCAAAAGGAGGGGCAAAATATGTCATAGTGGCGATTGACTATTTTACAACATAAGTTGAAGCCGAATTCTTGGTTACCATAACCTCCCAGCTTGTAATTAAGCTTGTGATGAAGAACATCGTATCCAGATTCGGTCTCCCATATAAGATTATTACTGATAATCGCACTCAATTTGAAAGCTAAGAATTTGCATAATATTGTCAAGATCATGTTATCATCAATAGTTTTTCCTCGGTGGCACATCCACATGCTAATAGGGCCATAGAAGCAGCTAACAAGGCCATCAAAGCTTGTTTGAAGAAAAGATTAAACAAAGCAAAGGGAAATTGGGTAGTTGAATTACCTTTCATTCTATGGGCTTATAGGACGAGCTCTAAGACTTCAATGGAACATACACCTTTTTTCTTAGCTTATATATTTAAAGCCATGCTTCTAGTTGAATTAGAAATTGTCTCCCACCTATGGCGTTATTATAATACACAACAGAACGTAGAGCTCAAGAGGAGTCATTGGATCTATTACCTAAGCTTCGAGACCAAGCCGCTTTAAGAATGATGGATTACATTCTTAAGATGACCCGGTAATACAACCAAAGGGTCCGAAATAGGAAGTTTGAGATGGGAGACCTCATCTTCGAAAGATAATGCCCAATACAAAGGATCCGAAAGATGGACCTCTTGGTCCAAATTTTGAAGGACCCTTGATAATTAACGACATCATCCCCCCAAGAACATATAGGTTAACAAGACCAGACCGCAATATAATACCTCAGACTTTGAATGCTAAGCATTTGATACATTACCACATTATGAAGCTATTGCATGAATAAAAGTTATGTCTGCAAGTTTGAGACAATAGCCAGTATCATGGCCATGCCTTTGGTCTGCCATGCGAGACTTCGATTTTCTTGAGACTTAAACATTGCATCAAAATGTTTTAGTCATGATATGGCTTTGATTAAGCAATATCATGAAACTTTCAAACATTGCATCGAAACGTTTTTGTCTTGTTTATTGCCGTGATCAAGCAACATCACACAACATTCAAACACTGACATCAAAACGTTTTAGTCATGATTTTTCCGTGATCAAGCAATATTACACAACTTTCAAACACTGCATCAAAATATTTTAGTCGTGATCATTGCCGTAATCAAGAAATGTCATGCAACTTTTAGAAACACATCATACTTTTTAGTTATGATATGCCTTTGGTAAAGTAATATCGTGCAAATTTCAAAGCTACACTTTCGCTTCTAGCTAAGTAAATGATTTCACCTCACTACAATTACTTAGTTTCGCCTCACGACAAGTAAATGATTTGCCTCACGATAATTACTTAGTTTCTACTCGCGGCAAGTGAATAATTTTGCCATGTAGCAAGCAAATGATTTTGTCTCCTCACGGCAAGTAAATGATTTCACCTCACAGCAATAACTTGGTTTCTCTTCATGACAAGTAAATGACTTCGCCTCATGGCAAGTAAATAATTTCACCTCACGACAATTACTTAGTTTTGCCTCACGGCAAATAAATAATTTCGCCTCATGGTAAGTAAATGATTTTTCCTCACAGCAATTACATAGTTTCGCCTTATGGCAAGTAAATAATTTCACCTCATGGAAATTACTTAGTTTCACCACACGACAAGTAAATGATTTAGCCTCACGACAAGTAAATGATTTCGCCTTATGGCAATTACTTTGTTTTTCCTTATGGCAAGTAAATGACTTCGCCTTATGGAAAGTAAATGATTTCGTCTCATGGCAATTACTTATTTCTGCTTCATGACAAGTAAATGATTTTACGTTACGGTAAGTAATGATTTTTCCTCACAGCAATTACTTAGTTTCACTTCATGATAAGTAAATGATTTCGCCTCATGATAAATATTTAATTTCATCACCGGGTAGATTCCCAAGAACATTGGAAAGATGGGTTGATTCCCAATATAGTGAGCCATGGTCAAGTAGTACCATGAATCGGGTAGGCTCTCTAGAAAGTCGGAACAGTTGGCAGATTATCGATAAAAGTAAATCATGGTTATGCAGAACCATGTGTTGGATAGATTCCCAATGATATCGAGCCACAACCAATAGTGTCATGTAAAGAGTGAGCCACAACCAAAAAGTCGTGCAACTAGTGAGCCACAGCCGATAATGTTGTGTAAAGAATGAGTAACATGAAGCTGACCGTGCCAGACACACCAAGTGAGTCGTAACTATGGCATTGTGCAAAGAGGGAGCCATGGTCGAATACTATCATGCAAAGAGTGAGCTATGGTTAAAAGTACCATGCACAGTGTTGTATAATGAGTCACATCAACCGCATGCAATATATAGGAGTTATACCACCACTAGTAGTTTTCTAAAAGCCTGATACCTATGAGACCAAGTCCAGATAGGTGGATCAAGGCATCAGAATATTTTCGCCTCTAGGCACTCATTTAAAGATATTTTCAAAACCCTCTAAATGAGGTTATATTTTAAATCATTTTCAAAATCCTGTAGACGATGTTAGATTTCAAATTATTTTCAAAACCCTTTAGATGAGGTTAGATTTCAAGTTTGTTTTTCTAAAAAAAATCTTCCAAACGAGGTTAGATTTCATATTATTTTATAAACCGTGTAGATGAGGTTAGAATGTATATTGTTTTCGAAGTAAGGTCAAATCTTCATAAATCTTCTCGATAAAGCAATACTTCAAAGATCTTTGAATACTACTCCACTCGAAAGATGAGGATCAACATTATAATGAGAACATACCAAACAAGCCAAGTACTAAACATGACATAACTCTATTCCTCCAATGTCCACCTTATATCGACTAGTTGAGGTAAAATTTGTGGGGGAATGTGTTACACCATAATTTCCATGAGGTACAAATAACAAATATTCGAGATTCCCTTGACTTGAAGTTCTGAGACCCATTGTCTAGCTTCCATCAAGAGTTTAGGCACCAGACTTAGTATCCAAGAGCATGAAGACTAAGAACATGAGTTAAGGCAATAACAAAGACCGAGATTATTGTCCAAATAGAGTAAGAAGCTTAACCGAGAGCACTAACTGTCGAAAGGAGAAAAATTCTAACAAACCAAGATCAGCGACCAAGATAGATGAAAGAAATCAAAGAATATATATATATATATATATATATATATATATATATTGAAACTTGGTAAAATGCTTTATTACTAAAACCCAATTTAGGTCGGCCCGAACCATACAAATAATATTAGAACGATATTATACAGTTCATTTCAGACATAAAAGAAAAAAATAGAACTACTTCATCTTGCTGCTCAACTCTTCACGAAGGAAACCATGGCTGCGCCGTCGCCGTCTGATTCTCGTTACTATATGGTTCTAATCCCATCATCTTCAATGCATTTAGTTCAGCAATTGATAGATCTGTAAGTTTCCCCACTCTTTTCATGATAATTCGAACATCTCTTTTAATCATTTCACGAACTGATTGTTCATTTTTGCAATTATTTTGGAAAATGTGTCTATTTCTTTCTCTCCATACATGCCATACAGCAGTAGTCAACAGAATGGAGGCCATTTTCCCCATCAGGCTTTTGGATTTCCATCTTCGAGTCAGGTAAATCGCAATGTCACTTAGTTGATAGTCTTGCAAATTACAGTTTAAGATTGATTTTTGGTTGTCCCAAATTTGTCTAGTAAAGGTACATTGAAAAAATACATGATTGTGATTTTCCTCCTCCTGTTGACAAAAAACACATATAGAGTCTTCAATAATCCCCTTTTTTATGAGCCTGTCCCTTGTAGGAAGTCTGTTTAGCAGTGCTTTATATGTTGTTTGTGACATTTTTGGAGTGCTTGCTCTACTCCACACAATTTGTTCCCATTCAATTTCTGTGCTTCTTCCCCTCGGATGTTCCCAGGCAGTTTTCATAGTGAACTCTTTGTTATGTGGTTGCCATATCCAAGTGTCTGATGGGTTATCACTTAAAGGTATGCTCATTATTTCCTGTTTGATTTGGTTAGCTGGGGAATCAGATGGAATATACCATGATTTTCCTTTTATGATTTTTCTCAACATAAAATCTCTCCCTCCATATGAATTGAAATTGTCCCAACCCAGCTTGTTTATTATACATTCATTGTTCAACCAGGGATCAAACCAGAAGCTCGTGCTTTCACCATTAGAAATTTTTCTGTTTACTAAGTTTTTGATATCACATCTAGCTCTAAGAATTGTTTTCCATGTGCCCCAGGCATTTGAGTCCTCTTTCTGAGTCCAGAAATTTTCTTTTAAGTATCGACTCCTCATCCAATTCGCCCAGAGACCTTTCCTGTTTAAATTTTTCCATGCCAGTTTTGTAGCATATGCTTTTTTTAAATCCCTGAGATTTTTGAGACCTACTCCTCCTTCTTTTTTGGGTTTGCATAGTGTTTGATATGATATTTTATGAATCCCCCTTCTCTAAATGAAGTTCGCACAAATACTTTCAATTTTATTAATGGAAGCAATAGGAATTTGAAATGTCTGTATCCAAAACCTGACCATAGATGTTATTATAGTGTGAACCAGTTCTATCCTATTAGCAAAGGATAGTATTTTAGAGCTCCAACTTTGCAGTTTGTTTTTATTTTTGTAACAAGTACTCCACACTCTCTATCTGTGATCACATTCATAGATAGTGGCACACTAAGGTACTTGACAGGCAGATAGCTTTCTTTATAGTTAAGGAGGGAACAGTATTGTTCTTTGTTTGTGCAATTCTCATTAAAATAACATTTAGTCTTTGGTTCATTAACTTTCAAACCTGCAAATCTCTCCAGTTTTTGGAATATTTCTTTCATCCCCTTGATTGCATCATTTGAAGCTTTATAGCAAATAATAAGGTCATCTGCATATAGGAGGTGAGTTATTGGTGGATGGATTTTATAAACTGGCTGAATAATGTTGTTATGAGTGTATATTTCCATTTGTAAAGAAAAATACTCCATGGCCACTGCAAATAGATATAGGGATAGGGGGTCTCCTTGCCTCAAACCTCTATTTCTTTTAATAAAACCTTTTGGGACCCCATTTATTAATATAGAATAGGTTGAAGACAACATACATTCTTCAATGAGTCTCAGAATTTTTCCAGGAAATCCCATACTTCTTAACATGTGAATGATGAATCCACTATTAATTTTATCATAAGCTTTTTGAAGATCCATCTTTAAGCAAATTTTTCCAGCTCCCTTCCTTTTGAAATTCCTTACCAACTCATGAGCTAGTAGAGAATTCTCAGATATGCTTCTTCCTTTAATAAAAGCACTTTGACATTCACTTATGCATTCATTTAAAATTGGTTTGATTCTATTGCAAATGATTTTGCTCAAGGTTTTGTAAGAGACATTGCAGCACGAAATAGGTCTATAATCTTGTATCTGAGTTGGTTTTTCTTTTTTTGGTATTAGACATATAAAAGTATGATTCATTTCTTTTATGATTTTCCCAGAATCTAGTGCTTCCTGATATGCTAGCCTCAGTTTTCCTTGCAGATCTTCCCAATGGGTTACATAGAAATGCGAACTCAGCCCATCTGGCCCTAGGCTGGCATCATGATGAATGGATTTCATAGCATTCTCAATTTCCCCGGTTTCAATATCTCTGGACAGCATATGCCTCCTACTTTCGGTCACCAAGCATCTGGTTTTAATGTCAGGTAACTTTTGAGGGTAATTGCCATTAAAAAGATCAGTAAATAATCTACTGCATCTTTTCAAGGCTCCCCAGATTGGATATCATTTCACCTTTGTCATCAACTAAATTATGAAAATTGTTATAATTCTATCTAATGGACATTTTGGTGTAAAAAAATTTTGAGCTTTCATCACCTTCTGTTAACAATTTTTCTTTGGCCTTTTGTTTTAGCTCCATAGCTTGAATTTGCAAAGCATATTTGAGATCTTGTTGCACTTCAAAAAAATTCCTGTTTAATTCATCATTATATGGGTCTATATCCAATTTAGATTGGATATTTCCTAGGGTTTCCTGAAGTTGGGCAATCATATTATTTTGCTTTATTCTACACTTGTTCCATTCTTTTATTCTCAACTTAATATGTTTGAGAATCATAATGAGAACAAAAAAATTATTACCCTAAAAATATCAAGTTTTGAAAACTCTGTAGCTTTGAAGTGTCTTTGTATAGAGGCCAGTAATTTGCATATCTAAAAGGCTTACCTTTCTCAATACTATGTTGAATAAGTTCAACTAGAAGGGGGGAGTGATCACTTGTAGAGCAAGGCAGAATATTGACTTTCATTGAGGGGAACATATTAATTGCATCTGAATTTGCTAAGACTCTATCTAGTTTGCAGGCTATCTTTCTAACTTCTCCACTTCTCCACGTATATTTCAATCCAATGTGGGCTACTTCAGTTAATCCTGCAGCAACAACACAGTCATTGAATTCCTCCAGTTGGGATACTTTATATGTGAGACCACCAACTTTATCTTCTGCATTCAGCATTGCATTATAATCTCCCATTGTTATCCATGGTCCATCAATTTGGTTTGACAGTTTTTTAATTTGATTCCAAAGACATGAACATTTTGTTGCAAGGTTGTTGGCATATATGAAAGATATATTAATTTTTAATCCTCCCATATTAGTAGCGTTTATTGTAATTTGCTGATCATCTTTGCTTGTCATACAACATGACCAGAAATCATTACACCAGGCAACTAAAATTCTACCTTTACAAGTATTAGCATTATTACGATATATACTCTAGCTTGCACCCAAAATAGAATAGAACTTGTTTATACTATCATTATTCATTTTATTTTCAAGCAAACCAAGTAATGATGGCTTGTATTTATTTCTTAAATTAAAGAGGTCTAATTGTCTCTCATCACTATTAAGACCTCTAACATTCTAGCAAATTATTGTCATTGGGAGGATGGTGTTTTATTACTCCTCAAGTTCCTAGGAGCAATGTTCTTTGGACCATGCTTAGTTTCTTTCTTATTGAACTGTTCTATGTATTCCTGGTTTGGTTTAGTGTAAGTTCTTGTTTTTGTATCATCATTTATCTCCTCATCACTAGAACCCAAATTTATGTTCATTATTAATGTCTTCTACTATTTCACGTTCCTCTTCAATCTGGAATAAATCTTCAAGCTCATGTTCATGTTCATTCTTCTATGCTAAGTTATTCACATGCACCGATTGCCTCTCCGGGATTTCATTTTCAGAACTTAGGCAGCCGGGGTTGTTTGATTATCAACAATATTTTGATGTATTGAATCAGTGACCGTACTGATACTGCTTTGTATATTTTGGGTGACTGGTGATGCATTGTTAATATTCTCATCTGATGTTTTTTGTAGTACTTGTAATGGTTCAGGCAACTTCTCATTTTGATTATGATGTAAATTATTAATCCTTATTTCTGGGTTCTCTCTTGATCATTAGTATCTTGCTGTTCAACTGTTTTCTCTTTGATTCTCTATTCTTGAACACTGTTTCTAGTACATCGCATTTGTGTATGCCCAAAGCACAGACACTGTGAACATTTTTGAGGAATAAATTCATATTCCACATCTTGAACATACTCTTTTCGAGAACCGTCTTTAGCTCTAATTTTATTTGGTAATTTTGACTCTGCTGATATCTCTACCAGTACCCTTGCAAATTTAAGCTTCCTCAGATGTTTAGTGTCTTCATCCATCTTAATTGGCTTCCCTATGAGACTATCCAGTTTGCTGATCCCTCTGCTACTCCATAGAGCAAGATTCAAATTCATTAATCTTATCCATATAGGATGTGAATCTAGCATATCCCTCTCCAATCTTAGATTAGCCTCCCACCTTTTGATAAATAATAACTTGCTATCCATAAACCATGGTCCGTTCTCTATAACTTTTTGGCAATCAGATTCCAAATCAAATTTAACCAGGTATTATCCATTCTCTCTTGCAAAATCGCTCCATCCTCCTTGTGGTTTCCACTCTCTTTTTATGTATGCGTTGAAATGAATGTAATATGGTCTCTTTCCTGCCATGTATATATAGATCGAATTCTTCCACATACTTTTAGCTTCAGCAAAATCCTCTTCATCAATTTCTACAAAGATTCCTTTATCATCCATCGTATTCTCATAGAATCGCACATTGCTTTCTATACTTTCTTTGCATCCTGTGGCTTTCATCCATATTTTTTATTACTTTCGCTCGCAAAGACCTGAGGTTTGAGCATATCCGCATAAGTCGATCGAGTTTGATTAACATTAGGGTTTGCCGCCATCTTCTGCTTTCCTTTTCTCCTGACCTCTTGCCAATTTTCATCGTCTTCTCCTTCCTCCGAAGACAGAGTCGGGTTTGAGGAACTACGGTTGGAGGACGAAGATGCAGCCGCCATTAAATAGTATACTTTTTATCATATGAATCAAAGAATATATATATATATATATATATATATATATATATATATATATATATATATATCTAAGCACCACGTCAGCTACCCATGTCAAATACTTTCAACATGATGCTAAGTGTTTGAATCAGAGCCATCTATAGCATGTCAAGTCATTAATCCAATTTAAAGCCCCTGCACCAATGGAAGAATCTTAAATGTGTTATAAATAGAGGGCCATGTACTACCAAAAGGGGCCGACTAACAAACTTTTGACATTCTACAATCGTTTAGTATACTTTACTTCTTTATAAAAGCTTTGATTAAAACATCATTAATGGAAGAATTAGTATTAAATGCATTTGTACACTAAGCTGAGGAATAAAAAGCTTATGGCAGAATCTTCAAAGTGAACAAAGGGATCAAGGTCCCGAACCACTATAAATCTCATGTCTCCGTTACCTTTTGGCATTTATTTTCTGTTTAAGTTTCGATGTTTGCTTAATTTACCTCCATGCTCTTTGAACAACCTTTCGGGAACTCTAGTTGTTAGTTAGACGAAAAATCTATCTAACACACACACGCACATATACATACATATATACATACATACATACATACATACATACATACATACATATATATTTGAAAATAGGTTCCTTTTTATTGCTACTAATATAAATTACAGAGTACAATCATAAAATGCATCCCAGTAATGACAGGCTTACAAATTCGTAATGTTATAGTAAAATTACAACTTAATACAACAAAGTTCCTTGATGCTTGAAACATTGCTCCTAACATTCAGCCTTATGTCCATTCATCAAACTAGTGTCAGGCTTCTGTATTAGTATTTGGCTCATTAGAATATGTTCCATACAACAATCTTGCCCATCTTGTCTTTACTAAACCATTAAAACATTTGGATTCAAATAGTTCGCATCCCTTAACGGTTGCTCATGTGACTTTCTTCCTCATGAACTGCTCACACATAATTTCCAAGTGGTTACCTTAACCGTTTCAATCATACACTCGGGCGTTTTCACTACCTTTCTCCAATGCCACAGCCGTCCACCTTAGTTCTTTGGTTCTAGCACAAGATCTGATCGTCAGTAATCATTTTTCCCTATGCTATTCAAAACCGCTGCTTTTTGATTTAGTTGTGGTCATTGCTTTTCTCTCCGTGACTCTATAGGAGTTCCAATCTTCATTCGCTCTACTTTTCTGTACTCATCAGTAATGTCGCTATGCATCTCCACTTTTAGATCTAAATTCCAGTTTGTATTATGAAGACCAAGGTTCACAGTTTCCACATTACAATTCAAGGAATATAAATCTTATCGAGTTTATCAACAGCCAGTGAAAACCATAATATCTTAGATTTATTTCAGGATGTCACTTTTTAATGTAGATCGTTATAAAATTGCCTTAAACATCATATAGATTGCTTTCCTTACTGGAAGTAGATCTAGTACTTTAGGGACAACAAACAATACTTCAGTGATAGAGAACCCTTAGATTAACTTACAATTTTTAAACATAGGATCCAAAATTTGAAAAGATTATCCTTGCCTTCTAACCATTGTTATGGAGTTCCTCTCTATAAAAGAGTTCCTATATAAATATAAATGCAAATCAAGCATATATAAAATCCAAAAAAACGATCCATCCAAAGCATCCAAATCCTAATCCTAGAATAATCTAACTAAGGAAATCAAAATAATGTTGATAAACGTATTAAAAAAGAGCCGAGGATGTGTAGCCTTATCCTCTCTTCGGGCTCCCACGTGCTCTCTACCAGGTCATTTTTCTACTAAACTGTAACCAATTTCACCATCTTATTTCTAAGTCATTTCGCCCCACGTTCCATAATATGGGTTAGACCATGGAATGAACTCGGCTCATATTCCAACCCTACCTCTTCCAATTGGCTAGGCGCTATCACATTCATTAGATCATGTGCACACTTTTGCAAATATGACATGTGAAACACATTATGGACTCCTACCATTTTCTTTGTAAGCGTTGCTCAATATGCCAAACTCTCTATCCTTTCCAGTATTAGAAATATGCCAAGAAATCCGGGTGCTAACTTCCCGAATTTTTGAATCTTACTATGGTTTTTAATGGAGAAACTTTGACAAAGACTAAGTATCCTATCCTGAACTCCAAATCTTTCCTCTTCTTATCTAGTATGACTTCTACCAATCTTGTGCAACCTTCTTCCTTTTCCTTATAAGCTACACCTTCTCCATGATTCCCCTAACTACATATGGACCCAAAATAATTCTATCCATAGACTCCTACTAGCATAAATGAGACTTACATGGCCTTCCATATAAAGATTCAAATGGCGACATACTTATACTAGCCTGGTAGATATTACTATGTGTGAACTCCATCAAAGGTAAATGGTCCTCCCAGGACCCACCAATGTCCACTATACAAGCCCTCAATAAACCATCTGACACCTTGTTTACTCTCTCCGTTTGTCTGTAGATCTACGTGTGATATGCTGTGCCTAGGTTTAACCCTATCCCTAATGCCTCGTGTAGACTTCTCTAGAATTCACTCATGAAAGTGGATGTTGATCGCTCACGATACTAGCTAAAATCTGTGTAATCCGACCACTTCTTTAATATACTATGTCGCTAATGTCGCTGTGGTTCTTGTGCTTTTCACTGGAATAAAATGCATGCTCTTAATTAGAAGTTCTACTATCACCCATATACTCTCGTTTCCTCTTCTACTTCGTGGTAATCCATCTACAAAATTCATGGATATGCATTCCCACTTCCATTGTGTTATGTCCAATGGAAGTAATAACTCGCTCGTCATTTCTTGTTCCGCTTTCACCCTTTGGCATGTCATACATTTCACTATGTATTCAGCTACCTATCTCTTAA
Source organism: Allium cepa (assembly GCA_030765085.1). Taxonomy (NCBI): domain Eukaryota; kingdom Viridiplantae; phylum Streptophyta; class Magnoliopsida; order Asparagales; family Amaryllidaceae; genus Allium; species Allium cepa. The sequence goes on from CM060928.1 coordinate 208,158,553, forward strand.
TTCTTGGCCAGTAAAATATTCCCTTTACATCTCTATATATCTTATCCAATCCTGGATGAATACTTATTTGAGAGCGGTGACCCTCATCCAAGACCTCTTCTATCAACTCATTAACCTATGGTACATGTAACGTTCCCTTTTTCCTTAAATAACCTTTCTGAGCTTTGGAACAATGATCCAAATGGCTCGATTGTTCACTCCATCCTAACTGCTCCATAATGTCAACTAATGATGCATCTTTTCATGGACTTACTCCAACACGATCCATTAGTGCTGGCCTAACCTAAATTACTGCTAACAATCCAAGCACATACTCCCATTGTGGTCTGAAATTAAACTCTAATATGAACTCCATATTTATCCATTCTACCAACATATCATTCACTTCTACATGTCTCCCACTTAAAGCATCTGCAACTACATTTCCTTTCCCTTGAGTGTAAGAAATCCCAAAGTCATATGACGATAGAAACTCCATCTACTGCTGCTGCTTTAGACTTAAATCCTATCAAGGAAATAAGTATTTGATAGATTTATAGTCCGTAAATGACTCAAATCTCTCGCCCAATAAATAATGCCTCTACGATTTCAATGCAAATATAATTGTTGTCAACTCCAAGTTTTTCCTTGGATAATTATTCTCGTGATTATTTAATTGTTGACTCACATACGCTACCACTCTTCCTTCTTGCCTAAGGACAACACCAAAACCAGTACCCCATGCGTCAGTGTCACGGTGAAAGGTTTGGTACCATTAAGTATAACCAACCAAAATTGGAGCACTCATCAATAATTTTTTCAATCCAATAAATGCCATTTCACACTCCAAAATCCAAGAATAAATCAGATTCTTCTTCATCAAACGATTCAAAAGCGCTGATGTCTTTGTAAAATCCTTAATATACATTCAATAGAATCCAGCCAAACCAACAAAACTATGAATCTCTGATGCATTTTTCATTGTTTTCCAATTTTTAAGTATAACTACTTTCCCTGGAACTACAGCCAATCTATCTGTTGATAAATAAACTTTATCTCTCCAGAAGTGATACTTAGATAATTTAGTTTTCTACTGATTCCCCCTTAGGACATCCATCACTTCTCAAGTGAATGTCATGCTCTGCCTCAATCCTAGAATAATTAAGGATGTCATCTATGAAGACACTACCAACGTATTCAGTTGCTCCTGGAATACTCTACTCATCAATTCCACAGATTAAGTTGGAGCATTCATCAGTACAAAAGGCATTACCAGCCACTTAACTAATCCATCAGATGAACGAATAACAGACTTCTTGATACTATCTTCGGCCATTCGTAACTGGTGAAATCTAGTCGCCAAATCAAGCTGTGAGAAAACCTTAGCCCCGACTAACTGATCGAAGAGGTGGTCAATGCAAGGCAATGGGTAGTGCTTTTTCTTCATCGTCTTGTTCAGCTTTCGATAGTCGATGCACAGCCCATGGGAACCATCTGCCTTAATAGCGAAAAGAATAGGCACTCCCTATTTCGAAATACTTCTCCAAATCCTTTCTGCAACAGTTTTGATACTTGCTATCCAACTCTCGTCTTTCCTTTGAAGCCATATTCCTAAGAGGCATCACAACTAGCCATACATCATTTTTGAGATCAATACGAAATTCAATTTCTCTTCAGGGAGGAAGATGGGAAATTTTTTCAAATACATTAGAATAGTCATTCACTATGGGTATACATGATTGCTCTTCTAAGGACAGTATGAGTGAACATAAATATGTCTCCAAAACAGAAGTATCGGGATCGCAACATAATATCAAGTCCATCACCCTTTCTCAATCAAACCACCCTCCTATCACAATCCAACACTACCCTATAGCGAGGCATCCAATCCATTCCCGAAATCAATCCATATCCTAAAAAATTTAGTAATGCATCACTAAGGAAATCCACTCCACGAATGACAACTTTAGATTCTGACATAACATTGATAAATGGGTTGATCCCTCAATAGCATTTGACACCGTAATAGATTCATTCATAAGATCGGGTTTTAGGGTTAAACTATTGACTAATGCACTTGATATTAGTGAATGAGATTCACCAGTGTCAAATGAAGTACGAACATGAGAATCGGATAAAATCAACACATCATCTAACATAATTAAATTTACCTTCTCCTACATCGATAGTGGTGCCTTACTAGTAGTTAGAAAGACATCCGAAGCATACGCTTTTGCAATCTGACCTTCACAAAACTTCAAAGTCAGGCAATCTTTCCTCAGGTGTCCGATCTGACCACAATTATATCACATGAACTTCTTCTAAGCCGGGGCTACCTTATAATCCTTAGGCATGTGTCCTACCTGGTTGCAGTTATAACATTTACTCTTTGATAAGTTCATCCTATAATTCTTTTTATTATGTTCCACCTTATGACATCTATTACAAGTAGCCACTTGTCTTTTTCCTTGACCTCCATGTTGTACATTTCCTTTGTGTTTTCCCTACTGTTATTGTTGTCCTTCCACTTCCTTATTATGTTCCTTAACCATACTCCCAAGTAAAGAGCTTAATAATGCCACCTCTACTAATCCTTTAAACGTTGCTCTATACAATATCTGATTCAATGCTAACTCCCTTAGAGGTGAACTCAAACCCTTTGCAAACTTTAACGCCTTCTTCATCGGGCTATTCACTAATTCAAACCAAAATCAAGCCATCTCATTAAACTGACTTACTTACTCTCTCTACCTGCTTGAGATGAATAAACTTTTCCAATAATAAATCCTTCTCAACACTAGAAAGAAACTTTATCTCAAATTTTGACTTCAACATTCTCCATGAAATATTGTTCTCATCCACTTTAGTTGCTACTCCTTCCCATCAACATGCTACTTTAATTTTTAATGCCAAGAAGTTAACTACCTCTTGGTTGCATCACCAAGTCCCAAAAGGTTGAAAATATTTCCATAATTATTAAGCCACACCAGAGTTACCGAGTATGGTTTCGTCCTAAGAATGGCTTCCAACAAGGCTGGTGAAATCATTACACGGCTTAGGAAAGTCAACGGTTGGTGATGCTGGCATTGGAATCACACTTTAATTAGTAGTGGTATTGGCGGCTGTTGGTTTGGTAGGGTTGGTCCTTGCTTGGCTCATCGCCTGAAGGTATTGTTTGAACCATACTAGAATAGTAACTCCAGGAATATCCAGTATATCCACCCAGGTTCTAGTCCATGCCCTATTTTCTATCCTACCACCATTGGCTGTGTTGGTCTCACTCCAGTTTCAATTGAATTATTCATTTCAGCTGTATGTAAAAAGGGGATTTATTATAAACTTTTCAATAGATGGTAAACAAAACCGAAATAGTAAATGGGTGTGCGCGTATGTACTTCAAATTCCTATATATATATAATAGAAAGTACAAATTTGTTTTCTTAATATATTCCTATTTCCTACCCTAGTTCCTAACCTAGGCTCTAGTACCAAAATGTAACAACTCACCTTTCTCATACTCGAATCTGATGCCCGAACCGACGCCAACACCAAAGATCCGAAAGGCATAAGTCGTTGGTGTAACATTCCCTATTTTGAGACTCGAAAATAGATGTCAATGATGCTACAGTCATCATTGAAATCACTTTCCAGCTATAAAGTGAGTTCAGTATTGTTTTGCACAACATAAGTTAATAGAGAAGCTAAAAAACTTTTTCATTACATCAATTTGAATTGCATAGTTCGTTACATCATTTTAACATCATTTCCCATGTAGGGATAAATATAAATAGAACCTAGATAGAGTAGTGTTGTGCTTGACATATGAGGATGCCAACACAACATATAACTAGTTATAAATCTTGTTTTTTCATGATGGAATTCCAAAATAACTTTATTAAATAGTAAGCCTCTTGCTTCATTTTCAGTTCGTCCTTTAAAAGATACGCGGTCAAACCATAAACTCAGCCTACTCGTATGAGTACTCGTGAGTTTATGGAAAATAATAAAAACATGGGTCAGCCATAAAGTCTGGTATGAGTAAAATCTTTACCCTAGCCATCCCTAGTGATACCACGCCACTATTGCAGAACGGGTTTTCCCTTCATTTTATCATCATCAAGATACATCATATACGTGAACAACATTACATAGAGAGCAACCATGAGCATATAGTCAATCAAGAAGTGTACCCTACACTTACCATCTAGTTATAAACCATGTCATATATCAATTCTAATCAAATATACCCTATACCTATCAATCAATTATGAACCATGTCATACAAACATTCTGCATTCATTCACACATCACATAATCTCATTTTCAAGGGTTTCATTATTAAGTTATCATTAACTTACACAGTGATTACCTCCTTATGCATATCTATCAGTAATTTATCTTTTCTCGAATGTTACCTGATGAAATGGCCACTCATTTCAACAATGGAAGCCACCTTGACTCTCCTAAGAGATTGAATGTAAGCACCTTGAATACATTCTGGTCAGCATCCTTACTAAGCATCAATAGCTCCTCTAGTCTTTGAACCACTAGAGGTCACGTTGTCGGTTTGTTTATTTTAGTTGGAACACCATCCTAATGTTTTGGTCCTACCACAACACCATGCCTTAACTCCCTTTTAGAGTTTATAAATATTTTAGCATTTATCCCTTACATCCAATAACATCATGGGCCAGTATATTTTTACAATCATGAGTCAACCCTTTTCTTCCATTCACTAGTCGTGTACCTCACACAATTAGATAAACATCTTTATCTTTCTTTTTTAAATGAGACACTATCATTTTTAGCTTCTCTAAGATTCCCTCCATTTCAAAATAAGTTAACACAATTTTAACTTGTATAATCTTTCTTTTATACCATCCCTATGAAGTGGTTCAATAACATCTGGAAACTATCTTCCAAAGTGTCCTAAACGTTTTCTCATTTTACTTAGAAAAATATAGCTTCCCAAGCTATCATGACTTAACTTTAGTTATCGCATGCTAGCTATCCCATAGCTTTCGAATGTTGAACATACTCATAGAGTGTAGGCTATCCCATATCCATCATGGGTTAATAGCTTCCTAAGCTATCGCATACTACCTTTTAAGTAATGGTTGTGGGTTAACTTGTGTATAGTCATCGCGTACTATCTTATATATAGTCACTGCATACTAATTCATTAGATGCCATCGTATGTTAATCCACATAAGGCCATTGTGTGCTACTCACCTAAATCCTTAGCACATTATCTCATTCGTAGTCATCACATGTCATCCTCTCTAAAGCCATCGTATGCTATTCCACTTGAAGCCATCACATGCTATCTCATTTACAGCCATCGTGCATTATTCGTTCTATATCCTTCATGAGCTATCCCTTCCGTTGCCTTCATGTGCTAATTTCCATATTTAGCTTTCATGTGTTAAGCTAAATAGCGCTTTTGTTTGATAGCTCTTCCAAAGCTATCGTGGGTAGAACGCTGGAATGCTATCGTGTGTTAACCCCTTTACAGTCATCGTGGGTTAATATAGGCTATCGTGAGTTAAATGGCAGTTTGCAAACTATATCGAAAACCAATTCATTACCTTAATAATTATAAACTTCACACCAAACCACATTTGGTGTCAATTCTTATTGGCTAATATTTATCATTGTAGTTCATTTTTCAGAAATGGGTTGATAACTTCTTCCAATTATTAATTAAATATCATTAATCTATTACCTTTTTCCTTAGCCAATTAATTCATCTAAAGTAGAAAATTGTTGGGAAAATCCCAAAAATTCACCAAAAATCAATTTTATCATATTTTACCCTTTTCCAAAATTTCAGATCAAATAAATAATTTAATTTACCCGAAATTAAATATTTTCACCACTTAGAAAATTCATAAAAATTCGAATTAAATTCCTAAATTTTGAAATTTTAAAACCATCTTTATTTCATTATTATAAACATATTATCTCAATTTCAAATCATTTAACTAGTGATAATTAATGTTTTACCCTATAAGATGAACAAATTTACTTCATTCAAATTTTAAACATAACCAAATAATGTTTGATCATTTAAACATGTTTAACATCACCAAAAACAATCATACACAATCAAAGCCGAACCTAAATGGATATGGATAGGTTTTAGAGAGAGATTTTTATTCACCTTGATTAAGAGAACCTTCGTTTAATCTTCCTTCTCTTTATTGAAAGCTTGATCTTCTTAGCATTGAAACCTTCTTTTTATTTGTTGCAAAATAATGGCCGGCCTTGACTTAGATTTTTAGGGAATTATTTCTAAGTGAATGAGAGAATAAAGCTAAGGCAAGTAGGTTAGTAATTTTGGCATGGGCTAACATTGCTTATTGCCCAGTCTTACTAATGCATCTCCCTTAACACCAATCCTTCTTATTTAAAACTTAATTCATTTATTTTTATCAACAAGGCCAACCTTAATTGCTTAAATCACCCTAGGTTAATTCAGTTAACCTTTTAAAATCTCTCATACTTAATTAATTAAATCTCCCTTAAGCAATTCTTACAATTAAATCGTTTTATTAATCTCTTTAATAATATCTTATTATTATTAATTTAATTCAATTTCTCATATTATGGCCCCTCCAAAATAAGGGGTGTTACAGTCTCCCCTTCTTATAAAAATTTCATTCTCGAAATTTCGACACGGAAAACAAATTTTACATGAACACCTTGAAAGTGTCAAGGTCATTATCATATATGTACCCATAAGTAAAAAAGATTACACTAATGCCTTACTAATGTAAACCATCAATCATAAAATGAAAAGGTTAAGTACAACTACTAACACACGACCTATCATATGTGAATATACTAGTACCATACTAGTCCATGCAATAGGTAAACAATGCACTCTATTATATATACATGAATGTCTAAAATGACTTGGGATAGATATTTCTAATCCTATGCTCCACCACCGAAGTGCAATCTTCTTTGTTGTCCAGCGAACAAGTTTGATAAATTTATTCCTTAACTCCTTCATATCATGACCTACTATTCCTTTCGGTCATCTCACATAAGTCAAATCTGGTTCTACAGATAAGTCTTCAGTCGCTCTCAGTTCCACCACACTACCTCAAATGTGATATATGAAATATGTTATGTGCATTCACTAAACTACTTAGCTACTCGACTCGATACGTGAGTTTACCAATCCGCTCAATCACTGGAAATGGCCCTACATACTCTAGGTGCCAATTTATTCGTCTTCCTAAAGTGCATTACTCCACGCATCGGAGAAACCTTCATAAATACATGATCACCTACTGTTAACTCTAGCTCTTTCCTTCGCTTGTCGGCATAACACTTCTGCCTCGATTACGCTGCCTTCATCCTAGCATGAATCAACTCTACCTTCTCAATAGCTTCTCTTACAAAATTGGGCCCCAGCATAAGTCTATCTTCTTTGTCAAACCAACAAACCGAAGACTTACATGGTCTACCATACAACGCCTAAAATGGTGCCATCCCACACTTGACTGGTAACTATTATTATAAGTAAACTTTACCAGATGCAAATAATCTTCCCAAGATCCTCTGAAATCCAAGCCGCGTGCTCTTAGCCAATCCTCAAGTATACGGATCACCCTCTCAGTTTGACCATTAGTCTATGGGTGGTAAGCCATACCGAAATTCAACTTCATATCCACATCACTTTGCAGACTTCTTTAGAATTACTGATGAATAATGGGTCTCTATCACTAACGTTACTACTTGGTATCCAATGTACCCTAACAACATGCTTCATATATAGCTTCGCTAAGCTAACCGCCGTCCTTATCAACTTCACCCGAATAAAGTGGGCAATTTTGGTCAATCTATCAGCTATCACCCAAATGTTATCATTTCCCATCCTTGACCTAGGAACCATAGAAACGAAATCCCACTTCCAAGTCGGTACTTCTAAAGGTTGAAGTAAACAGCCCGGCTTTCACTCACTGACAGGTGAAGCACCTTTTAACACATTTTCCTATATCTCTCTTTATCCCTTCTTAAAAGAAAACTGTCTTCATATCACGATACATCTTTGTATCTCTAGGATGAATAGTAAACTTTGACCGATCAATTTTCTCCAAGACTTCCTTTCGAAGGTCTCCTACATCTAGAATGCACGGTCTCCCTATCTTTCTAAGCCATCCCTTCGCGTCAATTTTGAATCCTTTTAGATCCTCTACATCTGTCCCTATCTCTTATCACCTAATCCTTTCTACAACTAGTGGGTCCTCATTCTTCCTTATAGAAATCTTATCCGCAATTGTTGGACGTACCTCCAAACTTGCTAACACACCTGGATCTCTATTCGATCTAGTATTCTGTCAATAATTCACTCCACATGAGACTAATGTCTCTAACTTCTTCCATTCTTCAACCATGGCTAACATTCCACTTTGATGCTTTCTACTCAAAGCTTCGACAACCTTGTTCCCTTTTCCTGGCGTATATTCTATCCCAAAATCATATGCCAAGCCATGAACTTCAACCAAATTTGTCATCTCGTATGTAACTCCTTCTGACAGAATAGTTGCTTAGGGGACTTATAGCCCTTATATAACTCGAACCATTGTCCCAACAAGTAATGTCTCAAAATCTTCAGTGCAAACACCACCACTACCAATGCTAAGTCATGAGTCGGGTATCTAACTTCATTCGGTCTTAACTGTCTTGATGCATAAGCTATCACTCACCCTCTTTGGATCAGCACCGCCCCTAAACCTGTTCAACAAGCATCGATGTACACTACAAGATCTTGGTTCCCTTCAGGAACAATCAACACTTAAGCATTTGTATGCAACTTCTTCAACTCCTAAAACGACTCTTCATAGTTATCGGTCCATGCAAACTTCTCACTCTTTCTGGTCAGCATAGTCAAGGGTGCTGCTATATGTGAGAAGTCCTTAATGAATCTATGGTAATAGCCAGTTAATCCCAAGAAATTTCTCATCTCTATGACAGTATCCAGTTTCTTCCAACCATTAATAGCTTCTATCTTCAATGGATCTATTACTAATACATTCCTTGAAACAACATGCCCAAGAAACTTCACTTCCCGTCCTAAAAATGGCTTTTTAAAAACTTTACCTTCGACTTGTGTTGTCCCAACGTATCGAACACCAATCTTAGATGGACTTTATGGTCTCTTTCATCATTATAATACACCAAGATATGATCAATGAAGACCTACACAAATCTATCCAGCTGGTTGCGAAAGATTCAATTCATAAGATCGAAAAAAATGTAGGGATGTTGGTTAGACCAAACAACATCACTAACCACTCATATGAACCATACCTTGTTCGGAACATGGTCAATGGAATACTATCTTCAGCTACTCTCAATTGATGGTAACCCATAGCAAAGTCTAGCTACGAGAACACTCAAGCTCCACAAAATTGATCAAATAAGCCGTTTATCCTAGGCAAAGGATAATGATTCTTCACTGTCAACTCATTCAGTCTTCGATAATCAACGCATATCTGTAATGATCTGTCCGACTTCTTTACGAATACTGTGATGCCCTTCACGGTGAACTACTCAGCCTAATAATACTTATATCCTCACGTTCCATTAGCTGCTTCTTCCATTCTTCCATCTCCCTGAGTGGCATTCTGGTAGATGGTCTACTAATAGGCTGTGCCCCTAACATCAAATCTATTTGAAATTTGATTGCCCTCCTTGGCGATAATTCAGTTATAGGTTGAAAACATATGCAAATTCCTAGACTACCCATACTCCGATAATCATCTAGATCTTCCATAGAACATAACATCATGTTTGACTACTCCTTTATTACTTCCAATGCTATTCTTCCCCTCTTGGATTTTATACGTCCATAATCCTATCTACACAATAAATTTAAACGTCATTATGCACCAACCAGTCCATACCCAAAATATGCCAAATCCTATGAAGTCAAACACATATGGATCGCTAAAAAACAAATGTCCACGCAAGTCAAACTCAAGGTTGTGTACCTTAATCCGAGAGTGGCATACCCACCGATTAGATTAACCACACATTTGGATGTAATCAAATAGGTAGTGTTTAGTTCTAACCTATCAACCAAATCTCTAGAAATGAAAGATTGGGTAGCACTAGTATCAAACAAAACTCTAACTGATATACTAGAAATCAAAATCATACCTCCAAGCACACTCTTTCTTTTCCCCTCAGCAGTCAGCCTAAACGAAGGTCATTCCAAAGCATAAACCTTTGCCTGCTCTGTTTTCGGGCAATCCCTCTTCTTATGGACTTGCCTATAAAAGATAAGCACTTGGTCCTGTCCTTGTTCCTCGGCTAGGTACACTTAGTGAAGTAGTTCCCCTTTTGGACGCAGTTAAAAAAAGTGACATCAGCTCTAGTTGGGTTTTATGCACCTCCTACAGAAGTCTTTCCTCCCTTCTGATTCTTTCTTCCATTCTAATTCTTTCCGCCCTTCTAATACATATTAAACCTTGTCTTCTGGCCACCTTTGGGTCTGACATCAACTTTCCTCTCTTTTTGAAATAAACGATCATACCTCCTTGTCATTTCCACCACCATATCAAATGGAGTCAGTAGATTAGCCATCATCTTGTGATTCAGCCCCCTCCTCATACCTTCTATGAACTTCTCATTACCTTTCAACGGAGCGCTCCCTTCCATACTTTAATAAAGCATTAAAGTGGTGAATGTACTCTACCAAGTCATCTCCTCCTGCTTCAAGTCAAGGAACTCCTTACATAAGTCACTCTATTGAGATTTGAGGATAAACTGAGCCTCGAATCGCTCCTTAAACTGCTCCTAGATTATCCCTTCTTCTAGGATCTCAGCAATTATTGGCTCTTACCTATATGTTGCATCATCCTGGAACTAAACGAGAAGCCAGACTCCTCTTCTTAGCTTTATTATATCCCAAGTCTACGAATATACACTCGCATACTTTTTACTGATTTAGCACTTCCAGCACAGACTCCTTCTATTTGAACTCCTTTCCTCTACAACTTTTGAATCTTTGTTCATCATAGAAAAGTCTGCTTCCCTTGCAACCACTTATCTCGGCTCAACAACTCCAACTAGCCGTTGCTTCATCATCTCCATCAAAAATTGGTGGAACAAAGCATTCACATCCATTCCTCCTTTAGCCTAGGCAGGCACTTGAATACCGGTTTCAGTACGAATTTCCAGGTTTGCTTCTCCTCTTTGGCCATTAGTTTGCGTATTATCATCTCCTATACTAAGACTTGCATGTGTACGTCCTATGGTCAAATGTCGGCTATATAGATCCATTCTCTCCATCTACATAAGTAAGGTTTCATAAAAAACAAAAGTAAAGAGAAATAGAAGTCAAATCTTTGGTTAATATAGTTTGTCATGAGTCAAATGGCGGTTTTGTAATTATATCGAAACCAGTTCATTACTGTAATAAGTATAAACTTTACACCAATCCACATTTGGTGTTGAATTATTTAACGGCTAATATTTATCTTCACAATTCACTTTTCAAACATGGGTTAATGACATCTTCGAATTATTAATTAGTTATCATTAATTAATTATTTCCTTAGCCAATCAATTCATATAAAATCGAAAATTAATTGGAAAAATCAAAAAATTCACCAAAAATCAATTTTATCATATTTACCTTTTCTTAAAATTCTAGGTCAAAATAAATAATTTAATTATTTTTAGTAGTTAATTTACCCAAAATTAATTATTTTTCACAACTTAGAAAATTCACAAAAATTCGAATTAAATTCCAAAAATTCTGAAATTTAAAAAAACATTTTTATTTTGTCATTTTAAAATCATATCTCAATTTCAAATCATTTAAATAGGGTTAATTCATGTTTTACCCTAAAGCATGAACAAATTTACTTCATTTAAATTTCTACACACAACAAAATAACGTTTAATTATTCAACCATGTTTAACGTCACCAAAAATAATCATATACAATCAAACGCGAACCCAAATAGATAGGGATAGGTTTTAGAGAAAACTTTTTACTCACGTTGATTAATAGATCATTTGTTTAATCTTCCATTTCTTTAAAGTTAAAAGCTTGATCTTCTTAGGTTTGAAACCTTCTTCTTCTTTCTTGTAAAATATCGGGCAGCCCTGACTTTGAGCTTTAGGGATTTTCTTTTGAGTGGATAAGAGAATGAAGCTAAGGCATGTGGGTTAGTAATTTTGGCTTAGGTTAACATCAGATATTGCCTAGTCTTACCATGCACCTCCCCAAACACCAATCCTTCTTATTTAAAACTTAATCCATTTACCTTTATTAACAAGTCCAACCTTAATTGCCTAAATTACTCTTGATCCATTCACTTAACCTTTTAAACCGTCCCACAATCAATTAATCAAATCTCCTTAAGGTAATTCTTGCAATTAAGTCATTTTATTAATCTATTTAATAATATATTAATATATATTAATTTAATTTCTCATATTATGGACCCTTCAAAATATGGAGTGTTATTATTCGGGTAGATAAAATATGTACATGGTCATAAGCAAAATATTAGATATCAGATATTAATTAAAATTCTAACTAACACTATCTACTCAAAGTCTCACGTCGGAAGAAAATAAAATATATAGTAAATACCATAGTCACATTGCCATAAAATATATGAAATATCAAATATACATGTCTGAATAAATATAGGTACAGTCCAAACCCACACACATAAAGTTAAATCCAGGTACAATGTCGATCTACACCATACATAATACATCAATGAATCTCCAACTCTAATATAGTCTCATCTTTAAACTCCATCAATATATATATATATATATATATATATATATATATATATATATATATAAGTAGGAGTGTGTCGGACACAAGTCTGGTGAATGAACCATACACCACCCTGTATATTACAAAAGTAATATTATAACATGATACAAGTCTATCATCCAACAACCATACGTTCCGTCACCACCATACCTAATTGTCGCATACATCTAGTCATATAACATCACGTCTATGCAGACTCACTTCCCTGGACTCCCCTCATGCAATATAGAGTCATCTATTGTCACCATCACGTCAATCGCATATAAGACTCATGCCCTGAACTAGCCTTATGCCCTACTTGGTCGTCTGTTGCATGCTACCTAATTGGACTCATGCCCTGGACTAACCTGATGTCTTATAGGGCCACCTATTGTCCCCGTTCTACCTAATTAGACGCATGCCCTTGACTGGCCTCATGCCCTATAGGGTTTCTTATATCCACTACTCTACTTGGCCTACCGAAGCACTACAAAGGAGTAAATCTTCATGCCTGGACCACCCAAATGTGTCATAAGTCTACATTCGTACCCGCATACACATTTGGGACCATCAACCTACGCCCAGACTCATTCCCATCAATGTTTATCATTGCATCACAATTTCATATCACAACAAATGTGTATACACACGCATATCCTCTTTATGTAACAACCAAATTATTCCATATATCCATTCATTTTGTAGCACTGTCACTCATTTCATCATGGCTTGGATCACCTTTCAAGAACCAAGAGAAATAAAAGTCAATTCGTACGTTATTTATTTATTTCAGCCGGTTTGTCACTACACCAAAAAAGTCATTTAGCCATGGCTCAGAGCCATGGCAAAGTGATTTAGCCACGGCCCGAAGCCGTGGCAAAATACCCAGTGACAAATATTTAACCACGACCCTAAGCCGTGGCTGTGTACACATTTGCCACGGCTTTGGGCCGTGGCAAGTGTGCGTTCAGCCACGGCTTGAAGCTGTGGCAAATATATATTTAGTCATGGCTTAGGGCCATGGCTATGTACATATTTGCCATAGCTTTGGGCCGTGGCTATGTACATATTTGCCATGGCTTTGAACCATGACAAGTTTGCGTTCAGCATTCTTCGAATAATTCAGAGCAGGAGCAGCATGTAAACTCAAATTCGAAGCAGCACGTAAATTCAAATTCAAAACAGGTGCTATATGTAAACTCATTTTCGAAGTAGGTGCATCATGTAAACCCAAAATCAAACAATACTAACCAAAGTTCCTAGTTAAAAACTTTCAAAAGGTAACTCAAATCATTTCCAGTAACACATCAGAACAGGCTAATATGACAATCAGGCAGAGATATACAGCTCTCAGTGTAACTTAGCAATATATAATCTCAATAATTTGACAGATGATGAACTAATATGTTTGCAAACAATATCTAGTTTGGACGGTGCAAGCCAGAATGTATCAGAACGGACACAAAATAAGACAAATCAATAACAACATGCGTCGAAAAATTACAGTAGTTCGAATTTAAATAACCATTCGTTTATTGAAAAGAATATAAAGCACTATATGGAAACAGATGCATCAATCACATAAGGGGTGAGGGATTGCATGTTTCAGGATAATCAGTTCAAAGCCATGAAGATTCTAGGGATGAGATGCAAGGACAACTAGCATAGCAGGATTCACTCAATGATCACCTGCAACCAAGTAAGACAAATATCAATCAAGAACCTGTTTACTGCTATTATTAAAATATCGTATTCCCAAATTATTAACTTATGTATTGCATAAATATTTTCATAAGGAAGGAAACAAGTCGACGTTCGACTCCTACATCTTGGAGTATTTAATAATAATGTAATTAAAAAGGAATGATTGTGTAATGCAACAAAGAAAACAAAACCAGCAGATATTGGATACTTAATAGCTTGACCAGAAGACTAAACTTGGACAAAACTATTATTCTTTGTTATGTAGCATGCAATATTTAATTTGGATCAAATTGTAACTATGTCTTCTGTCCCTTCTTTCTTAATCGAAGATTTTGATTCTAAAGTAACAGTAAATAGAATTTGCAAGGAAGCTATTAATTGCATCATGATAGAGGCAAAGTTAAACTCTCACTTTGTTGCTTGTCTTAGTCGTATCTTTTCACATGTCTGTAAGGTTACTAATGCTAAGAAGTAATTATTACATTTGTAAACAAATTGAGTTGTTGCTTTCTTCATCAAATGCAATATAGTGGAAGTTGTATTTATTTTGTTATCTCATGTTGTAATTTTTTTTGCTGTGTACGGGCATCATGTGATATATTTATAATACTTAAATCCGAGAAAAATACAACTCAATATGTAAAACGTTTCAAACAATGGTTATAATTTTGTGCGGCTACTACAATTAACAATTGGTCCATCAGTCATATAACATGAATATTGCATTAGTAAGAAAATTGTCCATACTAAAATTCATTTGGTGTTATATTGTTTACAATGTAATTTCTATTCAATTTCAATTTCTGCCCATAAAGCACTAGCGCAACTGCAAGCATTTCTAATCCAAAGACAATAATAGATGAATGAAAGAATGTTTGTAGATAGATATTATGATAGTGGTTTCAAAAACGTCTTATTTACCAAGCATTATCCTACGTTAAGTCTTCCAAGTTAGTCTGAAACAGTCTGATTTACTTGATTATGAGTTGTCTGTATTTATGTATGAAAGCTACATCTTTCAAAAACGACAAAAATGACATATGGAGATTGGTACTAATTAAAACCCCAACATTACCCAACATTTAATTTGATTAGTCTACAAATAGGGTTCTTAGATCAATAATAATATTTATTATCAATCGTTCTACTTTATCTAAAGATTTTGATTTTGAGTTGACTATAGTTGACTGTTGTTTTCACCAAAATTGGTCACAACACTCTTCGGGAGTCGTTGAAGAGATAATAACAAAGAATGTACATTCAAAACGAGTATTATCTAACAAAAACTCCAATCAACAGTAATATAAATGCGTAAACAAATGATTTATAGTGGTTCGGCGTGTTGCCTACGTCCACTGTGAAGTTTTTTGCAGTTTTATTGATTTTCTTTCAACGATTACAAGTTGTTATAGCGATCAACAGCAGGTTACAACTGGAAATTCGAATTTAACAGCAAAAATATGATGTAGGATGATGGAGATCTCAATCCGGCAGAGTCTCGGCGCTTGAGAATCAAATATCTCTTTTCTATAGGCTCTGGGGCTCTATTTATAGGCGTAGGAGACTGAGATCGCGCTCAAATCTCGGGAGACTTTTTCTGGCACGTGAGTGGGCCCACGCGACCAACCTCAGAAAGTTTCGAGTCGATCTGTGATCGATACAAAGTCATTTCGTATCGATCAAGATGATGTTCAATTGGGCTGAAATTTGGTGGAGACGTTCTTCATCATGCATGCAAGCTCCTGTGAAAATTTCATAGCGTGTGGATCAATAGATCTCGAGTTATCGTGGATACGAAATGATGTTCCTCGTGTGGCTGTTTGGTTCGAATCGATCGCTTCGAACCGATGGTGGCACGCGCCTTCGTGTTGACGTGGAGCGCACACTTCGCCTCGATCCGGACTTTGCTCCCAGTTGACCGCTTCGACTCCATATATCTCGGCGCGTTCGCATCGATGAATGACACGTCACCAAGGCTAGTTGACTCGATGGATTCGAATGGTGTCGTATTCATGGATACGAACTGCAACTGTTGGTGGATACGAATCAGGGTAACCTGATGGATACGAAGTGCTTTGACCCGATGGATTCGAAGGGATGCCTCTATGATGGATACGAAGAAGACATTGGTCGATCGTTACGAAGTGCATCATCTGCTAATGGGTACGAAGTCCATCGATACGAACTTGATGGGTTCGAACACGGCCGCTCCTGATCGATACGAACTCATGGGAATTGACCGATTCGAAGTAGGTGATCTGCCGATGGATTCGAATGGGACCGAGTCGAACCGAGGTACTTCTATGGATTCGAACTGATCGATACGAACCGAGACACTTTGATGGTTTCGAAGTTGATCGATACGAAGGGCGGCACTTCGATGGATACGAAGTCATTGGAGCCTGATCGATACGAAAGTGATCGATACGAAACCGGTGTTTTTCCCTTCAAATTGAATCGATCATAACTTGAGCGTATGAACTCGGATTGACTCGAAATTTGAGATGCTGACTTCTATGATCTTTATTGTCATGTCCTATCAATTGTAGCCCAATCTGGACCAGGACAAAAGTCAACATATCCATAGTGAAGCGAAGAACGACCAATCTCTGCGACGAATTGTCCTTTGTTTTCGATCGATTTTTTAGTATCACGGCTTTGCCAAAAAGCGGGATAACATTTGCCCCCAAAGTACGCCTTGTGGAAACATGACGTGCTTTGAAAAGCTGCGATTTCTCTCTGAACAATCATTGCTCTTTTGTCGAATGTTGTAATCTTGCTTTGATATGATTGATTGATGTAGAATAGTGCTTGGCTGCTGGTTGTTGTAATCGTAACCAGATGAGTATTCGATCTCTGTGAATGTTTAAAATCGAATATTAGTCCGACATATATGCACATATGTTAATTTGACTCTCGTTAACATTCTGTGTTCACGAGTCGTTGTCAGTTTTGTTTGTTATTGAATTTCGTATCGATTCTCTCCTGAACCGATTTGGAAATTTGAGTTGAAACAACGCTTGATGGTTGTTTTTGACTATCCTCTTGTATCGATCCTCTCCTGAATCGATGTAAAAGGTTGAAAAGTAGTTTTTCATATCGATGCGAGTCGAAATGATGAATACGAAATGATAGTTCGTGTCGATGAGCTTGGATGGATACGAAACATCCGTTCGTATCTATGAGAAATGATGAATACGAAATGATAATTCGTATCAATGAGATTGGATGGATACGAAACATCCGTTCGTATCGATGAGTTTGGATAGATACGAAACATCTGTTCGTATCGATAGGAAATGATGGATACAAATCGTTGTCTGTATCGATATACAGTGGATGGAGTTGTGAACTTGTTGATGTGAACGAGGGCTTTGAGTCGATGGGGTTCACAATCTTCAGTTGTCTTTGTTGCTTGTTTCGTATCGATGGATCCGTTGTTTATTTCGAGTCGATAGAAATCTTCGGTGATGGATTCGAAACTACCGTTCAACTCGAGCGCCAGGGTGACCGGTGGTGACTGGTCACGTGGACCGGGAGACGAATCGACCCGGTTCTCCTATGGCTCCATATAAATAGCATGGACTTAGCCATTTTCACCTTTTTTTACTTTTACTGTCGCTTTTCTTTCGTATCGATAGAGAGAAAGAACTCTTAACCTTCGAATCGATTCAATCCTTCTGTCCTTCAGAATTAAACATCAAAATCAGGTGATTAATAGATAGAATCATGCTTAGAACGATGAAACTCGAAATCTCAATCCATCCTTCTTTCTTTCATGATCGGTTTTGATGAACTCAAGATCTGGATGGGGGAGAGAAAGATTGAGGATGGAGCGCGACCATGGAGTTGAGGCCTGTTTGGAGAAGGAGTTGTGGAGTTTTCGAATCGAAGGAGAGTATACGATTTCATATTGATATGAATATGAGAGCGGCGATCGATGCGAAGCCAAGGTTCTCAGATCGATGCGAAACGGCATGTTTTTGATCGATACGAAACGCATCGTTTCGAACTGGATCGATACGAAACGTATCGAGTCGAACTTGATCGATACGAAGCGTATCGAGTCAAACATGATCGATACGAAGCGTATCGGTTCGAATGTGGTTGATGATACTTCTTCGACTCGATACGAATTTGAACTGCAGCGACCGATTCCAAGTTGAAATTAGACGAATTTAGAGAACTTTTGCACATTAGAATACTTGACTCCGACGAGCTTCTGCCTTGCATGACTGAACTTGACCGTAGAACTGCATATTGGACTACCTTTCAAAGCTCGCCGATGGAACCGTAGCTTAACAAAAATATAACGAACTTCAACTTGGGTCGATCGTTTGCGTCTGGATGGCATGGTTGTGATGGTCAGCGATGACGGTCATTTTCGGTTTGATTTTCATAAATTTGTCGTTCGTACATTACAGTTTATTCTATAGAATTTGGTCAAGTAATGCACAACACTACACGACACATTCATGCACTTTACACCGGGGAATGCACGGGCTTTTTAACATCTAATGATGATTTCTCGTGAGTTAGCTAGTTATGGAAACTTCAAGTTCACAGCCGCAAGAAACTTAGAGTTCGGTCCTCCCGTGCTTGAAGTGCCGGAGATTGAGATTGAAGTTATCGGTCCAGCTCCGGACGAGTTACCTGACGCATCCTTCATTAGTAACCCATCAGACTCTGTTCCGTCCAACATTTCGGAAGACATGCTAGGAAGAATATGCTTAAGGCATGGCTTGTCGATGGATGACGTGCTACTGTCGGGGCCAAATGATAGACCGCACAATCCACCGGAGGGATATACCGCATTCAATTGTCACACATGTGCAGATGGGACACTCCCTCCGTTTAACCAGTATATAAGAGAAGTATTGTCGTTTTTGAGGATCGCCCCCTCTCAACTGCACCCGAACAGATATGCGTCACTCAATAGCTTGTTCATTGCATTTATGGAATATCTCCATCGACCGCCACTCCCGATTGAGATCAGATATTTGTTTAACATCAAGAGTCGGGCCGATAGTCCATCTTTCACATTCTTGGAGGCGGTGAGAAAGTGCCAAGTGATCACGGGGGCTTAGACAAGATTGAGTTACTTCAGGACAGAATGGTTTTATGTTAGGTGCCCCCCAGGGTTCGCTCGACGATGGCTATTTAGACGTGAGTGTTGCTATTTTTTCAAGTAGTTGATAAAACTGATGTATTCGAAGTCGAACTCACATCTCTTTTCTTTTGCAGCCGTAATTCAGCGACCCGAAGGTGAGCGTTTCAAGGAGATAGTTCGAGTTTTTCAAGAAATCCCAAGTGAGGAGAGGAATATTGAGTTGCTATTGACAGACAGGAATCTCAGGATTCTTGGGTTGATTGAACGAAGACGAAGCATAATGCTTGACGGTGTCTTAAGAACCGCCTCAAAAGAACGAGTCAAACGAAGAAAGCCTAAAATTATCGTAATTGAGGAGGCTGACTCGGAGAGAACTCATACCGATGAGGAAACGTTGGGCGAATCTACGGATGTAGCCCAAGATACCGAAGAGCAAAGAAAAGGCAAGGCTGCCGTTGTTGAGTCATCTAAAAAGAGGAGATGGAAATCGGTTGTTACGACTCGACCCGCCTCCGGAGTTAGAATTTCGGAGATGTCTCCCCCAAAAACTGAGAATCTTTATGAAGGGCTTGCCGATATTCCAATTCCGGACGATGTGTCCTTGCAGCATGATGTCGGATTGGACGAACTTTCCGAAGCCTTAGTTTTGAGCGAGTCTCTGCCCACTAGTGCGGTTGACACATCTGGTTGGTCGGAGGGTTGCACCCACATTCACACTTCACGGCACTACACGATTTCTAAGTGTAATACGTTCACTTTGAGAGATTACTAATTTTGCTTTATGTTTTTGCTTCGCAGATACTATGTCTGGCAAAGGTTCGATGCTTGGTAGCCTTCGTAAGAAACGCCAGTCTTCTTCATATTACAAATCACACAGGAGGGAAGAAGATAGAGATTATGACTATGGGCGCTCGAGTCACAAGCGCTCTGATAGGGACAAAGATATAGGCGTCGGTCTCGATCTCGCACGCCACCTCTTAGAGCTCCTGCGCCGCCTTCGGTTCATGTTTCGAGGCCCCCGGAAACTTCACGGCCTAAGCCGTCTTCCCAATCATCGAGGTCCGATACTTATCGCAGAACGGAGATCGCGGCCTCCCCGTCAACAGAGCATACATTGACGGAGCCTTCGGGGGAAGGAGCGGTTAGGCTCCCTCAACTGAGGAAAGAATTTCCTGAAATTTGCTTTGACGGGTTTGTTTTTCCCCCGCATCTAAAGAGGATACCAGATAATCCAAGATTAAGGGATATAAACTGCAACTCCCTGAAAATACTCGAATTCATAATGTATTTCATGTTTCACAATTGGAAAAAAAGATAGGGGATATTGTGATAGTACAAGACAGCAACGCCATGGGGAAATCAAATTTTCCTCAAACTACAACAAATAAGATCTCTACAACAGTTCTAATGGGCAGACCACCTGATAAAAATCATTCATCTCATATCAGAAAGCCATTAGGAGTCAACATTGATGAAGAAGGTTTCCAAACCGTTCAATCTAGATCTCAGAGGAGGAGAGAGATCAAGAATAGACAGGAGTTGCCACCGGCCATGAATTTCAGTTTTACAAGAGGTAAAGAAACGCAAGTTCTGCAAAAACGCAAAACTTATCAAGAAATTCAAAAACCGGCAGCCTTCTTACTGAATAAAGAGCAAGGTCTGAAATCATGGGCAGACATAGTGGCGGCCGAGTCAGATGATCCACCAGAGGAAGAATGTAATCTTGAAGCAATAGCTCCAATTGTGATCAATAACAAGAAGTATGGAGTGATTAAAGAATCTGTATGCAAAAGAACCAGAGATTGCTGGACAATTCTGTTCTTGTTTAGGTGGTAAGTTCCAAACCATACTACTTGTTCTTTAAATCTTACATTCAACGTGTGTGGAACCCAACTGGGCTTTTTGAAGTATTTACGAGAGAGAACGGTTTCTTCCTCGTCAAATTTGAGATTCAAAAAGATGTTGAAACAGTGTTGAAAAATGGACCATATTTCTATAATGGCAAGCTCATCATCATGAAAAGATGGTCTGAGTCATTAAAACTAGATAGAGATCTTTTAACAACGATGCCAGTTTGGGTAAAATTACCCAATATGAATCTTAGGCTATGGGACAAAGAGGCTTTCAGCGTCATGGCTAGTTTAATCGGCAAACCCATCAAAATGGATGCAGCAACCACTTTGAAAACGAGATTGAATTTTGCTCGTCTTCTGATAGAAGTTGCTGCAGAAGATGAACTCCCAAATGAAATTACTGTTACAACGTATAATGGAGAAAATATAACACAGAAGGTGGAATACGAATGGATCCCACCAAAATGTAATGCATGTAAATATTTTGGGCATGTTAGGGAGCAATGCAATTCAAAAAAAGCTTGGGTCCCGAAAGAAAATATTCAAGAACATCAAGATAATAATCTTCAAGAAATGGGTGATACAGCAATGGTAGTCAGCAATGTTAATAATGAAAATGCTAGAATTGGTGCATCTAATAGTAATGAAAGCGGATCATCCTAAAAGGAGTCATCTCCAATCAAGAAATGATGTTCACTGATCAAGATAACCAGATCATTGCAGAGGGAGTTCATCATGTAGAGAAATAAAAAAAGAACAGTTAGAAAGGCAGTCAAATAAAAGAAAAGGAGGGAGAGGCAAACATAATGGTCTTAGACTCTGGAACCTCTCCAGTTCCAGAACCTTGTTTAATTACAGACAATATTGGCAATGCAGATATTGATAATATTTTATCTCCGAAACTATGTCAATAGAGGTCGATCCTCCGCCATAGAAGGCTGCAGAGACTGAGGAGATTATCAAACCTGGCTCAGCCTTGCCTCGCTCATCTCCTGAATTTGATATCTCCTTAATCCAAATTCCAGAACCAATGGACAGGGGAAGTAATGACGGAGTTCTGCCTCAAATATCTGAGCAATTTGATATTGCTCAATTGCACATTCCAAAGAAAAACAACAGAGGTAAGAATAAAGAAAAATCTGATTTTAAGCAGAAATATGTCTCTAGCAATCTAGAATGGACAGAAATGTCAACCAGATTAAAGACAAAGAGTAATGAGTGTAAGAGGAAAGGTAAGAGTGCCAATGTGACAGGTACAATTTAAACCCCTCTTTTTTATATTCTCATTATGAAGCTTTTTGCATGGAATGTTAGGGGGATGAATTCCCCAGCTAAGCAGGTTGATATTTTATAGATGATTAGGATTTATAAACCCACTGTTATTGCTCTTATTGAAAATAAAATGAATAATGATAGTATGGAAAAATTTGGTATGAAACTAGATCGAAATTGAAGGTATATTAATAATAATGACCGTGGTTGTAAGGGTAGAATTATGTTAGTCCGGGACTCTAACATTTGGTCTATAGATAATATTACCAAAGATCTGCAGTTTATAGATAGCAGATTTAAAAATATAGATGGATGTTCAATTCAAGTCACTTGTATTTATGGTTGTAATTTTGAAAGTGAGAGAAATGGGCTATGGTGTAGACTTAAAGCTATAAATCAGATCATTGATTTTCCTTGGATTATAATGGGGGATTTTAATACAGTTCTTCATTCTTATGAAAAATTTGGGGGTAGTCATATACCCCAAAGTAAACTCGATAGAATTAATAAATTTGTGATAGAAACAGGTTTAATAGAAGCCAGTGTCTCTGGAAACAAATTTACTTGAAAATCTGGGATGGAGAAAAATATCCACTGCAAACTTGATAGGGTGCTAATTAACAATGAATTTAATATAACTTTTCCAAATTTCAAATGTAGTACCCTAGAACAGAATGCAAGTGATCATACTCCTAT
The DNA here is from genome assembly GCA_030765085.1 of Allium cepa. Taxonomy (NCBI): domain Eukaryota; kingdom Viridiplantae; phylum Streptophyta; class Magnoliopsida; order Asparagales; family Amaryllidaceae; genus Allium; species Allium cepa. The sequence continues at coordinate 208,181,969 of CM060928.1, forward strand.
TTTCATAAAGTTCCTAAATGAGATGGATAATTTTGATAATAAAAATATGCCTTTTAGATTCAAAAATGGTTGGATTTGTGATGATAAATATGATGATTTATTTAAAGAATGTCTTAATTTCTCCTGTGAGGGTAATAAGCAGTTTTAGTTTAGTATGTTTCTGAAACATACTAAACATTCTAAATAATCTGAAGGCAAAAGGAAAATTTCTTCAAGATCTTGTTGATAAAAATCCTAAGGATTTAAATTCTGTTAAATTGTTTTTTGAGAATCAGCAAAATCTATCTAAAGAAATGTATATTAACTCTGTCAACGCCAAACAAAAAGCTAAAGTAGGATGGCTTACTTTGGGGGATGACTGCACCAAATTTTTTCATGCTAAGATGTCAACTAGAAAACATGTAAATAATATTGGAAGTATCATTGACAGATCTGGCAAGGCTACCAATTCCTATACCTCTTTTGTTGAAGATGCTTTGAAATTTTATAATGATCTCTACTTTTCTGAAAATCAAAATTATAATTTTCCAAAAATTATTTGTAAACATAAGCTGAGCAATATGGCAGAAGAAATTCTTCTTGCCCCTATGTTAGAAACTGATATTAAAGAAATAATTTTTAATGCTAGGGATAATAAAATCCCCGGCCCAGATGGTTTTAATGCTAAATTCTATAAAAGACATTGGGGCAGCTTGAAAGGTCAGGTGGTTGATGTAGTTAATGAATTTTTTGAAAAAGGTAAACTTCTAAAAAGTTTAAATCATACTTTTATTACTTTAATCCCAAAAAATAAAAATCCATCTTGCATAGGAGACTATAGACCTATATCTTGTTGTAATGTTATTTATAAGATCATTGCAAGTGTTCTCAGCAATAGGATAAAGGTGTTTCTACCCTTTCTAATTTCAGAAAATCAGAGTGTTTTTGTTCCTGGCAGATTGATATATGAAAATTCTATCTAGCACATGAGATGGTTAGGAACTTTAACACTAAAAATGGAGAAAATATGTGCCTCAAAATAGATTTACAGAAGGCGTATGATAAAGTAAATAGACAATTCATATACCATATGATGCTGAGTTTGGGTTTCCCCATTAAATTTTGTGATTTGATATATGAATGTATTAGTACCCCCATTTTTTCTATCTTAATTCAAGGTAAACCTGTGGGTTTTTTCAAAAGTAATAGGGGTATACGTCAAGGTGACCCATTATCACCCTATCTCTTCACTATTGTAATGGAATATTTCTCCATTCTGACAGAGATAGAACTGTTAAAAGGTCATATTTCTCCTATTAATAGAGTTCAACCTACTATTTCTCATCTAATATATGCTGATGACTTGATGATCTTTACAAAAGCAAATGAGCAGAATGGCTATGTTATTTCTCAAATTCTCATGAATTTGCATAAGTATGCAGGTTTGCAGGTGAATGAACTTAAAAGCTAAAGCATATTTTAGTAAAGGCAGTAAGCATAAAATTGATATGTTAAACATTCTGCATGTTTCTGAGGGTGAGCTTCCTATTAAATATTTAGGTTTACCTCTTTCAGTTAATCAAATAAAAGATAAGGATTGCTCTATGCTTATTGAGAAAATACAAGATAGAATGGAGACATGGTCATGTAAACTCATTTCCATAGCTGGAAGAATGAAGCTGATTAAAACTGTTATCTATGCCATTATTTTATATTGGCTCCAAACATTTAATATCCCAATTGCATCTATTAAAAAATTAGAAAGTAGATGTGCTGATTTCCTGTGGAAAGGGGGGTATCATAAAATCAGTTGGGAAAATATTTGTAAACCCGAATCAGAAGGGGGATGGGTATCAGAAATTTAAATGATTTAAGTATTACATGCAATTTAAAAATGTTTTGGAGATTTTTGAGTTCTGACTCATTATGGTCTAAATGGATGAAGGGCAAGTACCTCAAGAAAGGTAATTTTTGGAACATTATACCTAAAGATAACCAATCTAATGCTTGGAAACAGATATTAAAATGTAGAAGCATTGGTAAACCTCTTTTACAGAGGTTTTTCAAATCTGGAAATAACACTAATTTTTGGTTTTTTTCATGGTTTCAGCATGATTCTTTTGTCAATAGAATTGGATGGGACAATTTAGTTATTTTTGGTGATGCTAATGCAAATGTTTCTATGATTATTAAAGATAATATCTGGCATTCCCATCTGCATCCCATTACTAATCCTCATAGGAATATTATCAGAAATATTCCTATTGGCCTTAATGCTGAAAACGACTACTGGGAATAGATTGCCGGCTATAAAGGGAAGTTTTCTTTCAAAAAAACCTGAGAGTATATTAGAAATAAGCAGGTTAATGTAGATTGGTATCATTGCATCTAGAACAAAGTGAACAATCCCAAAATGGCAATTTGTTCATACTTTGCTATAAGCAACAGATTGCCTACTTGGGATAAAATTAAAAAATGGGACAAAAAGTCTAAATCACTTTGTTCTTTATGCAACAGTGAAGATGAAAATATTAATCATCTATTTTTTGAATGCAGATATTCCTACTATATCTGGAATCTTATTCAAACAACACTGAAAATTAAGAACAATGGGCATATGGATATTAAGCAGGCAGTGCAGCATATCAATAGTTATTTCAGGGGCAGTTCGTGTTGGGCGAATTCTCACCCAGAAGATCTCGAAACCGAGAAGTCCCAGTTTCACCCGGGCTCGCAACCTCCACTTCGTTCGACAGCCAAGAAGCTCAATACTAACCTAGAAGTCCATCCAACATTCTCCATGAAGAAGCTCATTCGGCCCCAAGCTTTCATTCGGCCCCAAGCTTCCATTACCGAACCAACATTCGGTCATCTCCATTCGGCCTCCTTCGTATTCGGCCACCGGACCAAACCCATCCCCATCTTGGCCGAATCAGTCACACAACCGGTCCAGACAGCCAACACCGGACCAACCTACAAGCCAATACCGGACCAGACCATGCTCCTACCACCGGTCCACCACAACTCCACAACCGAACCACCAACACCACATCATTCATGGCCGGACCAATGCCACCGAGCCAAACACATACCTCACCACCGAATGAAGCTCCGCCGAACCAGATGATTGCCAGCCCAGATTGCTTCAGCCCGGGCCCACCAGCAGCTATATACATCCAAGACCCCTGCCCCCAACCTCACTCTATAAATAGAGGGGCAGGGGTACAACAATGGCAGACAAGTTTGAGAGCTCAAGCACGGAAGGAACTTTCAAACTACTTTCATATACTTGTACACAACGCATTGTACTTGTAATCTGAGACAAAGAAGATAATAACATATAAAGTGGACGTAGGCACGTTCTGGCCGAACCATTATAAATCTGCGTGTCTTTTACATTTCAGCCCCTGCTTTTTTCATATTTACATAACTCATCTAAATCATTAAGAATCACATAAAATCAACTAAATCACACGACTTGGAGGTGTTTGTCCATTTTTTGCGCAAACAGTTCGTTAGAGAAAGACTTTGCAACTATTCTTCTTACTACTGCTATTTATCACATTTGGAAAGAAAGGAACAATCGCATTCACAACAATGCTAAACTTACTAAAGAGCAAAGATGGTTACTGATAGAATCAGACAGTAGAATCACTCTTCGAAAATCAAAGAAAAAAGTTAAAATTCAAACCAAATACTCCCTCCTTGTTGAGCAATGGAATAGAGAAGCGGGCAACAAGCATATGGAACGCTATTTGCAGAACTCGAAAGGCAATTCGAACACGTTGGAGCTTCACCAGATTAATTCTGATAAAGCTGACAACTTTCGCTCTTCCAAAACTCAAAACCCTATTTCCTGGAACGACTCTACATTTCTAGGCAATTGCGAGCTCAGATCTTACAATCAAAGTGATTTCAACAACACTAATCATGACAGTGTTCTGGCTGAGAAGAGAAATGATTTTATGAGTACTTTATCTTTCTAGGAAAGAGGGGAGAAGAGCGGAGCTAAAGAATATGGTTGAAGCGTTCGAGTTTCCGCCATTTTTGTGGTTTTGGGGTTTTCTTCTGTCGGTGGAAACCCTTGAGATTTTGCTTTGTGGTTGTGTTCGGGTAATTATCCTGTTTTTATGTTCTTTTGAATGGGCCTTGGGCTTGTACCGTATTTCAAAAAAAAAAAGGATACCGTCGACAGTTGCACCTACGATGCACGATTACCTATCAGATGTATTCTTTCAGTATCAAGAATGGTCGAAGACCGCTAAGAAAGCGTCAAAGGTGGCCTTTGATCGAGCGGCTACGATTGAAAAGTTGGAGAAAGAGCTCGGTCAAAAGGACCGCATTATTCAGGCGCTCGGCAGTGAGGCCGAATCTTCTCGAAAGTCAGAGATTGAAGCTCTCAGAAAAGCGGATGAAGCTCAGGCAGCGATGGATAGGATGAAGCGTGAGCATTACGCTGCGGTGGAGGACATGGGCCACCGAAATACCATCGTGACTGCTGAGCGGGATGCGGCCTTGAAAGAGCTAAACGAGCTCAAGACCAAAGTTGCAGAGATTATGAGGGAGAGGGGAGCCGTTAACGTTTCCGCACAGGAAGTGTGTGATCAGGCGGTAGAATTTCGAAGAGAAAGAGATGCGGCCTTGGAGAAGGTCCGCGAGACAGAAGCCGAAGTCGGTGAGAAAGTTCGTCAAGCAAAGACTAAGCTAGAGACAGAGATAGAACTTCTCATTACTTATAATGCCAATGTGCTGAGGCACAGAAATCTGACATGGCTTGACGATTATCCAACGCATTTGTTCAACGCCTGAAATTTATTAGTTGAAGAAGAGAAAACATCAAAGCCAGGCGAAGTTTTTGACGAGTTTGAGTTGGAGAATCGCATATTGACTGATGAAGAGAAGAAGGTTCTCCACGATTTCACGATCTCTCATGCTAAAGAGAGACTGGACACCCAACACTTGGAAGTTGGTGAGGGGTCTAGCGTTGCGCATCCATCTACAAGTTCAGAGACAATTACTTCATCTGGATTGGAACCGACGCCAACGACTGAGCTGCAACTGGTCCCAGGCTATGACCCTGAACAGCCACGCTTATCTCCCATAAGGGAGCATTCTTCTGAAGCTGTTCAGTCAGCTACAAGTCAAGTTGAGGAAGGTACTCTGCACAAATCTACTATGTGTCTGAACTGAAGCACTTGTATTGAAGCATGTTCTGACAACTTCTTTTCTTTCTTGTCCAGTGAGTAAAGTTACATCAACAGCGCCTCCTGCAGTCCAAGAGCCACATCAAGAACGGGAGGCTATTATTACTGAAGCGATCGCCACGACGACAGCCGCGCCGACCGAGGTGACAAAGGGGGTTCCATCACTTTCGATGAACAGATGATGAATGAACTCTTGAGCCAACACAGTGACCCCTTTGTTGACATGCCATTTGTTCTCGGCTCGTTCCCGCCCGTTTCTATTGGATCGTCACAGTCCACCGCTACCTATCGTGAGTCTCGTGCTGCTCGTGAGGCTGAGATACTTGCTCAAATCGAAGCAGAAATGGAAGCGGCAGCACACGGTGGTAATTCTGAGTGTGTTACTACGGCGGTTGGCCCCACTCCTCTGGCGGTGACATCTTCTGAGGACACGCTTATCAGAACCAGTGCAACCATTCCCCCCCCCCCCCGGTGGTAGACCCGACTCCTCCGACTCCTCCTGAAGAGAATATTCCTTTAAGTTCAGGTTCGGAGGAATATATCGATATTATGCCTTCGTCAGAGGAAGATCCGCCAAAGGGTACAGGGTCGAAGCGAAAGACTGTTGGTGGCTCCAGTGGTTCCGTGTTGAAGAGGAAACCGAAGAAGAAGAAGTAGACGATCCCCTCCAGTGCATTTTTGGCAGCTAGGAAGTCACCTTTATTTTTCTTTCATAGGCTATGTATAGATACAGGCTTGGCCCCCTGCTAGTAGGAATTTTTTGGAAGAACTTGTACATGAATCTTTACATACAGTTAGTTGAAATAAAATTCAATTTCTTTGTTTTAATTCTCATTTCTTTTGTGCGTAAGTATTTGCAGTGTTTGGCTTTCAGTGCGGTGTACTTGTGGTGTTCTTACCGTCAAGTAGAGTTTGTTTTATTTGCCAAGTCTGGAAATCTTGGTCACATGGTGTGATTGATGAATAAGTTAAACTTCGGTCATTGTTTCACTTCGGTTAGTGATTAACACTTAAGTTTTTTGCCCCCCAGTATCGGGGAACAACATTTGTATTTCGATGGTCGATCACACTTATTGCAAATCTTAAGCACATGTCCACACTCTGGAGACTTAGGATAATTTGCGATCGATAATCTGGTTCGCACTCTGGGAATTTGAGAGTTATCGATGTTTATAATATGGTTCGCGCTCCGAAAACCAGGAATTGATGTTTATACTCCACTTAACGCTCTGGGAACTTGGAGTTAGTATTGATATTTCGGTTCGCACTCCGAGAACTTTGACTTGGTATTTATGCTCCAATTCACACTCTGGGAATTTGGAGATAGCATGTATGTTTGGGTTCGCGCTCCGAGAACCTGTAATTTTATACTCCAATTCACGCTCTAAGAAGTTGGAGGTTGCATTGATGTATCGATTCGCACTCCGAAAACCTGGAATAGATGTTTACACTCCAATTCACGCTTTGGGAAGTTGGAGTTTGCATTGATGGGCTGGTTCGCACTACGGGAACCTGGAATAGATGTTTATGCTCCAATTCACGCTCTGGGAAGTTGAAGTTTGTATTGATGGGTTGGTTCGCACTCCAGGAACCTGCAATAGATGTTTATGCTCCAATTCACGCTCTGGGAAGTTGGAGTTTGTATTGATGGGTTGGTTCGCACTCCGGGAACCTGGAATTGATGTTTATACTCCAATTTGCACTCTGCGAACTTGGAGTCAGCCGATAGATGGTCAGTCACAACTATTTGGGCTTTTTAGGAATTCGTTCACACTCTGAGAACGATGGATTTGATGTTTATACTCCAATTCGCACTCTGAGAATTTGGAGTCCGTTCGCACTCTGAGAACGTTTTATTTGATGTTTATACTCCAATTTGCGCTCTGGGAATTTGGAGTCCGTTCGCACTCTGGGAACGATTTATTTGATGTTTATACTCCAATTCGCACTCTGAGAATTTGGAGTCCGTTGTAGGACTGTCGTGTGTGAGTCCAGTTCAGCCTTTGATGTGATGGCTTGCCCTCGAGCTGAGATTTCACTTAGTGAGTGGCCGGTCGTATCACAGTCACACGCTATTTGAAAAAATTCCATTGTTCGATGGAACTTAGCTCTTCGTGTGTCGTGATTGTTGAATGTTGCATTCGGTGAATCACAGCTCTAGCTTGAAGAGATAGTAATTATTGCTGAAATAAGAAAATATGGTAAAGTCAGTGCCTTATTACAAGTTCAAACTTCAGAATGTAAAGGAAATTGCAAAGTATTCGTAGAATGAATGAGCCTGTCATGTGTGACAGTGACGAAGATCTTCATCGTTCTAGGCTCCTGAGAAAGTTGGTCTGCCACTGATGGCGTTTATCACCAATCTTCTGCGGGGACAAGTGGAGTCCTCCTGTCTCGGTCGATCAGGGTCATTGTTTGGATTTGATGGGCCCGTTTCTCTAGGCTGTGGTGCCCGCACAAACTATTCCAACTTCCTTTCTCTGATCACTTTTTCAACGAGATCTTGTAGGTGACGACACTCGTTCGTATCGTGCCCGTAGCATTCATGAAACCTGCAAAATTTTCCCGTCTGGATTTGCCTCTCTGACGACGGTTTTGGTGCAGGTTTTTGGTACTGAATTGTATTACAGGTTTGTAGATACATGTTCTCCAGTGAAGTATTCAAAGAAGTATAACTGTCAAACATAGGATTTTTGTGCGGTGGGCCACGATTTTGATCTCGATTTCTAGTTTGATTCACGCTCTCTCTCCGCCGAGCTTGTTTGTTTTTAACGTTCAATTAAATTTTTCCGGAGCTCTCACCGGACTGTTTGATTGCGACATTGCTTTGGATTCCTTCCGTGCTTGGCCCTGCATCAGTTTGCTTCCTAAACTGTTTCGCATCTTCCGTTCTCAGGAATTGAGCCGCCTTGGCATGGAAACGGTCCAATGATGCAGGTGGTTTTCCAGCTAACCAGTTGCCAAACTCAGAACCGAGATCGATCCCCTTAGTCAACGCCATAAGGATGAAGTTATCGTTCGGATTGCTGATCTCCGCACATGCAGTATGGAATCTCTCTAAGTAGTGTCTGAGCGTCTCCCCAGGAGCTTGGGTGACGCTACACAGAGTGTTGACATCTTTTGACCTTGCGACATGCATGCGGAATTGTTCAACAAATTTCGTGGCCAACTGGTCGAATGAAGAGATGGATCGAGGTGGCAGTCGAGTGAACCACATGATAGGGATCCCCCTAAGGATATGGGGAAACTACGACACTTCACTGCATCGTCAGCTCTGGCAGCGGTCATCGACCATTCATATTTCAGAATATGCTGGTTTGGGTCGGAGTTTCCCTCGTACATGGGTAGAGTTGGCACCTTGAATCGCCATGGGGGTTCAGCAGTAAGAACATCGTCCGTAAAAGGAGTGTGACTTCGGAAAATTCCTCAATCGTCATTGGTGAGACCCTGGCTCTCACTGATCATCTGACGTATCATGGTCGAAAGATCTGGCATTTGTATGTTCTGCGCGGCTCGTGCCGGAATGTGATTGAATCCCGCATCCTGGAGTTGGACCGGACGTTGTTGGCGGTCCAAATCTTGCCTTCTTGGCTCGTAGTCCTCTGGGAAGTATGGTTCAGGAGTACGTCCATGATGACGATGGTTCAAGTTCAACCGATCTTGGACGTCGACTCCTGGTTCAACCGCGACGTTAGCGGTGGGGTATTCTGCGGTGTGGTGAGGAACGGTGCCTCCTCGGGAGGAGGGTCTGGTTTGAAAACTGGCTGATGGACCAACTCTCAGTTGTCCAACGGTCATTGCTGGTTGATCTCCAGCGGCTGGCATGTGACTCCCATCTAGCCGGGGTCGTGGAGATCGATTATGATAATCAGAAGATGAAGAACTTTCGCTGGAGGAGCGAGAAGCATGGTCTCTCTTGGATCTCTTTCGCTTCTGGCGATCGAGCTGGTTGATCAGCTCGACGTTAGCGCGTAGCTGTTCTGCTAGTTGTTGCCGACTCTGGGTCAGCTCTTGGAGTAGCAACTGCAACTCCTGTCGGGTAACCGGACCTGATGGTTCCGAGTGTCCAGTAGCATCTTGATTAGATGAAGATAGTGGCGCAGGATTCTGTCTATCATGTTCTTCTTGATTGATAGCATTAGAGGTGGTCCTTGTGCTAACCATCTTGAAGGTTGAATTCCTTTCCTAGACTTTATGCAAATCTGAATAGAAAGGAAGGAACTTGGATTTGATGATCTGGATCTCTCTCTTAGATTTATTCATTCCGGTATCGATGACAGATCCAAAGAGCAGGAGAAAATCTGGGTTTTCTCAGTGAAAGCACCAAAGTGTTTGCACCAAAATTGGTCACAACACTCTTCGGGAGTCGTTGAAGAGATAATAACAAAGAATGTAAATTCAAAACGAGTATTATCCAACAAAAACTCCAATCAACAGTAACGTAAATGCGTAGACAAGCGATTTATAGTGGTTCGGCGTGTTGCCTACGTTCACTGTGAAGTTTTTTGCAGCTTTGTTGATTTTCTTTCAACGATTATAAGTTATAGCGATCAACAGCATGTTACAACTGGAAATTCGAATTTAACAGCAAAAATATGATGTAGGATGATGGAGATCTCAATCCGGCAGAGTCTCGGCGCTTGAGAGTCAAAGATCACTTTTCTATAGGCTCTGGGGCTCTATTTATAGGCGTAGGAGGCTGAGATCGCGCTCAAATCTCGGGAGACTTTTTCTGGCACGTGAGTGGGCCCACGCGACCAACCTCAGAAAGTTTCGAGTCGATCTATGATCGAGACGAAGTCATTTCGTATCAATCAAGATGATGTTCAATTGGGCTGAAATTTGGTGGAGATGTTCTTCATTATGCATGCAAGCTCCTGTGAAAATTTCATGGCGTTTGGATCAATAGATCTCGAGTTATCGTGGATACGAAATGATGTTCCTCGTGTGGCTGTTTGGTTCGAATCGACTCGTTCGAATCGATCGCTTCGAACCGATGGTGGCACGCGCCTTCGTGTTGACGTGGAGCACACACTTCGCCTCGATCCAGACTTTGCTCCGAGTTGACCCTTCGACTCCATATATCTCGGCGCGTTCACATCGATGAATGACACGTCACCAAGGCTAGTTGACTCGATGGATTCGAATGGTGCCGTATTCATGGATACGAACTGCAACTGTTGGTGGATACGAATCAGGGTAACCTGATGGATACGAAGTGCTTTGACCTGATGGATTCGAAGGGATGCCTCCATGATGGATACGAAGAAGACATTGGTCGATCGTTACGAAGTGCATCATCTGCTAATGGGTACGAAGTCCATCGATACGAACTTGATGGGTTCGAACACGGTCGCTCCTGATCGATACGAACTCATGGGAATTGACCGATTCGAAGTAGGTGATCTGCCGATGGATTCGAATGGGACCGAGTCGAACCGAGGTACTTCTATGGATTCGAACTGATCGATACAAACCGAGACACTTTGATGGTTTCGAAGTTGATCGATACGAAGGGCGGCACTTCGATGGATACGAAGTCATTGGAGCCTGATCGATACGAAAGTGATCGATGTGAAACCGGTGTTTTTCCCTTCAAATTGAATCGATCATAACTTGAGCGTATGAACTCGGATTGACTCAAAATTTGAGATGTTGACTTCTATGATCTTTCTTGTGATGTACTATCAATTGTAGCCCAATCTGGACTCGGACAAAAGTCAGCGATATCCATAGTGAAGCGAAGAATGACCAATCTCTGAGACGAATTGTCCATTGTTTTCGATCGATCTTTTGGTATCACGGCTTTGCCAAAAAGCGGGATAACAACTGTGACACTAACCTATGCAACATATCATAAAAACTACCAAAGTATAATACTACATACATACTTGCTTATGCATATACAGATATCGAATATTGCTCTTTAGATGACACACATAACCAACAATTCCAATTTCACCAAAGGTTATAGCAAGATGATAATTTTGTTTGCTTGTTTTCTCTTCTGGTAATAGTATATTGTCCACAACCAACTTTTCTTGAGGTACATGTTTCCATGTATAATGGATGTTGTCGAATCTCTGCATATAGAGCCTGTTGCAATGACCTCTAGGTCAATGTTTAGGATTTCACATTTTTGATTGGGCAAACCGGAAGAATTCATTGAATTGGAAAATCATTATTCGACAATCTTCTAACACTTCCTTGAGGTGTACCACTTCCTCGTTCGTTTGAAGCAACGTCCGGTATATGATTTCCTTGACCCACATATCGTCCATTCAATAAGTCCACCAACGACTTCAATGTACCCTCCATATTATCAATCCTAACTTTTAAATCTTTCGAGCCTCCTTGAGCCTTTTTTAGTTGTTTACGTGCAATCTTAGAAGCATTAACTTGAGCCCTTGATATTTTGGCTCCAATACTTCGAGTCCAATGTAACGACCCAGAATTTTTAGAAATTAAAATTTTAATATTTAATTAATTTTAAATATTAATAAGTGAATTTATAAGTCAAATAAATTTTTATTTGAATTATTGGATTTAATTGAATAATTAAATCGATAATTTAATATGTTAAATTATGGAAATAATTGAAAATTGAGTTAAATATGATTGAAAATAATTTGGAAAATTTTATTTAATCATACTGGAGTTATAGAAATATTTTAGAACTTTTAAAATCGAATTAAAAGTTAATCTGTGAAAATTGAATATTTAATAATCGACTGTAAAATAGCCAATTTTTGAACAGTCTCAGAATTGAACGAAACCAGTTCCATTGGATCCGTAATAGTTAGTTATTACTGGATTTCAATTTTCGTGTCAATCGGAGTTATCGTTTGATCGTGGCAGCTCGAAACGCATCGAATTATTTTTAATTTAAATTTGGCGAGTCAAAATAGCCATTTTTCAAAAAGTCTCGGATTTCGACGAAACCAGTTTCATCGGATCCGTAATGTGATATTATTGTAAGGTTTCAAATTTCAAGTCAATTGGATTTACCGTTTGTCCGGTACAAATTAAAACGCCTAGAAATCGATTTAAATCGGTTTAATTCAAATTGAACGTTTCCAGCCATAACTCGCACATACTTCCGAATTAGCTTCCGAAACCTGTTCCATTGTGTCCGGAATGCGGGATAAACCCTAGGTACGCTGGTTACGACGTCTAAATCGGAGTTCGGAATTCCCGGGATGAATAGTGTTTACGCTTGCTCGTTCCTTATAAATAAGCCTCTACCCTTCATTTAGAAAATAAAAAAAAATATAATATCTCAAACCCTAGCCGGCCCTAAAACTGTCAATGGCCAGAAATGCTCCATTTTCATTCATCAATCTCTCCAAATCCATCCACATTCACGCGATGTGTTCAACACGAAGATTGAAGAGCAAGGCGAGGGCTTTAATTCCATACGGTGATGATCGGAAACGGGGTCGTGTGGAGGAAGCTACAGGGGGCCGTTCACCATCAGGTCGGCACGGTTTTCGAGACTATCCAGGTGACCGAGTTTGCCCCTAGGGGGGGCGGAGGTGCTCGTGAGGTTGGGCTACAACATGAAGTTCCCTGATCGAAGAATCGTCAAGCGAGGAGGTGTGTAGATTTAACCCTAAATTACTAGATTTGGGTTCGGCTATACGTTGGCTCCTGGAGATGATAACGAGAGTGGAAGATGAAGCAAAGCACGGCTAGGATGAGCAGGGGTTGGATCCAAGGGTTGTGGTGAGATGTAGGTTTAAGTTATAAAAGAAAATGTTGAATTAAGTTATATAAATCGTGTACGATCTTATAAAATGCATAACTTTTTCATACGAGGTCGAAAAAATGCAAACTCAGTTGCGTTGGAATCGTATGGACGAGCACTACGCGATGGAGTTGGTTTGGAGTCGTTTGGAGTTAGTGAGAATTTCGGGTAAAATTAAACGCGCGTTTAATTTTATTCGAAATAAAAGCTAAAACGGAAATTAAAATCAAGGTGAGAACTTCTCACTCAATCGAATAGATTTCGATTTTATTTTAAATAGTTAGATTTAAAATATTTGAATGCATGTATGAATGATGATTGATATCTATTGATTGTTAAAATAGACATTATGCGCCGTTAGTAAGCGGATGTTATTTAATATAAACATATACCGCGAATATTTCATAAACAGTGAAATTGGTATTATATATAATATCAATATATATATATTGGCATATGTATATATTGCAGTTATTGATTTCCCGCATTTTTTGTTTAGCGGATGAGACCCTACTACGCCGTTATTAAGCGGATAATATTTATTAAGAACATATACCGCGATAATTTCGTACTGGAGCGAAATTGGTATTGTGCTAATGTTTTTGGATGCAGGGAAACAGGTTGGAGGGATCCAACTGGATTCCTCAACATTATTTATTTTATTTCAGATATTTTGATATTTGATGGATTATCATATCGATATATGATATCGTTGTTAGTCGTGATTGACTATTTGGTGTGTAGCATCATTGGACCCAGATTTTGGGATTTTAAAATGATTTTAAAAGTGATTTTGAAAATATACTATATTTTTGGAATTGATCCATTTTAAATAAATAAACGTTATAATTTTTAAAGTTATAAAATTATGGTTTTTGTGAAATATAGTTAAAAAGCCGATTTTTAGAAATACGATTAAAAGTCGATTTTTGAGAAATATGAACTAATGATTTTATAAAATAATTTAGATTGGATTTTTGAATATATGATAAAAGTTTAAATATAGGATTTATAAAATTTGATTATTTTATAAATCGAAATGATGAAATTATAAAGGAATTTAAAGACGTTTTAGAATAATAATATAAACTGATTTATATTTAGAGATTTATAAATGGATATTTATAAATTGAAATATAGACATTATAAAACGAGTTTTTATAAGTGTTTGAATGTAGTGAAAATGAATTTCCTAAATGAATGAAATTTATGAAATTATAAACTGTGAAGTTATAAATGAAATTTTATAAGCAATAGGTTTATAAAATTTATAAAGTTATCGAAAGAATGAATTTTGGATAAATAAACAATCTTATAAGTTAAGATTAATAATTTGGGAAGTTAAATGAACGATTTTGTAAAATAATCGTTTTATAAGTAATTAACTTATAATATGAACTTGTAGTTTATAATTGAGTTATAAACTGGAATAGGTTAATAAAGGAATTTATAAAAAGGAAGTTTTTATAAATAAATAGAAACGGAATTTATAAACGTTGTTTTATAAATCCGCAAATGACTTATTTTGATAAGTTAATTGTTATAACTTAGAGATAGAGTTATATTCACATTTTGAACAGTGAATAATCCTTTAAGTTAAAGTGAATAGAAAGGATGAAATTTGTTAATGAAGTATATTCACGTTTTTGAATAGTGAATAATACGTTAAAGAAAATGTATTAAATGTGAATGTTTTAAACAGAATTAAAACGATCTAACGATGTTTTAAAACATGTTGAGATTCGAAACCATAGATTTCAACATTTATTGTTGAAATAGACGTTTTTGAGAAATAAAAGGAAATGGTAGACTATAACACTGTTGTTATAGTAAATGATTTCCGAAAGGAAATATTTTTGAATAATATTGGGATTTATATATCTATTTAATTTCGAATCCCTATACTAGTGATTTTGGGACGTTGTAACGATGTTTTACGCAACATTCGTTTTGGCCCAAGTAAATATGTTTAAGTGAATAATTTCCTTAAAGAATGAAATATATACTTAATTCGATTTAAGTATATTGAATATTTTCTAAGTGTTGAAAATAAAAGAGATTTGTGAATTACTTATGAATTAATAAGTATGGAATTGTTTCCAATATGAAGTGAATAATTAGAATTTATCTTTTTGAAGATAATTTGAAATGGATAGTTGAAATTGTATATGCATGATATTTTGAAATATAAATTCATCATGGAATTTATATGTGAAAGTGGAACTTGTTAAAAATAAATATTGATTTATTTTTGAAGTGTTGGAATTTTATATCTTGTAAAGATATTTTGGAAAATAAATAATTTGGAAAATTATTTGGAATCTGGTGATGTATGCATATCAATTGATAGTTCGATAGCCGACTATCAATATTTCCCTTTGAATGGGTATTTGATGTGATTTGATTGAATTTGAATGCACACTTATTTTTGAATAAGCGCTCACTATTCGGGTTAACCGGGAAAGGACCATGGGGTCGTATAACCCATTCCGAATATGTGATACGTCGTTATGAATTGCATTTGAAGATCGGTGTTGAAGACCGAGTATTTGTGAAAGCGATAGGATGACCTATCGATTGTCTCTGCACTGGGTAGCTCCTGGTATAGAGATTCCTTAAGTGATGGGAAATTCGATCAGGATTGTGAATATCCGTATTGCAAGGGCTTCGTAAGAAGTGCTTTCGGTTTTGTTCGAGCCCGGAACAGACTTGTATGGATTGTATGCCTGACATTACAATTTGAGATATAAAGCCGATTTCTTTCAAATATATTTCTGTTGGTGGCGGAGAATTTATTCTTTGCTTAACACCCTTCTTTGAGACGTACGAGCTCAAAGGTTATATAGTTGAAGTTATCAGCGATATATCCCATTTTGGTAATGTGACATGCTGAGTGATGCTGAAATGATCATTGTGTTGATTATTTGTGATAGGATCGTTTATTTGATCGTCTATCCTTGTGATCATTGTGTTGATCATTTGTTGACCCAAAGCATGGCTTTTGTATAAAGTATGTTTTTGTGGACGTGACTTCGTCGAGCCTCACATCCCGGAAATGGTCAAAACAGGAAAGATGCAGCAAGGTTATTAGGGGTTGCTGTAGCTCCCCTTAGGGTATGTGCATTTCCTTCTGGAAAAGGGTGGTATCATGGTATGGAGCCCAGATACTTACTCATGTTGAAAACACTCTATTTATTATGGTGTGATGTTGGATATCGAGCGCTCGGTTGATAAAGGTCCCAAAGGACCGGGGGATGGCATACTCGTGTCAGTTGTTACTCAGTTAGGAGTAACCCGGCCTTGTGTTGGTAGAGATCCGGTTTGGTTCTCGGGGATGTCCATCCAGAGGCATTCTCATGTGGCAATGGGAAGTTCCTTGGCCTGACCATTTGTTGGAAATCCAAAGAAACAATACGAAACTTGTACGGTTTTAGTTGTAGAACCTGCCATTTAATATGGTAGCTATTAGTAGGCATAATATAATGGTACCTATGCTGGCTATGATTTATATCTTTACTTTCGAAAGGATTTGTTCTACACTATGCACTAATAATAATATCAAATGCTCTTTTTAAATGCGTATCAAGCATGTTTGACTAACATAAGAAGAAATCTCCTCCAAGTCTGCGTTTGCATTGTGTGTGTGGCAGGAGGTCTTATGGTAGTCTCATTTTTAAACGCATTGCGAATTGAATTTAAAAATATTCCTCTATTTTGATTTTAAGATAAATAAACTGTTTTGAGTTCTCACACCAGTCTTGTTAAGCTTTGGGCTATGTGATGGGGGGTTCTCGCTTCGCGGTTAGGTGGCGAACGGGAGACTCTTACTCCCACACATCCTCTTTTTGATGATGTGATGTAATGAAATGAAATGTAATAACTGATATAGTTCTTTGTTTAAAGATTATTCATTTATTATTATATGTTGTTCCGCTGCGAATTGTGAGATTCTGATGTTGTTCTTTCTGTTCTGTTGTTTCCTTTCTGTCCGTTCTATTTTTTAAAATTCTTCTATCTTCTATTCTCTGTTTTCTAAAAATTGTCTATCTTCTTTTCCCTCTATTCTTCTTTTTCTCTCTTCTTTCTTTTCTTTTCTTTTTAAAACCCATAACATCTCGGTTTTCGGCCTTTGATTTCTCGGCAATCGACGAAGTGAGTGTCGATGTCGGTTTTTCGAGAGTACGAAAATCCGCAGACCGTTACATTTGGTATCAGAGCTCTGATGGTTAAGCGACAACCATGGTTCTGTAGGGTATTACTCATTAGAGATAGAGTCAGTAGTACTCTAGAATGAGTTTGAGTGTAATAATAGATACGAGTGCGTATTTGTTAGTGATATGAAATTGTTTTATATTGTGATGATTGGTTTATTGAGTGGCATATGAACTTTCGTCAGCGTGGTCCGCAAGACTATGCCGAAGGGGTTTCTAAACACTTGAATAGAACAATTCGGCACAATATTGATTTTTAAAATTGGGTAAATGAAATAATTTTACTTGATTATATTTTTATATATAAAGGAATAATTTTTCAAAATTATTAAAGTGTATATAAGTTGATCGTTAGGTTGTTTGGATAATCTAAATAAAAGAATAATTGTATAAGCAAAAGAATTATAAGAATTGAATTATAATTAAAGTGTTTACAATTGTGAAATAAACTTATATATATAAGAAGTGAAACTATATGGATATATATGAATATGAGTTGTAAATAAAGGTGAATTTCAAGTTAAATGGAATATAACTTAAGAGATATTGAATGAAGTTGATATTGGTATCAAACTAAATTAATTAAGTTAAGTGATGGATATGAACTTAAGTTATGTGAATAGAAATTCAACTTTTGTAATTGAATGGATGAATTGAATGTTAATCAATTAAATGTAAATCAAGTTGATAAGAAATAATGAATATAAGTGTTAGTTCATTGAAATCAAATGTGATTGGGAGTTGAATAAATTGAATGAAATCAATTTAATTAAACAAATTGAAAGTGATGGTGTTAAACCAAATTGAATGAATATAAGTAAAGGAATTTGGTTGAAATTAATAAACATTGATTGTTATATGATTGTTAGATGATTGTATATAATTCATTAAGAGTTAATGAAATTGAATTAGTGAAATTTAAAGCTATGTAATTGAATTCAAATTAGAAGTGAATAAATTTGAATAGAATTGAATGTGAATTGGATTTAATTAGTGAATGCAAACTAATTGAATTGAGAATGAATGTTGATAAAATCCAATGTTAACAAATCAAATGTGATTTGAATTGAAAACCATTTCATTGAATATTAATAAGAATATTATTGGTTATGGATTATAGTTGGTTGATGGTTGTATATATTGCTATTGAATGCATTTGCTATATTATGTAGTTATTATGTTGCTATATGTTGTATATTGATACTATGCTTTATATACATGATTCTCATGTTGTTTGTTGAGTTTAGTAGGTGCGGATCGCTTTTGCTTCGCATTTGGAGTTCGCTTTTGCGCTATATTAGCCGTATATGCTCGCTAATAAAATATAAGGTACATATCTCGGATTAAATATCGCACTTTTATACTTTTTCCCTTCGGGATGCCTCATTACTTGATGAGATGTATATTTGTGATATATATACTGTCATTTTTTTTTCGGATCGAGCCGCGCAAAGGAGACTATGGCGAATTTTTCCAGAAATTTAAGTCGTTAGAAAATTTTTAAGAAAATGGGAAAATTTTGAAAACTTTAAACTTTGTTTTAAAGTTGAAAGTTAAACAATAATAGTTGCTTTTGAAATGATAACTAAGTATGATTTGAAAACTTAGTAAAGATTTGTAAGAAGTTTAATTATGAATTTTGAAAAGTTAATAGATTTTGTAACCTTTCTTACTTGTAATTTCGGGGACGAAATTCTTTTAAGGGGGAAAGATTGTAACGACCCAGAATTTTTAGAAATTAAAATTTTAATATTTAATTAATTTTAAATATTAATAAGTGAATTTATAAGTCAAATAAATTTTTATTTGAATTATTGGATTTAATTGAATAATTAAATCGATAATTTAATATGTTAAATTATGGAAATAATTGAAAATTGAGTTAAATATGATTGAAAATAATTTGGAAAATTTTATTTAATCATACTGGAGTTATAGAAATATTTTAGAACTTTTAAAATCGAATTAAAAGTTAATCTGTGAAAATTGAATATTTAATAATCGACTGTAAAATAGCCAATTTTTGAACAGTCTCAGAATTGAACGAAACCAGTTCCATTGGATCCGTAATAGTTAGTTATTACTGGATTTCAATTTTCGTGTCAATCGGAGTTATCGTTTGATCGTGGCAGCTCGAAACGCATCGAATTATTTTTAATTTAAATTTGGCGAGTCAAAATAGCCATTTTTCAAAAAGTCTCGGATTTCGACGAAACCAGTTTCATCGGATCCGTAATGTGATATTATTGTAAGGTTTCAAATTTCAAGTCAATTGGATTTACCGTTTGTCCGGTACAAATTAAAACGCCTAGAAATCGATTTAAATCGGTTTAATTCAAATTGAACGTTTCCAGCCATAACTCGCACATACTTCCGAATTAGCTTCCGAAACCTGTTCCATTGTGTCCGGAATGCGGGATAAACCCTAGGTACGCTGGTTACGACGTCTAAATCGGAGTTCGGAATTCCCGGGATGAATAGTGTTTACGCTTGCTCGTTCCTTATAAATAAGCCTCTACCCTTCATTTAGAAAATAAAAAAAAATATAATATCTCAAACCCTAGCCGGCCCTAAAACTGTCAATGGCCAGAAATGCTCCATTTTCATTCATCAATCTCTCCAAATCCATCCACATTCACGCGATGTGTTCAACACGAAGATTGAAGAGCAAGGCGAGGGCTTTAATTCCATACGGTGATGATCGGAAACGGGGTCGTGTGGAGGAAGCTACAGGGGGCCGTTCACCATCAGGTCGGCACGGTTTTCGAGACTATCCAGGTGACCGAGTTTGCCCCTAGGGGGGGCGGAGGTGCTCGTGAGGTTGGGCTACAACATGAAGTTCCCTGATCGAAGAATCGTCAAGCGAGGAGGTGTGTAGATTTAACCCTAAATTACTAGATTTGGGTCCGGCTATACGTTGGCTCCTGGAGATGATAACGAGAGTGGAAGATGAAGCAAAGCACGGCTAGGATGAGCAGGGGTTGGATCCAAGGGTTGTGGTGAGATGTAGGTTTAAGTTATAAAAGAAAATGTTGAATTAAGTTATATAAATCGTGTACGATCTTATAAAATGCATAACTTTTTCATACGAGGTCGAAAAAATGCAAACTCAGTTGCGTTGGAATCGTATGGACGAGCACTACGCGATGGAGTTGGTTTGGAGTCGTTTGGAATTAGTGAGAATTTCGGATAAAATTAAACGCGCGTTTAATTTTATTCGAAATAAAAGCTAAAACGGAAATTAAAATCAAGGTGAGAACTTCTCACTCAATCGAATAGATTTCGATTTTATTTTAAATAGTTAGATTTAAAATATTTGAATGCATGTATGAATGATGATTGATATCTATTGATTGTTAAAATAGACATTATGCGCCGTTAGTAAGCGGATGTTATTTAATATAAACATATACCGCGAATATTTCATAAACAGTGAAATTGGTATTATATATAATATCAATATATATATATTGGCATATGTATATATTGCAGTTATTGATTTCCCGCATTTTTTGTTTAGCGGATGAGACCCTACTACGCCGTTATTAAGCGGATAATATTTATTAAGAACATATACCGCGATAATTTCGTATTGGAGCGAAATTGGTATTGTGCTAATGTTTTTGGATGCAGGGAAACAGGTTGGAGGGATCCAACTGGATTCCTCAACATTATTTATTTTATTTCAGATATTTTGATATTTGATGGATTATCATATCGATATATGATATCGTTGTTAGTCGTGATTGACTATTTGGTGTGTAGCATCATTGGACCCAGATTTTGGGATTTTAAAATGATTTTAAAAGTGATTTTGAAAATATACTATATTTTTGGAATTGATCCATTTTAAATAAATAAACGTTATAATTTTTAAAGTTATAAAATTATGGTTTTTGTGAAATATAGTTAAAAAGCTGATTTTTAGAAATACGATTAAAAGTCGATTTTTGAGAAATATGAACTAATGATTTTATAAAATAATTTAGATTGGATTTTTGAATATATGATAAAAGTTTAAATATAGGATTTATAAAATTTGATTATTTTATAAATCGAAATGATGAAATTATAAAGGAATTTAAAGACGTTTTAGAATAATAATATAAACTGATTTATATTTAGAGATTTATAAATGGATATTTATAAATTGAAATATAGACATTATAAAACGAGTTTTTATAAGTGTTTGAATGTAGTGAAAATGAATTTCCTAAATGAATGAAATTTATGAAATTATAAACTGTGAAGTTATAAATGAAATTTTATAAGCAATAGGTTTATAAAATTTATAAAGTTATCGAAAGAATGAATTTTGGATAAATAAACAATCTTATAAGTTAAGATTAATAATTTGGGAAGTTAAATGAACGATTTTGTAAAATAATCGTTTTATAAGTAATTAACTTATAATATGAACTTGTAGTTTATAATTGAGTTATAAACTGGAATAGGTTAATAAAGGAATTTATAAAAAGGAAGTTTTTATAAATAAATAGAAACGGAATTTATAAACGTTGTTTTATAAATCCGCAAATGACTTATTTTGATAAGTTAATTGTTATAACTTAGAGATAGAGTTATATTCACATTTTGAACAGTGAATAATCCTTTAAGTTAAAGTGAATAGAAAGGATGAAATTTGTTAATGAAGTATATTCACGTTTTTGAATAGTGAATAATACGTTAAAGAAAATGTATTAAATGTGAATGTTTTAAACAGAATTAAAACGATCTAACGATGTTTTAAAACATGTTGAGATTCGAAACCATAGATTTCAACATTTATTGTTGAAATAGACGTTTTTGAGAAATAAAAGGAAATGGTAGACTATAACACTGTTGTTATAGTAAATGATTTCCGAAAGGAAATATTTTTGAATAATATTGGGATTTATATATCTATTTAATTTCGAATCCCTATACTAGTGATTTTGGGACGTTGTAACGATGTTTTACGCAACATTCGTTTTGGCCCAAGTAAATATGTTTAAGTGAATAATTTCCTTAAAGAATGAAATATATACTTAATTCGATTTAAGTATATTGAATATTTTCTAAGTGTTGAAAATAAAAGAGATTTGTGAATTACTTATGAATTAATAAGTATGGAATTGTTTCCAATATGAAGTGAATAATTAGAATTTATCTTTTTGAAGATAATTTGAAATGGATAGTTGAAATTGTATATGCATGATATTTTGAAATATAAATTCATTATGGAATTTATATGTGAAAGTGGAACTTGTTAAAAATAAATATTGATTTATTTTTGAAGTGTTGGAATTTTATATCTTGTAAAGATATTTTGGAAAATAAATAATTTGGAAAATTATTTGGAATCTGGTGATGTATGCATATCAATTGATAGTTCGATAGCCGACTATCAATATTTCCCTTTGAATGGGTATTTGATGTGATTTGATTGAATTTGAATGCACACTTATTTTTGAATAAGCGCTCACTATTCGGGTTAACCGGGAAAGGACCATGGGGTCGTATAACCCATTCCGAATATGTGATACGTCGTTATGAATTGCATTTGAAGATCGGTGTTGAAGACCGAGTATTTGTGAAAGCGATAGGATGACCTATCGATTGTCTCTGCACTGGGTAGCTCCTGGTATAGAGATTCCTTAAGTGATGGGAAATTCGATCGGGATTGTGAATACCCGTATTGCAAGGGCTTCGTAAGAAGTGCCTTCGGTTTTGTTCGAGCCCGGAACAGACTTGTATGGATTGTATGCCTGACATTACAATTTGAGATATAAAGCCGATTTCTTTCAAATATATTTCTGTTGGTGGCGGAGAATTTATTCTTTGCTTAACACCCTTCTTTGAGACGTACGAGCTCAAAGGTTATATAGTTGAAGTTATCAGCGATATATCCCATTTTGGTAATGTGACATGCTGAGTGATGCTGAAATGATCATTGTGTTGATTATTTGTGATAGGATCGTTTATTTGATCGTCTATCCTTGTGATCATTGTGTTGATCATTTGTTGACCCAAAGAATGGCTTTTGTATAAAGTATGTTTTTGTGGACGTGACTTCGTCGAGCCTCACATCCCGGAAATGGTCAAAACAGGAAAGATGCAGCAAGGTTATTAGGGGTTGCTGTAGCTCCCCTTAGGGTATGTGCATTTCCTTTTGAAAAAGGGTGGTATCATGGTATGGAGCCCAGATACTTACTCATGTTGAAAACACTCTATTTATTATGGTGTGATGTTGGATATCGAGCGCTCGGTTGATAAAGGTCCCAAAGGACCAGGGGATGGCATACTCGTGTCAGTTGTTACTCAGTTAGGAGTAACCCGGCCTTGTGTTGGTAGAGATCCGGTTTGGTTCTCGGGGATGTCCATCCACAGGCATTCTCATGTGGCAATGGGAAGTTTCTTGGCCTGACCATTTGTTGGAAATCCAAAGAAACAATACGAAACTTGTACGGTTTTAGTTGTAGAACCTGCCATTTAATATGGTAGCTATTAGTAGGCATAATATAATGGTACCTATGCTGGCTATGATTTATATCTTTACTTTCGAAAGGATTTGTTCTACACTATGCACTAATAATAATATCAAATGCTCTTTTTAAATGCGTATCAAGCATGTTTGACTAACATAAGAAGAAATCTCCTCCAAGTCTGCGTTTGCATTGTGTGTGTGGCAGGAGGTCTTATGGTAGTCTCATTTTTAAAAGCATTGCGAATTGAATTTAAAAATATTCCTCTATTTTGATTTTAAGATAAATAAACTGTTTTGAGTTCTCACACCAGTCACATGACTGACTTGGAGTTTATTGTTTTCCTTCCTAAACTCTGGGTGCCCAACAATTTCCACACGGGCAGTCAAGAGTTAGGTCTATCAGGATATTCTGGATATTCTGGAGTTGCTGGAGGCAAGCTGGATGGCATGGCATATTACTTATATAGTATTTCTTTTTCCGCTGCACTGTTTGTTGTTGTATGATGTTGTACACTCTGATGATGTGATGTAATGAAATGAAATGCAATAACTGATATAGTTCTTTGTTTAAAGATTATTCATTTATTATTATATGTTGTTCCGCTGCGAATTGTGAGATTCTGATGTTGTTCTTTCTGTTCTGTTGTTTCCTTTCTGTCCGTTCTATTTTTTAAAATTCTTCTATCTTCTATTCTCTGTTTTCTAAAAATTGTCTATCTTCTTTTCCCTCTATTCTTCTTTTTCTCTCTTCTTTCTTTTCTTTTCTTTTTAAAACCCATAACATCTCGGTTTTCGGCCTTTGATTTCTCGGCAGTCGACGAAGTGAGTGTCGATGTCGGTTTTTCGAGAGTACGAAAATCCGCAGACCGTTACATCCAACCTCTTTTGTCCTTGCCAAACACTTGTGATAGAAAATCTTCATCTAATGGAAAGTCTACTTCGTCGCCATCATTGATTGATTCTTTTACTTTTGCAATTTTATCCTAAATACGATAGTACTTGAGATGTAATTTGTTACATAAGCTTTGTACAATAGCTGAATTATTATTTGTTTAACCTGCAAAGTATGCAGAAGCCGAGTCTGACAAGCTACCGTCCTTTTTTGTATGAGTCTTCTCCCATACTTCACGACATGTGATTTCTTTGGTTGGATATGCACTGACCTAAAACAAAAAGATGACATGTCACATGATAGTTTTTGGTACTACTTTCACAATATTCGAAATTATGAATATCACAACATCTAGGCTACTAAAAACGCAATGACAATGAAAAATTCGAGACTCCAACTTCAACACCATTGCTACCATATAATTAATCCATTGTTGGTTACACATCCTTGATGAAAGAAAGAAAATAACTTCATAAACAGCTATATAGAAAATCCAAAAATATCTTAATTTAGACCTGTGTAGTTAATTCCCCGCTATTACCCCGCTACAACCCCGCTATATCTCATAGCGGATTTCTACCGCTATGATTTTTCCATATATCCTCAGAATATAGCCTTTCCGCTTCAATCCCCGCTATTTCCGCTATATCCCGTTATTTCCGCTATTCCCGCTATATCTTTTTTAATAAAATGAATTGAAAAATTGTGTTTATACATTATAAAATTATGAAACTAATTTATTTGATTTAATTTTTAATATATTTTCAGAAATGAAAATACTCTAATATTCTACCAAATTCAATTATGTTATATAACAGTTTTTCGTTTATTTAAAGTATATTCGCACATGTTTTTATTTAAAATTATTTATGTATTATTTATAATTCAATTGAATGATAATTTTTCATTTAATTACCATTTATATATTTGTAAAAACATTAAGTACGAATTTTATATGCTATTTTAAAGCCATCCGCTATATCCCGCTATATTCTCGTTGTATCCCCGCTATGACTTTTTGCACCTTCACCGCTTCGAATCTACCGAGCGCATTAACTGCACAGATTCAGAATCTAGGATTTGAAATGATTATCTATGTAACATTTGCAGAGCTTGTATCTGTGCTTCAGTGTTTTATCCCTGTAATATAACATTGATTGTGTACGAACAAAAACGTGCAAACGAATATTAATATTCCATGTTAATATAAATTTTTAACTCGAATATTTCTAAACAAATGAGTAAATATTCAACGAGATAATATGACTGGATGACGCCTTCCTTTTAAAAATAAGAATACATACATTTTGCTTTGAAAGTTATTCAATGTATGAAGTCCCGTAGGTTATACGTAGTTATATAATGTCATATAAGGCTATAATATACTTTTCTCTTGATATATGCTGCTGCTGATAAACTATATGTGTGCACAAATATGCTAGTATTAACCGAGAAACTTGGCCGATACCCTGTTCTCGATGCTGACAATCTAGTAGTGAAAGAAAAGAAAAAACAGCATGTTAGTTTTGTGGCTAAAAAATGCTTAAATTGTCTGACAAAAGGAATTCTCATATATATATATATATATATATATATATATATATATATACACACACACCATTTTGAACCTGATATGAATTGCTCTACTACTGCTTTTACATCTAGTATATTGTGTCTATCATTTTCTCTGGTTATACCTTGTTATTTTGGTTCAACTTTTAAACTACTGAGCGTTTGAAAACCTTTTTTCGTTCTTATTTTACATGCCAAGCTACAACCTAGACGACTGCGTCTGGGAGCAATGGAGAAAAGGTGCTCCTTTTGGTTATGATATTCTACAACAGGTTGAATAAGAAGGCAAATTTGTAAGTATTAGGATGATCCGTCTTTCATTTATATTGTTGTGTGAAAGAGAGTAATGTGAACAAACTTATTGTAATATGATTGCTTAGCCGCTCTCAGCCTTTGTTTACAATGACAAAATCTATAAACTAGCAGACACATCACCCGTTAATGTAATAATACATGGTTTCATTCCCCTGTATTTCAACACAGGCCTAATTATTTCAAAATCATCGGTGGCATTTTTAATTCGGTTCGTCTAGACGTATTTACAGCAAAATAGCATAAGAGGGTAAAAAAGAACATACCTCAACAATCTAGGTATGTAGTAGATTTCCACATAAAAATATCATAGTGAAAGATAAAGATTTAAGATTGTACAGTAACATAATTACTGGCCAACAACTATAACGATTAGCTAGACATATGTGGATTGAAACCATCTGTTGCTATTCCAAGTGTCATATTTCGTGGTTCAGCAGCAAACGTTTGATCAAAAAAATCTACAACTTGCCATTGAAAAGTGTCACGTGGATGACGCAATATAGTAGAATCGGACTTGGCACGAGCATGCCAAGTCATACCAACTGTTATCCATAGTATGATATACAGTCTCCTCAATTTAGAAATTAAAGAGAAATTTCTCAACGTCTTTTGAGGTACTTTGGTAGCTCTTCTCTCTTTATTGAATATTGTCTTATATCTTGGTTCGTTGCAAATTGTACAAGAAACCCTATTTGCATCATCTTTCTAGCATAAAATGCAGTCATCGATGCATGATTCATATGTTTTGTAATTCATCCCAACTTGTTTAATCATCTTCTTCATTTCGGGATACTTTGTAGGTAGGGTGTTACCTTTAGGAAGTAACTACTTTATAAATTCGAGGAATGCAGTCACACCATAGTTAGAAAAGCCCTATCGAGTTTTCAAGCTATTCAGTTTCACAATGACGTATAAATTTGTTCCCTTTTGAACATGAATGATACAGTGGCTCTTTTCCATTATCAAAAAGTGATTTATATGTATTACTTTGATTGGCCTGCCAATTGACATCAACCGTAGATGACTCCCCAATATTATCAGGCAACGGAATTGCAGGTTGAAAATGATGAAATGTATCAGCATCATTGATTAGATCTTCCATCATAGGATGTTCGGACTCATTGGTACTTATGGCTCGACTATCAAGTTGTTTTTGCTTCACTGCCAATTCTTTTCCATGAAAATGCCAAACGTTATATGATTAGACAATTCCCCATCTAAGAAGATGATAATGAATTTCATCAAATTGAATTTTCATTTTCATATTTTTGCATTATGTGCAAGGACAAGAATAGATTTTCTCATTACCACCATTTTGTACAACAGATTAAATATATTCTACACTCCTTCCACGTATGGTGCAGTTCTTCAATCAGATTCTTTCATCTATTGTTTGTCTATGTTAGAAGACATACTGCCCTGCTATATCATATATAATATATCGTCGGTTATTTCTCAAACACCTCTTTGTGAAAAATGTATAATTCAAGCACAAGTATATGATTGAAACATAGGGATACATGGAATAAGGGAACAGAAATTTTGATTTGATCAGTTTAACTAATTTAGATTTCCAGATGTGCTTTATCAATAAGTAGCTGAAATGAATGGAACTGATTTATCAGCATACCCCTGTATTAAATGAACGGTCTCCTAACTGCAGAATCAGTTCTCCTATACTGAATTTTTTAGAGTAGGGGCATACTGATAAATCAAATACCTCCATCTTGACTTGAATAAACTACAATTATTTATCACTGAGCGTAACAACAAAGTTCCAATGTCTAACAAGTCAAGCAGCATCTAAGGTGGAATAATATTTTCTACTCCAAATGTACTATCCAGGATACTTAATTGAACTTCAATATCACAAGAGAAAACAACATGGGAAAATAAATAATGAAGATCAATATTACAAGAGTCCAATTCATAGCAGCTTTCATTTATGCACATAATCTTGAATTCGACAAAAAATAGTATGAGAAACTTTAAATAATAGCTTTCCAAACTTGCAGGGTAGAGGACATTTTAAATAACCAAAGTTTGACTTTGTTGTGACAGAGGGAAGGTACGAAAACTGCATCAACTGAAAAAACAAAGGAAAGAAGATGGAAAAGGAATATAAGCACAAAGGGAAATATAAGCACAAAATCTTCTTTTATTTTTTATTTTTATTTTTATTTGATGTGGAAAATAAGCATGTTTCAGAGGTAAGTAAAGACGGTTATGGTGTCACAGCTAACAGTTAGCACATCTACGTTTTTGTGTAAGCCTGCCTCAATGCATGGAAATGTATATAATGGCCCACAAGATAAAATCAGTTATTGTATACGTTAACTTCATGATATACAATGGAGAATTGTAGGAAGTAATTCAACTGGCAAATCATTCAGGAGATTGATCTCTATAGAATAAGTGGATGACACAGTTTGTACTTGAGTAGTTGTCTAGTATATAATTTTATCTCATGTTCCAATTAATTGAACAGCCATTTAAAAATCAGTCAACCAAAGATTATACATGGTAGTAGTTGAAAGTTTGAAATAGGAAAAGAAGGAACGGTTTGAAGTAATTATGTAAGTTTAATAATTTTGTATTAGTGAGAAGTATAGTTATTAAAGATCTGTAAAATGAATTTACAAGGGTCACCAAGTAAATCCATTTATGCAAAATAAATAGAAACAGGACAAAAAAAATAGATAGAGCCAATTAGGAGAGGAGAGGTAGGTAACAGTGAAACAGATTGTTACATGTACATTTAAAAAATAAAAACTACACCAGAAAATGCATAAGTTGAAAATAAGAAGCAGTTAAGGTTAGAGAATAACATTAGGTATAGGTGAGTTGTCAATCGATATGACTTCATGCTTGATTCCTCCTTTTTCTTCCATCTTTGTACCCGACAGTCTTAGAAAAGGTTTTTGAATATTCCTATGGCTCACTGATTATAATTCCCTTTGTGCTTATATTTCTTCCTTTTGACCAGATGCATTTTTTCAGACACAAAAGGAAAAAACATAATCCTCACTGATTATGTTTTTCACCAAAAAACAACCAAAAAGAAAAGAAGACGGAAAAAAAGAGCTCTCCGAACAAAGGAACTCAACTCGCAAAAATGTGTGAACAGGATTGCTAACTCTACCAAAAAAAGGCAACCAAATACATAATATCTGCCAGAAAATAACAATTTCATCATGACATGTTTAACTTATTATAACAGAGTTTCTTCCTATTGATACAACTGAAAATCAATTGCTCATTCCATCCTTGGAAATAAGTAAGTTTTCTATTACTTAATAAGTCTTCAACTTCCATGTATCGTGCATATGAATAAAACTAACATATTTGAATTTATATATAGGTGGTCGACTATAGCTGCAAGATTACCAGGGAGAACAGCTAATGAAATAAAGAACTACTGAAACACGCACCTGAGAAAGAAGCTGCTAATACTGGGTATCAATATAGTATCGCAGAGGCCACGATAAGATCACCTCAATCTACTCTCAGACCTGCAAAACTACACAAATTTGGCATCCTTATAATTTTATCAACAAAACAAACAAATAAATAATAAGCAAGCGAATACAAGGGAATGAAAGCCTTTTAGTTAAACTACCAATACAGCAAACATCAGCAAATAACCAACACCATAAACAGTTCTGAAGATAGCACATTGATTGTCAAATATAAGTATTTCCATTGAAATTCTCATATATAAAATAAACTTAGCATATACATATATGTTACTATCCTGTGTAGATACTTTGAAAAATAGGTTATGCAACTATCATTCCAAAGTTAAAAATATGATAAAACATAAAAACGCTCAACTCATTGCACGTATAACATGCCAATATAACAGTAAAGAGATATAAAATTATAATATACGTATAAAACCAAATTTCAAAGTTTTAATTATCTATTCCTCTGCTAAGAAATGGTTACACATAAGGCAAACTGATAAAGTGATCTTGTATACATGAACATGATGGCAAGAATAGGACAAAGAAGAAGGAAGCATAATTCTATTCATGCAAGGTAAATAAACCAAAGTAGGTATTAGGTAATGATAAATCATAATATTATCAAATTTAATTATGTTATCAAACCTAAAACATCGAACTATACAACATATCATTTATTAATTGAATGCTTTAACATTAACAGATACAATAAAATTATAATATAAGGTCAGATTTGCCTTTGGTGAATCGTGAATGGTTGAAACCTGACCATGCATAAAAAGAAATTAATTCCAAAATGTACAGGAAATAACCCTACTACATGTCATGATGGTAATACAAAAATTATATTTTCCCAAAATCAGTTTTATCTAATAATAGTATGGTGCATATAAGTTAATGAACATTATATAAAACAATAGATTTGAAGTCTTAATATATTACAGAAATCTTAATATATGGCATTCATGAACTCAATTGATTTGGTATCTTACCTAACTACATATTACTGAATAAAGTAATCTTAGAGAATAACAACAACATACAAAGAAAACAAAATAAGTCAGTTTGGTGTTTGATATCCTATAGAATATGTATAACAGAGGGTTAAGGTTGGAGGCTAAATATAGGGGACTATTTATACTAGCTTATATATCTGCACATAACCGTGCATGAGTCAAACTCAAGATATCTTATTACTTAGGCAGTTGCAGTATTTATTTTCTTTCTATTGTTCAATAGGTAGATTGTGCTTACTTTTTAAAACTCAGCATATAAACCTTGTTCGTTTCTTTACTACTCCAATATTAACAAGTACATGTAAAATGGCACAGGTTCACCATTCATGTTCCAAAATTTCATATTCTCCTATGCCACATTAATTGCATCCATTTTCATTTATTTAGTCGGTAGGAATAAATTAAAAAATAAACTAAAAATGAATAGCAATGATTCGTTGGGCACATGGAGCACTTGAAATAAGGATGAATGAATTGATATTTACTCCAATAAGGTAAAACTTCATCTGTCATCTAATATATCTTACATAAAGTATGACTGGCAATTTCAATTTGCCGTCAGACATGTGAAGAATTTCCTATGTTTAGAATCACATTTATAAAGGATTCAAAGCAACCAACATTCATCTAGAATAAAAATTGTAGTCTAATATCTCCTTTTGAAATACATAAGACAATCCTTTCAGTTTTTTTGATATCAACTAAAATCTAATATACATTTTAAATATATATATATATATATATATATATATATATATTCTACTTTTCCATTTGACCTCATCATTGATATCGAAAACCTTAGAATAAGAAGTTCCATTTTAAAATGGATCTTTCCTCTTCCGATTCGATTTATGTTTCGGTTCAAACTCAATCAAATTCATATTTGAGAAAAATCATTCTGTCAATACTTATATATTCAATGTGCTTTTCTTGATCCACAATTTCAGTTCTTCATTATGGTGCATATAAGTTAATATTATTATGCCAATATTCTTCTAATTACATGTTGCAATACCCATTTATTCCTTATATTAGATTTCCAAATCACTCTTGTTCCATATTGAATCTGTTCCAGATTAAATATACTTTAGTTTGGATAGATTTTCAAATAAGATTTTTTGAAAGCTTAAAATTTTGGTTCCCCGTTCAATTTCAGATTGCAGTTATTTATAAATGGGTTACTATCCACTAAGCTAACGTGATTTGTTAAACCAATCTAATACAAAATCATCAGAATGACAAATATGCCTTTATGAAGTGTAAATGTGTTTTGAAAGACAGATGATAAATTCAAAAAGGTAAAAGCGTTTAACTATTTGCTAAAGGATAGCCGGAAGTGTTTGTTACATGAATTGAAAAAATCAATAATCAAACAGAAATATGATATATATTCATATTTCTTTAAAGTAGTCTGACAAACTTTATTACAGTCAAATTAAAAAATAATTGACATACAAAATGTAAAGAAAATTTAGTTTTTGCACAATAAAATTCTAAATCATTAGATCTAAGATTCAATTAATAATGCATCCTAGAGTTGCAAATTGACACTAAATCACAAATCTAAATTTATGTTAAATATGAAAATGCAGAAAATGCTTACTTAATCGGGCGATTGCGAGCAGAGTTGAATGGGGCAGAGCGGCGATGGAGAGACATTGAACCGGGCAGAGCGGCGTCAAACGCGGGTGGAGCAGCGACGGAGAGACGTTGAACGGGGTTGAGCGGCGTCAAACGGGGGCGGAGTGGCATTAATGGGTGGAGTGATTTAAAATTTGATTTGAACGAAATTAGGGTTGCCGAGTGGAACGGGTGTAGTATGAAGCCTAATGTACCGGAAAATGGCGCATTATATTTGGGTAGTGTACATGCAAGGGCGTAAGAAAAACACGGTAACTTGCAAAGGCCCAGACCCGTTGCAAAATAGTCACCCCTCAAGGCCATTGTCAGTTTACAACAAGCCTTGGTAAAGTTGCCACGGTTTAGAACTGTGGCAAATTTTTCGCATGGCATGTTGCAAAAAATAAACAAGATGGTGTAGTGTGAGGCCAAGGTTCAGCATGACAGTTTTAATGTGCACTGGTGGACCGATGGTCATAGACCGATGCATCGATGTATGTTGTTGTTGCATGTTTCCCGTTTTAGGAATTTGGTGTTTTCGTTTCCATTCTTGCCTCTAGTCCCCACCACTTCGTCTCAAATCGTCGAGCAACATGTTTATACCCTATATTTTGATTCTTAAGTCGAAATTTGTTATTTATTCGAATTATAGTGTAAAACATTCAAATTTCTAGATTATTTCTAAACATAGTTTCTATGTACTAATTTTATCTAAATCCCTTTAATTTTGAATTTAATTTATTTATACATGATTAACTATACTACTATAGCCTGCAAATTATCTTATATCATAAAAATTGCATTATAGGAGGAGGGAAGCATATGTGACTAACAAAACTGCTTATCCTGGCCCAATTTCTTACTGTCTAGATGTTGAGTCTTCTCTCTTTGGATTTCTGCCACCAAACTATTGTTGGGTCGTAGCTTCGTCTGTTAGTTTCGCGATGCTTTTAGTTTTGTTCGATTTGGTGGAGATTTGAGTGAGATATGTTAATTTGATCACCAGTGGGTTAGAGAAGAATGAAGGAAAAAAAGTGATACGGGTGTCAGTTTCTGAAATAATGTGACATGATTTTAGTTTTATGTAGTTGGAGGGAAAAACTATATGTCAGCTCAAATTTAAAATTCAAATTCATTTGACTCTCGCTCGACTCTACGACATTTTCGACTATATCTCCCTTATATAGACTCTAAACGAGACAAAACGAGATACTATACGAATCGAAAAACCGAGACGGTGGCAATGGCATTGGTTTCGTTATCAAATCCAAAGTATTAAAAGTTATCATTTTGCTGCTCCTTATATTTTATTTATTTAATTTATTCATAAATTCTAATTATTTTCATATTATTATTATTTAATTAAAATATTTCTCACATTTTTTGGGGTATTACAAGCATACCACTACCTCTCTCAATCTTTCACTTGCTCTTTGTGTCAATTATGGATTCGTAATCCCATTCCTTTGATCGGTTTACTCATAATAGAATGATCTAGTCCCTTCGTGAATGGATATTCTATATTATCTTTACTATCTTCTTTTTCAATCAACACCTCTTTGTCATTGATAAACTGCCTTATTAAGTGGAACTTTTGGAGTATATGTCTGGGTTTCTTTTGATCCCTAGGTTATTTAACGGTCTTCGTCGTGGCATTGTTATGACATAAAAGATTAACGTGATTCTCAACATTTGCTTATCCCTAGCTTAATCAAACATTTGCGGATCTAAACTACTTCTTTAGCTGCTTTATTCAAAGTGATTTACTTAGCCTCCAATTTGAATTTGCTACTATCTCTTATTTTGAGATATTGCAACTTGCTGCCATAACCCGTTCAATGTGAATACGTAACATGACATCGATTTATTATCATCGATGTCGCTCTGAAAGCTTAACTCAATATACCCTTCATAAGGAGGTCCCCATTCTTATACATTAGGAATAAGTCTTTAGTATTTCGCAAATACTAGCAGTCCAATGCTTTTTCTCTAGGATTTAAATGATGTCAGCTTACACTTTCCAATGAAGAATCCACACACACTTTTGTACATAATATGGTATACATTATGGATACGAATGCAAAGGCATACGTATCTTCTTTATATGCTCTTTCTCCACATCAATATGAATAGCATTTTTTTCGAAAGGACAGTTATCGGCTGTCTTGGGACACTTCCGCTTTTGAGATTCTCCATAGCAAACCATTTTATTACGATGTCTATATACAAGAATTGGTACAATAACAACAACCTTTTGGATCCATCTCTATAAATCCTAATATGTATTATTGGGTTTTTGTCCAAATCTTCCATGGAAAAGTTCTTGGACAATCAAGCATTTACTGATTGCAACAATAGTATGTCATTGCCAATCAGGAGTAAATCATCGACATATATGACGATAAACACTATAGCAATTCCATGTTCTTTCTGGTATACACACGCTTCCTCTATTTTCTGACAAAAGCCAAACTATTTGATCACTTTATTAAATCACTTATTCCAACCCCTCAAAGCTTGTTTAAGACTATATGTTGATCTTAATATCATACAAGTCTTTTATTCGCTCCCACTGACCTCAAAACCCTTAAGATGAGACATGCATATGCTCTCCTCTAAAGAACCTTTTATAAAGCTATTTTCACATTTAATTTTCCATATTTCATAGTTGTAGAAGGTAGCAAAGGTGAGTAATATATGGATGGACTTTAGCATGGCTACGGTCGAAAATATTTTATCATAGTCAACACCTTGAACATGATGGAAAACTTTCATGACAAACATTGCTTTGTATGTCTCTACCTTTCCATCTGTATTTATTTCTTCTTAAGTTCCAGTTGTAGGAAATGGTTTTTACCCTATCGAGCACATCAACCAGTGTCTACTTTATTTATGTACATAGAATCCAACTTGGATTTCATAGCTTTAAGCCATAAGGCATAGTCCTTACTCTCCAGTGCTTGTCGAAATGTGAGGGGAGTGTCGTTATCTAAGAAACAATCCACTTTCTTGCTATCCACGAGAAATTCACAATATCTATCTGGTGTGCAGGTTTCCCTTTTGGACCTTCTAATATATGTTTGTTATCATCAAAAGGGGGAGAATGTTGAATATGCGCTTATAGGTTTTTGTTTGATGATAATAAACATATATATTCATTTAAACGTATTTGTTAATGTACTATTCTATTTTTCATAGATTAAGTAAATATTTGTTGAATAAAATAAACTACACAGAATTTGAATGGAATTTGAATTCAAACAGAAATTTTATTCAAACAAATATTTTTTACAATCTTGAATAGTACAAATTCAAGCTCTTACTATTCATATACATCTTTTGATTACATCACAATTCAGTTTACATTATTTCCTCACTACATATCACTCACACTCGTATTTTGTCTTCAACTGCATTCCAGTTTGAATCCAGCATCTGAGCAATCTGCAAAAATATTCACTAACGCAGTAAAATTGAAAAAGAAATATTTTTGCAATTTAAAATGAAATATGATTTTTAAAAATATTATTTGCCTCAGTTATTTGGGTTGTTCGTCATCATTCACACTTGAATTCATCATACACGAACAATGTGACATGCACAGTGTATCACTGTACATGCCACAAGGCCGTGCACATCGATATACACTTGATAATGCTACAGGGATAGGTGTGCACAAGGTCAAACCCAAACATAAATACAGGATTCAACTCACGTGCAACATAAATAAAATCACGACACGAGCACAAGGTCAAATCCGAGTTTTGAGACTGGATTCAACACAAGGCAACTTGAAGAATGCAAAGATTCGACAAATCAAAACTGCATCCAAGCATCAATAATGCATGAAACAATGAAACGGCCAGTTGCAACAAAGACCAAGCTGCAAACATCCAGAAGTGCCAACAAAGAATCAAGTCTCGACCAAAACCAGTTCATGCAACATGGTGTACAAGCTCAATGAAGATTGCAGCAAAATTCAGCAATCCAAATAACCCAGTGACCATCCAAACCAGTACAAACATGAACATGGTAAGAAACACAAGTAGCTCAGCATGGAAGCACAGCGACAATTTTATGAAGAAGTGACTCAAAACAAGCAGTGCAGACCACAGAAGACAATGCCAAGTATACAATAAAACAAGTTCAACTAAAAGTCAACATGTGCGAAAGACTGCACAAATTCAAGACAGCACCAAAGCACAAAGGCTTGAATGATCAAGTGCATCAGAAATATGGCAACACAGAGGGAACTGAAATCACAACAGAGTTCAACATAACTCGAAGACCACAAAGGCAATGCATCAGTGAATCAACTGAAGAATGAACTCGAATAGTAAACATATGTGCACAGGTACAAACAACAGTGAGCACATTCATATGTACAAATGCAAAGAACAGTGGTGAAGCAGTGCAACATCTACGACAACAAGTACATGAATGCAAACT
Source organism: Allium cepa (assembly GCA_030765085.1). NCBI lineage: Eukaryota > Viridiplantae > Streptophyta > Magnoliopsida > Asparagales > Amaryllidaceae > Allium > Allium cepa. Next base: position 208,218,907 of record CM060928.1, read on the forward strand.
ACAGGAATGAATAGCAAGCGATACAACTGCAAGTATCAAGACCAGTGAACAAAACTGAAATTCAAATACCAACTGCAAATATCCAAGTACATCAACTCAATAACAGTCCAGCTCCACACCAAGGAATGAACACACGAAAATGAAGTGCAACTACAAAGATGCAAGCACACTCAAACCAGAAGCATGCTCAATGCAAAAATCCAAACCAGGTTCAAATTATACAAGCTCCAGAAGGACAATGCATGTACAACACTCAGAGACCAAGCAATGAACAGCATACATGCAACTTGAACTTCACAATGAAACATTGAAACTGACTCGAACCAATACAGTGACAACATACTACAATGACCAAGTACAAATGCACCAATGAACCATCAAAGAGTGCAATAGGTTATACAGCAGGGATGAATACAACATGAAGCACTACAACTCAAGGAGATAGTCGAACAACATAACAGCAGACATGAATGCAATGAAGACAATGCTTGAAACCGAGTAAGTACAGAATGGATGCAATGATACAAGTTAAACGAAGTTACAACAGAGCCAAAGTTCACAGTGAAGTTCTTGTTAAACCAACCAGAAAAGAGGGCCAGAAAATCAAATAGTAATTCCAAGTCCAATTCGAATTCATGACAGTGTATCAAATTCGTATCTTTGAAAAAGTCAGCAATGAAAAAGGGGAAAGTTGTTGCCGTGTGAATCAAGAAAATCGAACGCAACAAAATCAAAGCCGTACGCATCAAGGTTGAAGTTATATCAGGAAAATCGTACGCATCAAGAAATAGAAAATCAAGAAAGTATCGAATTAATACGAACGAATTCAAGTATACTCAAACTCATATAAATACAAAACCCAAGTGATCATCATCGGCATCGAGTTTGAGTTCAAAAATCACAAAAGCACAAACAAGCAAAGAGATTACATACCGCAACAGTGAACTCGATCAAAAGAAGCAGCTGCAAATAATTCGCAATCTCGAAGCCCACCAGAACCAATCATAAGTAAAGCAGTAAGCAAGGGCAACAATCGATCATCAGAAATCGAGGACGAGCAAGAGCCGAAGCCCTAATTCGAAAAAAGGACCGAAGCCCTAATTCTACAAAAAGGAACAAGCCAAGCAAAAGAAAAAGGAGAGGCCGCATTTTTCTACACAGTGGATCGGGTTGAAGATTAAGGGGCCGACCTTATTTGTTAAAAAGGGGATTATTTGGTTTTAGGGTTTTAATTGAAGGGTTTTTTATTTTTATTTTAAGCAAAAATTAGGGATTATAGTTTATATTTTAATTTTTGCTCCTGGTTTTATTTTTGAAGTTGTTTTTTCTTTACGAGTCAAAGAATTTGTAAATCACCACCTAGGTTGTAGGTAGTGTCAGATTGTCTAGTTAGAATTAGTTCAGTGAGCAGGGTGTGAGAGTTTGTAAAACTCTATAGGCGGGAGCAGAGTTTGCGAGTAAGCGAAACTCTATAGGCGGAGCAGAGTGTGCGAGTCTAGTAGAGTGTTTGTGAGCGGGAGCAAATGTTTGCGAGTCTAGTAGAGTGTTTGTAAGCGGGATACTGTTTAATTCTAATAGAAATCTGGGAATGCAGCAGTAGGCAGGGGTTGCCGAAGCTGGGTAAATTTTGTGTGTGATTTACTTTTCAGCATATTTATTTCTGCAGTTTATTTCTGTATTTAAATCGAGAAAATTTGCTATAACCCTATTCACCCCCCCTCTAGGGTTAATCTAGATCCTACAAGTGGTATCAGAGCGAGGTATTTTTTCTTTAACCCTAGATTCATGAATCCACCAGATAATACTTTTGCTGAGGGTCGTTCCAATATTATTCCTTCTATTTTTGATGGAACAGATTTTTTGAACTGGAAATTGAAAATGGAATTTTATTTAAAATCTGTTAATATTAAATGTTAGGATATCATTGAAAATGGGTGTGATATAACAAATAAGGAAATTCTCTCGATTAATGCTCTTGCTATGCATATATTATATTCTCATATTAATCGTGATAATTTTTATTTCGTCTCTCATTGTGAAAATGCACAGAAAATCTGGAATACTCTCGATGCAATATATGGTGCAAAAGTCAACAGTAATGAGGTGTCCTCCACAACCAACTCAGCTAAAGAAATGTGCTTAATAGGATTGGTAAATAGTAGTTGTGATGAGGATGATGATGATGGAGCAGCCGAGCTGGCATTACAAATGAAGAGATTCAAAAGGAGGAACCGCAAATACGGAAATCCAGCCCTAAATCAAAAATTCAAAAACAGAGAGCACAATATGAAGCCAAGCGAGGTATCAAAACTCACTCACTCTGAATTACTTATTTATTTCCTCGAAGTGAATGGCTGTTTTGAATGACTTAGGGAGAAATATGCCAAACTTGAATCACAAAAAGATACTTTGATAGAATTAAATGAACAACTCGACAAATTAGTTAAAACCTATCAAAGTAAGATCCCTAAGTGTGATAAGTGTTCAACATTCGAAAAGGAAATTGAAAAATCAGAAATCAATATAAAATCACTTGAAAATGAAATTCTGATTTTAAAAGAGAATGAAAATACTAGGAGAGAGAATTCTATTGAAAATTGCACACCGGTGATAAATGAAAATGAATCTCTCAAAACCCAACTCCAACAATTGTCAATGACTTTAGAAAATTCTCAAAAAGTGAAAAATCATTGAATATGCTATTAGGGAAGCAAACTGTTAATACAACTAGACAAGGACTTGGATACAATCAATCTGAAAACGTTGAAAGCAATATTAATCAACAAAATTCCATGTGCACAATTTGTAGAAAATATGGACACGATCACAATAATTGTTGGCATAGACCCAAACATATGAAAACCATACCAATTTGGGTTCCAAAAGGCACAAATATAAAATCTCTCAAAGTTATACAAATTTAGGTGCCAAAAGGAACATATATAAATAGTTTTGGGTCTCCACAAAATTATTTTTCTAAATCTTCTGCCACTAACAACCATGGACCTATAAAAACAAATAGGTCACATAAATCTTTTCCCGTGTAGGTGTGGTGGCAGGCTAAGGAACAACAACAGTGTTTTCTGGATTTTTGGCTGTTCCAGAAACACAACGGGCGACAAAGAAAAGTTCCTTAGCCTAGTACAAGGGTGACAGAATCACAATGGACAATCACGTAAAATTATCGTAAAGGTAAAACAGGTGAAGGTATATTTCTGTGATAATCTGCACCGTATTCTAAATGAAATCAGCCAATATTGAGATGTTGTAGAAATGATAATTTTTTATTCTGACTTGTTCACCATGCTGGCTCTATATTCACGGTTTTCTGATTATTACATGGCTTCAATCCAAATTCAAGAGAAGGTCGTTTGAAATGCTATTAAAAATTGAGTTTGAGTTTCTGATGCACACTTCATGGTCTGGTTTATCAATTTTAGTTAGTGATATTTTGAATTGAAAGAGAAATTCAGATGCAGATTACACTGGTAATATAGTTGATAGAAAAATTACTAGTGTAACGTGATTAATTTTTGAAACATACATTTGCTGCATCGATTTTTCAAAGAAAATATCTGCATATTTTTCATTTTTCATTTCAAATAATTTTCAAATAGCAGAAAATTCTCTCATATAACCCCCTCGAGAAAATAATGGTTTGACCATATTTTCAGATTAGTCATTCTTATTTGATTTTAAATGACAAATTTAGACTAATCCGACTCCCTGTTGATTATCGAAAAGATAAATAGTGATTGAAAAGATGATAAGTGTTGATATTTACCATACATTACTCAAGAGATTATATTTGGAAAATTTCTTTAGGAATTTAAAAAAGAGTTATAAAACTTTTTTGTTGGGTAAAGATTCCATGACCATTTCTTTATCTATCATATTTCTATCGACCATGGTTTATCAAATATTCAATATAGTTTGTCGATGTGTGGTACTATAATCAGGAATCATTTGTTTTTCATGTCACCTTTTTTTAAAATAAATAAATATCCAAAGTATTCACTCTCATTTAAAAGTCCTCGCGGTTATGCATGAGTGAATTACTTGGATTTTTGATTATGTGCTTCCATGCTCATTTAAAAGTCCTCACGGTTATACATGTATGGAACGCATATCAAAATTAATTGATTTAATAGACAAGTTGATTCTAATCCCATTTAAAAGTCCTCATGGTTATGCGTGATTAGAAGATACTTGAATTCATTTTTAAAATTAAATTGGAATACTACTAATCTCATTTAAAAGTCCTAACTGTTATGCATGATTAGTAGATATTCAAATTCCTGATATAAATGTACCACAAGAAGATTCAACTGTATGATTTTATATTAACATCATATCCATCATTTCTAAAAGTGGAATATGCGCCTAACAAGGGTAGTAATGGTTTTTGTTTGATTCTTATTGAAGTTTAATATTTATATTCAATTTGAGTTTAATGTTGGATTAATATTAATCACTTTATCCCTATGTTTCCTCTAACACTATTATTCTTTTGCTGATAACAAAAGGGGGAGAGAAAAGTTAAGATTTTGTCAAATAGAATCAAGCAAAGGTCAAATAATTTTCCCATTTGCATCTAGGCTCATTTATATATTTCTATTTGTATGCACGTACGTAGGGGGAGCATCATGTAGAGAGGAAGCATATAAACAGGGGGAGCAATTAAAGTATATCATTGATCAAATACATTTAACACATGTACAAAATCTTAAATATATGTTTGTTATCATCAAAAGGGGGAGAATGTTGAATATGCGCTTATAGGTTTTTGTTTGATGATAATAAACATATATATTCATTTAAACGTATTTGTTAATGTACTATTCTATTTTTCATAGATTAAGTAAATATTTGTTGAATAAAATAAACTACACAGAATTTGAATGGAATTTGAATTCAAACAGAAATTTTATTCAAACAAATATTTTTTACAATCTTGAATAGTACAAATTCAAGATCTTACTATTCATATACATCTTTTGATTACATCACAATTCAGTTTACATTATTTCCTCACTACATATCACTCACACTCGTATTTTGTCTTCAACTGCGTTCCAGTTTGAATCCAGCATCTGAGCAATCTGCAAAAATATTCACTAACGCAGTAAAATTGAAAAAGAAATATTTTTGCAATTTAAAATGAAATATGATTTTTAAAAATATTATTTGCCTCAGTTATTTGGGTTGTTCTTCATCATTCACACTTGAATTCATCATACACGAACAATGTGACATGCACAGTGTATCACTGTACATGCCACAAGGCCGTGCACATCGATATACACTTGATAATGCTACAGGGATAGGTGTGCACAAGGTCAAACCCAAACATAAATACAGGATTCAACTCACGTGCAACATAAATAAAATCACGACACGAGCACAAGGTCAAATCCGAGTTTTGAGACTGGATTCAATACAAGGCAACTTGAAGAATGCAAAGATTCGACAAATCAAAACTGCATCCAAGCATCAATAATGCATGAAACAATGAAACGGCCAGTTGCAACAAAGACCAAGCTGCAAACATCCAGAAGTGCCAACAAAGAATCAAGTCTCGACCAAAACCAGTGCATGCAACATGGTGTACAAGCTCAATGAAGATTGCAGCAAAATTCAGCAATCCAAATAACCCAGTGACCATCCAAACCAGTACAAACATGAACATGGTAAGAAACACAAGTAGCTCAGCATGGAAGCACAGCGACAATTTTATGAAGAAGTGACTCAAAACAAGCAGTGTAGACCACAGAAGACAATGCCAAGTATACAATAAAACAAGTTCAACTAAAAGTCAACATGTGCGAAAGACTGCATAAATTCAAGACAGCACCAAAGCACAAAGGCTTGAATGATCAAGTGCATCAGAAATATGGCAACACAGAGGGAACTGAAATCACAACAGAGTTCAACATAACTCGAAGACCACAAAGGCAATGCATCAGTGAATCAACTGAAGAATGAACTCGAATAGTAAACATATGTGCACAGGTACAAACAACAGTGAGCACATTCATATGTACAAATGCAAAGAACAGTGGTGAAGCAGTGCAACATCTACGACAACAAGTACATGAATGCAAACTACAGGAATGAATAGCAAGTGATACAACTGCAAGTATCAAGACCAATGAACAAAACTGAAATTCAAATACCAACTGCAAATATCCAAGTACATCAACTCAATAACAGTCCAGCTCCACACCAAGAAATGAACACACGAAAATGAAGTGCAACTACAAAGATGCAAGCACACTCAAACCAGAAGCATGCTCAATGCAAAAATCCAAACCAGGTTCAAATTATACAAGCTCCAGAAGGACAATGCATGTACAAGACTCAGAGACCAAGCAATGAACAGCATACATGCAACTTGAACTTCACAATGAAACATTGAAACTGACTCGAACCAATACAGTGACAACATACTACAATGACCAAGTACAAATGCACCAATGAACCATCAAAGAGTGCAACAGGTTATACTGCAGGGACGAATACAGCATGAAGCACTGCAACTCAAGCAGACATGAATGCAATGAAGACAATGCTTGAAACCGAGTAAGTGCAGAATGGATGCAATGATACAAGTTAAACGAAGTTACAACAGAGCCAAAGTTCACAGTAAAGTTCTTGTTAAACCAACCAGAAAAGAGGGCCAGAAAATCAAATAGTAATTCCAAGTCCAATTCGAATTCATGACAGTGTATCAAATTCGTATCTTTGAAAAAGTCAGCAATGAAAAAGGGGAAAGTTGTTGCCGTGTGAATCAAGAAAATCGAACGCAACAAAATCAAAGCCGTACGCATCAAGGTTGAAGTTATATCAGGAAAATCGTACGCATCAAGAAATAGAAAATCAGGAAAGTATCGAATTAATACGAACGAATTCAAGTATACTCAAACTCATATAAATACAAAACCCAAGTGATCATCATCGACATCGAGTTTGAGTTCAAAAATCACAAAAGCACAAACAAGCAAAGAGATTACATACCGCAACAGTGAACTCGATCAAAAGAAGCAGCTGCAAATAATTCGCAATCTCGAAGCCCACCAGAACCAGTCATAAGCAAAGCAGTAAGCAAGGGCAACAATCGATCATCAGAAATCGAGGACGAGCAAGAGCCGAAGCCCTAATTCGAGAAAAGGACAGAATCCCTAATTCGACAAAAAGGAACGGGCCAAGCAAAAGAAAAAGGAGAGGCCGCATTTTTCTTCACAGTGGATCGGGTTGAAGATTAAGGGGTCGGCCTTATTTGTTAAAAAGGGGATTATTTGGTTTTAGGGTTTTAATTGAAGGGTTTTTTATTTTTATTTTGAGCAAAAATTAGGGATTATAGTTTATATTTTAATTTTTGCTCCTGGTTTTATTTTTGAAGTTGTTTTTTCTTTACGAGTAAAAGAATTTGTAAATCACCACCTAGGTTGTAGGTAGTGTCAGATTGTCTAGTTAGAATTAGTTCAGTGAGCAGGGTGTGCGAGTTTGCAAAACTCTATAGGCGGGAGCAGAGTTTGCGAGTAAGCGAAACTCTATAGGCAGAGCAGGGTGTGCGAGTCTAGTAGAGTGTTTGTGAGCGGGAGCAAATGTTTGCGAGTCTAGTAGAGTGTTTGTAAGCAGAATACTGTTTAATTCTAATAGCAATCTGGGAATGCAGCAGTAGGCAGGGGTTGCCGAAGCTGGGTAATTTTATGTGTGATTTACTTTTTAGCATATTTATTTCTGCAGTTTATTTCTGCGTTTAAATCGAGAAAATTTGCTATAACCCTATTCACCCCCTTCTAGGGTTAATCTAGATCCTACAATAGGGTGGAGTGACCCGAGAGATAATTACATTATCTTTATGTACTATTGGAGTTCATGTCGAATGTCCTCACCCCTTTGATCTGATAGAAGCAAGGTTTTAAATCTCGGATCTCGGTCACGTCTCGTCTCGAAGAATTTAGAGAGCTTATCTCGTATCGGGTGAGATCTCGAACGAGGTGAGTGCATCTCGGTCGTCCATCTCGGATTTACATCTCAGTTTCTAAAATTCATTTCGGAGTTATCTCGGAGTATATGTCATGTTGAAAATTAGTTTTCATACACCTAAATTTATACCACTTGTCACTACGTTAAGGAAAACACTATGCACTTACCTTGACTATATCACATGCTTATCATTAGTAATTTAGTATGGAAAAATATCACTTGTATCATGTAAAAAAAAAAACTAGATTTCATGAATAATGTTCAATATAATGTCGAGATAAACTAGACAAGAAACAAACCATAACATATGCACCTTTACTTTGTTTGATCATTTACTTAACTTTCCTACACAATATAATGTCTCATTTCTACCTTTTATGATTTATAGTGCTGCAAGGGAAATCTTAATTTTATAACTTCAAATACAAAAGTCTACAAGTGGAATTAAGATATTCTATGTATGATTATAGTATTTAATTATTAGCAAACAAAATCTCATTAATAAACTAATAACATAGATATTTCAAATAAACGTAGAAAATAGCATACATAGTACAAACAGTTTTCAAACATTTAGTAATATTATAAGAAAAGTAAAAAAAATGATGCATGAATGAACATGTAATCATCAAATGAAATTAATAGATGAAAGAGAAATCCTTTATTGCTTAAAAATAAGCCTTGAGGAAAAAATTATAGCAGCAAAGACTAAATGAAATCAAATTGGGAATCCATTTGGAACATAAAGTTAAATACGTGAAGCCCAAAATTTATAGCAGCAAAAAAATAGGGTTAGGAAAAAAACTCAAGATAGTTTAAAAAAAGAACAATGAAATCGGATGTAAATTAATGTGGATCGGAAATCTAAATGAAAATCATAAAGTGAAATACTTACCATAATCGATGTAGATTTTATCATCTTCTTACACTCGTCACTGCCGTAAAATAAGAGACGGAGATTAAGTGAGATTTATATAAGAAATAAGGTTAAAAAAAGTACAATTAAGAAGGCATAAATTAAGGTAAAGGATGAGCCAGCCTAATACGGAAAAAGAGTTGATTTTTTCAAAATTCAACAACTCGGCCGATATCTCGCTGTTAAATCTCGTCCGAGATACCGAACGAGATACCGAAATATCGTCCGAGATTTGGGTCAGATGAGATTCAAACGAAATAGCATGTTTTGAATCGCACAGGCTTGAAAACGAGATCTCGGCCGAGATGAGCGAGATTTAAAACCTTTGATAGAAGTATTTTCATCTTACAATTAGTCAATTTTTCTACTTTGTTTTTATACTATATAAAATTCTCACAAACGTCATGTTTATTATTCATAAGATATACATATCCTTGTCTAAATAAAGCAACTGTAAATGTTGCGAAATATGGAGGAACTATCTTTTGTAACTATAGGCATTGGGTCATGTACATCAATATGTATGAGGTTCTAGAACTCATTAACTCGTTCATTGCTCCCACTAAATGGGTGCTGGGTCATTTTTCTTTTAAGATGGGTATTACTATTACTCCAAAACATGCATAAATTTCAACCCAATAAAATCCCATCGAACCTTAGGTCCATTATGGAGCTAGCTATTAGATGGTATAATTGATTTAACAAAGCAATATGCATAGCTATCTATCTATGTATTCAGAGTCTCACAACGGAAAAAATAAAACATAATAATAAAATAAAGTACCAATCCTATAAAACCAAATCATAGAGTACAATGTCACAATAGTGCATAAATCATGTCTGGTATAGTCGAGTACATCATAACAACATAAATAGATAATTATTATATATAACCGGCCGCAAAGTCTCTACCTTCTTCTCCATACTCATCGTTGTACCTAACTTGCAGGTTGTAATGAGGAGCGAGTCAAAACAATAACATTTGAATGAAATCCCCAAGTTTTACAATAATAGTATATGGGAAGTAAGCATTCAGATAAGTTTTATGTCTTACATATTTATTATACTTCCCAAAGTATATCTTGAATCATAGGATACTGTCCCTACGAGCCTAACTCCATGACTACAAATGCAGATGCAACACACCTATGGAGTATATTGGGTTCAACAACCTCCCTCCAGTCCAATCATATCCTACCGATGTGAGAGAAAGTACTTGGAACACTGACCTTTTAAATAGGGAATAGGCAAACTCTTCAACCATTTAATACATAGACCCCAAAGCGAACCCTTCCTAGTACTTCCTAGCTGATATCGAAGAAAATCTCTTAAGGCTAAATAATACTTTTAAGATAGGGAAGAGGCAGGCACTTTGGCCATTTAATACCTCACCTCGAAGCGGACCCTCCACAAGAGATTTCCACTAATGCACCTAAAAGATAATTCCGACCATTTGATACCTCCTAAATAAGAAAGAGGGTGACCTTAATAGCCATGTAATACCTCAACCTCAAAGCAGTCCCATCCTATAATTACCCCATTTCTTTTTAAATAAAAACCCAACTATTTAATACATTTTAAATAGGGAAGAGGCAGTCCCAACAACCATTTATTACCTTAGCCCTGAAGTAGGCCCGTCCTGGGATTACCCAACATCATTTACTAGAAATTCCCTAAGTCATTTAATACTTCTTAATAGGGAGGAGGGAGACCCTAAACTAGCCGTTAAATGCCTCAACCCCAAAGTAGACTCCTTTTGGAATTTCCTTGTCCTTATGGCCTATAACTCGACATTAATAACTCACATTATTCTGACTATTTGTATGTGCTGGTAGCCAGAACAGTTGTGTAGATTACCCTATAAAATTCAGACTGTCCTCGCGTCCATCGTGAGTGCTTATTACAGGCGATGTCCTACATCAGTTACAAAAGTCATACTGCTGGTAGCCAGATTTGCTAAGCAGACTTTTGTGTGCTTTTAACTAACCTCGCACTCCTATAGCTCAGCTATACTTCCACTTTTCAACCTGATGTTGAACTATGCCAAAACACATGCAAACACACATACACACACATATAGATCTCACCTATGTTTATGCATTAAAGGCTTTACAAGGGAAACTCCTTATTTCGCCTTTATTTATGGATTAAATTTCATAATTATTCTTAACCAATTTTATCAGATTTACCATTGAATACTAATTATCGTTTATTAGTAAAATCTCCTTTTTAAATTGGCAGTTTCTTTATTTAATACCTTATTTATTGCATACATTACAAATTTGTTATTATAGTTGGTCAGTTTAATTAAAAGAATACATTATTATTACAGCTATGTCTAATATTAAATTATGATTAGTTAGTTTTATATGTAATCAAATAATTTGTCTGTTTCTTATTTGTTGTGATATATTATTTAGTGTGTTAACAAATGCAATTTCTATATAAGTCCCAATCCAGTACAGCAAATTTTCATAGCAACAAACATCATCACCAAATTAGCTATGCTAAACGACTTGTATGTATTCAAAATTGAATCCAAAACATACAATTAATTTTATATTAATATATTAGAACCATTGCCTCTCTTTCCAATGAAGCAAATTTACAATTCCAACTTTTATATTTCATTTAACATTTTAAACATATAGCATTGAAATGATAAAGAAATCATATTTCTTTTAATTGTTGAAATAAACGGTGCAAACTACAGATAAGAGGAAAAATCTCTTTTCCCCTACTTTGTATACCCATTTCTATTTCACTTGTATTGGAATTTTTCGCCATTACATATTGTAAATAATAAAAAAAAATCCAATTCTACCATATTAAAGTAAAACAACTGGAATTCCAACAAATTTCACAATTTATATATTATGGGGAAATTTTTGGGTTTTAAATTGCAAACTTTTCGCTTATAAAATTTCCCAAGGCTAGTACTAATCCAAAATAAACTATATAAATTACTATTGTGGAAAAAATTAAATTTTCACTCATAGATAATCTCCACTGAAATCTTCTTGGATTTTCTTTTGTGTTATTGCCTATCTCTTCCTCCAATTTATCTATTTTTTATTGTATAACATATAAGGAATTTTTTTGTATGTATTAGATTCAAAAGCTATAGATTATGGAAGTTTAGAAAAGAGATCTTCACATGCACACACACACACACACACACATATATAATTCCGTACCTTTTTTTAGCCTGATTCCTTCAATCCTTCACATATCCTTGAATGCATATTAAATCAAAAACTATAGATTTGGGAAGTTTAAAATACAAACATATATGTGTATGTGTATGAGTATAAAACATCGTCCTTTTTTAGGTTGATTCCTTCATTCCTTTCCATAATCCTTGAATGTATATTATATTCAAAAACTATGGATTTGGGAAGTTTAGAATGCACGCGCGCACACACACATATATAATGCCATCCCTTCTTCTTTAGCTTGATTCCTACAGCCCTTCTCCTAATCCTTGAATGTATACATTTTTGAATTTGAGTTTAAGAAATATCTATGAAGGAAGAGAGTTGGGCATAATCTCGTTACCAGGTTTAGATTTGTATGGTGAAAAATAAATGGGTTAGCCTCTTATTTATAGTTTCTTGGATGTGCTAAGATTGTCGAATTGAAAAACTTCTAATATTTTTAAATCTAGTTCACTTAGGCCAAAGAAAACCTCAGCCGTCACCAATCGATCGATCGCTATATGCGGTCGACCGGCCCATCAAAAGGGTCGACTGACCCATCAAAACCAAATAACATTAATGTTTAACATTAACGTTTACTTATTTATATTTGTTGTTCTAATTTGTTTGAATTATTTTTGATACGGAATCTTCAAACATCAATGACTTCTTTATTTAAACTCCGATCGTGAAACTTTACATATAAGAATTTTGCTTAGAAGATCGCCATAAACACAATAGTGCCAGTTTCGTAGCTAAATTTTGATGTTAGCTAATGTTCCATTTATAGCTTTATTATTAATTAATTAATTTCTCTTAATTAATTTTCTATTAATTTTCAGGGTGTTACATTCTCCCCCTTAAAAGAATTTTGTCTCTGAAATTTCTAGGGGACGGATAGTGTAATGTACACTCTACAATTATGTTGTACAGTAAGATATCTACATAGCCATCTGTTCAACCAAAAATATAATGTGATTATGCATGTAATATATCTGTAGGTGAGCTCAACCCTAGCAAGAATGTAAGACGTGACGTATAAGCATGTATGTAAACAACCTAAATATTCATGAAACTCCGTATAAGTGCAAAACAGTAAGGAAAAGTGTGGCAATTATCCCTTACCAACCAATATAGCAACCATGATGGAACTAAAACCTATATAATACTAAATCTAGAAAGAGAAAATTCACCAGAGAAAAATTTGGATGAGAAGCCTTTTCATCTCTATTGTTTCCCAGGTGCTTTCTACTGGATCATCTCTCTATTATACTCGGACCAACCTAATTTCTTTGTCATGAAGCTTCCTAACTCTGTGCTTCACTATATTTGCAGTGACATGGGATACTAATGGCTCCATCTCTATATTTGCTAACTTATCAGGCTCTACTATCGTGTTTGTGCCATGTAAAAAACCTTCTTAGATGCGATACATGGAAAACATTATGGACTCTGCTGACTTAGCTGGAAGCTCTACTCGATACATAAGTTTTCCCACCGTCTCTAAAATTGAGAAAGGCCCAAAAAATCTCGGCATCAACTTTCCCGAGGTTCCAAACCTCATAACCTTTCCAAGTGGTGGAACCTTAATAAATACCATGTCTCTCACTGAGAATTCCAACTTTTTCCTACGCCAATTAACATAGGATTTCTATCGGTCCTAAGCGATCTTCACTTGCTATTATGACATCTCAAAATTTTATCATTTTAACTTTGAACATTTAATTAATTTCAAATATTTAAATAATTGTTTTTAAAATATAATTAACCTATATTCAAATATAGGGTTATTTAAATATTTGAATTGTAAAATTACATATTAATTAAATGGATTTAATAACCTTATTTAACTCCTTTTAATTAATAAATAATAGTGGTAAACTCATTTTGTAAATTTATCTGCAATAATAAATAGTTCAGATAAATAATAAAAGAATAAAATCTTAATAAAACGATTAGGTTTTTAGCGATGTATTTTTAAATGAATTTATTGGATTTTGCCATAATTTTTCATTTTGAAAATATCTAAATTAATGTTTGACATATTTTTGGTATCTTTTAAAATTTCACAGAATGAAATAATCTGTGTATTTTATTGTTGATTTATTATTGTGTTACATTTTGATGCACGATCATATTTTTGTTTTTTCATTCGTGGTTCGTACGCGAACGAAATATTATGTAGCAGAGTACCACAAAACCATTTCAAATCAGATCAAATTCAAAATTTTAGACTAGCCTTAATTGAGATGTGTATTTTGATTTGATGTGCTGCTTGGAAATTTTGTTTTGCTTGAGTTTCAAGTAAAGTAAATGGGTTTTGGTTATAAAATCAAATAACTTCAATACTTAACCAAAAATTAGCTTTTTCTTTCCCTCTTTCCTCTTCATTATTCTATCCTCTTCTTTTCATGTTTCCAGTACATGAAAATTTTGGCCTCCGCATTAAAATTCAAAATCAGTTCATCCACTCAACAAAAAATTGCAAAGTTAGGATCTTTGAGTTCGTATTAGCAAGATCTTCGAATCTGGGGAGCTTGGTGACGTGCAGTCGGGTTTGGGTTGTTCGACGTAAAGAGGCCAATCTAAAGTTTCTGTTTGGTTGAGTTTAGGGAGGCAATTGGTGAATCGGAGGTTTGCGTTTGGTTTGTGGAGGAAATTAGCATCTCGTCGCCAAGTTTAGGGGCGTCCGATCTCGTATAAGGTGGCGCGACATTTTAGGTGGCCATACATGGGGCAGTAGGTCGCTTTCACAAGGGTTTGATCAAGTGTTCCATCTTGGGTTGCATAGTGAGTCTTAGGCGATGAAAAGATCATTGGAGAAGTCAGATTGTGATTTCGTGGAGAAACATGAGTGTTTAAGAAGGAGGAGTGCATGACCATTGAGTGATACAGCATGTATATGTATGCACAAGGAATTGTAAATTTGGGGAAGAAAGGATTACTTTTGTAATTGTTTAATTTTTTAATTGACTAAGAAATTGATTAACTTAATTTATTTGATTTCTTATAAAATGAATATCTTCCTCATACGAGGTCGAATCAAGATGCGTTCTTTTGCTTGCACTCATAGGGTTTGAAATCCACACAATTGAATTGGTTTCGTTGAATTTGAAGCTAGTAGAATTTTGAGCTAAATTCGAACGTCATTCGATTTTAGATCAAACCAGAACGCAAAAGCTTTAGCTGGAACTCCGATGAGTTTACTCACCTCTAAATAAACTATATTATATCTGTATTGCTATAGATTATTACTGAATGCTAGGAAGATAGTTTACATACTGTTATTTGATTGTTCGTTTGGATTTTATTCCTCCTTGGAAGCGGATGGCATAAATAACCATTGTTTTGTAGGGAATAAAAGCAAAAGGAAGTCAAAGTGTATACGTACCAAGTAGGTCACTATGGAATGCTTTGAAATACATATACATGTGCGTGACTTACAGGGGACTTTTATAGAGAGACCCTAAGAGGATTCTTGCCAGTATTGATTTACTTGTATTCTTATGTTGCTTATATTGATGTTTGATTTTATTTGATTTGTGTAAGTGTCGTTATAGCAATTATCGACATACCAATACTTATGAAATATCATCTCCTTAAGCCTCTGTGTGTATTGAACTTGTGTTTATATTTTTGAAAAATAATCATTTGGTTCCGTTTTTGCCCTTTTAAAGTTGTTTCAACTATATTTTCAAGTATTTTCGAGAATTTTGAAATAAAGGGTGAGTGTTGTTTAAAATTCATAAAAGGAGATATAAATTGGATTAATTATCTTTCGGAATAATTAATGTTGTTTTAGATTTATAAAAGATAATTAATTGAATTAATTATCTTCCAAGATAATTAATGTTGCTTGAAATTTATAAAAACATTATAAATTGGATCAATTATCTATTGGGATAATTAATGTTGTTTTAAATTTATAAAATATTTTAAATTTGATTAATTATCTTTTGGGATAGTCAACGCTGTTTTAAATTTATAAAAGATTATAAATTTCGTTAATTATCTCTTTGGATAATTAATGTTGTTTTAAATTTATAAAAGATTGTAAATTTGATTAATTTTCTTTTGGGATAATTAATATGGTTTTAAATTTATAAATGAGTTATATCAATTATCTTTTAGGATGATTGATATTGTTTTACGTTTATAGAAGTATTTCAAATTGATTTATTTTCTTTTGAAATAATATATTGCTGTTTGAACTTAGGTTTGAAGCAATTTCAATTTACAAAACAAGTTTAGAAATTATGGTTCATATAGTGATAGTCAATATGGATACAATTTGGAGATATTTCATTTTTGTAAAGTATAAATGTTATTTACTTTAAATATTTTGTAAATTCTTTTCAAATGGGCTCATAAAGATTTTATAAGTATTTGGAATGAATTTAGGGTCCTAAATATATTTTAAATTATTATTTAATATTAAAATAAAAGGTTATTTTGAGATATTAATAATAAATTGTTATAATCAATCATTTTTATAATGATGTTTAAAGTTAATTGATAACTTTGATAAAGCTATTTAAAGTTAATATCTGTGATGTGAAAACAAAGCACAAGTTCGATTTTTAAAATTTTAAAAGTTTGATTCGGTTATGGAAAGTATACGAAATTAAATTTCTATAAAAAGGCATCACTTATATGAAAAGGATTTAGGCATATACTCAACATGAGCGTCGAGGTATGGAAAATTGTCCCTATCTCGAAAGATAAGAATGTACGTCGAGACAAGGTCTGCGAGGCTGTAATGCCCTAACTTGTCTGGCTTCATTGTTAGCCGAAGGATGGTATAAGTATGAAATCGACGAGTGGTGATAAGGGTATGAGATGTAATTTCCATACATGATCATTTTGTTACTCCCAATGATTTGTTGACTATTGATTCTGCTATCATCTGTACGTTTGTCGATTTAAGACGATTTGTGCTCATTTTGAGCATTAATATCCTTGTCGGAAACGACTAAAACCAAAACACGAGTGGAAGCCAAGCTATCCAGGGTTGCTCCCATTATGGTGTCTTCATATCTACTTTGGATTGGATTTGGTGGTATTTACGCAAAGATGTGAAATTCTTGAATTCTCGATAAGATTGGCGAGGTCCAGCTTGGACGTGTTCGAGAGACCCATAAAGTAAATAAACCTCTCATGTATATTTTCTAAAGCCATACTTTCAGTAAGGGGGTGCACCCTCTTAGTTATTGTTGAAAATTTCCCTTTTTTTGTTTTTATTCAAACCTTTAAAATGTTTAGTTAATTGCATCGAGAAGTGCCTAGTGCTCTTCCTGATGTTTAATTTGTATTTTGATCTTGTTTATGTCTATTCTTTCAAATTCAGGTTTTGTTCTAATTTGTTTGCTTTCATTCATCTATGGATACTGTTCTCATGAGGTAAACCTATTTCATTTTTAGCTGCGTAGTCTCACAGAAATATTATATATTCACCACATTTCTTGAGTCTTCTCACGCTGGTTTTCCAAACTGATCTGGGCGTTATTTTATCATAATGCTCGGGTCAAATCGAGTATTTTTCCAAGTTGTCATTGGTGGGACATGGAGTTCATGGAATAAAGATGGTTGTTCACTTACCATTGTATTTTTGTTTTCCTATATATTATTATATACATCCATCAGTAATTTTAAGGTCGGGAAGTTATAACTTCCAAGCTTATGATGTTTGTTTTTTACTCTGATATACCATGTATTTTAAAGTGACAACTTTTACTGACTTCGTTATATTAAATGTTATCATTCCACTACGAGATTTTGTTTTTCCCTATTCTTTTTCTTTTTCCCTAACAATCTACCTTTTTGGCACTTGAATGCTCGACGTTTGAATACTATGGTCTAGACTTTCAAGGTTGAAAAGGAAGGTTGTTACATTTGGTATCAGAATTGAAGGGTAAGCGTGAACCTTGATTTTGGTGGGGTAAACTCATTATCTATCAGGTTAGTGACACCCTAGAATGAATTGAGGTATTATATATTTGAGAGCGTATTTGTTATTATTATAAAAATGTATCGTGTTAATTGGTCTGTAAACTTTGAATTTTGAATTCTAGTCTAGACATAGGATGCTACGGTGTCAATAGGAATTTCAAAACACTTGAATAAAGCAAACAAACATGATATTGAATTTGAAATTTTGGTAAATGAAATATTTTACCTACGATTGTATATTTTATATATAAAGAAATAATTTTTAAATTTATATAGTTATTTATGGCGTGTTTGTTGATGATAATATTTATTCATTATCAATATTATTTGATTTGTCATGCCCGGCTAGTTTAGGAGCATTAACTATTGTTTGTTGATTGTTAATTCATGCTCGATCTGTTTATGGGCATTTATTGTTTTGATAATTGAAAGTACATTAAGATGATCCCTTATGAATTGATTTTCACAATTTAGTTATAACGTGTTCGGAGAAATTGTAATGTTAGAATTCATCTTTTAATAAAGTTGTTAGATGTAATCTAAATGGACAGATAAGATATTTAGAGGATAAATATTTGTGGAAAGGTTAAGTTTAGTAAAAGAAAGTTATTATAATATATAACATGATTTTAAAGGTACACTTTATATGAATATAGTACATATAAAATTATTCACATTATTTATAATGGGTGTTTTATAAGTAAAAAAGGGTTTTGAAATTTTAAAATCTCGATATTGCTTAAAATGATTTCAAAAATTTTTTGACAAAAGAAATGGTAGTGTTACTTGGAAACTTTTGTAAGCATAAATATTTCAAAGAATTGTTTTAAAAAAGATATAGTTTCTTTGAATAGTTACGGGAAAATATCTCAATTTGTTTTGTGGAAATCTGAAAAATATTCCAAGTGATGATTGAATATTTGCGTAGGCAAACATTGTAGTGCACTTAGTAAACTATTCTCGATCGAAATAAGTTCAAGTCCAAATGAACCCAAGTTCATGTTAGTGTATAAATTGTTTCATTTATTATATATATAGAGAAATATATGTAGTATGATTTCAAAAAGGATTTTGAAATAAAAACTGAATATTTAGTTCTCAAGTTTCCTTAAAGGAAATTGATTTAAAATAAAAGGTATTAAAATTGATTTGATAAATGAAAATTTTTAACTCTTGGATATAGAACAGATAATTTAACTCGAGTTATAAATGGGTTAAATTGGAGGTGAAGATTTTAATAAACATTGTTTTATTAAAACCGTAGCTTTTGTTTAAAACATCTAAATTGTGTAAACTATTTGATGTTATTGGATCAACCCACAAACATCTTTCCTTAGAACACTCTAAGGTAGAAAGGGCAAAGTAATTGACTCAGTTTTAAGACCTATATTATGATTGGGCCTTCATTTGAATTTTTAAGTATAAAATTAAAAAAAAATAAAAAAAAATAAAAGTGGCACTTTGTATATATACTCTTAGGATGTAGAAGAGTATTATACAAGTAAATAAAAGTGGAATAATTTTTTGATTTAATGTTTTATAAAGATGTATCCTTATGAAATATTTACAAGTTTAAGTGCAAATTTATGAAGTAATTCATAGATAAGTTTAGTATTGAATGAAGTACTACAAATTAAAATGAAAGTGGTTTAGAAAAAGATTGGTATAGTTAAGAGACAAATAAGAGTAAGTATGTAAGTTATACGTAGATCATTTTATTCTCACGATTCTTGATTTAAGATTCGAGTACATAACTTCATTGTGAGTCACACCAGTCAAAAAAAGAATTTCTCAGTTGATTCTTGACAGCGAACACTTAATTTGGATTCTTGATATGATACCGAGGTTTTTTTATCATAGTATATGGCAAACAAGGAGAACAGAGGTTTCACATCTTGGAACCTGATCGGAGTCCGCACTAGAAGGTCGAGTGAGCCATACGAGTTCGGAAGTAAAGTTTATGTATTCGAGCTAGTGGTCAGATCAAATATTGCGTGAAGATGATTTATATACATCGTACAGGCATAAGCATATTAATATGCTTTATTGTGTGGCTTAGCAAAGTGTGGGGAGTGACTTTCAATTTTTTCTAAGGTAGCTTAGATAATATTCAAAGAAATAACCAAAGGCTGATGAGCATAATGGTATGCTTAGGAAATTATCTATATCCTTGGACGATTGAGAAAGTTGGGAGCCTGAACAAAATTCTAAATCTTGTTTTTAGCCATTTAACATTCTAAATAATGTTAATTGTTTGTTTATTCCTTTATGGAATTTGATTTAATTGATAGTGTGATTTTATAAAATATGGTTTATGAAGTATGATTTTATAAACATTGGTTTTTAAGTTCTTCATTAGGACTTAAATCCCAATGGTTTGAAAAAGTGATTTCGAAAGAATTTGTGAAATAAATAATAATAATAATATTTTGAAACTTTGGTAAAGTATTATTATTTCAAGATATTTGAAAAGAGTTTTTATGCAGTGCTATTTTTTCAAATATTTTTGGTTCTGACTAAATTTAGGCGATTGGGAGTTTTTTGATTCAGAAGACTTGCCAGGTATATTTGTTTACTTTAGTTATTGTTTTAGAAGGAACCAAAATACCACTGGATTCCCCATGTTGTTTTGATTTTAGAGTTATACCGTGCTTTGGTAGGAGGAGCCCATTCCTCGTCATAATTGATTATGGTTTGATATATTTCACTTTGAAGGAATTTGAAAATATATTTCGAATATAAAACCTGGGTATTTAGTTCTAAATTTATCTTTTAAAAAGATTGGATGCGTATATTTTATTATAGAGTATTATCTATACTTTTTTGCATATGGTTGTTATATTGCTTTTGATTTCATGTGGCTTTATGTCACGCTAGAGTTACATCATTATTATAAGTCGTATCATATTTCCTTGTTGCATATGGTTGTTATTGCTATTGCTTATGATAGAAATAGCTTGTGTATGGCACTTTTATCAACATAGTTCTCTTCTGGATTATGTAAGTACAAGATAGGTATAGGGAAGCAAGAGGTTATTATTTGATTTCGTACGCACCTGCATTTGCATCGAGATAGTAAGTTGCTAGCAAAATTAAAAATCAAGCGCAAAAGAGGTTGTAGTAGATTTAGAAATTGATGATTGATTGGTGACTTTATGCCCCAAATATGAGAGGCCATTTGGATTTTTTTTGTTGATCTGGATCAATTGTTGCAAGTTGTAATTTTTCAAGATCAGCCGTGCAAAGGAGGTGCTGTCGAAATTTTCCGTAAAATAAGAAAATTTAAAAGCCTAAGGGTAAAAGGACATTTTCTTCCTTTGTGAATTTCGAGGGAAAAAATTATTTTAAGGAGGGTGAATTAACATCTCGGAATTTTATCGTTTCAATTTTTAATATTTAATTAATTTTAAATATTTAAATAATTGTTTTTTAAAATATAAATAAACTATATTCAAATATAGGTATTATTTATGTTTGCACCAAAATTGTTCAGTAACACCCAATTGCAGATGAAAGCACCAATTCATAATCTCGTATCATAGATAGACAAAATGTAGAGGATATAAATATGAAGAACACTTAAAATTTAAAAGGAAAGCGGTAAAAAGACAGCGTTTATAGTGGTTCGGCGTTGTAGCCTACGTCCACTTTGAATGATTTGATCTTTATTGCCGATTGCTAACTGACTACAATACTCAAACTCTCAAGTTACAATGGATCTCCGACAGAGTAGTTATTTATAGGTGTAGGTCTGAAATATCTGCCTCTGAACTTGGAATACTCCTTCTCACACATAGGTGGGCTTACATAATCGATCAGGGGTCATTTGGGATCGATTGGGATCGATCTCATCTCCTTTATATCGATCAAGATGGTGTCCATTTAGGCTGAGATCGATCATGAGCGTTCTTCTACTAGTATGTAAGCTATTGTGAAATTTTGAAGGCATTTGGACTCCATCTTGATCGATATGAAGGAGATGGGGATCGATCCCAATCGATCCCAAATGACCCCTGATCGATCACGTGGGCCCACCCATACGTGAGAAGGAGTATTCCGAGTTCAGAGGTAGATATTTCAGATCTGCACCTATAAATAGCACTCCATTGCCAACAAAAAAGGGACTTTTGACTCCATTACATCGCTACTCTACCGGAGATCCATTGTAACTTGAGTGTTTGAGTTATTCTCTGTTGTAATCAGTTAGCAATCAACAATAAAGATCAAATCATTTAAAGTGGGTATAGGCCACAATGCCGAAACACTATAAACCCTATCATTTTACTGGTTTTCTTTTAAATTTTGAGTGTTCATCATATTTACATCCTCTACATTTTTTCTATATATGGTCTGAGATTGTGAATTGGTGCTTTCATCTGCAATTGGGTGTTTATGACCAATTTTGATGCAAACAATTTAAATAGTTAAATATTTGAATCGTGAATTAAATATTAATTAAATGGGTTTAATAGCCTTATTTAACTGCTTTTAATGAATAAATAATAAGGGTAAACTCATTTTGTAAATTTATTTACAATAATAAATAGTTTGAATAAATAACAAGAAAACCAATTGTTAATAAAACGACTTGGTTTTTAATGAAATATGTTTAAATGATTTTAGAGGATTTTTCCATAATTTTTAGTTCTAAAAATATAAATTATCCTTTGACATACTTTTGGTAAACAGTAATATTTTGAAATTTCACAAATTGAAATAATCTGTATATTTTTTTGATTTTTGATCGTGTCACATTTTTGTCATGATTGTATTTTTATTTTTCTCGATCGCGGTTGTATGGCAACGAAATGTTGCGTAGCGGAGTATCGAAAAATTGTTTCAATTCAAATCAAATTCAAATTTTTGGACTAGCCTTAATCGAGGTATGCATTTTGATTTGATGTGTTGTTTGAAAGTTTTTTTTTACTTGAGTTTGAAGCAAAGTAAATGGATTTTGGTTATAAAATCAAATAACTTCAACATTTAACCAAAAATTCACTTTTTCTTTCCACCTTTCCTTTTCTTTTTTCCCTCCTCTTCTTTTCATGTTTCCAGTAAACAAAAAATTTGGCCTCCACTTTAAAATTCAAAATCAATTCACCCACTCAACGAAAAATTGCAAAGTTAGTTTCTTTGAGCTCATATTAGCGAGATCTTTGAAAATTTTGGGAGTTTGGTGATGTGCAGTCGTGTTTTGGGTTGTTTGACATAAAGAGGCCAACCTACAGTTTTGGTTTGGTTGAGTTTGGGGAGGCGATAGGCGAATCAGAGGTTGGTGTTGGGTTTGTGAAGGAAATTAGCATCTCGCCATCGAGTTTAGGGATGTCTGATTTCGTATAGGGTAGTGAGATGTTTCACATAGTCGTACTAGGGCAGCAGGTCGCTTTTGCAAGGGGTTGATCAAGTGTTTCATCTTGTGTTGCATAACGAGGCTTAGGTGATAAAAATATCATTGGAAAAGCCGGATTGTGATTTCGTGAACAAACCTGAGAGTTGTGGATGGAGGAGTGCATGGCCATAAAGTGATATGACGTGTATGTGTGTGCATAAGGGAATTGTAAATTCAAGGAAGAAAGGATTATTTTGGTAATTAGTTAATTTGTTAATTAATTTGAATTTTTATAAAATGAATATCCTCCTCACACGAGTTCCAATTGAGATGCAGTCATTTAAATTACGTTAATAGGAGTGACATCTATGCGTAAAATTAGTTCATTGAATTTGGAGCTAGTAGTAGATCAAATTGAAACGTGAAAGCGTCAACTGGAATTTTGGCGAGTTACTCACCTCTGAATAAACTATATCATATCTGTATTGCTATGGATTATTGTTGAATGCTTAGATGATAGTTTTTATACTATTGTCTGATTTTTTTTCCGGATTTGACTCCTGCTTGAAAGCGGATGGCATGAATAACCATTGTTTTGTAGAAAACAAAAGCAAGAGGAAGTCAAAATGTATAAGTAGCAAATAGGTTGATGTTAACCAAGTTTTTAATCGATCTAAATTCAATAGGAGTTAGAACATCCAGACTATGCCAGAATAACTCGAGACTCGACCAAAATAACCAAGCAAACAAGTCAATAAAACTCAAGGAAAATCAATCAATAAAATACTAAGTACATAGATCGTTAGCGATCCATCACCCATGGATCGCTTGCGATCCATCAGGAAGCATCATGAGTCACCAAAACCTCTTTCATAATGATTCATTACCATTTCTCAGCATGCTTGCTAAGTTTCATAGTATGCAAAACAGTCTAGCTCGAGAAGCAAAGACTCATCTGATTCAAGCTGTTTGACCAAAAGCAACTAACTTAAAATGGATCTAGAGAGCTCATACTGAGTCGGATGGACATGAAATTTTGGGAGAACACTCAAAGACACAAAAGAAGTCTTACAAGGAAAAATGGATCATTTTGAGGTTGTTTGATGGATCATTAGCGACCTAACTAAATGGATCGCTAATGATCCATGTAGATTAGGCCCCACTATCTGAAATTTTTGGAGTAGATCCCAAAAACCCTCTAGAGTGTACCTACAAAGTTTCATCTGATTTCATATAGTTTTGAGTGAGTTATGGATGATTCTTCTAGACCAAATGACCCCATGAAGATGAATGATCAAACAAACACCAAATGACTTGATATTTGGACAAGACTCTCAAAAAGATGAAAGGAAGGAAACCCAAAAGGGTAGATTAGAACATAGTCTAAGCACATGGATCGCTAGCGATCCATCACTCATGGATCGCTAGCGATCCATCATGTTAGCTCAGGTAGCCTTGAGTTTTGTTGGACTTCTTCCTAGCACTGAGTAGAAGCTTCTGACAAGTCGGCTTTGGCTCAACTTCTTTCCTACCCCTCTAAATATAATCCTACATGCAATTAGAGATGTAACTTTTTTGGGGAGAGAGCCGCCATTACTCTACTGAAATTCCTTCACTCTTCAACTTTCTTCTCCTTCACAACAGTCATCAAGGGGATTACTGGGATTCTCCAGTCAACCCTTGTACTTGTGACTTATTTGAATTCATTCTAACTTAGATCTGAGGACTAACTAATTGATACCAGAGATATTCAACTAGTATAATCATAATAAAGATTGATTAAAGTGGATATGGCCCAGAGTCAGCCAAACTACTATAAAAATTCTGTGTCTCTTTTCTTACTTATGCTTTTTATTTGTTGTTTAACTAAGATTTGTGCTGTTGATTATTTGCACTGGTGCTTTCACACTCGATCCAGGGTATTGATCTATTTTTTGGGTTAACATTTTGGTGCTTTCACTAAGAACCTTGAACGAGATTTGAAGAACTGAAGTTTGAATCTAAAATTTAGAGAAGATGAGTAGGCCTAATAATAGATCTAAGGCTATACCAAGTCAATCGAAGCCTGGGGGAAGCCAGGAGGTGTCCTCAAATCCTCATCAACCTAACTATGTGATAAAGAGGAGATGGAAATGATGATGAAAGAGATGCATGGTGGAACCTTAGCTGGACAATAAGAGATGATGGACGGCTTCTTCCAAAGGATGGAGCAGTAAGGGATGGCTAGATCTGCATGGAATTGGAATCTAAATCTAGGGAACAATGCAAGAGCCGCCGAAGTTGGATTGGAATAAGATGGAGTCTTGCCTATATGCCTAAAGAAACCGATACTAGGGGGCAATGATGGAATCAACATGAGAATCAATCCCAATGCCGGAATGACTATTGAAACACTAGGAACTGGTGGTACATGAGCTAATCCAAATGCTGGGATACAATCGACGGAGGAATATGTACCATAACTTCCTCGAAGGAATGCTGGTCTAAATGAAGTTAGAGTTATGAATCAGAACACAGGCATTCAGCTGGAAGAGTGCATCTCGGGATACCCCCACTGGAACAACGGGCAATGTATTGCTTTAGGACGATGACCTTCATTGGATGGTGAGAATTGAATTGCTAAACTGATATGAAGGTTCATTAGAGGAGGACCCCCAGATCAAGGTCTACAAGACATAAACAGGAATCCATTTACTGCTAATATCCGAAATGTGAGAAATCATCCAGATTTCAAGCTTCTGAAGCTAGAAATGTATGATGGAAAGACATATCCAATGATTCATATGATGAAATGCATCCAACATATGGTGGTGTTGGGTGCTTCTGAGAAGGTAATGGGGTGGAGCTTCCCATTACACTTAATGGATTTGGATGCAATGTGGTTCAGACAGTTGGAAAATGGGTCCATAAGCACATGTACTGACTTGGTGAGCAAGTTCTTGAGACAATTTAGAGTTCATGTCTCATAAATGAGGATGTACTTACACTCTCAAATGTTAAACAAAGGCTTGGAGAGTCCTTAAGAAGTTATTTGACAAGATTCAATGCGACAACAGCTACAGTTGATAAGTCGAATCCATCATTTATCCTAATGGCGGTAGTATTTGGAGTAGCGAGTAAGGCCGATTTTCATAGCTGCATTGAAAAGGGACCTACCAATGGATCTTGTAGAATTCCACTACCAGTTTGAGAGATATTTGCATCAAGAAGATGCTGAAGCTAAGGATGAAGATGTGGATGCTGAATTTAATGTTATAGAGGACAAGAGATTTCCCGGAGTTAGAATTGGAAGAGACAAAGGGAAAAGGAAAACCGATGATGACTTCGGGGAGCCGAAATGACAAAGGAAGGAGTCGAGATTCTCTTCATACATTGACCTAACTGAAACCTTGGAGAGGATATACTTGGATTCTAGATGGCAGAACCTCTACCGGAGGCCACCTAGAAGGGAGCCCACTGATCAAGAGAGAAGATCTAGAAGTTTTGCATCTTCCATGAGCTGAATGGGCATAAAACGAATGATTGTCGACACCTTCATGATCTGATAGAAGAACTGGTTCGGACTAACCAGTTAACACAATACATAAGGAACAAAACTATGATAGAATTGCAAGAACAACCACCATCCACGACAAATGCATCATGAAACGCCCAAGGATTTAAGCCAAGACAAATTATCCTATGATCGGGGTAGATGGGAGTCGCATCCGACTGCAATGCTTTGCTTTTTCATTTCTTTTTCTGCACTTTTATTTTGGGTATTTGGACAATAATAACCTCAAGCCATTTACACGTGTACGAGATCCTAAACGGTTCCTAGGCACACGTTGAGTTGGATGCCTGAGATGACA
Organism: Allium cepa; assembly: GCA_030765085.1. Classification (NCBI taxonomy): domain Eukaryota; kingdom Viridiplantae; phylum Streptophyta; class Magnoliopsida; order Asparagales; family Amaryllidaceae; genus Allium; species Allium cepa. Next base: position 208,246,141 of record CM060928.1, read on the forward strand.
ATTTAAGGCAATAATAACCTCGGACTGCTTACATATGCACGAGACCCAGATTGGTCTCCAGACACGCTCCGAGTCGGATCTCCGAGGTGAACATTTAGGATTTCAGCTTGTTTCTATTCCTGCTTGTTTGATTTCTGCTTATTTGTTTTGATTTGAATATTTGAATATTGAAAATTTTACATTGATTGTGATGACTGATATTGATCGCCTTAGAGTCCTACCACGAGATTGAAGTGCAGGGTGCAAGTCCCCTTGCCAGAGAGCGAGTGGACGGACTTGTACGATATTGATCACCTTGGAGTCCCAATCGAAGAGATATAACCGGAGTGCAAGTAGTAAGTCCCCTCACTGGAAAGTGAGCGGATAGACTTACTTAATACCTCTTAATTTAACAAACAAGCAATCCAGAGAATTATCACCCTTAACTTTAGACATTAAATGATCTAGAGAGATCACGCATTGAATTAAACATTAAATGATCCAAAGAGATCAAGCATTAAACTTCAACGATCAGGGGAGATCGAGCGGTAAAACAAAATTGATTTAATAAAAGATTTGAATGCCATATAAATAGAATAAAACCGATAAATCATGGATGAACACAGGATGATTTTGATATATGACATGATTCTAATATATGATGTGATTTTGGTATATAATGTGATTTTAATACATGATGTGACAACTCTTAATGAGAAGCAAAAATTGATAGTGATTGTTTGCGTTAAAATTGGTTACAAATCACAGAAGTACTGAAAGCACTAGTGTTTACACACAAATCCTCGACATCCAAACACAGATCTCGGATCCAGATGACATAGAGAGTAAAACTAAAGAAATAACAAAATTAAAATGAAAGAAAGTAAGAGAACAAGATTTATAGTGGTTCGGCTATCTTCGGCCTATGTCCACTTTGAATTGATCCTTTTTATTCATTTTATACTATAGTTACAGTTACAATCCTTTGAATAATCAAAAAGAAAGAATTTCCCCCAAAAAAGAAGAAGATCCCCTTATAGCCGCCATGGAGTTGTTATTTATATGATAGATCTAGAAATATCTGCCCTAAAACTCGGAATACCCTTTCTCATGCGCAGGTGGGCCCACATGATCGATCTAGAGTGGTGTGGGATCGATCCACGATCTATCTATATGGATTTCATATAGATCAATAACAACTTCAAATGAGCTGAGATCGATCGTGGGGAAAGATGATAGCGCAAAATCCTTGCTCTCCAAATTTCATGAAATTCCAGTGTGTAGTTTATGAGATATGATTGATCCAAGTTTCAATTTTCTAGTGTTGGCTAATGATTTGGTATCCATGATGTTTCGTATCCACCATATTTCATATCCATCACTTCTGCATCGATTCGAGTCTTCGTATCCATCATCCCGTTTCCATAGCTTTCGCATCGGTTCGATTCTCATGTAGTGATCCATGTTTTGTACTCCACCTTGACTGCTTCGTATCGATCGATACGACTGTGATTGATACAAAATGGCTCCTTCCCTCTTACTACATTTCGTATCCATCCAGCAATTCCTTCTCCCTATATATTCTTCATATCGATCAATAAGTGATCGATACGAAATGCTTCTCCAAATCACTTGTAACCATTGCCTCTTATCCATCAGTTTTCTTCATTCCTTGTATCGATCCCAGCCTTGATCGATACGAAGCGCACCAGCATGTTCTGCCGCATCCATCCAATCGATACATATGTATCGATACGAAAACAACAACATCCATCGACCCGTTTCCTTCCTGAAGCTGCTTGATCGATACGAATATGATCAATACGAAATGTATCGATATGAACGTCGATCAATCAAATCCAAACACCGTAATCCATCGATACAAAAGTATCAATACGAAACCATTTTTTACCAATATTGATCCATCAATAACTTAAGCATACCAACTCCGATTGACCTGAAATTTGAAAGGTAGCCTCACCTAGCCTTGTTTTTCATCTCCTATCGATCTCACCTCAATTGAAGCTTGGTCCAATTTTGACGGTATCGATCATAGCCTTGTTTCTAATTGATCTCCAATCCTGATATCCATCCTTTTTAGCTAATTTTTTGATATCCCGGCCTTGACCAAAAGGCGGGGTAACATTTGCCCTCTAAAATATGCCTTGATGTAGAAGGCATGTTTTGAATAGCTTCAAATCTGACATCCATATTCCATCCATAGCCACATCATCCGAACCATAATCCAATCCATTACCAAGTCATTCTATCCAAGTTCCATGTCCTTATTCAAATCCACGACTTTTCTGGGTCGATATCTGATCTCGAATCCAGTAACCAAATACTTAGCCAATTCCATGTCCACCCGAACCCGACAACCGAGTTCTAATCCATCCATATCCAATAATTGATAACCAAATCTACAACCTCTCCCGGTTGATATCCAAATCTGAGACCGCTTCGGGCCCTTAGCCAAATCTTAGCCATTCAAAGTCGAAATCCAAATCCATAACCTCTCCAAGTTCTTGCCGAGCATAGTCCATACTTGACGACTCATGTGCCAAATCCTGCGTAATAAATTCTGGCCTGATTCCTAGGCCAAACTTGGTCATCCCGCACCCTTGTCGAGCATAGTCCATACCCGACGACCTAAAATGATAAATGATAGATAATATGGCTCTAAGTTCTAGGCCGAATCCTAGTCACTCTGGACCCGTGTCGAGCATAGTCCATACTTGTCGATCTAAAATGATAAATGATAGATAGTATGGGGTCTAAGTCCTAGGCCGAATTTTGGTCTCTCCAAACCCTTGCCGAGTATAGTCCATACTTAACGACCTGAAACATCAAATAACAAATCCTGTTTTTTTAAACCGTAGCCTAAGTCCTAGGCCAACCTTAGTCAAGTTGGACCCTTGCCAAGCATAGTCCATACTCAATGACCTTTTACAAAAACCATATAAAAATCCAATGCGAAATCCAGATCGAATCAGAAAACCAGAAATCCATATCAAAAATCCAAACCAAGATCCAAACCAAAGAACAAGCATCTAAACCAAAATCGAAACCAGAAAATCAACAAAAACCAGAAATCAAACCAAACTCCTAAACCAAACCAAAGAAAAGCAAATATCCAAACCAAAAAGAAAAAGCAAATTTTACAAACTAGGGCATCATGATTTATCATCATCTCAGAGCATGTCTAGGGGCTATCTCTATCCCCTTATTTGAGTAAGTGACTTAGCCGTCTACCCAAAAGTTTACTACTTATTCCATACCATCCCAAATAGTCGATGACCAACCGACCATCATTCCTACGACTCGCGCCATCGTCCTTTGAGGTAGACGGTGGCTGCTCCTGTTCCACCATCGCATTTTGAGTCCTGAAATATTGCCGCAGCTGACCATTCCTTACGTGCACCTCGATTATATCCTTTAGATGCCTGCAGCTTTTAGTATCATGCACGTCCAGGTCATGAAAGAGACAATGCCTTCTCGATGCCCTCTCGCATTCTGAGGGTCCCTGCTTGTTGGGCTTCGATAAGGAAGGCGATCTCGAGTTTCCATGTATATCCGTTCCAATGTATCATTCACTCCCATATAAGTAGAGCATTTTGGTTCTCCCCAGTGCTTCCTTGCCCTACCAGAAACCGTTAGGAAATCAAATCTATGGTTTCGATGACAACAACTATACAATGGAAATCGAATATGCATATATATTTCTATTTACAGAAAATTGGTAAAGTAACATCACTAGAGAGACAAGAACAAGGATCAAAGAACGTTATAAGAGATTACAAGTCAATAGGATAAATAGAGCAATGACATAGAAGCACAAAAGCAACGTGCACAGGGATCAGACGTCTGGGTGCATTAGCAAGACGTCTGAAGAAATCCTCTGGATTATAAACCAGACAGGATCAGATGTCTGGTTAATTTTATCTTAGTTGCATCATATAGTTTGTCTCATGTACTTGTATATACACTATACGATCCACCTTATAAACTTTCAATTGATATCGGAGCAAGGTTTGGTCAAAGTAAAGTAACACGTTTTTGATTCATTTTAATATGTCAAGTATTTTTCAAGAAGGAAAATCCACAGCACGACCCCCACTTTTTAATGGCTCTAATTATGCATATTGGTCAGCACGTATGAGAATTTTTATGGAAGCTAATGGTCCAAAAATTTGGTCAGCCACTCAAGATAAATATGAAGCACCTACTACTTCAATGAACACATGGACCAATGCATAAAAAATAGCAGCATCTAATAATGCCAAAGCTATGAAGGTTTTATTTTGATCATTAGATAAAAATGAATTCTCATGTGTCATGTTATGTAACAATGCATTTAATATTTGGCGTACCTTACAAGTTAGACATGAAGGCACAAACAAAGTTAAACAAACTAAGATTTCAATTTTACAAAATCAATTCTCATCATTTAAATGAAACAAAATGAATCAATAGTAGATATGTACGCTAGATTTCAAACCATTCAACATGATTTAATGGCACTTGGAGTCAAATTCACAAATTTTGATTTAGTATCTAGAATACTCAATTCTTTAACTCCAGAGTGGGAAAGAAAAGTATTAGCTATCGAAGAAGCTAATGATCTCTCAGCACTCTTAGTTGAAGAGTTGATAGGAAATTTAATATCCTATGAAGCTAATTTGCAAGCACGAAAAGAATTAAATACGAAAAAGAAGAACATAGCATTCCCAGCAACAAATGAAGACTCCGACTTAGACGAAAAAGAAATTGTATTTATTGCTAAAAATTACAACAAATTCAAGAATTTTAGGAAAATGACTAAATTTCAGAAAGGAGGAAAATTAAGTTCAACAAATCAAACATCAATCAAATGCTATGAATGTGATCAATTTGGACATATGAAGAAAGACTGTCCCAAACTCAATAATGATAAAAAGAAGAACAAATTTGAAAAATTCAAAAAGAAGAAGGCTTTCAAAGTAACATGGGATGACTCGGACTCTTCATCATCTGAAAGTGACAGCGACAGTGACAGAGAACAAGCTAATGTGTGTTTTATGGCACAAACTGATGAGTATGTCCCGAACTTGGCTATGACGAATTATTAGAACTTAGCATGGAATTAGATGATAAGTTTAGACAAATTAAAAAACTGAACAAAGAATATATAGCCAAAATAAATAGATTAGAACTTGAAGTAGGAATGTTAAAAGATGAAAAAATTATCTTAGAAGAGGAACTAGAATTATCTCAAGAAAAAATCAAAAATAAAGAAAATGTCAAATTGAAGAGTAATATTGAAAATTTGAAAATTAAAAATTTAGAATTAAAAGAAAAATTGGATAAAATTACAAATAATATTTCAAAATTTAATAAAGGAAAACAAGATTTGGAAAATCTTATCAAAACTTCAAAACCATCAGGTAATAGAAATGGAATAGGATTTAAAAATATTCCTAAACAAAGAGGAAATGATGCTAAGAATTATAGTTATAAAAAGACTAAGAGTTCACTTAAGTCTAATTTGAATACCAAAAATATGAAAATTTAGATTCCTAAAACAAATAATAATTTGATTAGACAAAAACATATTAATAATTTCTTAAAGAATGTAGTCTATAATAAAAATTATATTTATAAAGGTACCAAACCATCTTGGGTATGGCTACCTACTTCTTCTAACATCTAGGACCCTAACAAAGTATATGGGTACCAATTAAAACATCTTTTATTTTGCAGGAACCCAAAATAAAAAATAAGGAGAAATGGATACTAGATAACGGATGCTCCAAGCATATGACCAGAAATTCAAAAATGTTGTCAAATATAACATACATCGATGGTGGAACGGTAACTTTTGAAGATAACTCAAAAGGATATATCGTGGGGATTGGAGAAGTCATCAACTATGGTATTTCTAACTCTCCTATTATTACAAATGTTTTATTAGTAGAAAATCTTAAACGCAACCTACTAAGTATTAGTCAATTACGCGATAAAGGTTTTCAAATAAATTTCGAAAAAGATAGATGTAATATTTTCAATAATAACAAACAACTTATATTCGAAGGTTTTAGAAACAGAAATATTTATGTATTAAACATGAATATAAATAAAAATTCAAATTCATGTTTAACCGCCAAACATGATAATCCATGGTTATGACATAAACGATTTTGTCATATCAATTTTAAATATATTAATAAATTAGCAAAATATGAGCTAGTTAGAGGTTTGCCTAAAATAAATTATAAAGTAGAAAATTTATGCGACGATTGTCAAATTGGAAAACTAAAGAAAAGTTCTTTTAACTCTAAAAATAATATTTCTACAAAACAACCATTAGAATTATTACATTTAGATTTATTTGGTCCAACGCAAGTACGATCTATAAATCACAACTAATAAGTTTTCATAATAGTTGATGATTTTTTGGGATATACATGGACTTTATTTTTGAAACATAAAAGTGATACCTTTGGAATTTTTAAAATATTTGCTAAAAGAATTAAAACACAAATTGATTTAGAAATTAAAAATATTCGAAGTGATCACGATGGATAATTCGAAAATGATCTTTTTATTCATTTCTGTAATAAAAAAGGAACAAGTCATAATTTTTCTCTTTCCCGCATACCTCAACAAAATGGTGTAGTAAAAAGAAAAATCGTACATTACAAGAATGTGCATGAACACTACTAAAAAGTAGTGATCTACCAAAACATTTTTGGGATGAAGCTATTGCCACAGCTTGTTATGTGTTGAATCGAGTAACCATACGTCCTATGACTAAACAAACTTGTTTTGAAATATTTTTTGGAAGAAAACCTAAAGTATCATACTTTAAAACTTTTGGATCAAAATGTTTTATATTAAATACAAAAGATAACTTAGGAAAATTTGACCCGAAGGCCGATGAAGGTATCTTTGTTGGGTATTCGGATCGCAACAAAGCATATAGAATTTTTAATAAACGAAATAATACCATTGAAAGAAAGTCTACACGTTTCGTTCGACGAAAATCTTCTTAACCATCATGCAAATGACGATGAAGAAATAATTCCAATAACAAATACAACAAATTATATTAATAATGAGACAAATATACAAAGTAACACTTTGATATCATCCCCTAGAATTCTTAAGGATCATCCAAAAGATAATATCATTGGAGATCTCAATTCTAGAGTAACTAGAAATCAACTTAATCAAATAGCCATATAGCATTTGTGTCAACTTTTGAACCAAAAATTATAAAAAATCTTCAAATGATAATTTTTGGATAATAGCTATGCAAGAAGAATTAAATCAATTTGAACGTAATAATGTTTGGGAATTCGTACCAAGACCAGAAGATAAATCGGTTATAGGAACAAAATGGGTATTTAAAAACAAAGCAGATTAGACCAGAAATATTGTTAGAAATAAAGCACATTTAGTTGCTCAAGGCTATAATCAAGAAGAAGGTATCGATTATGATGAAACCTTTGCTCCAGTAGCTAGATTAGAGGCCATTTATACATTACTCGCTTTTGCAAATCATCACAATTTTAAACTATTTCAAATGGATGTCAAAAGTGCCTTTTTAAATGGTTTTATTAAAGAAAATGTACATGTTAAACAACCCCCATTATTTGTTCACAAAAAATATCCCTACCATGTTTTTAAATTACAAAAAGCATTATATGGATTAAAACAAGCTCCTCATGCATGGTACGAACGTCTTAAAAATCACTTAATTACATCTGGTTTTCAAATAGGCAAAATCAATACAACTTTATTTATTAAACGAGAGAATAACGATAATCTAATTGTACAAATTTACATTGAAGATATTATTTTTGGTTCAACCAACAAAAATCTATGTGATCAATTTTCAAATATTATGAAAAATGAATTTGAAATGTCACATATGAGAGAATTAAACTTCTTCTTAGGTCTACAAATAAAACAACTTGAAAATGGTATTTTTATTCATCAGGAAAAATATTTTAACGATCTACTACGTCGTTTTGAAATGGATAAAACTTCAAGCAAACCAACACCAATGAGTTCTACTGTTCACTTAGAAAAGGATGATAACGGAAAAGATCTCGATGAAAAATTATATCATAGCATGATTGGTTCTTTACTTTATTTGACGGCTAGTCGACCCGATATTATGATGAGTGTATGCCTCTGTGCTTGATTTCAAGCGAAACCAAAAGAATCTCACCTAAGAGCTGTTAAACATATCTTACGATATCTATCTAGTACTAGAGATTATGGTTTGTTTTACCCTAAAGGATCATCGTTTGAACTAGTTACATATAGTGATGTGGATTTCGGTGGATGTAGAACTGATCGTAAGAGTACTAGTGGAACATGTCACTTTCTCGGACAATTATTAATTTCTTGATTTAGCAAAAAGCAAAATTGTGTTTCTTTATCTACTTGCGAAGCCGAATATATTTCAGCAGCTCTAGCATGTGCACAAGTGATATACATGCAACAAACACTTACGGATTTATGCAAAATTATCAATAAATCTCCAATATATTGTGATAACACGAGTGTAGTAAATTTATCAAAAAACCCTGTAAATCATTTGCGAACTAAACATATAGATATACGACATCATTTTTTACGTGACAATGTTGAATAAGGAACTATTTCATTAGAATATGTAACTACTGAAAACCAAATAGCAGATATTTTCACTAAACCACTAAATGAACAAAATTTTATAAAACTCCGACGCGATTTAGGGATATGCTCTCTTAATGATCTTCTACATTAATATTCTCTCCTTCATTTAGGCTAAGATAAGCTAATAATTTTCCATCCACAAAATTACAACTAATAAAGTCTTCACTTTTAGTTTTTTAGCTTGTTAGTTTCTGAAATTATCTATAAATAATTTTCAAACTTATATATAAATATTCGTACGATAAGAAAGAAAAGAAAAACATATATACACAATTCATACTCTCCCTTTTTTCAAAATATAAACATGGCTTTTGAAAACTCTTATATATCCAGCTCGACACCTACAACAGATAGCTCGGCAGATACACCACAACGGCTTCCTACACCCACACCAAATTAGGAACCAACGTATAGATGGTCCTCATATCATACGGGATTCACTCCCGATAGCAAGAAGTCCAAAGATCTCTATTTGTTTCTCCTAGCACAAAGGAGAAAGTTGGTGAAATACATCACTATCAAAAATAACAGATAGATCTTCAACGAGAACTATACTTTGTACAAAAAGTCACGGCACGTTGGCTAAGCTTTTTGGAACAAGTAGGGATGAAGTTTTGTACTTCATGAAAGAAAGATGTCCATGAACCACTTCCAATGCCTTTTAGTTCATTGGATCCCTCTTCCTCGTATCGTACACCTTCGAACCTTTCACCAAGGCGATTTTCTAGTTCCCCGAGAACCCATGAATATGGAATTATATGGTCTCCACTTAAACCATGAAGGGATAATAAGTTAGAAGATCACAAAACTCCATCGCCATCTAAATAGATTATATTTCTTATTTTATATATATCTATATTTATTTGTAATTTTGTTTCACACAAATAATACTACATTTCATCTAAAAAAATAGAGAACCAAAAAATAAGCAAAACCATTAAACTTCAGGCTATTATTAGAAAAATTGCCTATTTCAGACGTCTGAATATGGACCTCAGACGTCTGACACTTTGATATCCCTCGAATTTTTAATCACTGTGTATATGTCAAACGTCTGTTATAACCCTCCAGACGTTTGAAAATTTTCTCTGCCACCTAGAAATATATATCAGCCTATTTCAGACATCTGAAGTTTGATCCAGACGTCTGAGTTATGTCTCTGCCACTAAGTTTTAAATACTCGACCTATTTCAGACATCTGATACTTTACCTAGACGTCTGAAGATAACCCTCTGACTATCATATTTTTAAAAATCAACCAAACCAGACGTCTATCAAATAAACCAGACATCTTAAATTATCTACTGTGTTCGAATTCGGGTAAACCAGACATCTGAATTCGCTTCTAGACATTTGAAATTCAATCGACACTTTAAAACATCCGGATAATGTTATTTTTTACTTTCATTTCTATTTTCACCTACGAATTATCTATAGACGATTTTTTTTACTCCAAAAACCTTTTCTTCTTACAATCGTTCGTTAAAAATGCCTCCTAGAACTAAAAATCCTAATATATCCAAAAGAAAACAAGACCAACCAACATCATCCTCAAATCCTCAAGTTTGCTCGGATGATCAAATCGAAAGATGGATGAATAGAGCACCACACTCAATCAAGAGATATAAGGATATACAAAAGAAGAGACTTCACACAGATCCATTTTATAACCTACTTAAATTCCAATGTATGATTTGGATGAAATGTGTGAGAACGCCGGTCTAGACACATTGATATCGTTTACTCCCAATGACATCCAAATCGATCAATTGGCAATATTTCTTTTTTACGCAAATTTGGAAAACGCTTCAGTATGGAACACTGAAGATGAAGACAATTGGCTATGGTCTAGCATGTATGGCAACAAGATTAGACTCACTCCTGGAATAATAGGTAGAACTCTAGACTGTTCTTACACAGGCGAAGATTTATACAATATTCCCGATATGCGCTTCAAACCAAGGAATAGTATAACACATCAAACTTGGGAGGATGAAATGCCAAAATTTTCCTCTATATATCTATGACCAAAAGCAAGACTTCTTACTCGAATGATAATCAATATCATCGTTCCACGTCTGGGAAGTCATGAGCAGATAACCGAGCTAGAACATAAAGCTTTATATGCTCTATTTAGCGGAACAAGGGTAAATTGGGCCAAATTTATTTTTGACGAGCTCAAACATTTTTGGACTCGATCATGGCCATCAATTATCTACCCCACATACATCATGAGATTGCTACATGCTCACAACATTCCTGCCTACCTATCAACTTTTGAAGAAATCTCTCCAAAATACGCTTCCACAAAGTTTTTCTCCCTAATGCACTTACCAGAAATTCCTCCTGAGATTATCTCTTTCGAAGATTGGAGGCACAATCGTCTAGTTGGGCCTCCACCTCAACTACAAAATGAACCATCACAAGAGGAGGAACAACATCATGAGACAATTCCTCCTCCTCCTGCACCATTTGACTATCCAAGCCAGGATGAGATTTTGGAGACTCGAACAGAAATAAATCCAAATGAAAGTGTTTGAGATCTCACACTCAAAAATCAACATATATTGTATCAAAACTAAAAAGTTTTAGCTAAGCGAATTGGTAGCTTTGAAACTTCTTTTGCCACACGCCTAGCAACAGTTGAAGAATCACTTTCAACTGTACTATCGGTTCATAAAGAGGTACTTCAAAGGGTTCACGGTCCAACATCTCCTTCTGAGGATTGGACAAACCCAGTGCCTTATCCTCCCGCAAAACATTCCAACTTTTTGAGGGTGAATCTCTAAAACAGGCTTTGACATCTCCTACAAAGCCTAGCTCTTCCCAACAAGAAGATAAAGGAAATGATCAAGATAAAGCTTCTCCAAAAGACTCAAAAATTTTAGGATTACAACTTATATAACTTGATAATATCTTGAATGTACTCAATTCAAATTATTAATGAAATTTTCGTTTTGTGTTATTTCGATGATTGGATAAAAAATTTGTAATTCTTTTTGATAATGCCAAAGGAGGAGAAATATACGTATATTTACAAAACATTAGAAATAAGCACATATTAAGGGGAAGATTTATAAATTATATATAAGTACATTGTATAGTTGTCATCATCAAAAAGGCGGAGATTGTTAGGAAATCAAATCTACGATTTCGATGATAACAACTATACAATGGAAATCAAATATGCATACATATTTTTATTTACAGGTAATTGGTAAAGTAACATCACTAGAGAGACAAGAACAAGGCTCAAAGAGCGTTACAAGAGACTACAAGTCGATAGGATCAATAGAGCAATGACACAGAAGCATAAAAGTAACATGCACAGGGATCGGACGTCTGGGTGCACTAGCCAGACGTCTGAAGAAATCCTCTGGATTATAAACTAGACAAGATCAGACGTCTGGTTAATGTACTCAGACGTCTGAATGGCTACTACATACAAAAAAAAAAAATATAGCCAGACATCTGAAACAAATACCAGACCTCTGGTACTGAACTCGGGTTTTGAAATTCAAACTACAACTACCGCACTTGAAAAGACATCTTCGCTTCTCTTCGCTGCAACTCTTCATCACAATCAGAAGCAACCATAGAACACTTGTTAATGGATGCAACTACTCAGGGAATCTCTCTACCACTATCAATAACATCAAGAACCAAAGAGAAGAACTAACCTTACTTACTTGCGTTCTTTACTTTTATACTCTGATATATTCTTGATCTCTAGCAATCTATACTTGTATTTCGCTCTTCCATATATTCAGATCTCCTCAATCAATATTCTTTAGATATATATATTGGAAGCACTTGTACTTAATAGTCAATATCTGTGTTGTAGAACACATACTTGACAAGAACAAGCTATTGTGACCAAGCCTATTCCTCCGGGTGAAGTGAGGGTGTTTGGTTGTCGAATTCCGAAGGGGAGCTTGGGGACTGGACGTAGGACGGGAGGTCCGAACCAATATAAAAACCTCGTTTGCTTATTCTATATTTACCTAGATTAATTTTATCTTAGTTGCATCATATATTTTGTCTCATATACTTGCATATACACTATACGATTCACCTTATAAACTTTCAGAAACGCTATCCAACTTCCTCTTACCCTTTTTCTTTATCCTTATCCAAGCTTTCACTAGATGGTCCTCCATCCTTAACTTTACGTCCTTTGATTTCATATCCAAACTTGCATCATCCTATTGAAGAAACCTCTCGGCTTTGTGAAAGAATTCCCCAAGATCCATTGGTGGATCCAGTATCAACGATATTTTGAAATCCTAATTGTCCCTGACTCCTAATACTGCTGCCATTAGAACCACCGATGGATCCGACCAATCCACCAAAGCAACCGCCGCATTAATCTGGGTTAAGAAAATTCTGAATGACACTCCTATCCTCCATTTCGTCGATGTTAGTCTCATCACATTTTTCGACCTCTTGATATGAGCCCGAAACTGCTTCAGAAACCTATCCACTAATTCTATCCATTTTCCAACTGCTAGAATCATATAGCTGCTATATCCATCAAGTAAAGGGGGAAACATTGGGCTATAACCTCCTTTGATGCCCCCGACACTTCCATATGTCTTGTATACCTCATCAAATGATCGGTAGGATCCGCCTTACCATTATATACCTACAGGGTAGGCAACTTGAACTCGGGTGGATTCCTAGCCATCCTGATGTTACAGGTAAATGGGCTTTTGTTTACTCCTTCTAGATCTTCGTTTGTCAGACCTCTGAGCATGGTTCGCCTAATAATTTCTACCAATCCTGCATTGCCTGTCAAAGGTTGTCTCCCGTTTTCATTTCTTAACTGCCCCTCGAGTCTTGAGTGAATTTTGGTACGTATTCCTCGTCACGCACTCTTGTATTCCTACTGGCACAGTGCTGTGTCAGATGGCATCCTAGATCCATCCAAATTGATAGTTGTGTGGTGATTTGGGCTGCCCCTACTGAACTGCTTTATGTGGTTGCATGTTGAGTCCCTCTAATCTAGCTCCATGAATCTGGCCTCCTGTAGCTTCTACTGCTTCAGCCTGCCCAAACTGTCTGACAAGGTTTTGCACCATCTCCTCCTGCCTTTTCATAACTACTCCTGCATGGAATCTATCATAGTCTACATCTCATCTCTAATGATGTAGATGGATGCCTGATTTACTCCAGCTCCAGAGGAAGCCTCCTGACTTCCCTCTTGATGGCTCCTTTCTTGTAAAGTCCTTCTAGCCGATTGCCTAACCATAGCTTCAGATCCAATCCTTTAGCTTTCCAAATCTAAACTCCAAATCTGATGTAGTGGGTGTTAGTCCTCTTAGTGAAAGCACCGAAGTGTTTGTGTGAAAATTGGTCACAAACCCCATAAGTAGTGAAAGCACTAGTGTTTACACACAAATCCTCAATATCCAAACATAGATCTTAGTTCCAGATGATGCAGAGAGTAAAAATGAAGAAATAAAAAAATTAAAATGAAAGAAAGTAAAAGAAGACGCGGGATTTATAGTGGTTCGGCTATCTCCGGCCTACGTCCGCTTTGAATTGATCCTTTTTATTCCTTTTATATTGTAGTTACAGTTACAATCCTTTGAATAACTAAAAAGATAGAGTTTCGCCCAAAAAAGAAGAAGATCGCCTTATAGCTGCCATGGAGTTGCTATTTATATTAGTACATCTGGAAAGATCTGCCCCAAAACTCGGAATATCCTTTCTCATGCGTAGATGGGCCCACATGATCGATCTAGAGTGGTTTGGGATTGATCCCCGATCGATCCTATTGATTTCATATCGATCAAGAACCACTCTAAATGAGCTGAGATCGGTAATGGTGAAAGATGATAGTGCAAAGTCCTTGCTCTCAAATTTCATGGAATACCATTGTGTAGTTTATGAGATATGATTGATCCAAGTTTCAATTTTCTAGTGTTGGCTGATGATTTCGAATCCATGATGTTTCGTATCCACCATATTTCATATCCATCACTTTTGCATCGATTCGAATCTTCGTATCCAATATCCCATGTCCATAGCTTTCGCATCGGTCTGATTCTCATGCAATGATCCATGTTTTGTGCTCCATCTTGACCGCTTCATATCGATCAATACGAATGCAATCGATAGGAAATGGCACCTTCCCTCTTGCTACTTTTCATATCCATCCAGCATAACCTTCTCCGTGTTTGTCCTTCGTATCGATCAATAAGTGATCGATACGAAATGCATCTCCAAATCCCTTGTTGCCATTGCCTTGTATCCATTAGTTTGCTTCATTCCTTGTATAGATCCCAGCCTTGATCTATATGAAGTGCATCAAAATGTTCTGCCACATCCATCCAATCGATACATATGTATCGGTATGAAAATAACGACGACCCATTTCCTTCTTGAGGGGTCTTGATCGATACGAATGTCGATTGATCCAATCCAAACACCATTATCCATGGATACGAAAGTATCGATGCGAAACCCTTTTTCACCAATATTGATCCATCCATAACTTGAGCATACGAACTTCGATTGACCTGAAATTTGAAAGGTAGCCTCACCTAGCCTTATTTATCATTCCCTATCAAACCTTGGTCAGAGCTTGGTCCACTTTTGATGGTATCGATCATAGCCTTGTTTCCAATTGATCTCCAATCCTGATATCCATCTTTTTTATCCAATTTTTTGATATCCTGGCCTTGACTAAAAGGTAGGGTAACAGTGATGTAAATACTGAATGAGCATGGGACAATTAGAGATATGTGATGTAAATGGAGATATGTGATTTAATTGGAGATATGTGATGTAATTAGAAACATGTGATTTAATTAGAAATATGTGATGTAATAAATCCAAATGAAATCGAAATGATTGTGATGTATCGAATACACTTAAACAGAGTCTAGAGCGTTAGGATGTAATAGGTTTGGAAAAATTTGTGGTTAGCAAGAGAATTCGAAGGAACTGGACAATTCACTAAGACTAAAGCAGCTGTTATCGAAGACTGGAGATAGGAACTTATTCTTAAGCAAAGCATACCATTTGAAAAGGCATACTTTGAGGGAAAGTGTTAACCAGGTTTTTAACCCACTAGAATTCAAGGGGAGTTAGAACGTTCAGACTATGCCAAATAACACGAGACTCAACCAAAACAACCAAGAGAACAAGTCAATAGGACTTAAGGAAAATCAATCAATAAAACACTAAGTAGATGGATCGCACCCATGGATCGCTGGCGATCCATAGAGTAGCATCATGAGTCACCCAAACCTCCTGCATCATGATTCATTACCATTTCCAAGCATGCTTATAAAGTTTCATAGCATGCCAAACAATCTAGCTTAAGAAGTGAAGACTTGTCTGTTTCAAGCTGTTTGACCAAAATCAGCTAATTTAAAATGGAACTAGAGAACTCATAAGAAGTCGGATTGACTTGAAATTTTGGGAGAACAAGCTAAAGATATAGAAGAAGTCTCATTGAAAAATTGAGATCATTTGGAAGTTGTTTAATGGATCCTTAGCGACCTAACAAGACGGTTCACCAATGGTCCATGTAGAATGAGCCCCACCATTTGAAATTTTTAGGGTAGGTCCTGGAGATCCTCTAGAGTGTTCCTGCAAAGTTTAGTCTAATTACGTTAAGTTTTGAGTGAGTTATGGATGATTCTTTTGGACCAAATGACCCTTGAACACGGATGGACAAACAAACACCAAACGACTTGATATTTGAACAACGCATTCAAATCGATGAAAGGAAGGAAACATAAAAGAGTTGACTCAAAAAGTTTAAGGGCATGGACCGCCAGTGATCCATCACCCATGGATCGCTAGCGATTTGTAACACCCCTGATTTTTAATAACATTATTCATGAGATTTAATTAGATAAATTAAATAGAACAATGTAAATGTTAAGTGATAAGGAGATTCAGATTTGAATAAACATTAATTAAATAGCCATGCTTAATCAATTAATTAATGGACTTAAGATTGGTTCGTAGGATGATTAATCTACACAAGGGTATATTGGGTATTTGCCAAACATAATCTCTACTCTTATAGATATAGATTTTCCTCTTAAGCCATTCACATTCGTATCTCATTTTTTATAAAATAAAACGTAGAGGGGAGCAGGCCATTAAAAGGAAAAGAAAGGAGAAATTCAAGAAAAGTTAAAGAATTTAAAAAGGGGAATCAATCTCAAACTCAGTCCACTTTCCTTATCTTAATCAAGGTGAATATTAATTCCATCTCTATTTTATGAATATATGTTTCGGATTTAAGATTAAATTCGTATATACGATGTTTGGATGAAGATATGCTTGAATTAAAGTTTGTTTAATTTAAACAAGATTGTTTAAATTAAGATTTATATGGTTTTAGATCAAAACCGATAAAAATTGATGTTTGAATGCCATGGAAAAATTATATGTTATGAAAACATGATTTTGGAGTTGGGTTTTAAGTTTAATAATTTTCCAAACAATGGAAAGATTATTAAAAAAATTCGAATGAAAATATGGTTGGTTGGGTTTATGAATTTATTTTAGAAATTATATTGAGAATTTGGGTCTGAAATTTGGATATGTTAGATAACATAATCAATGTGAACTTCTATAATTTTGGGGTTTTTTCTTAAGTTATTTACCGTAAGAATTAAATTATTTTGTGAGGAGGATCAAAATGAATCAACTATATTTTTATTAGAAGGTCTTATCTTCAAAAATTACTCTTGATACTTATCCAAAAATTAAGAGGCGGTAATTTTTGTAAAGCATGTAAAAAGTCGAGGCAAACAATCACATATTTACATGTAGACAAGTTAGTTAGATATAACTTGTTTTTAGTGGCTTTAATTAGCCTTTACTCAGAAAAACAGGTTTCTCCTCTATTAGAGGTACCTTGACCCTTACCATTCACCTTTGATTAAGTCAAAACCCCACTAAGCCGATACCAATACACAAGGAATCACTAGATAGTGCGTAGTGGATTGGAGGAAAGGCGGAAGGTATGGTGCCGAAAGCGTTGCCTCCGAGGGGGTCGATACCTTAGTTTGTTTTGAAAAGCTTAGCGCCTGCCTTTGTTTTACTAAAGGTTTCGACATATTCGAAACATATGTTTTCGAAATGAGTTTCTAATAGCTCTCGAATGGGTTGCCATTTTCTATTTAAAAAAAGGGTTTCGAATGAGTTCCTTTAGTCATAAATAAATGCTTTCGAAAGAAGGGGTTCTGACCTAGTCGAAGCCCTGCTACCATTCTTCTACCTTTCGAGTGTATTGAAGTTACCAATGCTTTCGAAAGCTAGTGTTTGTTTTAAATATGTATTAAGGCACTTCCTAAATGCTTTCGAAAGGCTTCATGGGTTTCGAAGACAATGGCTTCGAAAGGGGGTTTCGAAGCTATCCTTCTGTGTTTGCTTAAATGTTTTAAAGTTTTCGAAAGGGATGGTGCCGACGCCTTCAAGTTTTCCCCAATACTTTTATATGATAAAGAATGGTTTTGAAAGAGATACTTTTGTTTGTATTCACTTTAACTCAAATGATTAACCCAATGGTTTTGAAAGGGATACTTCCAAAGGTTTCGAAAGTGGTGCTTTCATTGGTTTCAAAGCTATGTTTCTAAAGATTAATAAGGAATGTTTTAATACTTTTGAAAGGTGTAATCTGGTTTTGAAAGAGATGAATTAAAGAGCTTCGAAAGGTATATATTTAATATTTTGAAAAGAAGTTTTCTATGCTTTCGAAGGAGGTTATCCAGGGGTTTCGAAAGTGTTGTTTTATAGTTTCGAAAGACTTAACTTTCAAAACAAATAACCCAATCTCATTTTAAAGGAAAACCATGGCATATAAATAAATAAAATACTTTGAAATGGAGTTTTTGAAGAAGTCTTAATAGGTTAAAGGTATTAACTCGGTTATTATGTTTGCTTCTTCATATATATATATATATATATATATATATATTCATATTGAAATAGACTCATCACTGTATTTTGGGAAAGGACAGAACAACCAGCTAGGTTGACCCAGTAGTGAATATAAACTAAGTTAACTCCTGAATGAGTAGAATTGTATCCAAGAGGCCAGGAAGACCAGAATATAGGATGCTAAATAATATAGAAAGATATTGGCAGGTGCCAATAGCTTCTCAGTAAGCGCATGAAAACTGTGTATAGGAAAAGATATTGGCAGGGGCTAATAGGTTCATAGTTACCCCATGAAAACTATGTATAAAGAAAGATGTCAGAAAAACAGGTTCATAGTAAGCCCATGAAAACTATGATTTGATACTGGCAGGGGTTTGTAGCTTTATAGTTAGCCCATGAAAACTATATCCGGATTCAGATATTGACAGGTGGCAATATGTTCCTAGTCAGCCCATGAAAACTATGATAATTGTAAAGATATTGGAGTCACCAATAGGCTCATAGTGATCCCATGAAAACTATGTAATTGGAAAGGAAGTCCTTAAATGTTTAACTGGTTATTAAGCAGGCCTATGAAAACTATTAGGTTAATTGTAATCCTAGAAACTATAACTGTGACAGATAGTCAAAATGAATGGGGTTTGGCAATTCAGAATTGACTTACTTGTTTTGCACCTCATCATATCATATTATTTTAAGATATTTTAACCATTGTGGTTGTAAGAGCACAATATATGGTTTTATAATAAGGTTTTAGGATATTAATGAAGGGAAACCCGTTCCACTAAGCGGCATGGTCTCACTAGATATCTTAATGATTTGGGATGGCAGATTATTATTCATACTAGGCTTTATGTTTGACTCGAAGTTTATGTTTCCCCATAAACTCTAGGGTACTCAATTGATTTTGAGTAGTTTGAGGGTTGAGGTTTTCAAGTCCTCGTTAGACGAATAAAGATTCCAGAGACGTGTAGGAGGCATGATAAATATATAGAGTTCTCTTTTTATTTGATTCTGCCGTGTTGTTTATAATGGCAAAGTTGTTATATTGCCTTTATATACTCTGATCATCCAAGGGGCATCTTCATATGTCGCTCTTGGCATGTGTTGTAATAAATATATCTTCACTAAACGTGGTTAATGATGGTGGGATTATTTAAGGATTTGGAAATGTTTCGAAATGAAATGTGATATTGTTTGATGTTTTAAATTTTTTTTCCATATTCATGTGTTTTTGTGTATCAACACCGCCGCATTTGGTCGACGAGGATTAATAACTATGGATGATTGCAGCATCCATAACCGTTAGTTTTGGGCCTCCAAATAGGGGGATGCTACATGATCCATCATGTTTGCTCGGGTTGCCTTGAGTTTTTTTGGACTTCTTCCTAGCACTGAGTAGAGGCTTCTAACTAGTCGACTTTGGCCCAAAGTGCTTTCCTACCCTTATAAATACAATCCTACCTGCAACTAGAGATTGATCTTTTCCGAGGAGAGAGCCACCATTACTCTATTGGAATTCTTCACTTCTTTAACTTTCTTCTCCCTCACTACAGTCATCAAGGGGGTTACTATGATTCTCCAATCAACCCTTATACTTATGACTCATTTTAACTTATTGTAACTTAGGTCTAAGGATTAACTAGTTAATATCCAGAGTGATTCAACTAGCGTTATCATAATAAAGATTGATTTAAGTTGATGTTGGCCAGAGTCAGCCGAACCACTATAAAATTTTTGTCTCTTTTCTTACTTCTGCTTTTTATTTTTTTGTTTATCTAAGGTTTGTGCTGTTGATTATCTACATTGGCGCTTTCACACTTAATCCTGGGTGTTGATCTATTTTTTGGGTTAACAGTTGCTATGGAAAACTTAAAAATACATATACATACGTGTGATTCACATGGGACTTTTGTAGAGAGACTCTAAGGGTTTCTCGCCAATATTGATTTACTTATGTTCTTATGTTGCTTATATTGATGTTTGGTTGAAATATTTGTGACATGCTATTTGATTTGTATAAGTATCATTATAGCAATCATCGCTTTACTGATACTTATGAAATATCATTTCCTTAGATCTACGGGTGTTAAATGTGTGCTTGTATTTTTAAAAATTAATGTTCGGTTGCGTTTTTTCCATTTTAAAGCTGTTTAAACTACACTTTCAGTAATTTTGAGAATTTTGAAATAAAGAGTAAATGTTGTTTAAAATTTATAAAAGAATTTATAAATTGGATTAGTTATCTTTTAGGATAATTAATGCTGCTTTAATTTATAAAAAGATTATAAATTGGATTAATTGTCTTTGGGAATATTTACTATTGTTTTAAATTTATAAAAAAGATTATAAATTGGATTAATTATCTTTAGGGATAATTAATTTTATTTTAAATTTGTAAAAAGATTTTAAATTTGAATAATTATCTTTTGGAAAAGTTAATTTTTTTTAAATTTATAAAAGATTGTAACGAACCATAAATTTTAACTGCTTTAATAATGTGATTAATCGAATTTTTGTGAAATTTAAAATAATAATAATTTTTAAAAAAAAATTAATTAATATTTGAAATATGTCTAATTTAACATAGAAAACTGTAAATTTTCATCTGAAATTGTGAAAGTTTATTTTATTGTGTAATTCTATTTTAATTCCAATCATTTAAAAATCGATGGTAATAAAATATTTTCCAAACCTGAATATTTTTACATAGAAAAATTCTAGCTCATCTTTTAGGCAAGATGACATTTTTCGTTTTCCCAAATTCGGACTACTTTAGCTCCGTCGATCTTATTTTCTGCGTTTTTGCTGCATTTTCCGCTAGTAGAGAATTCGAATTTTTATAATTCAATCGTACCGCTAACATCTGTATACCGCTTTGATTGTCTCGTCGTGCTGATCTCCATAGTATATTCATTTTTGTGTTTTGGTGTCCAGTATATTGCGATAACCGTGAAACGGTCAACGTGAAACAGTCAACTGTATTAGTTTCGAATTTTTGTTTTAAAACTTCTCGGGACCATTCTATTGCCGTGCATAACCAATAGGCATAAGCAATTATCATTTCAACTTTTGAACTTCTTCTATTCCCAACATTTAATGTAATGTGCTGGTTCCCAAAATTCGCATGCGTTTCTTCCTCTAGCAATTCATTCTTTGGAAAAGAAAATAAATAACAAAGCTTGCGTATATGCTTGGCCTTTCCCTACGCTTCCATCTCTTCCCCTTCCTTCCTCAACCCATCATAAAATTATATCGCCTGCAAGCCTTCACCTCTCACCATAATAGCCGAATCACTGTCGCCCACCCAATCATCTCCTTGTCAAACCGAAATATCAACCTACCTTCCCTCTCCACAATGCTAGGCAACTCCGGCCTACAACCTCGTCACTCTCCACGTCATGCACAGGCTCCACGTCACTTCCTCTAAACGCAGGCGAGCTCAATCATTCACCTTCCGCTCTCCTCGCCTACATCTCCCTCACCCAGGTTCGCCACCACTCAGACCAACCCGACCCCGTACCTGCCACCTCGACCCCACTTAATCCCGTGAACGCAGTTCCCTGCCGAGAAGCCCACATTCGGCTTTCCTCCGCTCCCCACGCTCATCCCCTCACCGCTGAACTCATCTTCCTTTTCCTCTATTGCTTGGCCTCGGCAGCAATAGCGTATCACCTTTTCGGCCTCTTGCACTGTGAGTTATGAAGCGTACCTGTGTATGCGTGTTGAGCGAGTTAGTATGAGGACAATACTATATGTGCTGCGATATATATAGGTAAGCTGTATTTCATTTATTTGATATAAGTTTACTATATGTATGTTTATATAGGATATAAAATCTGTTCGACTTTTACAAAGTTGTATAAAAAGTATATTCTATAGTCTGTATAATAATATCTATATATTAGTTTATGAACATTGTTTATAAAGTATATAAGCTTTGTATTTGTTAGCTTCAGGTCTACTTAAGCCATTTATAAGAGCGAATGGTTCTGGCAGCTATATATATAAGTTATATCGTTTTTAATAAGTCAGTATATTTTATTTGTTCAAAGTGTTATAGTAAATACATATATAAATGGATGTGTGATCTATTGGGTTTTATTTTTGCGAGTTATAATATTTAACATGTATAATCTATTGTTTGCAGTAATGTAATATGTAGTGTACACATATTTAATAAGCTACATTTCTATAGTAGATAATATAAAATAAAATTGTTGCATATTAACGACCGGCATGTGTTTGGGGAAAGAAGCCTGCATATGACATCTGCATGTACATAAAATTTTGGATGATCTTAATAGCCCATATACATACACATTTTGTTGACAGTCTGCACTTGTTACGGTTTTTATTTTATTTTATTTTATATATATATATATATATATATATATATATATATATAGAAAGTCTTTTTTAAGTAGCCACATTCGCATAAAGTAATATATATTTATATATATTTTATTTTGACTATATGTTAAATTGATCTTTGAGAATTTATATATATCTATATTAAATTATCATTGGGTTTTGTATAAAGTAATTTATTTTAATAAAGGTATATATATATATATATTGGTTTATGTCAAAAATTGATTTGGTTCGTTTTCATCAACTTCTATTTATCAGCTTTGTTCGTCGAATCGTGTCCATCTAGCTTTGCTTTGGAATCCACGCTTGAATTCACAACTCATCTCTAGCTTATCGTTCATCTCTAGCCTCGAAAGCTGAGCAATCACTCAAGATTAATGTTCCTTTATTTATTAAATTTGATTTCAATTGAAACGACAATTGAAATATGCCGCTGTTAGTTGTTTACACTGTTATATATATGCTATTGCTTGTATCGGTTCACCCGTGACACCTAACACCATTATCTGTTATTTATATTGATGATATATGCCTGTTATATTATTATCATATCTGTTATCACTCTACATGTTTCCTGTTAGTATAGAATCACTATGGGTTGAAATGATGCATACCTGACGATCCGTAGAATAGGAGATAACCGTTATGGGTTGAAATGATTAACCCAAGCGATTTTCATTTGAATTGAATTTGGGATTACGGGTTGAAATGATATTATACCCGTATATATTTAATTATGGATTGAAATGATAGATATCCGTATCACTTGACCATATGATAGAAAATTATATACAGACACCATTGGTCTATATATATGTAAATATTTTGAAAATCATTTCTATGGTTTGGAAAGAAATATATTTTTTACATAAATATTGATCTTTTTAATATTATATAAATGATTATTTTATATATAGTAAAATTCTTGATTCAAGCTATATAGCGAATTTGATATATATATATATATATGGAATTATCAATTCTTGTTCGAAATGTTTGAATATTTAAAGTTTTGAAACTACTGAAATTGAAATGGTTTATTTTGTGGTTAAAATCTGTATTTGAAATCGATATAATTTGAAATGGTTTTTGTGAAACTGAAATAAATTAAAATTGATGATTTGGAATTTTATTAAATCTGAATTTTGAAAATTGAGTTGATTTGAATCGATTATGAAATTTGAGAAAGCTATTTATTATATAAGGGATTTTAAATTGTATTTAAAACTATTTACATATGTTACTTTATAAATTTATTTCATATAAACTATTTTAATATAAATTATTTTTAATATAAACTATTTTAAATTATAACTATTTTATATAAACTATTTTAAATTATAAACTATTTTAGTTTATATACTATCATTTACATTTAAACAGTTAAGTGGGAAGTGTTATGATTCCAAGCATTATGATTTCTAAATTTTGATTTCCAAAGTATTATGATTAACAAAGTGTTTGATGAAAGAATATTGTTTAAATTTAAGTAAATTATTAAATTAAGTTTTGAGATCATTTAATAATTAAGTGAAATTGAGTTTCGGTAATAATTAAGTTTTGAAATTTGTTTTAATTAAATAAGTAAATAAGTGAAATTGAATTTCTTTAATAAGAAATAAAATGTGATTGATAGAAATTAATATGAGACTTGAAATTTAAAGAATTTAATTTGACGAATTTAATTTAATTCAATTCATAAGTTTTGATATAATAAAGGTAAACTTAAGTGATTGATTTAATGAATTGGAAATTCAATTGGAATTATTTTGAAATGATAAATTTACTTAATTTAAATGATTACTTAATGGATCCATCAATGAATTTAAATTTTTTTGAATGTTAAATTAACTTAATTTAAATGATTATGGGATGAAACCTATATATGAATTTAAATCAATATTTGAATTGTTTTAAATAAAAATTGAAGTTGAATTATAGAATTTTGAAATGGTTAATTTGGAAGTTTTGAAATGTAAATTATAGAAATTGATATAGAAAGACGAATGAAATGTTGGCTTTCAAATTCTAAGTGATTGAAACTGATTTGGTTTTTGAAATTTATTAAACGACCAATTGGTGTAATAATCACGAAAGTTATTAAAGAAACCGGAATCGGTTAGAGACATACTCACTGTCTAAACCGAATACCACTTTAATAACTATACGCAGTGTGTGATCCAGAATGAAGTGGTTGGTATGATGTACTTGGTGACTGAAGAAAGAGAACGATTATGGATAGTCTTGACACTTGTATCAAATTGGAAATAACTAAAACAGGAGCCGTACCGGGCCAAATGGGGTTAGCCACCTCAAGCAAACACACTTCTTCGTAAACTACACATTACTTGTTATTGATTGGTGCGCACACTTGATTTGGGAGTGTTATTTCGCGTTGTTGCGATCGTTGCGGCGATGCGTTCTCACCAGTCCGGATCAGGCAAACGGTGGTTTCACTCCCTTGGGTATTGCCTCATGTGCCTTGTCATACTTGTATCCCTATGCGTGACCACTAAGATTTGTTTTGTGTTATACCTATGGAGTACTCCCTAATAGCCCACTAGTTTATGGTGGAGTTTACAGTGCTGTATAGACTATGACGCTTATATAAAATGTGTTAAGAGGGATAATGGTAACGCCTTAACGCTATTTTGATACTTTATATTATTGATAGGCATTATCTACTTAGCGTACATTACTACATAGTAGATAGTTTAACGGATCCTTAGAGGATGGTTATCCCAAAGGTCCTTTGAGTTACTTGTATTTCATTTATTATTTCACTTGAGTTGCATTTATTGATATAAGAATGTTAATCCTGACTCGAGTGTTTTGTGTTTTGCTTTATGCTCGGGTCAAACCGTGTACCAGTATTCGAGACTCACCTTTGGAGTTGGAGCTTCGCTTAGAGATCCGGCTATATATCCATCTTCCAAATATTCAGTTGATTCTAGTGATGTATTCTGATTCTTGTATTTGACTATTGTATTCGAGACTTCTGTTGTAACTTATTTAACTCTGTTATATATATAGTAGCTTCATGAACTGCTATTCATTATGTTTCCATTGCATATTTTTATATTACTCCGTGTCTGTGATTCTGTGATTATTTATTTACTTTATATGCTGAGTTTTGCCAAACATAAACTTACAATCTGTTATTTTGAGTAATCCAATTCCAGCATGTTTGGATGCGAATAGTTGAAAATATCAGGTTATTACATTTGGTATCAGAGCTTTGGCTCTAGGCAAAACTTAGCATATATGATAATTTATTTACAGAATCATATTCGTTCGTGCTTGAAACTTTCATCTTTGATTTGAATTTCCTTTGAATTTTCGGAACGTTCCTCGGTTTCGAAATTCATTCTTGTCCCTTACTATTCGTATTCTTCTGAATTCTGGAGCACCCCATAGCTCCATGATATGATTTGTAAAGAGGTGAAACTCCTTTACAATTGGCATCGATTCACCGAAGATTTCTATGTCCTCAGTTTCGATGCCAATATTGTTTGTTATGCCGAATTCTATCTCTTGAGATCGAATGTAGATTTGCCTCGGAATTCTGCATTGATCGTATTCGTGGAGTCACGGTCGACCCGGTTAAGGTTGTCCGCGATTTATATAAACTTATCCATCTTCCTATTTGTTATTTAAATTCATCTTATCTTTGTTTCGAACCAATCCTCGAATCAAATTTCTCTTTGATTTGAGTCCATAAAATTTGAATCTCTATCCTTGCTTTGAAGTCCATTCTTGAATCGTCGAGCGAGGAAGTGTATTTGTGAATTAATATTAGAAATGTTTATATACATTGTGTTGTTTGAGTTGTTGATGATGATTTAGGTTTCCGATCGATTCGTCTGATCAACGCTATCGATACGATTTTCAAAACATTTGAACAGAACAAACTGACATAATAATATTTTCAAATTTGGTAAATGAAATAAATTTTGTATGAATATATTATATATATAAGTAAAATTTCTGATAATTGTTAAATGAATTGGTTAACTAAATGATGTTAGTTGATTTTCATCTATTGTTTTGTAAACCATTGACTTACCAACATATAAATAAAACGGAATTACAAAACATGGTTTATAAATTGATTTAGAATTTAAATGAATTTGAATTTGAAAATTTAATTTTCGGTGATTTAAAATTTTGGTTTTAAAGTTTTAAAGATATATTATTTGAAATATTTCCAAATAGAAATTGTTTCCAAGAAATTTTAACTGCTTAAATCAGTGCTCTTCTCCTTGTCGCTGGAAAATAATTTCGGTAATGACGGCCGCATCATCGACATTCATTTTCGAGTTTCGAAATGAAGAGACCAATTCGTAGCTTTGCTACAGTTTTGTTTGGAAATTAAATTGATTTAAATTTCTTAAGTATGATTTTATTTATATATATAGGTATATTATTAATATGATTTGATATATAGTATATATTTATCTCTAAATTGTTTGAAGATGACCGGAAATTTAATCCTTAAAATTTGGGTAAAAGATGATTTCAGTTATAAATGAAACCAAAATTTTGAATTAATATTTAAACTTCAGAGAATTGAATTTGAAATTTACTTGTATAATACTCAATTGCATTCGATATAACTTACCTAAATCGCTCAAAAGTTAACTATATAATTGGATAATATACAATATAAAATGTTTTTATGAATAAAATTTGAGTGCGTATAATAAATGTTATGCACTTAAATTTTAAATTATAAAATGTTAACAGATGTAATTAGAATAATAAGTTAATAGAATAATAAATGAGATAAATAAAACAAATTCTGTTTTGAGGGAATTACTAAATTGAAATAAAATAAACTTATTGAAATATCTTGAATTTAAATTCTATTATTGAATATTAATTAATTTAAATTGAGTTTTTGTTTTGAGAGAAACCTTTTTGTATCCAACATTAATAAATGTGAAATTAGTCTTATTTAATGGAAACCTTGAATAAAAAAAACTAATTGTTGAATATAAATTAATTTAAATCGAAATTTATATGGTTTAAATTAATTGTTTATTTTGTAATTTAAGTCTATTTTATTCTGGTTATTTCTATTCTCCTACCTCCTTCCTTTTAGGGGACAAAAAGTTTTGAGTGGGGGAGAGTGTAACGAACCGTAAATTTTAACTGTTTTAATAATGTGATTAATTGAATTTTTGTGAAATTTAAAAAAAAAAAAAAAAAAAATTTTAAAATTAATTAATATTTGAAATACGTCAAATTTAACATAGCAAACTATAAGCTTTCATCTGAAATTATGAAAGTTTTTTTATTGTGTAATTCTATTTTAATTCCAATCAGTTAAAAATCGATGGTAATAAAATATTTTTCAAACCTGAATATTTTTACATAGAAAAATTCTAAATCATCTTCTGAGCAAGACGACATTTTTTGTTCTTCCAAATTCGGACTTCTTTAGCTCCATCGATCTTATTTTTCTGCGTTTTTGCTGTATTTTCCGCTAGTAGAGAATTCGAATTTTTATAATTCAATCGTACCGCTAACATCTGTATACCGCTCTGATTGTCTCGTCGTGCCGATCTCCGTAATATATTCATTCTTGTGTTTTGGTGTCCAGTACGCTGCGATAACCGTGCAACGGTCAACTGTATTGGTTTTAAATTTTTGTTTTAAAACTTCTCGGGACCATTCTATTGCCGTGCATAACCCAATAGGCATAAGCAATTATCATTTCAACTTTTGAACCTTTTCTACTCCCAACTTTTAATGTAATGTGCTAGTTCCCAAAATTCGCATGCGTTTCTTCCTCTAGCAGTTCATTCTTTGGAAAAGAAAATAAATAACAAAGCTTGCGTATATGCTCGGCCTTTCCCCATGCTTCCATCTCTTCCCCTTCCTTCCTCAATCCATCACAAAATTATATCGCTTGTAAGCCTTCGCCTCTCACCACAATAGCCGAAATCACTGCCGCCTACCCAATCATCTCCTTTTTCAAACCGAAACATCATCCTACCTTCCCTCTCCACAATGGCAGACAACTCCGATCTACAACCTCATCACTCTCCACGTCATGCACAGGCCCCACATCACTTCCTCCAAACGCCGGCGAGCTCAGTCATTCACCTTCCTCTCTCCTCGCCTACATCTCCCTCGTCTAGGTTCGCCACCACTCACACCAACCCGACCCCGTGCCTGCCACCTCGACCCTACTTAAACCGTGAATGCAGTTCCCTGCCAAGCAGCCCACATCCGGCTTTCCTCCGCTCCCCACGCTCATCCCCTCACCATTGAACTCATCTTCCTTTTCCTCTATTGCTTGGCCTCGGCAGCAATAGCGTATCACGTTTTCAGCCTCTTGCACTATGAGTTATGAAGCGTACCTGTGTATGTGTGTTGAGCGAGTTAGTATGAGGAAAATACTATATGTGCTGCAATATATATAGGTAAGTTGTATTTCATTTATTTGATATAAGTTTACTATATGTATGTTTATATAGGATATAAAATCTGTTCGATTTTACAAAGTTGTATAAAAAGTATATTCTATAGTCTGTATAATAATATCTATATATTCATTTATGAATATTGTTTATAAAGTATATAAGCTTTGTATTTGTTAGCTTCAGGTCTACTTAAGTCATTTATAAGAGTGAATGGTTCTGACAGCTATATATAAGTTATATCGTTTTTAATAAGTCAAAGTATATTTTATTTGTTCAAAGTGTTATAGTATATACGTATACAAATGGATGTGATCTATTGGGTTTTATTTTTACGACTTATAATAGTTAACGTATATAATCTATTGTTTGCAGTAATGTAATATGTAGTGTACACATATTTAATAAGCTACATTTCTATAGTAGAGAATATAAAATGAAATTGTTGCATATTAATGGCCGACACGTGTTTGGGGAAAGAAGCCTGCATATGACATCTGCATGTACATAAAATTTTGGATGATTTTAATAGCCCATATACATACACATTTTGTTGACAATCTGCACTTGTTACGGTTTTTTTATTTTATATATATATATATATAGAAAGTCTTTGTTAAGTAGCCACATTCGCATAAAGTAATATATATTTATATATTTTATTCTATATGTTAAATTGATCTTTGAGAATTTATATATATCTATATTAAATTATCATTGGGTTTTGCATAAAGTAATTAAGGTGTGTATATATATAGGTTTATGTCAAAAATTGATTTGGTTCGTTTTCATCAACTTCTATTTATCAGCTTTGTTCGTCGAATCGCGTCCATCTAGCTTTGCTTTGGAATCCGTGCCTGAATTCACAGCTCATCTCTAGCCCCTTGTTCATCTCTAGCCTCGAAAGGCAAGCAATCACTCACGATTATGTTCTTTTATTTATTAAATTTGATTTCAATTGAAACGACAATTGAAATATGCTGCTGTTAGTTGTTTACACTGTTATATATATGCTATTACTTGTATCAGTTCACCTGTGACATCTGACACCATTATCTGTTATTTATATTGATGATATATGTCTGTTATATTATTATCGTATCTGTTATCACTCTGTAAGTTTTCTGTTAGTATAGAATCACTATGGGTTGAAATGACACATACCCGACAATCTGTAGAATAGGAGATAATCATTACGGGTTGAAATGATTAACCCAAGTGATTTTCATTTGAATTGAATTTAGGATTACGGGTTGAAATGATATATATATATATACCCGTATATATTTAATTATGGATTGAAATGATAAATATCCGTATCACTTGACCATAGGATAGAAAATTATATACAGACACCGTTAGTCTATATATATGTAGATATTTTGAAAATAATTTCTATGGTTTGGAAAGAAATATATGTTTTATATAAATATTGATTTATTTAATATTATATAAATGATTATTTTATATATAGTAAAATTCCTGATTTTAAGCTATATAGCGAATTTGATAAATATATATGGAATTATCAGTTCTTGCTCGAAATGTTTGAATATTTAAAGTTTTGAAAGTACTGAAATTGAAATGGTTTATTTTGTGGTTAAAACTGTTTTTGAAATCGATATAATTTGAAATGGTTTTTGGGAAACTGAAATAAATTAAAATTGATGATTTGGAATTTGGTTAAATTTGAATTTTGGAAATTGAGTTGATTTGAATCGATTATGAAATTTGGGAAAGCTATTTATTATATAAGGTATTTTAAATTATATTTAAAACTATTTATACACGTTACTTTATAAATTAATTTCATATAAACTATTTTAATATAAATTATTTTTAATATAATTTATTTTAAATTATAACTATTTTATATAAACTATTTTAAATTGTAAACTATTTTATTTTATATGTATTATTTATATTTTAACAGTTAAGCGGGAGTGTTATGATTCCAAGCATTATGATTTCTAAATTTTGATTTCCAAAGTATTGTGATTAACAAAGTGTTTGATGAAAGAATGTTGTTTAAATTTAAGTAAATTATTAAATTAACTTTTAAGATTATTTAATAATTAAGTGAAATTGAGTTTCGGTAATAATTAAGATTTGAAATTCGTTTAAATTAAATAAGTGAAATTGAATTTCTTTAATAAGAAATAAAATATGATTGATAGAAATTAATATGAGACTTGTAATTTAAAGAATTTAATTTGACGAATATAATTTAATTCAATTCATAAGTTTTGATATAATAAAGGTAAACTTAAGTGATTGATTTTATGAATTGGAAATTCAATTGGAATTATTTTGAAATGATAAATTTACTTAATTTAAATGATTACTTAATGGATCCATCAATGAATTTAAATTATTTTGAATGTTAAATTAACTTAATTTAAATGATTATGGGATGAAACCTATATATGAATTTAAATCATTATTTGAATTGTTTTAAATAAAAATTGAAGTTGAATTATAAAATTTTGAATTGGAAGTTTTGAAACGTAAATTATAGAAATTGATATAGAAAGACGAACGAAATGTTGGCTTTCAAATTCTTAGTGATTGAAATTGATTTGGTTTTTGAAATTTATTAAACGACAAATTGGTGTAATAATCACGAAAGTTATTAAAGAAACCGGAATCGGTTAGGGACATACTCACTGTCTAAACCGAATACCACTTTAATAACTATACGCGGAGTGTGATCCAGAATGAAGTGGTTGGAATGATGTACGTGATGACTGAGGAAAGAGAACGATTATGGATAGCCTTGACACTTGTGTCAAATTGAAAATGACTAAAACAGGAGTTGTGCCGGGCCAAATGGTGTTAGCCACCTCAAGCGAACACACTTCTTCGTAAACTACTCATTACTTGTTATTGATTGGTGCGCACCCTTGACTTGGGAGTGTTGTTTCGCGGTGTTGCGATCGTTGCAGCGATGCAATCTCACTAGTCCGAATCAGGCAAACGAGAGTTTCACTACCTTGGGTATTGCCTCATGTGCCTTGTCATACTTGTATCCCTATGCGCGATCACTACGATTTGTTTTGTGTTATACCTATGGA
This sequence comes from Allium cepa, assembly GCA_030765085.1. Taxonomy (NCBI): domain Eukaryota; kingdom Viridiplantae; phylum Streptophyta; class Magnoliopsida; order Asparagales; family Amaryllidaceae; genus Allium; species Allium cepa. The sequence continues at coordinate 208,278,596 of CM060928.1, forward strand.
GTACTCCCTGATAGCCCATAGTTTACAGTCGAGTTTACAGTGTATAGACTATGACGCTTATATAAAATGTGTTAAGGGGGGATAATGGTAACGCCTTAACGCTATTTTGATACTTTATATTATTGATAGGCATTATCTACTTAGCGTACATTACTACATAGTAGATAGTTTAACGGATCCTTAGAGGATGGTTATCCCAAATGTCCTTTGAGTTACTTGTATTTCAGTTATTATTTCACTTGAGTTGGATTTATTGATATAAGAATGTTAATCCTGACTCGAGTGTTTTGTGTTTTGCTTTACGCTCGGGTCAGACCGAGTGTACCGGTATTTGAGACTCACCTTTGGAGTTGGAGCTTCGCTTGGAGATCCGGCTATATATCCATCTTCTAGATATTCAGTTGATTCTAGTGATGTATTCTGATTCTTGTATTTGACTATTGTATTCGAGACTTCTGTTGTAACTTATTTAACTCTGTTATATATATAGTAGCTTCATGAACTAATATTCATTTTGTTTTCGCTGCATATTGTTATATTACTCCGTGTCTATGATTCTGTGATTATTTATTTACTGTATATGCTCAGTTTTTCCAAACATAAACTTACAATCTGGTATTTTGAGCAATTCAATTCCGGCATGTTTGGATGCGAATGGTTGAAAATATCAGGTCGTTAGAAAGATTATAAATTTATTAATTTTCTTTCGAGATAATTTATATAGTTTTAAATTTATGAAAGAGTTATATCAATTATCTTATAGGACGATTAACGTTGCTTTATACTTTATAAAAGTATTTTAAATTGATTTATTTTCTTTTAGGATAATAAAATATCGTTTGAATCGAGATCTGAAACAATTTTGATTTACAAAACAAGTTTAGAAGTTACAGTACAAATAGCGATAGTCGCTATGAATGCAGTTCAAAGATATTTGGTTTTCGTAAAGTATAAAAGGTTATTCATGTTAAATATTTTGTAAATTCTTTTCAGATGGGTTCATAAATATTTTATAATAATTTAGAAGGAGTTTTGGGTTTCAAATATATTTTAAATTATTATTTTATCTAAAAGTAAAAGGTTATTTTGAGATATTAATAATAAATTATTTTAATCCGTTATTTTAATAATGATGTTTAAATTAATTAATAACTTTAATAAGACTGTTTAAAGTTAATAACTAAGATGTGAAAACAAAGCAAAATTTTGGTTTTTAAAAGTTTGAAAGCTTGATTCAGTTATGGAAAATACAAGAAACTAAATATCCGTAAACGACGTCACTTATATGGAAAGAATTTAGGCACATACTTAACACTAAATGTTGAGGTATGGAAACTTGTCTCTATCTCGAAAGATTAGAGCGCACGTTGAGATAAGGTATGAGAGGCAATAATGCCTCAACTTGTCCGACTTTATTGTTAACTGAGGGACAATACAAGTTTGAAATCGGCATGTGGTAATAGGGGTATGAGATGTAATTTCCATCTAAGATCATTTTGTTACTCTCAATAGTTGATTAATTGACTATATATTCTGCTAACTTCTTTGTATTCATCGACAATATATGCACATTTTGAGCGTTGATACCCGTTGTCGGAAATGACTAAAACCAAAGCACGAGTGGAAGCCAAGCTATCTGGAATTGCTTCCATTAGAATATCTTCATATCTTATGTAAATTAGATTCGGAGGTATGTGTTATCCCGCCTTTTGGCAACCCCATGATACCAAAAGATTAATCGAAAACCAAAGACAGTTCGTCTCAAAGATTGGTTATATATTGTTTCACCATGGATATCGATGAATTTTGTCCGAGCCCGGATCAGGCTACAATTGATAGGACACGGCAAGCAAAGACATGAAAGCCAATATTTAAAATTTCAAGTCAATCCGAGTCCATATGTTCAAGTTATGATCGATGCAATTTTGAGCAGATAACCCTGTTTTCGCATCCATCACTAACCCAGAGTTCGAATCGATCGCGTTCGCCTCGATCAAAATAGCCTCGTCATCGTATCCATCAGTAATCCATGCTTCGAATCAATCATTTCCGTGTCCATCATCGCGTCACAGTTTGCATCGATCTACTTCGTATCCATCCTCAAGCACTAGTTCGTATCGATCGACTCCGTCAACAGGTAACTCGCTTCGTATCGATCGATCAATATATAGTTAGTATCCATAGAGGATGCGTTTGTTCGAATCCATCAGATGGCCTTGGTTCGTATCCATCAGATGACCTTGGTTCGTATCCATCACAAATATCACCTTCCATTGATACGAACTGCGCCATCTTCATCGATACGAACTAAGCCATCTCCTTCGATTCGAACCGGGTATACTGCAAATCGATATAAAGTGCATGTGGTTGATCAGTTCGAACTATGTAACGGTCCTCGATACAAAGGAGGCGAAGTTCAAGGAGCGACCTAGTCGTTTCGGCATAAGAAGTGGATCGATGCGAGGAGTGCGTGCTACGTCGTCTCGAAGACACGTGCATCCATCGATTCGAAGGCATGGATTCGAAGTACTCGACTCAAAGCAAACAGCCAACCGAGGAACTTCAACTCGTATCGATCATAACTCACAATCCACTGGTCCAAATGCTATGAAATTTTCATAGGAGCTTGCGTACATGCTGACGATTGTCTCTGCCAAGTTTCAGCTCGATTGGACAATTTCTTGATCGATACGAAATCAATTCACATCGATCACAGATCAAGTCGAAACTTGGTAGGACTGGTCGCGTGGGCCCATTCACGTGGCACAAGAAGTCTCCTGAAGTTTGAGCGTGATATCAGCCTCCTACGCATATAAATAGCCTCCTGAAGCCTATGGAAAAGGGATCCTTTGGCCATTCAATGTCCAGACTCTGTCGGATTCAATTCTATATCTTACCATCACCATTGTATTCAAACTTCAAAGCTATAATCTATTGTAACATGCTATAATAGATTGAAATCATCAAGTGAATCAATAAAGTTATCAAGTTCAGAGTGGATGTAGGCAAGATCGCCGAACCACTATAAAATCTGTGTTGATTACTGCTTTTCTCTGCATTTCCTGAGTGATTTTTATACTTGTTATTTATCTGAAGTTTGTGATCATGATTTATCAATTATTGGGTGTTTGTGACCAATTTTGGCGTAAACATTTTTGGTGCTTTCACCGAGAAGGCTAATTCAGGAGTTCTATCAGTTGAATTTGAAGTTTAGAGATTCAGATCCAAAGAGTCAAGACAAGGCAATCTAGTAGAAGGCAGAGACCAGAGAGAAGCCAACACGAAGGAAGTCAAGAGGCTTCTTCAGGAGCGAACCAAGCTTCAGTCTTCATCACCAGGGATGAGATGGAGGCAATGATGAGGAGACAAGAAGAGATGATCCAGAATTTGTTTCAGCAGATTGGGCAACTTGGAGCACAGAATCAAGGAGCAGATGGAGTTCAGAACGGAGCAGGACTTTCTGAGACGGCACCAGAGCTAGGGGCACTCGCCTAGAGCACGCTGACCTAATACCAAGAAGAGCATCGGGTGGGTTCGAACAACACGGCATTGGCAGAGAAGAGGAAGCTCATCCAGGAGAACAGATTCCAGAATTCCCTCATGAACTCGAGGGGCAGGTCGAAGGCAATGGACGAGGATTGCAGCTAGGAGACAATGACAGGTTGGCGGAGATGGTCAGACGAGCTATAAGAGGTGGATTGGTAAACAAAGACTTGGAGGATGTGAATAAGAGTCCTTTTACCACAGCAATCAGGCGAGCTAGGAACCCACCGGATTTTAAGCTACCATCATTGGATATGTATAATGGGAGGACAGACCCTACGGTTCACTTGACAAGATATATGAGGCATATGGAAGTGCTGGGGGGCATCAGAGGAGGTCATGGCACGGTGCTTCCATTGTACCTGGCGGATATTGCGGCATTATGGTTTAGGCAGCCGGAGAGCGGATCTATCGCGACATGGAATGATTTGACTGAAAGGTTTATGAGGCAATTTAGGGTCCACATTTCGAGACCCAAGAATGTGATGAATTTGGCAGCACTGAAACAAAGAGCTGGGGAGTCTTTGAGAAGCTTTTTGACACGATTCAATGCAGCTGCAGCATCGGTGGATTGACCAGATCCATCCATGGTCTTGATGGCAACTGTATCGGGCATAGTTGATGGCACGAAATTGAAGAATTCAGTGACAAGAGATCCTCTATGGATCTAGGGGAATTTTATCATGATGCTGAAGGATTTTTATGGTTAAAGGATGCAAATGCTGAAAGAGAGGAAGGAGAGGGGATCGATGTTTATGCGATTAAAGGCGGAAATCCTATTGAAAAAGGTGCAGAAACAAGCAAAGGGAAACGAATGACTGAGGATAACAACAATAGATCAACACGGCCACGAAAAGAACCAAGATTCACCTCATATACGGAACTGAACGAAACTTTACAGCGGATCTACCAGGACACCAGGGGATAGGTTCCTTATCGAAAGCCGATGAGGAGAGATCCGACTAGCAACGAGAGAAGGTCAGACAAGTATTGCTCTTTCCATGAGTTGAATGTTCACAGCATAAACGATTGCAAACACCTAAAAGATGAAATCAAGTGGCATATCCGAAATGGCTTGCTATCGCAATATGTGAGAAGGAGGCCACGACGGCGGAACAAGAACGACCATCGCCTGCACCAACGGAAAATGGCCTAGGATCGAGACGTCAGCTGATTATCAATTGATTGAAATAAGGACGGACGAGTGGCAAACTCCATACCGCCGCGACTAAGTTGTTTACACATGTACAGGACCACGAACGATCCTCAGGCATGCTCTGATACAACTATAAACCATATCGACGTGGGTGTTTGCGCTCTGACGCCGCTGTTTTACTTTTGTTTTTTACTTCTTATGTTTGGATTGGATTTTGTTGGACATTTCTGTTGAAAATATCGGTTGAATGGATATTTAGTTTTGATAATTCTGAAACGGCTAAGCTGCTTACACATGTACGGGGTCACGAATGGTCCTTAAGCATGCTCTGAGATAGCGACAAACCGCCTTGACAAACGATACAGAAATCCACTCGAATGTGAAATCTGGTATTGATAATACTAAGTCCCCCCTATGCACACATTTCTCCACGAACGGTACCCGATCGTGAACAATCATAATTTGCCTCGAACGAATCCGACCTCGAACGGTCAAATTTCGCCATGAACGGCACCCAATCGCGAACGATCATAATTTGCCTCGAACGGCATCCGACCTGGAACGGTCACATTTCGCCACGAACGACACCCGATCGCGAATGATCACACTTTGCCATGAACGGCATCCGACCGTGAACGGTCCCATTCCATCATTTGCCGCGAACGTTATCCGACCATGAACGGTCCCATTCCATCATTTGCCACGAACGGCATTGATCGCGAACGATCCCGTTTCACCTAAAATGGCATTCGACCCCGAAAGATCGTCATTCGAGGTCATACGAAGCTGTCAAGTTCTTTACAGGTCGTTGACAGGGTTTGAACATCTAGCTCATAGCATTACAAAATACACCTTCCTATCACAAGGCATGTTTTGGAGGGCAAGTGTTAACCGCCTTTTGGCAAGGCTGTGATACCAAAAGATTAATCGAAAACCAAAGACAGTTTGTCTCAAAGATTGGTTATATATTGTTTCACCATGGATATCGATGAATTGTGTTCGAGCCCAAATCAGGCTACAATTGATAGGACACGGCAAGCAAAGTCATGAAAGCCAATGTTAAAAATTTCAAGTCAATCCGAGTCCGTATGTTCAAGTTATGATCGATGCAAGTTTGAGGAGATAACCTTGTTTTCGCATCCATCACTAACCCATAGTTCGAATCGATCACGTTCGCCTCGATCAGAATAGCCTCGTCATCGTATCCATCAGTAAGTCATGCTTCGAATCGATCATTTCCATGTCCATCATCGCGTCACAGTTCGCATCGATCTACTTCGTATCCATTCTCAAGCACTAGTTCGTATTGATCGACTCCGTCAACAAGTAACTCGCTTTGTATCGATCGATCAATATATAGTTAGTATCCATAGAGGATGCATTTGTTCGAATCTATTAGATGGCCTTGGTTCGTATCCATCAGATGGTCTTGGTTCGTATCCATCACAAATATCACCTTCCATCGATACGAACTGCGCCACCTTCATTGATACAAGCTAAGCCATCTCCTTCGATTCGAACTGGGTATACTGCAAATCGATATGAAGTGCACGTTGTTGATCGGTTCGAACTATGTAACGGCCCTCGATACAAAGGAGGCGAAGTCCAAGGAGCGACCCGGTCATTTCGGCATAAGAAGTGGATCGATGCGAGGAGTGTGCGCCACGTCGTCTCGAAGACACGTGCATCCATCGATTCGAAGACATGGATTCGAAGTGATCGACTCGAAGCAAACAGCCAACCAAGGGACTTCAACTCGTATCGATTATAACTCACAATCCACCAGTCCAAATGCTATGAAATTTTCACAGGAGATTGCGTAAATGCTAACGAATGTCTCTGCCAAGTTTTAGCTCGATTGGACAATTTCTTGATCGATACGAAATCAATTCGCATCGATCACAGATCGAGTCAAAACTTGGTGGGACCAGTCGTGTAGGCCTACTCACGTGCCAGAAGAAGTCTCCCTAAGTTTGAGCGCGATATCAGCCTCCTATGCCTATAAATGGCCCCCTGAAGCCTATGGAAAAGGGATCCTTTGGCCATTCAACGTCCAAACTCTGCCGGATTCAATTCTATATCTTACCATCACTATTGTATTCAAACTTCAGAGCTGTAATCTACTGTAACCTGCTGTAACAGATTGAAATTATCAAGTGAATCAATAAAATTATCAAGTTCAGAGTGGATGTAGGCAAGATCGTCGAACCACTATAAAATCTGTGTTGATTACTGCTTTTCTTTGCATTTCCTGAGTGATTTTTATACTTATTATTTATCTGAAGTCTGTGATCATGAATTATCAATTATTGGGTGTTTATGACCAATTTTGGCGCAAACAGTATGCGCGCGGAGATATGAAATACTACAATTCTTAGTAAGGTTGCCGGGGATCGGCTTGGATGTGTCCGAATGAGTCACAGATTAATTAAACCTCTTTTGTATATTTTATAAAGGTATACTTTCGGTATGGAGGGTGCACCCTCCTAGGCATTGTTGGAAATTTTCCCTTCTCATATTTTGATTCAAACCTTTGAATTTTTTTATTAATTGCATCGAGAACTACCTAGTGCTCTTCTCAGTGCTTAAATGTTTATGTCCATTTTTTAAGTTTGGAATTTGATCTTGTCTATGACCATTCTTTCAAATTTGAGTTTTTCTCTAATTTGTTTCCATTCTTTCATCTGTTTATATTATTCTTGTAAGGCAAAACTATTTCGTGTTTAGCGGCGTGGTCTCATAGAATTATTATATATTCACTACATTTCTTGAGTTTTCTCACGCTGGTATTCTAGACTGATCCAGGTGTTATTTTGTCATAGTGCTTGGGTCAGATCGAGTATTTTTCCAGATTGCCGTTGGTAGGACATGGAGTTCATGGAGTAGAGCTAGATGTTCATCTGCCGTAGTATTTTTATTTTCTGCTGTATTATTATGTACACCCATCAGCAATTATAAGGTGAAGAAGTTATCGGCTGATGAAATTTGTTTTTTAATTATGATATACCATGTATTTTAGAGTGATAGATTTTACTATCTTCGTTATATTGAATGTTATCATCTAATGTCAGATTATATTTTCCTTATTCCTTTTCTTTTTATCCTAACAATTTGCCTTTGTAGCACTTGAATGCTCGACATTTGAATACCATAGATGTGTAGGATCGATTTCACCCTAAGGGGGTGAATAGGGTGATACTAAAAATAATAATAATTAATGCAAAAATATATATAATAATTGCAGCGTAGATAATAGCAGAATAATAAAAGCAGAATTAGAACAACATAGATTGCAAGCTTTAGTTAATTGTCTCTATACGTATATACATACATGTATGTATATATGACTTGATTGCACTTGTATCAATTTGTGGTCATTAATATATACTTTTGACTGATCTGGTTCTAGAAGTCTTCATGTGTGAGCATTTATATTTTGGTTCTGCACTGTGTATATACATTTGTGACCATACATGTATATATGTATGTTACAGTTTGATTTTAGAGTGGTCTGCACTTCCATGCTATGTTGTACGCGTGCACTTGTTCCACTTGGAGTCTTCACTTGATGCTTAATGTGTGTACTTGTATCTCACCTATATGTAGCTTTCCTTTAGCCTGTACATGTTGCCGTCCACCTTGATTTGTTGTTGCCTCTGGTTTTGATGACCATGTTATACTGATCTGTTACATTTTGTTATTGAGTGGTGTGGCATTTTATTCTTATGTGACACTTCACTTTGTATGCTATCACTGCTCTTTTGGTTTATTTGGGTTACTCTATTTGCATTGCTTCGAGTTGGTTCAAGGTTTGCTTGATGAATGTCTATGCAGTTTCTTGTAGTCTTGGCATAACTTTTCGTTGCCTCTACTTTCATGTGATGTCTCTATACATATATACATACATATATGTATGTATGTATATATGTATGTGTGTGATTGTACTTTAGTATTGCAGTCTTGTTCATTACTGCATATATGCTGTTTCCTCTTGAAAACTGTTGCATATTTAGAATGTCCTCATGTTGCATATCTATGGTTTAGATGCATGTTCCACTGAGTCATTGAGTTATGTGTTCAGTTGCTTTTGTTCTAGAGCTTGCTTTTGTTCGTGCTTGAGTTTGCATTTGAGCCGGTGTTCTGTCCTTGTGTGCTTGTTGTAGATGTAATTTTGCTGTTTTGTTCCTTGTTCGAGCTGCATCACTCTGAACTGATATAAGTTTGTACTTATATGTTGTTAGTCCTTGAGAAGAATGGTTTTGACGACAACAACCTTAGGATTTATTATAAAATATAATTACTAATATTATAGAAAAAGATATATATGTATATGCGGGATATAAACATGTAGGTACCAAGAGTGAAGACTGTAAAGTATAGAGATACAAGACTAATGAATTTAAAGGTCGAAGATATCAAGATTGAAGACTCATGAGTATCAACATATCAAGAGTTCAAGATTTCAAAGTGCAAGATAAGTATTGAGTCTAGAATTATGTTAAAAATTCTGGAAAGCGCTTACATCTTTATTCGAAATTTATCTTGGAATGGAATCCACTTCGAGCCTGTTAAAGGTGTGGAACCCTAGTGGGATGGAACCCACGACATAATGGAACATATAGTGGTCCTATTTTGATATCCACTAATTTTATAAAAATGATTTTCAAAAATATCTCTTATTTTTAAAAAAATGTTTTCAAAACTTTCTTTTCAAAAAGACATCTCTTTTGGTTTTAAATAATTTAGCCTCGAAATTATCTTTATCATTTTTTAACATTTTGATTTCAAAATTGTCCTTGATTTTAAACTATCTATTGTTTTAATATTTAACTTTTAAATATTTATATACTCAGATTTTAAATCATTAAGATTATATATCAAAAATTACTTTCTAAACTCTTTTATATGTTTAAACTATATTCAAGTACATTTATAAAAGTTTAGAAATTGTTTTGAAAAATTATAGAAACCAATTTTAATAAGAAAATCAAAATCACTATTTTTTCCTAGAGCATGTCGACATACTCCTACCCCCCATGTCGATATGGTGCCCGTTAATTTTCAATTTTCAAATTTTCAAAAGAAGTGTCTATTCGTCGTATCCTTTCACGAATAGGTATGGCTGTTGATCTCTATAAATACCAGTAAGTTACCAAATTTTCATTCATTTTCTCTCCTCTTAATCTTCCATATTTATTCTAAAGAATCCTAAACCATACTCTGCCGTAATACCAAGTGAATCGAACTTAATTATCTCTTGTTTGATTCTCTGCCACTCTCTCCATAAGATCTCAATGCTATTCAGAGTTATAGGAATATTTGTAAATGAAACTGTTGAGTAAAAGGTGCGATTAAGCCTTGAAATCAATTGAGTGTGATTGTTGCCTCGGAAATCAATTAGGTGATCTTGTGGCCTGGTAAATCAAGAGAGTTTGCCCCGAAATCGAATACAGGAGGGTGTGCCTCATGGCCTTGAAATCGAGGGTGTACTCTAGGAGACTATTTTGAAAAAAAATCTATACAATTGTGCGGGACTCGATGTAGGGTAACTTCGAACCAGTATAAAATCCTGGTGTGTTTATTTCTTTACTACTTTTATTTATCATTTGCATATGTGTCTAACTCTGTGATTATATCTGTGTCTGTATATTGCATTTGTTGGTGATTAAATTACTTAAGTTTTGAAAAGATTGAGTCAATCCACAAAACACTATTCACCCCCTTTAGTGTTATTCTAGCCTTAAGATTTGTAATCCGTATTTCTCACATTTGATGTGAGAGCAAGGTTTTCAAAGTTTTCATAACCTGAATTTTGAAAAATTAAAAAAATGGCTATTTTTGGGAATTTTGTTAACCCTAATTTAAATCTGTTCAAATCATCATTGTCTCATAAGTATGCATATAGTTATTATATAAAACCAAATTTTCTATCAAGTTTGTATTCTGTGCAGGAAGAAAAATGTTATATGGCCCTTGAAGAATCAACTCTCAATGGACAAATTGTACAAATCAAGAAGAATAAGTGGATACTTGATAGTGGATGTTCAAGACACATGACTAGTATTCCAGATATGCTGAATGATATTATCTACAAAGATGGAGGATTGATTAATTTTGGAGACAACTCAAAAGGATGTGTGATTGGCGTCGACAATGTCGGTAACTCTAAAACTCCTACTATTTCTAATGTGTTATTAGTTAATAATCTGAAACACAATCTACTTAGTATTTGTCAACTTTACGATGAAAGATACAAAATTAAATTTGAAAAAGATAATGTTACATCGAAGATAATAATTCAAATATTATATTTGAAGGAGTTAGGAAGAAAAATATTTATATTTTTAGTATGAAAATGTCAAATGATAATCTATGTCTTTTGGCTAATACAAGTGACCCTTGATTTGGCATAAAAGATTTAGATATTTGAATTTTAAACTCTTATCTAAAATTTCTAAACTTGATCTAGTAAGAGGTCACCCTAAAATGAATTTTAAAATAGATAGTATATGTGATGCCTGTCTGTTAAGAAAATTTAGGAAGAGTTCTTTCAAATTAAAAGATATGATCTCAACTTCAAAACCTCTTGAGTTACTTCATTTAGATTTATTTGGTCCATCTCAAATTCAATCAATAAATCATAATAAATATGTCTTTGTAATTGTAGATGATTATTCTAGGTTTACATGGACAGTTTTTATTAAACATAAAAGTGATACTTTTGATTCTTTTAATTTTTTTACAAAAAGACTTCAAAACCAACTTTCATTAAAAATTATAACTATTCGTAGTGATCACGGTGGGGAATTTGAAAATGAAAATTTTGGGAGATTCTACAATAAAAATGGAATAACTCATAATTTCTCTTTTCCAAGAACTCCACAACAAAACGGAGTGGTAGAACGAAAAAATAGGACGATTCAAGAGTGTACTAGAGCAATGCTTTCAGATAGTAATTTACCAAAACATTTTTGGGCCGAAGCAGTTGCCACAGCTTGCTACATTTGAATAGCATAGTAATTAGACCATTAACTAATAAAACACCGTATGAACTTCTTTATCTGAAGAACCATAGGTATCTTATTTTAGAATCTTTGGAAGTAAATGTTTTGTTCTAAATACAAAAGATAATTTAGATAAATTTGATCCAAAATCCGACAAAGAAATCTTTATCGGATATTCTAATAGAAGTGAGTTTTTAATTTAACAACTATTACCATTGAAGAAACAATGCATGTTCCGTTTGATGAAAATTTCAAAGATATTGAACAAATTAATGATGAAGAAGATTGTGCTATCCTACATAATGAATCAATTGAAACAAATAATGAAATCATTCATCCAGATAAAAGGGTTACGCTTTTAAAAGATCTTCCTATAGAGAATATACTAGGAAATTTTGAATCTATTGTTAGAACTGGAAATCAACTAAGTAACATGAGCAAAGTAGCTTTCATATCATCTATTGAACCTAAAAATCCAAAGGAAGCATCATCTGATGATTCATGGATTCTGGCTATACAAGAAGAACCGAATCAATTCACCAGAAATGTTGTTTGGGAACTTGTTCCTAGACCAGAGGATAAAACTATAATAGAAACTAAATGGGTTTATAAAAATAAAATGAATGAACTAGGTGAGGTCGTTAGAAATAAAGCTCGGTTAGTCGCACGAGTTTATTATCAAGAAGAAGGAATAGATTTTGATCACTATAAGAAAACATGGATTTGGTTGCGCTTGGTAGCAGCATTTGGAAAGTAAGAGCAACCAATGTTAAACTCAATGCGCTAAAATTTGCCTCTCTTGCCGCTAATCGTAAAACATTGTTACGTTTTTTTTTACCTTTTCAAGTTCCCCTAATTCTATTTTCCCTCTTATCTTTAGAAATATTCATGAAGTCCTAAATCGTCATCGTTGATTCATTTCTTCTCCATTATAGTTGTCGCACTACTCTTTCCCCTCTACATAGTTGATCGACTTCCCCTTTAATCTGTTGTCGTTTGATGAGATTCTTCACAAACCCTAAATTGGTATGGATTTTATACTTTGTTTTGTGATATTATATTGGTATTATACGGTTCAATATTGATTTTATAAATCGAATACAAACCATAATTCGTTAATTCGTCTTCAGTCTACATAAACCCTAACTCAATTGTGTCACCATGTTTTAATTGTTTTAGGTTACTAGCATAAGGTATGAATAATCTAACTCACATGTTGACTTGACTCCTCCTACTTTTATTTTCTTATTCTTAAATTACGGGTATAATTTGGAACTAATGTGTAGAATGGGGATAAAATGTGAGAGATTGTGGTCTGAAAATGTTTAGTATTATGAAGTTAGTGTTTAATGGTAACTTTATAGCTTGTGGATAAACTTTTGTAAATACTAATATATTTGTAGTTTTTTAATCTGGATGAGAATGCTTGTAGATAATAATTGATTAGTGTTTTCTGAACTTTGAAAGTATTACTTGTTGATGTGTATTGTGCCATTGTAATGGATCTACTTAGATATATTTAAGTGTTCCATGTTCAAAATACTACATGTACTAAACTCAGTATAAAGGCAAACCAAGTATTACCTTCAAGGTTAGCAGCAGAGGGCGTTTATTTTCTAATTAACACAAGCAAGTAAACTATGATTGAAGAGAGAAAACCTAATTAAGCTCGAGGTGAATTTTTATATAGAAGGGTGGAATAGAAAGCTTAGAATTAATGAAATATCACTTATGATATCCTTCAATGCTTTTCTGACATAGATTTTATTGTAAAGTGATATGATTCGAATGTATGGTCCCTAAATCAATGCTAGAATATAATTTTAACTTGTAGATTTGTCTGCTTGAGCACAATTTGTTCCTTTATGAAAAAGCTTGTTAGGTGGATAGATGTCGATTTTACTTTATGGTAGCATGTCCACTGTTAGCGAAGCTAGCTTTATTAGGTAGATGCTTACTAATAAGTACATGTTTTGTATAGATTGCATCGCTTACCGCCCTATTGAAGAGAATGCGATCTGATTAACATAATTTAGTGTACTTGAGAAGAGTGATGGTTTCTTAATGTGGGAGTTATGGTAATTTACCTGATTCATAACTGAGCGATAAATCAAATTACAATGAAAAATCCTCCATTATTAATTGCCTCCATTTTATAAATACAAATATGAATACCCTCCAACCTAGGAATTGTTGGGAAAATTAAAACAGAACTGTCATTTCACTAAGTTTGATAAAGTTTCATGTCATGATAACAGGTTTTTCGATTTGTTGTTTATGCTTCTTTTCTGCCATGATTTCTACTTTCTCCATACATAAATTGGTGTAGTACGATCAAAGTATGAGCATATAGTAACATGTAGTATTGTGCATAAACAAGCATTCCAGCTAGTTAGATATTTTTATCTACAATTATAATTATTTTATCATTTAACTACAGTTCAGAAGAATCTCATTTTAGCTGGCTATCAACTTCAATTCAATTATAGGAATTCGTTTAAATTCCTTCAAAATTCGATTAAAATCCATTTATAAGTATTTTGATGGTCTTGAGGTTAGGACCATACACCCCTTTATTCATTTGCTTATGTTGTTGCCCATTTAAAGTTAAATCTTTTTTCTCATAGCATACTTATATCAGTATAGTTGCAGGACCCTAATACCACTGAAGAAAAATTGGTTATGGAGTATAATTTTGAGCATCAATGGTGCTCCTTTTGCTTAACGAGGATTTTGGTATGATTGTACCCACTTTATTAGTGTTTGATGGTGTTGATGGAGAGAGTATTAGCTCACACAGAGATAAATATCTAGTTCTTGCTGTAGTGTTTATTACTCAACTCAAATTTAACTCTTTATGTATATATTTATATTATCTTTTTAGATATGAATATCTAACTGTAAAATAATTACAGTCTGAAGATGGAGATATTAGTGATCGTGTTCACATTTGCAAACAACCTGCCTTTGATCACCCATCACTCAAAAAACACAGCGTAAAAATATGGTATTTTATTTTGGTTTCTATTTCAACTATACCCATTTTACATTTATAGGAATATATCCCTTTTGACCTTTTTTATTTATAACACATTGATTTACCCATGATAAAACTCATGAATTACCTAGATATCTATGAATCCCTCTGATTCAACTAAAATCACTAAGTATAGAAGTAATTTACCTGATAACATCGAATCATGTTTTCTCCCTTATAATTTATTTCAAACTTTGTTCTTGTAAGAAAATATTGGATTGGATGATTACTATAAGGCAGTATTGTATTTTAACATGCATATTTTTTCTCTTACTAAATTAGGTAGTCTATACTTCTTGTAAGAAAACATTGTATTTGGTTTGAAGAGCAAAAATGGTCAATGTTTACCTCAAATAATTTATATTTTTTCGTTGTATAAGTAGTTTGTTGTTTAGCAGTTCAACATGCTTAGTGATGAAATTTTGTTTGCAAACACGGATGTATTCAGTTGATGATGTCCTGTTTTCTTTCTATTAGCGATGAAGACGACAATGAAGATGACATCGAAGCTATTATGGCTGAACTTGAAAGGATAAGAAAAGAGCGGGCGGAGGAGAAACTTAGGAAGGTACTGTAATGTGTGAAATATATACCTCATTTCTCTTGTTCATTTTCTACACTTTATAAAATGATATTACTTCTCTGACATGTCTGTACTCTGTAAGATGTCAAACTTGAACACACGAATACTGTTGAAATTTGAAGTTTATTCAAAATATAATGCTTGAAAATACCAAATTTCATAGCATATGTTAAAACCTTTTATTGGAGCCAATCTTCTTATCATACATTTTACCCTGCTATATTTAATAATCACTTCTGTAAACTGAATAAGCTATCCCTTTAATTTGTTTCACAACATTGCGTATGTGTTGGGTATGTCATTAGTGCCTGTATTGGCTTAAACTAAATTAGGTTTCAACTTTCTGATGCAGCAAGCAGTTTATTGTAATGCTTTTGAGCTTATGTTTTATTTGTCGGGATGTGAGAAGCTATGTTTCAATGTACAATTGGAAGCTTAGGCTCAAAGGAACCTCAGAAATGAAATGAACAATGAAGAATATAGACCTCATTATGTTCATATGTTTCGCTAATGCTTATTTATATGCAGGAACACCAATAATAAGAGGAAGATCTAAAGGTGAAAGAGGCTAAATTAATGAGAGGGAACCCGCTAATTAATATCAACAATGCAGCTTCCTTCAATGTTAAGAGAAGGTAGATTTTAGTTGAATCCGTAGACATACCTGATAACCATATTAAAGAAAATATCAACAAGAAAATATATCTCCAGCTACAGTATCGTACCAAAACTGGAATTCATCCAATAATCTGAAGCATCAACTAAAAAAATAAATAAAAGTAGTCACAACCATAAACATTTATGAAAATTACTTTATATTTTATCATGAGATTAGATAAAGGCCATTGTAAAATTTTCTTCTTTCACTGTTGCTGAAATCAAGCTTTGCAGTTTTTGATCTTTTGAAATCGCAGATTTTTTAAGGCGAGAAAATTTGATATTGATAAAACAAAGAAAATGTGGGATGACATGCTTCAATGGAGAAAAGAATTTGGTGCCGACACTATCTTAGAGGTAAGGTGAAAATGCTGCCTCGAGTAACTTCAATGCATAAAAACAATGTTTGATTAGCTACCAAACCATTTCTTATTCCGTTTGCTTAGGATTTTGAAACTAAAGAGATAAATGAAGTGCTAGACAACTACCCACAATGTCACCATGGGGTTTATAAGGAAAGCCGACCTGTTTACATCAAGAAACTTGGACAAGTCGACTCTGCTAAAGTGATGCTAGTTACAACCATGGATCAATACCTTAAGTACCATATATGTGAATTTTAGAGGATTTTCGCTGTAAAACTCCCTGTTTGTTTGATTGCAGCAAAACAGAACATTGATCAGAGCACAACTATATTGGATGTTTCTAGAGTGGCATGTTCTTTATTTTAAATATTATTCTCACACATTATAATAAGAACTCTTAAGTTATGAACAAAAAAAAGGATATAATGGTACATATGTGGTAAGCATATCAAATTTCTTGAAGTTGAAAATGTTTTGTGTCTATCAAAATTTGACTTTAAAGTTCTCGTTCTTATCGAACTACACTATGTAACCATGATAACTATAACTTTTATTGTGCAATTAGACATCGTGCTGTATGTATACCATTAATGCTGGTCAAGATTCAGGTTACTCTGGAACACTGTGAAATGTTTTCCTAATCCCAAAACTATTGCAAAAATCACAATAAGCTTTTCTGTTTTTCTTTTCATGATATCAGCTATATGTTGCTAATATTCAACGCTTTGTTTCAGGTTTCTGGGAACAAGTACGAATAAAAATTGCTTGTAGTCATTGATGCAAGGTACAACATTTAATTAGAGAATCTCCAACTGCACCCATCCTTAATATTACAAATTTGTGATATTATGATTTGTAGTGGTCGTAGAAGTTTTTATTGGATTTTGGCAAATGAAATCACCTGTCTCAAATTTTGTATACCACATGTTCCCTTGCAGTCATCACCATTCATTCTATTTGATTAAATTAGCAAAATTGAAATAAGTGGTTGTGGTTGTGAGGATATTATGAGAAGTTTATGAATAACTTTTATGAATGAAACGTGAACCTGTGACCTTATAAAAGGTTTGAGGATATTATGAGAAGTTTCCACTCCAGTCAAAAACAATAATAACAATATAATAACAAACTAAGTTTGATAAAAAATTAACTAAGTTTAAGTTTACTAAATTTTATAAATAATAATAATATAAACTAATTTAACAACATTTTATATATAACGTAAGATTGGACTTTATTTATTTCATTTTATAATGATGACAAATTAACCAATTTATTTTAAAAATTAACTAAGTTTATAATAATAATATAATTAAGCTAACCAGGTTCTAATAATAATAATAATAATAATAATAATAATACATTAACTAAGTTAACCAAGTTAATAAAAATTAACTAAGTTTTGTTAAAATTAAAGAAGTTTTATAAAATTAACTAAGTTTAAGTTAACTAAATTTTATAAATAATAGTGTGATATACTTGAACAATGTTGTAGTTGTTTGATATTAGATTTGAAGTCTTACGAATTAGCATAATTATTTGACTATATGTTGTAATTTCACTTATGCAGGCATTGGATTTTCGAAGAGAGCAAGTTTGGACTTTTATGGTGCAAGCTTTCACTTGTGCATGCAACAAAGAATTATGGATAAACAAGCGTTTTGTTAGCACCGGTTGTGTGACTATATATGGTTATGTACTACTTCTGTATCAATGTATGGTAATGTACTACTTGTGTTTATGGTAGTCCATTTGTTCATGTATTTTTTGTTTATTATTGAACTATTTATTATTACTGTTTAATATAAATTATGAATAAAGTGAATTGGAGTGTGAACGAGCTAGCAGAATGTGAGAAATAGACAAAGAAAAGCAAAAATATTTAGTGGCGTTTATCAAACGCTACGGAAAAATGTAATGCCAGAGAAAAACGCAACAAAAAATATTACTGTGGTGAAATATACATCCTTTAAAATGATCAGTCTATAACAGCGTCTATTTAGTGGCGTTTAGAAAATGCTACGGAAAAAATATGTTGAAAAAAAATATCACTTTTGGTGGCGTTTCAACATGCTACCAAAAAAGATTTACGGTGGCGTTTTATTGCCACTGCAATAAGGCACATTATAACGACTTTTACAAAAAAGCAACCAAAAATATTAGTTTTTTAGTTGCATGTCATATGACGGCGTTCTCTAAAATGGCACCATAAATTATGGTTGCGTTTTTTGTGCGCCACCAAATGTACTTTTTGGTATAGTGGATGAAACCTTTGCGCCCATAGCAAGATTAGAAGCAATTAGAATTCTACTTACTTTCGCAAATTATAATAATTTCAAATTATTTTAAATGGATGTTAAAAGTGCTTTTCTAAATGGATTTGTTAAAGAGGAAATTTATGTTGAATAACCCCCACTCTTTGAAGATGAAAAATCTTCAAGACATTTTTTCAAACTTAAGAAAGCTCTATATGGTCTGAAACAAGCTCCTAGAGCATGGTATGATAGACTAAGATCTTTTTTATTACAATCAAATTTTGAAATTGGTAAAGTAGATTATACTCTTTTCATTAAAATAAATAAAAACGATATCCAACTAGTACAAATTTATGTAGATGATATTATTTTTGGATCAACTAATCATGAAATGAATAAAGAATTTTCGGCAATAATGACAAAAGAGTTTGAGATGAGTCATATGGGTGAACTTACTTTCTTCTTAGGTTTACAAATTAAACAATTAGATGACGGTATTTATATTAGTCAAGAAAAATATGCTAGGTATCTAGTTTGTAAATTTGCTATGACTACTGCGAGTGGAAAACCCACTCCAATGGCAACCAATTAAGATTTGATAAAGAAGATCTTTCAAAAGATGTAAATAAAAATTATATAGGGTAATGATTGGATCACTACTATATATCACTATGAGTAGACCTGATATCATGCATAGTGTTTGTCTCTGTGCAAGATATCAATCCCAACCGAAAGAGACTCATTTAAAAGCTGTGAAACGTATCATAAGATATGTTAAGCATACTTTTGAACATGGTTTATTTTACCCTAAAAATGATTCTTTAGATTTAATCTCTTATTGTGATGCTGACTATGCTAGTTGCAAATCTGACCGAAAAGTACCAGTGGAACATGTCACTTTTTGGGGCATTCTCTAGTTTCATGGTTTAGTAAAAAGAAAAATACTGTTTCTTTATCAACAACTGAAGTAGAATATATCTCGGCTGCCTTGGCTTTCTCTCAAGTCATTTATATGCAACAAACTTAAAAGATTTTGGATTAACAATTTTAAAATCACCAATTTATTGTGATAATACTGGTGCAATAAATTTATCTAAAAATCCTACTCATCATGCTATGACTAAATATATTAATATCAGACATCATTTTCTCAGAGATAATATAAGTAAAGAGATTATTTCTCTTGAATTTATCAACTCAGAGAATCAAATTGCTGATATTTTAGCCAAACCCTTAAATCAATCTATATTTACTAAATTAAGAAGAAAACTAGGTATTTGTTCAGTTACTGTGTAACAACCCTGTATTTTGTGATTATTTTAATTGTATATTTTAATTATTTTAATTGAAATTCCTAATTTAAAAAATTTATTTTATTTATTTAAATGGATAAATTTTTGTAATTTTAAATATAAATTTTGATTTTGATGCAAATTAGAATTCCAAACATGAATAAATACAATATTTTCCAGAAATGTGAATTTTGGTCAATATGGTCAAACTTTGACTTTTAAATTTAAAAATTTAAAATTTAAAATTTTGATTTTATCTTTTATTATGAAAATAAATAAAATTTCAAGTATACTGCTTTTTGTTTCATTGAAATCCGATTAATATTGTGAAAGTTATGCTTTTTACACTATTGTATGTAAATTGTTTATTTAACAAAATTGTTTATTTTAATTTATATAAATAATATTTTTGTTTATCATATCATGTTCTAATTTGTGTATATATTTGTATCATGACATGTTATGCATATATTTTATTTTCAAAACATTTCAAAAGTGTAGTTATTATTTTTCAATGTTTATTGTATTTTGTTTACAATTTTTTTATTTCTAGTTTCAATTAAATAGGTATTTTCTTTATTTATTTTCTATTTTCCTAAGATATTATTTTATTTTCATTTCCACTTTATTTTGTTCAGTTTTTATTTTTATTTACTTGAATTTTATTTGCTTAAAGTGAATTATAAAAATTGGAAATTCAAAGAGTTAAAAACCTTTTCATTTCTAGTGACTTTTCGTGTGCATGCCTTTTCATTTTCTTTTGACCTTTCATTTCATTTCTTTCGGGCGTACACTTCTTATCCCTAGCCGTGTTTCTCATCTTCCATTCATGTGAAAAAAAATCCTTCTCACTTCATTTCTCACGGCTACCTATCTTGAGAAAAAAATTATAAGTTTATGGCTTCTTCTTTTTCACTTTTTCTTCTTATTTTACATTGATTTTTACCTTCTTCCTCTTGTGCTTTGCTAGGCCTCTACCACCTTCATCTCCACCGACCACCACCACCACCATACACGGAAGCACCACCTCCTCCTCCTCTTAACAAGATAGGTCGCGAGCATCCATTTGATGCAAGCAACACAACTTTGCACAACACTCCACAAAATTTGCCTAGCCGAGCCATATTTTCCACTATCCCCTTCATATGCACTTCGGCCACCACCATGGCCACCACCACCAGCAAGTACACCACCTCTGGCCGCAACTCCAGCACTGACTTGACATGAACCTGACATGCCCGAGCCCATATGTGACCAGTCTGAGCCCTGTTGTGCTCAAAACTTCTCCTCTTTTGCCTTGTCCTTTAATCTTCTTCACTTTGTAACTCCAAACCCATCACTTACCCATGTTGCCGTGCCTATATGATGCTAAACCCGACCTACATGATGCCATACCCGAGCCAAAGCATGATCATGGCCGAGCACATGAACCCCTAGGTCGAGCATTTGGATGGTTGAAGCAAGGTCAAGCTATCTTGTCTTTGTTGCCTTTTATTTTTCAATTTGTTTCAATGCGTTTTGTGTTGAATATTTATGTTATATGGTCTTGTTTTGTTTGTTGTCTATAAGATCAATATCATGGCTCTCCATTCACTCAAATCAAAAGTCGTGCTGTATCGTGCTTGTTGTGCCTTTGGAATCGTTCTTGTGTGTCGTAGTGATCTCTAGCTTTGACAAAGGTGAGTCCTTCTCACTATGACATTATTTACTTACGAAATGATAAATTGATGACAAGTGATTAGTAATTAAAAATTTATGCAAGTAAATGATGATTATATGATATGATATGTTATTATCATGTTAACTTTGTTAATTATCACCTGACATAAGATAAATGATAGTATATTATGACATTGACATGTTAGAATATTGTTTATATTGTTTATGCAAATGTTCACACTGCAAGTTCCCTGTTAGGATAGAATCACTATGTGTTGAAATGATACATACCCGAACGGACATTAGAATAGGGAAAAATCATTATGAGATGAAATGATAGGCTCGAGTGATTTTTGTTGTATTTTATTTGACTTGGGATTGCGGGTTTGAAATGATAGAACCCGGGTTTTCTTTTTAAACTGCGGATTGAAATGATACATATCCGTATCACTTGATCTAGATTAGAAAATTATATACAGACCCCGTGGTATATTTTTTAAATGTTTTTTCTTAAGATATGTATTTTTTTTAAAAGTATGAAATTTTGATTTAAAAATATATATTTTATGGTTTTGAGAAAGCTAAATATTAAGTTTTGAATTTGTGAAATTTAAGTATGTAAATTTGAAGTAAGTGTTATTTTGACTTTAAATTGTACTTATTAAAATGTAAGTAAATAATGAAAATTTAATTTAAAGTTTTGAAATGATATTTGAAGTAAAATGTTAAGTTTTATTAAATTTATACGTCAATAAACAGTGAAATTTTGACTTAACAAATGAATTCAATTTTTAATTGGATATTTAATTACAAAATTTTGTTGTGATAAATCATAAGTTAAAATTATTTAAATATGAAATTTTGGAGTCTAGAAATATGAATTATAAGTTTAAAATAATTTTTTTTGGAGTTTTAATGTTTCTCAAGTTATAATAAAATCTAGAATTTTATTAATAGCATTTCCAAAAATGCTGTGGTCTTATGATAGCATTTTTAAGTGCTGTTGTTTTTGAATTTAACTATGTTTGAAATAATTAAATATCTATTACGGCATTTTATAAATGCCATTGTTCCTGAACTAAACTATTTTGGAAACTATAAGCTACGATAGCACTGTATAAATGCTGTCGTTGCTAAAAATTTGACAATGTTTTGAAATGTTATAGATTTTAACACTATTTGAGTTATATTTTAAAGTGTTAATAACTTTTGGAATCGATTATTTGTGAAATTTCAGGAGTTTGAATATATATTTTAATATTTACATTTGAATTCTAAAGGAATTTAAACTGAATTTGAATTTAAATAATGTTTACTTGGTTATGTGTTAAATGGTATGAGATGATGAGATAAATGAATTTTTTAATGGAATTTTGGAATGTATTTTGTAATGATATTTGAAATAAATGAATGACATATTAGATTTTTAGAATGATATTTAAATTGAATATTTGAATTAAAGAATGATAATGAATTTATAATGGATTTGAAAAGGAAATGATTTTGAAATGGTTTTGAATGACATAATCTTTATTTTGATAAAGAATGTGAATTTGGAATGATATTTGATTTTGATAAATGAATATTTGAAGTTTATATTAGTATGAAGGATATTTTGTTTACTTGTAATTCTGTTTATTTAAATGATATTGGATTTATGAAATGAACATTGCAAAACTAAGTAATAATGAGGTTAAATTTGAGATATATGAAATTATAAAATTTAGTTTTGAAATGTGGGGTATTAAAGCTTTGAATTATATTGAAAAATTAAATAGTTTCTTTTATGGATCAAATCTATATTTGAAATTTATAAGATTTAAAATGGTTTGTTGGGAAATTGAATTGAAACTGATGGTTTGAATTGAATTAAATGGAAAATTTTAAAATATGGGTTTAATTGAGTAAATTTGTAAAATGTAAAGAATTAAAGGAATGTTTCAGAATTTCAAATTATGATTTCGAAATGTTATGATTTTCAAAGTGTAATGATTTCTAGTATTTTGGTTTCGAAAGAGTTATAACTTTGAAAGTATTACGATTGTTAAAAGGTGAATATATGTTTGATATGGAAGTGATATCGTATTGAGTTGGATATAATTTTGAAATAAAAAAGATTTCGGTTTTTGAAGTACAAACTATTTTGAAATGACCACAACATTGTAATAACGATTGGTTGTTAAAGAGACCGGGATCGGAAGTTGTCATACTCTCTGCCAACTCCGAAAACCACTTTAACAACCGTGTACATGGTGGAGATTCCAAAATGAAGTAGGATGGTAGCGACGATCCTATTGAGGTATGAACGTGGACCCAACTCCCGTGAGTTGGCATAAGGTGGCTAAAACAAGAGCGATCTCGGGCCAAGTGAGGTCATTCCTCCTATCGGACACATTTCTTCGATACTATACTCTTACTTGTGGTTGATTTGATGGCCATCCTCTGATTTTGATTGGGAGAGTGTTTCGAGGTGGGCGTAGTGGCTGCTACGATACCGCTAGCACGT
Source organism: Allium cepa (assembly GCA_030765085.1). NCBI lineage: Eukaryota > Viridiplantae > Streptophyta > Magnoliopsida > Asparagales > Amaryllidaceae > Allium > Allium cepa. The sequence goes on from CM060928.1 coordinate 208,302,653, forward strand.
GTGCATAATTGGTATATCTACCCTGGCATTGTGTTGTGTGCCGTGTCACCTACCATAGCGAGCCTTACTACGAGTTTGTTTTTCTCCCATAGCCCATGGAGTATTTTGGGTAGACCCCCGATCTGGAGGTATGCTGATACTGGATGGACTACTGGGACTATTACGTGTTGAGGGCTATATGGGTAACCCTTCAACGCTATTTAAAAGCAAGTTTATTTTACTGTAGACACTATTATGGTAGCGCAATATTAATACATAGAAAATAGTTGAACGGATCCTTAAAGGATGGACGATCCCAAGCATCCTTTAAGTTACAGATGCATTTTGTTACCATTAACTTGAGTTGATTTACAGTTCATAAGTATGTATGTCCTGACTCGAGTGTTTTGTGTTTTTCTTTACGCTCGAGTCAGACAAAGTGATTCAGCATTAAAGACTCACCTTTGTAGTTGGAGATTTGCTTGAAGATCCAGCTATCTATTTTGCTTTCAGTATCCAGTGATTGCAGTGATGTATTCTAATTTGTATCTGATGTATCTTGTTACTCTCCTGTTGTATCTTGTTTAACTCTGATGAATCTTATATATATAGTAGCTTCATGAACTACTATCTCTTTTACTTCCGCTACATTATTATTTACTCTGTGTCTGTGATTATTTTATTTACTGTATATTCTGAGATTTGTCAAATTTTATTTACAACGTGGTATTTTGAGCAATTCAAGTCCGACATGTGAGGATGCGAATGTTTGAAAATATCGGGTCGTTACATATGGTATCAAAGCTTTGGTTTTAGGCAAAATTTAGCATATATGGTAAATGTATTTACGGAATCACTTTCATTCGAGTTTGAATCTCTTCCTCTTTGACTCAATTCCTATGAATTTTTGGAACATTCCATGCGGTTCCAAAATCTATCCGTGTCCCTAACTATTCGTCTTATTTTGATTCTAGAGTATCCCATAACTCCACTTCGAATGATCTTTATAATGAGTCGGTGGTCTCGCCAATCTCAATTCATTTGTAAAGGGGGTGAAACTCCTTTACAACAGCATCGATTCACCAAAGATTTTATATCCTCGGTTTAGATGCTAGTATCTCTTATAATTTTGAACTCTGTCTCTTGAGACCGAATATAGATTTACCCCAGAAATTCACATCGATCTTATTCTTTAAGTCACGGTTGACCCGGTTAAGGTTACCCACGATTTATATAAGCTATCCATCTTCCTATTCTATTATTTAATCATCTCACCTTTGTTTCCAACTTATTTTAAAATCATTCTTGAAGTGTATTTGTAACCTAATATTTAAAATGTTTTATATATTGTGTTGTTTGAGTTGTTGATGTTGATTTGGGTTTTCGATCGATTCGTCTGATCAACGCTATCGATAAGATTTCCAAAACACTTGAACAGAGCAAACTGACATAATATGTTTTTCCAAATTTAGTAATGAAATAAATTTGTAACTATATTATAAATCTTTTTTTGGATTTTATGGAATTAGTTGTTAAGAAATAATATTTGATTTTATATATCATTATCTCTTGTTTCATATATATATAATTGAACTATAAACATGGTTATAAATTTATTTGGAAATTTAAAATGAATTTAAAACAAGAATTTGAGAATTTAATTTCCGATAGATTTCAAACCTTGTAACATTCCTGTTTTTAAACAAATTTAAATTTGTATAATTTGATTCATAGATTTAATTAAGAATTAATTTGGTAAATTATTATAAAATTTTGGTTAAATTATAAATTGATTTAGAATGAATTTGAGTATTTGGGGATGAATATGTATATAAATTAGATTTAAATAAATAGAATTTGAAAGTTTTAAGATTATAAAAGATATGGTATGTTATTTATTTATATTTATAAATTTAGTTTAAACTAAATCTTGAAACAAAAATTCGAAATTAAAAATCTTATAAATATATTGGGTTTGAAAACATTATATTTTCAATTAATAAAGATTTGTTTTCCAAATTATATTAAATAGATATTTTGAATGAGAAGCTATATTTTGAAATTAAATAAAATAATTTTTGAAATTGCTATTTAAAAGTTATAGAGGGTATAAAAATATAAATTTTAAAAAAATGAGAAGGGTTTAAACAATAAATTAAAGAGAAGGACTAAACATAAATTTAAAATTTCTATATATTTGAAACTAATAAAATCTTGTTTTCTAATTTTTGTAAATGTGCATTTTGATGTGAAAGATATATAAGTATAAGTAATTAAAATTATCTTTTGAAAATAAATAAGAAAACATGAAAATATGATTTGTAAATTTAAAATTGTATATGTAAATATTTAGAACTAAATTTATAAATTTAAATGAAGTAAGGTTTAAAATTTAATTTGCAAATAAACTAAAGGAAAGGTCTTGACATAAATTTGTTTGAATTTGACAAACGTAAATTATATAGAAACATATATTAACAAGTGTTAAAAAAATAAATGTACAAGTGTAAATGGATAAACAAGTGGCATTTTTGTTTAAAAACATAATGTTAACAAAAGATCAAAACCAGGCTAATCATTTTCTTCATTTTCTCAACTAAGTCATCTTCTTTCTATATTAAACCTTAAAAATAAAACTCAGATCAAAAAGCAAAACCAGATCAAAATCTGGAACCAAAAATCATGTTTTAAACTATATTTGTAATCCACTTTAAAGGCAAGCAACAGATCCTCAAAAATCCAAACCTAGTAGCAATTCAAGATTCATCTCTAACATCAGTTTACAAACAAACAATTCAAACTTCAACCTGATCAAGTTTTGAATCTGGAGATCAAAGCTCAGACCAAATCAAAACAGCATGCTCTGTTCTTCTTTGTTCTTTCAGGAAAACAGGTTTGCTCACTTTCAACCTCTAATCTTTTGATGCATGTGATGTATCTATGTGGTGACGTTGTGTATATGTGTTTGTCTGGATGTATTCACATGAATGTAACAGAATCAGGATTTCTATATTGTATGCATGACTGGGTGTATATGTGTATATACCCTGTTGTGTTTTCCAGACCCAAGAAAAATCAAAGAAAATTCATATCTTTTTGTCTAAACTTCTTTAAGCTATGATTCCTAAAAGAAAATTGGTTGTACAGATGATAGTTTATTTTTAAATTTGGTTTGAGGTGTTTATATTAAGGAATTAATTCAAAATCAAGGAATTACAGCAAAAGTAAAACAAGTTGGGAAATTTGATTATCAAATTCTTACAATTTGATTATGTAATTGGAATTGCACTCCGGAGTAACGAATTTTAAAAATAAAACCAGAATTTTTAGTGTTGATTTTTGGTTGATTTGGGTTTGAATGAAATCTCGGTTTTTGTCAATTTCCAACGATTTACGAGAAGATGATCGTTGTGCTTGGGTCTGGTGGTGGTTCAGGTGTGAGTGGTCGGAGGAAAATTGAGGGTTGAATTTATTAATCGTTGTGGCGATCAAAAAATTGATGATCTAGGGTTTTAGGATAGCTTTGTTTCGTCTGAGTTTGTAAAGCAATTTCGTCGTGATGGATGAACTATCGGCGATCCGTCCGGTGGGGATAGGAGCGTGTGGTCAAGACGAGGCTTCAGTGAAGTTTCCATGGCCTCCGATGGCCAGAGGTGGGAGGACGATGTGTTTATGATGGCCTGGTACTGTTACAATCTGGGTGTTTGAGCTACTCGATTTCAAATCGTGGTCAAGTTCGACGATCTGGGTGTGTGGAGGGCTTGTAGGTGTTGTCGACGATTTGGGGGGGTGATCAACGATGATCGAAGTCGATCAGAGTCCCTGTACACATGCACGCGTGAGATTCTATGCATCCGGAAATATGATGGTTGGAGAAGAAGGGGGAACTCGTGTCGGTCTCGAGTAGGTAGCGTGAGTAACTTGAAGCAAAAGGAGTAGGGTAACGACTCGAAGCAAGGCTCGGGTTAAACTTAAATTGGCTTGGGTCTGCTTGATAAACTGCAGGTTTAAAAATTTATAGAAAAGTTTCAAAATTTTGAAATACAATCTGTACCAGGTTTTAAATTTATAAAACGAATAGTGCACCAAGGTTTTTAAACTAAAAAAAAATATGAACAAGTTTTCAAAGGAAAAAGGTTAAGGTTAAGCATTTTAAAATTGTTTAGGAAATAAATGGATTTTGAAAAAAAATTTATATGAGGATAATAAATATATTTCTAAGTATCTTAAATGGGATTTGATAATACTTGAATTAAACGAGTTCTTGAAAAAAAGTATATAAGAAACCTTAACTGAGAAATGGTTTTGGAATTTAAATATTATTTTATTAAAGATTGATTTGTTAATAAATTGAGATTAGTGCATTAAGTTTCAATCAAAAAGTATTAATAAATTTCTTAATGTAATTAATCAAAAGTTTATTTACTTAACTATTTAAAGGGTAATAAATTATTTGTGATTTATTAATTAAGAATGAATTAAAGAATAATTAGTTATAATTAAGATTTAATTAATTAAAAATTGAGGATTCATTAATTAAAGAAATTAATTAAAAATTCAAGTTAATTAACCAAGTAATTAATGAATGATTTTAATAAAAATAATAATTACTTAGTGAAAGTAATTAAGAATAGATGATTAAAGATTAAAGATTGATTAATCGAATATTAAAGGTTAATTACCTTTAAGTATAATTAATTAATGCGGTTAATTAATTAGGGTAATTAAATTAGGAATAATCAATTTAGATAATTAATTTTAATTAAAATTTAATTAATAATTAAGGGTTTATTTATTAAGGTAACTAATTAAGGTAAATTAATTGCTAGTTAATTTATGGTTAACGATGACTTGGTGATTTAAGAATAATCACTTATTATAATTAATTATGGATAATTCATTAATGTGATAAATTAATTAAAAGTTAATTAATGAAGGTGATTAAGGGATGATTATTGATTAAGGGTTAATTACTTATTGTAATTAATTAAGAATAATTAATTAAATGGTTTGTAATTAATTAACATTAATTAACCAAGATTTGTGACTAATCTGATTTAAAATGATCAGATAATTAATTGATATTACTTATGGATGTTTGGACTGGATGATTGAATTGTTTGATATCCCTGATATATGATGCTTTGCATTATGATTTATCTTTATTTGTGCTGTGATCTGTGATGTAATTTATTTATCTGTGATGTAATTATTATCTACGATGAACTTATATTATCCGTCCATGATCTGTAAATAAAGATAAGCGTTATAGATTATACCGCTTATCGATATTTCTGTGTTTGAATCTGTAATGGTTGACGTTGTTGCACTATTGTGTGTAAAAACCCTGGACTACACTATACACACACAAATATGGATTGCACGTGGAAATCAGTTAAGTCACATATTTTTAAATAGTTTTGAATTTGAATTTTAAATTCAAATGGTTTTGGAAATGGATTGGGTTTAAAGTGAAAAGCTTATGGAAAGGAATTTCAAAGATAAAAGTTATTTTTGAATAACTTGATTTAGTTTTGAAATTTGATTTAAAATTTGAATTCAAAATTTGTGATTGAATTCTATGTTAAGAATTTATGATGTAAAAAGTTTATACAAGTTATAAAGGGTATTTATATGGTTTTTTAAACCATATTAAAAGTATGGTTTTGAGAATTTGAATTTAACCCAAGTTTATATTTGAAAGGCCTTAACTTGTGCAATTATAATCGAGTTTTCTGAAACGGAAAACGAGTGGTTTCAAATAATAAATCTTTTATATAAGGAAATAATTTCCACATTATGATGAAAAGATTTCAAGTTAAAAAAAAGAATGGCTTTGAAAGCTATAATTGAATTTTTGTGAAAAGAAAGTTGAACCCTAATTTGAAATTGAAGAGGATTTTAAATGGAGTATCTTTTATAAGATTGAAACCGGAATTGTTTTGAAAACTATACAATGAATCTTTGATTTAAAGACCGCATGAGTTAATCCAATTTGAAATGGAATTGTTTTGAATGGCTATGAATGAATCTTTGTCAAAGATTGATGAACCTTGTTTAAAATTGAAAGGGGACTTAAAAGTGAATCTTTTGTTTAAAAGATTTAAATGTGGAAATTGTTAAAACCATTGAAGGTTTTTGAAATGAATCTTTTTGTTTAAAAGATTGGGAATGGTAATTTGTTTTAACCATTTGGATGAAAGGTTTTAGACTTTAAGCTGTGATTTAACTGAGATCCCATATCCAAATGTTTTTAAAAATTGCGCTCATTATTCGATTTAGCCGGGAGAGGACCTTGTGTCATATAACCCATTCTGAATAATCATACGTCGTTATGGATAGCATTTGAAGACCGGTGGTGAAGATCGGGTATTTGCGAAAACGATAGGATGACCTATCGATTGTCTCTGCACTGAGTAGCTATGGTATAGAGATTCCCTAAGTGATGGGAAGTCCGATCGAGATTGTAAATACCCGGATTGCAAGGGCATCTATGGAAGTGCCTTCGGTTCTGTTCGAACCCGGAACAGACTTGTATGGATGTGTGTCTGGCATTACACTTTGAGATGTAAAGTTGGTTTCTATCAAATACATTTCTATTTGGTGGCGGAGATTTATTCTCTTAGCTTAACACCCTTCTCTGAGACGTACGAGCTCAAAGGTTATGTAGTTGATGGTTACTAATGATACATTCCCAATTTGGTAATGTGGCATACGAAGTGCTGCTGATCATTTGTTGATCAAAGAAAGGCTTTGTGAAAAGCATAGCTTTGTGGACTAGACTGCATCAGGACCTCACACCCCAAAAATGGTCTAAACAGGAAAGATGCAGCAAGGTTTCAGGGGTCACGCCCTTAGGGTATGTCCATTTCTTCTGGATAGAGGTGGTATCATGGTATGGATCTCTGATATTTAACCTCTTTAGTTACTGCAAATACATTACTTTATGGTTGTTGGTATCGAGCGCTCGGATAAAGGTTGGTTACGATCGAGGATGGAATATCTTAGGTGTTACTCCCGAGAAGGGGGTACACCGGCCTTGTGTTGGCAGAGAACTGAGGTATGGTTCTCGGGACGTCCCTCCAGAGGCGTACCCATGTGGCCCACGAAGTTCCTTAGCCTGGCCATTTGTTGGAAATCCAATGATCCAATACGCGCCTTGTACGGTTTCAGTTGTATAACCTGCCATGGAATGTGGCGGTAACCTGCTATTGAACATGGTAGCTATAGTAGGCATAGTTCGGAATGTCTATGCTGGCTAAGATTAATATTATACTTTCAAAATGTTTTCCACTTTGCATTAATAATAATATCAAAATGGCTTTCGCGTATCAAACATTTTTGACTATCATAAGGAGAAATCTCCTCCAATTCTACGTTTGAATGGTGTGTGTGGCGGGAGGCCTTATGGTAGTTTCATTTTCCAAAAAGTATTGCGGATTTCAAATTTTAATTCTTTTGTTTTTTAAAGATAAACTGTTTTCGTTTGCTCATACCAGTCCCATGACTGACCCGGAGTTTATTGTTCCCTTCCTAAACTCTGGGTGTCCACAATTTTCCACACGAGCAGTCTAGAGTTAGGTTTTTCAGATAGTAGAGATAGATTTGGTAGCTTTCAGCTTTCTCTTTGGTATTCTTTGGAGATTTTGGATATTGAAGTCTTTGGTTAGAACGACTGGCCTTGCTTAGCTTTGTGCATCGTGATCTGAAGTTTGAGCTAGCTTTGGATTGGAGCATTTGATTTTGGAGATACGTTATATTGAAGAAATTCTTTCGCTGTGTCTTGTATCTTTGATAGTATTGATATATATCATATCATTCTATTGTATCATCATTGTATTTGGATATTGTATCGATGTTGTATATGATATTATTCATCTCTTTTTCTTCAGCTGTGTTGTTATACTTAATTGTGTTATAAGCTCCGGCGAATCAGATTCGACGTTTGGATCTGTGGCATTTGAATATGAGTATCGTATTCCGTGCCGATTTTCGAAGGTCTAGTCGGGGTCGTTATAATTGGTTTCAGAGCTGAAGGTAAAAACTTTAGCTCAGGAGTATAACACATTAGGTAACTCATTAGAGATAGTTTGAAATATACCATAGAATGAGTATATCCATAAGATATCCGTTCGAATGCCTCAGTAAATTCTCTTACTATCCACTGATAGTGAGTATGAGTGCGAGAAGCGGACGAGATAGGGGACAGGGGAGTACCACTACAAATGGTCAGTACCCCGCAACAGAGGAAACAACTTTCTCTATCAATCTCCTTTGCTTCGTCTTTTCAATTCCTTGATGGTTCCTGGCAGCTCCAGGAAGAAGCTTTGATTTTGCATGGAACATAAACTCCAGATGGGTCAGAATTGTTTGTTTGGATGAATTGTTTGCTTTGGTAGCTATGGTTGATAGGTATATTTTGGTTGTTTAAAGTAATTTTTTTTGGATTATATCCATATATCTGTCGATTCTTTTGGGTCATATATTCTACGAGGGGTTAGTTATCCTTTGAACTAATCGATACCCCTGCATATTCGTAGATCTGGTGACCCGAGTATCTTGATTCGTTCTTGTATTCATTATTGATATTCTGATTTGGAAAGCCGAATATAGAATAGATACCCAGTTTGATTTGGAAACTGTCTCTCTATCTTTGTGTATCCATCCTTTGTTGTCTCCCTACTTTCAAATTTGAAGGATGAAATTTTCTAAGGGGGGAAATTTGTAACATTCCTGTTTTTAAACAAATTTAAATTTGTAATTAATTTGATTCCTAGATTTAATTAAGAATTAATTTGGTAAATTAATATAAAATTTTGATTAAATTATAAATTGATTAGAATGAATTTGAGTATTTGGGAATGAATATGTATATAAATTAGATTTAAATAAATACAATTTGAAAGTTTTAAGATTAATAAAAGATATGTTCTGTTATTTATTTATATTTATAAATTTAGTTTAAATTAAATCTTGAACATGAAATTCAAAATTAAAAATCTTATAAATATATTGGGTTAGAAAACATTATATTTTCAATTAATAAAGATTTGTTTTCCAAATTATAGTAAATAGATATTTTGAATGAGAAGCTATATTTTGAAATTAAATAAAACAATTTTTGAAATTGCTATTTAAAAGTTATAAAGGGTATTAAAATATAAATTTTAAAAAAATGAGAAGGGTTTAAACAATAAATTAAAGAGAAGGACTAAACATAAATTTAAAATTTCTACATATTTGAAACTAATAAAATCTTGTTCTCTAATTTTTGTAAATGTGCATTTTGATGTGAAAGATATATAAGTATAAGTAATTAAAATTATCTTTTGAAAATAAATAAGAAAACATGAAAATATGATTTGTAAATTTAAAATTGTACATGTAAATATTTAGAACTAAATTTATAAATTTAAATGAAGTAAGGTTTAAATTTTAATTTGCAAATAAACTCAAGGAAAGGTCTTGACATAAATTTGTTTGAATTTGACAAATGTAAATTATATAGAAACATATATTAAGAAGTGTTAAAAAAATAAATGTACAAGTGTAAATGAATAAACAAGTGGCGTTTTTGTTTAAAAACATAATGTTAACAAAAGATCAAAACCAGGCTAATCATTTTCTTCATTTTTTCAACTAAGTCTTCTTCTTTCTATATTAAATCTTAAAAATAAAACTCAGACCAAAAAGCAAAACCAGATCAAAATCTGGAACCAGAAATCAAGTTTTAAACTATATCTGTAATTCACTTTAAAGGCAAGCAATAGACCCTCAAAAATCCAAACCTAGTAGCAATTCAAGATTCAGCTCTAACATCAGTTTACAAACAAACAATTCTTCAACCTGATCAAGTTTTGAATCTGGAGATCAAAGCTCAGACGAAATCAAAACAGCATGCTCTGTTCTTTTTTGTTCTTTCAGGAAAACAGGCGAGCAAACTTTCAACCTCTAATCTTTTGGTGCGTGTGATGTATTTGTGTGGTGATGTTGTGTATATATGTTTGTCTGGATGTATTCACTTGAGTGTAACTGAATCAGGATTTATATATTATATGCATGACTGGGTGTATATGTGTATATACCCTATTATGTTTTCCAGACCCAAGAAAAATCAAAAAATTCATATCTTTTTGCCTAAACTTCTTTAAGCTATGATTCCTAAAAGAAAATTGGTTGTACAAATGCTAGTTTATTTTTAAATTTGGTTTGAGGTGTTTATATTATGGAATTAATTCAACATCAAGGAATTATAGCAAAAGTAAAACAAGTTGGGAAATTTGATTATCAAATTCTTACAATTTGATTATGAATTGGAATTGTACTCTGGAGTAACGAATTTTAAAAATAAAACCAGAATTTTTAGTGTTGATTTTTGGTGGGATTTGGGTTTGAATGAAATCTCGGTTTTTCGTCAATTTCCAACGATTTACGAGAGGATGATCGTTGTGCTTGGGTGTGGTGGTGGTTCAGGTGTGAGTGGTCGGAGGAAAAATGAGGGGTGAATTTATTGATCATTGTGGCGATCAAAAAATTGATGATCTAGGGTTTTAGGATAGCTTTGTTTCGTCTGAGTTTGTAAAGCAATTTCGTCGTGATGGATGAACTATCGGCGATCGGTCCTGTGGGGATAGCAGCATGTGGTCAAGACGAGGCTTCAGTGAAGTTTCAATGGCCTTCGATGGCCAGAGGTGGAAGGACGATGTGTTTATGCTGGTCTGGTACTGTTTCAATCTGGGTGTTTGAGCTACTCGATTTCAATTCGTGGTCAAGTTCGACGATCTGGGTGTGTGGAGGGCTTGTAGGTATTGTCGATGATTTGGGGGGTTGATCGGCAATGATCGAAGTCGATCGAAGTCCCTGTACACATGCACGCGTGAGACTCTGTGCATCTGGAAATATGGTGGTTGGAGAAGAAAGGGGAACTCGTGTCGGTCTCGAGTAGGTAGCGTGAGTAACTCGAAGCAAAAGGAGTAGGGTAACAACTCGAAGCAAGGCTCGGGTTAAACTCAAATTGGCTCGGGTCTTCTTGATAAACAGCAAGTTTAAAAATTTAAAGAATAAAAATATGTACAGGTTTCAAAATTTTGAAATACAATCTGTACCAGGTTTTAAATTTATAAAACGAATAGTGTACCAAGGATTTTAAACTAAAAAAAAAATATCAACAAGTTTTCAAAGGAAAAAGGTTAAAGTTAAATATTTTAAGATTGTTTTGGAAATAACTTGATTTTGAAAAAAAAATTATATGAGGATAATAAATATATTTCTAAGTATCTTAAATGGAATTTGATAATACTTGAATTAAACGAGTGCTTGAAAAAAAAGTATATAAGAAACCTTAACTAAGAAATGGCTTTGGAATTTAAATATTATTTTGTTAAAGATTGATTTGTTTATAATTTGAGATTAGTGCATTAAGTTTCAATCAAAAAGTATTAATAAATTTCTTAATGTAATTAATCAAAAGTTTATTTACTTAACTATTTAGAGGGTAACAAATTATGTGTGATTTATTAATTAAGAATGAATTAAAGAAGGATTTTTTTTTTGGCAAGGCCGACGGGGTTGGACGGAATTAAAGAAGGATTAGTTATAATTAAGATTTAATTAATTAAAAATTGAGGATTCATTAATTAAAGAAATTAATTAAAAATTCAAGTTAATTAACCAAGTAATTAATGAATGATTTTAATAAAAATAATAATTACTTAGTGAAAGTAATTAAGAATAAATGATTAAAGATTAAAGTTTGATTAATCAAATATTAAAGGTTAATGACCTTTAAGTATAATTAATTAATGTGGTTAATTAATTAGGGTAATTAAATTAAGAATAATCAATTTATGATAATTAATTTAATTAAGATTTAATTAATAATTAAGGGTTTATTTATTAAGGTAATTAATTAAGGTAAATTAATTGCTAGTTAATTTATGGTTAACGATGACTTAGTGATTTAAGAATAATCACTTATTATAATTAATTAAGGATAATTAATTAATGTGATAAATTAATTAAAAGTTAATTAATGAAGGTGATTAAGGGATGATTGTTGATTAAGGGTTAATTAATTATTGTAATTAATTAAGAAGAATTAATTAAATGGTTTGTAATTAGTTAACATTAATTAACCAAGATTTGTGACTAATCTGATTTAAATTGATCAGATAATTAATTGATATTACTTATGGATGTTTGGATTGGATGATTGAATTGTTTGATATCCTTGATATATGATGCTTTGCGTTATGATTTATCTTGATTTGTGCTGTGATCTATGATGTAATTTATTTATCTGTGATGTAATTTATTATCTACGATGAACTTATATTATCCATCCATTATCTGTAAATAAAGATAAGCGTTATAGATTATACCGCTTATCGATATTTCTGTGTTTGAATCTGTAATGGTTGATGTTGTTGCACTATTGTGTGTAAAACCCCTGGACTACACTATACACACACAAATGTGGATTGCACGTGGAAATCAGTTAAGTCACAAATTTTTAAATAGTTTTGAATTTGAATTTTAAATTCAAATAGTTTTGGAAATGGATTGGGTTTAAAGTGAAAAGCTTTTGGAAAGGAATTTCAATGATAAAAGTTATTTTTGAATAATTTGATTTAGTTTTGAAATTTGATTTAAAATTTGAATTCAAAATTTGTAATTGAATTCTATGTTAAGAATTTATGATGTAAAAAGTTTACACAAGTTATAAAGGGTATTTATATGGGTTTTTAAACCGTTTTAAAAGTATGGTTTTGAGAATTTGAATTTAACCCAAGTTTATATTTGAAAGGCCTTAACTCGTGCAATTATAATCGGGTTTTCTGAAACGGAAAACGAGTGGTTTCAAATAATAATAGCTTTTATATAAGGAAAGAATTTTCAAATTATGATGAAAAGATTTCAAGTTAAAAAAAAAAGAATGGCTTTGAAAACTATAATTGAATTTTTGTGAAAAGAAAGTTGAACCCTAATTTGTAATTGAAGAGGATTTTAAATGGAGTATCTTTTATAAGATTGAAACGGGAATTGTTTTGAAAACTATACAGTGAGTCTTTGATTTAAAGGCCGGATGAGTTAATCCAATTTGAAATGGAATTGTTTTGAAAGGCTATGAATGAATCTTTGTCAAAGATTGATGAACCTTGTTTAAAATTGAAAGCGGTCTTAAAAGTGAATCTTTTGTTTAAAATATTTAAATGTGGAAATTGTTTAAACCATTGAAGGTTTTTGAAATGAATCTTTTTGTTTAAAAGATATGGAATGGTAATTTGTTTTAACCATTTGGATGAAAGGTTTTCGACTTTAAGCTGTGATTTAATTGAGATCCCATATCCATATGTTTTTAAATATTACGATCATTATTCGGTTTAGTCGGGAGAGGACCTTGCGTCATATAACCCATTCCGAATAATGATACGTCGTTATGGATAGCATTTGAAGACCGGTGGTGAAGACCGGGTATTTGAGAAAACGATAGGATGACCTATCGATTGTCTCTGCACTGAGTAGCTATGGTATAGAGATTCCCTAAGTGATGGGAAGTCCAACCGAGATTGTAAATACCCGGATTGCAAGGGCTTCTTTGGAAGTACCTTCGGTTCTGTTCGAATCCGGAACAGACTTGTATGGATGTGTGTCTGACGTTACACTTTGAGATGTAAAACTGGTTTCTATCAAATACATTTCTGTTTGGTGGCGAAGATTTATTCTCATAGCTTAACACCCTTCTCTGAGACGAACGAGCTCAGAGGTTATGTAGTTGATGGTTACTAGTGATACATTCCCAATTTGGTAATGTGGCATACGAAGTGCTGCTGATCATTTGTTGATCAAAGAAAGGCTTTGTGAAAAGCGTAGCTTTGTGGACGAGACTGCATCAGGACCTCACACCCCGGAAATGGTCGAAACAGGAAAGATGCAGCAAGGTTTCGGGGGTCGCGCCTCTAGGGTATGTCCATTTCTTTTGGATAGAGGTGGTATCATGGTATGGAGCCCAGATATTTAACCTATATGGTTATTGCAAATACATTACTTTGTGGTTGTTGGTATCGAGCGCTCAGATAAAGGTTGGTTACGACCGGGGATGGAATATCTTAGGTGTTACTCTCGGGAAGGGGGTACACCGACCTTGTGTTGGCAGAGAACTGAGGGATGGTTCTCGGGACGTCCCTCCAGAGGCGTACCCATGTGGCCCAGGAAGTTCCTTAGCCCGACCAATTATTGGAAATCCAATCATCCAATACGCGCCTTGTACGGTTTTAGTTGTATAACCTGCCATGGAATGTGGCGGTAACCTGCTATAGAACATGGTAACTATAGTAGGCATAGTTTGGAATGTCTATGCTGGCTAAGATTAATATTATACTTTCAAAATGTTTTCCACTATGCACTAATAATAATATCAAAATGGCTTTCGCGTATCAAACATTTTTGACTATCATAAGGAGAAATCTTCTCCAATTCTGCGTTTGGATGGTGTGTATGGCGGGAGGCTTTATGGTAGTTTGATTTTCCAAAAAGCATTGCGGATTTCAAATTTTGAATTCTTTTGTTTTTTTTAAAGATAAACTGTTCTCGTTTGCTCATATTAGTACCATGACTGATCCGGAGTTTGTTGTTTCCTTCCTAAACTCTGGATGTCCACAATTTTCCACACGGGCAATCTAGGGTTAGGTTTTTCAGATAATAGAGATCGATTTGGTAGTTTTCAGCTTTCTCTTTGGTATTCTTTGAAGATTTTGGATATTGAAGTCTTTGGTTAGAACGACTGGCCTTGCTTAGCTTTGTGCATCGTGATATGAAGTTTGAGCTAGCTTTAGATTGGAGCATTTGATTTTGGAGATACGTTCTATTGAAGAAATTCTTTCTGCTGTGTCTTGTATCTTTGATAATATTAATATATATTGTATCATTCTATTGTATCATCATTGTATCTGGATATTGTATCGATGTTGTATATGATATTATTCATTTCTTTTTCTTCCGCTATGTTGTTATACTTAATTGTGTTATAAGCTCCGGCGAACCAGATTTGACGTTTGGATCTACGGCATTTGAATATGAGTATCGTATTCGGTGCCGATTTTCAAAGGTCGAGTCGGGATCGTTATAAACCTTGTGTTTAAAGTTTTAAAGATATATTATTTAAAGTATTTTCGAATAGAAATTTGTTTCCAAAGAATTTGAAAGTTTAAAATTAGTGCTCTTTTCTCTGTGGCTGGAAAATAACTTCGGTGATGACTGCAGCAACATCGACATTCAATTTCGAGTTTCGAAGTGAAGAGAACGTTCTGTAGTCTTGCTACAGTTTTGTTTTGGGGAATTTAAATTGATTTGAATTTCTAAATAAGATTGGATTTATAACAAATGCTGATATATGATTTAAATTTGAATGGATATATATATATATATAGTATATATGCATTTATTTATCTCTAAATAGTTTGGAATTTACCGGAAATTTAATTCCTAAATTTTATCTTGAAATATAATTTCAAGCATAATTTCAAGATTTGGATAAATATTCAAGCTTGAAATGATTGAATTGGAAAGTTTTATTTGTATAATACACAGTTTCATTCCAATATAACTTACCTAAATTATACAGAAGTTGAATATGTAATTGGATAATATACAATAAAAAAAGATTTTTATAAATAAATTTTGAGTGATTATAATAAATGTTATACACTTAAATTTTAGTTATAAAAATATTAACAGAGGTAAATAGAGAAAAAAGATAACGGAATAATTTCAATATAAAATGATGTTAAAGGAACGGAGAATAAAATTAAAGCAGTTATAATAAGTATAAATATATTTAACATAGGTGATAAAATATATTGAGAGGAATAAATTTAATTATAATTAGGAATAAATAAGAATTAAATTTATTGAGTACATTATGAGTATAATAAATGATTTTTTTTTCAAATCCATGATTTTAGAAATTGTTAATTTAAGATAATTGAATGATAAGATAATGAAATTAGAGATAGTTAAGATTTATTTAACTTATGTAAAATGAATTATCAATTTAAGTTGAAATTTTTAGGGTTTCAAATCTATTATCTTATTTTGTTTTCAAACTATCTTTTGGTTGTCCTTATTTCCCTTATCTTGCTACAATATGGGGAAGCTATTGCTTATACCAATCTATTTGGAAACCTTTCTATAATCTTTGGTACTCATTTTTGAATTTGAACACTGCTTACCATCCACAAACCATCGGTCAAACGGAAAGAGTGTGAGACGACCCGACTTCCAATCTCCAGGAAATCACATCATCTTGAAGAAAGAAAGGGATAGAAGAAGAAAAGAAAGAGAAAGAAGAACACAAATAACATCAGAGAACTCACAATGGAACGAATAAAATATAACAAATCACATAAATATTACATAGTATCTTATTATATCAGAGTACACAATAAACAACACAGATTAGACAGTTATAAACATCTGTCTAATTATACAATTCAAGTACACAAAAAACAGATACCAAACAAACACAGCGAAACCATAATATACCTACACGTGGAAGCCTCCTGCTCCATATCTCCTCCAGAATTCGTCAAGCTAACCTGATCCACTTGACTACTCATACATAATATGAGTACCCAAGAGTTCAATAAAACAAAAAATAAACACTCGGGTCAGACAAGGGTCTGGTGTGAGTAAACGGTTTAAATTGCTTAACTTTAGAAAAACCTTTGAAAAGAAAAGGTATCACGTAAGACTTCCCACACATAAACATGAATTTTTTTTACCTTTCGCTAACCAAAACATTTGATAAGAAATCCAGTGATATTATAATAGTGTCTAGGGTTTTCAAGTAAATAAGAAATAGCCGAAATTGTTACATTTATTAAATTCCAGCTACTAGCCACAAAAGTGGGCAATACAATCAAAACCGTAGGGTCTCGTAGGAAGAATGGGTTTCCATCAATGCCAGGGCTACTGGGGTACCGCCCGTCATAGTACGTGGCCTAGATCACCATACCGAGTAGTACGCCTGCTCCCCTGCAACACATGGCCGGAATCATTCCTTACTGAACAGTCCCGAACAAGAAACCCCGCAGTTGGCCGCGACCCAACTGCCCACACAGCCGAATAAAAAGGGACTTCTAGACAAGGAAAAATCTTGCTCTCCAGTGGGAGCTACCCATGAAGCCTTGCTGCACCTCCCCTGTTTTAGCCATTCCCAGTTGATGAGGCTTGAGGCTACGATTACCTTTATAGAACACATCTATCTTAGAATGCTCATCGTCCATCTGACGATGTTCTTAAAGCATTCAATCCATACAAGTTCGTTCCGGGTTCGAACGAAACCGAAGGCACTATCTCGTTGCACTCATTATTGGAATCACCCTCAGAGTCAACGACCATAGCCCTTGCACTCTAAATCACCATCTCGAATCTATAAGCACTATTCCGTCAAACTCATTACGGAATCACCCACAAAGGTATACTGACATATAGCCCTTACACCTCGAGTCTTCACTTGCTCCACTTGGATTCACGACCTAACGTTTAATTGGAATCAATGTGGTTTTCGGATATCCAAATATGGAAACCCGATCCCGGTCTCACCGAAACCAAACGCCATTTTAATGTCCAAGTTGTACTTAAGGGATTAAACAGTTTAACTCATATTCAGGATGATATATAAACAGATAGATGAGCAATATTATCACAATAGATAATTCATAATAAACATTCATCTCACACAGCAGCATATCACATATCTCATAGACATCCAAATCATCCGGTTTCAACCAAACATCCAATATCATTCGACATCCAATAACAACCATCCAATATCAATCAATCATCCAAAGCAGAATTGATTAACTCCAAATCAATTTAATTAACCTTTAATTAAATTAATTACTATCCTTTAATTACTTGGATTATCTAAATCCTACTTCATTGATTTATTACTAATCAAATTAATCATCTCTTAATGATCTTCCTTAATTAATCTTCCTTGATTAATCATCTTTAATTACATTCAAGTAATTATTCTTAACCATATTCTGTAATTAATCCTTAATTACTATCATTAATTACAATAATTAATGATCATTCATTTACTTCTATTAACTATAATTAATTGCATTATACCTCAATTAATTACAATAATTAATCACCCTTAAATTAATTACTTGTATTAATCAACCTTGATTAATATCATTAATCACATTAATTAATGATCCTTATTAATTAATAATACTTTAATTAAATAACTAATTAACTTATAATTAATCAACTCATTAATCGTAATTAGTAATTAACAATTTGTAATTACTTATCTTAATTAATTAACTTTTTAATTTAATTATATTAATCCTTGATTAATTAATTCAATTAATTAATCCTTAATTACTTCATTAAGTAATTATCAAACAATTTAATTAATAAATCAATCCTTAATTAATTACTTTATTAATTAATTATAATTTTAATTAATTACACTTAGTAATTAATCTTAAGTTAAATTCATTAATTAATTAATTACATTAATTAATTAACTAAATAATTAAGTAATTAACTCTTAATTACTTACATAAGTAATTATCTCTAATTACTTCCATTAATAAATCTTAGTTACTTTCTTAATTAACTACCTTACAAATAATTAATTCCATTATTAAATAATCCTTAATCCTTTAATTAATCACTTCATAATTAATTATCTTTAAAACAATTATATTAATCAATTCTTTAATTAATATCATCAAGTGATTGACCAATAATCACTTCAACTAATTACTCCATGAGTAATTCCCTCAAATTACTTCCATAAGTAATTTACATTCTTAATTACATTCAGTTATTAACCATGAATTACTTCATTAAGTAATTACACTTAATTATTCCATAATTAAGTGATTATTTAAAATTAAATAAACAATTAACTAATTATATAAAATTAAATAATTAATTAATTAACATCTTATATAAAAAAAATCTTTAATTAATTAAGAAAAACTTAAATCTTAATTAATTCCTTGCTTGTTAACAATTATACTTAATTAAGTATTCTTAAGTCATATCCAAATAATTTAACCTTAATTATCTTTAAATAAATTATTTGAATTTAATCAGATTTAGTAACTTAAAAACAAACAAAATTATATTATTTACCTTTATTTGAAAATAATACATTTAATATCTAAAACACATTAATTATCTAAGTTAAACTTATTCATTTTAAATAGAATTTGAAACATTACTTTAAAATTTAACTTAAAACTTTGATTAAATAATTAAATTCAAAACACTCTTTTAAATTTGAATTTTAAAACTTAATTAAGATAATTATTTTTAAAATTCAAACATCTTAGAACATTTTTAAATTTGAAATTAAATTCAACTAACACCTTTGAAATTCTGTTTTCCTTTATAAAACTCGTTTATAATTTAAAGCTTACTTCTATTAATTCAAACATATGTTTACTTGCAACTATATATCATTATACAGTAATAACCAGAAAAACCCACCACCTAAACTCGAGTTCGACCCTAAGTATCCCCCGATCTTTCCTCGAGAAACCACCAACTCCTCAAATCTTCGAGTCCAACGCAAAAAAACACGATAGCTTCCCCGGGTTTCCACTCGTCTTCCCCATCTCCTGAATTCCAGTGCACACCCACCTGGCTCGTGCACATGTCCAACGTCCTCCGGCCATACTTGGTCGTCGCGACCATCCACTCCGGTCACACGAACCTATGTGAACGCGATAACAAACCCAGAACGAAGCAAAAGCCCGAGCATCAAAATTTCGTACTCGAGCTCGAACTACTGCAGCTACTCGAAACCCAAAAATCCATCACCTCCGATGTCGCCTCCACCAGAAAACCCCAACGATCATCTCACAGCATCACTACAACCTCCACGCCACTATTCCCAAGTCGCGATCGATCCCGAAACCATATCCACGTCACAAATCTCTCGGCTACCCAGACAAACAAAAACCAATGTTAAACCCTACTTCGATCGATTTCGATCAAAATGTTTATTGGAAAAATTTGTAAGTATTTTTCCCATCATCTATAACATTCATGCAAGCTTCGATCCAAGTATCAACTCAATTTATCAAGTACATCATCTGCAGTTCATAAAAATCCCAAAAATGTTAAATCTCGAAATTCTCTTGATTCTTTAAACTATAAATCATGAAACTTGTATTAAAAATCATGATTTCTAATCACTAATTCATTCACGAAATCCAAATCAGAAAACAAGATTTTTGATTTTTCATATGTAACAGTATTTTACTGTTATTCTCATTTTAAATATCATTTGTAAACTAAAAATTTCACCAACTATTTTTAAAATTTCCATTAGACATTAACAAATCATTTTCATTCACATGCCAAGATCTAATTTTGTTTAGATTGAAAGATTTTTAATTTTTTTTAAACTACTCTGTAAATAACAAAAATGAAGATGACACTATCAATAGACACTTTAAACCCTTAATCCACATACATATCAATGTTTCATGTAAACATATATCCAACATTATGGCATAATTCATCACATGCATTAGAATCTAATAAATCTCAAACTATTTTTAAAATAATTGACTCACCTGTTTTGCAGAGCAGAGAACAGAACAAACTTTATTTCTTTTACCCAGGCTTGAATATTTTAGATCTGAAGAATACTGAATGCATGCCTTCAAATTGATGATCTAAACTTGCTGTTGCTTAAAAGTGTTGAACTGCAGATGACTTGCAGTTGAACTTCATTTGAAAAGCAGGTTGAAGTTGCAGATTTTGCTTTTGCTTTATAGAATTGCTTTTAATTACAGGTTTGAGTTGCCTTTGGTTTCAAATTCAGGTTTTAGATTTTTGGAGAGAGTTGTTTTAGTTAAATTTTCATTGATTCAGTTGAGAATAGGAAATAGATTGAAGATAAGAAGAAGAGAAGGAAGTTTATTTTAAATGAATTAAATTAAAGAAAGTAATTTTTTTCTTTTTAAATGAAGACACTTGTTTTTAAGAATATACACTTGTCTCAAATAACACTTAATTGTCTTACAAATGTCATATAGTTGTGCTAACATGATTACACATGTTCCTATCATTTCTAAATAAATTTTTATTAATTTTCATTTGATTTAAAAGATAATATAAGCTTCTTTTTTTTTAAATTACTTAATTTATAAATATTCACATAAGTATATAAATTCACTTTTAAAAGAAAAATATTCTAAGGCTAATAAATACAAATATAAATATACATCTTATACATGTATTTTTAAAATCTAAAACATATATATATGTATAACCATTTTAAAATTTAAGCATATTTAAAAGAAAAAACAAAACAAAACTTTAATTAAATCCTTTTTATACTATCATATTTAAAATAACAATTATCTTATATTTTAAAAACAAATTAAATTAGTCTTAAATTAGCTTTTGAAGAATATTAATTTTTAAACAAAGCTTTAAATTACAATTCATTCAATATAAAACAATCAATACCAATAGATTAAAATTAAATTTCAAAACAAGTCAAACTATAACATATACATACATATATATTACAATTTGAAAATTCAACTTTATTTAAAACAAAAGATCTTCTATTCACAATATATATCAAATGTATATATTATAAATAGAATAAAATTTGATTAACTTTGACAAACAAATCTTATCAATATTGCCATATTAAAAATTCATTAACCTTTAAAAGATTAAATTCAACAATTTTAAATTAAAATTATAAAGAAAATTATCAAAATCAATTAAATTATTTATACAGATTATTAAATTTATATTGCCCAAAATTCCGGGTCGTTACAATCCTCCCCCTTAAAAGAATTTCGTCCCCGAAATTAAAAGCAAAGATAATTTTAATAACCCAGTACAGATTTTAATTTCAATCTGCAAAGCATACTTAACAACCAGTAACTAACATCCATAGAAATCAATCAAACAAACTTACCTAACCAATTATTCTGACACAAATCAGAATAAATTTCTAATACTATCTCGAGTTTCCCAAGTATAAATCACCGGGAGACTTGCTCTACAAAAGCCAACAAACTAACTACACTACCAAAATCCAGAGCTCCTCTCATAACCAGGTCCATCAATCTGATCAGAACATCAGATTATACCCAAGTCTAGCTCAACTTCCAACTCCAACTGAATTACAGATTCAATAACCAATGATGAATCATACACGTATTCCCTCAGAGATACGTGGTACACAATGAATTCCAACTATCCAAACTGGAAATTCAATCTCATCCTATCAAGACACAGATAAGAAAATCTCAAATGCCCCAGCACTAACCAACCAATCTTATCCAATTTCAGCTCTCTTAACCAGAGAATTTTAACCACACTGAAGTCTCCAACTTCAAACTCCAAAACCTCTTATCTCATATCAGTAACTTAACTATAACAACCCACATATTTGTCGATTTTAATATTTAAATATTTTATTTAAATATTTTATCGGTACTCGAAATTTAGTCCGAAAAGCTACCTTTTGCATACGGTCGAATTAGCACTCGGGACTACTCCCATTGAGTTTAAAATGCCGTTTGCGACCTTTTTGGGTATAAGCTTCGATATGTTTGGAGAAAGTTGATTTTTTTGCTACTTTTCACTTTGGGTTTGAGTTTGGGTTTAGCCATTAGCCAACTTATACTTAAAAACTGAACCCCTAATCCCCATTCTTCCTCACTTCTTTCTCTTTTTAGTTTTTATAGCATTAATGGTGGGAGAGATTGGAAATTAAAACTCCAAAACCCTAGTTCCTTTTTGCAACTTCAAATTCCTAGCTCCAAACTCAAGAAGAACCCATTGGTAAGCTTCTCTCCTTCTTCTCCAACTTATTCTCTTACCAATTTCAGAAATTCCTAAACCTAATTTTGGGAATGTTCTTGTTTTGAGCATAGATTCAAGCTCATTTGGGTTGTGTTGAAGAGAGGTTGATTCTCCTTTTGCTTTCAAGCTTCTTCTTGTTTGATTTTGGTAAAAAGGTGAGATTTTTATCTCACATCTTAGTCTATAATTATCTTCGATTGTTAGGTATGAATTCCTAACACTTATTCTTGTGCAATTGATTTTGGTTTGGATTGATTTGGTGTATATTCCAATTTTTGGTGTTTTGGTCTAATTTATGAAAATCCTTTTATGGATATTTGGACATTGATTTTTGAAGCGTATCGAAGAGCCGTTTAGGCTGGGTTGTCGTTCGACGTAATTCCTTAGTCATCGCCATTTGCTTGATTGGTCGTTTCCGATATTCGTTTGGCCATTTATGGCCTAGGTTCAGGGAATGCCCTGAACCCCAGATTCAGACGTCTAAAACGTGATATTCAGACGTCTGAATATTGTCTGGGAAGTTTTCTATTCCCAGATTCAGACGTCTGAATATATGGTTTCAGACGTCTGAATTGGCTTATTTTCAAACAGAAAGAAAATAGGCTAAAATATGCCTATATCAGACGTCTGAAACATTTGGTTCAGACGTCTGAATTGTGTTCTGGAAATTTTTATATTTCCAGATTCAGACGTCTGAACCACTTGTTTCAGACGTCTGAAACTGCTGTATTTTTCCTATTTGCCTATTCGTTTGAGAATTCCAATTTAAATCGATTCGTGATAATCCTATTTGTTGTTATCATTTATTTTGACTTTGATGACTCTTTTTAGGGATTTTTGAATATCCATTTCAATGGATTCTTTATCGGTTTCTCTGGATTTTATTCACGTCTTCGAATGTGAATTTTAGTGATTGATTGTTCTTACAATCTTCTTAGTGATTTGTCACTTTAAAAATATAAAGGTTTTCTATACTAGTAGTAAATACCAAAACACTCTTTCCTCAAACGATTTTAATACTATTTTAATTACAAAGCTCGTTTCTAAAACCGTTTTCCAATCTATTAGTATATACAAACCTTTACCTCACTCGTATGAGAAATCTAATTAAACGGCTTAGTAAAACGAGTGGTATGAAACACTTGCGTTTACTTCGTCGGTTAATTCTTGAACTTGTTCGATTGAACCTCTTGTGACAATTTTCTAGTGGAGATTTACAGTTTGTTCGTAAATATTTAAGTTAAGCAAGTGGTTATGGGACATGAAGCTAAACTCATATATTTACTAGCTTAGTGTAATCGACACTCCTCGTTGATCATGACGATCATCTTTGTGATTTAGACTAGCAATGTGCGATGTCTCTTTGTCTGCGAGGGAGACTAAACCCCGTTTTGTGGAGTTTCGACTCAAATTGGTGGGGTAGCAACCCACGATCTTCAGACCATTCGTGTGTCAGGTCTTCGGACCATTCGTGTGTCAAATTAATGGCTAGCTACCATGAGATAGCTTCTCGTTCGTGTGTTACAGCTGTTGGTGAGTTTTCATGCTCCCGTTCGTGTGATAGGCCTCCCCCTTTTTATTTTATGATTTCTGGATTTCGTGTGTTGAATTCTATAATTTATGCTTCGCCAATTTTAGTAATTTTCATTGATATGATTTATCAATTTTTGTGCATTGGTGAATTCGTGTGTCATTAACTTGTTGTGAATACAAGTTTTGGGTATGATACCCTTTTTGGATCTTTGAGAAGATTCTTTGATATTGATTAATCGTTTGTTGATTATCATTTTCATACTTATAGTAGTATGCCATTATGGATATTATACGTCTATGCCATATCTTTCGTTCTACATCATGTTATCTGATATTTATAGCTAGACTGATCCGTTTATTATTTTCTTATAAATAATACTCGGGTCAGACCGAGATGTTGCAGGTGCTTCGACTTGACTTCTCTCCAGGGATCCATTTCTCTGACCTTTTGCTTACTACTTAGATTAGTAGTTTTTGTTGTATACTCTTGAGATATTGACTCATTGATGTATTCTTTTGTATAGCACATGTTGCTATTATTTTGTGTTATTGTGGATCTTTCTGACCACTACTATGATGTACACTTTTATGTGTAATATTCATATCTTATTCCGCCTTTGTGATATGAATTATCTGTGACTGATTTATGTTATGTTTGTTTCTATATTTGTTTCCGAAGATATTATAGCCGCCGTGTAGTAGCTTTGAGTTTGTGTCGGCATGTCGGATATCCACTTGAAAAGATTTGCATGTTATACTGTCTGACATATCGATGCTCGCACAAAGCAATTACACGGATGGTCGCTCCTCAACAGCCTTATTCTCCGTGCTAGTTGACAGCATTCACCGTAATGTTCTTGGCTAGCGTGGGTATAGAGGTGGGGCGTCACAGCTTGGTATCAGAGCCAAACTTCGGAACAATATGGAATAATATAACAAGGATCATCGTCCTAAGTCCATCTTAGGAGTCGTGCTTTAGGATTTAATTCGAGTCTTCGTACCGATTCATCCTATTTTCCTTATGATTCCTTGTTTATCTATCAAGATTGTTTGATATTCAATTTGGTGAATAACCTTTTTCTTCTTCTTCTTTCTTTCTAAAGGGAGAAAAATGTCTAGACCAGGCCGCCCCAGAGCCGTGCCTTCTAGCACTCCACCCTAAGATGGAGTTTTTATGACTGCTCAACAGCTTCTTGATTTAGTGACAAATGCTCAAGCAGCTGGAGCTAACCCGAAACCTACTCACCCAAAATCGGGATTTGCACGCTTGTGCAGCGATTACACTAATTTGGGTGGGGAGCCATTCAAAGGTTCCGAAACTATTATTGAAGTACAGGCTTGGCTAAGGTCATGCGATCGAATCTTTTCTCGCATGAATCTTATTGACCTTCACCGAGTTCAGGTGGCCTCTAGTATGCTCCGAGAAAGAGAATTGGACTGGTACGAACTTCTTGTTTCTGAGATTAATGAAGCGGATCTCACCTGGGAGCAATTCCGAGGACGCTTCGAATTAAAATTCGTTCCAGAAGCTGAGAAAGTGACATTGGCTCGACGATTTATAGACCTTGTTCAAGGTGAGTCCTCCGTGACTGATTACGTCGCCTCCGTCGAGTCGCTTTCCAAATATGGGGTTGAATACATCAACACCCCTTTAAAGAAGAACCAGAGGTTCGTCTATGGCTTAAACAAAGATCTCAAGAAGCCATTACTTCTAAAATTAGAAGTTTCTTTCGACCAACTCGTAGATATCGCTCTTCGTCTTGAAGAGGCGGATAGGGAGAATGATGTTGAAGTGGTGGGTTCCAAACCAAGCTTCAACAACAACAAGAAGAGGCCCAGCAAATTCAAAGGTCCTTATCCCAATAAGAAAGGGAGGCATGCAACTCCTGTTGAAAAGACCTTTTCCTCTACTCAAGGGAAATGCTATAATTGTGGTTCGAAAGACCATTTTGCGAACAAGTGTTCAAAGCCTCGTACTTGTCGCTATTGCAAAAGCCCGGACCATTTTATGCATGTGTGTCCCAAACTTCAAAATAGGAGGGAGGGAAAGTTGAATGTTGCTCAAGCCCCTGGCAACACATCTCGTGGCCAAGGTATTTCTCATTCTATCCTTGATGGAATTATTTTATTTCGTGATCATCCTATTCGAGTTCTTTTTGATACGGGTGCGTCCCATTCTTTTATATCAAAAGAACTTGTTGATGCTTTTTCTTTGGATGTTTTGTGTTTAATGACTTCTTTGAGAATTGCGAATCCGGTTGGTGGATCCGCAACAATCAGTTTATTGTGTAAAGATGTCGAGCTTATTTTGTGTGATTTTTCTTTCCGAGCCGATTTGCATGTCATGCGTTATTTAGGCTTTGGAATGATTTTGGGAATGGATTGGCTTAACCGTTATGAAGCTCATATTCTATGTCCTGAGCGGACTATTCATCTTCGACATCCTCAATCTGTTAATCAGGTTTATGTTATTCTTAAAGATTCGGATTCTGCTTTGGTTGCATCTTTATATTCTTTAAACCCTCGTGATGATGATGATGATGATGAGGGTGATATTATTTCTCTTATTCACGTCGTTCGTGAATTTTCCGACATATTTGAGCCCGTTTTAGGATTACCACCTAAGCGAGCAATTGAGTTCAGAATTAACCTTATTCCTGGAGCTCAACCTATCACTCGTCCTCCTTATCGTATGTCCAATAAAGAAAACGAGGAGATGCGTAAACAATTATCCGAATTGGAGACGAGGCAATTTATTCGCTCTAGTTCCTCGCCTTGGGGAGCTTCAGCTATTTTTGTGAAGAAATCCGATGAAACACTTAGGCTTTGCGTTGACTACCGCAAGCTTAATGATCTTACTATCAAAAATAAATATTCTTTACCTCGGATTGATGATCTATTCGATCAACTTAGTGGTGCTAGAGTCTTTTCACAATTGGACTTGGCTACCGGTTTTCATCAGCTTCATATTGCAGAGGATAGCATTCCTTTGACATCGTTCCGTACTCGGTATGGATCTTATGAATGGCTTGTTATGCCATTTGGGTTAACGAATGCCCCGGCTTATTTTGTTGACTTAATGAATCGAGTTTTTAAAGACTTCCTCGATCGATTTGTTCTCATCTTTATTGATGATATTCTTGTGTATTCTAAAACCGAGGAGGAGCATGAAAAACATCTTCGAATTATATTGGAAACTCTTAGGTGTAATCAATTAAAGGCAAAATTTTCTAAATGCCACTTTTGGCAACCTCGTGTGAAGTTTCTCGGTCATATTATTTCCGAATCCGGAATTTCCGTGGATCCTTCAAAGATTGAAGCGATTCAAGATTGGAAGAGACCGAAGAGTGTGACAGAGATTCGTAGTTTTCTCGGATTGGCGGGCTATTACCGTCGTTTTATCAAAGACTTTTCTAAGATTGCCGTGCCTCTCACTAGCTTGACGAAGAAAGGTGTTAAATACATTTGGTCGGACAAATGTGAAGCTTCTTTTCAGAAATTAAAAGAACTTCTTTCTGATGCTCCTATTCTCGTTATTCCCGAGGGGAATCAGGATTTCGTTGTTTATACCGATTCTAGTCGCGTTGGTTTGGGTGCCGTTCTTATGCAAAAAGAACGTGTTATTGCTTATGCTTCTAGGCAATTAAAGCCTGCTGAGACTAGATATGCCACTCATGATTTAGAGCTCGCGGCTATTGTTTTCGCCCTTCGTATTTGGCGTCATTATCTATTAGGAGAGAAATTTGTTCTTTATACTGATCATAAGTCTTTGAAATATTTATTTTCTCAAAAGGAACTTAATTTGCATCAACAACGTTGGCTCGAGTTCCTTGCTCCTTATGATCTTGATATTCTTTATACTCCCGGAAAGGGTAATCGTGTTGCCGATGCTCTTAGCCGTAAACAACAAGCTGTTGTTTCTATGATGATATCCGAATGGAACGATCTCGAGATCTTATCCACTTGTGAGATTCGAGAGCGCATTTTCGATTTATGCTCATCATTTGTTTTATGTAGCCTTGAGGCTCATCCTTCTCTTTTAGACCGCATACTTGAAGCTCAAAGGCTTGATCCCGAAATGGCTCTTCTTGGCCAAAATATTAGGGATAAAATTGATATTGAAGGTTTGAAAGACTTTGATATGGATTCTCGTGGCGGCATTCGAAGATTTGGTAGACTTACCGTGCCAAATATTAGTGATCTTCGTAAAGATATTTTAGAAGATTCACATCGTTCTAAATTTACCATTCATCCCGGTAGTAGTAAAATGTACGCGGATATGAAGCGACTATATTATTGGGAGGGAATGAAATTCGATATTGCTAACTTTGTTAAGTGTTGCATGACTTGCCAACTCGTTAAGGCCGAACATCAAAGGCCCGGTGAGTTATTGCAACCTTTAGAAATTCCAATTTGGAAGTGGGACCAAATTTCCATGGATTTTATAGATGGCCTTCCCCATTCTAGTTCGGGTCATGATAGCTTATGGGTGATCGTTGATAGACTTACTAAATCCGCCCATTTTATTCCCGTTCGGTCTAACCGAACCGTTTCTCTTTTGGCCAAGCTCTTTATCAAAGAGATTGTTAAATTGCATGGAGTCCCTACTTCTATTGTTAGTGATCGTGATCCATTGTTTACTAGTGGATTTTGGAAGTCTTCAAAAAGCTTTGGGAACGAAGCTCAATTTTAGCACCGCTTATCATCCTCAGTCCGATGGACAAACCGAGCGTGTGAATCAAACTCTTGAAGAACTTCTTCGTGCTTGTGTTCTGGATTTTGGTGGAAGTTGGGAAGATCATATTTCACTTGTTGAATTTTCCTATAATAATAGCTTCCAATCTAGTATTGGTATGGCACCTTTCAAGGCACTCTATGGAAGGCCATGCCGATCTCCTTCTTGTTGGCTTGAGGCCGGTGAGAAGCTGGTTTTAGGTCCATATTTTATTCGCGATTCCACAGAAAAGATTGATCTTATTCGTCATAGGATGAAAGAAGCCCAGAGTAGACAAAAATCCTATGCCGATAACCGGAGAAGGAAGTTAGAATTTTCTGTGGGAGATCTTGTGTTCATTCGTGTATCACCTATGAAAGGTGTTGTACGTTTCAGTCGATCGGGAAAATTGGCGCCTCGATATATTGGGCCATTTCCTATCACTGAACGTATTGGTTCCATGGCTTATCTCCTTTTATTACCGGCTCAATATTCTGCTGTTCATGACGTGTTTCACGTTTCTCAATTACGAAAGTGCCTTCGAGATTCTGATTCTGTTCTTGAGCCCGGTGTTGTGGAAGAGATTGAAGTTTTGCCTAATTTAACTTATGAGCAGCATCCTATTCGTATCATTACTTCGGAGGTCAAACGACTTTGAAATAAAGATGTTCCGCTTGTTAAAGTTCAATGGTCTTCAAATCCTAAGGATTGTTCTTGGGAATCTAGAGAGTACATCGAGCGAACACATCCGGACTTACTTTCTCGTGCTCTTTGAGGTGAACCTTTTATTTCAAGTTTCTTTTGTGTTGAATATGCTTTTATGGTTGTTACTATATATCTTCTTCTTAAATATTGCGAGGACGCAATTTATTTAAGGAGGGGAGTCTGTAACAACCCGCATATTTGTCGATTTTAATATTTAAATATTTTATTTAAATATTTTATCAGTACTCCAAATTTAGTCCGAAAAGCTACTTTTTGCATACGGTCGAATTAGGACTCGGGACCACTCCCATTGAGTTTAAAATGCCGTTTGCGACCTTTTTGGGTATAATCTTTGATATGTTTGGAGAAAGTTGATTTTTTTGCTACTTTTCACTTTGGGTTTGAGTTTGGGTTTAGCCATTAGCCAACTTATACTTAAAAACTGAACCCCTCCTCCCCATTCTTCCTCACTTCTTTCTCTTTTCAGTTTTTATAGCATTAATGGTGGGAGAGATTGGAAATTAAAACTCCAAAACCCTAGTTCCTTTTTGCAACTTCAAATTCCTAGCTTCAAACTCAAGAAGAACCCATTGGTAAGCTTCTCTCCTTCTTTTCCAACTTATTCTCTTACCAATTTCAGAAATTCCTAAACCTAATTTTGGGAATGTTCTTATTTTGAGCATAGATTCAAGCTCATTTGGGTTGTGTTGAAGAGAGGTTGATTCTCCTTTTGCTTTCAAGCTTCTTCTTGTTTGATTTTGGTAAAAAGGTGAGATTTTTATCTCACATCTTAGTCTATAATTATCTTCGATTGTTAGGTATGAATGCCTAACACTTATTCTTGTGCAATTGATTTTGGTTTGGATTGATTTGGTGTATATTCCAATTTTTGGTGTTTTGGTCTAATTTATGAAAATCCTTTTATGGATATTTGGACATTGATATTTGAAGCGTATCGAAGAGCCGTTTAGGCTGGGTTGTCGTTCGACGTAATTCCTTAGTCATCGCCATATGCTCGATTGGTCGTTTCCGATATTCGTTTGGCCATTTATGGCCTAGGTTCAGGGAATGCCCTGAACCCCAGATTCAGACGTCTGAAACGTGATATTCAGACGTCTGAATATTGTTTGGGAAGTTTTCTATTCCCAGATTTAGACGTCTGAATATATGGTTTCAGACGTCTGAATTGGCTTATTTTCAAACAGAAAGAAAATAGGCTAAAATATTCCCATTTCAGACGTCTGAAACATTTGGTTCAGACGTCTGAATTGTGTTCTGGAAATTTTTATATTTCCAGATTCAGACGTCTGAACCATTTGTTTCAGACGTCTGAAACTGCTGTATTTTGCCTATTTGCCTATTCGTTTGAGAATTCCAATTTAAATCGATTCGTGATAATCCTATTTGTTGTTATCATTTATTTTGACTTTGATGACTCTTTTTAGGGATTTTTGAATATCCATTTCAATGGATTCTTTATCGGTTTCTCTGGATTTTATTCACGTCTTCGAATGTGAATTTTAGTGATTGATTGTTCTTACAATCTTCTTAGTGATTTGTCACTTTAAAAATATAAAGGTTTTCTATACTAGTAGTAAATATCAAAACACTCTTTCCTCAAACGATTTTAATACTATTTTAATTACAAAGCTCGTTTCTAAAACCGTTTTCCAATCTATTAGTATATACAAACCTTTACCTCACTCGTATGAGAAATCTAATTAAACGGCTTAGTAAAACGAGTGGTATGAAATGCTTGCGTTTACTTCGTCGGTTAATTCTTGGACTTGTTCGATTGAACCTCTTGTGACAATTTTCTAGTGGAGATTTACAGTTTGTTCGTAAATATTTAAGTTAAGCAAGTGGTTATGGGACATGAAGCTAAACTCATATATTTACTAGCTTAGTGTAATCGACACTCCTCGTTGATCATGACGATCATCTTTGTGATTTAGACTAGCAATGTGCGATGTCTCTTTGTCTGCGAGGGAGACTAAACCCCGTTTTGTGGAGTTTCGACTCAAATTGGTGGGGTAGCAACCCACGATCTTCAGACCATTCGTGTGTCAGGTCTTCGGACCATTCGTGTGTCAAATTAATGGCTAGCTACCATGAGATAGCTTCTCGTTCGTGTGTTACAGCTGTTGGTGAGTTTTCATGCTCCCGTTCGTGTGATAGGCCTCCCCCTTTTTATTTTATGATTTCTGGATTTCGTGTGTTGAATTCTATAATTTATGCTTCGCCAATTTTAGTAATTTTCATTGATATGATTTATCAATTTTTGTGCATTGGTGAATTCGTGTGTCATTAACTTGTTGTGAATACAAGTTTTGGGTATGATACCCTTTTTGGATCTTTGAGAAGATTCTTTGATATTGATTAATCGTTTGTTGATTATCATTTTCATACTTATAGTAGTATGCCATTATGGATATTATACGTCTATGCCATATCTTTCGTTCTACATCATGTTATCTGATATTTATAGCTAGACTGATCCGTTTATTATTTTCTTATAAATAATACTCGGGTCAGACCGAGATGTTGCAGGTGCTTCGACTTGACTTCTCTCCAGGGATCCATTACTCTGACCTTTTGCTTACTACTTAGATTAGTAGTTTTTGTTGTATACTCTTGAGATATTGACTCATTGATGTATTCTTTTGTATAGCACATGTTGCTATTATTTTGTGTTATTGTGGATCTTTCTGACCACTACTATGATGTACACTTTTATGTGTAATATTCATATCTTATTCCGCCTTTGTGATATGAATTATCTGTGACTGATTTATGTTATGTTTGTTTCTATATTTGTTTCCGAAGATATTATAGCCACCGTGTAGTAGCTTTGAGTTTGTGTCGGCATGTCGGATATCCACTTGAAAAGATTTGCATGTTAGACTGTCTGACATATCGATGCTCGCACAAAGCAATTACACGGATGGTCGCTCCTCAACAGCCTTATTCTCCATGCTAGTTGACAGCATTCACCGTAATGTTCTTGGCTAGCGTGGGTATAGAGGTGGGGCGTCACATTAACAGACAATCCTGGACTGCCAATCTTTTCCTGATCAACTCAACCTATGCTGATAATCCCAGAAACAACTAGGCCAAAGCAAACAGAACTTGCTTCCTTCCTTGCATAGCTGCTACCTCGCTTCCGCTGCACAACTCTGATTCTGAAATAGATGAGAGTACTGCTGATGAACACAAATATAACTTACCCAATATATCCGAAAAACTTTGTTCATCAAATCCATAAAAATCTGAGTGACTCATCTGACTCAGTCACACATCCTTATAGCAGAAATCCAAACTCATAAACTAGATCGAACCAATCCAAAAATATTTCTAAGCTGCTACACCAACTCTTTTCTCTCCAAAAACCATCCTACTACCAGGCTAACTACCAAAATTGCTCCTAGAACCAAAACAATATGAAACTCAACTCCAGATGCTGATAAACTTCAGATTACTCCAACAGCTCCTATCCACATGAGAATCCTCAGTCTCAAACAAAAGATAGCCTAAGAAAAATCCCAAACAAATCGCAAGTCACATTTGCGATCCTACCTAGTTCGGATTCCAAACAAACTGTCCTCTCTTTACCAATTAGAACAGCTTTTAAGCTTTTCCAAACAAAGGTTAACCTTTCAAGGAACATTCACCGACTTCCCGGCTGCCGATAAAAGAACCACCATGATTCCCGAACATCGGAGAAACAAGCCACACTGCTTCTTCCAAACTCTACCTCGATGATACTACAAAGCTAAAGAACTTCCTTGATAGCACACCGAACACTTCGAGTTGAAACTGCTACCACAGCTAACTAAAGACTTCTAATCCAAAGGCTTCTCTAAAACCCAAAACCAATAACAATCCACACAACGGACCTCCGAGATGGCAGACAACTCTCAAGAAACTCAGACTCCAAACCAAGCATCCATATCTCGCTTTCCTTAGGGAATAACAAATGAGACCATGCCAAAGCAAATAACTTATAGACCTTAGTCTCATATTCCAAAACAGCCAATCTCCATGCTAAAGATCGAGACAACTTCTATGCAGACGAGTCTCCCCTGAGACAGGTAAAGACTGCTCCTCAACCACTCCTAAAACTACTAAAACTGCTTCAAGAGAAAACACCTTTTAAAAATATCCATGGATACTGCATCTCATCACGCAGTTACCGAGATATCATCACTTACTTCTGCACTTCCGCCAGATCCAAACTCAAGAAAAATTTGCTTACCCGAGCGAAATCCAAACTTACACTTCAAAGATAAACTCCGAATCTTTGAAAAGTTTTCCTTCGGATATCAGAGAGACCTTACTCCAAACTACAAATCTTATTCGAGACGGTACCAGGTCTACAGTCTCGACAAATACTTCCAACCTCAACATATGGACCTCTTCCATCAGTGGTAGTCATGTTACACACACACACACCCCCCACTACTCCATCCACCTTTAAAACTTATGTTGGAAAATCTGAACAGATAACCCAACAAATTAGGTAGATACATACATACATACATACATACATACATACATACATACATACATACATACATACATACATACATATATATATATAAATTACAAGTACGCTCTCTCAAGAAAGACACCACTACAGAGCCTAGGTATTCACTCAACCTAATGCTCCCTAAAGAAAGACACACTTCAGAGCCTAGGTATTCACTCAGCCTAATGCTCTGATACCAACTGATACGACCCGACTTCCAATCTCTGGGAAATCGCATCATCTTGAAGAAAGAAAGGGATAGAAGAAGAAAAGAAAGAGAAAGAAGAACACAAATAACATCAGAGAACTCACAGCGGAACGAATAAAATATTATATATCACATAAATATTACATAGTATCTTATTATATCAGAGTACACAATAAACAACACAGATTAGACAGTTATAAACATCTGTCTAATTATACAATTCAAGTACACAAGAAACAGATACCAAACAAACACAGCGGAACCATAATATACCTACACGTGGAAGCCTCCTGCTCCATATCTCCTCCAGAATTCGTCAAGCTAACCTGATCCACTTGACTACTCATACATAATATGAGTACCCAAGAGTTCAATAAAATAGAAAATAAACACTCGGGTCAGACAGGGGTCTGATGTGAGTAAACGGTTTAAATTGCTTAACTTTAGAAAAACCTTTGAAAAGAAAAGGTATCACGTAAGACTTCCCACACATAAACATGGAAAAGTTTTTACCTTACGCTAACCAAAACATTTGATAAGAAATCCAGTGATATTATAATAGTGTCTAGGGTTTTCAAGTAAATAAGAAATAGCCGAAATTGTTACATTTATTAAATTCCAGCTACTAGCCAAAAAAGTGGGTAATACAATCAAAACCGTAGGGTCTCGTAGGAAGAATGGGTTTCCATCAATGGCAGGGCTACTGGGGTACCGCCCGTCACAGTACGTGGCCTAGATCACCGTACCGAGGAGTACACCCGCTCCCCTGCAACACAAGGCCGGAGCCATTCCTTACTGAACAGTCCCGAACAAGACAACGCCGCAGTTGGCCGCGACCCAACTACCCACACAGCCGAATAAAAAGGGACTTCTAGACAGGGGAAAATCTTGCTCTCCAATGGGAGCTACCCACGAAGCCTTGCTGCACCTCCCCTGTTTTAGCCATTCCCGGTTGATGAGGCTTGAGGCTACGATTACCTTTATAGAACACATCTATCTTAGAATGCTTATCGTCCACCTAACGATGTTCTGAAAGCATTCAATCCATACAAATTTGTTCCGGGTTCGAACAAAACCGAAGGCACTATCTCGTTGCACTCATTATTGGAATCACCCTTAGAGTCAATGACCATAGCCCTTGCACTCTAAATCACCATCTCGAATCTATAAGCACTATTCCGTCAAACTCATTGCGGAATCATCCACAGAGTTATACTAACGTATAGCCCTTACACCTCGAGTCTTCACTTGCTCCACTTGGATTCATGACCTAACGTTTAATTGGAATCAATGTGGTTTTCGGATATCCAAATATGGAAACCCGATCCCGGTCTCACCGAAACCAAATGCCATTTTAATGTCCAAGTTGTACTTAAGGGATTAAACAGTTTAACTCATATTCAGGATGATATATAAACAGATAAATGAATCATATTATCGCAATAGATAATTCATAATAAACATTCATCTCACACAGCAGCATATCACATATCTCATAGACATCCAAATCATCCGGTTTCAACCAAACATCCAATATCATTCGACATCCAATAACAACCATCCAATATCAATCAATCATCCAAAGCAGAATTGATTAACTCCAAATCAATTTAATTAACCTTTAATTAAATTAATTACTATCCTTTAATTACTTTGGATTATCTAAATCCTACTTCATTGATTTATTACTAATCAAATTAATCATCTCTTAATGATCTTCCTTAATTAATCTTCCTTGATTAATCATCTTTAATTACATTCAAGTAATTATTCTTAACCATATTCTGTAATTAATCCTTAATTACTATCATTAATTACAATAATTAATGATCATAATTAATTGCATTATACCTCAACTAATTACAATAATTAATCACCCTTAAATTAATTACTCATATTAATCAACCTTGATTAATATCATTAATCACATTAATTAATGATCCTTATTAATTAATAATAATTTAATTAAACAACTAATTAACTTATAATTAATCAACTCATTAATCGTAATTAGTAATTAACAATTTGTAATTACTTATCTTAATTAATTAACTTCTTAATTTAATTATATTAATCCTTGATTAATTAATTCAATTAATTAATCCTTAATTACTTCATTAAGTAATTATCAAACAATTTAATTAATAAATCAATCCTTAATTAATTACTTTATTAATTAATTATAATTTTAATTAATTACACTTAGTAATTAATCTTAAGTTAAATTCATTAATTAATTAATTACATTAATTAATTAACTAAATAATTAAGTAATTAACTCTTAATTACTTACATAAGTAATTATCTCTAATTACTTCCATTAATAAATCTTAGTTACTTTCTTAATTAACTACCTTACAAATAATTAATTCCATTATTAAATAATCCTTAATCCTTTAATTAATCACTTCATAATTAATTATCTTTAAAACAATTATATTAATCAATTCTTTAATTAATATCATCAAGTGATTGACCAATAATCACTTCAACTAATTACTCCATGAGTAATTCCCTCAAATTATTTCCATAAGTAATTTACATTCTTAATTACATTCAGTTATTAACCATGAATTACTTCATTAAGTAATTACACTTAATTATTCCATAATTAAGTGATTATTTAAAATTAAATAAACAATTAACTAAGTATTTAAAATTAAATAATTAATTAATTAACATCTTATACAAAAAAATCTTTAATTAATTAAGAAAAACATAAATCTTAATTAATTCCTTGCTTGTTAACAATTATACTTAATTAAGTATTCTTAAGTCATATCCAAATAATTTAACCTTAATTATCTTTAAATAAATTATTTGAATTTAATCAGATTTAGTAACTTAAAAACAAACAAAATTATATTATTTACCTTTATTTGAAAATAATACATTTAATATCTAAAACACATTAATTATCTAAGTTAAACTTATTCATTTTAAATAGAATTTGAAACATTACTTTAATATTTAACTTAAAACTTTGATTAAATAATTAAATTCAAAACACTCTTTTAAATTTGAATTTTAAAACTTAATTAAGATAATTATTTTTAAAATTCAAACATCTTAGAACATTTTTAAATTTGAAATTAAATTCAACTAACACCTTTGAAATTCTGTTTTCCTTTATAAAACTCGTTTATAATTTAAAGCTTACTTCTATTAATTCAAACATATGTTTACTTGCAACTGTATATCATTATACAGTAATAACCAGAAAAACCCACCACCTAAACTCGAGTTCGACCCTGAGTATCCCCCGATCTTTCCTCGAGAAACTACCAACTCCTCAAATCTTCGAGTCCAACGCAAAAAAACAGGATAGCTTCCCCGGGTTTCCACTCGTCTTCCCCATCTCCTGAATTCCAGTGCACACCCACCTGGCTCGTGCACATGTCCAACATCCTCCGGCCATACTTGATCGTCGCGACCATCCACTCCGGTCACACGAACCCATGTGAACGCGATAACAAACCCAGAATGAAGCAAAAGCCCGAGCATCAAAATTTCGTACTCGAGCTCGAACTACTGCAGCTACTCGAAACCCAAAAATCCATCACCTCCGATGTCGCCTCCACCAGAAAACCCCAACGATCATCTCGCAGCATCACTACAACCTCCACGCCACTATTCCCAAGTCGCGATCGATCCCGAAACCATATCCACGTCATAAATCTCTCGGCTACCCAGACAAACAAAAACCAATGCTAAACCCTACTTCGATCGATTTCGATCAAACTGTTTATTGGAAAAATTTGTAAATATTTTTCCCATCATCTATAACATTCATGCAAGCTTCGATCCAAGTATCAACTCAATTTATCAAGTACATCATCTGCAGTTCATAAAAATCCCAAAAATGTTAAATCTCGAAATTCTCTTGATTCTTTAAACTAAAAATCATGAACCTTGTATTAAAAATCATGATTTCTAATCACTAATTCATTCACGAAATCCAAATCAGAAAACAAGATTTTTGATTTTTCATATGTAACAGTATTTTACCGTTATTCCCATTTTAAATATCATTTGTAAACTAAAAATTTCACCAACTATTTTTAAAATTTCCTTTAGACATTAACAAATCATTTTCATTCACATGCCAAGATCCAATTTGTTTAGATTGAAAGATTTTTAAATGTTTTTTAAACTACTCTGTAAATAACAAAAATGAAGATGACACTATCAACAGACACTTTAAACCCTTAATCTACATACATATCAATGTTTCATGTAAATATATATCCAACATTATGGCATAATTCATCACATGCATTAGAATCTAATAAATCTCAAACTGTTTTTAAAATAATTTACCCACCTGTTTTGCAGAGCAGAGAACAGAACAAACTTTATTTCTTTTACCCAGGCTTGAATATTTTAGATCTGAAGAATACTGAATGCATGCCTTCAAATTGATGATCTAAACTTGTTGTTGCTTAAAAGTGTTGAACTGCAGACGACTTGCAGTTGAACTTCATTTGAAAAGCAGGTTGAAGTTGCAAATTTTTCTTTTGCTTTGCAGAATTGCTTTTAATTATAGGTTTGTGTTGCCTTTGGTTTCAAATTCAGGTTTTAGATTTTTGGAGAGAGTTGTTTTAGTCAAATTTTCATTGATTCAGATGAGAATAGGAAATAGATTGAAGATAAGAAGAAGAGATGGAAGTTTATTTTAAGTGAATTAAATTAAAGAAAGTAATTTTTTTCTTTTGAAATGAAGACACTTGTTTTTAAGAATATACACTTGTCTCAAATAACACTTAATTGTCTTACAAATGTCATATAGTTGTGCTAACATGATTACACATGTTCCTAGCATTTCTAAATAAATTTTTATTAATTTAAAAGATAGTATAAGCTTCTTCTTTTTTTAAGTTACTTAATTTATAAATATTCACATAAGTATATAAATTCACTTTTAAAAGAAAAATATTCTAGGGCTAATAAATACAAATATAAATATACATCTTATACATGTATTTTTAAAATCTAAAACATATATATATATATATATATATATGTATAACCATTTTAAAATTTAAGCATATTTAAAAGAATAACAAAATAAAATTTTAATTAAATCCTTTTTATACTATCATATTTAAAATAAAAATTATCTTATATTTTAAAAACAAATTAAATTAGTCTTAAATTAGCTTTTGAAGAATATTAATTTTTAAACAAAGCTTTAAATTATAATTTATTCAATATAAAACAATCAATACCAATAGATTAAAATTAAATTTCAAAACAACCCAAATTATAACATATACATACATATATATTACAATTTGAAAATTCAACTTTATTTAAAACAAAAGATCTTCTATTCACAATATATATCAAATGTATATATTATAAATAGAATAAAATTTGAATAACTTTGACAAACAAATCTTATCAATATTGACATATTAAAAATTCATTAACCTTTAAAAGATTAAATTCACCAATTTTAAATTAAAATTATAAAGAAAATTATCAAATCATTTAAATTATTTATACTGATTATTAAATTTATATTGCCCAAAATTCCGGGTCGTTACAGAGTGAATCATATTCTAGAAGATCTTTTTTGTGCTTGTGTTCTTGATTCTGGAGGATCTTGGGAAGATCATCTTCACCTTGTTAAACTTACCTATAACAAAAGTTATCAGGTAAAATTTCAATCTTCTTGTCATCTTGTCTTAATCCTGTTTCATTTTATCTTTTCTGTGTTTTCCCATACCTCATTCCTTTTCGAGGACGAAAAATTTTGAGTGGGGAAGAGTGTAACAACCCTGTATTTTGTGATTATTTTACTTGTATATTTTAATTATTTTAATTGAAATTCCTGATATAAAAACTTTGTTTTATTTATTAAAATGGATACATTTTTGTTATTTTAAATATAAATTTTATTTTGATGCAAATTAGAATTCCAAACATGAATAAATAGAATATTTTCTAGAAATGTGAATTTTGGTCAATACGGTCAAACTTTGACTTTTAAATTTAAAAATTTAAAATTTTGAATTTTATCTTTTATTATGAAAATAAATAAAATTTCAAGTATACTGCTTTTCGTTTTATTGAAATTCGATTAATATTGTGAAAGTTATGCTTTTTACACTATTGTATGTAAATTGTTTATTTAACAAAATTGTTTATTTTAATTTATATAAATAATATTTTGTTTATCATATCATGTTCTAATTTGTGTATATATGTGTAAGAGGACATGTTATGTATATATTTTATTTTTAAAACATTTCAAAAGTGTAGTTATAATTTTGCAATGTTAATTGTATTTTATTTACAATTTTTTTATTTCCAGTTTCAATTAAATAAGTATTTTATTTATTTATTTTCTATTTCCTAAGATATTTTTTTTCATTTCCACTTTATTTTTTTCAGTTTTTATTTTTATTTAATTGATTTTTATTTGTTTAAAGTGAATTATAAAAATTGGAAATTCAAAGAGTCAAAAACCTTTTCATTTCTAGTGACTTTTCGTGTGCATGCCTTTTCATTTTCTTCTGACCTTTCATTTCATTTCTTTTGGCCGTACACTTCTTATCCCTAGCCGTGTTTCTCATCTTCCATTCACGTGAAAAAATATCCTTCTCACTTCATTTCTCACGGCTACCTATCTTGAGAAAAAAATTGTAAGTTTATGGCTTCTTCTTTTTCACTTTTTCTTCTTATTTTACATTGATTTTTACCTTGTTCATCTTGTGCTTTGCTAGGCCTCTACCGCCTTCATCTCAACCGACCACCACCACCATACATGGCAGCACCACCTTCTCCTTCTCTGACCAAGACAGGCCGTGACCATCCATTTGATGCTAGCACCACGACTTTGCACAACACTCCACAAAATTTGCCTAGCCGAGCCATATTTTCCACTATCCCCTTCATATGCACTTCAGCCACCACCACCAGCAAGTACACCACCTCTGGCCGCAACTCCAGCACCGACCTGACATGAACTTGACATGGCCAAGCCCATATGTGACCAGGCCGAGCCTTGTTGTGCTCAAAACTTCAACTCTTTTGCCTTGCCCTTTGATCTTCTTCACTTTGTAACTCCAAGCCCTTCACTTACCCATGTTGCCATGCATATATGATGCTAAACCTGACCTACATGATGCCATATCTGAGCCAAAGCATGATCATGGCCAAGCACGTGAACCCCTAGGTCGAGATTTGGATGGTTGAAGCAAGGTCAAGCTATCTTGTCTTTGTTGCTTTTTTATTTTTCAATTTGTTTCAATGCGTTTTGTGTTGAATATTTATGTTATATAGTATTGTTTTTTTGTTGTCTACAAGATCAATATAAACTCTCCACTCATTCAAAACAAAAGTCGTGCTGTATCGTGCTTGTCATGCCTTTGGAATCGTTCTTGTGTGTCGTAGTGGTCTCTAGCTTTGATAAAGTCGAGTCCTTCTCACTCTGACATTTTTACTTATGGAATGGTAAATTGATGACAAGTGATCAGTAATTAAAAATGTTATGCAAGTAAATGATGATTATATGATATGCTATGTTATTATCATGTTAACTTTGTTAATTATCACCTGACATATGATAAATCATAGTATATTGTGACATTGACTTGTTAGAATACTGTTTATATTGTTTATGCATATGTTCACACTGCAAGTTCCCTGTTAGGATAGAATCACTATGGGTTGAAATGATACATACCCGAACAGACATTACAATAGGGAAAAATCATTATGAGCTGAAATGATAGGCTCAATTGATTTTTATTGTATTTTATTTGACTTGGGATTGCGGGTTTGAAATGATAGAACCGGGGTTTTCTTTTTAAACTGCGGATTGAAATGATACATATCTGTATCACTTGATCTAGGTTAGAAAATTATATACAGACCCCGTGATATATCTTTTAAATGATTTTTCTTAAGATATGTATTTTTCTAAAAGTATGAAATTTTGTTTTAAAAATATATATTTTATGGTTTTGAGAAAGCTAAATATTAAGTTTTGAATTTGTGAAATTTAAGTATTTAAATTTGTAGTAAGTGTGATTGACTTTAAATTATACTTATTAAAATGTAAGTAAATAATGAAAATTTAATTTAAAGTTTTGAAATGATATTTGAAGTAAAATGTTAAGTTTTATTAAATTTATATGTTAATAAACAGTGAAATTTTGACTTAATAAATGAATTGAGTTTTTAATTGGATATTTAATTATAAAATTTGTTTGTGATAAATCATAGGTTAAAATTGTTTAAATGTGAAATTTTGAAGTCTAGAAATATGAATTATAGGTTTAAAATAACAAAATTTTGGAGTTTTAATGTTTCTGAAGTTATAATAAAATCTGAAATTTTATTAATAGCATTTCCAAAAATGTTATGGTCTTATGACAACATTTTAAAGTGCTGTTGTTTTTGAATTTAACTATTTTGAAATAGCTAAATATCTGTTACGCCATTTTATAAATGCTCTTGTTCCTGAACTAAACTATTTTGAAAACTATAAGCTACAATAGCACTTTATAAATGCTGTCGTTGCTTAAAATTTGACATTGTTTTGAAATGTTATAGATTTTAGCACTATTTGAGTTAGATTTTAAAGTGTTAAATGATTTAACTTTTGGAATTGATTATTTGTGGAATTCAGGAGTTTATATATTTTAATATTTAAATTTGAATTTTAAATGAATTTGAATTGAATTTGAATTTAAATAAGGTTTACTTGGTTATGTGTCAAATGGAATGAGATGTAACGAGATAAATGAATTTTTGAATGGAATTTTGGAATGCATTTTGTAATGATATTTGAAATAAGTGAATGA
Organism: Allium cepa; assembly: GCA_030765085.1. NCBI lineage: Eukaryota > Viridiplantae > Streptophyta > Magnoliopsida > Asparagales > Amaryllidaceae > Allium > Allium cepa. The sequence continues at coordinate 208,346,008 of CM060928.1, forward strand.
CATATTTGATTTGTAAAATGATATTTAAATTGAATATTTGAATTAAAGAATGATAATGAATTTATAATGGATTTGAAAAGGAAATGATTTTGAAATGGTTTTGAATGACATAATTTTTATTTTGATAAAGAATGTGAATTTGGAATGACATTTGATATTGATAAATGAATATTTGAAGTTTATATTAGTATAAAGGATATTTAGTTTACTTGCAATTATATTTATTTAAATGATATTGGATTTATGAAATGAACATTGCAAAACTAAGTAATAATGAAGTTAAATTTGAGATATATGAAATTATAAAATTTAGTTTTGAAATGTGGGGTATTAAAGCTTTGAATTATATTGAAAAATTGAATAGTTTATTTTGTGGATCAAATCTGTATTTGAAATTTATAAGATTTGAAATGGTTTGTTAGGAAACTGAATTGAATTGAAACTGATGGTTTGAAACGAATTAAATGGGAAATTTGAAAATTTGGGTTTAATTGAATAAATTTGTAAAATATAACGAATTAAAGGAATGTTTCATGATTTCAAATGTATGATTTCGAAATGTTGTGATTTTCAAACTGTAATGATTTCTAGTATTTTAGTTTCGAAAGAGTTATAACTTTAAAGTATTATGATTTTTGAAAGGTGAATATAAGTTTGAAATGGAAATGATATCGTATCGAGTTGGATATAGTTTTGAAATAAAAATGGTTTTGGTTTTTGAAGTATAAACTATTTTGGAATGACCACGGCGTTATAATAACGATTGGTTGTTAAAGAGACCGGGATCGGAAGTTGTCATACTCTCTGCCAACTCCGAAAACCACTTTAACAACCGTGTACGTGGTAGAGATTCCAGAATGAAGTAGGATGGTAGCGACGATCCTATTGAGGTATGAACATGGACCCGACTCCTGTGAGTTGGCATAAGGTGGCTAAAACAGGAGCGATCTCGGGCCAAGTGAGGTCATTCCTCCTATCAGACACATTTCTTCGATACTATACTCTTACTTGTGGCTGATTTGATCGCCATCCTTTGATTTTGATTGAGAGTGTGTTTCGAGGTGAGCGTAGTGGCTGCTATGTTATAGCTAGCCGGTGTGCGTAATTGGTATATCTACCTTGGCATTGCCTTGTGTGCTGTGTAACCTACCATAGCAAGCTTTACTACGAGTTTGTTTTTCTCCCATAGCCCATGGAGTATTTAGGGTAGCCTCCCGATCTGGAGGTATGCTGATACTGGATGGACTACTGGGACTATTACGTGTTGAGGGCTATATGGGTAACCCTTCAAAGCTATTTAAAAGTAAGTTTATTCTACTGTAGGCACTATTATAATAGCATAATGTTACTACATAGTAAATAGTTTAACGGATCCTTAAAGGATGGGCGATCGCAAGCATCCTTTAAGTTACTGATGCATTTTGTTACTGTTCACTTTAGTTGATTTACAGTTCATAAGTATGTATGTCCTAACTCGAGTGTTTTTTGTTTTGCTTTACGCTCGAATCAGACTGAGTGATTCAGCATTCAAGACTTACCTTCGAAGTTGGAGTTTTGCTTGAAGATCCAGCCATCTATTTTGCTTTCAGTATCCAGTGATTCCAGTGATGTATTCTGATTTGTACCTGATGTATCTTGTTACTCTCCTGTTGTATCTTGTTTAACTCTGATGAATCTTATATATTTTGTGGCTTCATGAACTACTATCTCTTTTACTTCCGCTGTATTATTATTTACTCTGTGTACGTGATGTATGATTATTTTATTTATTATATATTCTGAGATTTGCCAAATTTTATTTACAACGTGATTTTGATCAATTCAAGTCCGACATGTGCAGATGCGAATGGTTGAAAATATCGGGTCGTTACAAACTGAGTTATAGAATATATACATACTAACAATTAAACAACGGTATAAAAGAAAATCAAATTTTTTCATAGGCATGTCGATATACCCCTACTACACATGTCGACATACAACGGAAAATTTTGAAAATTTGATTTTCCCTCTAAAAATATTTTGGTAGTTATATGAACCTATGTATTTCGAATTTTTCTGTCTTCTCACTTCTCTTTCTTTATATTAAACTTCTGAAAATTAAAATTAATGGCCTTCTCCACAAAATCAAACCAAAACGACACCATTTCTTTTCCTTCTCCTCATTCTGGTCCATTCCAACGCACTACACTGGCACGTGTGATAAAGATTGAAGAGTCTATGAAGGATGCCATGCAAATGTTAACTGAACTTCAAGTTGTGCAAATAAGGATGGCAAAAGAACAAGAAAAGCAAGGTAAAATTCTTCGAAATTTGCAAAAATTTCTAATGGATAATCATGCAAATCCTATTGTGATTGAAGAAGATTCTCCCAACATTCAAGTGCATAACCCTTTAGATCACACTGAAGAAGAAGAAGAATGAAATAAAATAAGGATTTGTGTTGGATTGGCACAACAAACAATAAATATTGTAAATATAAAACATAATATAGAACAAGAAAAGAGCAATTGTGAGTAAATAATTACCACACAAATTTATACTAGTTACCTTTCTTTTTTCTAATTTTTTTTATTTATTTTATGTTATGAATTCTTTTAAAAATTTTGTTTTTCTTAAAATATCATGAACAGTTCCTGTAGGTTGAGCACCTTTTTCAAGGAAATAACGAATAGCAGGAACGTTTAAATAAGTTTGATTTTTCATTGGATTATAAAAACCCACCTTTCGAAGATCTCTTCCTTCTCGTCGGGATCGAACATCAATTGCAACGATTTGATAGATAGCTCATTGGGATAGATATAGATAAATAACCCCCTTTAGAAACGTATAAGAGGTTTTCTCCTCATACGGCTCGAGAAAAAACGATTCTAATATTTCTGTGAAGAAGAAGAAGCACCTATGGAAGAAGACGACAAGGTGGTCTGCGTAGGCTAAGTATGTTTTGAAAAAGATGGAAATTTGGTTGAACAAAGTGGAACTTTTGTTTTCATTATCCAAATTGTTCAATTCAGAAATTTCCAATTGTCAAAAACCATTATTTGAAGTATTTTTATATAATTTGTGTACTTAAATATATTTATGTGTCTATAATTCATAAAATATGTAAATATAACATGGTATATAATAATTTCTGTTTCACTTATTATACCTCCTTATTACTATTTAGCTTAGATAGTATTAGATTAAGGGGGAGTTATATATATTAGTACAAGATTAGTTTTTGTTGACGACAAAGGGGGAGAATTATAAAATAGAGTAGTTAAAGTAGTTAGGCTTAGATTAAGGGGGAGTTATAGTAAAGGTGAAGTATATTTTATAAACATAGGTTGTCATCATCAAAAAGGGGGAGATCGTTAGTCCTTAAGAAGGATGGTATTGATCACAACAACCTTAGGACTTATTATAAAATATAATTACTAACATTATAGAAAAAGATATATATGTATATGTAGGATATAAACATGTAGGTACCAAGAATGAAGACTGTACAATATTGAGACACAAGACTGATGAATTTAAAGATCAAAGATATTAAGATTGAAGACTCATGAGTATCAAGATATCAAGAGTTCAAGGTTTCAAAGTACAAGATGAGTATTGAGTCTAGAATTATTTTATAACTTCTAGAAAGAACTTACATCTTTATTCGAAAATTTATTCATGGAATGAAATGAACTTCGAGCCTGTTAAAAGGATGGAACCCTAGTGGGATGGAACCCACGATAGTGGTCCTATTTTGATATCCATTAATTTTATGAAAATGATTTTCAAAATATATCTCTTGTTTTTTTAAAAAATGTTTTCAAAATTTTCTTTTCAGAAAGACATCTCTCTTGGTTTTAAATACTTTAGCCTCAAAATTATCTTTATCATTTTTTAACATTTTGATTTCAAAATTGTCCTTGATTTTAAAATATCTCTTGTTTTAATATTTAGCTTTTAAATATTTATATACAGATTTTAAATCATTAAGATTATATATTAAAAATTACTTTCTAAACTCTTTTATATGTTTAAACTATATTCAGGTATATTTATAAAAGTTTAGAAATTGTTTTGAAAAATTATATAAACCAATTTTAATAAGAAAATCAAAATCACCATTTTTTCCTAGAGCATGTCGACATACTCCTACCCCCCATGTCGACATGGTGCCCGTTAATTTTCAAATTTTAAATTTTCAAAAGAAGTGTCTATTCATCATATCTTTTCACGAATAGATATAGCTGTTGATCACTATAAATGCTAGTAAGTTCTAAATGAATTTTTACCAAATTTTCATTTATTTTCTCTCCTCTTCATCTTCCACATTTACTCTAAAGAATCCCAAACCATACTCTGTCGAAATACCAAGTGAATCAAACTTGATTATCTCTTGTGTTATTCTTTGCCACTCTCTCCATAAGGTCTCAATACTATTCAGAGTTATAGAATTATTTGTAAATCAAAATGTTGAGTAAAAGGTGGAGTTGAGCCTTGAAATCTATTAGGTGTGTTTGTTGCCTCGGAAATCAATTAGGTGATCTTTTGGTTTGGTAAATCATGAGATTTTTCCCGAACTCGAATACAGGAAGGTGTACCTCATGGCCTTGAAATCGTGGGTGCAATCTGGGAGATTATTTTGAAAAGATATCCATACAATTGTGCAGGACTTGATGTAGGGTAACTCAGAACCAGTATAAAATCCTGGTGTGTTCTTTCCTTTACCGCTTTTATTTATTATTTGCATCTGTGTTTGATTCTGTGATTATATCTGTGTCTGTGTATTGCATTTGTTGGTGATTAAATTACTTAAGTTTCAAAAAGATTGAATAAATCCACAAAACACTATTCACCCCCCTTTAGTGTTATTCTAGCCTTAAGATCTATAATCCACATTTCTAACATATGCATATGTGCACATATATATCACTTTGCTATGTTTGGAAGTTGCATTTGCAGTCTGTGTTTGAGTGATAGCTGCAGTTTCTTCGAGTCACCTATACATGTGTGGGTTCTTGTCTTCGTACTTTTATTCTCTGTTTGATGGTCTTCTTCGAGTTAAAATGCCTCTGACCTGATATATCTTTGTGAGGTCTAATTGATACCTGTGTCTGGTCCATCATTTTTTGGAGTCTGGTTCACGTTGTTATTGATTTGGTCGAGACTCTATGCACTTGAGTTGAATCCAGCCTCGGCTCGAGTTTGACCTTGTGCTCACCTGTTCCTATAATTTTATTAAGTGTATATCGGTGTGCATGGCCTTGTGGAATGTATAGTGATACATGTCACAAGTTGTTCGTGTATGACGAATTCAAAAGAAATGATGACGAACTACCGAATAACCGAGGAAAATAATATTTTCAAAAACACACATTTTATTTTACATTGCAAAAATATTTCATTTTCAATTTTACTGCATCAGTGTTTATTTTGCAGATAGTTCAAATGCAGGATTCTAACTGGAATAAAGTTGAAGATAAATTACGAGTGAATGAGTGATATATAGTGAGGTGAACATTGTAAAGGGAATTTTGTGATGTAATCGAAATTGTAATGTAATTGAAAAATGTATATATGTAGTGAGAGCTCAAATTTGTACTATTCAAAATTGTAACAAAATGAATATGACTTCTGTGTTATTTATTTTATTCATCAAATATTTATTTTATTCATCAAATATTTATTTTATTATGTGAAAACTAAAATAGTACAATAACAAATACATTTAAATGAATGTGTGTGTGTGTATATATATATGTTTATTATCATTAAACAAAAATCATACACTAGCATATTCAACAGGATGAATTAAGTGCAGACTTTCGAGGGTTAAAAAGGAAGGTCGCTACAGATTCTTAATTACCTCAATCTTATAAGTGGTCTCACGGATCAAATCTGGTCTTAGTTGAATTTTTTGATCTTTCCTACCAACAATTTGGTGAACTACATGGCCTACCATATAAGGCTTCAAATGGTGCTATACCTATCGTCGCTTGATAACTATTATTATATGCGAACTCTACTAAAGGTAAATACTGCTCCCAGTGTTATCCGAAATCCTTGATGCAAGCCCTCAATAGATCCTTCAAGATCCCGTTCATCCTTTCTGTTTGTCCATCAGTCAAAGGGTGGTAAGCGGTGCTAAAGATTCGATGTTGTCCCTAAATCTAAATACAAACTCCTCTAAATTAGCAATGAATAAGGGATCTCTATTGCTGACAATACTAGTTGGAGTCCATGTAATCAGACTACTTTTTGATGTAAATCTATATTAGAGATATTGCGGTCCTATTTATTCTCACCAAAATAAAGTGGGTACTTTTAGTGAGTCTATCCACTATAACTTAAATAGCTTCACTGCCTCTTTGACTTTTGGGTAACCCATTTATGAAATCTATCGATATGTGCTCTCACTTTCAAGCTAGAACCTCCAACAGTGATAACGGACATCCAAGCTTTCTTTGTTTGGCTTCTATTCATTGACATGTCAAACATCTAACAACATATTTTGCAGCTTGCTTCTTCATTTCCAACCAATAGCAAATCCTCTTTATGTCTCTATACATCTTTTCTCCACGAGGATGAATATTCATCCTAGAACTGTGGCACTCAACCAGTACTTCCTCCAGAACGTCCTTTACCACTGGAACACATAGGTGTTCACCTATTCTTAGCTATTATTTTTCATTGATCGAATACCCATTGAGATAGGGGAAATACTCTCCCCTATTCAACCTAGAAGAAATATCAACTATCGTCACATTATTCTTCTACTCTTGGCCGACGTGGTTCATCAATGCTGACCTTATTTCCATTGCTTCTAGATATGCTGGAGTGAATTCTGATAGCATTTGGAAATTGAAATTTGAAAGGAACTCCAACTACCTCCACTCATATATAACACCCGAAGTAACATGCTTCCCGCTAAGGGCAATTGGCAATGACATTCCCTTTTTTGGAGGTATACTAAATCTTGAAGCTATACGATGATACAAACTCCATCTGTCTTTCCTGCCTAAGGTTCAAATATTTTTGGAAAAATAGGTATTTAAGGAACTTATGATTAGCAAATAGCTCAAACCTTTCTGCTAAAATATAATGCCTCTAAATCTTCAATGAAAATATGATAGCCATTAATTCTAAATCATGAGTGGGATATCTCTTCTCATGGTTCTTTAATTACTTGCTTTCATAGGCCATCACCTTGTTTTCTTGCATGAAAACAGCTGCTAACCCTGTACCGCATGCATTAGTGTAAATAGCAAAAGGATTCAGTCCATCCGAGATCGTTAGTACATATGCACTTGTTACTAGCTCCTTTAGCTTTTCGAAGGATTTTGTGGATTTCACATCCCATGTGAAGGCTAAGTTTTTCTTGGTTATGCGAATCAATGGCACTTCTATCTTTTCGAAGTCTTCAATGAATTTCCTATAGTAACCAGCTAAATGAAGGAAACTTCTGACTTCAGTATCATGTCTTGAAATCTCCCAGTCTTGAATAGCTTCTATTTTTGCAGGGTCAATAAATAACCCTTTCTCGGAGATAAAGTGATCGAGAAACCTTACCTCCTTCCTCCATAAATGACACACTGTGAATTTGGCTTTTAGCTAGTGCTTTCCCATGATCTATAATACTTCTCTTAAGTGGGTTTAACATTCATCTTTGCTTTTAAGAATACTATAATATCATCCGTAAATACTACGATGAACTTGTTTAGCTGCCCCTCTAAAGACTCTGCTCATAAAATTTACAAAGTATGCAGGGACATTTTTCAACCTAAAAGGCATTACCTACCATTCACATAGTTTATTTGGAGTGTGAAAAACATTCTTCTCCTTGCTACCTTTGCCCACTCCCAATTGATGGAATCCAATGCCAAGACTAATTGAGAAAGGACTTTGGCACCAACAAGCTAGTCAAATAAATCGTCTATTCTAGGAAATGATACAAGTTCTTCTTGATCACCTTGTTGAGTTCTCGATAATTGACACAAAACCTTTTAGATCCGTCTACCTCAGTGGTTTAACTGGTTCTCTATTTTGAAGTACCACGACAAATAGATTTCTTTTGTAATAGCTTCAAAATAAGCTTATCTAGTTCTCATCTTCCTTTGGGGGACTATGCCTCAACGACAATGCGACTGGTTTAACGTTTTTCTCCAAATCAATCCTAAGCTTATTTCCCTTCGGAGTGGGCGACCGAAGACTTCTTCAAATACATCTGGAAATTCCCAAAAAATGGGTACAGATGAGAGCTCATGCTGTGATAGTTTAATAGAATACAAATAACTCACCGTAACTGAGCCCTGGGGCATGAAATAAACATCTATATCTCGCCCCCTACAATTTCTCAACCCAGCAACCTTTTTATCACAATCTAAGACATCCTTGTAGTAAGATAACCAATCCATCCTCTAGACAAGTCCAAATCTTAGAACCTAGAACATACGCATTACATATGAATTCAATATTACATATATCCATCATTAGATCTTTACAAATCATAGAAAGATACGTCGACCCCTCAATAGGATTCGACACAACTATAGGGTCGATGGCAAATTGGGTTTTTTATTCCAAAGCTTTAAATACAATTTTAGCTACGAATGAATGTGATGCTCCTAAATCATATAGGGTATGAATAGTATTCCTTGAAATAACATTTATACCTTCACTAAAAGCTTTTCACTTGTCCTTGGGAAGAGGTTTGCTTGAGACATGTTAGCTTCAATGGCATAAGCTTGCTTGACATGTCCTTCCTTAGTTAGTTCCATACATTGGTTCTTGAAGTTTCCATCTTTTTTGCAATGATAACACCTACTTTTGAATTCTTCTCTCACCAAGCTCACCCTGTAATCTTTAGTAATGTGTCACTTCTTATGGCATCCGTAGCATGTCGAATCTTACTTCTTGAACTTTTTTTTGGCCTTCTTATCTTTTCCAAACCTCTCTATCTTTGTTCTGGCTTGGTTATTAGGCTACATTACGTTCTCCCTTTCTTATTTACAAATAGTCTAAACCAAAGTCATTTGGACTAGCATCTCATAGGTGGCGTTTATGGAAACTTGAGTTAAGAATAATTCGCTTATGGAAGAATTCATCCCTTCACAAATTTATCGCCTTCTTTGCTTGGGTGTCTATCAGACTTATCCCAAATTTGGCTAATTATGTGAACTTGTTCATATACTCCTTTACCGTGGAGTCTTCTTATTCTAGATGTATGAACTATTCATATTGTAGATTCATTCTACATTGGACATGAATAATGACTCGAAGTGAGCCTTAAATGCAGCCTAAATTATGCCTTCCTCAGCATTCTCTATGGTCATTACGGTCCACATGTTCAGTTCCTCCCCTTTTAAGTGCCACACATTTAGCTTCCTCCTGACTTGGCCTTCCAACTCTAGTTCCTTATGCGATCACAATCATTGACTAAGCTTTGGTTTCTACAATGTCCTCTGTGCCTAAGAATACATGTCTACCCATATTTTGAAAATCCTTATGTCACTTAAGGAAGTCTAATGGACAACATATTGTTTCAATAGACGAAGCAATTGGCGCCGCTAGTGTAGCTTGCTCGGGAATAAGGACTTTCCCCATGACTCTTAAATAGTGCCGAAACCACGCTGTACACCCAATATGGTGGATATCTCCTGGGGGCGTGATTACGGATCTCAGAGGCATTGTTTTCAGCCATTGTCAACTACCTATAGGTTCGAGGTTCAGTCATGACTTTCTATGATAGTATTGCTTGCTGAATAAAAATTTGTCCAATGTGTTTGCATATGTCCATATATGTATACTCATACACACACACACACACACACACACACACACACATATATATATATATATAGTACGATTTTGAAAAATATTTTCAGAACTAACAAATTCGTAATCTTGCATATCCAATTCCAAATGATTGGGTAACCTAAGGTCCCATACCAAATGTAACAACCCTAGTCGAAACGGGCCTAATTTTCGATCCAATAAAAGCCCATCGAACCTTAGAACCATTCCGAAGCTGGCTGTTGGTTGATACAATTGATTTAACAAAACAATTATGTAAAGCTATCTATCTATCTTTCCAAAGTCGCATGGTGGAAGGAATAAAATATAATAATAAAATAAAGTACATATCTCATTAAACCAAATCACAGGAATATAATGTCATAATAGTGCATAAAGCATGTCTAGTAAATAGTTTAGATGCATCATAAAAACATAACCAGACGACTTTAGTAGATAAACTGCCCACCAAGTCCCCGCCATCTTCTTCACATTCATCATTGTACCTAGGTTGTAATAAGAAGGGAGTTGGAACAACAATGTCCGATGGATGAAAACCTCAAGTTTTACAATAGTAGTACATAGGTAGTAAGCATTTAGACAAATATTTTGTCTTACGTATTTATTATACTTCTCTAGGTAGAACTATAACTATAGGATAATGGACCTATAACCCTTACACCATGACTATAAATGCGGATGCGATGCAACTATGGAGTATTAATATATTAGATTCAACAACCCATCTCTCATCCAATCACATCCTAGTGATGTGGGAGAAAACTAAGTCCTTTTAAATAGGGAATAGGCAAACCCTCCAACCATTTAGTACCTAAATCGTAAGGAGAACCCTTCCTGGTACTTCCTTGTTAACATCATAGAAAATTTCTTACGGCTACTTACTACTTCTTAGATAGGGAAGACACAGACACTTTGGCCATTTGACACCTCAACCCCGAAGCGGACCCATAAGAGATTCCCACTAATGCACCTAAAAGATAAATCCGACTATTTAATACTTCTTAAGTAACAAATAGGCACGCCCCCATAGTCATTTAATACCTCAATCTTGAACGAGGCCCACCCTGGAATTATCCCACGTCTTTTTAGAAGAAATCCCGACCATTTAATACTTCATAAATAGGAAAGATAAACCACAATAACTATTTAATACATCAACCCAAAGCAGGCCCGTCTTAGGATTACCAAACGTTATTTGTGGTAAATTCCTTAAGTTATTTAATACTTCTGAATATGGAAGAGATAAACCCTCGACCAGCTAGTTAATACCTCAACCCAGAAGTAGACTCCTCTTGGAATTTCCTTGTCCTTATGGCCCATAACCCAAACGTGACGTCTCACATTAGTCCGACTATTTGTTGGTGCAGGTAGCCAGATCAGCTCTTCTGACTTACCCTACAAAATTAGGACTAACCTTGTGTCCATTATGGGTACTTCTTATAGGTGATGTCCCACATCAATTAGAAAAACCACTCTATTGGTTACCAAATTAGTTGGGCATAATTCTATGTGCTTTCAGCCACCTTGCATCCCTATAACTTAGCCATATTTCCACCTTCCAACATTTAATGTTGAATTATGCCAACACATACACAAATGTATATAGACACCTACACACATACATAGGCACACACATACATATACATATACATATACATATACATACATACATACATATACATATACATATACATATACATATACATATACATATACATATACATATACATATACATATACATATACATATACATATACATATACATATACATATACATATACATATACATATACATATACATTCATACATACATACATACATACATATATATGTGTGTGTGTGTGTATGCGCAAACACACGCATGTGCACACTTACACACCTTACTTGTATTTACACGTTAAAAGGCCTTATAAGGGAAACTCCTTTTTTTGCCTTTATTTGTGGATTAAATTTCATAATTGTTCATAACCCATTTCAATAGATTTACTATTGATTACTTATTATCATTTACTTATAAAATCATCTTTTAAATTGTTGGTTTCTTTATTTAATGCCTTATTTATTGCATACATTACAAATTTGCAATTATAATTGGTCAGTTTCAAAATTTAAAAGAATATGTTACTATTACATTTATGTCTGATATCAAATTGTGACTAGTTTTGTATATATTCAAGTAATTTATCTATATCTTATTTTGGGTGATATATTATTTTAATGTGTCTACAACTATAATTTCTATACAATTCCTAATCCAATACAATAAATTTTCATAGCTAAAATTGTTGAAAAATTAGCCATACTAAATAAATTTGTATGTGTTCAAAATGGAATCCAAAACATATAATTCATTATACATTAATCTAGTCGAACCATTACCTCTCTTTCTAAAGAAGCAAATAAACAATTCCAACCTTTATATTTCATTCAGCTTTTTAAATGTATAACATTGAAATGACAAAGAAATCATATTTGTTTTAATTATCAAAATAGGCGGTGCAAATTACGGTTAAGAGGAAAAAAAACCCTTTTTCCCTACTATGCACATCCATTTCTATCCTTGTTTTAGAATTCTTTATCATTACAATCATAATTTGGGAAGTGGAATCAAATAGAATACGAATTATTCATGTTGTAAATATAACAAATCTAGTTCTAGTATATCAAATAAAATAACTAGAATTCCAACAAATTTCACAATTTACAAATTATGGGAAAATTTTAATGTTTTAAATCGATTAACTTTCTCATATAAAATTTCCCAAGACACGGTACTAATCCAAAAGCAAATTACACAAATTACTATTGTGGAAAAAAATAAAATGTCTACTCACAGATAATTCCCACTAAAATCTTCTTGGATTTACTTTTGTGCTGTTACCTATCTCTTCCTTCGATTTATCTCCTTTTTATTGAATAATATATCAAAATTTTGTTTACGTGTAGATTCGAAAACTATAGATTTGGGAAGTTTGGAATAAACACACACACACATATAATTCTGTTCCTTTTTCATTAGCTTGATTCCTTCAGTCCTTCCCCTAATCCTTGAGTTATATACTTTTGAATTTAAATTTATGAAATTTCAATAGAGGAAGAGAATCAGAGAAACTCTCGTTACTAGTTTTAGATTCTTGTGAAGAAAAATGAAGGGGCCAGGGTCTTATTTATAGTTGCTTGTATGTGCCTGGACCGTCGGATTCAAAACTTTTTGATGTTTTCAAATTCAGGCTATTTAGGCCAAAGAAAACCCTTATCATCACCATCTGACCCGTCACTATGAGCAATCGACCACTAGCTGTCGACTACTCATAAAGGATCGACCAGTGGGTCTTAGCCAAATAACATTAACTTGAATGTTAGTGTTTACCTAATTATATTTATTATTCTAATTTGTATGAATTAATTTTAAATTTTAAAATGTTGATAACATTTCGTTTTAACTACGATCGTGAAACTTTATTTATGAATGTTGCTCAGAAGTTCGCCACGAACATAATGGTACAAGATCCATACTAAAATTCTGACATTTTCTTAATGTCCATTTGTAGATTTATTATTAATTAGTTAATTCCTCTTAATTAATTTCATGTTAATTTTGCAGGATGTTATAACAGGACTTGCGAATGTCAAATGATTCATAATATGAAGATAGGGGAAAACCTTCATTTCTCCACTTATGTAGTCGCTTGTCCCAAATATACGTTTAAAATTAAGACCAAAAATGTTATTATCATGGCAGTAGAAAAAAAATCACATTCTATTATACACAATATTTATAACATTATTATTATAATGAAAACTATATCTGATCTTAGCTAATTATGGACATAGATATTACATAAATAAATTTTGTATATAATAGCAATTTTCGAAAATAATGACATATCCACTAGGGAAAAGTAAATGAAAATCTCCAAATATGGTGCATCTACTATTGATCCATCAATAATATAAAGGCTCATTTCTTCCATTGTCACGGGTCAACTTCTTTTATGTCCATGTAACGAATTACAGCTACGATTTCCAGGTCATGTATCTAAAAGCCAACAATTTTTACTAGTTGCAAAACATTTTCGGATCTTAAATATACCTTTATGAGCTTAGGAATCTGATTCCTTTTCTCTTTAGCTGACTTCGGATATTTTGAGTAGTTCCTCTTTTAGTACCCCTTTTTATGACAACGGTGACACGCATCCTTATCATTTTAGGTACCGCTCTTACCTTTCTTACCAACACGCTTTCTTTTTTTAAACCTTTCAAAGATAGTTTTTTCTCTTTCATGGTGAGCATCGTACCCATAAATGATCCTTCCATAATCCTCGACATATTGAGAAGCTCAATAAGGCTCACTTTCATTTGTTCACATTGAAATTCAATATAAATAGACCAAATTGCGGAATCAACGAGCCTAGAACCATGTCTTCTTGCAGTTCCTCTTCAACCTTAGCCCTATGCTATTAAAGTCTTATCAATATAGTCTTTCATCATTATGACATAATCCTGCACAATACTGCTATAACACCCTAATAAATTAATAAATATTCAACAAAGGATAAGAATAAATGTTTAATAGTATCAAAACTGAAGTTAAATAGGAAGACTTTAAGCCAAGCAAATAATTAGGAATGATTATTTACATACTTAAATTTATAGAAAGAAATTATTAGATGATATTAGAAGGAATTCAAATATTACTTAAGGAAAGTTGGATTAATTAACTTTGGGACACTTAAACATAATTAACCAACCAAGGGTAATTAAGACACTATTAAATTCGGTAGTTTGTATAATAGGAAAATATAAAATTTGAATGAAGAAAATTTCTATTAAGGGGAATAAATTAGATGGGGAAGGATTTAATGTAGGTGAACTTATATAACAAGAAAAAGATTAACAAAATTTTGGCAAGAGAGGATTTCTATGATAAACTTAATGGAGGCAACGACTTAAGGAAGAAAAAAAGGAAGAAGAGAAGGAGAGGAGGTTAAGGAAACCTGAGAAGATTAAAGATCAATTAAAATCCTAAAACCTAGGTGAATAATATCATTTCTTTTCAAATTATTTTCATATACGTTGATTACAACTTTAGTTTTCTATGATAAAGTTCATATAATATGTGTAATAAGGGATGTATCTTGATCTAATGAATGTTTTGGGTTGAAATAGCTTTATAAAGGATATTTAAGTATAGTTCCATACCCCATTGATTCTGAAATATCATGAAAATTTAATATGATGGTTGGACTGGATTTTCAGAGAGTAGTTTTAAGTTAGAAGATATTCCACATCAAAATACCTTGTTATAATTTTTGATGCAACTCGTATATTAAAGAAATAAGGGAAAATGGCAAAGGGTAAAAATATTAGTAAAATATGCATATGAACTTGTTTACTTATTTCTGGAATTTTTATAAGTATTTTCCTAATTGATATTAACCACTTTCAAAAGTATAACTTGAATGACAAAATTAAATATTGAGGCAATCAAGACACTAGGACATAGGTATGCATTAAAATTTCATGACTAAGTAATAAAGAAACAATATCCTATAGATGTGCTGTAAAATAAAAGAAAGGACATTGCTACTACCTAGATGTAGAGGCGGAATGAATAAGGGGGTAAAATGTAGAAAGATATTAAAAGACATGCTCATAGTTGCAAACGTGGGCAATTAGCTATGAAGGCTTTATTATGTCTATTGAAGCGAGAGACTAGCTGAATGTATTGTTGTAACGAGCCAGAATTATTGACAATTGATTTTGAAAATTTCATTTGATTTTAAATATTGAATTATTATTTTTATAAGTTAAATATCTTAAATTTCAAATATTGGAATTATTTAATAATTGAATCTTGGATCTAATTCAAATAAAATGATTTCGAGATCTTATTCAAATTCTGTTTAAATGAGAATAATAATAGTAACTTTTAAATTTCAACTAAAAATGATTTGAAATAGTTTGGTAATAACTCATTTTAATTAACATGTGAAAATAGCCTTTGGGTCATTGTCATGGATTTTAATGAAGCTATGTCCTTTTGATCCGATAATAACGAATTATTATACACCGACGAATTCCATGACGACCGGACATATCGTGTGGTCGTATGAGTTTGAAACACACATTAATTAATTTCAGGAATTTATGTAATATAATTGGGCTTGAAAAGCTATCATCTATATATGATCGAATTAGGTCTTGAGACTAGTTCCATTGTGTTCGAAATAGGGTATTTAGTATAGAACGCCAGGCGGCACGTCTCGATAGGAGTTTGGGATTTTCGGACGTTTAAAGCTTGATATTCTTTTTATTTAACAAAATAATAATAACAATATTGGCCCATACCTAAGCAATTCAAACCTATACTTTCCTTTTCCTATATTATTGCATGCAAACCAGGGGATAAGTTCGTTTTTTAAAACCAAACCCACCTCATCGAATGGCTCGCAATGATTGGAGCCACTCGAGGCGAATTCCGACGTTGACTTCAACTAGAAACATGACTATGACGGTGAGAGGTGGAGATTGTACAGTTGGATTAGAATGATTCACAACAAGGAAGTGTAATTTTTGAGATGAACGACACGAGTTCCTTGGCGTTTTCTAGCAAATGGCGGTGGTAAGGCCGGTGGTAAAGGGTGGCGGCTTGCAGCGACATGTGATCGATAATAGCAGCGGTGGCCGATGGAGGCGCTACATTGAGTACGAGCAGCTTGGGTTATAAATTTTTGAATAAGGTTAATTAGCGGCTAACTAATGTAATTTAGAAGTTAAATTATTTTAATTAATTCAAATGTTGTAAACTAATTTTCTCTTTCATACGAGGTTGAAATTAAATGCAACAAATTGCATTGTGATCATATCAACGAATGCTATGAAATGCAATTGGTTTGGTGACGAATGGAGCTTGTTGTATTTTATGCCGAATTCGAACGTCGTTCGAATTCGAATGAAACCGGAACGCCTAGGCAACAAGAATCAAAGTGAGTTAGACTCACCTTTTTTGTTAACCAATATTATGTAGTTGATAAATTATTGATTGGATGCTTGAGTGATTTACTGTTTTATCTATTGGTATGGTTTTATTCCCGCCCTTGGATACACACACACACACACACACACACACACACACACACATACACACACACAACCGGCTAGTAGCGAATGACCCATATAATATAATTATATGTTGTTTGTAATGTAGAGGGACATATTAGAGGGATCCAGCAAGATATCTTGCCATTGTTGAAAAATTTTCAATAATATTCCAATTATATGATTTTTGAATACGAAACCTGATTTATGGACACTATTGATTATGACATTGCTATATGCTCAGAACTTAACCATGTAGTGATAGGAAATAAATATCGACAGTGGTTAAACGTTGGGTAGTCATTAGCCTCAAATTAGTATTTTAAAATACTATAAATTATAATTGAGTTGGAATTGGTATTGAGACAGTAAATGATTTTGAACCTAAAATCAGGTTTCGGAAATAATTTTTTTAAATGATTTAACTTCTATTTTGTTCCAACCTTTTTATTTATCTTTTTCTAAGTTATTTATTTGTATTTAATATTGTTTTAAAAGTCATTTACTTATATTTAATATGGTTTAAGACTATTTATTTATATTTAATATCGTTTTAAAAGCTATTTATTTATATTTAATATTGTTTTAAGGTTATTTACCAATATTTTAGTATTTTGAAAAGTTAAATTTTCAAATAACTAATATGGTTTGAAACTAATAATAATGATTGTTAATAATATTTTGGAAATTTATTATTATTATTTACAGTAATGGTAAAAATTAATTATTATTGTTTTATTAATAATGTTTTGAAATTATTAATTATTATTTTTAAGATATTTTAAAGTTAATAATTATTATCTATTTATAACATTTATTGTTAATAATTATTGTTATATAATAGTGTTTTAAAGTAAATGATTTTATTTAATTATAAAGGTTTTCGAGACTCATAAACAGAGTTTATAAATAAACCTGGGTTTTATACGGGAAGTTTTATAGAATGGTTTGATGACTTAAAGGAGGGTTTATTTATAAGGTGAGGGAGTTTTATAAATGGTTTGGATATTTATAAAATAGTCATACATGGGTTTAGAAATTTATAAAAGAGTTTTATAAATGGTTTTAGAATTGTGTAAAAAGGAATCTTCCTCCGTTTTGTGAATATACCTATACCGTTGAGATAAGTATATGGATATTTTCCATGTATTCAAAATATAGGGATTTGTGCATATATCTTGTTAAGGATTTTTATACAAGTAATTTACAAAGTAATTTTAAGTAATGAAAATATTAATTAAGGAGGCTAGTGGTTACTTATGAGCTTAAAGTCATTTCCGGCGATGTTGTACTGTGCGTATAAATCTCATTTCATTCTCTTAGGACAAATTATAAGGAAATACATCCATTAACAGTTTGGGGGCGATCACCGCTCTTATCTTGGACTGTATATTTCCTAAAGAACCGGAGTTGAGTTTACCGAAAACTATCGAATGTCTTTGCAAAGAGATCAGGATCAGATAAATTATCCAAAAACCACTTCGACACAACTCAAGCATTTCAAAGTGAAGATATCTTGAAGATGATGGAATTGAAGGCAGAGCTCTCATGAGTTTTGTTTAGTCGAAGAATGAAATTGTATGGATGAATGCTGACATTGCATTGTTGCTTGGAGGGTAGTGTTAGCATTCCAAGTGGGAAGTGCTATTTAAAAGGTAAAACATAGCTTCAACCCTCATCAATCGAGAATGACTAAAATAAGGAAGATGCAATAGGGCTAAGTGGGTCGCTCCTAGGTAGGGTATGATCATTCCTATCCAGAGTCGATTTTATATCTCATTTGTATGCTTTGGGGTACATTAAATCAAGGGTGATCATATTAGGTACTATCCAGTGAAGGGTAGGCCAGTTCTATGTTAGCAGGGGTCGATGGGTTCGACATTGGTGTTATTTTATCTAGAAAAGCATCATGACGGACGGTACCCTAGTAGCCCAATCATTATATGGAATCCATTTTCTAATACGAGCCTTTTAGTTGTATACCTACTATGCTGGATTTAATTAATGTAACAATTTCAACCATGATTAATTAGTATTTGTATCTTAGACATTATTATAATATCAATGAAGTTTCTATAGAAAATGTTTTGGTTATCATAAGGTAAAAGCCTATCAGTATTTATGTGCGGCGTAGTCTTACAAGATAACTTTATTTCAAAAGATATTTAAAAACATTAAAATTCAACTGGGTGTGTTTTTCCAACACCGGTTTACCAGATTAACTTGGGTGTTATTTTATTATAATGCTCAGGTCAGACCGAGCATATTTATAGATTTCTTTGGATACATTGAAGCTTAGGAGACGAGCTAGATGTCCAAGACGTAACTACGTATTTATTATGTTTCGCGGTGTTGTCCTTTGGTTTTGTTTATCAGAAATTGTGAGGACATGTTGTTACAACTGTCTAGGCTGAAATAGGTTTGTATACTCTGATTGATGTCTGTATATACATATATTTCACTTTGTTTTATGTAAAGATTTGTTGCATATTATAGATTATTCATTCCGCTGTGATATTATGCGTTTGTTTAGTTTTTTTCTTGTCTTCTTCTTTCTTTCCCTTAATAATTAGGTTTTTCGGCATTCGATTGCTCGACACGCAATATAATGGACATATTAGTTTCGATTTTCGAAGGTCGAAAATCCCAGTTATTACAGCTATGATAAGGGTGCATCACCTATAATCTGAGATGAACTAAGAAATAATAATGAAAAATTTCTAAGTAAACGAAATAAGTAAGAGAGTAAATTAAAGCGATGGCAGAAGGAGGTTTCAGACGATGGCAATAATGGAGAAGGTGTTCAAACGAGAGTGCGTAAATAATGCTTCCCTAGGATGAAACTCGATGATAGTGATTTGATTGCGAGACCTAGTGAGTTTTGGGGAGAGTCAATATTGAGACCCATTGGCTTTAGAGGAAAGCTATTATCGAGACCCAAGGCTTACGATGACCGAAGGTAGTACTTAGAGTTTTCTAAATCAAGATGCATTATGAAAATAGTTCTGAGGCTTAAGATTACCAAATATAGGCTGGGAGCTTGATGAAGCTAAAAGAATAGCTAAAGTTGAAACCTAAAAAATGAATAATTATGTGATGCTAAGAAAGTTAAAGATAACTAAGAAGTAAAGAAGTAAGAACCTACAAACAATGTGTGACAACCTACACCTCACTGGACCTGAATTTTCACAAAGTTGAAAATCCTAGTCCACCAAAGTACAGATTTTTTGTTTGATATCCTGCAAATAAGTAAATACATGCATATGAGAGCATTAGCGATATAACTCATAGCGGAATAGTAAAATATTATACATCATATAGATACTGGCCAAGATTGACACTTCCAATTTCTAGTGTCCTTGCCAATGCCCACCATGCATAAGAAAACCATCCTTCCACAGTTCCTACCTTGCACCAATACCTGTCCCTCTAAAGCTATCATATGGGTTGTAATAATGGGGGTTAGAACAATGTTCTGGTTATTGGTAAATTATACACTTTATACATAACACTAGTTTATGCCGACTTCCCTCCATCACATGTTTATATGTACACACACACATATAAGTACCACAGTCCTCCTTTGGACCAAGATACTATCCTCACTTATATCCATAACCTAGCAACCCATCAGGATCCATTATCAACACGGTATCACATCCTCGTCGTCATGTATACCAAGGGATACTCGTAGTGCCTAATAATGGCATCACAATATTTAGCTATGTAAAGAACCATAATTTAATCACTTTAAATACAAGTATTTAATATATTTTTAAATAATTAGTAAATAGATTTTATAACTCAAGTAAACCCCTTTTTAAATAATAACCGATGATGGTGAAGTTGTTTTAAAATATGGTTTACAAAAATAGCTATTAGAAGAAAAAACGAAAATGTTAACGGAAACCGTTTTTCAGATTTTTGAAATTTCACCATCCAAAAGTTGTCGGAAATGTTGTGTACAAAAGAGTAGATATACACACACACATATTCATACAAATAAAATGTGTAAAGTTAAATATATGAAAATATTTACTGAAGAAAAATGGTAAGTTTTAACTTTTCCTTCAAAAAGGAAAATAATAATAAAGGGAAAGGATAAAAGATAAATTCATATCATTACAAATCATTCTTAACATCACAAAAGAACTGAGGTGATGGATGTAAGAGGGTGGCCCTTGCATGTGCATGAAAGAAAAGGAAGGGGAGATGATGTGGCAACATATTATGGAAGGCATAAGATGAAGGGGTAAATGAGTAATTTACCTTATATCATTTTATGTAAAAACAATTTCTCTTTTCCAATTTTCATTTTATTTCATTCTATCATTTTCAGAACTTTGCTTCTTCTTTTTCAAAGCTTCGTCTTGATTTTTGATGGCTTCTTAAAGTTTTAAAATTTAAAAAAAATTCTTACCTTTTCCTTTTTTTTTAAAAACCTTAAATCAGGCTAAATTTCACTTCTTTTCTTTTATACATCCTCCCTTTTCAAAAAACCCCTAAAAATCCTATGGCTGAGCCCATGTTCCACTAGGCCGAGCCCACTGCCAACCCTAAAGCCTATAAAAATCAAGTTTTGCAAAAAAACATAAGTTTAGGTGACGATGGAAAAGTTGTAGGAGTTTGATTTGGGTTTTGTTGATTGGATGAGTAAAAGCACAATTTTTTAGGCAGTTTTAAACTTTATTTTTTTGCTAAACTTTGTTGCTAGCTGTTGGTTGTTTGGTTGAAAAACAATGTTGTTTTATGCATTTCATATATTTGTTTATATGAGATTTTGGTTATGGACTTGGAAATGAAGTCGAAAGTCAAGTATGGTTAGCAAGTTCATGAAATTGTTTACATGTGTATATGTTTGTGCTTATGTATATGATGTTGTGCGCTAAAGAAAAGTTAGCATTTGATCTTGTTTTATGTTGTGATATAGAGATTCCTTTGGTTTTAAACTTGTTTTACCTATTTTATTTTCTATAAAAGTTTTGCAAGTTTTTAAACTTTACTTTTTAGTTTTTAAAACTTTATACTATTCTTATAAAGTAAGTCAAATAAAAGTAAAGGCTTGAATGGTACTTGATATATAAAACTAGTTTGAAGTTATGGTATCCATAACAATAGTGGCTATGGATGCAGTTCGTAAATTAACATTTTTTTTGTAAATTAAAAGCATTTTCATTTTAAGTATTTTATAACAGTATTTCAAATGTATTATAAGTATTTAAAGGTAATTATTATTATTAATTAAATAAGGGTTTTATGATTAATTAATCAATTAAGTAAAGGTAATTAGTACTTAATTATTAGTTAAGAGAAGGTAATTAGTACTTAATTATTTATTTAGTCAGATAGTTATCATTAGTTACTTAAGTAAGATTAATTAATTATTAATTATGAAAAGGTTAATTATTCAAGTGATATTTAATGGTTAATTAATTATTAATTAAGTTAAGATTTAATTTTTGTTAAATATAGAGTTTAAACTTATTTTTAATTAATTAAATAAAGGTTGGAAATTTTAATTACTTTATTTCCAAGGATCGCTTTCTTTTACAAAGAAAAGTTTAAATACAATGGATTCTCTTTATCTATTCCATTAAGTAGCTAAACAAATATGAATGAGTTATACTAAAATGTTGGCATGTTTTATTGTAAGAAAGTCGTCTTGTGTTTAGCACTAAAAGCCAATGAGTAGACTTTCGTCTATCTGTGAGGTCAATAACTTGATTTTCTATATGAGGAATAGAGGAGTCAAAATGTCGGAAACGTGATAAATATAAGGAAGTAAATTTCGATAAATGGATCATGATAAATTATGTATATGGATGGTATATTCTTGCATACTTGACACCAAATTCCGAGGTATGTAAACTCATCTCTATCTCAAGAAGTGAGAATATACGTCGAGGCAATGTTAGTTTTCTACTTGTCCGACTTCATTGTTAATCAAGGGATAGTATTGTTTGAAATTGGAAAGTGGTGATAAGTATAGAATATCATATTTTTCATACGCAAATCTTTACACATCCCAAATAATGGATTTTTAACTATCGATAACTTGACCCTTTTAAAATTATGGGATGTTGGTTCGAAGAGACCAAGATCGGGTAATACGAGTTATCCGAAAACCACTTTGAACCAACATAAGCATTCAAAATAGAATTGTCTTAAAGATGACAAAGTCAAAGACAAAGATCTTTAAAGTGCAAGGACCACTTGCTACTAATCCTAAGGGTGATTCCAAAATGGATGTAGTAGAAGCAGTACCTTCTGTTTGTTTACATCCTAAACAACTTATATGGACAAATGCTAGCATTGCATTATCATCTGGAAGATAGTGTTAGCATTCCAAGTGGGAATGCTTTATAAAAGGTAAAACGTAGCCTCAAGCCTCACAACCGGGAATGACTAAAACAGAGGATATGCAGCAGGGCTATGTGGGTCGCTTCCATTAGGGTATGGTCATCTTTGATCTATATTGATATCATTATTTTGAATGTATGCTTCGAGGCCTAGTGTGGTTGTTGATCACAACCGAGGGATGATCATATTTGGTATTATCCAATAAGTGTTGTCGGTCCTATGTAACAAGTTTGCAAAATATTCTTGTTAACCTTGATATATTTTCGTAGAGTTGTACTGTGATAGGCAGTACCCCGGTAGTCTTGTCATTGATGGAACCCAATTTCCAATAAGTGCCTTTACGGACTTAGTTGTGTCCAAATATATTGGAATGTGAGATGCAAACATCAGCTATGTTATCTATTTACTTTAAACCATAAACATTATCATAATATATTGAATTTTCTACTTGAAATGTTTTGGTTATTGTAAGGTAAAAACCCATTTGTGTTCATATGTTGCATGGTCTTACTAGATACCTTTATTTTTAAAGGGTTTACAAGTATAATAATTCATTATTTTGAAGTTTTACTCATACCAAACCCAAATCTGAACCAGATATTTTCTTTCTTTTCCTAAAACTCTTGGGTACTCAAGTTTGTATGAGTAGCCAAGTAGTCAAGTTCTCATGGATGCATTTTTAGAGGAATATGGAGCAGGTGGCTTCGACAATATCTAGTTATCCTCTTTAATTTGCATTGTGTATGTATATATTTTGCATTGGCATTATGGGGACAGACAGTTAAAACTATCCCTAGCTAAAGTTGGTATTTTTGTAACTATAATATTTAATTTGGGAACGATGTTATGTATTATTTTATGTTGACTATATATATGTTTCCATTGTGATGTGAGATTCTGTGTTTTCTTTCTTCATGTCCTTTCTTCTCTTTTTCCTTAACGACTGGTCTTTCGTATGCCTAGATAATAGAAACATGAATACCATAGGTGTGTTAAGTGTCCTTTTTAGATGTAAGTAAGGGAGATCGTTACATGTGGTATCAGAGTTTAGGTTACGCGAACACCTAGGATTCGGTTGAGGTCGACATATTAGAGATAGAGTTAGTAATACCATAGAATGAGTTTATTCTTTGAGAGTGCATATTTGTAATTTTTATGTGTATACGTTCGAGTTTGTTAGATCAGCATTGCTATGTTTGATTAGTATCTTTTGTCTTAAGATTATCTCGTCTAAGTATTCCAAAAGGTTATTTTACTATATCCAGGTAATAAGAATAAGAGATAGGGCAAGATGAGGTAGAAGGGCTAGTGGCACTACGACCACCAATGGTCGAGCTCTGAATGTTGGAAGAGTTGGAAAAGTTGAAGAGGCAACACCCGACGCAACTCCATGTGAACTTTTTAGTTCTGTGCAAGGATTATACAAACCTAGGTGGAAAACAGTTCAAGGAAAAAAAATCCATCATCGAAGGTCAAGCTTGGCGTCATTCGTGTGAAAATATTTTCAAGGGATTGGATATTTCAGTTGAGCAAAAGTGCTTCTTAGCATCTTGGTAGTTGCAAGATGGAGCGGCAGCATGGTCGGACTCCATTACAACTTATGTTCCAAAGGATGATTTTTCTTGGGCCAGACTCAAAGAGGTGTTTGAAGAACAATTCATGCCTGCTGCCGAAAATATTTGTATGTATAGGAGTTTCTTGGATCTAAAGCACGAAGAATATTTGGTACTGAATACAAGACAAAGTGTAATAAGATATCGCGGTTTGGGCCGAAGTTGATTGATAATCCACTAAAAAAGAACGAGATGTTTGTAACTGGGATTAGGGAAGGTTTCCAGGAAAAGATGGCTGTCCACTTAAAGGGTTCTTTTGTGGATTTGGTATATATGGCTTTGAGGTATGAAGCCCTTGAGAAAAAGAAGCCGGCAGTAGCCCCTGGTGGAAATAATAATAGTCAGAACAAGAAGAAGTTTAACCCAAACTGGAAGAAGCGGAGGAATAGAAAATCAGGGGGAGATCAAGGAAATAAGATTAAGGATTATGTTTGTAATAAGTGCAATCAGAAAAGCCATATCGCTAAGTTTAAGGATTGTACACTGATTAAGAAATGTCAACAAATTAAAGTTTATGCCATCAAGGATGCGCCATTAACCTTGGCATATGTGAAAGGAATAGGAGTTCTCGAAGGTAATTTAGTTGTTAATGACATTTTGGTTCGAATATTGTTTGATAATGGAGCTTCCCATAGTTTATTTCTTCAGAATCAGTAGAAAGTTGCAACTTTTCCCAAAATTTGTAGAAACCCCTATTTTTATCTCTAACACCATAGGAGGTACCACTAATCTGTGCAAGATCTATGAGAGTGTGCAAATTTCTTATCTTACCCACCATTGTTCTTATGACCTATTTATTTTGGATTTTAAGAGGTTCGATGTTATACTTGATATAGATTGGCTACTAATGAATGGAGCTGTTTTAGACTATGTTGGAAGAATGATATTTTTAAGAACTAAGATTGGGGATTTTGTTGAAGTATCATGCAAGAATCCCAACAAGCCATTAAGTAGTTTCCTTTATACGTTGGAGTCATATCAAGAAGCGTTGGGGTCTATTTTAGTTTTTAAAGATTTTCTTATTATTTTTGAGCCAACTAATCGTATATCTCCACATCAGGAGGTTGAGCTTCATATTGACTTAATTCTCGATGCGAGACTCATTATTCAACCCATGCAAATAGCCCTAAGAGAGAGGAAGGAGCTAATAAATCAGACCGATGATTTATTAAGGAGTGGAATAATTATGCCAAGTCGTTCAACTTGGGGATCAACTATATTTTTTATGGAAAAGTCTGATGGTTCTTTAAGACTATATGTAGATTATAAATAGTTAAATAAGTAGACCATTCAGAATAAGTATCCCTAATCCCGTATAGATGACCATTTTGACAAATTTCAAGACGCTCGAATATTTTTCCAAATGGATATGGCTACTGGATTTCACCAGCTAAGAGTGGCAGAGTATAACATACCCCTACCGACATTTAGAGCACCAAACTTTTTCTTTGAGTGGTTGGGTATGCCTTTTGGGCTAACCAATGCACCTGCATATTTTGTAATCTTATAAATTGTGTTTTAGGGATGTTCTTAATAAGTTCGTGTTGGTCTTTATAAATGATATCCTTACCTACTCTAAGATCGAGGAAGAGCATAAATACCATTTGGAAGTGGTGTTAGAAACATTAAGGAAAAACATTCTAAAAGCCAAATTTTCTAAGTGTCACTTCTGGCAGTCAGAAGTAAAGTTCCTTGGCATATGGTGACAGGGGATGCCATTTTGGTCGACCCAACAAAGGTAGCAGCTGTTTAAGGTTTTAAGAGACCGCAGACTCCTACCAAAGTCTAAAGTTTCTTAAGCATGGCCAGATTTTATAGAAAATTCATCCAGGACTACTCCAAGATCACCTCATACCTAACCAAGTTGACGAAGAAGGATGATAAGTTTGTTTGGACTTCAAAGTGTAAGGAAGTGTTTGTTGATTTGAAGAAGAGATTGACTAATGCGTCAGTGTTAGCTATTCTTGATGGAGGGAAACAGTTCACTGTATATGCCGATGCTTGTGGAGTAGGTTTGGAAGCATTTTGATGCAGCCTGGGAGGGTAAATGCTTATGTTAACAGGTAGCTAAAGCCTCATGAGAAGAATTATGCAACACAAGATTTGGAGCTATTAGTTGTGGTATTTACATTGAAGATGTGGAGACATTACTTATTAGATGAGAAGTTTGAGCTCTTCATAGATCACATTACTTGTTGGGCTTTTCGTTATGGACTCAACTCCACGAACCATGGAGGACTAAGCTCCTAGGACTATCCCACTCGTTTTGAAAGACCTCACTTAAGGGTTGTCTTGCCTTGCCTTCCAAAAAACAAACTATCAAATAACTATGGTGGTGCAAGACCTAAACGTGACCAAGACCAGCAGGAGGTATAGCCGATTTAGGTGTAACCCTTTATTTTTCTACCGACCGCTCAGGACCGATGACGTTTTCGACCTATATATAGCTCTTACTCCTTAATACGGTACCAAACACACCGACATAGCATCGAGCCTTGCTCATCGTCGTATTTACATTGCCTAATGCAATCAAGGCAATACTCCTACTAAAAAAATTAAAGCAGGCCCTACTGGGGTATTCCTTTACCTATACGTGAGCGTATATAATTCCATGGGTACTACAATTGGATATAGTAACAATCCTAATTTAGATTAACATTATTTAGGATATTAAATTAGACAAATAAAATAAAATAAGCATGATGATAAGGAGAATGATATTTGAGAAGTAATATGGGTCGAGCATTAATTAACGATCTAAATAGATTAGTTATAACTTAAATAGGAAGGAGGAATTCATATGAAGGGCAAAATTAGAATAAGCCATAATTCCTAAACATAAACCTTTACACTTTCATCTTCCTCATTTATATTCACATTCACACAAACATAAACTCACTCAAGGCCGGTCATTACTAAGGAGTTTAAAAGAAGAAAAACCTAGGAAATCAAGATTATGCTTAAGGAAAATAAAATCTAAACTCAAACCTCAAGTCTGATTATGAAATCAAAATGAATAATGATTAACCATCTCAATTATGCTTGTTTATTTTTGGTTTTATGCCTTAACCCAAAGCATATGCATGTTATTATGCCATAATGTGAATGGTTGAGGATTACATGCTTATTGATGATTTGTTAGATTTATTATGGAATTATTTAATATGTTTTAAGAATGAAAACCTAATTTATGACACCCATTTGACTTGAAATATGGATATATGTTTGAAACATTATTTTAGAAGTGGATTTTTAATTTCATAATTTTCCAAGCAAGAATGAATTTTTTTATGAATTTCCTAAGTGAGGAAAATGATTTATTTTGGGTTTTAATTATTAAAAATAATTATGCAATGTCTTTGGTCCCAAAATTTATATGCTAAATAATATGTTAACTCTGATTCATTGTGATTTTTTGGATTTTCCCCAAGTGTTTATGATTTTATAGGAATTTATTAGGCTAGAAAAGCTTAATAATTATATTAAAATATTAATATGAAATTATTGGTTTACAAATTATTTTGGGAATAACAATTTTGATATATAGCAGTTTTCTGAAAAGGATTTCATAAAGAAGTTTATTATCTAACAGTAATTTGACAAAGGATTGGAGTTGGTGAAAAAACTGCTTTTTTAAAAAATAAAACAGTTTTTATGTTAACTATGAGATTGCCACAGCGTTGTTAATCAATGCCCATGCCCATTTGTGCCACAGCTATTAATGCCACATACTTTATGCTGGCTATAATAATGCTGCTTGTATTGCTTTAGTAGTAATGGTATTATGGAAACAATGCCGCATATTTATATTGGCTATAGTAATACTGTAAGTTTTCATTATAGTTTTAAACAATGCCACTTGTTTTCAATATAACTCTTTATACTATGATACTGCACTTATCTATACCGGCATTAACATTTGTAGTAGCAATGATGTCACATATCTTTATTCCTACCTAAAGAGGCAGTAATGCCGCATTTTTTACATTGATAATACAGGGCATAATGCCTCATATATAGTTTCGACATATTACTTTAGGCAGCAATGCCGCATATAAACCTTACTTTCGACATCAATAAAAATGGCAATGATACAGCCTATATCTATATCGATAAAACATTACTAATGATTCTACGATACTGATGCCGAAGTGAATGTCGGCATTCCCATATTTCCAAGTTTTAAAGCTTTATACGATGCAAACCAAAGATTATGCTGGTTATATTCACCAGCCTATTTATTTATGTTATGCGACATAAACGATTTTGGCCCTATGGGCTTATGCTTTATTAAATCAGATGCTTTAACATGGTTTCTATATAGAGGGGTGCGACAATCCCATAATGGCTATATCAACGCCACGGTTTATCAATTCCAGTGGTTTTATTATACATGGCTGCCTAAGGTATGCTGGTGCGACAACCTTTAACTGATTTTGAAATTTATCAATGATATTCTTTAAAGCTTATATATCTTGGCATATATTTTAGATAAAGTAAGGGTTATGTTTTCCTTATTTTGAGTATGATTGCTAGGGTTAAATCAATTATAAAGATTTATTGTTTCAAAGAAATAAAGGAGGTGTTTGGCCTAGAATTTTACTAGAGAAATTATTGTTCTTATCACTATTAGATAAATTGTTATTGGATAAATCTACTTAAGGGTTAGACCATAAAAAACTAGATAATGGGACTGGTGTAAGGAAGCACCCTATACTTCAACAGTTAGCCACTAGTTGATATTAATCTTCAATTCCATTGCATATAGCTTCGTTAAGGGTAAAAATAAAAGTAGATTTGCGCACAGAAAGGAATATAATTTAGGTAGGTTATTGGTTGGCTTGTAAAACCATTAGCTTCATAGTGAGCCTAGCAAAACTACGAGATTGACAGACAGTCAGGAAAACACTCAGATGATTGTGTTTGGATGGATAGTCCAGTTTACACCTAAGGGAAAGTTGGAGGATTTTGGTATATCTGTTAGGCCGGAGTCAGCCATATAGGTTTGTATAAAGGCAGACAATTAGTTAATTGAGATAGATTAATCATGAATACCCATGTAGCATGCATGCATTTAATTATCTTGTGTTTATGTAACCATTGTGATTGCAGGAGTATGATTATGATAGATATGTTATCAAAGGATAGTAATAAGGGGAAATCATGATCGGCATAGCAGCGTGGTCTCACTAGATATCTATTATCGAGATGGCATATTATCATCACACCAGATTTTTTGTTTGACTCAAAGTTTTTGTTTTTCCCTTTTAACTCTTGGGTACCCATTTTTTCAGAATGAGGATAAGGTTTCTAGGTTTTTAAGTTGGCAAATAAAGCTTCTGGAGACGTGCACGAGGCAAATCTAGCTATTTAAAAGTCTAATTATGTCCGTTGCAATGTATTCATTTTGTTTGAATTTTTGTAATGGCAGAAATTGTATTTGTCTAATAGTAAACTTTGATCAACCAAGGGGCATCTTCATATATCGCTATTGGCGTATTTTGTAATAAATATTTTTTATTTGTACCTAAGCACCATTTTAGGATTATGTAATGAGTACGAAAATTGATTATTGAAATCCATGTTTAGAAAAAATTTCATATTCCAATGCTTTTGATGTTGATGATATTATTAATTGGTCTAATTTTATCACCGGAGAATAATACTATTGATGGCTGTAGCATCAATAGCGCTTATTTTAGGCCTTATAATAGGGTATGTTGCATGTGTCGACCTGGCTTTTTGACCCTCGAAGATCAACACTGATACATCCTTTGTATTCACCTGCCGCAAATTCAAATGCCAGAGAGGCGGATAATTAGGGGTAAAAGAAATAAAGATAGAAGAAAAAACAAAAGAGATTCTCACATTGCATTTCACAACTTGTAATTATACATATCGATAATACATACAATCACTCTCGAAATGAGAGATCAGAGTTATAGCAAGTACTAACCCAACCAGAGACAGCTAACTGCCTATCCCTATAGGTGCTGGTAGATATTCATACATAATATATAGAAAATAGAAATAGATAACTATCTACATAGGACCCTCTAGCTTCATGCTCCATACTTCTCCCAAAACTATCCAAGTGTAGGGTACCTAGAGTTTAACGGGAAAAGAAAATAAACTCCGAGTCGGTCATGGACTGGTGTGAGAAAATTCAAAACATAGGTTTTTGAAAATAAACGGTATCTCATTACACCACGCCACATATAAACACAGGCAGATTTTTACCTTATGATAACCAAACCATTTGCTATGAAAAATTAGAGATATTATTTTCAATGGCATTCTTTGAAAACTCTTTCAAATAAATATATATAATCTTAGCCGATATTGTTACATTTATTAAATTCCAACATAATAGGTTTATAACTAAAACTGTAATGGGTCATATTAGGGAATCCATGATTCAATAAAATGACAAGGTGAGGGACTAACTTCCGATAGTACATCCGTAGAGGGATGCACCTGAGGCTCTAACCACTACCAACACAGAACCAACCTATCATTACCATAGATAGTACCAAATATGATATCATCCGTGTCATTAGCAACCTTTACCGGGATCCTAAAGTATTTACAGAATACCCAAAATATAGAGTTAATCTATAAAGGTGATGACCTCCTAATGGGTGCGACCCATGTAGCCCTACCGCATCTACCCTGTTTCTTTCATTCCTAATGCGCGAGGCTTAAGGTAACATTTTACATTTTACAGAAAAAACCCTACTTTAAATGCCACATTGCCATTTCCAACAACAAACTATTGATTTCCACAAAAGTAAAACCTCTAAGCTCGTATGTCTCAAAGAAGGAAGTTAAGTAGAGGAGGGTTGCCTCTTACACCAATAGTAGATGTACGTACGTAGAGATCAATGTACGTGGTCTTAGAAATACAATGTCTGACATTCATCCATACAAGTTGTCCAGGAACAGGATAAACCGAATGCATTTCTCCTACAACATCCTGTTTGTGAATCACTCCTGGGATTAGTAGTGAGTAGCCCCTACATCGAAGATTTCAAATCGAAGGAACCATTGCCACCATATATATGATAAGGGAATCACCCCAAAGGTTAGTGGCAAGTAACCCTACATTATGAAGATCTCCGTCTTCAAAATCATCGTCTTCAACATGTTTTCACTTTCTAACATATATTGGTTTGAAGTGGTTTTCGGATAGGAATCACCCAAATCTGACCTTGGTTCCTCCGAACCAATTTATTGATAAAAGATGTAAAGTATGTGGGTGATTATTATTCAATTTATCAATATCTTTTATCCAGATATAATATCTTCTAGAGATATACATCTTTAACCATTCCTTTTAGTGTATATATGAAATCATTAAACCTCCTTCTAACTTTTGAAACAACAAACCATTTCCCATTAATTACATAGGAAAATGTTTCCATAAATTAATACAATTTTAATAGAGGTGTCATATTTTCAAAACATTTCTTTTACATGGGTTATAACCTAAGATGGTAATTTGAAACCAGTTAATATTGAGTAAATAAGATCCATAGGAATTATATAATTTATACTTAGTACTAATTTCCATATTCAAATTGTACTATTTGTAGAATAATGGTGAAATCACCTTTTAAATTCATACGGATAATACGAGTTCCCTCCTTAGAATTTAATATAGAGTTTAACCAATATGTTTCATACATCACCAAAATCTTATTATGTAAACTCTTTTTTAACTTTTGGACATCTCGAAATCACTTTTTATCTTAGCAAAATGTGGTCTGAGTAAACCAAATTTACTATCCCCTCCATCGGGCCAGCCCGGATAGCTAGAGCGGAAACCAGACATTGGTTGTCCAAACTTGAGTCAAGAGATTATCTATCTATCATCCATAAGGTAGTCAAGTTATTTGATCAACTCTAAGCATTTTAAAATACTTCATTTCCTATTTTAAAACTATTTGCAAAAGATTTGGAAGAATATTCCAAGTTTATATCTCAATTTCAAAAGTTAACAAAAAGTGCTGCAAAAAGTGGTGTGAATGTGTTTTTAAAAGCTTCTTTGATCAAAACATTAAATTCATTCCACATATGACCATTTTTATAACTCAATCCCTTTTAAAACATTTTAATATTTATTTCGTATTTTTATAGACACTTTTATGACCACTTTGGTTTTCGAACTGCCAAAGCGCGACATTTTTGAAAACTTGGTTTGGACATATCTAAAATTTTACTTAATGAAATCTTGTTTTTTCTTCTTTATTTGAAAACCATAGTTATAAGAGTAGGGAAATTTTTTATTTCGAATCATTCCGAGCTATATTCCACTTTGCACATTGATTTAACTTTTATGATGTGAAATCGCGAACTATCGTTACACGACGCGCCTAATTTTGACTTCAATTTCATACCTTGCCAAAACTTTTCCGAATTGAATTTTAATATTTATAAAATATTCATAAACCATGTTAAATAATTTTTATTCATGTTTAAAGAGGTTTAACTATTCCGTAACACTTTTATAATTCATATGAAGAAAATGATTTCTTCGTGTAAATTCGACATGTATTTAACGTAAATTATTTTCATACCCAAGCAAACATATTATCATGTCCAAACATGATAAACAACAATCATAAATAAGCATGGACATCATATCATATCACCATATGATTTATAGTAAAAATTAGTAGAGTTTCTCACTTGATATCCTTTTGATTCGACTTTTAATCGACCATTGCTCCATTATTTCATAGCAGGAGCTTACGAATCTTGCATTAAGACTCCTAGTAGTTCCTCCTTGGACTTACAAGGGTGGTGGGATGCTTAGATGGGTATGGCCTTGGTAGGAGAAGAATGAGAATATCACTAACTCGATCACAAACACGAAGTGGTATGTCTCTTTATATTTTATGACTTATTTTGACAGAATTTCGATGCTATTTTGGAATTTTCCTAAGAGGCCGTGGAAACCATTTATGTAGAAGGACAAGAAGATGAAGAAGCTTAAAAAATGAAGAGAAAAGAGTATGAATGACAATGAGGATGGATGGCTTGTATTTATAGGCAAAATTGTGGGGAAAATATCATGTTATTTCTTTAACCACACATCACCATTGCATCACCCCAATCCATCATCCTCATGGCCGAGCCATACTCCCCACGTGCCATACCTATGTGTTATCCACATGTGTACAATTGTTGGATATTTTTGTTAGTTTCGATTAGGAAATATCATGATTTATTTATATAAATATCATGACATTTATATTATTTTACCATTAGTACATATGAAATGTAAATGGTAATTCTTAATTGTTCTAATATGTTCATGGATGTGTTTATGTGTATATGTGTGTGTCTATGTCACGTATGACCTATAATGCACTACTTCTCTACGTCGAATCGTCACGAATTCCAATTCCAATTTTCGGTTATATTTTCACTTCTTAGTTAAACTATACATCTTAGTAAACAAAGTTTGAAAATACATTTCTATTATTATTTAATAACCTAAAGGAACTCATTTGATTTTAAAATAATTATTAAATCATTTAAACTCAATTTAAATTCAAAAATCGATTATTTGAAAATAATGATATTATTGATGATGTCATAAAAACATTTATTTTTAAAAATAAAATATATAATTTTATCACATATTCTTACTTATATAGATAAATAATGTATGTATCCAGACTTGTTCATGATTTCTGATGGTTAAAAAGCAGTTCATCGATAAAACGATTTTCAGTCACTTTATCGATATTTTTCCAAAGAGTATATTAATGTAATTACTTACTCAAAATAAGATTACCATTTTAACCATTGTTCAATATAATATAATTTGTATTATAAAACCTTATATTTGAATATATTTTTAAGTTAAATATTATTTTCCAAAGTGATAAATTTACGGGTAGTTACAGACTTTTCCCCTTAAAAGAATTTCATCTTCGAAATTTACCACAAGAAGAAGATAACTCAAAATGGAATATATTAGACACGATGGAATACAAATATATGATAAGTGACTGCATCATAGATGGTGAGTACACTACATCGATACAATATGCAAACTATCCATCAATCCTAAATTCAAGATAAGCATTCTATCATTAGTTTCCCAAGTGCAGTCTTCAACATCACCACACCATTGAACTTAACTAATCTTACAACCTTTCTCCTTAATCGCTTCTCATAATGATCCATGATTTAATTAGGTTATGTGATAACAGTTAATTTTGGTTCCACTTCTAAATCTTCTTAGCTTGTCGCCTCTATAATTTGTTCTGGGTCATGTACATACTTTTACAGACGAGATATGTGAAAAACATTATGTACACTCGACAACCTTTCTGATAATTCTACTCGATAGGTTAGAGGGCCAATCCGCTCAAGAATGGGAAAAGGTCCAATATATCGAGGCGTAAACCGTCCCAGTCCTTCCAAATCTAACTACTCCCCTCTTTAGAGAGATTTTCAAAAATACAAAATCCAATGGAAAATTCTAAATTCATATACCTCTGATCGGCGTAACTCTTCTGCCTACTTTGAGCTTCCTTCAACTTCTTTCTAGTCATATCTACCTTCTTTGAGGCTTCTCGAATCATATCAAGACCAAGTACTAACCTATCGTCGGTTTCAATCCAACATGCTGGTGATCAACATGGGCGACCATATAAAGCTGCATAAGTTACCATATCAATACTTGCCTGGTAGCTGTTGTTGTACGTGAATTCCACAAGATAAAGATGATTTTTCCATGAACCTCCACAATCTAAGATACAACCTCTCAGGAGATCTTCTAATACTTGGTTTACCCTTTCAATTTTTCCCATCAGTTTGGGGATGATATGTAATGCTTAAATCTAGCTCTATTCCAAAAGATGTCTATAACGCCTCCCAGAACCGAATGGTAAAAATTAGATCTCGATCACTCACTATGCAACTCAGAACTCCATGTAATCGGACAATCTCTCTCATGTATATTTCAGCTAAGCTCGAGGCTATCCTTATTGTCTTTACTGAAAATAAAAGTGTGCTCTTTTGATCAATCGATCTATGATAACCCGCTTTACTGGAATAAAGCTCGTGAATTTAGTCAGTCGATCTATGATAACCCAAACATCTTCATTTCCATTCCTCGCTTAAGGTAAGCCATCAATGAAATCCATTAATATCCGGTCCCACTTCCAGGTTGGAATATCAAGAGATTTAAGTAGTCTGGTAATCTTTGGTTGATCACTTTTTGATTTTTTAGCAATTTGCACATCTACTAACATGAATGGAAATGTCCTTCTTTATATCTTCCGACTAGATAGTACAATTCATGTCCCGATATATCTTGTTAACTTCTGGATATAATGTAAGTCGAGAATTATGACATTCTACTAGAACTTCCTGCTTAATACTATCAATATTCGAAACACAAACTATGTCATGCATTTTTAAAATTTCTTGCTCATCCATATTGAATCCCATCCATCTTCCTGGTATTATGTTCTCCTCAACTTCCTTAGCTATCCTTGCAATCAGCGGATCCCTAAGCGGGTTCTTTTTTATATGATTAATCAAGGTTAGACGTACCACTAAATAAGTTATAACGACATGTCTTCTGCTCAGTGCATCCGCTACTA
Organism: Allium cepa; assembly: GCA_030765085.1. Lineage (NCBI taxonomy): Eukaryota > Viridiplantae > Streptophyta > Magnoliopsida > Asparagales > Amaryllidaceae > Allium > Allium cepa. Next base: position 208,382,505 of record CM060928.1, read on the forward strand.
CATTGGCTTTTCCAGGCATATATAAATGTTAAGATCATATGACATGAGATATTCTAACCAACATTGTTGTTTCATATTTAAGTCCTTTTGAGTTGAAGGATACTTCAAAGGTTTATGATCTATGAAGAGATCGAATTTTCACCTATTTAAAGAAAGAAGGAATATTATTTACTAAGGTCAATTAAAGTTTATAAAAACAAACCATAAGGAATTCTTACACAGTAATAACGCCTTCACATTTTTAATACAAACACAATGACTAATAATACTAAGTTATGTGTTTCATAATTTCTTTCATAAATCTTTTGTTATCTACTTGCATAAGCGATAACTTTTCCATGTTGCATCAGAACTGCACCTACTCCTTCTCCACAAGCAACAGTATATACATTTAAACTGCCGCTTTATCAACAATAGCTAGGACTAAGGCACTGGTAACCTTTTCTTTGACTCATTAAATGCTTCCTTACATTTCGGTGCCTAGTTAAACTTAACATTCTTCATAGTCAACTTTGTCAGATGGGAGGAAATCTTTGAGAAGTCTTGAATAAACCTCCTCTAATATCCTACCAATCCCAAGATGTTGTGGATATCCGTTAGAGTCTGTGGCTGCTTCCAATATTTTATACCTGAAATCTTTCCTTGATCTATTGAAATTCTGTCTGTGGACATAATATGTCTAAGGAAGCTTACTTCTTTCTCCCAGATATGGCACTTGGAGAATTTGGGTTTAAACACATGTCTCCTTTATATCCCTAATAGATTCTCCAGATGTCTTTCGTATTCCTTCTCGGGCTTCAAATAGATAATAATATCATCAATAAACAACAACACGAATTTGTTGAGCACATCTCTAAACACTATATTCATGAGATCCACAAAGTAGGCGGGCACACAGGTCAACCCAAAAGGCATACCTAACTACTCGTAAAACAATCCGGACCTTTGAATACAGCTAACAGAATGCAATCTTCAACTATCCTTAACCGATGGAATCCTATGCCTAGATTCATTTATGAGAATACTATAGCACCGTGAAGTTGATTAAACAAGTCATCTACGTAGGATAGAGGATACTTGTTTTCGTTTGTCTGCTTATTCAGGTCTCGACACAAAGTCTTAGGAAGCCGTTTGATTTTGCGATGAAAACTACCATTGTTCCCTAACAGGGCGACTTGGTCTAATTAGTCCTTTCTCTAACAACTCATCAGTTTGTTTTGCCAACTCACTCTTTTCTTTCGGAGCCATCATTTGAATAGAGTGACTAACAGGTCTTGCACTAGAAATTAAGTCAATACGAAACTAAATTTCCTGATGCGGGGGCAAACTTTTTACCTCTTCAAAAACATCCTAAAACTTCTTAACAATTTATATCGTCTCTAAACCTTTTTTGGATGAATCTAGCATATACATGAAACTATCCCTTACAGGACTAGGTTCTCCATAAGATGTTTCTCTAAATTTACCGAAGCTAGTCCATAAAGATACCATATTTTTAATGCAATCAAGGACAGCTTTATTCTTGGATAACCAATCCATACCGAGCAAACCCTCATACCTGATAAAATCGAGGATAAATAGGTCATGAAAAATGATAGAGATTGTAAGTGATTTGGACATCTTTGTAAATCATACAGAGATTAGTTGTACCACCCATCGGATTAGATACACAGGTAGGAGTATCTACTATTTTTATGATTAATTTTAATTTACCTACCAATCCTTTAGAAATAAAACTATGGGAAGCCCCTATATCAAATAATACTCTAACTAAATCATCATTGACATAGATATTGCCTTTTGAGAACTCCCTTACCCTTTACATCAGTAGAGGTTGAAGGTCCATCTATGATAGCATAGACCTTAACCTGCTATCCTTTCTTCATTAGTGGGTATTTGTTTTTCCAGTGTTTAGGTTGATGGCAGTTGTGGCAAAGACTATTCTAAACCATAAGAGAGACGGTTCCTTGCTGCTGCCTTTGAACCTTGAGACTTCTACAGTACATTGAATAATGACCTTTCTTTCCATAGTTAAAACATTCTGTTAGTCCGTGAGATGATGGTTTTGATGACAACAACCTTAGAATAGATTATTAGATATAAATACTAACGGTATAAGTTTAGATATATATGTATATGCAGGATTTAACCATGCAGGTACCAAGAATAAAGACTGTACAATATAGAGATTCAAGATATCAAGATTGAAGACTCATGAGTAACAAGAATATCAAGATTATCAAGATTTCAAGTAATTTACTTTTTAATTAGGAATTTTGTTAAAACTCCTAGAAAAGCACTGGAATATTAAAATCCAATTTATTCGTGGAATGGAATCCACTTCGAGCCTGTTAAAGGGATGGAACCCTAAATAGGATGGAACCTACGAAAAATCTTGTGGAACATTGTTTTGTATCCGCTAACTTTTTATTCAAAGTGATTTTTCAAAATTATATCTTGTTTTCAAAATGATTTCAAAACCTTTCTTTTAAAAGAATCAAAAATATCTATCCCGATTTCAAATACTTTTAGCCTCAAAATAATCTTGAATTCAAAATCAAATTATCCTTAGTTTTAAACTATCTTTTAAAATAAAAGTATATTTAATTTTTTAATATTTATATACCTAGATTTAAATATAAAATTATAGTAAAATTTTATATACCAAAATGTTATTCTATAGATTTATTTATGTATTTCAACTATATTTAAGTATACTTATAAAAGTTTAAAATAGTTTTAACATATGATAAAAGTTATTTTCAAAGAAACACAAAACATCAAAAATTCCTTTGGGATGTCGGCATGCCCAAGTACCCCATGTCGACATAGTGTCAGTTGAGTTCAAAATTTAAATTTCAAAAGAAGTGTCTATTCGTCATAACTCTTCACGAATGGACATGGTTGTTGTTCTTCTATAAATAGGGGTTGGTTTCAACGAATTTTTAATTTAGTTTTTCTGGTTTTTCACTCCTTTTTTTCTTCCACATTTCTATATACATATTCTTACCACTACTCTGCCGAAATCAACATTGAATCTAACTAGATCATTTTTGGTTTGATTCTCTATCACTATCTCAACAAGATCCTCAGTGCTTTCAGAGTTATAGGCTTTCTGTAATCAACTTAGCGAGAAAAGGTGCGATTGTAGCCTTGGAAATCAATTTAGCGAGATATGGTGTGATTGTAGCCTTGGGAAATCAATTGGGCGAACTTGTTGCCCAGGAAATCAAGTATCCCTACCCAGAGGATTGTGATTCTGGAGGGTGTACCTCGTTGCCTTGAAATCGAGGGTGTAATTGTAAAGATTGTTTTTTGAAAGGAAATCCGCACTTGTGTGCGGGACTGGATGTAGGGTAACTCCGAACCAGTATAAAATCCAGTGTGTTCTTTCCTTTACTACTTTTACTTTATATTTGCATCTATATTTGATTCTGTGATCATATCTGTGTCTGAATATTGCATACATTTGTGTTCAAATTAACAAAAACTCAAAAAGATTTAACAATTCGCTAAAACATTATTCACCCACCTCTAGTGTTTATTCTAACCTTAAGATCCTTAATCCGCATTTCTCACATTTGGTATCAGAGCAAGGTTCTCAAATTTTCATAATTCGATTTTTGAATTTTTTTAAAATGGCAATGTTTGTTAATACTAGTTTAGAAATATTCAGATCATCATTGCCTTTTGAGTCTACATATAATCAATGTTCAAATTCAATTGTCAACCAAAATTGTTTGACGTGCAGGAGTCATGCTTTATGGCTATTGAGAAATCAATACACAACGGACAAATGTGCAGATCAGAAAGGACAAATGGATACTCGATAGTGGATGTTCTAGATACATGACTGGGAATCTAGATATGTTAAATGATATAATATACAAAGACAGAGGAGTGGTTAACTTTGGAGACAATTCAAAAGGATATGTGATTGGTATCGGCAAAGTCGATAACTCTGAAACTCCTATTATTACTAATGTTTTGCTAGCTAAAAATCTAAAACATAATCTGCTAAGTATAAGTCAACTTTAAGATAAAGGATATAAAATTAAATTTGAAAAAGACAAATGTCACATTGAAGATAACAATTCGACCATAATATTTGAAGGAGTTAGGAAAAAGAATATTTATATTCTTAGTATGAAAGTTTCAAATGATAACTTATGTCTTTTGGCAAATACAAGTGACCCTTGGATTTGGCATAAGAGATTTTGGCATTCGAATTTCAAACACTTATCTAGACCGTCAAAACATGATCTAGTAAGAGGTCTCCCTAAAATGAATTTTAAAGTAGATAGTCTATGTGATGCATGTCAATTAGGAAAACTTAGAAAAAGTTCCTTTAAATTAACAGATATGATTTCAACTTCAAAACCCCTTGAATTACTTCACCTTGATTTATTTGGTCCATCTCAAATTCTGTCAATAAATCATAGTAAATATGTTTTTATAATTGTAGATGATTATTCTAGATTTACATGGATAATATTTTTGAAATATAAAAGTGATACTTTTGAATGTTTTAAGAAGTTTACAAAAAGGGTTCAAAATAAACTTTCTCTAAAAATTATAGCCACTCGTAGTGATCGCGGTGGTGAATTTGAAAATGAAAAGTTTAAGAAATTCTGCAATAAAAAGGGAATAACTCACAAATTTTCATTTCCAAGAAATCCACAACAAAACGGAGTAGTAAAATGTAAAAATTGGATGATTCAAGAGTGTGCGAGAACTATGCTTTCAGACAGTAAATTACCAAAGAACTTTTGGGCAGAAGCAGTTGCTACCTCCTGTTATATTTTAAATAAAATTTTAATTAGACCTTTAACCAATAAGACTTCTTATGAACTTCTTCACTCAAAGAAACCTAAGGTATCTTATTTTAGAATTTTTGGAAGTAAATGTTTTATTTTAAATACTAAAGATGACTTAGATAAATCTGATCCTAAATCCGACGAAGGTATCTTTATCGAATATTCTAATAGAAGTAAAGCGTACAGAGTATTTAATTTAAGAACTAAGACCATCGAAGAAACAATGCATGTGTCATTCGATGAAAATTTCAAAAATTTTGAAGATACAAATGATGAAGATGATTTAATTACTCAAAATCAAGAGTCAACTGAAACTAATAATGAAATTAATCATCCTAATAAAAGGACTAAACTTTTAAAAGATCATCCTATAGAAAATATACTAGGAGATCTGCAATCTGTTGTTAAAACTAGAAATCAACTAAGTCAAATGAGTAATGTGACTTTTATATCAACTATTGAACCCAAAAATCCAAATGAAGCATCAACTTATGATTCATGGATTTTGGCTATGCAAGAAGAACTAAATCAATTTACTAGAAATGATGTTTGGGAACTTGTTCCTAGACCTGAAAATAAAACTATAACTGGGACTAGATGGGTTTATAAAAATAAAATGAATGAACTAGGAGAGGTAGTTAGAAATAAAGCACATTTAGTCGCTCAAGGTTTTGGTCAAGAAGAAGGAATAGATTTTGATAAAATCTTTGCTCTCGTAGCGAGATTAGAAGCCATTAGGATTCTACTTGCTTTCGCAAATCATAATAATTTCAACTTATTTCAAATGGGTGTTAAAAGTGCCTTTTTAAATGGATTTGTAAAAGAGGAAGTATATGTTAAACAACTACCACTTTGTGAAAATGAAAAATGACCTGATCATGTTTACAAACTTAAGAAAGCTTTATAGGTCTAAAACAAGCTCCTAGAGCCTGGTATGATAGACTAAGATCTTACTTATTATAATCAAATTTTGAAATTGGTAAAGTAGATAATACTCTTTTTTATTAAAAGAAATAAAAATGATATTCAACTAGTACAAGTCTACGTAGATGATTTCATTTTTGGATCAACTAATTTTGAAATGAATAAAGAATTTTCTGAAATAATGACAAAAGAGTTTGAGATGAGTCATATGGGTGAATTAATTTTTTTTTAGGATTACAAATAAAACAACTAGATAATGGTATCTTTATTAGTCAAGAAAAATATGCTAGAGACCTAATTAATAAATTTGGCTTGACTACTGCGAGTGGAAAACCCACTCCCATGACAACCAATGAGTACCTTAGTAAAGAAGAGCTCTCGAAAGATGTAGATCAAAAATTATATAGAGGAACGACTGGATCACTACTCTATATTACTGCTAGTAGACCTGATATCATGCATAGTGTTTGTCTCTGTGCAAGATATCAATCTCAACCTAAAGAGACTCACTTAAAAGCCGTAAAACATATCATAAGATATGTTAAACACACCTCTGATTATGTCTTATTTTACCCTAAAAATGATTCTTTTGATTTAATATCTTACTGTGATGTTGATTATGCTGGTTGTAAATCAGACCGAAAAAGTACAAGTGGAACTTGTCACTTTTTGGGGCATTCTCTGATTTCCTGGTTTAGTAAAAAGCAAAACACAGTCTCTTTATCAACAACTGAAGCAGAATATATTTCTGCTGCTTTGGCTTGTTCTCAAGTAATACAAATGCAACAAAGTTTAAAAGATTATGGTTTAAATTTTTCGAAATCACCAATTTATTATGATAATACTAGTGCGATAAATTTATCCAAAAATACTACTCAACATGCTTGAACTAAACATATTGATATCAAACATCATTTTCTCAAAGATAATATAAGTAAGGAAATAATCACTCTATATTATATAAATTCTGAGAATCAAATTGTTGATATCCTAACAAAACCTTTAAATGAATTTATATTTACAAAATTAAGAAGAGAATTATGTATTTGTTCAATAACTGAAATATAAAATATAAATTAAACAAAAGCATAATTAAATTAAATCAAAATAAATCAATTAATAAAAAATTTAAAGGACCATGTCGACATACCCCCCCAACCCATGTCGACAAATAACGTTTTTTATTTTTAAATTTTTTCCCACCAAAATTCAAAATAATTGGTTATATATTCTTCTCATTTTCAAAATTTTATTCATCCTTTCTGTTATTTCTCTGTTCTCTCCTCTGAAATCAAATAATCAATGGCCGCCTCTTCAAAATCAAACAAAAATTCTACCTCTTCGTTTCCTTCTCCTACTTCTGGTCCATTCCAACGTACAACTCGTGTGATAAAAATGGAGGATTCTCTAAAGGATGCACTTCGGTTAATGACTAAAATCCAAGTAATGCAACTTCGAATGGCCAAGGAACAAGATAGGCAAGGTAAAATCTTTAGGAATTTGCAAAAATTTCTAATGGACAAACATGCTAACCCGATCTTGATTGAAGAAGACTCTTCAGGAGATCATGTACAAGAGGCTAGCGAAGAAGAAGAAGAAGAACCCATAGAAGATATGCACGCGGAGGATGACGACAAAGTCGTGTGCATTGGAGAAGTGTGTTTTGAAAAAGATGGGAATCTTGTCGAACAACGTGGAAATTTCTGTTTCCACTATCCAAACTGTTCGATTCATAGATCTCCTATGTTCAATAACACACATTAGTTTCTTCTCTTTCTTTACCATTGTTGTATGTTTCTTCTTACGTTTCCCACGAAAATGTAAATATAACTATATGATTAATAAATTGTATTCTTATATGTGTTCTTCCCCATTAATAAATATAATTATATGGTTATTATATGCTTAGAATAGTTAGTAGTTTAAGATTAGGTTTATTATTAGATCTAAGTGTTGATTATTTATGATAACACTATCATTATAATCACATGTTATAGAGTACTATATTTAGGGGGAGTTCTATAGTTTGGTGTTATATAGTTTAGAATTAGTTTTTTGTTGATGACAAAGGGAAAATAGGGTAGTTAGGCATAGATTAAGGGGGAGTTATTAGGATAGAAGTAATATTTTATAAACAAAGGTTGTCATCATCAAAAAGGGGGAGATTGTTAGTCCGTAAGATGATGATTTTGATGACAACAACCTTAGAATAGATTATAAAATATAAATACTAACAGTATAAGTTTAGATATATATGTATATGCAGGATTTAACCATGCAGGTACCAAGAATAAGGACTATACAGTATAGAGATTCAAGATATCAAGATTGAAGACTCATGGGTAACAAGAATATCAAGATTATCAAGAGTTCAAGATTTCAAGTAATTTACTTTTTAATTAGCAATTTTGTTAAAACTCCTAGAAAAGCATTGGCATCTTAAAATCCAATTTATTCGTGGAATGGAATCCACTTCGAGCCCGTTAAAGGGATGAAACCCTAAGTAGGATGGAACCTACAAAAAATCTAGTGGAACATTGTTTCGTATCCGCTAACTTTTTATTCAAAATGATTTTTCAAAATTATATCTTGTTTTCAAAATGAATTCAAAACCTTCTTTGAAAAGAATCAAAAACATCTATCCTGATTTCAAATACTTTTAGCCTTAAAATAATCTTGAATTTCAAAATCAAATTATCCTTGGTTTTAAACTATCTTTTAACATAAAAGTATATTTAATTTTTTAATATCTATATACTTAGATTTAAATATAAAATTATCGTAAAATTTTATATACCAAAATATTATTCTATATATTTATTTATGTATTTCAACTATATTTAAGTATATTTATAAAAGTTTAAAATAGTTTTAAAATATGATAAAATTTATTTTCAAAGAAAAACAAAACATCAAAAATTCCTTTTGGGGATGTCAACATGCCCAAGTTCCCTATGTCGACATAGTGTCAGTTGAGTTCAAAATTTAATTTTCAAGAGAAGTGCCTATTCGTGATAACTCTTCACGAATGGACATGGCTGTTGTTCTTCTATAAATAAGGGTTGGTTTCAACGAATTTTTTATTTAGTTTTTCTGGTTTTTCACTCCTCTTCTTTTTCCACATTTCTATATACATATTCTTACCACTACTCTGCTGAAATCAACATTGAATCTAACTAGATCATTTCTGGTTTGATTCTCTATCACTATCTCAACAAGATCCTCGGTGCTATTCAGAGTTATAGGCCTTTTGTAATCAACTTAGCGAGAAAAGGTGTGATTGTAGCCTTGGAAATCAATCAAGTGAGATAAGGTGTGATTGTAGCCTTGGGAAATCAATTGGGTGAACTTGTTGCCCAAGAAATCAAGTATCTCTACCTAGTGGATTGTGATTCTGGAGGGTGTACCTCGTTGCTTTGAAATCGAAGGTGTAATTGTAAAGATTGTTTTCTGAAAGGAAATCTATACTTGTGTGCGGGACTGGATGTAGGGAAACTCCGAACCAGTATAAAATCCGGTATGTTCTTTCCTTTACTGCTTTTACTTTATATTTGCATCTGTGTTTGATTCTGTGATCATATCTGTGTCTAAATATTGCATACATTTGTGTTAAAATTAACAAAAACTCAAAAAGATTTAACAATTCTCTAAAACACTACTCACCCCCTCTAGTGTTTATTCTAGCCATAAGATCATTAATCCGCATTTCTTACACATTCAACAACTTTAAAATGGTATTCCTGAGATCCTCCTCTAGGCTTGCCTTGCCATGGCTTCTTTCTATTTTTATTGAACTTCCTCTTGTTGTTTTTGTTTTGGATTACGGTCGGATTCGTCTTATACAAAGCTTCATAATGGAAATCCATATCTATCAAATCCATAATGGTTCCTATTACATGAGAAGTCATCCTATCCTCATGCTACTCCTTCATCCCAGAAACGAACATCTCATTTTTCTTTAGAGGCGTGTCTATCAGTCCAGGCCCAAAGGGAGATAAGTCATTGAATTTGTGCAAATATTCTTCTACGGACATCTCTTCTTGTTTTAGATCCATGAAACTTCTATAAAGGCGGGCATTTTCAGCGGAGGGTATGTATCGCTCTTCAACAACTTCTTTAAATCTTGCCCAAGAGAAATTTTCATCCAACTCATTAAGAATAACAGACTCCCACCAAGCTAGAGCCCTATCCTTTAATTGCTAGGAGGCCAAGAACCTCTTTCGATCATCATCAATATCTGATCCTTTAAAGATTTTCTCACAGGATGGAGCCAAGCTTGAACTTCAATAACAGATTCTGTGCCCTTGAATGGATTTCTTCCTAAGCCGGTATAATCTTTGCAAAGCGCGACAAAGTTAACTTGAGGTTGAATAGGATACATTACTTCTTCAATTACCATAGCATTTGGAGTTTGATCATTGGTGATTGTTGTGCTGCTACCTCCCCTTCTACATCCTCTTCGGTTACTCATTTCTCACTATCTGGTGTAGTAAAGAGACAATTTAGAATATAAATGAGACTAATTTAGGGTATGGGCATAAAACTCGAATATACGTATTTGGATTAAAAAATTAATCACGCGCTCTGACTAATCTTCTAGGGCATTACTAACCCTATGTCTAATGAGTTGACCTTATCAAGGCTTAGGCATTCTCTTAACCTAAGCTTTATTACCAACTATGATGACCCGACTTTTCGACATTCGAAGATCGACACTAATACATCCTCGGTATTCATATGCCACAATTAAAAAGAAGGGCAGGCAGATAACCGGGGTTAAAAGAAAATGAAGATAGATGAAAGAAAAAAATAGATTCTCACATTGCATTTCACAACTTGTAATAATACATATTAATAGTACATACAATCACTCTAAAAATGAGATATCAGAGACACAGCAAGTACTAACCCAGGGAGGAACAGTTATGACTACATATCCCTACAGGTGCTGGTTGATACTTATACATAATATAGCAGAAATAAAAACAGATAACTACCTACATAAGACCCTCTCATGCTCCTTCCAAAATGCTCCAAGCTATCTAACCACCTGGCTACCCAAAAAAAATAAGGCATCCAGAGTTTAAGGGGAAAAGAAAATAAAATTAGGGTCAGCCAAGGGAGTGGTGCAAAAAGACTCAAAATACTGATTTAAAAAAAAGCGTATCTCATAAAACCATATTGCACATAAATATGGACAGATTTTTACCTTATGATAACCAACCATTTGCTACACGTAATCGAAAATATTATTTTCAATGAGATTCTTTGAAAACTCTTTCAAATAAATATATATAATCTTGCTTAAATTATTTCATTTATTAAATTCCAGCATAATAGGTTTACAACTAAAACCATAAAGGCTCGTATTGGGGAAACAATGATTCCACACAGTGACAAGGTAAAGGACTACCTTTCGACAGCACATCTCTAGAGGGATGCACCTAAAACTCCAACCTCTACCAATACAGAACCAACATACTTTTACCATAGATAGTACCGGATATGACATTACCCTGGTCATGCCAACCTTTACAGGGATCCCAAAGCATACACAACCAAAATATAGAGGGTAATCAAGAAAGGTGATGACCATATCCTAATGGGTTAGACCTACATAGCCCTGCCACATCTACCTTGTTTTTGTCATTCCCGATGTGCGAGGCTTAAGTTAACTTTTTACCTTTCACAGAACAAATCCTACTTTAAATGCCACATTGCCATTTCCAACAACACACTTTTGAATTCCATAAAAGTACAACCTCTAAGCTTGTACGTCTCAGAGAAGTGAGTTAAGTGTAGGAGGGGTTGCCTCCTACATCACCAACAGATGTGCGTTTATAGAGATCAAGATACGAGGTCTTAGAAATGCAATGTCAGACATTCGTCCATCAAGTTGTCTATAAACAAGACAAAGAGGTCACTTCTCCTACTACATCCTATTTGGGAATCACTCCCAGGACTAGTAGCGAGTAGTCCCTACACTGAAAATTTCAAATTGAAGGAACCACTACCATAATATATATGATGCTAAGAGAATTACCCCAGAGGTTAGTGGCAAGCAGCTCTACATTATGAAGATCTCTATCTTCAAAATCGTTTTCTTCAACACATTTTCACTTTCGAACATGTATTGGTTCGAAGTGGTTTTCAAATAAGAATCACCCAAATCCGACCCCATTTCCTCTAAACGAATTTATCGATAAAAGATGTCAAGCATAGGCGATTAATATTCAATTTATCAATATCTTTTATCCAGATAAAATATCGTCTAGAGAAATACATCTTAAACCATTCCTTTTTCGGTATGTACAGAATCATTAAACCTCTTTTTAACATTAAAATACCAAACCATTTCTTATTAATAGTATAGGAAAATGTTTCAATAATTTAGTATAATTTTAATAAAGGTTTCATATTTTCAAAACATTTCTTTTAAATGGGATAAAACCTAAGATTGTAAATTCGAAACCAGTTAAAACTGAGTAAATAGGCTCCATAGGAAATTAATTAATTATACCCAATACTAACTTCCATATTCAATCTATATGATTCATCAAATAATGTTGAAATCACCTTTTAAATTCATATGGACAGTACGAGTTCCCTCCTCGAAATTTAATATAGTGTTTAATTAATATGTTTCATACATGATCAAAATCTTATTATTTAAACTCTTGGTTAACTTTTGGAAATGTCTAAATATCATTTTATCTTACGAAAATGTGGTTCGAGTAAATCAAATTTACTATCCCCTCCATTGAACTAGTCCGGATAGCTTGAGTAGAACACAGACACTGGTTGTCCAAGCTCGGGTCTAGGGACTATCTCTATGTCACCTATAAGGCGGTTAATTATTTGATCAATTCTAAACTCTTTAAAATACTTTGTTTATTATTTTAAAAATATTTGCAATATATTTGAAAAGAAAATCCCCAATTTAAACCTTAATTTCAAAAGTTATCGAAAATTGGTGCAAAAAGTGTCGCGGATAGTATTTTTAAAAGTTTTTTGATCAAAACATTAACTTCATTCCATATTTATCCATTTTTATAACTCATATCCCTTTTAAAATTTTAATATATTTATGGAATTTATTTTATAATTTTAAAGATTTTGCCATTTCAGTTTCCAAACTGCCAAAGCACGACATTTTAAAAACTTGGTTTGGACATATTTAAAATTTTACTTAATAAAATCTTAATTTCTATTCATTATTTGAAAACCTTAGTTATAAGAGTTTGGAAATTATTATTTTGATTCATTCCAAGCTGTATTCCACTTTACACATTGATTTAACTTTTATGGCGTGAAATCGTGTGCTACCGTTACACGACGCGCCTATTTTTGACTTTAATTTCATTTCTTGTCAAAACTTTTCTTAATTGAATTTTAATGCTTATAAAACATTTGTAAACCATTTTTCTTCATGTTTAAAGAGGTTTAACTATTCCGTAACACTTTTATAATTCATACAAAGAAAGTGATTTCTTCGTGTAAATTCGACGTGTATTTAACGTGGATTATTTCCTTAACCACGGAAATTAAAAAGCCATCATAAAAAATCATAAAAATCATACCATATCATCACATAAATTATACTAAAAATAAGCAGAGTTTCTCACTTCATATCCTTTTGATCTAACTTTGAATCGACTATAGCTTCGCTACACCGAAACCGGGGCTTACTAATCTTGCACTATGACTCCTAAGATTTTGGCCTTAGGTTTGTAAGGGTGGTGGGATGTTTAGATGGTTACATTCTTAGTAGGTGAAGAAGGAGAAGATCACTAACTCAATCTCGAACACAAAGTGGTATATCTCTCCATATTTTATGACTTGTTTTAACAAAACTTCGATGTTATTTTTGAATTTTCCTTAGAGGCTAGGGAAGCCATTTATGTAAAAGGGGAAGAAGATGAAGAAGCTTAAGAAATGAAGAGAGTGTGAATCAAAGTGCAGATGGATGGCTTGTATTTATAGGCAAAAATGTGAGAAAAATACCATGATATTCCTTTTTCCACACGTCACCATTGCATCATTACACTCCATCATCCTCATGGCCGAGCCATACCCCCCCATGTGTCTTACCTATGTGTTATCCATGTGTGTACAAGTGATGGGAAGTTTGTTTTTTTTGGTTAGGAAATATCATGATATTTGTAAATAATATCATGATATTTACATTATTTTACCATTAGTACATATGAAATGTTAAAGGTAATTCTTAAATGATTTCATATGTTCATGGATGTGTGTATGTGTATATGTATGTCACATATAACCTATAACGTTGCACAACTTCTCTACGTCAAATCGTCATGAATATCGATTCTGATTTTTGGTCATATTTTACTTCTTAGTTAAACTATTTATTGATAAAAAAGTTGAAAATAATATATGTATTATTATTTAATAATCCGAAGGGCCTCATTTGATTTTAAAATAATTATTAAATTATTTAAGCTCAATTTAAATTCAAAAATCGATTATTTGAAAATGATGATATCATTTATGATGTCATAAAATCATTTTATTTTCAAAAATAAAATAAATAATTTTATTACATATTGTTATTCATATGGATAAATAAGTGTATGTATCTAGACTCGTTCATGATTTTTGATTGTTAAAAAGTAGTTTGCTGGTAAAATGATTTTCGGTCACTTTATCGATATTTTTCCAAAGAGTATGTTAATGTAATTATTTATTCAAAATAAGATTACCATTATTAATCATTGTTCAATATAATATAATTTGTGTTATAAAACCATATATTTGAATATTTTTAAATATGATTTTCCAAAGTGAAAAATTCATTAGTCGTTATATTATAACTTGGTATCAGAGCAAAGGTTTATGTAAAATCAAAAGAATTTTGAACTTAAAAGAATTTTGCAAACATAAGCAAAATGAATTAGAGAATGAGATTAGGGATGGGATAATGATGTAGTAACGTACTTGTATTTCTATGTATAAGTATATATATCTTATCTTTATTCTTCTCTCTCTCTTAGAACGTTCCTCCATATCTTATTGAGGTTTGAATGCATATTTAAGGAAAGTAAGATTTAGAGGTAGGAAATGGAAGAGTGAATCTTGGTGGAGGAAGCACCACAACTAATGGAAATGTCAGGCCTAATACTAGGAGGAATCATCTTCTACAAATAGTTGTTAATGTGGGTGCTGGAACACCGCTGGTGCATATGGGTAGTTCTTTGTTAATATGATGCAAGTTGGAGTTGCAACTGGATTAATTGGTGGTCATGCTAGAGGAGAAAATCCTGAAGTTCATGTTGTTAACAACTATGTTGTTTTGAGATAGGATTATGCAAGACTTGTAGGAAAGCCATTTATCGGAGTTGAGGATGTTATCGAAGTTGAGAATTGGTCGCTTCATTATGAAAGGCTTTTTGTTGATTTAGGTCCGAATTAGGAGTAGAAGAGGAGATTATCTTCCTAGCAATTGCAAGGAGTTGCATTATACTGGTGGAGTAGTGTAATTGTGGGAGTACTAGAGGAGAACTAAAATTGGGCAGAGTTTAGAAGGAGATTATAGGAGACATTCATGCTTGAAATAGCCACGTCAACTTTTCTTAGGAAGTTTTCTAAGTTGAGCAAGGTGATGTGTCTATGCTTGAGTATGTAACTAAGTTTGCGGAGCTATCCAGATATAAACATACAACCGTGGATACAGTGATTAAGAGGGGCGAGAAATTCACAAGAGGGTTGAAACCAGAGCCTGCCGAAGCAAAACTCCCACATCTTGAAAACCCTTGCGATGTAGTAGTGGAGATAGCACTGAGAAACGAAGAGATGCTTGTACTATTTAGTAATAGTAAGCCAATGAAGACTCAGGTAGTACAGGTTAGAAAAGGAAGTTCTTTCAGAAAAGGGGAGCTCGGAAGGGAGGAGCTTCCAAGAAAGGAAAATTTAATGTGGTTTGCTACAAGTGTCACAAGAATGGGCTATTTGCGAATGAGTGTGGAAGTAAGGTCATTTGAAAGAAGAACACCAAATGTTTCAACTATAACCAGATAGGGCGTTACAAGGGTCAATGCAGAGAACTAGCTAAAGTTGATAAAGGAAAAGTGTTTGCTTTGGAACCATCTGCCTCAAGACCAACGACGGAGGAAAAAGAATAGTTTGTGATGGGAAGTATGCTTTTGATTCATTATATACCTGTTAGAGTATTATTTTATGCTAATGCATCACATTCTTTTATCTCTCATTGTTTGGTAGATAAGCTTAGTTTAGAACTATCATACCTTATTACTTCATTAATGGTCGTGAATCTAATAGGAGGGTGTGCAACTCTTGGGATGAGATGCGACCATTTAGAGTTTGAGTCGTTAGGTCATATATTTGCTTGCAGTTTGCATATGTTTGATTTTATGGGATTTGGAATTATATTGGGTATGGAGTGGTTGAGAAAATATGATGCTCATATATTTTTCCATGATAGGAAAATATCACTAAGACACCCCAATAGTAGCAGTCAAATTATATACTTAGTAGAGAACTCAAAATTTGCGTTTTTGCTTTATTGGGTGCAATGGAAGAAGAGGACGAGTTGAATTGAGTTTTTGTTAGAGAATTTGTAGATGTTTTTGAGCCAGTTATAGGAATACCATCGAAATAAGCTATTGAGTTATGAATAGATCATGTACCTAGAGCTGAACCTATAAGTAGACCACCTAGCAGAATGACACCTATTGAGGTAAAGAAGTTAAAGGTGCAACTGGTGGACTTAGATAGGAAGAATTTCATTAGACCAAGCAGTTCGTCTTTGGGAGCGACCGCAGTGTTCGTATACAAACTGAAAGGGTCATTGAGATTATGTATCGATTATCATAAGTTGAATGAAAAGACGATAAATAATCGATGTCCATTGCTAAGAATAGATGATTTATTTTAATCAGTTGATTGGAACCAAAGTATTTTTCCAGTTGGATTTAGCGACAGCGTTTCATCAATTGAGAGTGGCGGAGGATAGTATTGCTTTGACGACATTTCGAACAAGATATAATTCGTACGAGTGGTTAGTTATGCAATTCGGTTTGACAATGCCTGCTTTCTTCGTAGACCGGATGAATTGGATCTTCCGAGAGCATTTGGATAGATTCATGTTAGTATATATAGATGACATCCTGATATATTCTAAAAATGGTCAAGATCATGAGACTTATCTTAGAATAGTCCTTGAGATATTGAGGCAACATCTATTAAACGTGAAGTTTCTAGAATGTCATTTTTAGAAGAAAGAAGTGAAGTTCCTTAGTCATGTAGTTTCAGAAAAAGGGTTGTTAGTAGATCTACATAATATGGCGGCTGTAAATAATTAGAAAAATCTTGAGATGGTGACCAACATAAAGAGTTTCCTTGGATTAGCTAGCTATTACCGAAGATTTATCAAGAATTTCTCTCACATAGCAGCACCCGATGACTAAAATAACATGGAAGGACATGAAGTATGTTTGGACCTATAAATGTAAAGAGGCACTCCAGAAGCTACAACATTTATTGACCAATGCGCCTATGTTAGTTGTTCTGAATAGAAATCTGAATTCAGGGGTGTACAAAGATGCTTGTGAAATAGGATTAAGAGATGTGTTGATTCAAAGAGGTAAATTGATTGCCTACACTTCTTGATAGCTTAGACTATATGGATTTAGGTATCCAACTCACGATTTGGAGTTGGCAACATTAATCTTTTCTTTGAAGGTGTGGAGAAACTTTTGGGAGAAAAATTTGAGTTGTACACGGACCATAAGTCTTCGGTGTATTTACTCCTCAAAAGGAGTTGAATATGAGACAGCAGAGGTGGCGGGAGATTTTTAGTAGCTTATGATATCAGTATTAAGTATATCGTATGGAAAGAAAATAAGGTAGCAGATGCACTTAGTTCAAAACATCAGAATGTGGTATTAGCAATGTCAGCAAAGTGGAAAGATTTAAAAGCATTTACTACTTCAGTGTGTAGTTAAGGTCGACGGCTAGCTCTAGTCAGAATACTGCAATGTTATCTTATTTAGAAGTTCAACCATTATTGATGGAGAGGATTTCTTGTAAGCAAAGAGATGATTTGTGCTTAGCCGAGTGGATTAGAAGATTGGAAGGTAGAACTAAAATTGATGATTTGAAAGATTTTTATCTTGACCAAAATGGATGGTTGAGGAAGAAGGGACGATTGTATGTCCTAGATGTGGAAGACCTAAGGAAAGAATTTATTAGGAGTGTCATCCATCAAAGTTTACTATTATTCTGGAAGAAACAAGATGTATTAGGATATGAAGAGAAGTTTCTTTTGGGAAGGTAGTAAAGCAATGTTTGAATTGCCAATAAGTGAAAGCCAAACATTACAGGCCAAGTGGATTGCTTCAGCCTTTGGATATACCAGTTTGGAAATAGGATTCGATATCTATGGATTTCATTGACGGGTTACTAAGGTTGAAAAGGGGAAATGAGAATATTTGGGTTATAGTGGATAGATTGACCAACTGCGCACAATTCATTCCCGTTAAGTCAATAAGAACGACACCTGTTTTAGCCAAGTTTTTTATGAAGAATATTGTCAGGCTGCATGGGATCCTAGTAGTATAGTCAGCGATGGAGAATCTTTGTTCACTAACAAATTCTGGATGAGTCTGCAAGAGGTCTTAGGCACCAAGGTCTAGATGAGTACCGCTTACCATCCACGGACAGATGGAAAAAGGAAAGAGTTAACAAAATGTTGGAAGATTTGGTAAAAGCTCACGTATTTGATTTTGGAGGATTGTGGGAAGACCATCTACACTTAGTCGAATTTTCTATAACAATAGTTATCAGACTAGTATAGGGATCTCACCTTTTGAATTGTTATATGGAAAGCCATGTAAATCTCTCGTATGTTGGTTAGTGACAGAGATAAATTTGTTCTTAGTCCAGATACGGAAAGATAAGTCATAGAAAAGATTGAGTTAATCCAGGCTAAGATGAAGGAAGTTCAATCGAGGTAGAAAAGTTATGCAGATAAGAGGCGTAAGGTGGAGTACACAATTGAAGGTCATGTTTTTGTTAAGGAATCACCAATGAAGTGTGTGATCCAATTTGGGAAGTAAGGAAAATTATCGCCTGGATTTGTTAGACCGGTCCTATCACTACACCAAAACAGGCAAATTCTAACATTTATAAGTGTTACAAATAATTTCAGTAACACTTTTTAAGTGTTACTAATGGACTGTGAGGAATGGAGCGGCCAAATTTGTAACACTTATAAGTGTTACAAACATACGTATTACTAACACTTATAAGTGTTGGTACATAAATATGCGGTAACGCTTATAAGTGTTGGTAACGAATATACGATAACACTTATACGTGTTGGTACAGAAATATGCGGTAACGCTTATAAGTGTTGGTAACGAAATATACGGTAACACTTATAAGTGTTGGTACATAAATACACGGTAACGTTGATAAGTGTTGGAAAATGATTATTTAGTAACACACACACATATATATATATACCAAAACTTAAACGCAAATTTTAAATATAAACACTCTGCAAATAATGGTTTCCATATCACAAATAATTCATCATACATATTCAATGCAAAGTTTAAACGCTCTGCTAATGTAGTATAATATATCATAAATAATTATTTACATATCTAAAATACCACAATGTCATATATTCATATATTATTACAACATAAGCTTCAAAAGAAAATGGCAATACTTTTATTTATATTCTATGAAAATACACGAACAAACTGCAAACACAATAAGTAAACGATTCACACATATATATCTCAAGAATGTAACGTGCAACCCACACTTCATCGCCAGCTGAAACACCAACAGATGGACCGACTTGGAATTCCCACTAAATTAGATAAAAGATTGTTAACTTGAAATATATTATCAATACAAATATAATACATGAAATGCTATGGAGGACACCAAATATTTACCTGACCAGGTATGACTTCACCGTTGATTCCACTGATGTTGATGCCTGCATAAAGACAAGCTTTGTAGTGAGCATCAACAATGTCACGCCCGAACGCCTTATCAGCACCAGCAGAGCAATAGTAGGGTCCTTGGAATAAAATAAAATAAAATAAAAACAGTATAAGGTGCAAACACTTGTCCAATTTAACCAACATTAATCTTTACAACGTGTTCACGATGTCGGACCTTTGTTCATATTTACAGTGTATTGAACTATATACCCTTATTTAATTAGATTTTCAACGTCTTCCACGCAGCTGAAGTAGTTTCAGAGAACAACGACAGTCCAACCAATCATTGCCTTGCTTATTCAGTTGTTGTTCACAACCTTTCAAGACTTATTTCACAAAAATTGGGTGTCGATTGGTTCTAGGTACGATTATTTCAACTAACCTTGAAGAATGTTGATTTTTCAAATTGGTCTACGCAATAATTTTTGGCAGTACTTGGGTATATTCCTATAATTCAGTATTTGAGATGCATACGTTGATTAACGGAAGTGATATGAGCCACATACAGAATACCATCCGACTACCCACATACTCAGTCCATCAGTTTGTTATTGCCTTTTTATTGGATTTGTACATTAATGATTTTTCCCGTTTTTAGATGTACCTTAATTTTACTCCATTCAACCATTTGTTATCACTTTGTTCTATAGTTAAACTTGCTGTTCATAGTTCTATTTTGATGAAAATGTAAATATAGGATGACTTACAAACCAAAAATAATTGCAGTACAGGGTGGGTAGCATATATTTATTAGCTAGGGAAATAAATAGTTAAGCATTTGTTATCACATGCTTCTAACCTAAAATTAAATTAAATGATATCAAATTGGTGATGGAAGATTGTACTTCACTTTATATTTATTAACTGTCAATCCATGGATTAAGAGGTACTGTGGATTAGTACGACTGATTGTATGTTTTAATTCCAAATTTATCATCCCTAGCTCAAGTTTGTGTTAATTTAAATGAGCTAGCCTCTCTTTTTTGTCTTCTCCATGCACTATGAACTCAATTGTTTATCTCAGTCGCTAACTGTAATCTTATTTTTTAATTCTACGAGGATAAGTTGTGTATTTCAATCACTAACTATGATCTTATTTTTTGATTCTACAGGGAGAACAAAAATAAGAACCGAGATCTAAAGCGCCTAGCTAAAAATTAAAATTGATCATGATTTCCTTCTCTATAGTCAACCCTTAAAGGATCCTAAAAGAAATAAAGATACCTATAATTATAGGAGACAAGTAAAATAGCTTTAATACTAACATCCACTATATGGTCGATATTTTATTTTCAATAGATATTTTATTTCATCATCTTCTTTATCATTTTTTAATTTTTTGTGTGCAATTAACTTTAGTCTACTAAGACTTTGACTTGATCACTCATTGCACATTTCAAACCTATTGTGCACTTTACATCTTCTCTGTGCACATTTCATTGTTTTGCAATTTACAGTGCTCAATTACTCCTCTGTGCACATTTCAGCCTTATACAACTGAATCACTTTCACCTTGCGGTTGCCAAATCACTCTCAACTTGCTTGCTTTTCACCATCTCTGGACCGTTCCCATTCTCATTCAAACAAGCTTTAACCATCACCATATCCTACCAGACCCTCCTCCATCTCAACATACTTCAATTACACCCATCTAACACTTGACCACAAATACACAGTCACAAACTTCTTCCACCAACCATTTCTAACAGCACTGACATTTCTGCCTTCAACCATTAATACTGACCATCATACCAGCCACTGCTCATCCACCAACCCCCTTCAAACTACAACAGCACACTGTCTCCCTCGACCTAATCAAACAGCTCCACTCCCCAGATCGTAGTGTACTTCCATACAACAATTACCAGACTTCAACATTCCTCCACCCTAAACACTTGTTGTCCAGTGTCTTGCTCCATACATCAAACAAGTTTTTTCCCCTATATAAAAAACTGTTGTACCATCTCTTTTAACTGTCGCGCCACCATCGCCTTCGTCTCCATGCCACTACATCTCCAACCACTTACTTGCCTTTGCCCACCCACTCATCAAACCAACAACTAACCATCATTCAATCACAGCACAACACAACAGTTCATTATCAACACAGCAGTGCACAAACAAACATCACAGTGCACACACTCCAGCCATCTACCTACCTCACTGCCTGTAGAAGCATCTACAACCTCCTAATTGCATACAGATATGCTCAGAAACACTGACCAAATGCCCCTGACCACATCAGTACACTACCTCTACTACAAACACCATCAACAACTACCACTGCTGACCATCATCACTCAACTACCCTCCACAATTCTGCCACTGTCAACGGCCATCAAGCTCATTACAACACTACCCAACAGTGACAACAATGATTGTTACTTTACAGAACACTACCTTACCCAACCATCCATCACAACTATCAAACAATCTACCCTGCATATCACTACATACGCACCACTGTCATACACCAGAGCTCCAACCATCAATAGTGCACAAACAAAGCCTCTAAAAGCACAAACTCCACTAACCTCTGTTAGACATCACAAACCATACTTCATTCAACACTGAACCCAAACTGTTCACTGCAGTTCAACACAACAACAAACCCCTTTACCATAAACATTGCACGTGCACAACCCATACAGAAGCTCCACCATAGTCGTACTCTCTACCAGTCATCATCCTCCTCCAACATTCAATTGCATACAAACTCAACCACCGCCTCTCCTCGTAACCGCAACTGTCGACCTCGATTCAAAGTCAACGACTGTGATTGACCCAAACCCAATTTCCTCCAAATGCCTCTCAACCCAATCACGATCACAAGAATCAAACAATCCCCAATCGAACTGACATTCCCAACTCCAACAGCAACCTCAAACTGCTACCAACCTAAACCACTCATCTGAATGCCGCTACATCAACAAAACCACAGCAAATCGCCTGAGATCACCACCGCAAGTTACAGAGAAGAAGTAAAGTGCACAATATGTATATTACTCTAACCTGGACAAATTAGTAAAACAATTTAATGTAACTAATTTGTCCAGAATTTGTACTCCAGTAACTTATTTCAATTTGGACCCACTTTTTTTTAATTTGTCTCTTATAAAATTTTGTAGTTAAATGTGCACACGGTTATTTTAGCACATGCACTTCTTAATTGATCTTTGTTCAACTCTGTTCTTGCATCACGTTGCACAAACTACTTATTTATATCCAACAATTATATACTGAATAAAAAAAAACAACTGTAAATACTGATGTAGAAATACATCTTAAACAGTGCATATAAATAACTTAAACTGCCATCGTTATAATTGGTTCCAAGATTACCAAGAAGTATTGGAAAACGTTGACTATAGTGGTACAAAGCAAGCAAAGAGACAGAAAAAGGGAAAATAAGGAAGAATGAAGATCTAAGGAAGATTGAAGATCTGCTCAGTTTAGCGATTGTCCTCATGATTCGAAGTACATTGCTACAAGGACCATTGCTCCCTTGACTACATCTCTGTGCTTGTTTCCAACTTAGAAAACTTATGTACAATAGTAATTTGGTACTTTTTTCATTTTGAACTCAAGCTACTATAGAATACATTGTATCTTCTTATGTTTGTATTTAAATATACTATTTTATAATTTGTTTTTTTCACTTATTAAAAAATATGCACTGTTATTACCACTGTGACTTATAACTTTTACTCATTTTATTTATGCTATCTTTCAACGGACTTAAATTTACATTGAAATAGTTTACTGTCTTCATAGTTGGAGTCTTCATTTTTATTATCACAACTTTTTAAAATTAGTTTGTTAATTAGTTAAGTATCTTACGGTTAAATTTTTTCTAACTTATACTACTTTGGAAGTTTGCATTAAGTATCTTTAGGCTTTTGACACTACCATTTATCCCCACTTTCAGCATAACTTTCGACATATGACTACAATCACCAAAGTATTTATGATAAACAGTAGCTAAGCAAGTTCAGTTTGAATCAAGTCTTAGTTTTGAAAAATTCAAATGAAGTGGGGGAAAATATACATACCTGAGGACCATGGAATCCACCAATTGGCCATCCAAGAGGGTTCCTTTTGAAGGAGTGTGTACTCTTGCTCAATTCCATACCTAGATTTATTCGAAAATTGAACACGCATATAATAAAAAACATGATAGGATCATAATTTATTATGGCCTAAAATCAATGTATAGAAGCATCAAATGTTCTGAGCTATTAGATTAAAGATGTAATGTATGTTTATCAATAGTACATTTTAGCACATTCACTTTTGCTAAAATGCACCATTGGTTAAACAAAGTTTAATGGTTGGTGTCTTTTCATCCTAATTACTAAAGTAGGTGATTCTGCTCTAGTGACATTGAGCGTTAACATGTCATTCAGATTGAGCATCTACCATGGTACTTCTTTAGCCACATCGGGATGGCTAAATATCTTTCCAGCATCTGCTCTCTTATTGGTTGGAATTGGTTCTCCAGCTAGGGTATAACAGTCACATATAACCTATGTATGAAGAATAATTCAGCCAAATTGCAATTCCAAATGAGCATACCATAATAGTAAAGAAGACAACATAGTTCATAATGTGGTTGAAGAAAAAAAAATCCCAAGATTTATAAGATGTATCAATAACATGAGGTATGCTAAGCTTGAAATCATCTTACCAACTTTATTGCACGCATCAACCAGCAAATTAATATTTAGGACTAACCCAACAGCATATTCACAAATCTTTGCATTATGACATCAACTAGATGATTTACAACATTGCAGCCATCAACTATCCGGAAAATAACAATTGTATATTGAGCAAAAAAGTAAGTACTTACAAGAATGTTGTTTCCCCTTCTGAAAGGATCCTTGAAAATGGCTTGTGGGCTATTCACATCGACAAACACACCATAAATCAATTTGAGCATACATTTATATATTCGAATCATATACGATCAGGGAATTAATTCACTTAGTATAAAATCACTTCACTGTCTTCACCTGGAGCCTGACCCGTGCTTGAGCCATCGTAGTTCCACTTTGGAAAATTACTGGGATCACTAACTGGTCCAGAAAGTGTCTGCTCAAATTGAAATTAAAAATTATGAATCTTAAATAATCTAAAAGTAAAACAATGGGGAGAAATTAACAATCATGAGAATTTCGTGTGATGAAAGCTAGTAAGATTACCCTTGCTTTGCTTCGCAAGTCCATGCCACTTCCACCAATCCTATTCAAAATAACAAATTCATGTTAAAATATTGATTTGACAATAAGCTACATAGATTGTCATATGGTTAGTTGTAAATAGCAAAATTTTTGGTGTTTGATCATAATGTAAACAGCTGGATGGTGGCGAAGATTCTAAGCAAATTACAACTATGAAGTAAAACCATGGAGAGTCCAAAACAAACCAAACTGGCTGGAAAAACTAGATCTCTGTTAATCATAGACAAATTTAATACCACACGTACAGAAATGAAGGCAAAGTGTTAGTTATTGAGAGATATCAGATCACATGTATTTTATACAACCCAATTAAAGTTGAAATTTATGAAAACAATTGTAACCAGCAAAGGTTAGTAAATAAACATATATGAAATAACCCATTCATTAAAAAAATCTATATAGTGAATAAAGGATCGCGATCGACATTAGAAAGCAGTATGTTAAGCACCGAAATAGAATCAATTATACATAGCTTCCGGTCCTCCTGACACCGTCTGTACAGAAATTTGCAATAATAAACAATATAACTACAATTCAAAACTTTTTCAGACTTGATTTGGTAGTACGGCATGGCCATGGTTGAAATGAGGGTAACTAGGGTTTAGGCTCCAATGCAAATAATAATATCCAGTAATCTGAAATACAAAATCAAAATAAAACCTCATATTTTTGTGATGCGCAGAACCTGATGTTGCAAGAATCGTCAATGCTTCACCGAATTGTGCGTATAGATGCAAATCTTAACCCTGAATTGGACGTGACAAATCGCGAGAGCCATCGATTGATGTATAGCTGATTGATGTCGCGAACGCTGCGAGAAATGAGTTGCTGAAAGCCTCGCCATCGTTGATTCGGGGAGAAGAGCATTAGGTAGCCTCAAGCGACGTTGATTTGTAAAGTGTCGCTGAGAAGGAGAAACCTAAATTGGAAATAAAAAAAGTGCGGCCAAAAATGGGAATGGGAATGGATAAGTGTGGGAAATGAAACGTATGCTAAATTACAAACAAGTGCACTTGGTCATGAATTATTTACAAATTTACCAATCATTGTAACACTTGTTTTTGTTATATATCATAAGTAATGTGTTATAAAGTTTATATAGAAAATTATTTATTTTTACCAACGCTTTTTCAGCTATTCTAACACTTCTTAACTGTTAGTAGTTTGTAACATTTGTAAGTGTTAGAAATTTACAAATACAAAATGTTGCAAAATCATCAATTTGGTGTAGTGTATCGCAGAAATGATCAGAAAACTCACTTATGGGATAGAGTTAATGAGCAGTTTGGCAGGAGTCCCTAATTTTTTCCATGTTTCTCATATTAGGAAGTGTTTTCGAGACCCAAAAACTATTATCACTCTGAATGCATCGGAAGATATAGTGGTGGAACCAGACATTACTATTGTTAGGCAACCAATTTGTATTGTGGCTAAGGATGAAAAGATTCTTAGAAACAAGACAGTCAGATTAGTAAAAGGCCAGTGGAGTGACAACGGGAAAGACTGTACTTTGGAGACAGATGACAGGATTAGAGACACTTATCCTTATTTGTTTTGATGGTATATTTTGTACATGTGTTATATGTTTGATATATACCTTATCTTAATTTCGAGGATGAAATTCTTTAAAGAGAGTAGTATGCAACAACCCTGATTTTGACTAACATTATTTTGAATATTTAATTAGATAAATAAAATAAAATAACGTATGATGATAAGAAGAATGAGATTTTGGAAATAATATGGGTCAAGCCTTAATTAATAAGATAAATAGATTGGTTATAACTTAAATAAGAAGGAGGAGTTCATGTGAAGGACAAAAAAGGAATAGTCTATACTTCCTAAACATAAACCCTTACACTTTCATCTCCCTCATTTACATTCATATTCACACAGACATAAACTCACCCAAGGTTAGCCATTACGAAGTAGTTCAAGAGAAGAAAAGCTAGGAAATTAAGATTAAGCATAAGGGAAATAAATCTAAACTCAAATATCAAGTCAAATTATCAAATCAAGATGAATAATGATTACCCATCTCAAGTACGCTAGTTTTTTTCGGTTTTATGCCTAAACCCAAATCATATGCATATTATTATATTCTGATGTGAATGATTGATGATTATGTGCTTACTGATGATTTATTATGAAATTATTTAATAGGTTTTAAGAGTGAAAACCTAGTTTATGACATCCATTTGACTTGATATATGGATATATGTTAGAAACGTCATTTTAGAAGTGAGTTTAAATTTTTATAATTTTTCCAAGAACACATGAATTTTTTATAAACTTCCTAAGTGAGGAAAATGATTTATTTCAGTTTTAATTATTAAAAATAATTATATAATGTTTTTGGTCTCAAAATTTTTAATTGTTAAAGAATATGTTGATTTTGATGTATTGGGACTTTTGAAATTTTGCCTAAATATTTACGATTTTTTATGAATTTATTAGGCTGGAAAAGCTTAATAATTATATTAATATATTAATAAAAAATTATTGGTTTACAAATTATTTTGGGAATGATAATTTCGATCTATAGCAGTTTAAAAAGAATTTGATAAAGAAGTTTATTATTCAACAGTAATTTGTCAAAGGATTGGAGGTGGTGAAAGGAAATTGCTTTTTAAAGAAATAAAACAGTTTTTATATTAATTACAAGTTTACCGCGGCATTAATAATGAGTGCCTAGTCCATCTTGCCACGGCTATTAATGCCACATATTTTATATTGGCTATAGTAATGCTGCTAGTATTGCTTTAAAGGTAAAGTTATTATGGCAACAATGACATATATTTTATATCGGCTATAGTAATAGAGCATTTCTTCACTATGGTTTTAAACAATGCCGCTTATTTTCAATATCAACTCCTTATACTATGTTGTCACACTTATTTATACTGGCATTAACATTTATAGAAGTAATGATCTCGCATATCTTCATTCCTATATAAAGAGGCAGTATTACCGCATTTTTAACATTGATATTAAAGGGCATGATGCTGGATATATATAATTTCAGCATTATTACTTTAGGCAACGATGCCGCATATAAATCTTATTTTCGGCATCGATATAGATGGTAATGATGTCGCCTATTTCCTATATTGATATAAATATTATTAATGATTCTATGATATTGACGTCGAAGGTCATCAATGTCGGCATTCCCATATTTCCAAGTTTTAAAGCTTTATACTACGCAAACCAAAGATTATGTCGCTTATATTCGGCAACCTATATATTTATGTTATGTGACGTAAATGATTATGGCCTTGTGCTTTATTAAATCGGATGATTTAATATGGTTTCGATATAGAGGGGTGCAACAATCCTATAGCGGCTATATCATTGTCACATTTTATCAATTCAAGTGGTTTTATTATATATGGCTTCATAGCCTAAGGTTTTGAAGTGTGAAAACCTCTATGTGATTTCAAAATTCATCGATGCTATTTTTTAAAAGCTTATATATATCTTGGCATAATATTTTGGATTAAGTAAAGGGCTGTGTTTTTCTTGTTTTGAGTATGATTTCAAGGGTTAAATCAATTATAAAGATTTACGCTTTCAAGGAAATAAAGATGGTATTTAGCCCATAATTTTACTAGTGAAATTATTATTCTTATCACTATTAGATAAATTGTGATATAATAAATTGACTCAAAGTTTAGAGAATAGAAAACCAAATAATGAGACTAGTGTAGGGTAGCGCCCTATACTTTAACTGCTAGCCATTAGTTGATATTAGTCCACTATTCTAGTGCATAGGGCTTTGTTAATGGTAAAACTAAAAGTAGGTTTATGCACAAAAAGGAATATAACTTTTGTAGGTTATTGGTTGGCCTATAAAACCATTAGGTTCATAGTGAGCGTAGAAAACTATGCGATTGACAGACAATTAAGTAAACACTCAGATGATTGTGTTTAAACGGACAGTCCAGTTTACACCTGAGGGAAAGTTGGAGGATTTTGGTATATCTAGTAGGCCCGAGTCAGCCGTATAGGTTTATAGTAGCCTTGGAAAAATTATGAAGTAGAGACAGACAGTTAGTTAATTGAGGTAGATTAGTCAGGATTGCCGATGTAGCATGCATGCATTTAATTATGTTGTGTTTATGTAACCATTGTGATTGCAGTAGCATGATTGTGATAGACATATTATCAAAGGATAATAGTGAAGGGAAACCCCGTTCTTCTCAGCGACATGGTCTCACTAGATATCTATTATCGAGATGGCATATTATTTTTCGCTGTAGACTTTTTATTTAACCCTGAGTTTTTGTTTTCCCCTTTAACTCTCGGGTTCTCATTTGAGTAGATCGAGAGTAATAATTCCTTATTTTAGGTTGATGAAAAGAGCTTCTAGAGACATGCATGAGGTAATGCTAGCTATTTAGGAATATAATTATGTATTCTATATTGACTTCATTTTGTTTCAATGTATGTAATGGCAGAAATTATATCTATTTAGTAGTAAACTCTGATCAACTAAAGGGGTATCTTCATGTGTCGCTCTTGACGTATTTTGTAATAATTATATTTTATCTATGCATGTGCAACATTTTGGGATTATGTAATGAATATGGAAATTAATTAATGAAATCTATTTTTTGAAAATGTTTCATATTCCTATGCTTCTGATGTTAATGATACTATTAACTAATATCATTTTATCACCTGTGGAATAATGTTAATGACTGCAGCATCAGTAGCATTTATTTTTGGATCTCAAAATAAGTGATGTTACAGATATGTCTCACATCAGTATAATGTATACACAACCGCTGTAGCCTCTTAGAATGGGTAGACTTTTGTTGCATAACACTAGTGACCTCGCATTCTAATCATTTTAACGATTATGTCATTCTTATCTTTCTAAATTATTAGCTAACTTTTATAATTCACACTTGTCATAAATGCATACTTGAGGCTACGAGTATGTGTGTATGTGCATTCATACTTGTTTAATTATTACGCTTCTAATATTCAACTGTTCAAATTATTTCTTTACTTTTCATATGTCTACGTCTTATCCTTTTAATATCAATTTAATATCATTTACCGCTTTCGTCAAAAGGCCTAAATATCTTTTCCTACTTATTTTCCTTTCTCATCATTGAATTTTTTATTTCTATTTCTCTTTAACTTTACCAACCTCCCTTGTTTAGTGGAGTTTCCATACCCATGTATTGGATATACTTCTTGCCTTTATTCATTTTATTATTTGCCTACCTTATTATCGTTTGCTATATGGTTTTCATCTTGTCTCTCTTGCACACACACACACATATATATATATATATATTAATTTTACAATTTAACCGTTATTATTATCACAACTTCAATTCTTTAATTCATACTAAGGGATTTCTGCATTTTAATGCGGTGCAATTACATTTCCCTTAAAAGGAAAGTTTACCACTGTAAATCTCTATATCTTGTCCAAAAAGGGAATTTATGTTACATCTGGAATTACAAGGAATTATAGTTTATAATTATGAAAATAGATAGTACAAAATACGGTAACATATCCCAATTTTATACCTCTCTTTCTTTTAGGCGTGTTCCTTATAATTTCAAACGATACACTTTTATTTATGAATTTGAACTTGATAATCTATCGAAATTTACATTGCAACGCACTACTTTCTGATGAATTAAATACTGCTAAATCCCTATAATTTATCATGACAACTCTAGTTTACCTTTTACTTGCATAAGACATTTAAATCTATAAATTTGGAATTGCTACCTAATTTATAAATTTCTAAGACTACTACTACCCAATACTTTCCAGCTTCTCACACATGAAATATTAAAATTAATTTATAATTTATAGAGTATGCATATAGGATTTATAAATTCATTACAGGTATAAAATTTTAACCTACACTCCAATATTTAGGCATATTGGAATAGATTTACAATGATGTACGTCCAATATTAGATAATAATAAATAATTTCTCATCGCCTTTAAGCTTTCCAAATCTCCAGGTCTAATTCCTGTTATTCTAGTTTGAATCCCTTATTCTCCCTATTTAAATACATATATCGCAAGAACACAAATATCTATTAAAAATCTAGAATAAGAGAAGAAATTTGGATTTAATTTAGATTTTCGATCTAGATTTGTAATGTTCCTTGGCTTTGATTAATTGATTTGACGATATTCTTCTTCTCAATTATTCTCTACTATTCTCCACTTATATATACATATATAGTATAACTATATTTAGAATTAAGAATTTATGGAGAAGAAAAAAGGGCAGAGCTTCACTGTTGCATCAGAAATATGAGAAGAAAAGTGTGGGGTTATGCCAGTAGTTATAGGGGTTCATATCAATGCCAGTTGTTAAATTAAATTATTTTAAATCCAGGTCTTTTGGCCTAGGTTCAATCTATAGACGACATACTTAAGCCATTGACCGCTTAGTTGCATTAGTTCATGCATATTTAAAAAAAATTACTTCAAAAAAAATCCAAAACTAAAAAAATTGCAAATATTCCTTTCCTTTTTCTATGAAATTTTTAAATCCTTTTCATTTGAAATTTCAAAAATAAAAAAACTAGAAAATCCAAAATCCAAAAAAAATTATATATAAAATCTTTTCAAAAACAAAAAAATTGAAAAACCAAAATACAAAACAAAAATCAATTTTCCATTTTGAAAATAGAAAATTCTATTTGTAAATAATTTTCCTTTATAAAAAAACCAAAAAAATTCTTGAAAATATCCGAGTTTCCTTTTCCTTGCTCACTAGAATTTAGTTGTGAAAATCAATATAATCCATATGATTTCACTCTAAATTCGTATGGATATGTTAACAACAACTATTGTTTAAACGATGCGGATTTTGCACCATAAAGTTTCTAAAATAACGAGCAACCTTCAAATCTTGATAATAGCATTTCGTCTTTACTTGAGATCTCTACATAACAAAATCAAATGATAAATGATTTAATTGATTTGTATTTATGCAATAACTTGTGTCAAAGTTTTCAAGGATTCAAAATTTGTATTCAACTCAAAATTCAAATGATTTCGAAGATAGCCCATGCCAATTCAATTTCGAACTCCAAGATGAATTTCAAACTCAAAATTAAAATGGAAAAACTTTTCAAACGAATTTGGCAATGCGAATAATCTTAACCATGTTACGATTGAAAAACTTTGTTCTTAACAATTTTAAAGTGAAAATCCTCATGTTAATAACTATAAATTGGATTTTATTGAGAAAATGGACAAAATTTACCATAATACACAGATTTGTTGATTGAAACATATATGAAACAACATGATAAACAAAATCAAATCCCAATGTGTGACGAGTCAAGTAATAATCCACCTACTACTCAAATCGACGATTTTCAAACAACAACTTTTAAAAATGGAAATGATGATGATGGTCTTAATGAAGTTGTTGAAAACACGGTAATTGAGCTGGATTTCAATTCTTTTGAGGGTGTGGAACCAAATTTAAAATTCGACCTTCCTTTTCTTGATTTCAAAAATTTTAATACAGGAACTCTAGATTTTGAACTTGACACATGCAGTGAAGTTGTTGATAATTCAATAAAGGAAGACGAATTTAATGAACATGAATTTTTTGGAATTTTCAACAACGAATTATCGAATACAAAATGGGAAGATTTAAATCACTATTATCATTTTGAAATCAACAATCTTGAAGAAGTTTTCAGTGATAAATTTGAATTTCAATTGGGTGAAAATAAACTTGAACTTCAATCAATTGTTTTATCAACCTCGAAAATCATTGAAAAGGAAACAACTCGTAATATTTTTAATAAAATGATATTTGTTTTTCCAAATCAACATTCAACTTTGAAATCATTTATGGTTGGTTTTTCCGAGCTTAAGCTGTGTCTCGCATACTTGACGAGACAATGAATCGGTCTTTGTAAAACCATTTCATTTACTTTTTGACGATATACTTTCTGATCTCTTGTAAATACCGCTCATTTTCATGTAAATATAGGTCATCTTTTTATTTTTGTCCTACCACTTGGATTGACTGTAGGGATACGGTAAAAATCACGTATGAGGGAGACTCATCATCATTTTCGATTTTCATGGTTTATTTTTACTTTTCCTTTTAAAAATCCCAAAAAAATCTAAAAAAACCAATCTTATTTAAGCATTTTTGATTTATTTTTAAGGAAACATGATATAGGATAAATATAAGGTTTCGGCCTATTAAATTGAAATTTTTTAAAATTTATTCGACTTATCAAATATAAAAATGAAGTTTGATTACAAATAATGATGGTTTAACTAGTATATAGGAAGGTTCATACGTGTTAATTATGAAATATCCTAATTAAAAATCTTTGTTTCAAAAAGTTGTGAATTCAAATAAAAGGATATAACATTATTTTTGTCTTTTAAGTTAAATGGTGCTATGATGATTTTGCAAAACTCTCTCTTCAAAAAAAACAAAAAAATTCTTGTGTAGATGTGTATTTTTAATAAACACCTAGAGTCATGTGTTCATACTAGTGTGTTCACTCGCCATGCGTTGTATCCTTCTCATGTAAGCCTGAAAGGCAGTGCATGATCGGTATATCTGACCTCAGTTTATCTGAGTTAGATGTATGTATATAAAAATTCTTTTTAATAACGACTACAGTCGATAAGTGTTCACACTTGTTTGTTCACTGGTCATGCTTTGTATTCCCCTCACATAAGTCCGCAGGGCAGTGCATGAGTAATATATGTGGTCTCTGTTTACCAAAGGTAGGCATATTTAAATATCAATAAAATTTTCAAAAGAAAAATGGGAGAGAGTATGCTATTAAAATCCAAGCACTATTTTAACTTATTTGATTTGACTTGTTATTGAAAAGAAATGAAAATACCACTTTGATAAACTTTGACAATCGACTAAGGATCTATTTCATAGTTAAACTTTGTTATCAACCGAAACAACAAGTTAAACTATTGTCTATTAGCTATGATAACTTAATTTTTATTGGAAATTTTGGTAAGTAAAAGGTCTTAAATTTCTAGATAATAACCAAAACCTATATTTAACTTATGTGTGTTAATTTAAAAGTAAATCCTTCATTCGTAAATATTTCCAAAAACTCGCATTCATCTCTTTGTAAATAAATCTTGCATTTCGTATATATTTTCATCCTGCATTTGTATGTGGGTAGTATCCGCTGAAAACCCTCACAAGACAACACTCGTCCTATTGGGAACACCTAGAGGTTTAATGGCTTGTTGCACACACTCAATGCAATCGTGCTCCCTATGAAAATGGATTTATCTTAGTTTTCTTTATTTGAGGATGAATAAAAAGATAAGTGTGGGGGTATTTGATATGCATGTAAATGTGCATATTTTTATCACCATATTTAATCTAATTAAACTAAATAAATGATCATATTGGGTATTTTAATTTGTTTGAACCAAAATTATTTTTTTTCCAAATTGTCACATATTCATCTTCATATAGAGGCAAAATGGTCATTTTTGTGTATATATTAATTTGAGAAAATTTAATTGGAAATTTCTATATTATTTTGTAGGAAAATAGGATAGAAATTACAAGTGGTTTCAAGAAGATATGCATGCACAAAAAGAAAACAAAACAAATGAAGATGAAAATAATTCAAACGCATAAACATGGAGGACCCCACCTACCCACTTACCTTAATTTCAATGAGGAGCTAATGCACATGCTAAAAGGAGATTAAAGCTTCATGTACATTTAAGTGAGGGATTAAGACATGCTAATGATTACTTGGTGGCCACACTACCTCAAGGGCAATTTGGACACTCTCCAAAATATGAATTAGGGTTTCATACATGTATAAATACACCTTATGTTTCATGCAACCCTCCTCTTTCTTAGTCTCTCTTAGTTTAGTTTAGGCTCAAAATAAAAAGAAAAGCTCTCTTTCTCTTTTCATGGCTATTTAGCCATTTCTATTTCATATACTTTTCCTTTTTTTGCGCAATGTTAATTAGTGTTCTATTTTACTTACATGCTCTCTTTCTTTTATGCATATAGTGTAGATTTTATTTTATGCAATTAGATTAGTTCTCTTTTCCATTAGCTTTCATTTTTATTTTCTTTTTGTTCTTTTTTATTTTATGTTGCTTTCTACATCTGTTGATTTGATAACAAATATGAGAGGCTAAACCCCTTCAATTTAGGGGTAATGAAGCGTTGGTGAATCATGTAGATGCAACATAATTCCTCATTTATGTCTCTTTTGTGCTTAATGGAAAGTAGATGTTTGTGTGATTTTGTGTTTGATAGTTTCTATTGTTCAGAACAAATAGGCTATGCTTATTTATATGAATCACTAATTACCTCTTCATCTACATATGATCATGGTAATGGAAGTGGATTTAGAATTAAAATTTGATGGTTTATGTTTCTAATTCAATAGTTAATAAGCCATGCTTAAAAGTTTTAATTTCATGCCATTTTCATTAAAGTTAGTAAGTGGGTTAGATGGTGCATTAAAGTTTGACTGTTTAAGTGTGTTAATTAATAACACAATTAGGTCATGCTTATGATAAATGCATCAACTAAACTCATGAATGACCAAAAAAAGATCATAATTTCCATTATTTGCTGAAGGTAGGATTATTATCAAGACAATGTTAAAGACGAAGATGGGACGGAGTCCTTGCTATTGTTATCTTTCGCAGTAACTTAAATTCCATTGTATAATGTAAATATTTATCAATTCCAAGGGACTACAAAGGTTCGACATCATCATATTTTGGAACATTTGATGCTACCATGTAGTGATTTATTTTTTAGCCCTATGTGGGCACGATTGGAAATTTGGAAAAAAAATGATCTAAAGACTATTATGTGTAATGAACTTAAATTTTTGTTGCTCTCTTTACTTACTTTGTTATACATATATATATATATATATATATATACATATATATACACATATACATATACATACGTACATACATACATACATAAATATATATATATATATATATATATGTATGTATACTTATTCTATGATCGAAACATAATTCCAAAATGAGTGCAGCTCATTAAGGTTTTATCGTTAGGTACCAAATAGGGAAAGTTACTGTGACCTCCCGCCTTTTCACACGGTTCAAATCGACACACGTGCCAATTCAAACCATACGGAAGGGCGGATTGTTATGGGGTAAATAAGAAAAACAAGAAAGAAATAAAAAGAAAACAGAATCTCACAACGGAAGGATAAAATATAATAATAAGATATACAGTTCATAAAACTGTTTACAAAATATTTGATTCTTCTTTATCCAATTAAATATCAGAGTTCACATTCCAATAAAAATCAATGCAGCAGAATTAAATAGTGTAGTGGAATAATAGAAGATAATAGTAGAAATCTTCGTCTTCGTCCTCCAAAGTTAAAGTCTTCAAATCTTGAAACGCTCGGACTGACCCGAGCGAATTGAAAAGACAAAACACTCGAGTCGGAACTAAAAGATCTAATGTAAGTTAAATTAGCAGAAATAAATATGAGTGCAGTAACTCAAGAGATGCTCGGGATTTACATCTCCTAAGGATCCGTTAAACTATTTACTATGTAGTATATTGCGCTATTATAATAGTGTCTAATTGTAAAATAAACTTACTTTTAAATAGCATTAAGGCTTTACATTTTCCACCTTAACACGTAATAGTCCCAGTAGTCCATCCAATATCATAGTCCCTCCTGATCGGGAAGCCACCAGAGGATACCACATGGGCTACGGGAGAAATCCAAACTCGTACAAGGCGCGATAGGGTAGGTGACATGGCACAACTAGGCAATGCCAGCGTAGATATACCAATTACGCTTCCGGGTTGGTGGTAACGCGTAGCGCGCAGCTACCGCCCACCTCGAGACACACCCCCAAATAAAATCAAAAGTGGCCACCGAATCAATCCAAAAGCCAAGTATAATATCGAAGGGATGTGTCTGATCAAAGGTGCTACCTTATTAACCCGTCAATCGCTCCTGTTTTAGCCACCTTATGCCAACTCACGGGAGTTGGGTCCACGTATTTACCTTACAGGAAACGCCGCCACCAACCTACTTCATTCTGGAATCTCCACCGCGTACATGGTTGTTAAAGTGGTTTTCGGAGTTGGCAGAGAGTATGACAACTTCCGATCCCGGTCTCTTCAACAACCAAACGTTATTATAACACCCCGGTCATTTAAAAAAATTATACTTTCAAAACCAGAATATATTTATCCATTTCAAAACTCATAAATACGATATCATTTCCTTTTAAAACCCAAATAAATATGATATCATTTTATTTCAAATATATTTTTTTTCCAAAGTCATGCCACTTTTAAAATTTATAATCCCTCGAAACCAAATATTTGAATTTTAACCTTCAACATAATACTTCGAAATCCATAGTTTTAAAACCATAACTTTCAAAACTTAAATGGTTTGGATATTCAACAGTATATAAAATAAAACAGTTGAATTTAAATTTTCTTTAAAATAAATAATTTCCACACCTTCATAATTTTTATTCACTTTAAATTCATTCTAAACCCATAACTTTTAGATTCACTTTCAGTTTGAATAAAACCCTTTGATTTCAGTATTTCAAACTTTGAGTATTTAATGAATTTCAAAACTAAGGTTGGGAATTTCAAATCAACAATTCATTTTCCTATTTTTTTAGTTTTGAAAGGTTTACACGATAAATCCACAACCTTTTAAAATAAAACTCAATATATTAACACTAAATATTTCTTTCCATTTATTTATACTAGAATTATTCATTAAATCCAGTTATAAATATCATTCCTTTAAATTTCCAATTTTAATAAGTTAACATCAACTTATGGTGTTAAATTTTTAAATAAGCTCAATTCCAATTAATTTCCAATTTATCTTTCAAACTTAATTGATTTGAATCATTTAAAACTCTATATATATATATATATATATACATACACACACATACACACACACACAAAAGATCTTAAACCTGTACTTCATCATATAATATAAATTATCAAATTCCATTTTTTAACTTATTCATTTTTATTTAACAGATTTATGCATAGCTTAAATTCAACAATTTAACTATATATGTATATATAAAATATCATATCCAAATTTAATATTTATTAAACTATATCATATCCAAACCATAAAAACCATTTCAAAAATAATTTTATATATATACCACGGTGCCTGTATAGAATTTTCTATCCTATGGTCAAGTGATACGGATATTTATCATTTCAATCCGCAATTTAAAAATAAAAATGCGGTTGTATATCATTTCAAACCGCAATCCCGAATGAAATGAAAATGCGTAATAACTTACAGTTTATATAAGATAGAACACATCATCTATTCACCCAATATCAATCATCAACCAATTTATTTCAATCATTATCAATTTATTTCAATCATCATCAATTTAAACAAACATCAATATATAGCATATACAATATAACAGGAAATAAATGGCAGTTATTAACTAACAGTTTATATTCAAAATAAATTTATTAATTGTTTAATTATCCGTTCATATGCAAATAAATAAATTTTAACGGTCAATTTATATGCAATAATAAAATGAAATAACAGTTAAATTAAATAAATGCGATTTAACAGAGATGATGAATAAAACATGCCAAACAGTCATAATAAATTTCTACTCATATCTTAAATCAATTTAACAAACATAAGAAAACTTAGAAGTTGTGAGTGGGTTAAAACACTCACCTTTTGAATTTTAATCGAATTTTAATCCGATTTAAACCCAAAAATTCAACGGTCTCCAAATCTGTCCAAACCGGTGTCAAAATGTCTGGAATTTCATTACGATCCTAGCCAAAAAAAATTCGCATTAAACGGATACGTATGAGAAAGTTATTAAGATTTTAACATTTGAAATAAATAAATATAAAAATTAAAATAAACCTAATTACTCAGCTACACGTCATCACGATAACACGCACCCACCCCTTCCAGTAACTCACGTTCGCAACCTACAGAAGAAGAACCCTAGCCGCCTTAAACTCCATCCTTCATCCAATTTTCATGACGCCTAGGCTCGCCTCCACCACGATCGAAGTACGCCACTGGGATGAGCCACTTCGGCCGCCCCTAAGGCCACAAGCGCGGCCACTCCGGCCCCTCCCTGCCGAGAACGAAAATTGGCCGCCTATTCTTGATTTCTGGTGAATTCAACACACATCTCGATGAACTAACCGCATAGATCGAACCTACTCGACACCCTCTACGCAGCCATGCCCCCCGATCGACCTAAGAACGTAGATCCACCGTTGGATCTATTAAACCCCACTACGAACGGCAGGAACTGTTTCAATTTTTCTGGGTAAACGGTGCATCGACTGGAAAAACGAACAGCGCCAGAAGATTTTGTTCATTGAGGGCTTCAACATATAATTTTTCCGGAATTTTCTGTGAACTTTGAATTTTTGACTTTTGATTTGGATTTAACTGGATCTAGGGTTTGCAGCCATTGGAAAAGAGGAGTTGAGGGAAATGAACGCACAAATAAATGAAGATAGATGGAGGCTAGGGTTTACGATTGGGTTTATATAGGTAGGTTAGAAAAATAGATGGATCGGCTTGATAGATATACGTGCTATCTCTATCGTGGCCCAAAAAGCCCGTTCTTACCCCGGAACGAAATTGGGTAAACCCATATATCCAAATAGGTGTTTTAAAATATTCTAAACGCGATGGAAAAAGTTTCACGTCCAAATTCCATCGTATGAAGAAGTTATGCTGAAATCAATATTTCAAATTGATTTCATATTGATTTCAATTAAATCGATTTCAACGCGTTTCGCGTTCGTGCGATCATACGACAAGTCCGATTGCTACGAAACTTGAACCCTACAATAATTCGCTGTTACGGATCCGATGAAACTGGTTTCGTCGAAATCCGAGTCCGTGACCAAAATGGCTAATTTTATATTAATTAAATAAATTTTAAATAAATAAATAAAATCAAATGTTATATTTAGATTCTAAAATTGACCCATTTTATTACTTTTAAAAATTCTTAATCATTTACAAAATTCCAACAAGTTTAGATGTCAAATTAAAGAAGGTAAATTTATAAATTTTAATATAAATCCTTAATTTCATTAAATTCCCAAATTATAAATAATATCCTACAATTTTGTTTAGTTAAATAAATTAATTAGTGTTCCATTCATTCCTGTCAAACAGATGGATTAAATATTGAATTCCAAATTGTCACACAAATTTCTCACATTATCTTTATTTCAAATAACGAATTATTTAACTATACTCAATCTCATTTAATTGCAATTAAATTCAATTATTAGACTTTAAGTTTCCATATAAATAAAATCCTGATTCCCATTCTTAAATTCACTATTTATCATAATATCCTGGGTACCATTTATTTTAGTATATATATCCAGATACTCTAACATTTTCCAAATTGTTTATCTCAATTGCATAACATTAAATCTATATTTATTGCAGTGGTTTCTGATTTAATTGAACGAACTAAGTATATAACTCATAATAGTTGTGGTAAAAACTCTCAATCCCACATTTATAAGTATATCCTTATCCGTTATATCTATAAATTAAATAAATTCCATTTTTAAGTCCGTTTAAATTTATTCTTAAGTACCCATTTATATTTTTTTTCCAATAAATTTGAATTCCATTCATTTACCATACAATCACTTTCCCATTCACACCTTATTATCAATCCACAATTATTGCAATTCATTATCTTATATTTATTTTATACAATTACCATTTACTCTACATTCAATTACTATTCGATGCATATTTATTCATCAAACAATTCGATATTTACTTTTTTCTCCTTCTATTTGATAAATAACCTAGTATACATTTGTACACATTCATTTTATTCCATTCATTTATGGGTATTGCATTGAAATTTAATTTATTAGCTAATACCAACATTATTACCATTAATTACAATTGGATTCCCAATTTTATTCAATACCTCGAATAAATAACATTTATATAAATCAAATCCTTACATTTGTTTTTCCCATATTCCATTTAAAATCAAATCATAACATTTAAATGATTTTATTGAATTGGAATTTCATTTAAGTCATAAATTATTAACTTTCATTAACATGATTCCTTAATTTTTTCCAACTATCGTTTACACTCTTTTATTGCATTAACTCAATTTAATATTTCCATTAATTTCTCATATTAAATTTTATATCCAGGTAAGAATCCTTTTTCTACTTAATTCAATTTGGATTTTATTCAAATTTCTATAAATAGGTTTTAATTCACCATTTACAAAATTTATTTTAGCCTTCATTTTAACATTTATTTATCCCCTTTATTATTTCTACTAAAATAAATTACAAAAATCCTATTAAATAAACAAATTAAATTGTCGAAATTTACGGGTCGTTACACTCTCTCCCACTCAGAACTTTTCGTCCCCAAAAAGGAAAAGAAGGGAGAAGGAAGAATTGAATAAACAATACATCCGTTCAAAATATTAACTTATAAACAATAATTTACAAAATTTATTACTTTAAATAAATATACCCATTTTATAATCATTATATCTTTTTATACTTAAATAAATAAAGTTTGGAAAAACATTTCAAACAATTTCTAAGTCCAAAAATTTTTGGAAAATTTTGTCAGAGTCTCCTTTGTACGGAGAGGCTCAGGAGAAAATAAAATATTGAATATACAAAATATCACATATAATACCAAAAATATTATATCCCAACATGGGAAAATATATAAAAAAATAGCGCTGTAAATTGTAATCCGAAACGTACCTATTTGTCGGGCAATTTACGCCTAATTTATGGAACTAAAAGCGGTAGCAATTGCTTCCATAACCTGCATTTCACTTATAAAATCCAAAGGGTTACTATTTATATAAAGTGAAATATTTAAGTGGTTTCAATCACTAACAACAAATCAATACAACACCCATCAATTCAGCATACACAACAAATACAAAACAATCATTCAACCAAACAAATAAGTGTTCGGGTTCAAAACTTTTAAATTATACAGAAT
Source organism: Allium cepa (assembly GCA_030765085.1). NCBI lineage: Eukaryota > Viridiplantae > Streptophyta > Magnoliopsida > Asparagales > Amaryllidaceae > Allium > Allium cepa. Next base: position 208,424,575 of record CM060928.1, read on the forward strand.
GGAGAGTAAACCATCCAGTGCATCATTTACTCAGCAATCTTAGATCAAACACAATGGATTATTCATCCATCCCAACCAAATTAAAGTTTCCTTACCCAACAACCACAAACCACGATAAACAACAATTTCAGCAATAGATTTAGTCTATTTTTATTTATTCCATTCATACATTAGTTGTTTGATTCTTTTCATTCGTATAGCGGTTTATTCTTTTTATTTTCATTTATTTCTTTCAATTTAATTTAGAAATAACTGCTACCCTTTTCTTAAGTTTACAATTTCTCTTTATTATATTACATCCATTTATTTACCACTTACTATTATTCATTTCCATTAACTCAGGTCATGCCATTTACTACTATAACTATTCATTCATTTATTACTACACGACCTCATTTATTTACATTTTAATTTACTTAAGTTTATAACCATCTATTGTCATACTTACCTTTAATTATATTTACTCCGTAAAATTTCAATTATAACTTAAGTTTATACATTAAATTCTCATTTAACAGCAATTTCATTGAATACTTCATTATTTCAAATTTCTACTTGTACAATTTCCGTTACATTTTCTTATTAAACATTTCAACTTTTAATATTTGGTAAGTTATGTATGTTTTTAAAGAATGAAATTAAAAGTTATACAAGTTTTTTTTTCTTCTCTTCAAATCTTTTAATTAATTTATGGTTTAATAATTTCATCTTTGTTTTATAAGTTGCAATTTCAAATTACCTTTAATTTCATTCATAACCTAGCATTAAATCTCTATTTACTTTAAAGGTTTCAATTATTAATTACATACTTTCCAATTTACTAAAATAATTGAAACTATTATTTAATGGAAACTTAAGACTAAATACCGGGTTAAATTTCAATTTATTTTAAAACAATAGATAAATATATTCTTGAAACTTATATATCTATAATTATATCTACAACAATTTAAATTTTATATTTTTCAATCAAAATGAATCTGCAGTAAAACTACTACAGTGGCCTTCCCCTTTCGAAACTCGAAAATGAAAGTCGATGATGCGGCCGCCATCACCGAAATTATTTTCCATCGACAGAGAGGAAAGTACAAAACTTATTTTCTCCAAAATCTTCTTTAAAACAATTCTTCCGAATTTCATACTAAATATTTATATCAGAAAATACTTATAAACAATATTATTATATTCCAAAAATTTATTCGAGAAATTTCAAAACCCCGGATCTTAAGTTCTAAATTTCCAAATTTCATTTATTTTATTTTTCACTCTTATTTCTATTATTATTTATACACTTTAATACCTAACAACCAATCTATTGCAGCCAAATATAGATATCATTTGAAATTTTTATTTTATATATAGAAAATATAATAGGCAAAATTATTTCATTCACCTATATAAAACAAATATCATGTCGGTCTGTCCTATTAAGTGTTTAGAAATCCCTATTGATGTCACAGCGTCCCATGCATCAACAAGAATTTATAAATACAAAACGGAACAGATTAACACAATATTAAAACTTTTATAACACTAACAAACACGCTCTCTCATATATATACACTCAACGACTCCCATAGGGTATTAATACCCTATTAGTAAAGAGTCAAACCCCACATAGCTAAGGTTTATCGCTAAACCAAAGCTTTGATACCAGATGTAACATCCCGCCTTTTCACACGGTTCAAATCGACACACGTGCCAATTCAAACCATACGGAAGGACGAATTGTTATGGGGTAAATAAGAAAAACAAGAAAGAAATAAAAAGAAAACAAAATCTCACAGCGGAAGGATAAAATATAATAATAAGATGTACAGTTCATAAACTGTTTACAAAACATTTGATTCTTCTTTATCCAATTAAATATCAGAGTTCACATTCCAATAAAAATCAATGCAGCGGAATTAAATAGTGTAGTGGAACAATAGAAGATAATAGTAGAAATCTTCGTCTTCGTCCTCTAAAGCTAAAGTCTTCAAATCCTGAAACGCTCAGACTGACCCGAGCGAATTGAAAAGACAAAACACTCGAGTTAGAACTAAAAGATCTTATGTAACTTAAATTAGCAGAAATAAATATAAGTGCGGTAACTCAAGAGATGCTCGGGATTTACATCTCCTAAGGATCCGTTAAACTATTTACTATGTAGTATATTGCGCTATTATAATAGTGTCTAATTGTAAAATAAACTTACTTTTAAATAACATTAAGGCTTTACATTTTCCACCTTAACACGTAATAGTCCCAGTAGTCCATCCAATATCATAGTCCCTCCTGATCGGGAAGCCACCAGAGGATACCACATGGGCTACGGGAGAAATCCAAACTCGTACAAGGCGCGATAGGGTAGGTGACACGGCACAACTAGGCAATGCCAGGGTAGATATACCAATTACGCTTCCGGGTCGGTGGTAACGCGTAGCGCGCAGCTACCGCCCACCTCGAGCCACACCCCCAAACAAAATCAAAAGTGGCCACCGAATCAATCCAAAAGTCAAGTATAATATCGAAGGGATGTGTCCAATCAAAGGTGCTACCTTATTAACCCGTCAATCGCTCATGTTTTAGCCACCTTATGTTAACTCACGGGAGTTGGGTCCACGTATTTACCTTACAGGAAACGCCGCCACCAACCTACTTCATTCTGGAATCTCCACCGCGTACATGGTTGTTAAAGTGTTTTTCGGAGTAGGCAGAGAGTATGACAACTTCCGATCCCGGTCTCTTCAACAATCAAACGTTATTATAACACCCCGGTCATTTAAAAAAACTATACTTTCAAAACCAGAATATATTTATCCATTTCAAAACCCATAAATATGATATCATTTCCTTTTAAAACCCAAATAAATATGATATCATTTTATTTCAAATATATTTCTTTTCCAAAGTCATGCCACTTTTAAAATTTATAATCGCTCGAAACCAAATATTTAAATTTTAACTTTCAACATAATACTTCGAAATCCATAGTTTTAAAACCATAACTTTCAAAACTTAAATGGTTAGGATATTCAATAGTATATAAAATAAAACAGTTGAATTTAAAATTTCTTTAAAATAAATAATTTCCACACCTTCACAATTTTTATTCACTTTAAATTCAGTCTAAACCCATAACTTTTAGATTCACTTTCAGTTTGAATAAAACCCTTTGATTTCAGTATTCCAAACTTTGAGTGTTTAATGAATTTCAAAACTATGGTTGGGAATTTCAAATCAACAATTCATTTTCCTATTTTTTTTAGTTTTGAAAGGTTTACACGATAAATACACAACCATTTAAAATAAAACTCAATATATTAACACTAAATATTTCTTTCCATTTATTTATACTAGAATTATTCATTAAATCCAGTTATAAATATCATTCCTTTAAATTTCCAATTTTAATAAGTTAACATCAACTTATGGAGTTAAATTTTTAAATAAGCTCAATTCCAATTAATTTCCAATTTATCTTTCAAACTTAATTGATTTGAATCATTTAAAACTCTATATATATATATATACGCACAAGATCTTAAACCTGTACTTCATCATATAATATAAATTATCAAATTCCATTTTTTAACTTATTCATTTTTATTTAACATATTTATGCATAGCTTAAATTCAACAATTTAACTATATATGTATATATAAAATATCATATCCAAATTTAATATTTATTAAACTGTATCATATCCAAACCATAAAAATCATTTCAAAAATAATTTTATATATATACCACGGTGCCTGTATAGAATTTTCTATCCTATGGTCAAGTGATACGGATATTTATCATTTCAATCCGCAATTTAAAAATAAAAATGCGGTTGTATATCATTTCAAACCGCAATCCCGAATGAAATGAAAATGCGTAATAACTTACAGTTTATATAAGATAGAACACATCATCCATTCACCCAATATCAATCATCAACTAATTTATTTCAATCATCATCAATTTATTTCAATCATCATAAATTTAAACAAACATCAAAATATAGCATATACAATATAACAGGAAATAAATGGCAGTTATTCACTAACAGTTTATATTCAAAATAAATTTATTAACTGTTAAACTATCCGTTCATATGCAAATAAATAAATTTTAACGGTCAATTTATATGCAATAATAAAATTAAATAATAGTTAAATTAAATAAATGTGATTTAACAGAGATGATGAATAAAATGTGCCAAACAGTCATAAATAAATTTCTACTCATATCTTAAATTAATTTAACAAACATAAGAAAACTTAGAAGTTGTGAGTGAGTTAAAACACTCACCTTTTGAATTTAAATCGAATATAAATCCGATTTAAACCCAAAAATTCGACGGTCTCCAAATCTGTCCAAACCGTTGTCAAAATGTCTGGAATTTCATTACGATCCTAGCAAAAAAAAAATCGCGTGAAACGGATAACGTATGAGAAAGTTATTAAGATTTTAACATTTGAAATAAATAAACATAAAAATTAAAATAAACCTAATTACTCAGCTACACGTCATCCCGATAACACGCACCCACCCCTTCCAGTAACTCACGTTCGCAACCTACAGAACGAAGAACCCTATCCGCCTTAAACTCCATCCTTCATCCAATTTTCACGACGCCTAGGCTCGCCTCCACCACGATCGAAGTACGCCACTGGGATGAGCCACTTCGGCCGCCCCTAAGGCCACAAGCGCGGCCACTCCGGCCCCTCCCTGCCGAGAACGAAAATTGGCCGCCTATTCTTGATTTCTGGTGAATTCAACACACATCTCGATGAACTAACCGCATAGATCGAACCTACTCGACACCCTCTACGCAACCATGCCCCCCGATCGACATAAGAACGTAGATCCACCGTTGGATCTATTAAACCCCACTATGAACGGCCGGATCTGTTTCAATTTTTTTGGGTAAACGGTGCATCGACTGGAAAAACGAACAGCGCCAGAAGATTTTGTTCATTGAGGGCTTCAACATATAATTTTTCCGGAATTTTCTGTGAACTTTGAATTTTTGACTTTTGATTTGGATTTAACTGGATCTAGGGTTTGCAGCCATTGGAAAGGAGGAGTTGAGGGAAATGAACGCACAAATAAATGAAGATAGATGGAGGCTAGGGTTTACGATTGGGTTTATATAGGTAGGTTAGAAAAATAGATGGATCGGGTTGATAGATATACGTGCTATCTCTATCGTGGCCCAAAAAGCCCGTTCTGACCCGGAACGAAATTGGGTAAACCCATATATCCAAATAGGTGTTTTAAAATATTCTGAACGCGATGGAAAAAGTTTCATGTCCAAATTCCATCGTATGAAGAAGTTATGCTGAAATCAATATTTCAAATTGATTTCATATTGATTTCAATTAAATCGATTTCAAAGCGTTTCGCGTTCGTGCGATCAAACGACAAGTCCGATTGCTACGAAACTTGAAACCCTACAATAATTCACTGTTACGGATCCGATGAAACTGGTTTCGTCGAAATCCGAGTCCGTGACCAAAATGGCTAATTTTATATTAATTAAATAAATTTTAAATAAATAAATAAAATCAAATGTTATATTTAGATTCTAAAATTGACCCATTTTATTACTTTTAAAAATTCTTAATCATTTACAAAATTCCAACAAGTTTAGATGTCAAATTAAAGAAGGTAAATTTATAAATTTTAATATAAATCCTTAATTTCATTAAATTCCCAAATTATAAATAATATCCTACAATTTTGGTTAGTTAAATAAATTAATTAGTGTTCCATTCATTCCTGTCAAACAGATGGATTAAATATTGAATTCCAAATTATCACACAAATTTCTCACATTATCTTTATTTCAAATAACGAATTATTTAACTATATTCAATCTCATTTAATTGCAATTAAATTCAATTATTAGACTTTAAGTTTCCATATAAATAAAATCCTGATTCCCATTCTTAAATTCACTATTTATCATAATACCATTCTAGGTACCATTTATTTTAGTATATATATCCAGATACTTTAACATTTTTCAAATTGTTTATCTCAATTGCATAACATTAAATTTATATTTATTGCAATGGTTTCTGATTTAATTGAACGAACTAAGTATATAACTCATAATAGTTGTGGTAAAAACTCTCAATCCCATATTTATAAGTATATCCTTATCCGTTATATCTATAAATTAAATAAATTCCATTTTTAAGTCCGTTTAAATTTATTCCTAAGTACCCATTTATATTTTTTTCCAATAAATTTGAATTACATTCATTTACCATACAATCACTTTCCCATTCACACCTTATTATCAATCCACAATTATTGCAATTCATTATCTTATATTGATTTTATACAGTTACCATTTACTCTACATTCAATTACTATTCAATGCATATTTATTCATCAAACAATTCGATATTTACTTTTTTCTCCCTTCTATTTGTTAAATAACCAGTATACATTTATACACATTCATTTTATTCCATTCATTTATGGGTATTGCATTGAAATTTAATTTATTAGCTAATACCAACATTATTACCATTAATTACAATTGGATTCCCAATTTTATTCAATACCCCGAATAAATAACATATATATAAATCAAATCCTTACATTTGTTTTTCCCATATTCCATTTAAAATCAAATCATAACATTTAAATGATTTTATTGAATTGGAATTTCATTTAAGTCATAAATTATTAACTTGCATTAACATGATTCCTTAATTTATTCCAATTACCGTTTACACTCTTTTATTGCATTAACTCAATTTAATATTTCCATTAATTTCTCATATTAAATTTTATATCCAGGTAAGAATCCTTTTTCTACTTAATTCAATTTGGATTTTATTCAAATTTCTATAAATAGGTTTTAAGTCACCATTTACAAAATTTATTTTAGCCTTCATTTTAACATTTATTTATCCCCTTTATTATTTCTACTAAAATAAATTACAAAAATCCTATTAAATAGACAAATTAAATTATCGAAATTTACGGGTCGTTACAGTTACAGAAAGAGTTAATGACATACCCTAAGGGTAATTATTTTATTTCTACAAACATCTAACTCCATAGTCAATCATGTTCAAAATAACGGCATTTGCTTTCATTTATATACTTTTGTACATATTTAATTAAGTAACCAATTTAAAGTATATAATAAGAAAATCCTTAAAATAATGTCATGTGGTTGCAGCTGCAAAGAGTTGCACTTGTGAGTAATTAATCACAATATGAAATAACATTTGTTTTAAATATTCTTAGTCAAGTTGTTTCGAGAAAAAGGTATCTATTCATCCATCGAAACAAGAATGCATAAAGCTCTCCAAATGATGGGCAATGTAATACTCATGGCTATTGGGGACCAAGGCCTTACATGCTCCTAATTATTTGATAACCATGGAATGGCTCGTCCAAGAGTTTCCCATTAGTTAATAACAACTCAAGGTAATGATGCCAAACAGTTCCCCTGACTTGAGAATACCATGGAACTTCAATGAGAATGCTCCACTTTAATTTTAATTAAAACATGGCATGGCGATCCATCAAGCGACTATAATTGGGTCTGAGTTGAAGCATTGGGAGGGAAATACTATAGGGGATTAATCTTCTTAGTTGTATGTGGTTAATATAGTGATCAACTATAGTCAACTTAAAGTCAAAACATTTGGCCAGATTAGTACATATAGTAATAAATGTTATTATTGAACCAAGATCTTCGTATTGGACTAACCGAGTTTAGTGCTGATAATACTGGATTTTTTACCAAATTCCATACAACCTAAATTGATATGGTTTTAATGAAGAGAACGTATATAAATTACTATCACCCCTGGTACCCCTTAAGGTAATATAAAATATGTTTTTTTACTCAAAAGGTTTGTAAGCAATGAATTTGACCAAATTGTTACATCATTAGCTATGATGATGTGTGAACGCTAGTATTTGAATTGTTCATTGTTGATTAGCGGCTGAATTCACAACTTAAGTTACACAATTGCATTTGTGAATTTTTTGAAAAAATCGCACAATTTAAATGGATTTATGAAGTGTTGTAAATTAGTTAAATTAAGTAATATTTTAAAAATATTAGTTATTATTAATTTATTTGGTGTTTTTGGAGTTGTTTTAATCATTCAATGCGTATATAAATGTTATATTTGCGTGCTTCGATATACGATATCAATGTAATCTTAAATGGGGTTTAAATGAAAGATAATTACTTGAAGGGTTTTTGGTAATTTTGCACCATAAATGACCATCTCTAACCAGCCATACAAGGACAACTAAAAGTGGTGGAGTAAGAGAATAATTAAAGGGATTAATTAATAAAGTTTTAATTGAAAGAAGAGAAAGGTTTCAATCTTTCAAATAAAACAAATCCGCTGATTTTATTCTCATTCATTCTTTCCTTCATTCAGCTTTCTTTTCTCCTCCTTCCATTCCATGGAAAAAATTTGGTATCCCCTCTAAAACAAAAATAACTCCAAATCAAATGAAAAACTTTAACATAAAACATAAGTCGTCCGTCTCTTGCAAGGATTTGTGTAGATCTTGGAGATCTAAGGAATTCACATGGTAAGATATTCCAGAGGGCAAGGCTTTTTAGGTTTGGCTTTCCATCTTAAATTCATCCATGATGTTTAGATCTAATTTAGTTCATATATACGTATGTTCATTGCCACTTATTGAATCTAATTTTAAAATTCTCTTGCGTATTGTCAATTAAATTGAAAATCATTCTTATGTTTATTTTATTTTAAGTATTGATATTATTTTTTTGATTGCATCTGAATTCATTGATTGATATAGATTTGATTTTATGTAAAATTTATTCTTTTGTCAGAAATTTGTTCAATATATATTTGTTCATATGATTTCTTTGTGTTTTTTGAAATTGTAAATTATCATCAAGCCCCTACACAGAAGACAATGGTGTCTACGAAAGGATAATAAGCGCTTGGAACTCGTAGCTATAATATCCCGGAATTTCCAAGAGTTTAAAATGCTGATAATCTCTTAATTTAAATTATTTGAATTGATAAATTGTTATTTTCAAAGATAATTAACCAAGTAATAATAATATAATATTTTAATTATGGTTATAAATTGGTATATTGTTTTCAAGATTTATAAGTGTGTTTAAAATGCATTTATATCTGTGTATTTAAATCTATGTATTTTAAATTGATTTTAAAATAGGATATATTATTTGTAATTAATAATAAGCTTATTTAAAAATAGATGTTTATATTCATTTAAATTTATTTTAGATTTGATTTTTAAAATTTGACTTTGAAAATGAATATAAATTTGAATTCAAAGAAATACATACATATTAAAATAAAATAAAATATATAGTTTGGTTTTAAATATATAGATAATATTTTTAATTAAAATATAGAAATTTGGAATTTTATCTAATAAGAACAAATGCAAGGCTTGGAAATAACATTTTAAATAAGTTTGAAATATTGTATATAACTTTATTTAAATTATAATTGATTTTTATTTTATGTTCTTTTTAAAGATTGTATTTTATATAAATTAGCATATATTTATAAATGTATAAGTGCTTTTATTTATTTGATATTTAAATAGAAAAGCATTTTTCAAATTAAGAAAACATGTTTGTTCATTAGGAAATAATTTAAAAAGTCTTTTAATTTTTTTTTTATTTTTTTTTTGCAAGGCAAGCGGGGTTAAACTGGTCCCCTACCAGTTTAATGATAAAATGAAAAACATACCTATGAACAAGCTCATAGATACAAAAAAAGAGAAACAAAAGAAAATCATTAAAAAAAGGAAGAACTGAAAAACATAGAAAACACAGAGGCAAAAAGGAAAAACACAAAGAAGAATGCCTAGTCCATAGCAGCAGCCAATAATGGACTGAAAGCAAAATTGCTATCCTTCATACCCCTGATAATAGATGTCTTGAGTACCTCCCATAATTGCTGTCTACTTCTAACTTTGTTTTCAAATAATCTCAAGTTTCTTTCCTCCCACACAATGTTAAGATACTTCTTAATGGAGAAAAAGAAAACAGTTCTTCTTTCCTTCCTCCACCTAGTTGATTTGCAAATCAGATCCCATTCAACTTCTGATACTCCATGCCTGTGATCATCAGCAACTCTAGCAACCAAGTTCCCCCATAGACTAAGAAGTTCATTGCACTCAAAGTACAGATGTGCCACTGACTCAATCTGCAGCTTGCAGTACACACAAAGTGGATCAATATTCATGCCATAACTCAACATTCTTTCCTTTGTTAACAATGCATTCATGATCACCTTCCACATCATCAGATTGTCCCTAGCAGGAGATGCTTTGGACCATATTACTTTGTGCCATACTGAATTAGAACTGCTAGTCACATTAGAAAGAAGATCATATGCAACAGATATAGTATGTTGTTTCCCCTTCCACAAAACAACATCATTATCAGCTAAACCATATTGATGAGTTTGATATAAATTCCAAAAAGCCCTTATTTCCTGATTACTAGTATAAGGGAGCAACAGCTTGCCCTGATTCACGTAGTCAGTAGCATTAGCATGTCTTCCTATGCCTGCCTGTTCAATCTGGTAGGAAGAGAAAACATTAACAAGCACCAAGCCTTCATCCATCCATGGTTCATTCCAAAACTTGATTCCACTGTTATAAGAGAGTTCATACCTGATGTATTGACTGAATTCAGATCTCAATCCTAATAAACTCCTCCAAGTCCAGCTGCAACTCTGGGGAACTGGCATAGTCCAGAAATTCTTGCATCCCAAGTTATACTTTCTGGTCCAATCCACCCATAAAGAATCATTACCAATGAGTAATGAATTTATGTGGGCACTGATCGCAGCTTTGTTCCATTTATTTAAGCAGATGATACCAAGACCTCCTTTCTTTTTAGGTAGCTCCATTTTAGCAAAAGAACAAGGGATGAGTTTTTTTGAAAAAACATTGCCAGTCCAGAAAAATCTAAGCATAGCTGTTCTAACCATGTTCACCAGTTTTTTTGGAAGAATAAAAACTCTTGACCAATACACCATCATTGAGGTGATAACTGACTTGATAAGGACAAGTCTACCAGCTTGAGTGAGAAACCTATTAGCCCATATGTTCATTAAATTACAAATTTTAGTATACAAGGGCAGGCAGTGTCTAATGGTGATTCTTGAAGTACACAGAAGAATACCCAAATAGTGCATATTATTATCCATCAGCTGCAGCCCAGAGATACCAATAATTCTATTGGCATCCACAGTGGGAATACCGGAGGTGATAATTTGAGACTTTATGGCATTAAGTTTCAACCCAGCCATGAGGTAAAAATTATCAAGGGTAGCTGTAACGACCCGCCTTTTTGGACAGTTTAAACCGACGATCAAATACACATGTCGATTCCAAACCATTAAAAGGGCAGATAGTTATTGGGGTAAATAAGAAAAGAAAAGGAAGGGAAATAAAGGAAATGAACAACACAGAATTTCACAGCGGAAGGCTAAAGTATAATAATAAAATAACAGTTCATGAAGCTGTTAATTAAATGATTACATTTGAAATGAATACATTTGATTATTCTTATACAACATTTATCAGAGTTACATATACAACAAATATCATACAACAATGCAGCGGAATGGAATGAATATAATAATAGTAGATAATATACCAAATCTTCGTCTCCGTCCTCCAAGGAAATGATCTTCAACCTAAACTGAAAACTCAGGACTGACCCGAGCGTAATGAAAAGACAAAACACTCGAGTCGGGACTAAAATATCCTTATGAAAGTTAAATCAATCGTAAATAAATATGAGTGTAAGGCGTCAGAGATGTTTACGGGGTTTGACATCTCATATCCAGTGTCAACGTGCGTGCAATAACTCAAGAGATGTTACGTGATTTTCCATCTCTCAAGGATCGGTGAAACTATCTACTATGTAGTAATATACGCTAAGTAGATAATGTCTATCAGTAATATAAAGTATCAAAATAGCGTTAAGGCGTTACCATAATCCCCCTTAACACATTTTATATTCCCAAAAGCATATACAAGACCGTAGTTTCCCCAAAACCGGAAGTCACCAGAGGGCAATCCATATACTCAAGGTACAAATCAAAACGTAGTGGTCGCGAATAGGATAATCAGTATGACAAGGTACATGAGGCGATACCAACTAGGATACTAGTAGTTGCGTGATCCGGACTGATTTTGAGCATAGCCAGCAGCTACCCCAACACCGCGAAACAACACTCCCAAATCAAGGGGTGCACCCAAATCGCATCACAAATGTAATAGATATGGTATCGAAGAAGTGTGTCCGCTAGAGGTTGCGAACCTCAATGGCCCGGCGCGGCTGCTGTTTTAGTCATGTCAGGGGTCATCCAATAATCGTTCTCTTTCTTCAGTCAACGCGTTCACCAAACCATCCACTTCATTCTGGATCATCACTCCGCGTATAATAGTTATTAAAGTGGTTTTCGGTATCGACAGAGAGTATGTCCATATCCGATCCCGGTCTCTTTAATAACTACGTATTATTACACCTTTGGCTCTTTATATTTCAAATCGATTCATAATTGATATCAAAATATCATATTCGCTTCAAAAATCAAATCCATTCAAATATCATCGTATCTTTCAAAATATCAGATTTCATATTTAAATTCAAGATTTAAATATAAACATTTCACCTTATTGACCAGCTTAGGATTTTAGAAAAATAGTTTTAAGTAGTTTAAAAGTAGTTTTAAATAATTAAAATAGTTAAAAACACTTAAAATCTTTAAAATGGATTTAAAATAGATAAATTAGTTTAAAATAATTTAAATTGGGTTAAGTAGATTTAAAATAGATTAAAATAGTTTAAGTATTCAAAATGGTTTATATAACAGAGTAATTTGGAAAACAAATTAAAACAGCTTCAAAATCAATCCATTTCAATTATAACTTCCCAATTCAAATCAATTTCAATTTCCATTCTACCGATTCAATTTCGATTTCAATTCAAACAATGTCAACTTTTACTTCAAATCAATTCAATTCTACATTCACCTTTAATTAATTCGATTTCAATTTATATCGATTTGGAGCTTGATTTCTCAAAATATCAATTTATAACACTTAACAAAATTTCCAACAATATTCAAGTTTAAATCCAAATTCCAAATATGATTCAATTCCAAACTCGATTTCAAAATATCATTTTCATATCACTTTTACTTAGTAATATTCAAAGCTCGAAATAATGTTCAATCTTTAAAATAAATAGATTTTCGAAATTCAATCATATCCAAATTTTAAATTTTAATGTCACAACTTAAATTATTTACCAATTTCTTTTAACCAAAATTTATTTCAACATTCCAACTCAATTTTTCGACAAATTCGATTCTATAAATTGATTTCTATTTATAACTTTTAAATCAAAACATTTAAATAAATTTTAAATCGACGATTTCAAAAATTATTAATTTTTCCAATTCGGTGTCCGTTTATAATTTTCTATCCTATGGCCAAGTAATTATTTATTTTAATTAAATGTCAGGGATTAGTATACATTACTTAAATTAAATCTCAGTATCATATGTATGCATAACAGGATCTATATAAGCAAATAAACCTCCAAACATTCAATTATCAACCCATAGCATCCATCAAAATACATCATCCAATAAACAATACAATTCATGGCAGTTTCATAGTTATCAATGTCAGGTAATTTAATCGCAATTCAATTTTAATTTCAATTTAACTGTCAATTTAATTTTTCAACGGTTAATGCAAATGACAAGCCATATGACAATTAAATTTTTACCAAACAACGACAATAAAATCATAACACTTCATAATATCAAATTTAACTAGCATAAAGATATTTAGTACGGTGTGAGCGTTATAAAACACTCACCTTGATTTTTACGATTTAAATCAAATCGAACGACGTTCGATTTAACCCAAAATTTTCTCTAGCTCCAAATAATTCCAATCCAGTTCCATAGCGAAGAGCTCGTCCATACGATTCCAACGCAACTGGTTTCGCGCGTTTTCGACCTCGTATGAAAAAGATATGTATTTTTGAAGTTTATATGAATTTAAATATACAATTTCAGCTTTTATTTTAAATATCAAACCCTCAACTGCATCCTGGCCATCGATTTCTGCATCTTCAGATCTGAGCCATTGCTGCATCTTCTTCCTCTTCACGTTGAATGCCCAGGTTTGAACGCAAGAAACAAACCCATCAGCCGCCATCTTCATCGATTTTTCACGACCAAACCGAGCAACTTGAAGACGATCAGGTTACACCACTTCGAAGCCACCGCCTTACTCCACCTTCACCCCAAATAGCTCCAAGCTCGGCCTCATCCTCTGCCTCGAATTGCATGAAAAACGCAGCCCCTTCTTGCTCGATTTCCCGTTGATCCGTGGCTCCGTTTTCGATCATCTCCGTATGGATTTGAAGCTTTCATCGTGCTCTACAACTTTGTAGTTGAGAGTTTTTGCTAATTGTTGATGGATTGAGAGGAAAATGAGGAGGAAGTTTCGAAATTTTCAGGCCATTGAAATGAAAGTGGCGGCGGGTCAAAAGAGTTAGGGTTTGGAGCAAATGAAAGAGGATGGGTCCTTTTATAGAAAATTGCAAAAACACTATTCACCGAAAATTTTTCGAACTCCAAACGAAGCGTGCCGGCAGACGTTTGTAAGGTTTACCCCACGTTCCGAACGCAATGGAACGTGTTTCGGAAGCTAATTCGATCGTATGTGTGAGTTACGGCAATAAACGATCAATTTTAAATTAAACCGATTAAACGATTTTCTATGCGTTTTGGCTTGCCCCGGACAAACGGTAAATCCGTTTGACTTGAAATTTGAAACCTTACAATAATATCACATTACGGATCCAATGAAACTAGTTTCGTCGAAATCCGAGACCGTTTGAAAAAATGACTATTTTAACTCGCCAAATTAATATTAAAACAATTACAACGCGTTTCGAGCTGCCACGGTCAAACGACAACTCCGATTGCTACGAAAATTGAAATCCGATAATAACTAACTATTACGGATCCAATGGAACTAGTTTTGTCCAATTCTGAGACTGTTCAAAAATTGGCTATTTTCCAGTCGAAAATTAAATATTAAAATATTCAATTTTCACAAATAAATTTTAAATTCAGTTTTAAAAGTTCTATAACATCACTATAACTTCAATATGATAAAATAAAATTTTACAAATCATTTTTAATCATATTAAACCCGTTATTTAATTTATCCAATAAATTCCAAATATTTAATTTAGACAATTTCGCTTATCCAATAATTCATTATCTTTTGAAATATTGAAATTGAACTTATAAGATTCAACTTTTAAAACCATTTCAAAATTTAGAACACTATTTTCATTTTACAGTTATTCAATTATTCAATAAGTTTTAAATATTTAATTTAAACAATTTACGTGTTCAATATTCAATATTTGATTTTAAATAGATTTTACTCATCAATCAACTACTCTCTTATACCAAATGAATTCAACATTTATCACCCTATTCGACTATCGACTGCAAAAGAATTTACTAAGTCGCATTTATTTTTCATTACTTGGATAATTATTATTGCAATTCCTTTCAGTTATTATTATACCAAACGAATCACAAATTTTTTTCTAACACTAAATCACGAAATCTTATTAAATTAGCTGTTTTAATTATCGAAAATTTACGGGTCGTTACACTCTCCCCCACTCAAAACTTTACGTCCCCGAAAAGGAAAAAGAAGGGAAAAGAAACTAAGTATAGAATTCAACATCAGATATATTTTATCAAAGTTACCAACTTATAAAACAATGAAATTCCATTTATAAAGTCATAACTATGCTTCCACAATATTACTCCGAACGGCTTTCTAAATTTAAAAGTTAGTTATCAAAACAAGTTATAAAATTTTAAAACTTGAAAAATTTTCTAACACTTGGATTTACGGAAAATTTCGGCAGAGTCTCCTTTGCGCGGCTCGATCGGAAAAAATATAATAGCATATATATCACAAATATACATCTCATCTCAATGATGAGGCATCCCATATGTGGGGAAACAACATATAAATATCACCAATATCATATAAAACCGTAAGCGTGCCTTTTATCTAGCATTTATTAGCATTTTACTTACATTATGCGTTTAGCGTAGAAGCGAGCTCCACAACGAAGCGCAACCCCTTTGCTACCTACTAAAATGCTCAATAACTAAGTTAGAACCATGCATATAAAGATAGATCGCTATACTTAGCCTACACAACATATATATAACATATTTAGCTTCAAAACTGAGATTTCAATTTCTGGACAGCAAACAAATCTTAGCTTTAGGTATCCTAAACGGTAAAATTTGACAACAGAATCTAAACAAAAGTTGTTGCATTCATTTCAGGCTTTCCGGAATGTCCAAAATCGTCGAATTCAGATCATCCGTTCAAAAGTTATGGCCGTTTTACTTAGGGGATACGCTTCAGCCTGGGCAGTATTTGCGCAGGTCCGCGACGTTCACCCACATTTTCGACCTTCTAAACGACATCAAAACACAAAACACTTAAAACAAAAGTTTTTTCTCAAGTTCTTAGCTTTCCCGAAAGGGCAAGATCATCAAAATCCGATAAACCAGTCAAAAGATATGGCGAAAATACTAAGGTTGTATGCTTCAGATTTTACTTATCTTTTACACAGGACAGCGAGTAACTTTCAAGTTTTTAACCTAGTAGACGAAGGAATTTCTCAAGACACTCTAAATAAAAGTTGTGCTATAGTTTCTAAGCTTTTCGGAAAGTCCAAAATCGTCAAATTCCGTTCAGCCATTTAAAAGTTATGGTTGTTTTCGTTTCAGCATGTATTGGACCATTTTGGATTTTTTTTTTCCAAAATTTTGCTTTTATTATTTCAAAGTACAAACCATCAAAACATCAAATTTTCTAAAGAACAATCATAAACACAAAGCCATTTATTTTCTTATTCATCCACACAATAGGTTTACATTCAATTTGTTTCCGATTTATTCAAGTTTGTTTCATTCACATTTTTAATTCAAGTCAATTTGCTCCCAATTTGAATTTAATTTTTTAAAATTTTATTCCGTTTATTCAATTCCATTAACACTAATGAATTCTACTTAATCAATTATCATACATCTAACAACCAATGCATATCAAACATTAACATCCATCCAAAATCTACACTAAATCAATTATACATTTCCAAGTCAATTTTAATTTCATACACTTCCAAGTTTATTGACATTTAGTTATATTCAAATTTAATTAGTTTCCATTTACCAATTTTATATTTCATTAAGTTTAAATTTTATTCATTCACTTATACATGTATCATTCATTTTACAGCTTAAATTTCTTTTATATTTACAACTATCAATAGATCTTTACATTTTATTTTTCACTCTCACACTGGTATATTATTACTCTACTTATCCTTATTAGCATTTTAAACCCTTTAAGTATTTGGTAAGTTATAGTTATGCAAATAGAATGTAGTTAAACAACATACAACTTCTTTTCATTTAAAGTTGAATTTTCAATTTATCAATTCTTAAGTCATTACTTAAATTTCACTATAATTTAATTTCATATTTACATTCACATATAGTATTTTCATTTTATATTAACATAATTGTGAATCACCTTCAAATGTTAATTTAAATTCCAATTATTTACTAACAATTTTATTTATATTTGCAACCATTAATTAAATGCATATTTCATTATTCAAACCTATACTTGTATATTATCCAATTAACAATTCATATAACATTTTTGAACTTCTTAAATATTTTGGTAAGTTATATCTATGCTATAGAATGAAATTTAATACTACGCGAGCTTTACAGTTTCAATTTTATTTTAAGTTCATAATTTCCTGATTCTAAGGATTTCTACTTCAATTGATATTTTCACTTAGCTCTTAGGTTCATTTCTCATTTCACAATTCAGAAGTTCCTTAATGATTCAAGTCTAAATTCATTTCAATCAAAAAAAAATCATTAATTATTAAAGAACTTAAGAATTCCAATCCCGGTTTCATTTCAAATCAAGGTTTGAAATAATATATACTTATATAATTTATATAACAAATCATACTATAGAGAGTACAAAATAAAATAAAATTTGAATCAAAACAAAGTTTAGACAAGCTATTAAGTGGTCTCCCCCACTCGGACTCTCGAAAATAAACGCCGATGATGCGTGCACTCATCACCGAAATCATTTTCTAGCGTCAAGAGAAGGGAATATAACACTTATCATTAAAAAAATCCTTCGAAAACAATTTCAACTCAATTATACTATCATATAATACTCATATTATATTTTTCAAATTCTTGTAAGTCAATTTCATACACCGGAATTTAAATTCCCAAATCCAAGTTAAAATTCATTTATATTCAATATCAATTGTGTTTACAAGATTTCATTTTCCTAAATCCATTGTTATTTAATCAATTGTTGTAAATATTGACTGATCAAACAATAACGATAATAATCTAATATTATCATCTCATAACAATCAATTCAATCAAAATGAATAAATATTCAAATAATTCTTTTATATAAAATATATTCCAAAATGATATTGTGTTGGTTTGTCCTATTCGAGTGTTTAGAAATTCCTATCGACGCCTTGGCGTCCCAAGTATCGACCAGAATTCATAAATACTCAACGGAACAAATTAACACAATATAAAACCATTTTATATCAAATAACAAGTACGCTCTCTCATATACACTCAACTCATTCATATAGTTTACCTCTATTTCAATGAGTTATTCCCCACTAGAGCCAAGGTTTATCGCTAAACCAAAGCTCTGATACCAACTGTAACGACCCGCCTTTTTGGACAGTTTAAACCGACGATCAAATACACATGTCGATTCCAAACCATTAAAAGGGCAGATAGTTATTGGGTTAAATAAGAAAAGAAAAGGAAGGGAAATAAAGGAAATGAACAACACAGAATTTCACAGCGGAAGGCTAAAGTATAATAATAAAATAACAGTTCATGAAGCTGTTAATTAAATGATTACATTTGAAATGAATACATTTGATTATTCTTATACAACATTTATCAGAGTTACATATACAACAAATATCATACAACAATGCAGCGGAATGGAATGAATATAATAATAGTAGATAATATACCAAATCTTCGTCTCCGTCCTCCAAGGAAATGATCTTCAACCTAAACTGAAAACTCAGGACTGACCCGAGCGTAATGAAAAGACAAAACACTCGAGTCAGGACTAAAATATCCTTATGAAAGTTAAATCAATCGTAAATAAATATGAGTGTAACGGCGTCAGAGATGTTTACGGGGTTTGACATCTCATATCCAGTGTCAACGTGCGTGCAATAACTCAAGAGATGTTACGGGATTTTCCATCTCTCAAGGATCGGTGAAACTATCTACTATGTAGTAATATACGCTAAGTAGATAATGTCTATCAGTAATATAAAGTATCAAAATAGCGTTAAGGCGTTACCATAATCCCTCTTAACACATTTTATATTCCCAAAAGCATATACAAGACCGTAGTTTCCCCAAAACCGGAAGTCACCAGAGGGCAATCCATATACTCAAGGTACAAATCAAAACGTAGTGGTCGCGAATAGGATAATCAGTATGACAAGGTACATGAGGCGATACCAACTAGGATACTAGTAGTTGCGTGATCCGGACTGATTTTGAGCATAGCCAGCAGCTACCCCAACACCGCGAAACAACACTCCCAAATCAAGGGGTGCACCCAAATCGCATCACAAATGTAATAGATATGGTATCGAAGAAGTGTGTCCGCTAGAGGTTGCGAACCTCAATGGCCCGGCGCGGCTGCTGTTTTAGTCATGTCAGGGGTCATCCAATAATCGTTCTCTTTCTTCAGTCAACGCGTTCACCAAACCATCCACTTCATTCTGGATCATCACTCCGCGTATAATAGTTATTAAAGTGGTTTTCGGTATCGACAGAGAGTATGTCCATATCCGATCCCGGTCTCTTTAATAACTACGTATTATTACACCTTTGGCTCTTTATATTTCAAATCGATTCATAATTGATATCAAAATATCATATTCGCTTCAAAAATCAAATCCATTCAAATATCATCGTATCTTTCAAAATATCAGATTTCATATTTAAATTCAAGATTTAAATATAAACATTTCACCTTATTGACCAGCTTAGGATTTTAGAAAAATAGTTTTAAGTAGTTTAAAAGTAGTTTTAAATAATTAAAATAGTTAAAAACACTTAAAATCTTTAAAATGGATTTAAAATAGATAAATTAGTTTAAAATAATTTAAATTGGGTTAAGTAGATTTAAAATAGATTAAAATAGTTTAAGTATTCAAAATGGTTTATATAACAGAGTAATTTGGAAAACAAATTAAAACAGCTTCAAAATCAATCCATTTCAATTATAACTTCCCAATTCAAATCAATTTCAATTTCCATTCTACCGATTCAATTTCGATTTCAATTCAAACAATGTCAACTTTTACTTCAAATCAATTCAATTCTACATTCACCTTTAATTAATTCGATTTCAATTTATATCGATTTGGAGCTTGATTTCTCAAAATATCAATTTATAACACTTAACAAAATTTCCAACAATATTCAAGTTTAAATCCAAATTCCAAATATGATTCAATTCCAAACTCGATTTCAAAATATCATTTTCATATCACTTTTACTTAGTAATATTCAAAGCTCGAAATAATGTTCAATCTTTAAAATAAATAGATTTTCGAAATTCAATCATATCCAAATTTTAAATTTTAATGTCACAACTTAAATTATTTACCAATTTCTTTTAACCAAAATTTATTTCAACATTCCAACTCAATTTTTCGACAAATTCGATTCTATAAATTGATTTCTATTTATAACTTTTAAATCAAAACATTTAAATAAATTTTAAATCGACGATTTCAAAAATTATTAATTTTTCCAATTCGGTGTCCGTTTATAATTTTCTATCCTATGGCCAAGTAATTATTTATTTTAATTAAATGTCAGGGATTAGTATACATTACTTAAATTAAATCTCAGTATCATATGTATGCATAACAGGATCTATATAAGCAAATAAACCTCCAAACATTCAATTATCAACCCATAGCATCCATCAAAATACATCATCCAATAAACAATACAATTCATGGCAGTTTCATAGTTATCAATGTCAGGTAATTTAATCGCAATTCAATTTTAATTTCAATTTAACTGTCAATTTAATTTTTCAACGGTTAATGCAAATGACAAGCCATATGACAATTAAATTTTTACCAAACAACGACAATAAAATCATAACACTTCATAATATCAAATTTAACTAGCATAAAGATATTTAGTACGGTGTGAGCGTTATAAAACACTCACCTTGATTTTTACGATTTAAATCAAATCGAACGACGTTCGATTTAACCCAAAATTTTCTCTAGCTCCAAATAATTCCAATCCAGTTCCATAGCGAAGAGCTCGTCCATACGATTCCAACGCAACTGGTTTCGCGCGTTTTCGACCTCGTATGAAAAAGATATGTATTTTTGAAGTTTATATGAATTTAAATATACAATTTCAGCTTTTATTTTAAATATCAAACCCTCAACTGCATCCTGGCCATCGATTTCTGCATCTTCAGATCTGAGCCATTGCTGCATCTTCTTCCTCTTCACGTTGAATGCCCAGGTTTGAACGCAAGAAACAAACCCATCAGCCGCCATCTTCATCGATTTTTCACGACCAAACCGAGCAACTTGAAGACGATCAGGTTACACCACTTCGAAGCCACCGCCTTACTCCACCTTCACCCCAAATAGCTCCAAGCTCGGCCTCATCCTCTGCCTCGAATTGCATGAAAAACGCAGCCCCTTCTTGCTCGATTTCCCGTTGATCCGTGGCTCCGTTTTCGATCATCTCCGTATGGATTTGAAGCTTTCATCGTGCTCTACAACTTTGTAGTTGAGAGTTTTTGCTAATTGTTGATGGATTGAGAGGAAAATGAGGAGGAAGTTTCGAAATTTTCAGGCCATTGAAATGAAAGTGGCGGCGGGTCAAAAGAGTTAGGGTTTGGAGCAAATGAAAGAGGATGGGTCCTTTTATAGAAAATTGCAAAAACACTATTCACCGAAAATTTTTCGAACTCCAAACGAAGCGTGCCGGCAGACGTTTGTAAGGTTTACCCCACGTTCCGAACGCAATGGAACGTGTTTCGGAAGCTAATTCGATCGTATGTGTGAGTTACGGCAATAAACGATCAATTTTAAATTAAACCGATTAAACGATTTTCTATGCGTTTTGGCTTGCCCCGGACAAACGGTAAATCCGTTTGACTTGAAATTTGAAACCTTACAATAATATCACATTACGGATCCAATGAAACTAGTTTCGTCGAAATCCGAGACCGTTTGAAAAAATGACTATTTTAACTCGCCAAATTAATATTAAAACAATTACAACGCGTTTCGAGCTGCCACGGTCAAACGACAACTCCGATTGCTACGAAAATTGAAATCCGATAATAACTAACTATTACGGATCCAATGGAACTAGTTTTGTCCAATTCTGAGACTGTTCAAAAATTGGCTATTTTCCAGTCGAAAATTAAATATTAAAATATTCAATTTTCTCAAATAAATTTTAAATTCAGTTTTAAAAGTTCTATAACATCACTATAACTTCAATATGATAAAATAAAATTTTACAAATCATTTTTAATCATATTAAACCCGTTATTTAATTTATCCAATAAATTCCAAATATTTAATTTAGACAATTTCGCTTATCCAATAATTCATTATCTTTTGAAATATTGAAATTGAACTTATAAGATTCAACTTTTAAAACCATTTCAAAATTTAGAACACTATTTTCATTTTACAGTTATTCAATTATTCAATAAGTTTTAAATATTTAATTTAAACAATTTGCGTGTTCAATATTCAATATTTGATTTTAAATAGATTTTACTCATCAATCAACTACTCTCTTATACCAAATGAATTCAACATTTATCACCCTATTCGACTATCGACTGCAAAAGAATTTACTAAGTCGCATTTATTTTTCATTACTTGGATAATTATTATTGCAATTCCTTTCAGTTATTATTATACCAAACGAATCACAAATTTTTTTCTAACACTAAATCATGAAATCTTATTAAATTAGCTGTTTTAATTATCGAAAATTTACGGGTCGTTATAGTAGCTTTAATATTTTCAGTTGATCTTTGATCAGTCTTTGTGAAGATCATGATATCGTCAGCAAATAACAGAAATGAGATATGGAGGGGTTTACATTTTGAGTGGAACAATATATCACCATGCAAATATTTGGTAGACAGCATTCTAGAAAACACTTCCATAACTAAAATAAATATATATGAAGAGATAGGATCCCCCTGCCTGATCCCCTGTTTGCTGTTGAAAAACCCTGATGTAAAGCCATTGTACTTTATAGAGAAAGTAGCAGTGGAGATACAACTGTAAATCCAAGCCACAAAAACTTTAGGAAACTTCATCAGGGCCATGATTCTGACAATAGATGTCCAGTGAACACTATCATAGGCTTTCATCAAATCCACCTTAAGCATAGCATTCTTGGGAGCTTGAGATCGACCATAGCCTTTTAATAATTCATGAGATAACAAAATATTGTCAAGGATGCTTCTATTGGGAAGAAAAGCAGACTGATTAATAGATATGATTCTGCTAAGGATTTTAACAAGTCTTGAGGCCAATATTTTAGAAATACACTTATACAATACATTACAATAAGAGATTGGTCTAAATGAAGTAACAGAAGTGGGAGAATGGACCTTTGGAATAAGAACAAGATTAGTTGCATTCACTTGTTTAAGAAGGTTGAAAGTATTGAAAAAATTATGGAGCGCCTTTAGAAAATCGTTCTTGATAATTTCCCAACTATGGATAAAAAAAGTGACATTGAATCCATCAGGGCCTCCACTTGAATTTTTGTTCATTGCAAATAAGGTATCTTTAATCTCAGTATCAGTTACCTTGTCAACAAGTTTTTCAGCTTCATCAGGAAGCACCTCAGGTAATTGGATATGGGATAAATCATCAAGTGATGGAATGAAGTCATTATTGTTACCTAGCAAATTCTTGAAGTAGTGCATAAGAGCTTTGTCAACAGCAGCAGGAGTGGAGTGCAATACTCCTACCCCATCATATATGTTATTGATATTCTCCTTTGATTGTTTTACCTTGAGTGCAGCATGAAAATAGGCTGTATTATTATCTCCCTCAGTAGCCCATATTTGTCTCAATTGTTGTCTCTTCATATTGCCTTCAGACTTCAAGGCATCAGTGAGTTGTTCAAATAGAGTCCTTTCAGCAGCAGCAGCTTCGGGATTGTCAGGATTATTCATCATTTCCTCCTGAGCAAGAATGAGGTTGCTTCATAACAAAGCAGATTTTAAGTTGCCATCACCAAATTTTCCTTTGGCCCATTCTTTTAGTGCTAGTTTGGTTGCTCTTAATTTCCTGCAAAATTTAAACATTGGGTTACCAAAAAAATTTTCATTCCATGCTTTACTAATAATATTATTATACTCAGGTTCATGGACCCAAGCATTATAAAATTTGAAGCTTCTTTTATTTTTCAACAACTTCTGTCCAGAAAAGAAAATTATAGGGGAATGATCTGAAAGAACAGGATGGGGGATAAAGGTTGACAGAGTTGGCCATGTTGTTAAAGCATTGAGATTGGCAAAGGAGTGATCAATTTTTGAGTAAGTTCTGACACCAGATCTGCTCCTATTATTCCATGTGAATTCAGCACCAGAAGATGGTATTGAAAGCAAGTTAGAGTCCTCAATAGCCTTATTGAGAGGATAAATATTATGTGGGAGAAGAGGAAGACCACCATGTTTGTCAGTAAAGGATAAGCAGCAATTAAAGTCCCCAAAGACAAGCCATGGGTGGGAGTTTTGCCTGAAAGCAGGAAGGAGATTAAGAAAAGATTGCCTTGAAGATGGGGAGTTATGGGAATAGACAAAAGTTATATAAAAAGAGGTG
The DNA here is from genome assembly GCA_030765085.1 of Allium cepa. NCBI lineage: Eukaryota > Viridiplantae > Streptophyta > Magnoliopsida > Asparagales > Amaryllidaceae > Allium > Allium cepa. Next base: position 208,449,666 of record CM060928.1, read on the forward strand.
GGAGAATTTAAATATTTTGCTTGAAAATGCATGAGTTGATCAGTTGAAAGGATAGAAGTAAGAGATAAGACTGAAGGATCATGGATGACCATAATTCTACCATAAGGGGAATGATTCAAATTATGATTAAGAGACCAGTTGGGGTTAATATGCTTTGCAGCTTTAATTGTCAGGGTCTCATTTAATTTAGTTTCGAGAATAGCAAAAAGGTAAATTTTGTGCTGGTTTATGAGATATTTCACTTGATCAAGTTTAGTTACAGAGTGAGCTCCTCTGACATTCCATATTGCATAGCTGTGCATCATTTAGTATACTTCAGAGATTGGTGTACCACATTTTTCGTGCTCCTAGTTGCAGGAGAATCTCTTAGAACATTGTTTAAATCAACAATTTGTTCAAACCCATCATTCAGACACTTACCCTTATTCTTGCCCTTCTTTAGAGTATTTTGTGAGGCAGTTGAGGTAGGTAGCACTGTAATCCATCCAGGCAGATGGCCAGAAAAGGAGTAACCACCTGAAGAAGAGGGGGTAAATTTAGCATGTTCAGCAGTGATAAGGTCCATTATTTCTTTTTCAAGTTCCTCCTTAAACTGTGCTTCAGCTTGCTGAGAATTTGTTTTTATTCTTCCTGTATTTGCTTCAATAACTTGCATGTCACTGATTTGCTTTGTTAATCCTTCACTTGAACTGGCCATAGCATTGTCAGTGGAATTTGTGGATTTGTGACTCAGATTAGCCACCATCCCTGGTCTGAAGTTAACCTCATCTCTTTAGACATTTTGCATAGTTAAAAGGGATGTAACATGCACACCACAAAATTGATCTTGCTTGCTTGCAAAAATTTCCCCTTCCTCAATTTGCTTTTCCTTGTCACAGTTTTCATTGCATTGATCATTATCACTTGTATCATTACATGAATCAATCTCATTTTCTTCCATCAGGACAGTAAACTTGTTTGTGTCAGTTCTTATATCATCATATGACTCTACCATGTCTCCTTTTTTTGTTATTCTTGCAATTACATTCAGTTTATCACTATTATTTGGTTCTACATCATTATTATCCTCTTCTATTATCTGAATTTCAAATCTATCTTCCTTCTCCTTATCTCTTCTCATTTTAGTTCCTTTACTTTCAACCTTTCTCCACTCTTGCTTTTTCCTTGTGTCACCTTTAATCTTTACATTTTGATTATCACCAACCATTCTTTCCTTACTTGACTTTGATACTGTATTAGCATTTCCCTCTTGTTTTGTTTTCTTTTTCACAATTCAGTCGTATACCCAAATTCCTTGCACCCACTGCATATCTCAGGTTTCCATAAATAATCTACCTTTATAATCTGCTCTGATCCATCCAGTAATCTCACTGAAAATTCATCCAATAACTCAACTTCTGTTGTGATTTCAACCATGCATTTAGCATAACCTATTCTATCCAACTTCTCTGTTTGTTCATCCATACACATAAAGGTTCCAATTCTACTAGCTAGCCAATTGATGCCAATATGTGACCAAGCATATAGCGGTATATTTGATAACCTAATCCACACTGGTACAGATTTTATCGTACTACAACTATTTCCAATGTTTGGATCCCATTCTTTAACAATGAATAGCTTGTTCCTCATGATAATTGGATCAGCTGCAATTATTTTCCTTCTATCCTCATCGCAAGATAGATTGAATAGGAACAAGAAGCCATCGGACTTAACTTTTATTGAACCTTTTAGTTTCCAAACTTTTTTCAGGTGGGATATGACAGTGAGATAAGAAAGTGGTTTATCAAGGAAGAAACCTACCAGGTAGTCTCCCCAAACTTCATTTACAGCTCTTATAACATTTTCAGGAGGAACTAGGACATTGCCATCATAGACAAGCGACACTTGAATCGGGATATGTTTCCCTGCATTACGCGGTTTTGACTTGAAAAGAGAATTCCATTGAAAAGAGGGGACAAACGAAGTAGGTGGGGAGCACAGTTTTGGCAGAGGAGGGTCAAATCGGGGAGATAGGGATGATGGAGGCAACAAAACGGCTGGATCAGGAGGATGAGGGTCAGGCGGAAAGTGGGTGGTTGTAGATGTTTAGGAGGGGAGTACGAGGATGGTAAGGGTTGGGTGATAGATTGGACGTGTTGGCAGTTTGAAAGGACGGGGGATGGAGGGAAAGAAGGAACAGAGGACATTAAAAAAGAAAAGAAGCTTTTAAATTTTCTTTTAAAATAAAAACAAACTATATTTGACATGTGTTAAGTTTTAAAACACTATGTTAACAAGTGTAAAACATTTGTGTAATTAAAAGACAAGTGTCCATTATTATTTTTAATTTTCTTTTTATTTTAATAAACTCTGAAACTTGCCTGTATAATCACCCTTTCTCTCCATTTTCTTTTTCTTTAAAAACTTTTGTTCATTCGTGAAAAAGAAAATTAGATCTATCATGCAAACTTTTACTCCCCAAAACCAGAAAAACCTTCAAAAACAATTCCTCAAAAAAAAAAAAACCTGATCAATCCTTAAAACAAAATCTGCAAATTGTTAACCATTTCTGTGATTCAAAAATCTGAAATTCATGCACCTTCACTCAAACCATTTCTGTGATCAATGCCTGAAACAATCTCCTCAAATTCAAACACTCTTCAAACTCAAACACTACTCCTTGTTACCAAAACCTGAAAGCATCACAGTTTAAACCCAAATCTGCATCATGTTTTCAAATATTTTTGCAAGCTCTGTTAATCACCAAAGCCTGTAACCCTCTGTCAAGTGTGCATGCAGATGAATTGGGTCAATAGCAACCCGAAATACTCCAGATTTTAAATAGCATCAAGTTCAGTTCAAAGCATCTTGAATTTCCAGTTCATCTTCAAAATCTCTGCACTGTCTTCCTTTAAATTGAGGTGAGTAAACAAATTTTTAAAATTTAAGTGGAAATTTTCTGTTGCATGATTTTGAAATGGTAATTGTTTTATATGCATAGCAGTTTGCCTATGTAGATATGATTATGCAATGGGTTTTGATATATTTGAAAATGTGTATGTTGTTTCCCTTCTTCTCTCTGTAAAGTTGAGTTTAAGCCAAATCTTCAAGTTATCTTCCAAATTAAACAACAGTTAGAATTTTGTTTTAAGCAAAATAAGTTAAATTAGTATAAACTAAGAACAAAGAAATAAAGTTATGTTCTAGTTTGAAGTTTCCTCTGGAAACAAATAATGCAGTAGCAAAATTATTACCAAATATTGAAATTAAATGTTAATTTTTATAAATTCAAGCTTATATCTGGGATCAATTAGGAAGATTAGGATTTTTAAGACAGGAATCACAATTTTAAAATTTTTATTGAGTGTGAAATTGGGTATTTACTGAATTGGGTTTATGCAAATTTCTATTGGTCTGTGAATCTGGATTGCTTGAGATTGTTGATAGAGCTAGGGTTTAGATTGGTGAGTGGTGCAAAAATGGTTGAAGGATTTTTAAATCACCGAGGAGTTTGATTTTTGCACGAATTTGATTTTTAACCTAGTTTGGGTTCTTGCTGTAAGTTAAACTACGGCATCTACATCTCTGCATCGAGTTGGGTGAAAATTTGTGTGAAGGAAGCACGGTGGGTCAGCGAGCAATGGCCAAAGTTCTGGCAGCTATACTTGATCGGAGGCGATGTTTCAGCGGGAGTTTTCTGATGATGTTTGGGTTCAGTTTCACCTGAAGAGCTCGATTTTGAATCGAGGCAAGAGGTGATATTCTGTTGGTCATAGAGGTTTGCGGGGTGCTTGGGTGACGTGTGGGTGGGTTCGCCGATGACCAGAGATGGTTCTGGCACCAGTGCAGGTGCACGAGTGGGATTGGAGTCAGTAAGGTGTGTTCGTTTGGGGTTTGCTCGTTTTCTCGAAGCAGGTCTCGGGTATATGAGGAAGATGGCTCGGTTATATCTCGGGTTGTTCTGGGCAATTGTGTATGCAGTGTTAAACTGTGTTTTAACAGTTTTTTTTAATTTTAAATTTAAAACAGTTTTAAAATTTTAAAAAGGGCAGATTGATTTAAAAAAATGTACTTGTACATGAATTCAAATATATATGGGTTGAACCCAATTTAATGTTCAACCAGGTTTTAATTAAAATAAATAAAGTTTTAAACTTTAAAACTTTAAGCTAAGTTAAAATTCTTGTTTTTTTAAATTGAATTGTTTTTATAAATGAATTTTTATGAATAGTTTAAATGTTTTAAGTTAATGTTATTTTCAAACTTATTTTGGAAAATATATAAAAAGGAAATTTATACAGAAATGTTTTTATTGGTTAATGAAAAATGATTTTAAAATTAACAATTAAAAGGTTTACGTAATTTATTAACTTGAATTAGGAATTGTTAATTAATGTTTAAAGGAAAGTAATTAATGATTACTTTATATTTAAAACTAAATAATGACTTATGTTAAGTAAAGTGTCAAGGTTAAATAAAGATAATGTTTTATCTTAAATATTAATTAAGTGTTAATGATTTGTAATTAATTTGATTAAGAATTTTAAGTTTAATTAATTAATTTAATTAATTATTTTAAAGGGATTAATTAAGTAATTAATTTAGTATGATTATTAAATTAGTTAACTAATAATTATGATGATTTGATTAATGATTAATGATTAATTAAATTATAATTACTTATTAATTAAGTAATTAAGGTTTAATTAAAATAGTAACTAATTAATACTTAATAAAGGTTTTATTGAATAATTAAGTTTTAATTTGGTTTTCTTAATAAATAATTAAAGGATTATTAATCTATAATGCAGATTAATTAAGAATTAATTAACTATTTTTATTGAGGTTAGTTAATTATAATTAAGGATTAATTAATTATATTTATGGATTAGTTAATTTGTAATTAATATTATTAATTAATAATTAAGTTTTATTAATTAATGACTAAGAGATAATTAATTGGTTAATTAAGGTTAATTAATTAATTTTAAAAGTAATTAGTGATTAATTACTTTGTAATTAAAGAATTGATTAATAATTAAGGTTTATTAATTAATAATTGAAGGTTAATTAATCTGTTAATTTAAGGTTAATTGGTTAAAGAGTAATTAAGGAATGAATTACTCAGTTTTGTTTTATGAGATAAGTGTGATCAAGCAAATTAATTAATTTGTTAACTAACTAAGAAGTCACTTGATAAATGATTAAGTATGTTTACTTAATAAGTTATGATAAGAGTAATTACTTAAGAGAAGTAATTGATGAATAAATTACAGGGGGTAATTGAGATAAGTGAAATTACTGATTAGGAAGTAATTTTAAATGAATAATTACTTGTTAAGGTAATTAAAGGTTTATTACTTGGTGTAATGAATCAAAGAATTTATAAAGTAATTAAAAAAGTAATTAAAAAGTAATTAAAAAGTAATTAAAAAGTAATTAAGAATAATTAATTACTGTATTTAAGTTGATTAATTAATAGCAATTAATCTAGGCATGATTAATTAATTAAGGTTCATTAATTGATATGGTTAATGTGAATAATTAAGATTTAATTACTTGATTAAGAGTTAATTACTTGATTAAGAGTTAATTAATCAAGGTTGATTAATGATTAATTAATTGATTTAATTAATGTTTATTTAGGCAAGATTTATTAGGATGAAGGTAATTTAATTAATTTTAAATTAATTAAGAGATGAAGTAATTAATTTAATTCACTTTAAATTAATTAGAGACTAGAGATAGTTAATTTAATTCATTTTAAATTAACTATATTGTGGTATGAGTAAATCGTTGCTTATGTATGAATGGATGATATTGATTGTTTTGAATGCATTGTGATCTCAGTAATGAGATAAGTATGGTTGTATGATATGAATGCTTGGTTGCATTGTGATGATTACATAGATTATCAATTGGAATGTTTGATATATGGATTATCTATTATGATATTGATAATGTGGATTACTGGTTATTTGATAATGTTGATTATCAATTGTAATTTGTGAATTATCTATCTATCTGTGTGTATATAGATATTGTATTGAATTGTTTTAAAACTTTAAAACAACTTGGCCTTAAAAGACACGCTTTGGATTTCGATGAGACCGGGATCAGGTTTCCATATTTGGATATCCGAAAACCACACCGATTCCAAATAACGTTAGGTCGTGAATCTAAATGGAACTTTGTGAAGACTCAAGGTGTAAGGACTATACGTTAGTATAACTCTGTGGGTGATTCCGTAATGAGTTTGACGGAACTAGTTCTTATAGGTTCGAGATGGTGATTCAGAGTGCAAGGGTTATTGTCGTTAACTCTGAGGGTGATTCCAAAATGAGTGTAACGAGATAATGCCTTCGGTTTCGTTCAAACCAGGAACGAACTTGTATGGATTGAATGCTTTCAGAACATCGTCAGGTGGACGATGAGCATTCTAAGTGACGTGTTCACTAAAGGTAATCGTAGCCTCAAGCCTCATCAACCGGGAATGGCTAAAACAAGGGAGGTGCAGCAAGGCTTCGTGGGCAGCCCCCACTTGAGAGTATAGTTTCGAGTTTGAATGTTTGAGGTTGGAAGTGTATTTGTCGAGACTGTAGACCTAGTACTATCTCGAGTAATCTTTGTAGTTTGGTGAAAGAATTTCATTGATCTCTGAAGGAAACCTGTTAAGATTCGGAGTTCATCTTTGAAGTATAGTTTGATTGCGCTCGTGTGAGCGGATTTTTCTTAAGGATTTGGATCTGTCAATTAGGCAGAAGCGAGTGATAGGGTCTTGGCAACCTCGGGGAGTAGTAGCTGCGTGATGAGATGCAGTGACTATGGATGTCTCCAATGATGTTTTTTTCGGAACAAGTTTAAGGGAGTGTGTCTGCGTCGGAGTTGTAGCTGAGTTCAGTAGGATGTATGTGTTTGGTTGAAGGTCCGAGTTTCTCAAAGAACTCTGGATAAGAAGTCTTTGGCATCTGTGTTAGCGGTGCAGCTCGGAAGTGTTCTGTGTTTCAGCAGGAAGATCTTTTTGGCTTAGCAGTTCCTAGAGGTGGAATTCAGAAGCAGCGGTGAGGATCTGTTTCTTCGATGGATTAGTTGTTGATCAGACTTGTCCGTGGTTTGGTATCTTGTGCAGATTATAGATCTAGATGAGTAGGAACTCAGTAGCTTAGAAGTATAGCTAGTTTGGGTTTAGTAGAGCGAGTAGCCCTGTGTCTGTACTGGGAAACTCGAGATAATTTTAGGAAATTTATCTGGAACTGTGTTCGGATAGCTAGTGTTATATATTTGATTGAATTGGTTGTTTGGATGGAATTGTTTGTTTGATTTATAGTGTATGGCTATTATGTATGTTTGAATTGGTTAAAATAAAATAAAACTTTGGATTATCTTTGTTTTAAATTTCGAGGACGAAATTCTGTTAAGGGGGGAGGATTGTAATATCTCGGAATTTCTAGGAGTTTAAAATGCTGATAATCTCTTAATTTAAATTATTTGAATTGATAAATTATTATTTTCAAAGATAATTAACCAAGTAATAATAATATAATATTTTAATTATGGTTATAAATTGGTATATTGTTTTCAAAATTTATAAGTGTGTTTAAAATGCATTTATATCTGTGTATTTAAATCTATGTAATTTTTTTTGTAAGGCGAGCGGGGTTAACTGGTCCCCTACCAGTTTATTGAGAAAAGAAAAGCAACTATGAACAAGCTCATAATCACCAAAATACAGAAAGAAAAATTAAGAAACATGGCCAAGAAAACAAAGAAAAACAAAAAACAAGACATAGAAAATAACAATGCAACAAGAAAGGAAAAGAGGGACAAAAACACAACATTGATCAAGCTAAAGCTTCAGCCAAAAGAGGACTGGAAACAAAAATGCTTTCCTTCATTCCCGAGATGATTGTTTTCTTAAGCACTTCCCATAATTGATGCATACTCCTACCTCTCTTTTCAAAAATTCTCAAGTTTCTTTCCTCCCAAATTAAATTCAGGTACTTCTTTAGATAGAAAAAGAATACAGTTCTTCTTTCCTTCCTCTACCTAGTAGATTTACAAATAAGGTCCCATTCAAATTCAGATAGGCCATGTATATGATCATCAGCAATTCTTATAACCAAATTCTTCCAGAGACCAAGTAATTCATTGCATTCAAAAAACAGATGTGCTACTGACTCAATTTGCAGCTTGCAATAGACACACAGTGGATCAATATTCATACCATAACCCAACATTTTTTTCTTAGTTAATAATGCATTCATGATCACCTTCCACATCATCAGGTTGTCCCTTGCAGGAGAGGATATGGACCATATAACCTTATGCCACACTGAAGAAGATCTACCTGTCACATTAGTAAGAAGGTCATATGCTTCAGAGATAGAATGCTGCTTCCCCTTCCACTGAACTTCATCTCTTTCAGCTAAACCATACTGTTGTGTCTGGTAAACATTCCAAACTGCCTTATATCCTGGTTACTAGTGAAAGGGAGCAACAGCTTGCCCTCATTCAAGTAATCCGTAGCTTTTGCATCACTACTTATGCCTGCCTGTTCAATCTGCTGGGGAGGGAAAACACTGACAAGGACCAAGCCTTCAGCCATCCAGGGTTCATTCCAAAATTTGATGCTACTGTTGAGAGAGAGATCATACTTTATAAACTGAGTGAAAGTAGATCTCAATCCCAGTATACACCTCCATGTCCAGCTACAATTCTGTGGTACTGGCATTGTCCAGAAGTTCCTACTACCCAAGTTATACTTTATGGTCCAATAAACCCATAAAGATTCGTCACCACTGATTAAAGAATTGATGTGTGCACTGATAGCTGCTTTGTTCCAATTATGCAAGATGATAATTCCAAGACCTCCTTTCTTTTTTGGAAGTTCCATTTTAGCAAAAGAACAAGGGATGAGTTTTTTTGAATGAACAGAGCCTGTCCAAAAAAATCTAAGCATAGCATTTCTAACCATGTTCACCAGTTTTTTAGGGAGAATAAAAACTCTAGACCAGTACACCATCATAGAGGAGATTACAGACTTGATAAGAACAAGTCTACCAGCTTGAGAAAGAAACCTATTAGCCCATGAGTTTATTAAGTTACAGGTTTTAGTATACAAGGGCAGGCAGTGTCTAGTAGTGATTCTTGATGTACATAATGGAATTCCCAGATAATTCATGCAATTATCCATCAGTTGCAGCCCAGATATACCAGTTATTCTAATAGCTTCCTCAGAAGATATGCCAGAAGTAATAATATGAGATTTATTTGCATTTAGTTTCAAACCAGTCATGAAGTAGAAATTATCAAGGGTAGCTTTAATATTTTCAATTGAGTTCTGATCAGGCTTTGTGAAGATCATGATGTCATCAGCAAATAACAGTGATGTAATTTGGAGGGGTTTACATTTTGAATGGTACAATATATCCCTCTGCATATATTTAGTAGACAGCATACTAGTTAGCACTTCCATTACTAAAATGAAAATATATGATGAGATTGGAACCCCTTGCCTGATCCCCTGATTGTTGTTGCAAAATCCAGATGTAAAGCCATTATACTTAATTGAGTAAGATGGAGTGGAGATACAGCTATATATCCAAGCCACATACACTTTGGAAAATTTCATCAGGGCCATAATTCTAACAATAGAAGTCCAGTGAATACTATCATAAGCTTTCATAAGGTCGACCTTTAGCATTGCATTTTTGGAAGCTTGAGCACGACCATAGCCTTTTAATAATTCATGCGATAACAAAATATTATCAAGGATGTTTCTCTTGGGTAGAAAAGCTGACTGATTAATTGAAATGATTCTGCTGAGGACTAGAACAAGTCTGGAAGCCAAGATTTTTGAAATACACTAGTACATAACATTACAACAAGAGATGGGTCTAAAGGAAGCAACAGACGTGGGAGATTGGACTTTAGGTATAATAACTAAATTTGTAGCATTCACTTGTTTAAGAAGATTGAAAGAATTAAAAAAATTATGTACTGCCTTTAGAAAATCCTTCTTGATTATGTCCCAACTATGGATAAAAAAGATGACATTGAAGCCATCAGGGCCTCCACTAGAATGCTTATCCATAGAAAATAGAGTATCTTTAATTTCTTCATCAGTAACCTTATCAATAAGTTTGACAGATTCCTTCGGAAGCACCTCGGGTAAATGGATTTGGGAAAGATCCTCAATATAAGGTATGAAATCATCATTATTACCAAGCAAATTCTTGAAATACTTTAGGAGAGCTTTATCAACAGCATCAGGATTGGAGTGCAATTCTCCTTCTTCGTCATATATGTTAGTAATATGCTCCTTAGTATGTTTTACCTTGATTGCAGCATGAAAAAAGGCAGAATTAATGTCTCCCTCAGTTGCCCATTTTTGTCTCAGTTGTTGCCTCTTCATATTGCCTTCAGCCTTCAATGCTTCACTTAGTTGATCAAATAGTTTCCTCTCAGCATCAGTTGCTTCAGGATTATCAGGGTTATTCATCATTTGCTCCTGAGCAAGAATGAGATTCCTCCTTAGCAATGCAGATTTTAAAGTGCCATCACCAAATTTTCCTTTTTCCCATTCTCTTAGTGCTATTTTTGTTTCCCTTAATTTCCTGCAAAAAATAACATTGGGTTACCAAAGAAATTTTCATTCCATGCTTTCTTATGATATTATACTCAGGTTCATGGACCCAAGCATTATAAAATTTGAAGCTTCTTTTATCTTTTAGCAACTTCTGACCAGAAGAGAAAATAATAGGGGAATGTTCAGAAAGAACAGGATGGGGGATAAAGAATGACAATGTTGGCCATGTGGTTAAAGCTTTGAGGGTGGCAAAAAAGTGATCAATCTTTGAGTATGTTCTGACACCAGATTTACTCCTGTTATTCCAAGTGAATTCAGCACCAGAAGTGGGTATTGAAAGCAAGTTGGAATCCTCAATAGCTGTATTTAAAGGATAAATATCATTAGGGAGGAGAGGAAGAACACCATGCTTGTCATTCAAAGATAAACACAGTTAAAATCCCTAAAGACAAGCCAGGGATGGGAATTTTGCCTAAAAGCTGGAAGGAGATCATGGAAAGTTTGTCTTGACGAAGAAGAGTTATGGGCATAGACTATAGTTATGTAGAAAGAGATGGAAGATTCAAAATATTTGGCTTGAAAATGGATGACTTGGTCAGTGCAAAGGACAGGAGTAAGAGAAAATATATATGGATCATAGATGACCATAATTCTACCATAGGAGGCTTGATTCAAATTATAGTGAAGAGTCCAGTTAGGGTTTATATGGTTAGCAGCTTTGATAGTAAGGTCTCATTCAATTTAGTTTCAAAAATTGCAAAGAGGGATATTTTGTGCTGGTTAATGATATATTTTACTTGATCAAGCTTTGTTAAGGAATGTGCACTTCTTATATTCCATATTGCATAGCTTTGCATCATTTAGTATACTTAGGGGATTGATGAACCACATTTTTCGTGCTCCTAGTTGCAGGAGAATCTCTTTGAACATTGTTTAAATCAACATTTTGTTCAAACCTATCAGCCAGACCCTTGCCATTAAATTTGCTTTTCTTTGGGGTAATTTGTGGTATAATTGAAGATGGAGGCAATGAAATCCATCCAGGCAGATGGCCAGAAAAGGAGTAACTACCTGATGAGGGAGGAATACTTTTTGAATGTTCTGCTAAGATCAGGGTCATTAGTTCTTTAACTAGCTCATCCCCAAACTAGGTTTCAGCAACTTGAGTATTTATTTTTGTTCTTCCTTTATTAGCATTTACATCATGCATGTCACTGGCTTGCTTTGCAATTGCTTCACTTGAACTGGCAATTTCATTGTCAATTGAATTGGGGGATTTATGATTCTGTTCAACTGGATTTGAGTATGCAAATGTTGTCACCATCCGTGATCTGCTGTTCCCCTGATCCCCCATTACATTATGCTTTATTAAGAGGGATGTGTCATGCTCACCATAAAATACAAGTTGCTTGCTTGCCAATATTTCCCCTTCCTCCATACGCTCTTCTTTGTCACAGTTATCATTACATGGTTCATTGTCACTTAAAGCATAGCATGACTCAGTTTCATTTTCTTCCATCAAGACATAAAATTTATTGGTGTCTGTTCTTATTTCTTCATTATTTTTGGCTTCTTTTCCTTTATTCAATGTGTTAGCATTATTTTGAAGCTCATCACTAATTTTTGATTCATCTTCAGTTGTTACTTCCTCAATTATCTGTTTTCTGTTCTAATTTCTTTTTCCTTATCTCTTTTCATTTTAGTTCCCCTACTTTCTACCCTTCTCCACTCCTGCTTTTTCTTTGTTACTCCTATTATTTTTTCATTTTGAACTACATTATCCCTTCTTTCCTTACTAGTCTTTATTTCTTTTGATGCCTTCCCTTCTTGATTTGTTTTCTTTTTCATACACATATCAGTCATATGCCCAAATTCTTTGCACCCACTGCATACTTCAGGCTTCCATAAATATTCTACCTTTACAATCTGCTCTGATCCATCTAGTAATCTGACAGCAAATTCATCCAATAACTCAACTGATGGTGTGATTTCTACCATGCATTTTGCATAACCTATTCTTTCCAACTTCTCAGTTTTTCCATCCATACACATGAAAGAGCCAATTCGAGTAGCAAGCCAATTTATGCCAATATGAGACCAAGCATATAAAGGAATATTCGATAGCCTGATCCAGACCGGTACAGATTTTATTGTACTGCAACTATTTCCAACATGTGGATCCCATTGTTTAACAATGAATAACTTGTTCCTCATGATAATTGGATCAGAAGCAATTATTTTCCTTCTATCTTCCTCACAAGATAGATTGAATAGGAACAGGAAACCATCAGACATTACTTTTATTAAACCTTTTAATTTCCAAACTCTTTTCAGGTGTGCTATTACAGTCAGATAAGAAATTGAAATTGATTTTAAAATAGGATATATTATTTGTAATTAATAGTAAGCTTATTTAAAAATAGATGTTTATATTCATTTAAATTTATTTTAGATTTGATTTTTAAAATTTGACTTTGAAAATGAATATAAATTTGAATTCAAAGAAATACATACATATTAAAATAAAATAAAATATATAGTTTGGTTTTAAATATATAGATAATGTTTTTAATTAAAATAAGATTTGTTTTATAGAAATTTGGAATTTTATCTAATAAGAACAAATGCAAGGCTTGGAAATAACATTTTAAATAAGTTTGAAATATTGTATATAACTTTATTTAAATTATAATTGATTTTTATTTTATGTTCTTTTTAAAGATTGTATTTTATATAAATTAGCATACATTTATAAATGTATAAGTGTTTTTGTTTATTTGCTATTTAAATAGAAAAGCATTTTTCAAATTAAGAAAACATGTTTATTCATTAGGAAATAATTTAAAAAGTCTTTTAAATTTTCTTTTAAAATAAAAACAAACTATATTTGACATGTGTTAAGTTTTAAAACACTATGTTAACAAGTGTAAAACATTTGTGTAATTAAAAGACAAGTGTCCATTATTATTTTTAATTTTTTTTTAATTTAATAAAATCTGAAACTTGCCTATATAATCACCCTTTCTCTCCATTTTCTTTATCTTTAAAAACTTTTGTTCATTCCTGAAAAAGAAAACTAGATCTATCATGCAAACTTCTACTCCCCAAAACCAGAAAAACCTTCAAAAACAATTCCTCAAAAAAAAAAAAACTGATCAATCCTTAAACCAAAATCTACAAATTGTAAACCATTTCTGTGATTCAAAAATCTGAAATTCATGCACCTTCACTCAAAGCATTTCTGTGATCAATGCCTGAAACAATCTCCTCAAATTCAAACACTCTTCAAACTCAAACACTACTCCCTATTACCAAAACCTGAAAGCATCACAGTTTAAACCCAAATCTGCATCATGTTTTCAAATATTTTTGCAAGCTCTGTTAATCACCAAAGCCTGTAACCCTCTGTCAAGTGTGCATGCAAATGAATTGGGTCAATAGCAACCTGAAATACTCCAGATTTTAAATAGCATCAAGTTCAGTTCAAAGCATCTTGAATTTCCAGTTCATCTTCAAAATCTCTGCACTGTCTTCCTTTAAATTGAGGTGAGCAAACAAATTATTAAAATTTAAGTGGAAATTTTCTGTTGCATGATTTTGAAATGGTAATTGTTTTATATGCATAGCAGTTTGCCTCTGTAGATATGATTATGCAATGGGTTTTGATATATTTGAAAACTGTGTATGTTGTTTCCCTTCTTCTCTCTGTAAAGTTGAGTTTAAGCCAAATCTTCAAGTTATCTTCCAAATTAAACAACAGTTAGAATTTTGTTTTAAGCAAAATAAGTTAAATTAGTATAAACTAAGAACAAAGAAATAAAGTTATGTTCTAGTTTGAAGTTTCCTCTGGAAACAAATAATGCAGTAGTAAAATTATTACCAAATATTGAAATTAAATGTTAATTTTTATAAATTCAAGCTTATATCTAGGATCAGTTAGGAAGATTATGATTTTTAGGACAGGAATCATAATTTTAAAAATTTTATTGAGTGTGAAATTGGGTATTTACTGAAATTTGGGTTTATGCAAATTTCTTTTGATCTGTGAATCTGGATTGCTTGAGATTGTTGATAGAGCCAGGGTTTAGATTGGTGAGTGCCGCAAAAATGGTTGAAGGTTTTTTAAATCACCGAGGAGTTTGATTTTTGCACGAATTTGATTTTTAACCTAGTTTGGGTTCTTGCTGTAAGTTGAACTACGACATCTACATCTCTACATCGAGTTGGGTGAAAATTTATGTGAAGGAAGCATGGTGGGTCAGCGAGCTATGGCCGGAGTTCTGGCAACTATACTTGATCGGAGGAGAGGTTTCAAGGGGTGTTTCCTGATGATGTTTGGGTTCATTTTCACCTGAAGAGCTCTATTTTGAATCGAGGCAAGAGGTGATATTCTGTTGGTCGTAGAGGTTTGCGGGGTGCTTAGGTGACGTGTGGGTGGGTTCGCCGATGACCAGAGATGGTTCTGGCACCGGTGCAGGTGCACGAGTGGGATTGGAGTCAGTAAGGTGTGTTCGTTTGGGGTTTGCTCGTTTTCTCGAAGCAGGTCTCGGGTATATGAGGAAGATGGCTCGGTTATATCTCGGGTTGTTCTGGGCAATTGTATATGCAGTGTTAAACTGTTGTTTTAACAGTTTTTTTAATTTTAAATTTAAAACAGTTTTAAAATTTTAAAAAGGGCAGATTGATTTAAAAAAAATGTACTTGTACTTGAATTCAAATATATATGGGTCGAACCCAATTTAATGTTCAACCAGGTTTTAATTTAAAATAAATAAAGTTTTAAACTTTAAAAATTTAAGCTAAGTTAAATTTTTTTTAAATTGAATTCTTTTTGTAAATGAATTTTTATGAATAGTTTAAATGTTTTAAGTTAATGTTATTTTCAAACTTATTTTGGAAAATATATAAAAAGGAAATTTATAAGGAAATGTTTTTATTGGTTAATGAAAAATGATTTTAAAATTAACAATTAAAAGGTTTAAGTAATTTATTAACTTGAATTAGGAATTGTTAATTAATGTTTAAAGAAAGTAATTAATGATTACTTTATATTAGAAACTAATTAATGACTTATGTTAAGTAAAGTTTCAAGGTTAAATAAAGATAATGTTTTATCTTAAATATTAATTAAGTGTTAATGATTTGTAATTAATTTGATTAAGAAATTTAAGTTTAATTAATTATTTTAAAGGGATTAATTAAGTAGTTAATTTAGTATGATTATTAAATTAATTAACTAATAATTATGATGATTGATTAATGACTAATGATTAATTAAATTATAATTACTTATTAAGTAATTAAGGGTTAATTAAAATAGTAACTAATTAATGCTTAATAAAGGTTTTATTGAATAATTAAGTTTTAATTTGGTTTTCTTAATAAATAATTAAAGGATTATTAATCTATAACGATTAATTAAGAATTAATTAACTATTTTTATTGAGGTTAGTTAATTATAATTAAGGATTAATTAATTACATTTATGGATTAGTTAATTTGTAATTAAGATTATTAATTAATAATTAATTTTTATTAATTAATGATTAAGAGATAATTAATTGGTTAATTAAGGTTAATTAATTATAAAAGTAATTAGTGATTAATTACTTTGTAATTAAAGAATTGATTAATAATTAAGGTTTATTAATTAATAATTGAAGGTTAATTAATCTGTTAATTTAAGGTTAATTGGTTAAAGAGTAATTATGGAATGAGTTACTCAATTTTGTTTTATGAGATAAGTGTGATCAAGCAAATTAATTAATCTGTTAATTAATTAAGAAGTCACTTGATCAATGATTAAGTATGTTTACTCAATAAGTTATGATAAGAGTAATTACTTAAGAGAAGTAATTGATGAATAAATTACAGGGGGTAATTGAGATAAGTGAAATTACTGATTAGTAAGTAATTTTAAATGAATAATTACTTGTTAAAGTAATTAAAGGTTTATTACTTGGTGTAATGAATCAAAGAATTTATAAAGTAATTAAAAAAGTAATTAAAAAGTAATTAAGAAGTAATTAAGAATAATTAATTACTGTATTTAAGTTGATTAATTAAAAGCAATTAATCTAGGCATGATTAATTAATTAAGCTTCATTAATTGATATGGTTAATGAGAATAATTAAGATTTAATTACTTCATTAAGAGTTAATTAATCAAGGTTGATTAATGATTAATTAATTGATTTAATTAATGTTTATTTAGGCAAGATTTATTAGGATGAAGGTAATTTAATTAATTTTAAATTAATTAAGAGATGAAGTAATTAATTTAATTCACTTTAAATTAATTAGAGACTAGAGATAGCTAATTTAATTCATTTTAAATTAACTATATTGTGGTATGAGTAAATCGTTGCTTATGTATGAATGGATGACATTGATTGTTTTGAATGCATTGTGATCTCAGTAATGAGATAAGTATGGTTGTATGATATGAATGCTTGGTTGCATTGTGATGATTACATAGATTATCAATTAGAATGTTTGATATATGGATTATCTATTATGATATTGATAATGTGGATTACTGGTTATTTGATAATGTTGATTATCAATTGTAATCTGTGAATTATCTATCTGTGTGTATATAGATACTGTATTGAATTGTTTTAAAACTTTAAAACAACTTGGCCTTAAAAGACACGCTTTGGATTTCGATGAGACCGGGATTGGGTTTTCATATTTGGATATCCGAAAACCACACCGATTCCAAATAACGTTAGGTTGTGAATCTAAATGGAGCTTTGTGAAGACTCAAGGTGTAAGGACTATACGTCAGTATAACTCTATGGGTGATTCCTTAATGAGTTTGACGGAACTAGTTCTTATAGGTTCGAGATGGTGATTCAGAGTGCAAGGGTTATTGTCGTTAACTCTGAGGGTGATTCCAAAATGGGAGTAACGAGATAATGCCTTTGGTTTCGTTCAAACCCGAAACGAACTTGTATGGATTGAATGCTTTCAGAACATCGTCAGGTGGACGATGAGCATTCTAAATGATGTGTTCACTAAAGGTAATCGTAGCCTCAAGCCTCATCAACCGAGAATGGCTAAAACAGGGGAGGTGCAGCAAGGCTTCGTGGGTAGCCCCCACTTGAGAGTAAGATTTACCCCTGTCTAGAGGTCCCTTTTTATTTCGGCCGTGTGGGCGGTTGAATAGCTACATCTGCCGGGGTTGTCTTATTTGGAACTGTTCAGTAAGGAATGGGTCCGGCTTTGTGTTGCAAGGGAGCGGGCGTACCCCTCGGTACGGTGATCTAGGCCACGTACTGCGATGGGCGGTACCCCAGTAGCCCTGCCATTGTATGGAATCCAATAAGTGCCAATGGTTTTGATTGTATTACCCACTTTTGTGGCTAGTAGCTAGAATTTAATGAATGTAACAATTTCGGCTATTTCATATTTATTTGAAAACCCTAGACCCTATTATAATATCATCGGATTTCCTATCAAATGTTTTGGTTAATGTAAGGTAAAAACTTTTCCATGTTTATGTGTGGGAAGTCTTACGTGATACCTTTTTCTTTCAAAAGGTTTTTAAAAGTTAAGCTACTTTAACTGTTTACTCATACCAGACCCATGTCTGACCCGGAGTTTATTCTGTTTTTCTTAAACTCTTGGGTACTCAAATTTTTACGAGTAGCCAAGGGATTCAGGTTAGGATTCTAGGTTGGCTTGACGAAATCTGGAGGAGCAAATGGAGCAGGAGGCTTCTGCGAATAGCTATAGAGTATTTCGCTGTGTGTTCTCTGAGTTGTTGTCTTTGAGTTGTAATAACTAGACAGGTGTTTATAACTGTCTAGTATGTGTTGATTTAGCTGTGTATCTCTAATGTATATGATACTATGTAAAGTATTATGTGATTAATATAATTTATTCGTTCCGCTGTTAGATTCTGATGTTGTTTCTTTCTTCTTCTCTGTCTTTTCTCTTTTCTATCCCTTTATTTCTTAAAGATGATGCGATTTTCTGTGGTAAGAAAGTCGGGTCGTCTCAGTAGCGATTACCGAGCACCGAAATGGAAGTCGCATGCATAACTGCCACCATAATGATGCTACCTGCTACTCCTCCTATTGGGCCTTCTTATTACCTGTGCTCTAGCATAAGTACGCCCCTCGTCTCACTTCGGGATTATGAGAAACACCGTGTCCATAGAAAAATAGGGAAATGCTGTTGGTACTGGCCCGTCATCCAAACGATATCTAGTTGCGCCCCTTTTTCGAATTCCCCGTGATTTGGATTTCTATTTGACCAATTACTACCATTATTAGCGTAAGCACACCCTCATCTCACTTCAAACTAATTTGAGACGAGCATTATATTTAATAGGGGATGCTATCTAATGTGAGACTACCATTAACTTCGATAAATTATTTAAATAAGCCATTATTATTATCTTCACTATCTTTGCTTATTAGTTTATCCTATGTCTTAAAATAAGCCTCGTTCTATTCTTTTTCTTAGTATAACCTATGTTATAATCATGCTTATTACTTAACCTAAGGTCTAAGTGTAAAAATAAGCTCCTTTCATCTTATACTCTTTTTAGTTATAATTCTAAGTTATAACTAGGCCAATTATCTTTAATTAGTCCAATTCTAACATTAATATCATAATTAGGCTCAATTTCAGTCTTAGTTCGATTTTTATTCCAGTCTTTACAATTTACATCTTATCTTCCATTATTTCAGTATTCTTATAATTTTAATCCATATTCAAGTTTAATCTATTATAGTCCATACGCGAAGAAGAAGGGGAAATAAAAGAAAACTGAAAAGAGAAGAAAATCCAAAGCGTATGAAAAAAGATGCAAATAATGCATAAATAACAGTAAATAAATTAAAATACTGTAAAGAAATTGTAAATAAATGAAAAGCTATAATTTCATCCCCGAAACCTCTAAGGATAAAAAATGAACTAAATGTTCTCATCCAATATCTGCAACCAACTACTCATTCATCCATTATTCTTACGTTTTCTAATGCGATTCATGTTACTTATGCAATTAGTGTAGTGTTAATGTCCCTAACTAATGCAAAAGATTAGGCAATCCACTGATTCAGTTGACCTCCTTTTATACAATCATGTCTGTGCTATGTATCCAAATGAATGAAAAAATTCCTAATGGTAACTGATAGTTCTATATACATGCTATAGTCATCATCATGCAACAACCATGTGATAAGCATCCATCTATAGCAACCATTAAAATAAAAATGCAAATGCGCACACATCCATATGCATATGCTTTAGTGTCCTAGTTAGGCCGATCCCTAAGAGATAATAGTGCCCAGTGTAAGTATATGCATCCATTAGCATCCACTAGTAAACACTTGTAACCACTTGCATATATCATCCATAACATGTTCTAGCATGGTCTTCCATAAAGAGCTTTGGAAGGTGCCATTCTAACGCTAGCTTGAGAACTACTATCTTATGTGGTTTCCTCTAAAGAAAGATGCTTCTCCCAAGTTCTTCCAAAATAAAGGGTACTCATTTCCAACCATGCGTGACTTATTATTCTTCTTTAGTCGGCTCACATGAATCAACATTCTGAGATTCTCACTAGTCCTATATACTTTATGGAAACTCTATTATTACTTCCAAAAGTAATTACTGCTGGCTCCATTGTAGCCTTACAGCTTTTTCGTTATACCTACGAAATGATTCCAATCTACTTCACACTTAGGAGTTTGGTATGGTCCCATTTTAAAAATTAAGGTTTCTAAATTTTTAAAACATCAAATCTCAAAAACTTGTCTTTAAAAGTGTTATCTTTAAGTTTCTATTAAATTCAAAAATACTAGGCTACTTAAAATCTTATCTTTCTAGACTTACATCTTCATAGTTTTTTGAATTTACATTATTTCCTAAACCTAGAGGGAATTTTTTTTCAAATTCTAAGTCTTAAAAATTATTCCTCGTTTTCTTTTAAAGAGCTTTTTGGTTTTCTATAAAAATTTAAATCCTCAAATTTCTCTTTTATTAGGTTTTCCAAACACTTATTTACTTTTTCACCAAACTATTTTTTTTAAATATCTTTAAAATATCCTTATGTCTTTCCAAAACATTTCTTATTACATCTAACGGTCTCATAACTAATGTATTGGAACCGCTCCCTCTTATGAGAAATTACTAATGCTAAAATCTTCTATGAACCTTTTATAAGAGGACTTCATTTTTGTATGAAATCAAGTAACTTATTTTATATTTTTCAAAATAGGCTGTACAAAATATGGTGCTTCCCATACCTTGTACATCTCTTTCACGTATTCCTTATAACTCACACAAAATATTTTTATTGGTTTCATAGAAAATTATAGCAATATTCTTTTTATTCCAATAGATTAAAGTATGTTTAAATTATATTCTCTTACGATAGAAATTTTCTAATATCTAATTACTCTTTTCTTTTTAGAAAAACTCGTCTTCAAACCAGTTTTAATATATATCCATAACCAGAAAACATTTTCTTATACTTACTTAAATAATAAGTGTATTCACAAATCATATTTATTTCTATTCTTAGAAATTACCTTTCAAAAATACATCTTTATTTCGGTCCAAAATAGATATTGCGTAAAACACCGTTACTACAACCCAAAGATACTAGTGTATTGATTTAATTAAAAATAAATACAAATAACCCTTACCTACTATGTAAAATATTTCCCTTAGGAGTCACTTACTATGACAGTAGTGTTATAGTTTATACTCTCGTTCTTTTTCACCAAAACTTCTATTACAACAATAAATGTTGTAATCTACGTTTTCGATACTTTATACGCTCTAGATTTTCATATTTAAATCTTGTTTACTTTCAAAGAAGTTAGTGAGATGTATACGCTCTATAACTCTTCAAAAAGAATTTCACCTTTTCAACAAAATTTTCATCATATAAAAAAAATTTCTTGCTATATTCCTAATATTTACTTTAAAAATATTGACAATTATATAACTTTTTTCCAATTCTAATAATTTTGGTTTATTGGGTTAGACATAAAGTGGATTTTTCTACTTACTACCCTACGAGTATCCTTCCTAAACCTTGGAAATCTCATTTCCTTACATAAATTCTTTTGTTCCTATGCACATATTTATTCTAAGGTACTACCTTTAAATCCACTTATATGAAATAAATATAATTTATACAATTATCTACACGTGGCTTACCTCCTTTTCTATCGTACATCCCCAATCTTTTCCTACCACTCTTTGGATTTTCACAATCCAAGCCTAAATGTACAAAACTGTTTATTAAACTCTTTCCATGTATAGACCTTCTCTATGCTCCAAGAATCATACTTCCTTATGCCAAAAGTGATACTTCAAGAACTTTCTTTCAACTGAAGAATGTTATGTACAAAGAACCTCCTCTAGATGAATAGCATGCTCCTCCTTACTCTTGGAAAACACCAAAGTGTCGTCAATGATTACAACCATAAACTTATATTATCTTCTCTAAAGGCGCGTCTCATCAAATCTATGAAGTAGGTTGGGGCATTGGTTGGCCCAAAAGGAATAACCAACCACTCATAAAACCCGACTGGATTCCAAAATGCGGTCTCATCAATGCTGTCATCAACGACCCTAAGCTGATGTAATCTTATGGCTAAGTCAAGCTAAGAGAATACCGAAGAGCTAACCAACTGGTCAAAAAGATCATCTATCCTAGGAAGTGGATAGCGGTTCTTCTTCGTGAGCTTATTCAACTCCCTATAGTCTACGCAAAGTCGAAGGAAACCATCCGCCTTAGTAGCAAAGACAATTGGTGCTCCCTACTCTGATATGCTCCTTCTTACAAAACCTTTCTCCAAAAGCACACAAACTTGCTTGCTCAATTTCTTTCTCTCCCTAGGTGTCAGTGCCTCACGGGTAATGCTACCGGCTTAGCATTATTAATCAAACAAATCCTGAAGTCAATCTCTCTCTTAGGTGTAGTTTCCTAAGCTCCTCAAAGACGTCTGAAAAATATCCGACGAGAGGAACTGAATCTTACTCTACTGATGATGAATCGAGGGAATAAAGGAAGTTCAACATAACTGACCCTTGTGGGTCAGTCTAATATAGCTCCATATATGGATAGCCAATACATCCCCAAAATAATCCCATACCTCGAGAATCCCAATACATAGGCGTCACAATCAAATTCTATGCCTAGGATAAAAAATTTCAAACCCCTACAAATCATAGACAAGTGTGACGATCCTCCTATGGGGTTTGAAACAACAATGTGGTCGACTACTAAAGAAATGTCTAAATGCAAACAATCTACCAAAGAACTAGAGATGAAAGAGTGTGATGCTCTAAGATCAAAAAGAGTCCTAATGGGAAAATTCAAAATAGATACCCAATTTTCCTGCCTCGATCCGGTCCGCTTCTGAAAGGTGTTGCATCCAAAGCCTGAATCTGCACTGCAGGTGCACTCGCTCCCTGCCCCATCTTCTGAGGACAAAACTTACTAAGGTGACCAGGTTGTCCATAGCTGTAAAACTTCTTCATCTCCTCTCTCTTGCAGTCTTTTGCGTAAAGACCAACCATTCTACAACATTCACATTTCCCACTTTTCTTGATTCACTTCTGAGGGCCTCCTCCTTTCCTCTTGTCCTTATCCTCCTTCCACTATGGCTCCTTAGAGCTTTCTAACCTAGGAACTTCTTTAAGCTCTCCCTTCAATTGCCAACATGTAGGCTGAACAATTTGTCGGTCCTTCAAATCTAATAGCCTAAACCTTCGCTCCATATCCTCCAACCTAGCTCGTGTCCCGTCGAAATCCATTTTGCCAAAAAACGTTCTGCCTCCTATACTAGCGAAGTCCTTGCATAGCTTAGAAAAATCAGATGGTGTAGGTGGACTAAAGGATTTTCACCTACTGATGTTTTATAGGGCGCTTGCCCATGCACCTCTAGTACCGTAGCTCTACGGAACCAGTCAGTCATACTATGCAAAGAAAAGAAAAACTTAGGCTTGAAAGAATCAAAAGAAGGCTGAAATGGACTTTTGAGGGGATTTTTATGAAAACTCTTTTATTCTTAAAAACTACTTCTTTTATAAGAGTTTATTTCTGAAAGACATCTTTAAAAAAAGTTATTTTGAAAAATACTTTATTTTAAAACAAATTTTTTAGGAATCTTGTAACGTCGGGCTCTGATACCAAGTGAAACACCCCCATACCCCCTTAGTATACCAAAAAGGACACACTAAAAGATGTGGTGCGTTGTAGGTATAACTAAAGCTAGCAGAGACTAAGATTCACAAGATAAAATAGATAGATAATAACACATCGGAAGTAATTAAAAACAATAACTGATTTTAAAAATCAATACTTCATAAGTACTTTAGACAAACCACATATGTTCCAAATACCAAATACAGTTGTCTTATGAAAATAAAATCTCAGTTTCATCAGAAAAACTAGAGTACAAACACAAACTTTCCCTCAATACAGTGCCAGTACAATAAAGGAACAAAACGCTAGAAATAAAAAGAAGGAATACATGAAGGGGTCTCCAAGTCTCCAAGAAGCTGTGGTCTATTTTCCTTGTCCCTGATTGCCTATGGGAGGAAAAAGGGGAAATAGAGGAGTGGGTCAGACTAAAAGTCTAGTGAATGATAGTAATTACTAGAATATTTAAGCAAAGTAAAAGTAATAGACCTTACAACAGTTTTAGTATATATAAAGGAAATAAAGAGAATAGGAAGAAATAGGAATAAGCTGGAAATAAATACAAATTACTAAATTAACGCAATTGATAAACTTTGATTGTTTGCACTTATCTTTGTAAGCTGCTATGATTAAGCCGAATTCCTAATCCTATAATTCAGCTGAAATGCTAATTCTACCCTTTGATCGGCCTGCTACTCCATAGACCTTACTGTGAACTAGACGCTATATAACTCCCTACACATAAGGTAGTGACATCTACGAAAGACGCAAAAAGTATTTATTGTGGACTAGACGTTACATAGATCCCTACACAGAAGGCAATGGTGTCTAGAAAGACACTCATACTAAGCGCTTAAAACTAATAGCAATTACTGAACACCGAAATGGAAGTCGCACGCGTAACTACCACCATGCTCATGCTACCTATTGCTCCACCTGTTGGGTCTTCTTCTTACCTGTGCTCCAGCATAAGCATGCCCCTCATCTCACTTCAGGATTATTGAAACACCATGTCTATAGAAAAATAGGGGAAATGCTATCGGTACTGGCCTATCATCCAAACAATATCTAGTTGCATCCCTTGTCCAAATCCCCCATGATTTGGACTTCTGTTTGACCCGTTACCGCCATTATTAGTATAAGCATGCACTCATCTAACTTCAGGCTAATGTGAGACCACCATTTTATCTAATAAGGAATACTTTTTGGTACAGGTCCTACTTTCATCTTTGCTTATTAACTTAGATAAATTATTTAAATAAGCCTTATTATTATCTTCACCATCTTTGCTTATTAATTTATCCTAAGTCATAAAATAAGCCTCATTTCATTCTTTTTCTTATTATAACCTACGTTATAATCATGATTATTACTTAACCCAAGGTCTAAGTGTAAATATAAGCTCTTTTCATCTTATACTCTTTTTACTTATAATTATAAGTTATAACTAGGCTAATTATCTTTAATTAGTCCAATTCTAACATTAATATCATAATTACGCTCAATATCAGTCTTAATTTCATTTTTATTACAGTATTTACAATTTACATCTTATCTTCCATTATTTCAGTATTCTTATAATTTTAATCCATATATTCGCGTTTAATCTATTCTAATCCATATGCGAAGAAGAAAGAGAAATAAAAAAAACTGAAAAGAGAAGAAAATGCAAAGCGTAGGAAAAAAGATGTAAATAACGCATAAATAACAGTAAATAAATTAAAATACCGTACATAAACTGTAAATAAATGAAAAGCTATAATTAACAGAAATAAACTAAAATTAACTGAAAAGAATAACTAAAAGAAATAGACTGAACATAATTCTAAAAACTGTGATAAACTATTAAAAAGGTTATTCCAAATATCATTGTAAAATTACAACTATTGGAAACCCTATTATTTTAAATTACTTAAAGAAATTTAAATTAATTACAATCACTCACCTATGGTCCTAAGCTCTTTCCGTTAGGCCATCCCGGATCCACTTGGGTTTGTAAAATAATTTAATTTAAAATGATTTCTTCCTTGGAAAATTATTCCGTTTAGGGGGTCCTTCCTGAAAAGGTGAACCCAATTGGAGAAAATCTTAGAATGAGAAAAAGTGTTAGCCTAGGGTTCAATTTGTAGGTGTAGGAGTGGATCTTAGACCATTGGATTTAGGAATTGAATAGGATGCAACCACGTCATAGGCAGAATATGAGCCATTGGACGGAAGCAAGAAGAGACTAGATTGGGCAAAAGAATGAAAATAACGTGTCAAAATCGCATAGCACGAAGGAAAAATTCCTTCGCCTCACAAACGTAGGCACGTCGACCTATAGGTCGACCGTCCATAGGGCTAGGTCGATAGGTCGGTCGACCTAAGCATTAGGATGGTCGAACTTTAGGTCGTCCTCCCTACTTATATATATATTTTCGATTCTTCTTTATTTTTGTTTAATTCATAATTTGCTCATATTAGCTCGGATTCTGATGCTCTATATATGGAAATTGACCAAAAAATTACCGCAGACGCAATGGTGAAACTCCCTTAGCTCAATTCTGATAATTTCACAATGTTATTTTATCATTTCATTAATTTACGAATTAATTATTATGGGTTAAATTTCGGGTTTTACAATATAGTGAGTAAAGCTGCTTCAAACAACATTGAAGACAAAAAAGCGTTCAAGGAGGACGGTTATTGGATCTGTGTTCGATTGCGTTGTTCAGAGTTGACAAGATAAGATCTATCTTCTAATTTTCTAACTTATTGTCCATTTTATACTCAAATAAAATTCTATAGTCTTGTAAAATGAGCAAGACTCTAACTTTAAATGGTATTTCGATATTGCTGAAAATCCCTGCGTTCCTCTCACACCATATGTACCAAATTGTTGAAGTTAAAGTAGTGCTTGTAAGAAGATGCATTACTAGATTACCTTTCTTATTTTGGCAAAGATACTCAAGAATTTGATTAATGTCATAGTTATTACCGAGAGTAATATGTAGCTTTTGAGTTATCTACTTTAATATGTTCTTAGAGTACTCACACTGATAGAATAAATGTTCTCTCCAAAATGTCTCAAACACATGACACAAGTACTAGCACTAGTTGCCACATGAAGACTCTAATAGCATTTCTATGTGGAGTAAATTACAATAAATGTGAAGGATTTATTTTTTACCTCTACCGTTATTATCTTATAATTTATCTTAACACATAGTTTTTTGCCTATATAAGGGACAAGCCAACAACTACCTTATAAGTCAAAATATATAGGGTGTGGCTTATAAATAAACAAAGAAATATATAGGTATATGATAGAAAATTACAAATATCCTATCTCATATGCCCTAATTTTATAAGAATCGATTAACCTAGGCTTTGGTAATAGTGGTAAAAACCTACGTCTCCAAACACACCAATCCAAAGCCCAAAAATCACATTTGAACTCATGTCATGCCAAGAAGTAGAAATCATTAGGTTTTTATGATTTGCATGATATAGAGATAGATAAAATTATAATGTATTCAACACTTTTAGATCTCATTGTGGTAAGAAATAAAATATAAGTGATGAAAATAATCCAAAACAGCATAGCCTCAAAATGATTGTGGTCCATACAAGTGGTGATAAAATAAAGTCCAAATGATAATACAACATAGCCTGGATAATAAATATAAAATACATTTCATAGGAGAGTAAATATACCTTCAGAGCCCTAAGCTGCCTCCTCCACACACTTTGTCTTGATTACTCACCCAGTGCTCTATCCTCTTGTAATAGATGCAAAAAGGGAGACATGGAGAGGATTGGATAAGGTCTAGTGAGTGAATTATATCATTAGTGGTATGGTGTTGGCAAGTAATTAAAGTACAGTTATAACCTACACAACACAAGGGTGTTCCTTAGTGTGTGTGTGTGTGCGTATTGTTCATATATAAGTAGTTACTATCATAACATAGCTTAAATATTCTTAGTATAACTAAATTATGATTATGGAAGTTTCCACTCATAGGCGGAATATACTAAAACTAAACAATTCTAGAAATATGACAGCGTATGGTCTTACCACCTATTTATATATTACGTTGACTTTCCCAATCATAACCGTTTTGCTATACATTAAGTTAACATTCTCAATGATAGTCGTTCATTTGCACCTAATTAGGTATGCCTCATAACATTAAGCCTACACATTCGCATTAGCGATCTCGATGTAATCCTTTGGGTCAACAATCCCAATAATAACTTATCACTTAAGAATTGAGTAACCTTCTTGTTAGCGCATGTATCCTCAGTCCTATATCATTCCACATGTAGAAACAAGGGTGGATTAACATATCTAACCCCTCTTTAGGATTAATAGATACTACCATAATGAATGTCTCTGTCCACTCTTTTTAGCTTTCGCAAATAGGGGATTAGGATCTGCTATGGATGATATGAGCTTTTCATTACGATCAAATAGCACGCTGCATTGAGTGTCATGTTTAACAACTTCATGGTGAGAGCCCAGGACGCCACCAACTTGTTACATGACTCCATTTAGCTACGTGAACATTTGAAAGTCAAGGAAGGAGAAATAAGTATCCCAAATCCATCGTACTTGGCATATAACAGGTCTAGGTTTAACCTGCGCTTGTTGCAGTAATTCAAATATCCAAAATTTAATTTAGTGATCTGATCCCTTACCTACAAATTTTGTTATAGGAATTCAGACGTCTGAATAATGGTTCAATCATCTGAATCTATTCAGTTTTGAAATGATTTCTTTCTGTTTCATAATTTCTAAAATTCTGATGTTTAATCAATAATTCAAATGTCTGGATCAATGTTTCTAGGTCTATTAATCTATTCATATCTTATTGTTTTGTTCGTCTTCTTCGTGAGTTCAAGTATACATGTTAGATTCATTTTTAACAAGTGTTTGCACAATTTCTATTTTGTTAATAGATGACTTTAAGCAGTTTACCTCATCAATTGCTTATTATATTTCGGTCCATTATCCGTGTGTATTTCAATTGATTATCTATATATATTCAAAGGTTAATTATGTTAATATCTAGGTAAATTCAAAGGGATATATTTATTTACTTTCTTATTTATCAGAATCAATCCAAACTTGTTATACAAAAATCAAATCTATAAAATTAGAGGTAGTTTCAATTTAATTTCACCTTTCCTCCTAAAATACAGTGATTATTTTTTTAATTCATTACCTAGGTTTTCCTATCTTCTCAATTCACAAATATTCTTAATTTGATTTGGATTAAAAATCATGTTTTCTATTCTAAGAAGGTATATAAATGAAAATTAATTATTTATTGACAACATAATCATTTTATAGAGACATCCACTCACCTGAAGGGTTGTTTGAAGAAATCCTTTTCCTTATTAGAATTGAATCGATGTCTCCCTTCCTTTATTCCTTGATTTGTTTATGTTGCTCCTTCTCTTTCTCTTTTGATTTGACTCCCTTCCTCTCTCTCTCTTTTGATTTGATTTGTCTACTTTTATCTTTGACCTAGAAATTTAGAGAAGAGAATAAAAGTGACGTTTAGATTATGGAATATTGCAGAGGAGGAAGAAGAAAATATACAAAATTAGGGTTATAATGAAAGGAGTTAGGCTTGACTTTATATTTATAGGTGAAGTCTACGTATAAGAAAGATTAGCACTTATCCTTACATATAAGAAAACCTTTCTTTTTGTTTCCTTAAATAATATAACGTTTATATTCTCCCAATTAATTTCATTAATTATAATTTGAATCAATATTGTTTATATAACTTCATTTAGTTCTGTTTATTATAATTCAAATCAATATTCTACATGTATATTATTATTGGCTATTGTAGGGAATTGTGGATCAATATTTAAACATACATGTGTGTGTGTGTGTGTGTGTGTTGATTGATTTATTCTTGTAATAATTCTTAAACTTAATTTCAAAATAGGTGCAAACCTAAAATTGCATGTTATGGTAAATGATCTATATCTTCTGGACGGTATTCTTTTCTGACATTTTGTACATGAATTTGGACTATAAAATTCTACTTGACATAAGGCAAAGTCATATTTTCCAAATTCTTTCATTTGTAAAGATTTATTTCTTTAGCCTTATATAAAATTTCTAAAATGTCCTTTATAAATAATTATTTATTTTTATTAAAAATATGATGTAGGAAATGAACTGATGGTATTATAGGATGTATTAAGAAAAAAGGAGAGTCGAGATGAAACCCAAGGTAATGCAAATGAAGATGTTCACTCCTTATGCAAAGGGCAAGAAGGCTATGCTGAAAGGAAGGAGTACCAAGATGGTTATTTTGAAGTTTCTTGTTTTAATTATGGAACGAAGGATCACTATGCATATAAGTGTCCAATGCTAAGAAATCAAAGAAAGATTAAGTATCCTAACTATGGTAATGTTGTGCATCGGAAGAAGAATATCAAGAGTTGTACCCTTGATTGTTTACTTTGAAGGGATAAAGGAAAGGACCACTTACCGAAGAGAAAGGCAAGAATTTTATTTTGAAATCTATGACTTTGATTTTTGGTATTTTAATTAGAATACTATTTGATACCCATGCTACACATACATTTAGACTTGGGTTAGGGGATACCTTTTTAGCCACTTCCATATGTGTAGTGAATCTAATAAGGGATATGCCACTCTCACAATTAGATGTGCTAATTAGAGATTGATCTAGGTGGATGCAAGTTTTTATGATCCCTATGTGTATGAATTCATAAGTGTCAGGATTATTCTAGGGATGGGCTGGTTGGAGTGTTACAAGTTATGATGCTAGAATATATTATATTGAAAGGAAAATAGCCTTGAGTTATCTAGACCAAAATGAAAGGGTACTAGTAGTTTGGGAAAGCCTAAACCTAAGTGCAGTGTATTTTTTACCTTAGCATTAAAGGATGGAGGTATCAAAGAAGTACGAGTAGTTAGAGACTTTCCAGATGTGTTCGAACTAGCTTTGGGATTTCCACCGTAGAGAGTGGTAGAGTTTCATATTGAGTCGATAGTGGGATTTGAACCATTTAGTTGAACCATCTATTAGAATGCCTTTAAAGGAGATGGAGGAGTTGAAGAAGCAACTAGTGAAGTTGGAAATAAAGAGCTTTGTAAGGCGTAGTAGTTCACCATGCGGTGCTTTGACTGTATTTGTGAAGAAGCCCGCTGGTTCATTGAGACTGTGTATTTACTGTTGGAATTTAAATAAAAGAACGATGAAGAATAGATATCCCTTGCTGAAGATGGATGTTTTTTTATCAGTTGAATGGAGCTATGGTATTCTCGTGGCTAGATTTGGCTTTAGGGTTCCATCAATTGAGAGTTGCCGAGGTGATTGTTCCTTTTAGTACTTTTAGAATGAGGTATGGTTTATGTGAATGGCTAGTAATGCCATTCGGACTGACTAATAAACCTACGTTCTTTTTGACTCAGTGAATCTGATCTTTTAAGAATAGTTAGACTAATATGTATTGGTGTTAATAAATGGCATTTTGGTAAACTCAAAATATTAGAGAGATCATGAGATTCACCTAAAACTTGTGTTAGAGACGCTGATACAACATAAGTCAAAGGTGAAATTACTAATTATCATCTTTGGAGAATGGAAGTTGTAATTATCGTCTTTGGAGAATGGAAGTTAAGATCCTAAGACATGTTATTTCCAAGGGAGGCATGGCTATAGCCCCTAAGGCCAAACCTGTAAATGGATCAAAGAGACCTAAGATGATTGTAGAGGTCTAGAGATTTCTAGGGTTAGTAGGCTACTATCGAAGATTCATTCTCTCGAATAGTATTTCTAACAACGAAACTTACTCGAAAGAACGAGAGGTATTTGTAGACTAAGGGATGCAAGACGTCATTTGGAGAGTTGAATTTATGATTGACGAATCTCCGGTGTTAGTTATAGCTAAAGGAATTGAGGATATGACTTTTATGTAGATATTTTAAGAGCGAAATTAGGAGCAAGGTTGATGCAAAGAGGCAAAGTGATAACTTATGCATCTAGGTAGTTGCAACCCTATGAAGTTTGATATCCGACACATAACCTGGAGTTAGAATTTAGTGTCTTCACATTAAAGATTTGAAGACATAACCTTTTAAGGGAAATGTTTGAGTTATTTACTGATCACCGATCCTAGAGTTTCTTATTCTCCTAAAAGGAGTTAAATGCAAGACAGTAGAGGTGGTTATAATTTTTGAAATCTTATGAGTTTGGGATAGAGTATACCCCCAGGGAAGGGATATAAAATTGCCGATGGCTTAAGGCGAAGTTAACAAATCTGTGTTTTGGTAATGGTAAAAGCATGAAATGTTCTGGAAACATTAGCTTCCTATAATAAACACTTTTTATTGAGTGCTGGTTCGAGTAGAGCTTTTATGATACTATCATGCTTAAAAGTTCGGTTAGCTCTCATGGAAAGGACTGACAAGAGGCAAAGAGAAGATGCACTCTATGCTAATAGAGCTATCCCCCTAGAGTTGGAAACATAGGCATACTGAAATACTTGAGTCCCGGTATTAACTATCATAGGACTCTATATGCTCTTAATTAGTTCATTTTCAAAGGATTGTACAGTGTAATCATAAAATAACCGAGACTTCTTGGGGTTGTACCTTGCAAAATCAACCATTTAAAAGACTATTCGAAACTGCTTGGGGTTGTAGCTTGTAGGATGAAACTAACAAATGAATTTTTCCTATATAAACTCATGAATTCTCATTTGAGTAGGTTGAGTTTATGGGTTTCCAAATTTCAATTGTTTTCCAAATGTATGACTCTTATTGAGACTATGTCGAAGATGAAGATGGAGAGGAGGCCTTACAATTATTATCTTTTGTAATAGACTACATTTCACTGTATAATGTGAATATTTATTAAGTCCAAGGGGTTACAAGGGTTCGACATCATCATTCGTCAGATCTTTGATGCTACAATGTATTGATGTATATTTTACCCCTACCTGGGTGTGGCTACTAATTTGAAAGAAAATTATGCAAAGACTATTAGGTAATGAACTTTATTTTTAGTTGTTATTTTTACTTAACTGGTGTGTGTATGTGTGTGAAATTTATTCTGTCATTGAAAGATAATTTCAAGGTAATGCACATTCGGGTTTCATCTTTGTGTATCAAAATGTGGGATATTACGATTGACCTTACTTATCTCTGTGTTAATCAATCTCTTAGTTATCTCATATCGAACTAGACCGCCCCTTAAACAATGATTTGATGCTTTTGAAGGTTTCATGGATAGTTATGTGCTCGTACTACCCTTGCAATGATTTTTCTGAAGTTGACAACACATAAGCTTGGGCTATGTCACAATAAGTTATCCAATTATTGTAATTGTTCCAGGATTTGCATCCTTGATGATTTTGGTTTTTAAAGGTAAGATTGCGACTAACCATAGTCACTCATAAGTTAGTGCTATTTAGTTTCCCTTAACTAATTGGCATATTAGGACCAACGAGTATGTCATTTTTAGAGATTTACTTTAGGTTGGTCATTTTCTACACATTTAATTTTAAGTACATTACTGCAGTTTTACATAACATATGGTTTTACAATATTAGAATCAATAAGTTATCATTTCACTTTTCTAATAAGGCTTCTATTGGATTTTGTATTTCTCTAAATCATAAGAGAAATATCAATATCTTTTGATTTCTCTAGTGATTCTTAGGATCCACTTACCTTAGGGTTGTGACCTTGAGTTTGCTCAAGAAGCCATAACCATGCAAGTGGGAATATCTCTTTATTGGTTACAACTCCTAATCGTGGTCTTTTTATCTAATCTCAATTGACCTTAGTTTGCTCAACAAGCCAAGAGAGGTTAGTCATTCTGACCTATTATTTCTTGACGGTGGCATAAATATGCTCCGAGTTTGCCTAACAATTATAAGCATTTATTTTATATTTATAGAAATATACGAAATAGTACTACACATAACAACTATGGCTTGAGTTTGCTAAAAATTAACGCATATGTAAGTAATCAATCTAGTATATAAATGGTAAAGGGAAACATTATTAAAAATTAATAATCTTTAGTAATTTAGAGTGACATCGATTTAAGGAATAATGTATTTCTTAAGAAATACACTCGTGATACAAGTGTTGCACACATCTGATATCATGATATATGTACTATATTTTTTTGAATAACATGAGTGATCCTCTCAAGGAGGAGAGCATTCATGTAATTTTATTATCTTTAAAAAGGTGCTTCCAACAACCCGGTAGGTAGTGAAAAATCCCCATACATAATAAGAAAAGAAAAACCCTCTCATTCTAAAGGTTAGAGCACTAAGATAGCAACTAAGATCCAAGAATATCCGCTCTGAGAAGTGTCCAACAGAGCACAGTGCAATAGAGGTCGGTGAGTTGCGTGCACACATAACTACCCATCAAAATGCAAGCTTAGATCAGTTAGCAAAAGTACACGATTAAAGACATGGTCATGGCATAGACTATCTGATCAATAACAGCATGCTAAACTTGAAAAACTCAACAAAGAAGATAAGCTCTACACATTTATATGTATATATGAAAATATGCATATACATATATGTGACTGGGTAAAGGAAAACTAATAAAATGAAAACCTAGTGATCGAGAAACTATGAGGTGATCGAGCGATTTTACTCGTTAGAAGGATCCACTTGTTTGGAGCTTAAGGCCATTTTATGTTTCCTTATGTTGTGAACAATTTTTACCTTCTAGTTGTCAATTTGCCTATTTAACATTTTAAGAAATTTCTTAAAAGGTATATGTTAGGTAAATTTGTAACTAAGGTTTGCGATCCAATTGTAAATTAACAAATTAATAGCATAAGTCGGGTAAGTGGAACTAGTGCTATCACTGATGTACATCCTTTTGCTTCTTTTGAATCAAAAGACACCAATATGTAATTAAGAAAATAATGTTCGGTAAAATTGTATAATGGTGGGTACATTAGAGTTTGATAACCTTCCAGTAATGATCACAATTGAAATTCCTATTAATTATGTTAAAATAAAGATATGGAGAGTGTTTACTAGAATAGAATTAGTTAAAGGGCACTTATAATAAAGCCATGTTTTATTTTCTAGTTCTGATTTATAGAAAACACGTTTTTTGTCCAAAAGTAGGGTTTTTCCTTTAATAATTCGACTGTGTTTAATTGTATAGGGTTACCTACATGTGTAACTTTTATTTAGAGGAGGCAATAACTTTCCAAATTTGTCTGAAGAGCTTATGCTTGGTCCTAGAGAAATTTAATATTTTTTGTACAGAGTTTGAGGAGTATATTTTGTTATTTTTCCAACATCAAATTTTATATCTCTTTCATTATATAAGTTATCGAACTTAAGCATTGCACTAATTGTTACAAATTGAGTTAATGTGGTACCTTCAAGGGTACGGTTAAAGTTAAATTCCATGGAAATTCATTGTAAGATCTAGAAACTTCATAAATTAAGGCATTTTCAAAATTACAAATATCATAAAGATCCTTGAATTCCACTCTTAAAGGTATATTTGATATCAAGCTATTATGCCAAAAAGAAGTACCATCACTAGAATGAAATATGTGACTAATGCCAAGGCTAAAAAAATTTAAAAATGGATTTGCAAAAGTAAGATATGTTGTTTAGGCAGAGGAGATATTATGAAGGTTATAAGTTCTATCATAAAATTGGTTGGAAATCATTTCTTTCCAAATTAGGTTTTTGTTATTGTTATTAAATTTCTGGAGTTATTCATCCAGTAGAGACATATTGAGATTATGAAGGTTTATGATTTCTAGGCCTCCTTCCTCTTAGGATTTACAAACTGTTTCCTAGTTAACAAGACAATTAATGCCTGTAACGACTCGGTATTTTCAACCATTCGCATCCATTATAAGTGTATAGGTAGACACTCATGCCAGAATTGAATTGCTCAAAATACCGCGTTGTAAATAAAATTTTGGCAAACCTCAGAATATACAGTAAATAAAAATCACAGACACAGAGTATATAAAAATGCAGCGGAAGAAAAAGAGATAGTAGTTCATGAAGCTACTATATAAATATGAGATACATCAGAGTTAAATAAGATACAACAGAAGAGTAATTGGATACATCAGGTACAAATCAGATACATCACTGAACTACTGGATACTGAAACAAAATAGATGGCTGGATCTTCAAGGAAAGCTCCAACGCCGAAGGTGAATCTTGAATGCTAACTCAATCAATCTGACCCGAGCGTAAAGCAAAACACAAAACCCTCGAGTCAGGACATAAATACTTATAAACTGTAAATCAACTCAAGTGAACAGTAACAAAATGCATCAGTAACTTAAAGGATGCTTGGGACCGCCCATCCTCTAAGGATCCGTTAAACTATTTACTATGTAGTAATATACGCTATATACGCAGTGTCTAATCAGTAAAGCATAATCATATAGAAAATAGCGTTAAGGGGATGGTGAACCTTAACGCGGTCGGATCTTTAAAACCAAAATCGTAGTGGGCTCGATATAAGGATATGACACGGCACGCGAGGCAATGCCAGGGTGGATACACCGTTTGCACTCCCGGACCGGTGGTGACGGCAAGCCAGCAGCTTCCGCCCACCTCGAACAATACCCCCGAATCAAAGTGGCACCACCGAATCGAATCACAACAATAATAGAATAGTTTCCGATGGAGCATGCTCGATGAAAGGGTGCGACACTTTGTGTAGCCCGGTATAGCTCCTGTTTTAGTCATATATGCCAACTCACGGGAGTTGGGTCCACGTAATATACCTCGAGAACGTCGCCACCATCCTACTTCATTCTGGAATCTCCACCGCGTACACAGTTGTTAAAGTGGTTTTCGGTATTGTTCGGCTATAAGACAATATCCGATCCCGGTCTCTTTAACAACTAATCGTTATTATAACCCATGGATATTTATTTCAAATAATTTATACTTTCAAGACCAAATATCATACTCATTTCAAAACAATATCACAATTGTATCATTTCCATTTCAAAAATAATTCAATATTATATCATTCAAATAAAACCCAAATTTTCAAATCATTGAATATTTCTTTAAATTTATTAAACTTGAAATATTCCTTTAAATTATCATAGAATTTTGGAAATGTTACCTTAAGGAATCATAGCATTTTTGGAATGTACTACTTTCCACTTTACATTGTATATAATCAAAGTATCGATAAGCTTAAAATTTTAACATGTCAATTTATCATAGCCTTATAGTTAAATAAACTTTCTTACTGTAATATACAATTTAAACCGAAATTCTTATGTTAAGTTAAAAGCACCTTATTAACTTACATTATTATTACAATAAAGAAACTTTATTATTTTAATCATTTAAAGTATGCCATTCACATAAATTAAAACTTGCTTATCAAATGTACGTTATCAACTTACATTTTATTATTACAGTAAGTAACATTTATCATTTTAATCAATTTAAAATACACCATTACATTGATTAAAATCTACGTGTCAAATGTACGTTTTAAATTTTATATTCCTATTACAATAATGAACATTTATTCATTAAATCAATACCACACTACTTAAAACTTTACATGTTTCTTTCTTAATTAAAACTTTACATGTTCTTGCATTAATTAAAACTTTCATGTTCTCTCATAAATTAGGACTTTACACGTTTCTTTCATTAATTAAAAGCTTATACGTTTCTTTCATTAATTAAAACTTATACCTTTCTTTCA
The DNA here is from genome assembly GCA_030765085.1 of Allium cepa. Taxonomy (NCBI): domain Eukaryota; kingdom Viridiplantae; phylum Streptophyta; class Magnoliopsida; order Asparagales; family Amaryllidaceae; genus Allium; species Allium cepa. Next base: position 208,487,151 of record CM060928.1, read on the forward strand.
TTAATTAGGAATTTACATGTTCCTATCATTAATTAGAACACCATACGTTCTTTCATTAATTAAAACCTATACGTTTCTTTCATAAATTAAAACCTATACGTTTCTTTCATAAATTAAAACCTATACGTTTCTTTCATAAATTAAACCTATACGTTTCTTTCATAAATTAAAACCTATACGTTTCTTTCATAAATTAAAACCTATACGTTTCTTTCATAAATTAAAACCTAACATTTCAGATTTATATTACCATTTCACAAATTTAACTAAACTTCCAGTTTATTTAATTAATTTAACATCTTTAGTTAAAACTCAAATTTCACATTTTCAAGTCAGGTTATATTTTAAAATTTCATTTTTCAACAGTCATTTATTCAACCACTTAAATTTATAGAAAAATCAATAATTCTTTAATAAATCACTTAAATTCAAATATAAATCAATTTATCATATTTACCATTTTCCAAATAAAATTAAAGTCCATTTTATTCATGTAACTTAAATATCATTTTTAGTCAAAATTCCAAATTTCAAACATAAGTTATATTTCAAAAATCCAGTTAATCCATTCATAAATTACATTTTTAACACATAGAAAAATCATAATTTATTTATTTTAAAACCTTTCAAAATCTATTTAAATCAAATTTCATAATTTTATATTTTTAAAATACTTAAAATATTCAAAGCACTTTATAGAATAACCACGGGTCTGTATATAGTTTCCTAACCTAGGTCAAGTGATACGGATATGTATCATTTCAATCCGCAGTTTAAAAGGTAAAAATCCGGGTTCTATCATTTCAAACCCGCAATCCCAAGTTTAAATAAATAAATAAAATAACCCAGGCCTATCATTTCAGCCCATAATGATTTTTATCCTAACAGAGAACTTGCAGTGTGATCATATACAGAAATAATATAAACAATGTCAATATCACAATATACAGTCATGTATCAGATGTCAGGTGAAAATTAACAGTTTTAACATGATAATAACATGGTAATAACACGGCATAGCATATCATATGATCATCATTAACTTGCATAAACATTTTACATTACTAAACACTTGTCATCAATCCAGTTTTCATAAGTATATATGTCAGAGTGAGAAAGACTCACTTTTTCCAAAGCTAGAGACCAAAACGACATACAAGCACGACTCCAAAGGCACGACAAGCACAATTTCACGACTTTTGATTTGAGTTGAAAGATAGCCAAGATATGATTTTGTATCAACAACCCAAAACAAAACAAACCAGACACTATATAAACATTCAACATAAAATAACATTGAAACAATTTTGAAATACAAAGCGAAATGAACAAGATAGATTGGACCTTGCTTCAACCACTTCAATGCTTGGCCTAAGGGACACTTATGCTTGGCTATGATGATGCTTTGGCTCAGGCATGACATCATATAGGTTAGGTTTAACATCATATAGGCAAGGCAACAAGTGGAGATGAAGGGAATGAGGCAACAATGGTCAAAAAACATTGTTTTTAGGCATGTAGGTTGCAATTTGAAGGGTTTGGCCACCATAGATGGCTCGGCCATGGTCATGGTTAGTGGAGTAGATGGTGTTGGAGGCATGGAAGAGATGTAGGAGTTTGTGGCTGCGGCTATGGAGAAGAGGCCGATCCAAACTTAGAAGAGAAACAAGGCAAAATTGCATAGAAAAGTAAGAAAGTAGAAAGAAGAGAGGGATTTACCTAATTTTTTTTCTTCAAGGTGGAGGCCATGATTTTTAGGATTTTGGGGCTTCAAAAATTAGTGAATGACAAGAGGAAGTCGGCTGCAAAGGATGGGGAAATGAATGGCTAAGATGAATTGATGTACTAATGACAGAAGAAACTGCAAAAGAAACGGATAAAACGTTTTTCTGTTTCTTAGCTCTTAACCCTTTCAAATTTCTCATATATATTTATATACATCCAAATAACTGAAAATAATTAAAATCTCAGTTAAAATTCGAAAATATAACGAATAAACAAAATAAAAAAATTAAATATTAATTAGATATGATTAAATAAGAAAAATAGCACAGAAAAATGAAAACTAGACTTAAGAATTAGAAATAACTTCAATACACTTTGGAAAAATTTACTTTAATTTAAATACATGTAAAATTAATAAAAATAAAGTAAAACACAGAAAATAAAAGTGAGTGCATAAAATAAATAAATAAATTTTAATTATATATAATTAAAATAAGAAAATGGCTTAAAATTGTAGACTAGGCTTTAAAAATTAGAAATAAATCCAAATGAACTTTAGAAAATCTTCATAGACTTGTAAAAATTTTATAACAAATAAAATAAAAAAAATAAAAGTGCATTCACAAAAAAAAAAAAATTTAATATAATTTATATGAAGAAAATGGCAGAAAATTAGAAAACAGCCTTTAAAAATAGGAAACACATACAGTAAATTTTGGAAAAATTCTATTATCATTTAAAAATATTTAAAAGTCAAAATATACATAATAAAACATATTATCACATATTAAAATAAAATATAACCAAGAAGAAGTAATTTATACAATTTAAAATAGTCATTGTTAAATAACCCTATATACGCACAATATTGTAAAGGGTATAACTTTCACAATTTACATCCAAATTCAACGAAACGAAAAGTGGTGTTCTTATAATTTTATGTACTTTCATAATAAAAGAAAAAGAATTAAATTTTTAAACTTTTAAAATTTTAAGTTGAAAGTCACAGTTTGACTATTTTGACCAAAATCAGCATTTCAGGCAAATATTTCAACTTACACAAGTTTGGGATTATAACTCATAAAAATCAAGATTATATTTAAATAATAAATTTAATCATTTCAAATAAGTAAAATAAGTTTTTAAATCAAAATATTACATTAAAAATAATTAAAATATACAATAAAATAATTACAAAATACAGGGTTGTTACAATGCCACAATAAGAGTTGCCACCTACATATAGGAAATTTCTTATAGTTTTATTGATTTCATCAATTATCCATTTTGGGAAGAGGTAATATGACATCTAGTATATAGGAAGTAAATGATAAGCCCGAGTTTATTAAGATGATTCTGTCAACTCTAGATAAAAGTCTATTGTTCAAATTTGATTGTTTTTTTCTTAATTTTATCATTTATCACGAGCCAATCCTTCATTAGCTTTGTTAGTCTAATCTAGAAACCTAGGTAGCCTATAGGGAACTTCATGGTTTAAGTTAAAGGTGTCTTCCATAAGATTTTTAATGTTGTCTGTATCATTCAAAATTAAAACCTAGCTCTTGTCGAAGTTAATTTTAAGCCCTGAAAGCATTTCAAAGCTATAAAAAATAAACTTGAGAGCAGTGATATGGCAAGGAAGATAGGAAGTAAAAAAGCATTGTATCTTCAGTAAACGGAAGTTGCTAGTGATACATTGCCTACACTACCCAGAATCCCATTCGTAAAAGATATCTTAATGAACCTAGCGAAAACGTTAGCTGCTGGATCAAAGAGTAGAGGTGATAGTGGGTCACCTTTTCATGTTTAGATTGGATTTTATTTCCAAGGATTCCATTAACCATTATACTAGAGTTACCATTTCTGAGCAAGTTCATGATCTAGTTGACCTATCTAGAACCAAATCCCCTAGCCAATGAGAGGTCTTTAAGGAAGAACCGATCTATTGATTCGAAAGTTTAGCAAAATATAATTTTAAGAGGGCATAAACGATATTATTTTTGCAACGGTGGTTGATGATTTCTTAGACTACTACAACCCATCTATGATGTTTCTGCCTATAATGAAAGCGGATTAAGCAATGTCAATTAGATTTTTTATTTTTTCAGTTAGCCTATTTTCTAAGACTTATGAAATAATTTTAAGGGCATTTTATGAATTAGATAGGTCTAAAAAAATTTAGCTCGATCGCTCCCACTTTCGAGTGGAGAAAAATTACTGTAACAACGCGCACCCCATTGGATTTGAATTTTAGGTAAATTGAAAATCGAAGTCCACCAAAGTATGGACCATTGATTTGATATCCTACAAATAAATAAATAAATAAATGCATATTAGAGCACTACTGATATAACTCAAAGCGGAATAATAAAGTATAATAAATCATATAGCCGTTGACCAAGATTGACACTTTCAAGATTTAGCATCCTTGTCAGTGCCGAGCATGCATAAGAAAACCTTTCCTTCCACTGTTCCCGCCTTGCACCAGTACCTGATCCGCCAAAGCTATTACATAGATTGTATTGAGGAGAGGGTCGAAACAACGATCTAGACATTGGTAAATTATACACTTCACCGATTGACTTCCATCACATGTTATATCCATTTATTTTACTTAGTCATCTCGACTCCATATACATGTACGATACGCCACATCTACCCGAAGTAGGCCATAACTACTAATGCATATATGTAAATATATAAGTACCACTATCCCCCAAGGATCATTATACTATCCCCGCTAGTATCCGCAACCCCGCACCTCATCAGGATCCATTATCAATGCGGTATGACGTCCTCATCATCATGCATACTAAGGAACTCCCATAGTGCCAAATAACCATGTCATAATAGTTCAGCTATATTCTATCTGGTTCTGGGGATTTATCTAACTGCTTCATATTATCGACTTAGCTCCACGAACTATTAAGGACTTAGCTCCTCGAACCATTAACGACTTGGATCCTCGGACTATGCCAATTGTTTAAAAGACCTCTCTTAAAGGTTGTATAGACGAGCCCCTTAACAAACAAACTAGCAAACAACTGTGGCGGTGCATGACCTAAATGTGACATATACTAGCAGTAGGTGTAGCCTCTTTAGGAGTAACCCTCATCTTTCGGATGATCACTCGGGTTCCATGATGCTCTCGATCCATATTTAGCTCCTACTCCCAGATATGGTACCAAATACACTGACAAAGCGCCGAGCTTTGCTCAATGTCCCGTTTAGAATGCCTAATGCAATCAAGGCAATAGCCTTCTAAAAGATTGAAGCAGACCCTATTATGGTATTCCTTCACCTATATGTGAGCATATATAATTCCACTGGTCCTACTGTTGGATATGTCTTACATTAGTATAATGTATACACAACTACTGGTAGCCTCTTGTTGTGGATAGACCTATGTTCCGTGACATTACTGGCTTTGCATTCCAGTCCATTTTAATGACTATGTCATTCTCATTTAATCTAAGTTTTTAGCTAACTTACCAATTCACACCTGCCATAAACATATATTTAGGGCTATATGTGTATGTGTGCATATGTATTTACACATATTTAGTTATTACGTCTCCAATGTTCAATTGTTAATAATATTCCATTACTTTTTCATGTGTTTACACCTTATTCCATTAATGTAAATTTTGTGTCATTTACCACTACCTTTTAGCTTAAAAGATTTTAATATTTTTACAGTTTACTTGCCTTTTTATTATTAAATCTATTTAGTATTCCTTTTTATCGCTCACTATCTTCTTTTATTATTAACCTCATTATTTGCTCATTTTATTATTTACTTACCATTTATTGCTTGCTTAACATTTAACTCATCTTTATTTATCTTATTACCTTACCAACCTTTATCGTTTATTATTTGATTTCCAACTTTTTTTTATTGCATGTTTTAATTTTACAGCTGGACATTTATTTGTTATCGCTATTACAAATTTTCAATTCATACTTAGAGACGTTTGCATTTTAAAGTATTGGAATTGCATCTTCCTTAAAAGGAAAGGTTAATAATATAAATTTCTATATCTTATCCAAAAAGAAATTTTTTGATATGTTTGAATTACAAAGAATTATCTTTTCATGATTATTAAGATATACTACAAAGTATGGCAAATCTCCTTATTTTATACCTCTCTTTCTTGTAGGTGTATTCCTTATTATTTCAAACAATACACTATTATTTATGAATATGTACTTGATTAACTATAAAAACTTAAACTGCAACTCCTTACGTTCCAATAGTTCAAAATACTACTTAAACCTCAATAACATATTTTCATAATTTATAGTTCTCATTACTAGCATACATCATTTAATCTACAAATCTGGAACTACCATATAATTTATCAAATTCAGGGACTACTGCTACCCAATAATTTCTAGATTCTTATACATGCTATATTAAATTTTAATTATTAATCATAAAATATATAGGTAGGGTTTTAGATTTCATTGCACTCATGTAATTAAGCCTACAACTCCAAATAATTAAATTTAGGCATACAAGGAATAGATTTACGATGAAATAAATCCAATATTATATAATGTGTATAATTTTTCCCACTCACTTTTTTAGCTTTCTAAATCTTTAAGTCTAATCCCTATTACTCCATTCTAACTTTCCTTTTTTTCCTCTTGGAATACATATACCATGAGGGCACATAATGGTTTTAGAAATTTAGATTGGGATTGGGATTTACTTTTTCTTCGCAGAATTGATTCAACTCTTATTTGTCTTCTCTTTTATTTTATGATATTCTCCATAGAAACATTTATTTAATATACTCTTTTATAATTCTGTATTTCCTAGAATTTATGGAGAAAAGAAAATGATGGAGCTTCACTCTTTGATTTAGAAAATATAAGGAAAAAAGTGAGGGGTTGGGCCTGTATTTATGGACACATGAACCAATTCCATCTTATTTGTATATACATTAAGTGATTATGTTAATTATTACGTTCTTTTAATTCCTTTTTCGTTTATTTCATATAATTTTTGTTCTATCTGATTAATGTTAACATTGCTTACACGTTTAAGTTTCCGCTAACGTTAATTTATTACATTTTGCATGATTAATTAACGTTAATTCCTTTTTTCCGTATTAAGTAAACATTAAATCTAGATAATGTTAGTCAATTACCCTTATTTGATATCGTTTCCTTCCCTTAAATGTTAAGGGTTTTTCTTCCAAACATTCGTTTTAATGTTAATTAATTCTCATTTATTTATTTTCTTTTTAGCACTAGATTAATTTGATTTAACACTGATCTCCTTTAGTTACTTTCTTCCTCTCTTTGGTTTGATTAGATTTAACATAGCCAATTAATTAAATGTTAACATTTATATCTAATGTTTACATTAACATAAATTATTAATACTTATTTACTTCCGTGTCCAATTTATTTAGTTATAAGCTTTCTTAAATAGATTTAATTTGATTGATCGCCCTTAAATAACATTTATATTTGATTTTAACGTTTATACTTAAAGTCTATTTTAATGTTAAGGAATTAACACTTACTTTCTTAGTTGGTTCTAGATTATTTCCGATAAGACAACTTCAAAGGTTAATAACTTTTCACTTGAAGTCCGACAGTAAAACTTTATGTATGAATATCGATCAAAAAATCGCCATTAACCCAACGTTGTAAGTTTCATGGCTAAGTTCTGATGTTTACATGTATTTTTGGGCTTTAAAAATTACTTATTAACAAATTTTCATTTTATTTTATGGGGTGTTACATTCTCCTCTTAAAGAAATTTCATCCTTGACATTCCTCAAGGATCAAATAATGTAACATAGCGTGCAAACAATCTAAGTTATCCAATCAATTAGTGTAAGACCAATTTTGCAGCAAAATATATAAGTGCATGGTATATCACAACATATATGACATGATGCTAAATGATTCTAAATCGGTGCCTTTTATATAAATTAATTCTTTAAATCAATTTTGAAAATATGATGCAAACAACCTACTGACAGTTCTGTACGTATGCAAGTTTTAAAATCAGTAATTTTTGCATTCAAGTTTTTCCACACTTCTACGAATAGAAGAATGGTTCAACCAATTTTGCATTCAATCCCTACCATCTAATACCTAGCATATAATTTTATAACATCCAAAAGTTTATAAACCGATTTTCTAAATCTATATTCTTATGTCGGAAAAGAGCTTAGATGAAGAATTCCATATTTCTATTCTTCTCTTGTGTAACTATCCAACCGTGCCCTTGAACTTTCTCTTTTTTTTCCTAATTCTTTTTCAACTTTTACAAGTATAGTCCACATAAGAAAATTTTACTTTTTAATTTCTCATTTTTAGAAAGTTATTTTAAACAAGTTCGTTCACCTATCGACAATGTATGAAAAAGGAATTCCATAATTAAAATAGTTTTTTCCCACATCACTAACTACCTTTTATTTTACTATTATTTCGGCTAGACGGTAAAACTCATACTTGTTAACCCATTAATTTTTTCCCTATGCTAAGCATGTGACATTCAAAGATAAAAAATTCCCTCCTTTCTATTCAAAACCCTTTTTAATTAATTTCTTTAAATTATTGAAAAATCTCTAAAATTCAGAGATTCATTTTATTTTCATAAAACTATTTTTATTTTTTAAAATCAAAGAATTTTTGAACAAAATTATCCAAAAGTATTTTTTTCAAAACAAGTTGTGCTACATTCTACGTAGTAGTGGTTTAATTAATAGTTTAACAACGCATAATTTTATCACTTTGAATTGGAATATTTATTTTTTGTCAATACTCGGAAAATTGTTTTAAATGACAAATTATTCATTTTTTATTATTATATAATGATAATAATTATTTATAATGGTTTTATAAATATATAAACTTATTTCATAAACATATACAAACTTCATCGCATTTTGATGGTCGACGTCGTATTTTTGTAAATGGATTTTAATATTATTTAAAATTGTTTTTAACTTAAATAATCTTTTTTTAATTATTGAAAGATGGTAAGAAGTTTATTTTCAACTTTTGTTTACCTAAATAAATAGTTTGATTAAAAACTGAAAATATGACCGGAATTCAGATTATCAATTATTTAACAAATAAAAGTTTTGATGGAACGTTATAATGTTGTTAGTTGAAATCTGACATATATACATACATGTACATGCATACACATCTACGCATTCATATACATTTACGTTTAGCACATAAAACATAAGTGGTTTACGTTTAAAACAGTAAACTTACACATCACCTTACAAGGCACAAGGATGGCACATGGAAGGGGAGTGGACTAAGCTGCCTAAGCCTAAGCACATGGTTGTGTAAGAGATATTTGTGCAAATTTTCCAATAAATAGACAAGCACCCCTTTCACAATTTACACACATTTCTTCTTCTCTTCTTGTTTACTTCTTATATTCTCTTCTTTTAGTGGCCTTAGGCGCCATGAGTTTTGGAGAGTGAAGGGGGCTTAGACCGTTGGTTTTTAGAGGAAGGAGGAGGGTAGGTGTAAGCTATGGTTATGGTGGAGGAGGGAGGCCGTGAGCTTAAGGAAGGGAGGTAATCATGGCTGTGTGGTTTAGAAGAGAGAATGGATTTTTTTAGGTGATGTTAGATGAAGTAGAGGATGTTAGAGAACTGTTGTTATAATTGACTGTTGGTAAAGATATTTGGTTTGAAAATTGTGAGTTAATATCACTTTGAATCACATGATAATCACTTGTTTATATAACTTATTAATCACTTAACATTGCTTGCTATTAGTGATAAAAATAGACATTAACTACTTAAAGTTATGCCCTTGATCGCTTAAATGATTGCATATATGGTTGTTTAATATGTTTGGATGATGATTGGTTGATTATATAAAAGTTTGGTTATAATAGATATGACTAATATGATTTATAAGTTGACAATTACATATGATGAGAAATGATAGCTACGTGAATTAACAATACATATCCTGTGAAAAAATATGCACATTACCTAAAATAATATGTATACAACATGTATAAGGCCTCTTTGTTTTCAAAACTAAAAGGAATGTCATTTATAATATTGGAATTTACTTTGGAAAAGTAATGAAGTGAGAAAGTGGAGTTTTGAAATAGATTTGGAATTAGTTTTAAAAAGAAAGGAATTTGAAAAGTGGAGTCTTGAAATTATTTGAAAAATAAAATCTAAGGTTTTATCAATGAAAAAGATAGTTATAAAAGGGGGAATGATATTGAAATATCATATGGTTTAAAATGAAGAATTTAGAATTAAAAAGGTGGGGAAAATGAATATTATAATAATATAATATTATAATAAGTGAAATGAAGTAAAATAGATTTTAAATAAGTAAAATATTGTTTCAAATTTGTCAATAATAGTTTATTATGTTATTAAAATGATTTAAAATTATTTCAGACAAGTTTTATAAAATTTGACTAAAAAGTGAAAATTAGCCGTCGCGTTTCGTCAATTTGCGATTTCACGATTTCAAAAGTTAAACGGATGAGTAGGATAAAATATAAGTTGGAATTCTTTGAAATAAGAATTTTATAGACCCTTGTGGGTGTTTTTTTCAAATGAAAATGAAAAATCAATATTTTATTTAGTAAAATTTGAGACATGTCTAGATCAAGTTTTCAAATTTGTCGTGTTTTGGCAGTTCGTAAAATATAGTTTTCAACACTTTAAAAATGGATAGTTTTAATCATTAAAAATATGAAATAAATTCCAAAAATATGTTAAAATGTTTAAAAGGGATTTGAGTTATAAAAATGGACATATATATAATGGAATAAGTGTTTTGATCTGCAAAGCTTTAAAACCACTATTCATTGGAAATTTAACAACTGAATTTGGCAATTTTTGAATAAATGATTTAGATTTGGATTTCTCTTCCCGAATCTTTTGAAAATGTTTTCTAAATATTTATACAAGCATTTTAAAGGTTTAGTGTCGATCAAATAACTTGACCATCTTATGGTGACAGAGATGTAGTATCTAGGCTGGAGTTTGGAAAACTAGTTGCCTACTCCCCCTAGTTATCCGGATATCCCAATGGAGGGGTTAGTAAATTTGATTTACTCAGACCACATTTTACTATGATAAAAGTAAAGATTTACATAAATCATAGTTTTTAAATAAAGTGTTAGATTTATAAACGGTGTTATAAATAAAGGGATATATTTATAAATGGAATTTTTTTAAATAAAGTAATCAATATTATAAAAGCGGTTTTATAAAATAATAGAATATTTTTAAGTGAAATTTCATAATGGAATATTTTCCAAAGTAAGATAAATGGAAAGTTACTTAGAGTTTTCCAGTGGGTAAACAATATTTTTATATAAATTTTTGGTGGTATAGAGAACATTCTAGTTAAACTATGTATTAAATTCCAAGGGGGGAACTAGTACTATCCAAGGAATTTAAAAGGTGATTTCATTGTTATTCGATGAATAGTGTAGGTTGAAAATAGAAATTGGTATTGAGTACAATTAGTCTAATTTCCATGGATCCCTTTCACTCGATTCTAACTAGTTTGGGTTTACTGTAAACGATATCTTAAATAACATTGTTTTTAACCTTTTAAAGATATGTTTTGGAAATATGAAATCTCCATTAAGATTGAAATTATACTAATAATAGAATATGAAAATATTTTCCTAAGTAATTTAAAGTAAAGTGATTTGAAGATATCTAAAAGTTAAAAGAGGTTTTAATTAACCAAAAGGATTTAACAAAAGAGGCTTAACATTTTTGTAAACACATATACACATCTTTTTACCGATAATTGGTTTGGAGAGATCGGGATCGGATTTGGGTGATTCCTATTTGAAAACCACTTCGAACTAGTATATGTATTTGAAAGTGAAGACATGTTGAAGATAATGATTTTGAAGACGAAGATCTTTATAATATAGGGCTGCTTGCCACTATCCTCGTAATTCCCATATTATATACATATGGTGGTAGTAGCATTTTCATTTTGAAATCTTTAAAGCAAGGACTGTGTAACATCCTGCCTTTTTGTATGATTTAAATCGACGATAAACCACACACGTCAGACTTAAACAATACAGAAGGACGGATTATTATGGGCTAAATAAGAAAAAAGCAGAGAAAAAAGAGAAACAAATGGAATCTTGCAGCGGAACGATAAAAGAGAAAAAAATAGAATCTTGCAGCGGAACGATAAAATATAATAATCAAATAAACAGTTCATGAAGCTGTTTTACAAAATATTCGATTATACTTATACAATACATATCAGAGTTACACATACTAGCGAATAATAAATAATGCAGCAAAACAGTATGAATGCAGTGGAAAAAAAAAAGATAATAGTAATAAAATCTTCATCTTTGTCCTCCAGAAGTAAGGTCTTCACACCTGAAAGGCTGTCCCGAGCGAATTGAAAAGACAAAACACTCGAGTTAGAACTAAAAGATCTTATGTAAGTTAAATAAACGGTAAAATATGACTGGAACGGCGTCAGAGATGTTTACTGGATCTGACATCTCCTATCCGCTGTCAAACGTGAGTGCAGTAACTTAAGAGATGCTCGGGATTCACATCTCCTAAGGATCCGTTAAACTATTTACTATGTAGTAATATTTTGCTATTATAATAATGTCTAATAGAAAAATAAACTTACTTTAGCATTAAGGAGTTAGCCAATCTCTTCCTTAACACAATAATAGTCCCCGTAGTCCATCCAGTATCAGCGCATCTCCTGATCGGGAGACTACCCTAAATACTCCATGGGCTACGGGAGAAAACCAAACTCGTACAAGACGCGCTTGGGTTGGTGATACGGCACACAAGGCAATGCCAGGGTAGATATACCAATTATGCATCCGGGCTGGTGGTAACACGTAGCGCGCAGCTACCGCCCACCTCGAGCCACACCCCCAAATCAAAAATCAAAAGTGTCATCGTATCAATCCAAAAGTCAGAGTATAATATCGAAGGGATGTGTCCGATAAGAGAGGCTACCTCCTTGTCCCGAGAATCACTCCTATTTTAGCCACCTTATGCCAACTCATGGGAGTCGGGTCCACGTATATGACTTAATAGAACGTCGCCACCATTCTACTTCATTTTGGAATCTCCACCACGTATACGGTTGTTAAAGTGGCTTTTGGAGTTGGCAGAGAGTATAACAACTTCTGATCCCGGTCTCTTCAACAACTAAACGTCATTATAACACCACGGTCATTTCAAAATAATTTATACTTCAAAACCACAATATAATATCCATTTCGAAACCATATAAATATGATACCCTTTCAATTTCAAAAAAACCAAATCATTATGATATCATTTTTATAAAAACCCAAATCAATATAATATCATTTTATTTCAAACATATCTCTTTTCCAAAATCATAGCACTTTCAAATTTATAATATTTCGAAATCGACCGCTTGAAATATAACCTTTCACAACATAATACTTCAAATTTCATAGCTTCTAAACCATAACTTTCAAAACTTAAATGGTTTGGATACTCAAACAGTATATAAAATAAAATAGTTTGAATTTAAGATTACTTTATAAAGTAAAATAATTTCCTCGACTTCATAATTTTATTCACTTTAAATTAAATCTCAATTTATAACTTTCAACTCACTTCCAGTTTCAATAAACCATTTCATTTCAATATATTTCAAACTTTGAGTATTAAACAAATTCAATATATTTCAAACTTTGAGTATTAAACAATTTCAAAACTAAGGTTGCTATTTACGATCCACCAATTCAATGTTCTATTATTTAGTTTTGAATATTGGCATAATAAATCCATTACCATTTAAATAAAACTCAAATTTCAAATAACTAAATATTTCCTTCAGTTTATTTATACTTGAAATATTCGTTTAATTCACCTTAAACCAAAATCCAGTTATAAAAATCATACCTTTAAAATCTTAATTTTATTAAATTTCAAATCAATTTCATATTTATCTTCCCACCTTATTCTCATTTAAATTATTATAAGCTCCAAAAATATAATTTAAATAAATATTTAACCATACTATATCTTAATAAAATCAAATTTTATTATTAAACTTCTTTTATACTTTAAACTATACATAGCTTAAAACCAAGAATTTAACTATATATAAATTAACATTTATAAAATATCCAAATCAATATCTCATAAAACCATATATTTCTTTACAACACCATAGAAAATCATTTCAAAATATTTTTATATATAGACCATGGTGTCTGTATATAATTTTCTACCCTATGTCATGCGATACAGATATTTTATGATTTCAATCCATAATTTAAAATAAAAATACGGTTATGTATCATTTAAACCGCAATCCCGAATGAAATAATATCCATAATGCAGTTTATAACAATATAAAACACAACATCCATTCATCCAATATCAATCATCAACGTTTATCACAATCATCATCCAATTCCATCAATATCATCAATATAGAACAGATAATAAATAACAGGTACTTACGGTAGTTTATATTCAATAATAAATTAAATAACAATTTAACTGGCAGTTTATATTCAATAATTAATTAAATAATAATTTAATTCAACTAAATTCAATTTAACTGAGATGATGATTAAAAATATGCCAAACAGTCATAAAAAAATTCAAATCACAAATCAATTTAACAAACATAAGAAATTTTAGAAGTTGTGAGTGGGTTAAAACACTCACCTTTTGCATTTAAATTGAATTTAAATCCAATTTAAACCCAAAATTTGAACAGTCTCCGAATTCACCCAAACCAATGTCAAAATGTTCGAAATTTGAAAAAAATCCTAACAAAAAAAATCATGCGTAAATCGAGTATCGTATGCAAAAGTTATGCATATTAGAACGTTGAAATCAAAATTTAAATAAAATAATAAAAGAGAACGTACATACTAAAAACAAGCCACATCAGCAAGCTTTGACCCGCTTCAAAACTCCTCGTTCCTCGTTCGAACCCTACTTCCCCACGCAAGCCTCCACCAAACGTCCACCTTCTTCTAATTTTTGCTGCGCCTCAGGCGATCTAAAGCCCAATCGAACCCCACTGCAGACCTCGCCACGGCCGACCGCCCCTACTCCGCTCGCGTCGCCACTTCCGGTGGTCCCTAATCCACTCACCGTCGCACGAGAAAACGGCCAACCAAAGCGATTGTCATAGACCTTCAGATTAGAATGAACCATGGATCGAAAGCACACGATCCCCTCTACGCAATAGCGCAACCCGATCGATGATTCGTCGAAAATCCACCGCACGATCAAACCCTCACCAACGAACGGCCGAAACTAACTCGTCCAATTCTGGCCACATCGAAACCCAGATTGAAAAATGAACCACAGAATTGAGATGCGCTCATCGAGAGCTTTCTGACCATATAAAATATGATATAGTTTGTAGAGTTTGAAATTTTGATTTGATTTTGAATTGCAATTGGAGCTAGAATTTGATTGTCTGCCACTGAGGAGGAGAGACAGCTGAATTTTACGTACAGAACATTGAAATAAGGAATAGGCTAGGGTTTATAATAGGGTATTTATAGACAAACCTGAAAATAGAACAGATGGACATGATTGATTTGGGTTTTGAACGAAATTGACCCGAAAAGCCCGTTTCGACTCCGGAACGGAAATAGGTCAACCCATATATCAAAATAGATGTTTTTGAATATTTTAAAAGCAATGGAACAGGTTTCAAGTGCAAATTCCATTGTGTGAAGAAGTTATGCCAAAATCAAATTATTTCAAATTGATTCAAATTAAATTGATTTCTAGGCGTTTCGAGCCCGTACGATCAAACGACAAGTCCGATCGCTACGAAACTTGAAATCCTATTATAATTCATCGTTACGGATCCGATGAAGCTAGTTTCGTCGAAATCCGAGTCAATGGCCAAATGGCTATTTTCTAGTTAGTTAAATAAATTAATATTAAATTAATTAAATAAAATTTCAGTTCAAATTTAATAAATCACAATTCCTCTCATTTTAAATTACTTGGACATTTACCAAAATTTAACACAAATTTAAATGTCACTTTAATGTTGATTCATTGATCAATTTCAGTGTTAAATTTCATTTTCACTAAATCCAGAAATTAAAAATTAAATTTTCAATAATTCCATTGAATTTAATTTTCATTCTTATTATTCAATTCATCATGGTCAAATGGATAAATTTAGTTTTCATTCTTATTATTTAATTTAATTTTCATTCTTATTATTCAATAATTGTAATTACTCCAATTTTTATAGTTCAAATCCCAATAAATTGATAAATCTTTATTCTCATTCTTATAATTCAACAAACTGTCAAATTATGAATAACATTAACATTATTTCCAAATATTATCTTAATTAACATTAACGTAATATTAAATTATAGTTATTGTAACTGATTTCCAATTTTATATTAACAAGCTACATAAATGGTAACATAAAGTAATCGTTACGGTTAACCTTTATTCACATTAATAAGCTTTTATTACTTACCAATCAATGTTACCATTTATTTTCATAATACTAATTTCATCTAATTTCCATTAACTATCTATTATTTTCTTGGTAAATCCAATATTTTATTTATTCGCTTATGTTCCATTTATAGTCAAGTATAACATATTTTCACTAATTGGCATTTCATTCAATCCATTAATTATTAACTTTAATTAGCATTGTTTACCTTGCATTCTCCTTATTATTTCATAAATATGATTCCCAAATATTTTTTTAATTTATATTAACATTGATTCTATCAAATTGCACTTTATTACTATTATTTCATCAATTAATATAACTTTGAATCTGTTTTCCAATTTTCAAATTACAATCAATTTAAACCTTACAATTGTTTCAATTAATTGGGATTGCACTAAGTTAGTTATTTATCAACTTTCTTTAACATTATTACCTAAATTTTCGTTCAGTTACTATTAATCAATATATTATTCATTGGTTAAATCCAACACTTACTTTTATTTACGTATTATCCATTTTAATCAAGTGCACAATTTACACTACTACACTATTGGGATTTTACTCCAGTTGTCTATAATTAGTTTTAATAATCATTGCCACAATTCATTCTTAACATTTACTTCAATATAAATTATAAAATTTTGTTTCTTTCTAAATTAATTACGAAAACCTTATTAATTTAACCAATTTAATTATTGAATTTTACGGGTCGTTGCAGACTGCTCGCTACTAATCCTAGGGGTGATTACAGGATGTGGTTGTACCTTCGGTTTGTCCTGTTCTTGAGAAACTTGCATGGATGAATGTCTGACATTACAACTCTAAGACCGCATACTTTGGTTTTTACAAATGTATATTTGTTTGGTAGTATAGGAGGTAACCCCTCTTACACTTAACACCCTTCACCGAGGTATATAAACTCGAGGGTTGTACTTTTATGGAAATCAATTAATGTGTTATTAGAAATGGCGATGTGGCATTCAAAGTGTGATTTTTTTCTTTGAGAAAGGTAAAACATTACCCCATGCCTCACACATCGATAATGGCAAAAACAGGGTAGATGCGACAGGGCTATATGGGTCGCACCCATTAGAATATGGTCATCACTTTTCTAGATTACCCTCTATATATCAGGTTTGTTGTGTATACGATGAGACGTCTCAGATATGTAAGGAATCACTGGGACGATGTCATACTCGGGACTATCTATGGTAGAGGTAGGCCAGTCTTTTTTTGGTATCGGGCAACGGGGTTATGCCTTAGTGCATACCTCTAGAGATGTACTGTACGGAGGGAAATCCCTTACCTTATCATTGTTGGAATCCAGTCTCCAATACGTGCCTATAACGGACTTAACTGTATACCAAAATATGCTGTCGAATTTAATAAATTTAACAATTTGGGATATTTAATATTATTTGAAAGGGTTTTCAAAGCAATGTCCTTAGAAATAATGCCAAATGATTTGATAAAAATATTTTAGTAATCATAAGATAAAAACTAGTCCGTTTTTGTGTGCGGCGTGGTCTTATGAGACACTCTCCTTTTCAAAGGTTTTGTTTGGCATCAATGTCGATCTATGACACTGTCTTATATATATTTATGATTTGCGTTTCTTATGCCGGTTTGCCAGGCTGGCCTGGGTTTTTTTAATACTTGGGTTAAATCCAAGTAAGTTTTAGGTTTAGCTTAATATGCTTGGAGTTTCTAGAGGAGAGTTGGAGATCTTCATCAACATATGATCGTAGATTATATTACCGCTGCAATTATTTACTATTTTTTATTCAGCATTTTAAAGAACAAAGGTTTATAGCTGTCCAAGCTGAATAGGCTCTGATTCATGTATTTAAATTTTCCACTTTAAAGATTATTGAAATAATATATATTATTCCATTCGTGTGAGATTCTGTTCTATGTTTTTATTTTCTTTTTACCCTTAAACGATCCGCATTTTCGTGCAATTTGAGTTAGAAATATGTGGTTTATTGTCAACTTAAAATGTACAAAAAAGCAGGTCATTACACTAATGAACTCTATTCAATTACACGGTAGATGTCAAATTCAAAAACTTTTATTTTAAATTTTAAATAACAACTAACACACAAGTTCATATATAATTTTGGCTTTTAAGGCATAAGGATAGTGACCCATAGTATCGCAAGAACCTTTCCTTGTCCTTTGCTTTCCCAAATTTATCTCTACAAACCTTTATTACTTTTTCGAGTTATCATTACTTTTATTTTAGTAACTAATTTAATAAATTCCCTAATTTATTTTATAAATTTCCATCCTTTTACATATTTTGCAATAGTTAAGTGTCTACATGAGATTTTCTTACTTACACAGTTTTCCAGTTAATATAGCGTCCATCTAGAAAACCAAATTTCAAAAGGAACTTTTCTCATGTTATTTACGCGTCTTATACAACAGAAACAACTAATGCTTGTAACCCAAACCTAAAAGAAACAATTACTGGAAGCATCCCTTCAACATCAACTGTCATGATGTTGTGGCCTCATTTAAAATTAAGTGGACCTTTCTAACATGTCATTTCACAAAAACCCATGTATCTTAACTTCTTTTTGGCTTCTAATAATTAAAGGACGTCCATATTTCCATTATCATAGCCAATTTTGGTTTAAACTGTGCATCTCCACACTATAGTGGGTAATAAATATAAATTATGTACATTTATAAAATAACTCATTGACAAATTGACTTGGCGGAATAACTTTCCCACCATCTATCTTGCGTACCAACAACCTCTATGTGTGTTTATCATCTTAGTACCCTCTATTACAATCTTCTCTTAATCCAAATCTCTTGATAATGTTATCATATTTTTGGTATTTACTTTCTTTATCCTTGTCTTTCTTGCAAGATTACTATAGAAATCGTAGAAGTGTACTTTCATTATAACTTTATGGATTCTTCATATGGATTGGATGTATGTCAAATAAAGAATTCTTTGGTTCTCACTAATATTCTTTACACTCACCTTTTATTCCATCTTATCTAGGGAGTCATCCCTATCTACTCCACTTTAAAATTTTGGTTCGGGTTTCGCCACTTTTTTTCAAAAATTTGAACATCAAAATTTTGAAGCATATAATCCCACAATTTTTATTCCGAAATGTACAAACTTAGAAACTTTTTATTAAATTCAAAAATGACTTGATGTCTTAATTTTTAAAACTAAAATTTAATTTTTTTTTCTAGAAAGAAATTTCCTTTCCTTTTTCTTCAAATTGACCTTTTATTTTAAAGCCCTTTTTCAACAAAAAGGATTTTTACTTTTGGGATTTTTAAATTGAATAATTTACTAAATTTTATTTTTAAAAAACCCTGTTCTTATACCAAACCACTTAAAAAAATACACTTTACAATGTTTTTAAAACATCTTTTACAATTTTAAACAATAAAAAATGGAATAAACAAGGATACTTCCACCCTATTAATCATTCTATCTCCACTTTCAATTGTGGGTTGAGTCTCTAATATCATGTGAAGGAGACATTTTTAGAGGTATGTGCAATCAATGCGCACCACCATGGAACATATCAATTTTCCTTTGTTCTGCCTTTAATTTCTTATGTTGCTTCTAATTCGATTGCTAGCACTATTTTTAATATGATCTCCTAACGTTATTTCAATTGCTAACATTATTTTACATAAATTTCCAAAAATGTTACTACTATTTAACTTTCTTCTAATTAAACTGCTCTTATTTAAATTGCTTCTATTTATATAACTTTTCTCTCAATTTACTATCTTCTTTATTGAACCATTGCAATGCATTCACTTATTGCTTTACTTTCGGGGTATAATCTTTTTTCCCTTACTTTTTACTCTATTTTAAGCTGTAACACCTCCTATTATCCCCCCTAAACATTCACAACTTAAAAATTTTCATCTTGTAAAATTTGACAAGCTAAACATTTTCTTAATTCATTTTTTTCAAAGGAAATAACTTTTATTAAAGCTCCTTTATCGAAATTTCCAATTTAATTAGTTTTAATTTCTACTAATACTTTTTATTTAAATATAATATAGATATTTTATTTTTCAAAAATTTAATATTTACTTACTTTTTAAAATTAGGTTTTTCTGCCTTTAGATAATTCTTTTAAAAACCATTTCAATATCCTATATATATATATATATATATATATATTCTCAAACCTTTATATTAAAATACCTTAAATCTTTATTTCAAATTCTTTTATAAGGGGTTGGACTTAGAGTGCATTCATCCTCTCTTTTGGACTTTCATTATTTTCTACTTATTTTCTGACTTATCTAATTTTTCTAAATATTAAAATCCAGCCGTTTTCTTGGTGTGACTGTTGTAGGCCTTCATTTGGGAACTTATTTATTCTTGATATCTACAACATGTATACTCTTGCTTTCCCACTTATCTGGACCTACTATACATCATCAGTCGGCAATCGTACAGGGATTTACAACCATATAGCTATGGGGGGCCAACTAGGGAGTCACATACTATCCAGCTTCAGGGACTTACCATGTGCTGTACTCATGTTTTTCATAAGTCAACGCCTTTCCATACGACATATTTCATGTGGGGTAATAAGGGTATGTGTATATCTTCTACTTCATCCATTGTCCTAACTCATAGTCTACTTGTCCGTCTTTTCATAATATGGTTGCAACTATTCTATAGTTGGAATTTATAAGAGTTGGCGTATAATATATATATGTATAAAGGTAAAAATAAAAATAAGTTCACTCAATGTTTCCTAATTTTTAAGATCGCACCTAAGCTTTGATAACAAATGTAACAACCTACACTCCAATGGGCCTGAATTTTTAGTAAATTAAAAACCCAAGTCCACCAAAATACAGATCCTTGGTTTGTATCTAAAATAAATAAATGCATATCAGAGGCTATCGATATAACTCAAAGCGGAATGGTAAAATATAATAAATCATATAGTTATCGATCAAGATTGACAGTTTCAACATCTAGTGTCCTTGTTAGTGCCGAGCATGCATAAGGAAACCTTTCCTTCCATTGTTCTCGCCTTGCACTAGTACCAGTCCTCTAATGTTCGCTTGTGGGTTGTAATGAGGAGAGGGTCATAATAAAGTTTTGGTGACTAGTAAATTATACACTTTATACATAAAATTAGTTTATGTCAATTTCCTTCTATTACATGTTATGTCCTTTTATTTTACTTAGTCATCTCGACTCCACGTACGTGTGCGATACACCCCATCTACTTGAAATAGACCATAATTACATACATCTATGTGTGTGTGTGTATAAGTACCATAGTCCCCATTTGGACCAAGATACTATCCCTACTAGTATACGTAACCCAACACCTCGTCGGGTCCATCATCAAAGCTATATCGCATCCTCGTCGTCGTGCATACCAAGGAACCCATATAATGCCTAATATTGGTGTCATAATAGTTTAGCCATATTCTATCTCTTTTGGGGATATACTAAACTGCTTCATTATTCTAGACTCAGCTCCATGGACTATTAAGGACTCAACTACTCAAACTATTAAGGACTTAGCTCCTCGAACTACTGTAAAAGTTTGAAAGACCTCTTTTAAGGGTATCTAGCCTTGCCTCATAGCAAACAAACTAGCAAACAATTGTGGCAGTGCATGACTAAACGTGACATACACTAGTAGGAAGTGTAGTCTGTTTAGGTGTAACCCTCATCTTTTCACTATCCGCTCAGGACCGATGACGTTCTCGATCTATGTGCAGCTCCTAATCCTGAATATGGTACCTAACACATTGACACGGTGTCAAGCCTTACTCACCATCCTATTTAGATTGCCTAATGCAATCAAGGAAATGCCTCTCCTAAAAGATTAAAGCAGACCCTACTAGGGTATTCCTTCACTTATACGCGAGCGTATAGAATTCCACATGTCTCATAGTTGGATATATCTAGCATCGGTATAACATGTACACAACTGCTGGTAGCCACTTGCGATGGGCAGACTTTTATTGTGTAACACTACTGATCTCGCATTCTAAATCATTTTAATGTCCGTGTCATTCTCATTTAATCTAAGTTATTAGCTAACTTTCTAATTCACACTTCTTATAAATGCATACTTGAGGTTACGTGTGTGTGCGTGTTCATACTTATTTCGTTATTACACCTCCAATAGTCAATTGTTAATAATATTCCTTTAGTTTTTTATCCATTTAGTCATTATTCCATTAATGTCTCTACCTTTTAAATTAAAATATTTAACTATCCCTTACCGTTTACTTCCGCTTTCTATTATTAAATCTATTTACTGTCCCTTTTTATCTTTTACTATCTTCTTTTGGTTGCTAACTACATTATTTACTCATTTATTACTTACTTACCATTTATTAGTTATTTAACTTTTAACTAAACTTTGTTCATCCTTTTACCTTACATACCTTTGTCATTTATAATTTAATTTCCTCCTTTTCTTTATTGCATATGTTAATTTTACAGTTGGACATTTATTTGTTATCACTATTACAAATCTTTAATTCATATTTAGAGACTTTTGCACTTTAAAGTATTAGAATTGCATTTTCCTCAGGTTATTATTGTAAATTTCTATATCTTATCCAGAAAGGAAATTTATGTTAAGTTTGGAATTACAAGGAATTACCTTTTTCGTGGTTATTAAAATAGACAGTACAAAATATGGTAAATCTTTCTATTTTATACATCTCTTTCTTTTTTGAGTATTCCTTGTTATTTTAAAGTATACACTTTTATTTATGAATCTGAACTTTACAATCTATAAAGACTTACCTTGCAACTCCCTACATACCAATAATTTAAAATACTATTTAAAACCCAATAACTTATTTGATAACTTCTTATTCTTATTACTTGCATAAATTATTTAATCTGTAAATCTGGAACTACCATTTAATTTATCAAATTTAAGGACTACTAATATATAATGCTCTCCAGATTCATATACATGCAATATTATATTTAAGTTATCAATCACATAATATGTAGTCAGGGTTTAAATTTTATTATCAGCATATAATTAAGATTCAACTCCAAACAATTAAATTCATGCATACATGAACATATTTAAAATGAAATAAATCTAATATTATGTATAAAAGTATAAAAAATTTCCCACTACTTTTTAATTTTCCAAATCTTTGTAGGATCGATTTCACCCTAGAGGGGGGGGGTGAATAGGGTGATAGTGTAAATTATAAAAATTAATCGCGGAAGCTTATCAATTAATTTAAATTCAGATCACAGAATAGCAGCACAGATATAGCAGAATATAAATAACAGAACAGAACAACACAGAATTTACCCAGCTTCGGCAAAACCCTGCCTACGTGCTGCCCCGAAGGTTTCTACTAGAAATTAGATAGTCCCTCGCTTACACACGTAAACTCGCTATACCCGCTATTGACTAATCTAACTCTACGCTCAAAACCCTGACCACAACTCAACCACCGAGTTGCGAATTCCTAAACTACACACTGTAGTTTGTCCCCTAGTCACACGACTAGAAAATTAAAAACGGTTTAAAAGAAAAATACAATTTAAAAACAATTTAAATACAAAACCCTATTTAATAAAAAAACTAAGCCCAAATTAAAAGGCCGGCCCCTTATTCACTTCTTCAACCCGTTCCTTTTATTTTTTCGTTTGTGAAAAAAATGGCCGCTCCTCTTGCAGATTTAGGGCTTCGTCCCTTTGGTTGTCGCGCTCTTAAATTAGGGTTTCAAATTGAAGTCGCTGCCTTTGTTGGTTGATTGCAATCACTGTTTCTCTGTTTTGCTTCAATTGTTTGCGGCTTCTCCTCCTTGATCGAGTTCGATTGGTTCGGTATGTAATTTGATGCTTTTGTCTTGCTGGTTTTATGTTTGAACTCGATGCAGAAAATTGCCGATGATGATATCAATTTATATAGGGTTTGTAACCCTAGATTTGCGTCGTATATTTTTTACTTGAATTTGTCAACTGATATTTGATCGGCCGTTCGATTTCACTTTGATGCTGAGATGATTTCTGACCTTTTCATATGCGTATATTTTTGTTGCTTGCTTCCTACGGCTTTGATTCGTTTCGTGATGACCACGGTTTCGAATTTGACTTGTTCGTTTGATTGCGACTTGTTCAAAATTAACTTTGGCACGAACTTGATATTGATAGCTTCGGTAGTACTTTCGACCTTAGTTGATTTTTCCTTTGACTTTGCCCAATGTTTAATTTCGTGAATTTTCTTGTACTACTTCGGCCTTGACTTGAGATTCTTCACTATTGTCACATTTGGCTTTGGTCATTTTTGAAATTTTGATCATCCTGTACTTGTGCATTTGCATCATGTATATATATGTGTGTGTTAGCTTTAAATTTGGTCACTTGATCATCTCTGTTGATTGCCCTGTAAAATTTCATGATGACTTCGGTAACTTCGACACGAGCTTGTACTTGGATACATGTGCCTGCTGTCTGGATATCTGCAGTGCATCACCATTGTTCTTTACATTTGTATATAATGTCATTACATGCTGCTTCACCATATTGCATACTTAATGTTGTCACTGTGTTCGACATGGTCTTTGTAGTACTTGGTTACTGGTCGAGTTCATTTGTACATTTGTTCACCTGCACTCTTCGTTTGGTCTACTTGCATTGTTTCTGGCTTCATCTGTAGTCTTGTTCATTGATGGTTTTGGTCGTTGTATTTGCTGGGTACACAGTCTTGACCTGTTGCAGTCCTGTAGTTGCATTCATTGGTCATTTAGCCTTATACCTGTAGTTGTACTGCATTGTGTATATTCATAATACATGTATTGCTGTTGGCTTCGGGTAACTTCGACACTTTCATCTCAAGCTTGTGTAATTTGAACCTGGTTTGGTGTGCATTGTGCCTTGTACTTGCAGTTTGGTCCATTGAGTTGTTGCAATTGAGTTCAAGTTTCTCTGTAACTTCGCTTTTTGCCTTGCATTGACCATGGCTTTTCTTGGTGGTGCATTTTGTTGCGGCCTGTACATGTATTACTAGCTCTGGTTCATCTTTGTTGCTTCACCACAGTTTGCATTTGCCACACTTGTGTTCCATGTTATCAACTGGCCTTGATCATGTTTTGATTCAAAAACTTCTGTTCACCTGCATGTATTGTTGGTTCATTGTGATATTTGTTCATTTGTGTTTCACTGGTAGCACTTGAGTTGTTGACTTCGATCCCGCACTTGGTCTGCACTTGAATTCAGTCTGGACAATGTTGGGAACTCGGTTGTGTATTTGGTATTGTGTATCCACTGCATGTGTCACTGCATATTGATCTTTATGCTTGGATGTTGAGATCATGTTTGCATGCTGAGTTGAATTCATGTGTTATTTGGATTTGACCTTGTGTTGAATTGTTAGTAGTGCTTTTGTTTGATTTGTGAACACGAGTTGGCGGGGCAGTGCACACGTATACGAATGTACACGTGTGTACTGCAGCCACTTATAATTGCCTGTCCCTGATAAAAATACTGATATGCACAGATATTGCACAGTCAAAAATGATGACGAACAACCCAAATAACTGAGGCAAACAATGTTTTCAAAATCATCGTTTCTTTCAAATTTCAAAAATATTTCTCTTTCAATTTTACTGCGTTTGAGAATATTTTTGCAGATTACTCAGATACTGGATTCAAACCGGAATGCAGTTGAAGACAAAAACACGAGTGTGAGTGATATGTAGTGAGGTTAACTGTAAATGTGAAATGTGATGTGATTGTAATCAAAAATGTATATGTATAGTGAGAGCATGAAATTGTACTATTTAAAATTGTAATAAATATTAGTTTGAATAAAATATCTGTTTGAATTCAAATTCTGTGTCATTTAATTTTATTCAGCAAATATTTATTTATTCTATGAAAAATAAAATAGTACATTAACAAATACATTTAAACGAATGTATATATGTTTATTATCATCAAACAAAAATCATATAAGCGCAAAGCGCATATTCAACAATCTCCCCCTTTTGATGATAACAAACATATATTTAAGATTTTGAATGTGTTAAATGTATTTGATCATAGATATATCCTAATTGCTCCCCCTATACAAATGCTTCCTCTCTACACAAAGCTCCCCCTACATATATGCATACAAATAAAAATATATAAATGAGCCTATATGCAAATGGAAAATTATTTGACCTTTGCTTGATTCTATTGGACAAAATCTTAACTTTTCTCTCCCCCTTTTGTTATCTGCAAAGAATAACAGTGTTAGAGAAAATAGAGATAAATTTATCGATATTAACCAACATTAAAACTCAATTGAATATAAATATTAAATTTCAATAAAAAGTCAAACAAAAATCATAAATATTTTGTTAGGCGCATATTCCACTTTTAGAATGATGGAAATGATGTCATCATATAAAACCATACAGTTGTGTCTATTTGTGGTATATTTATATCAGGAATTTGAATATCTACTAACCATGCATAACCGTTAGGACTTTTAAATGAGATTAGTAGTATTCCAATTTTATTTTTAAATAAAATGAATTCAAGTGTCTTCTAACCACGCATAACCATAAGGACTTTTAAATGGGATTAGAATCAACTTGTTTATTTTACAAATCAACTTTTGATATGCGTTCCATACATGCATAAAAGCGAGGACTTTTAAATGGGCATGGAAGCACATAACAAATTCCAAGTAATTCACCCATGCATAACCGTGAGGACTTTTAAATGAGAGTGAATACTTTGGTATTTATTTATTATTATTATTAATTAATTTTTTATTTTAAAAAAATGTGAAAATGAAAAACGAACGATTCCTGTTTAAAGTACCACATATCGACAAACTATATAGAATTTTGATGAGTGATGGTCGTTAGAAATATGATAGATATAGAGATGGTCATGGAATTTTTACCAACAAACAGTTTTATAACTCTTGTTTAGATTTCTAAAGAAATTTATTAATTATACCGTCTCAAGTCATAATATTTGATCAATATTAACACTCATCACTTTTTCAATCACTATTTTTCTTTTCGATAAACATTAGGAAGTCAGATTAGTAAAAATAGTCATTTAAAATCAAATTCAAAAATAATTATGAAATTAATTTTTCAAAAATGACTAACCTGAAACTATGGTCAAACATGATTTTCTCCAGGGGTTTTAAAAGAGAATTTTCTGCTATTTGAAAATTATTTGAAATGAAAATATGCAGATATTTTCTTTGAAAAAAATGATGCAGTTACTAAATGTCTCAACAAAAATCACGTTTCACTAGTAATTTTTCTATCAACTAGATTACCAGTGTAATCTGCATCTGAATTTCTCTCTCACTCAAAATTATCATCAATTGAATTTTATAGACCAAAACATGAAGTGTGCACCAAAACTTTCAAATTCAATTTTAACAACAATTTAAATGACATTCTTTTGAATTTGAAATGAAGCCGTGTAAATAATCGAAAACCGTGAATATAGAGTTAGCCGTATTATAACCAAATGTATCATCATTCAACAAAACACTATTTTTAATCCAAACTGATATATATGAAGTAATTCAAAGAATCTAGAGAATTTTATAGTGTTTTTGGCATAAGAATATAATCGGTCAACTATTTTGAATAAGTTAGAATCAAAAATCATCATCTTTTCATCAATCTCAATATTGGCTGATTTTAATTCAGAATATGGTGCAGATTATCACATTTAATATATCGTTTAAAACATACCATTACCTGTTTTACCTTTACGATATTTTTCGTCGTTGTCCATTGTGATTCTGTCACCTTTATACTAGGCTAAGGAACTTTGTTTTGTTGCCCGTTGCGTTTCTGGAACAGCCAAAATCCAGAGAACACTATTGTTGTTCCTTAGCCTGCCACCACACCTACACGAGAAAAGATTTATGTGAACTATTTGTTTTTATAGGTCCATGATTGTTAGTGGAAGAATATTTCGAAAAACAATTTTGTAAAGACCCAAAACTATTTATAATTGTTCCCTTTGGCACCCAAATTTGTTTAACTTTGAGAGATTTTATATTTGTGCCTTTTGGAACCCAAATCGGTATAGTTTTCACATGTTTGGGTCTATACCAACAATTATTGTGATTGTGTCCATATTTTCTACAAATTGTGCACATGGATTTAGCTTGACTAATATTGCTTTCAACAATTTTCGAACTATTATATCCAAGTCCTTGTCTAACCGAATTAACAGTTTGCTTTCCTAATAGCATATTCAACGATTTTTCACTTTTTGAAAATTTATCCAAAGTCGTTGACAATTGTTGGACTTGTGTTTTGAGAGATTCATTTTCGTTTAACAATTGTGTGCACCTTTTAATAGAATTCTCTCTCCTAGTATTTTCATTCTCTTTTAAAATCAGAATTTCATTTTCAAGTGATTTTATATTGATTTCTGATTTTTTAATTTCTTCTTCGAATGTTGGACACTTATCACACTTAGGGATTCTACGTTGATAGGTTTTAACTAATTGATCAAGTTGTTTATTACATTCTATCAAAGTATCTTTTTGAGATTCAAGTTTGGCGTATTTTTCCCTAAGTCGTTCAAAACAACCGTTTACTTCATGAAAATATATAAGCAACTCAGAATGGGTAAGTTTTGATACCTCACTTGGCTCGTCATCGTCACTGTCAGTTGTATCACCTCGAAGACACAATTCTGCCTTTTCGCTTTCACTGCCAGTGCTTTGATCATTCTCGTCTATTTCATCCCAAGTGGCTGCAAAACTTTTCTTTTTCTGTTTCTTTCCATGGCTGGATTTAATTTGTGGACAATCGGGCTTGATATGGCCGGGTTTGTTGCAATTATAACAAATAAACTTTTGTTCTTCTGAGTAGTCTAGTGCTTTGGCTATTCTGCTTTTTGCTTTTTGATTTCGAGCTGAATTTCCATGTTTTTTATTCCATTTTTTGAATTTCCTTATTAACAGCTCCAATTCTGCTGCTCCATCATCTTCATCGTTATCATCATCACTTTCGATTGTTCCTTTGAGAGCTATTGATTTCTTTTGAGTGTCACCTCCTTCACGCTCTTCTTTGAATTTCATTTCTAGCTCATAAGTGGTGAGGTTTCCGATGAGTTCATCAACTTTAAGTTGTTTTAAATCTTTCGATTCTTGTATGGCAGTTACTTTTGCTTCAAAGCTTCGTGGAAGGACTCTGAGGATTTTCCGGACTATTTGTAACGACCCAGTATTTTCAATCCTTCGCATCCGCACATGTCGGACTTGAATTGTTCAAAATACTGCGTTGTAAAATAAATTTGGCAAAACTCAGAATATGTAGTAAATAAATCACAGAATCACATACATATATCAGAACTCACAGCGGAAATAAAATATACAGTGGTTCATGAAGCCACTATAAAACTTTAACCAAATAGAATTTACATAGTTTAGAATCTGCAATACAGCTGTAGACATAAATAGAAACAGAGTCTTCCAATTTGATTGATTGCAAATAAGATAAAGACTGAAAGGCTTCCGGCAGTATGAATGATCTACGGGATGACATAACTCCGGAGAGAAACTGAAACTGCAACTCAGGCTGACCCGAGCGTAAAAATAAAACATAACACTCGAGTCAGGACATACATACTTATATAATGTAAGCTAATTCAAGTGTACTGTAATATAGAGCAAGTAACTTAAAGGATGCTTGGGACCGCCCATCCTCTAAGGATCCGTCAAACTATTTACTATGTAGTATATTGCGCTATTATACTAGTGTCTATTTATAAAATAAACTTACTTTTAAGTAGCGTTAAGGCTTTACATTTTCCACCTTAACACGTAATAGTCCCAGTAGTCCATCCAATATCATAGCTCCTCCTGATCGGGAAGCAACTAGAGGATACCACACGGGCTACGGGAGAAATCTAAACTCGTACAAGGCGCGGTATGGTAGGTGACACGGCACAACTAGGCAATGCCAGGGTAGATATACCAATTACGCATCCGGGCCGATGGTAACGCGAAGCCGCAGCAACCGCCCACCTCGAAACAACTCCCCAAATCAAAATAGAAGTGGCCACTGAATCAATCCAAAGTCATAGTATAATATCGAAGAGGAGTGTCCGATCAGAGGAATGACCTCATTAACCCGTCGATCGCTCCTGTTTTAGCCACCTTATGCCAACTCACGGGAGTCAGGTCCACGTATTTACCTTACAGGAAACGTCGCCACCAACCTACTTCATTCTGGAATCTCCACCGCGTACACGGTTAGTCAAAGTGGTTTTCGGTATCGACAGAGAGTATGTCCATATCCGATCCCGGTCTCTTTGCCAACCCATCGTTATTATAACACCGTGGTCTTTTAAAACAGTTTATACTTTAAAACCAAAATAAACATTTCTATTTCAAACTATAAACACGATATCATTCAAAACCCAAAACAATATGATACCGTTATATTCAAGTATAATTCTTTTCCAAAAACCATACTGCTTAAAATTTATAATATCTGGAAACCAAATATTTAAATTATATCTTCAAAACATAATATTTTGGAAATTTTACTTTAAAACCATAACTCCCAAACACAATGGTTTGGACATTCAACGGTATATAGAATAAATGGTTTAACTTTATGGTTACTTTGTAAAGAAGATAATTTACATAGCTTTACAAATATATTTCTTTATTTTAAACCATAATTTAAATATCACTTCATGTTCCCAAGACCATTTCAATTCCTATATATATATATATCCAATTGGAGTATTAATATTCAAAACTAAGGTTGGATATTTTTTTCTTTCAACAAATTAGTGTTTATTATTTCGTCTTGAATATTCCCATAAATTCCATAGATAAAACTCCAAAATTATGCCATTAAATAATTTCAAAATTTACTTAACACTAGAATGTTCATCTTAAATTTATTAAGAAAAATCCAGTTATAAATCTCATATCTTAAAGGTCTCCAAAACTTAAACATAAATATAATTTATCAAATTCCTTAAATTTCAAAACAATCAAATTCCAGATTCTATAGCACTTAGGAAATGCTACCTAAAGTTACGGGTAAAACTAGTCCAATTTCAAAAGACAGCATTTAAATGCTTTAGTAGATTGTTTAACTTAATAAATATTTCCAAATATAACTTATATATATATTTCTTAACTGAAATCTTATCCTTTCAAAAATCCAGAATTTCCAAAATAAGTTATATTCCAAAATTTTATTCAAATATTTATTTATTTATTTATTAACATTTATAACTCATTCAAAATCAATATAAAATCCTTTAAAGATATTAAATCAAATATTTAACTTCCAAAATAATTTTAAATATTTCAGAAAATATTATAAGGACCACGGGCCTGTATATAGTTTTCTAGCCTAGGTCAAGTGATACGGATTTATATCATTTCAATCCGTAATTTACAAACCCCGGGTTCTATCATTTCAAACCCGCAATCCCAAGTTAACAGTTAAACAGTTAACATAATAATAGCACAGTAATCATCATTTAGGCCTATCATTTCAGCCCACAACAATCTAAATTTAACAGGGAACTTGCAGTGGTGATTTAAGCAGTAAATAAACAATAATATAATATAACTGCAGAAATAATACAACAGATAATAACTGATGAGGTGTCAATTTAAATGGGATTCATCATTCTACGTTATACTACAGACAGATAATATTTAAATAAAATTTTTACACATACACTTGCGATAATTCACAAAATATATGTACATATGTCTGGTGAGAAATACTCACCTTAAACGCTGCAGTGGATCTAAATCAAACACGGTATCTACTTCGGAAAAAAAAAACGGAAAGCACGATCAAACTTCGGCGGATGCAAAGCCTTGACTTAAATCTATAAGATCCAAATACCAAGTATGCGAATTTAAAAATTTCGGTCAAAGCAAAATGTCAGAACAACTGGAACGAATAGAATAAAAGAAATTTAGTTCAACTTGCTCGACTACTACAACCCGCTAACCGTCTCAACATATCCTGGGCCCATACTTCAACCGTACGCATGCATAAAATAAATTGAATAAATTGCAAAATAAATTGCAAATTTAATGCAATTGATTGAATAAAAAGATGTTATGCACCCAAACAAAACAAATACATGTTTAGACATTATTAAATTATTTCTCACATTTTTAATCATATTTATCATGATCAATTATTTTCATTCTCATATATATTTATTTAAATAAAATGACAATATTGGCAACAAACACAATACTGTTCAAATTATTCGATTTAATCAAATGTAGCCACTAACTACATTCGAATTCATTAAATAATACTTTATTTCACATACATGTTCATCATGTTTAGGCAAATTATTTCTTCTTTTACTTTTATTATTAAACATTAAAAGGTGATTATTGGTATACATCACCAATATCCTTTTATTAACCATAATAAATAAAATCCATTGATATTTATCCACCCAAATTCTCAAATAAGTAGTTAAATTTATTTTTAACCATCTTAAATTTATTTCAACCATTAAAAATTGAAATAAATGTCATTTTATTATATTCACCCAAGATTTATTCATACAATATTGTTTATTTGAATTAAACAACATTTCATATCATTTTCTCCTTATCAATTTATCTTCTCCATTATTAAATTGTAATTCTTTTTTTTTTTCTATGCCTTCCTCTTCAAACTGCACTTATCCAAATCCACAATACCACTAACTACATCATAACTACACTAATTCCATAGTCTAGCTTCCTACAATCAATTTATATCATTTCTTCCAGCCTACTACTAACAAAGTTCTATATGTATTTATAAATGGCACGGCATGATGGGGAAGTAGCTGAGCAAGGAAATCAGAGAACACAAGAAGGAGGAAGGAAAATTGGAAGAAGCAAAGAAATAAACAATGCAAATTATTTACCTGATAGAAGCTTGTACCAGAGAGGGACAAACAAGGAGATATGAAAACTTATGTGAATGAGGCAAAGTATTTATAGATAAACTTGCGAAATAAAAAGGGGAGATAAATAGGCAGGTTTGAAAACGTAAGAAATAAATGCAAGCGTTGATTTTTGAGTGCATGCGTTTAGGCAAGAGATTTATTTCCAGTTCTTCTTGTTTGAACGCTACACGAAAATTGTGATAAATGCATGCGTTGATTTCTCTTTCCAGTTTTATGTTTGAACGATATCACTCTTTTGGATTTTTTTTTTTTAGATAGCTTGCGTGATTTATACCAGTTATAATCTAAATTTAAAGCATGCGTTACTGCAAATTTGAACAGATTTGATTGAGGAAGCAAAACTTGAGCTCTTGCGTGATTTATGGTAAGCAATGAAAAAGCTTTTAACTGAAAAGGCAAAAGTAATAAATGCTTACATAAATATTTACTTGATCAATGGTTCGAAAAATTTATTTATTGCAAAACAAACGCAGTGGAAACAGAGAGATATAATGGGTATGCGAAAATTTGCAAAGATAGGCAAGATTAAATTTTGAATGCATTTAATTTAGGTGAGAGGAAAAATGGCAATTGGAAGAGTTGATATTTTTGTGGATAAGGCTGCGTGAATAAATGAATACAGTGACATGCTCAAGAAACAAATGGTAAGAGGCAAATGTCAAAATGTTAAAAGAATAAAATTTTGTGTCACGCGCAAAGGAAGGCAAATTTGATTTCCATATTCTTCTAATCAATTAATTCCCCTTTAATTGCCTTTAATTGATTTCAATTGATTACCTTATCCCTTTTAATTACCCTCCTTAATTGATTTCAATTAATTACCATATTACCAATTAATTATCCTCCTTTAATTACATACTCAAATTTGGTTACTAACTTAATTAGTTAATTAACCCTTTTTGTTAATTATCAATCCTGCGACGTCTCACATTAATCCGTCCGCTTTGTAGGCACTGGTAGCCGGACTGGTTACACGGGCAGATTTCTCCTACAAAATGGGGATTAACCTCGTGTCCTCATGCCATTAACCAAAAGAATTAACTTATTTATCTTTCATCAATTTTATTAATTTGCATTAATTATTCAATAAATTAATTCTGGTCAACTACTGAAATTTTACAATTAATTTCTCTATTAATTGTCATAAATTTCTTTTTGAAATATCTATTAATTGTCATTAACTCCATTTTAAAATATCCGTATGTGCCTTTATTCAAGTTTTGAATTGCTAACTAGGAATAAGGTAGATTTATCAAATAAATTGATTGTAAGTTTCATTGTTTTAAATTGCTTAACAATGTTCACTGCTAACATAATTAATATGTCAAAATTGAGAATATTCCACCAACATGATTTGCATGTCATAACCTACCAAATTAACATAATTAATTAACTACTTTAATATGTTACAAATTTTCTCCTTTTCATTATTTTTAGGGAATGGGTATAACAACAGATATTATGATAATATCCAAAACATTTAGTTACCACTCACTTCATTATACATTATAAAAATTTCCTTTTTTTTTTCTTCTTAAATTTAGTTACAAAAATCATATTAAATTAACGAGTTTAATTCTCTAAATTAAATATTTAAACAATATTGGTAAACACAATTTATATAAATTATATTTCTAAAAACAAAAAAAATAAAAGAAATAAATAGCTAAAAACTAGGGCTGTTACACTCTCCCCCACTTAAGAACTTTTCGTCCTCGAAAAGGAACAAAAGAAAAGAAACAAAGGAAGATAAGCTAGATAAACAAGAACTTTAAACGAATAGTTCCGGATTTGAAGCACGAAGAAGATCTTCTAGAATCGGTTTTACTCTTTTCAGTTCGACCGTCGGTCTATGGGTGGTAAGCGGTGCTCAGGCCCCGATGAGTAACAAAGATTTTTAAAGATTATAGAAAAGATTTCTAAATAGACTGGTATAAGCAATAGCCTCCTCATTCTGTAGCAGATAGGGAAACCAAGGACACTTAAAGATAGTTTGAAAACAAATAAGATAATAAATTTGCAATCATAATGCTTTGAAATCATTAAATTTATAAATTTGGAAATCATGCTACTAAAATCATAATACCTTTAAAATAATCTTCATTTATACCTTTTAAATTCAATGCCAAACAATATTCATTTCAAGGTTGAAATATTCCTAAGTTCATTTATAAAAAAAAAAATTCCAAAACATTTTATTTTTAGAAACAGCAGCACTCATAATATGCTATAGTAGATATAATAGTATTCCTAATCAGTTTATTATGTACTTAACTCTGAATTTTAACAAATAACCTAACACTTTATTAAAAATACTTATCTTATGAATAAGATATTCCTTCAATAAGTTACCCTTGAATTTCCATTTGAAAACCAATTCTCAATTATCAAAATTTAGTGATATTAGAATACGTCTTAACTATTTATTTAGACATCAATTAAACTATGATTTGAAGATATATAATCCTTACTCCAAAAATATCCCTTTCAAATATATTTTCCTTATTCAAAGATACCTTGTTTATTACACAAACATATTCATTTCAGGAAATAACCTTTTATTAAAATCTCTTGGTTAGATTTACGGCTCCATATTAAATTAATTTGATTATTAAGACATTTGAATAAAATTCCTTAAATTCCTTTTCCTTATTTATCCCCATTAATCTTTTATAACTAAAATTTAAGTGTATAATATTTATTATAACCACTCAAATTTTATTCATAAAATCCTTTTATATTGTATATTATCCAATTACATGTTAACTTTTGAAAATCAAGGTAAGTTATATTAAATGAAATTGGGTGTTATACAAATAAAACTTTCAATTTAATTATCTCCAATTGGAACCTTTTTATTCAAATTTTTGTTATTATATTTATTTTCCTTCCTCAAGATAAACTTTAAGAATTAAATTCCTGATTCCCTTCAAACCATTTAGAGATAACTAAATATATATACCTAATATGTCAAATCAAATCTAAATTATATATCTATATATATTAAGTCATACTTTAGAAATTCAAATCAATTAAAATCTCAAGGAAACACTGTAGCCAGACTACAGAATGGTCTTTTCACTTCGAAACTCGAAAATGAATGTCGATGATGCTGCAGTCATCACCGAAATTATTTTCCAGCGACAAAGAGAAAAGCACTAATTTTAAAATTTCTTTGGAAACAAATTTCTATACAAAAATACTTATTACATCCTTTTAAAATTTAAACACAAGGTTTGAAATCATCAGAAATTTAATTCTCAAGTTTTAGTTTTAAATTCATTTCTGTTTCCAAATTAATTTATAACCATTGTTTTATATTCACTTATTTATTAGACAAACACATGGCTTACAACACCATAAATAAAATCAAAACTATTATCTCTTGACAGCTAGTTAAATTAATTATAAAATTTTGAAAATTATACTCATATATATAATATTAGATTTTAATTTCAAATATAGGAATAAACTTCTCAAACCAGGATAGAGACTCAAATTTGATGAACTCAAATCAAATAGAATTCAAGATAAATTGAAATCAGAAGATCAGAATAAGGAAACTGGGTAAGTCTATATAAGTCGCGGACAACCTTGACCTAGTCATCCGTGACTTAAAGAGCCATATCGATGTGGTTGGGGTAAATCTACATTTGATCCGAAGAGATAGAATTTGGAATAACCAAAGATACTAGCATATAAACCGAGGATAAATATAAATCTCCGGTGAATCAATGCTAATGGTAAAGGAGTTTCACCCCTTTATTAGAATAATGGCGAGACCGCCAATTTACAATAAAGATCATCCGAAGTGGAGTTATGAGATACTCCAGAATCTAAAGCAGATGAAAAAGTGAGGGATACGAATGAGCTTTGGAACCGTAGGGAATGTTCCAA
Source organism: Allium cepa (assembly GCA_030765085.1). Taxonomy (NCBI): domain Eukaryota; kingdom Viridiplantae; phylum Streptophyta; class Magnoliopsida; order Asparagales; family Amaryllidaceae; genus Allium; species Allium cepa. The sequence goes on from CM060928.1 coordinate 208,524,220, forward strand.
AATTCGAAAAGAGAGTGGTTCAATCTCGAATGAACGTGATTCTGTAAATCAAATTTACCATACATTCTAAGTTTTGCCTAGAACCAAAGCTCTGATACCAAATGTAACGACCCAGTATTTTCAACCCTTCGCATCCGCACATGTCGGACTTGAATTGTTCAAAATACTGCGTTGTAAAATAAATTTGGCAAAACTCAGAATATGTAGTAAATAAATCACAGAACCACATACATATATCAGAACTCACAGCGGAAATAAAATATACAGTGGTTCATGAAGCCACTATAAAACTTTAACCAAATAGAATTTACATAGTTTAGAATCTGCAATACAGCTGTAGACATAAATAGAAACAGAGTCTTCCAATTTGATTGATTGCAAATAAGATAAAGACTGAAAGGCTTCCGGCAGTATGAATGATCTACGGGATGACATAACTCCGGAGAGAAACTGAAACTGCAACTCAGGCTGACCCGAGCGTAAAAATAAAACATAACACTCGAGTCAGGACATACATACTTATATAATGTAAGCTAATTCAAGTGTACTGTAATATAGAGCAAGTAACTTAAAGGATGCTTGGGACCGCCCATCCTCTAAGGATCCGTCAAACTATTTACTATGTAGTATATTGCGCTATTATACTAGTGTCTATTTATAAAATAAACTTACTTTTAAGTAGCGTTAAGGCTTTACATTTTCCACCTTAACACGTAATAGTCCCAGTAGTCCATCCAATATCATAGCTCCTCCTGATCGGGAAGCAACTAGAGGATACCACACGGGCTACGGGAGAAATCTAAACTCGTACAAGGCGCGGTATGGTAGGTGACACGGCACAACTAGGCAATGCCAGGGTAGATATACCAATTACGCATCCGGGCCGATGGTAACGCGAAGCCGCAGCAACCGCCCACCTCGAAACAACTCCCCAAATCAAAATAGAAGTGGCCACTGAATCAATCCAAAGTCATAGTATAATATCGAAGAGGAGTGTCCGATTAGAGGAATGACCTCATTAACCCGTCGATCGCTCCTGTTTTAGCCACCTTATGCCAACTCACGGGAGTCGGGTCCACGTATTTACCTTACAGGAAACGTCGCCACCAACCTACTTCATTCTGGAATCTCCACCGCGTACACGGTTAGTCAAAGTGGTTTTCGGTATCGACAGAGAGTATGTCCATATCCGATCCCGGTCTCTTTGCCAACCCATCGTTATTATAACACCGTGGTCTTTTAAAACAGTTTATACTTTAAAACCAAAATAAACATTTCTATTTCAAACTATAAACACGATATCATTCAAAACCCAAAACAATATGATACCGTTATATTCAAGTATAATTCTTTTCCAAAAACCATACTGCTTAAAATTTATAATATCTGGAAACCAAATATTTAAATTATATCTTCAAAACATAATATTTTGGAAATTTTACTTTAAAACCATAACTCTCAAACACAATGGTTTGTACATTCAACGGTATATAGAATAAATGGTTTAACTTTATGGTTACTTTGTAAAGAAGATAATTTACATAGCTTTACAAATATATTTCTTTATTTTAAACCATAATTTAAATATCACTTCATGTTCCCAAGACCATTTCAATTCCTATATATATATCCAATTGGAGTATTAATATTCAAAACTAAGGTTGGATATTTTTTTCTTTCAACAAATTAGTGTTTATTATTTCGTCTTGAATATTCCCATAAATTCCATAGATAAAACTCCAAAATTATGCCATTAAATAATTTCAAAATTTACTTAACACTAGAATGTTCATCTTAAATTTATTAAGAAAAATCCAGTTATAAATCTCATATCTTAAAGGTCTCCAAAACTTAAACATAAATATAATTTATCAAATTCCTTAAATTTCAAAACAATCAAATTCCAGATTCTATAGCACTTAGGAAATGCTACCTAAAGTTACGGGTAAAACTAGTCCAATTTCAAAAGACAGCATTTAAATGCTTTAGTGGATTGTTTAACTTAATAAATATTTCCAAATATAACTTATATATATATTTCTTAACTGAAATCTTATCCTTTCAAAAATCCAGAATTTCCAAAATAAGTTATATTCCAAAATTTTATTCAAATATTTATTTATTTATTTATTAACATTTATAACTCATTCAAAATCAATATAAAATCCTTTAAAGATATTAAATCAAATATTTAACTTCCAAAATAATTTTAAATATTTCAGAAAATATTATAAGGACCACGGGCCTGTATATAGTTTTCTAGCCTAGGTCAAGTGATACGAATTTATATCATTTCAATCCGTAATTTACAAACCCCGGGTTCTATCATTTCAAACCCGCAATCCCAAGTTAACAGTTAAACAGTTAACATAATAATAGCACAGTAATCATCATTTAGGCCTATCATTTCAGCCCACAACAATCTAAATTTAACAGGGAACTTGCAGTGGTGATTTAAGCAGTAAATAAACAATAATATAATATAACTGCAGAAATAATACAACAGATAATAACTGATGAGGTGTCAATTTAAATGGGATTCATCATTCTACGTTATACTACAGACAGATAATATTTAAATAAAATTTTTACACATACACTTGCGATAATTCACAAAATATATGTACATATGTCTGGTGAGAAATACTCACCTTAAACGCTGCAGTGGATCTAAATCAAACACGGTATCTACTTCGAAAAAAAAAAAACGGAAAGCACGATCAAACTTCGGCGGATGCAAAGCCTTGACTTAAATCTATAAGATCCAAATACCAAGTATGCGAATTTAAAAATTTCGGTCAAAGCAAAATTTCAGAACAACTGGAACGAATAGAATAAAAGAAATTTAGTTCAACTTGCTCGACTACTACAACCCGCTAACCGTCTCAACATATCCTAGGCCCATACTTCAACCGTACGCATGCATAAATAAATTGAATAAATTGCAAAATAAATTGCAAATTTAATGCAATTGATTGAATAAAAAGATGTTATGCACCCAAACAAAACAAATACATGTTTAGACATTATTAAATTATTTCTCACATTTTTAATCATATTTATCATGATCAATTATTTTCATTCTCATATATATTTATTTAAATAAAATGACAATATTGGCAACAAACACAATACTGTTCAAATTATTCGATTTAATCAAATGTAGCCACTAACTACATTCGAATTCATTAAATAATACTTTATTTCACATACATGTTCATCATGTTTAGGCAAATTATTTCTTCTTTTACTTTTATTATTAAACATTAAAAGGTGATTATTGGTATACATCACCAATATCCTTTTATTAACCATAATAAATAAAATCCATTGATATTTATCCACCCAAATTCTCAAATAAGTAGTTAAATTTATTTTTAACCATCTTAAATTTATTTCAACCATTAAAAATTGAAATAAATGTCATTTTATTATATTCACCCAAGATTTATTCATACAATATTGTTTATTTGAATTAAACAACATTTCATATCATTTTCTCCTTATCAATTTATCTTCTCCATTATTAAATTGTAATTCTTTTTTTTTTTTCTATGCCTTCCTCTTCAAACTGCACTTATCCAAATCCACAATACCACTAACTACATCATAACTACACTAATTCCATAGTCTAGCTTCCTACAATCAATTTATATCATTTCTTCCAGCCTACTACTAACAAAGTTCTATATGTATTTATAAATGGCACGGCATGATGGGGAAGTAGCCGAGCAAGGAAATCAGAGAACACAAGAAGGAGGAAGGAAAATTGGAAGAAGCAAAGAAATAAACAATGCAAATTATTTACCTGATAGAAGCTTGTACCAGAGAGGGACAAACAAGGAGATATGAAAACTTATGTGAATGAGGCAAAGTATTTATAGATAAACTTGCGAAATAAAAAGGGGAGATAAATAGGCAGGTTTGAAAACGTAAGAAATAAATGCAAGCGTTGATTTTTGAGTGCATGCGTTTAGGCAAGAGATTTATTTCCAGTTCTTCTTGTTTGAACGCTACACGAAAATTGTGATAAATGCATGCGTTGATTTCTCTTTCCAGTTTTATGTTTGAACGATATCACTCTTTTGGATTTTTTTTTTTTTTTTTAGATAGCTTGCGTGATTTATACCAGTTATAATCTAAATTTAAAGCATGCGTTACTGCAAATTTGAACAGATTTGATTGAGGAAGCAAAACTTGAGCTCTTGCGTGATTTATGGTAAGCAATGAAAAAGCTTTTAACTGAAAAGGCAAAAGTAATAAATGCTTACATAAATATTTACTTGATCAATGGTTCGAAAAATTTATTTATTGCAAAACAAACGCAGTGGAAACAGAGAGATATAATGGGTATGCGAAAATTTGCAAAGATAGGCAAGATTAAATTTTGAATGCATTTAATTTAGGTGAGAGGAAAAATGGCAATTGGAAGAGTTGATATTTTTGTGGATAAGGCTGCGTGAATAAATGAATACAGTGGCATGCTCAAGAAACAAATGGTAAGAGGCAAATGTCAAAATGTTAAAAGAATAAAATTTTGTGTCACGCGCAAAGGAAGGCAAATTTGATTTCCATATTCTTCTAATCAATTAATTCCCCTTTAATTGCCTTTAATTGATTTCAATTGATTACCTTATCCCTTTTAATTACCCTCCTTAATTGATTTCAATTAATTACCATATTACCAATTAATTATCCTCCTTTAATTACATACTCAAATTTGGTTACTAACTTAATTAGTTAATTAACCCTTTTTGTTAATTATCAATCCTGCGACATCTCACATTAATCCGTCCGCTTTGTAGGCACTGGTAGCCGGACTGGTTACACGGGCAGATTTCTCCTACAAAATGGGGATTAACCTCGTGTCCTCATGCCATTAACCAAAAGAATTAACTTATTTATCTTTCATCAATTTTATTAATTTGCATTAATTATTCAATAAATTAATTCTGGTCAACTACTGAAATTTTACAATTAATTTCTCTATTAATTGTCATAAATTTCTTTTTGAAATATCTATTAATTGTCATTAACTCCATTTTAAAATATCCGTATGTGCCTTTATTCAAGTTTTGAATTGCTAACTAGGAATAAGGTAGATTTATCAAATAAATTGATTGTAAGTTTCATTGTTTTAAATTGCTTAACAATGTTCACTGCTAACATAATTAATATGTCAAAATTGAGAATATTCCACCAACATGATTTGCATGTCATAACCTACCAAATTAACATAATTAATTAACTACTTTAATATGTTACAAATTTTCTCCTTTTCATTATTTTTAGGGAATGGGTATAACAACAGATATTATGATAATATCCAAAACATTTAGTTACCACTCACTTCATTATACAATATAAAAATTTCCTTTTTTTTTTCTTCTTAAATTTAGTTACAAAAATCATATTAAATTAACGAGTTTAATTCTCTAAATTAAATATTTAAACAATATTGGTAAACACAATTTATATAAATTATATTTCTAAAAACAAAAAAAATAAAAGAAATAAATAGCTAAAAACTAGGGCTGTTACACTATTTCTAATTCGGTGTATGTTTTTCCGAGAGCTTTTGATTTGTATACGATATTGGAGAGTCGTCCGTACATCTCTTTGACATTTTCTTCCTTCGCCATTTTGAAGTTCTCGTATTCGCTGCTTAGCATTGCAAGGGGAGATTCTTTGACTTGAGATGTTCCTTCGTGAGTCACTTCTAGATGTGCCATATTTCCTGCGCAGTTAGACAATGTGAGACACGATTAAATTCAAATTGATCCAATGAACAGATAATAGAATTCATAGCTTTGGCATTAGTATTTTGTAATTTATTTTCTAGTTCTGTCCATTGTTCCTTTGGTTTCTCTATTTCCTGATTATCTACAGTTATAGTTGGTATTCTATAACCTGTCTCAACAATATTCCAAGCATCAATGGTTTTCAGAAAAATTTGCATTCTATTTTTCCAATAAGCATATTCACCATTGAACATTGGTGGTCTAATTATGGATTGACCTTCTGCAAAAGCATTATTAAAAGAAGCCATTTTAAAAATTCAAATTTTTAAAACAAAAACCGATTTTTGAAACACGAATTTTTAAAACAAAAATTGATTTTTGAAACACGAATTTTTACACGAAAATTGGTTTTTGTAAAATCAAAATTTTAAAACAAAAATGGCTTTTGTTCCTAGCTCTTATACCACTTGTAGGATCGATTTCACCCTAGAGGGGGGGTGAATAGGGTGATAGTGTAAATTATAAAAATTAATCGCGGAAGCTTATCAATTAATTTAAATTCAGATCACAGAATAGCAGCACGGATATAGCAGAATATAAATAACAGAACAGAACAACACAGAATTTACCCAGCTTCGGCAAAACCCTGCCTACGTGCTGCCCCCATGGTTTCTACTAGAAATTAGATAGTCCCTCGCTTACACACGTAAACTCGCTATACCCGCTATTGACTAATCTAACTCTACGCTCAAAACCCTGACCACAACTCAACCACCGAGTTGCGAATTCCTAAACTACACACTGTAGTTTGTCCCCTAGTCACACGACTAGAAAATTAAAAACGGTTTAAAAGAAAAATACAATTTAAAAACAATTTAAATACAAAACCCTATTTAATAAAAAAACTAAGCCCAAATTAAAAGGCCGGCCCCTTATTCACTTCTTCAACCTGTTCCTCTTATTTTTTCGTTTGTGAAAAAAATGGCCGCTCCTCTTGCAGATTTAGGGCTTCGTCCCTTTGGTTGCCGTGCTCTTAAATTAGGGTTTCAAATTGAAGTCGCTGCCTTTGTTGGTTGATTGCAATCACTGTTTCTCTGTTTTGCTTCAATTGTTTGCGGCTTCTCCTCCTTGATCGAGTTCGATTGGTTCGGTATGTAATTTGATGCTTTTGTCTTGCTGGTTTTATGTTTGAACTCGATGCAGAAAATTGCCGATGATGATATCAATTTATATAGGGTTTGTAACCCTAGATTTGCGTCGTATATTTTTTACTTGAATTTGTCAACTGATATTTGATCGGCCGTTCGATTTCACTTTGATGCTGAGATGATTTCTGACCTTTTCATATGCGTATATTTTTGTTGCTTGCTTCCCACGGCTTTGATTCGTTTCGTGATGACCACGGTTTCGAATTTGACTTGTTCGTTTGATTGCGACTTGTTCAAAATTAACTTTGGCACGAACTTGATATTGATAGCTTCGGTAGTACTTTCGACCTTAGTTGATTTTTCCTTTGACTTTGCCCAATGTTTAATTTCGTGAATTTTCTTGTACTACTTCGGCCTTGACTTGAGATTCTTCACTATTGTCACATTTGGCTTTGGTCATTTTTGAAATTTTGATCAGCCTGTACTTGTGCATTTGCATCATGTATATATATATATGTGTTAGCTTTAAATTTGGTCACTTGATCATCTATGTTGATTGCCCTGTAAAATTTCATGATGACTTCGGTAACTTCGACACGAGCTTGTACTTGGATACATGTGCCTGCTGTTTGGATATCTGCAGTGCATCACCATTGTTCTTTACATTTGTATATAATGTCATTACATGCTGCTTCACCATATTGCATACTTAATGTTGTCACTGTGTTCGACATGGTCTTTGTAGTACTTGGTTACTGGTCGAGTTCATTTGTACATTTGTTCACCTGCACTCTTCGTTTGGTCTACTTGCATTGTTTCTGGCTTCATCTGTAGTCTTGTTCATTGATGGTTTTGGTCGTTGTATTTGCTGGGTACACAGTCTTGACCTGTTGCAGTCCTGTAGTTGCATTCATTGGTCATTTAGCCTTATACCTGTAGTTGTACTGCATTGTGTATATTCATAATACATGTATTGCTGTTGGCTTCGGGTAACTTCGACACTTTCATCTCAAGCTTGTGTAATTTGAACCTGGTTTGGTGTGCATTGTGCCTTGTACTTGCAGTTTGGTCCATTGAGTTGTTGCAATTGAGTTCAAGTTTCTCTGTAACTTCGCTTTTTGCCTTGCATTGACCATGGCTTTTCTTGGTGGTGCATTTTGTTGCGGCCTGTACATGTATTACTAGCTCTGGTTCATCTTTGTTGCTTCACCACAGTTTGCATTTGCCACACTTGTGTTCCATGTTATCAACTGGCCTTGATCATGTTTTGATTCAAAAACTTCTGTTCACCTGCATGTATTGTTGGTTCATTGTGATATTTGTTCATTTGTGTTTCACTGGTAGCACTTGAGTTGTTGACTTCGATCCCGCACTTGGTCTGCACTTGAATTCAGTCTGGACAATGTTGGGAACTCGGTTGTGTATTTGGTTTTGTGTATCCACTGCATGTGTCACTGCATATTGATCTTTATGCTTGGATGTTGAGATCATGTTTGCATGCTGAGTTGAATTCATGTGTTATTTGGATTTGACCTTGTGTTGAATTGTTAGTAGTGCTTTTGTTTGATTTGTGAACACGAGTTGGCGGGGCAGTGCACACGTATACGAATGTACACGTGTGTACTGCAGCCACTTATAATTGCCTGTCCCTGATAAAAATACTGATATGCACAGATATTGCACAGTCAAAAATGATGACGAACAACCCAAATAACTGAGGCAAACAATGTTTTCAAAATCATCGTTTCTTTCAAATTTCAAAAATATTTCTCTTTCAATTTTACTGCGTTTGAGAATATTTTTGCAGATTACTCAGATGCTGGATTCAAACCGGAATGCAGTTGAAGACAAAAACACGAGTGTGAGTGATATGTAGTGAGGTTAACTGTAAATGTGAAATGTGATGTGATTGTAATCAAAAATGTATATGTATAGTGAGAGCATGAAATTGTACTATTTAAAATTGTAATAAATATTAGTTTGAATAAAATATCTGTTTGAATTCAAATTCTGTGTCATTTAATTTTATTCAGCAAATATTTATTTATTCTATGAAAAATAAAATAGTACATTAACAAATACATTTAAACGAATGTATATATGTTTATTATCATCAAACAAAAATCATATAAGCGCAAAGCGCATATTCAACAATCTTCATATCTAATCACTATTACTCCAGTTTGATTCCCCTTTTTCTTCCTATCGGAACACATATATCATAAGCATGCACGTATGATTAAGAAATTTAGATCTGAGAAGAGATTTGAATTAAATTTAGATTTGGATCAAGATTTATCTTATATTCGCCGAATTTATTCATCCTTTATTATTTTCTCTTTTATTTTCCACTATTCTCCATAAAAATATTTATATAATATATTATTTTATGATTTCTATATTTTATAGAATTTGTGGAGAAAATAAAATGGTGGAGTCTTGATCCTTGATTCAGAAAATATGAGAAGAAAAATGAGAGGTTAGGTATATATTTATAGGCACACGCATCATTCCATCTTATTTGTATATACATTAAGAGTTTATGTTAATTAATGTACGTTCTGTTCTTTAATTCCTTATTTCATACCATTTTTGTTCTAATCGGAGTAATATTAACCTATTTTACACGTTAAGTATCTTCTATCATTAATTAACATTAATTTATTACCATTTTCGCCTGATTATTACTTTAATTTCTTTCTTCCACATTTAATAAACGTTTAGTGTAGTTAACGTCAATCAACTAAAACTATTTCATACTATTTCCTTCCATTAAATGTTATCATTCTTTCTTACTAGTGTTTGTTTTAACATCCATATAAATTAGTTTCTAGGACACACATCCATATAAATTAATTTCAAGACCAAAGTCAGCGGAATAATTACTTTTAAGGATAAAGTTAGTAGTCCAATTACTTTAAGGGACATAATTTCATAGGTTTTAAGGCTTTAGAAACTGATTATTTTGCATTTTGTCCTTAAAAGTAATTATTTCAGTTGTGTGTCACAGAAACTAATTGCATTTGCAAAAGAGCCCTTGTGACTAACTTCCACTTTATTATTTTGTTTATTTCCATTTCAATGCTAATTTGACTTAATATTGACCTCCTTTGATTACTTCCTTCTAATTTTTGATTAGAGTAGATATAACATAGCCAAATAACTAAATATTAAGATTTACATCTAATGTTTAGATTAACGTAAATTATTAACACTTATTTACTTCCCCATCCAATTTATTTACTTATACGTTTTCTTAATTAGATTTAATTTGATTCAGCGCCCTTAATTAACATTTATATTTAACATTAATTTTATAATTAATCCATGTTTTAATGTTAAGTTATTAGCATGTACTTCCTTAATTGGTTTTGAGTTATTTTTGATCTGGAAGCTTTAAACGTTAATAAATTTTTCATTTGAACTCTAATCGAACTTTATATATGAAAACTGACCAAAAAATTACAACGAGCACAATGGTGTAAGTTTCATGGTCAAATTCTGACGTTTACAAAAATTCTATTTTTAGGCGTTGATAATTACTTATTGATTAATTTCTTTTTTATTTTATGGGGTGTTACGATTACATTAGCAAAGTTAAATCTTCCTACATATGCATTTATTCCAAAAATCTATTTTTACGTTTACTTATGTAAGTTTAATTTATTTATACCTTTTATAATTTAATTAACTTATATAAAATGTATATTTTACTAATTAAAATTTTTTTAATTTATTTTCAATCTTGATTTAATTAACTAATTTAATTAATTATTTTAATTAAATTTTATTCGAATTTCAGAGATATTGTTTTATTTATCTTAAATAATTTAAGAAAAATATTTAACTGTAACATTTAAAGTTATTATACATATATTTATGTGTGTATTAACTATTTAATTACTTACTTATTTAATTAAACATTTAATAAATTTCAAAAACCAACGTAATTTGATTTTTGAATTTTTTTCATAGAATTAAAACATTTAAATTTATTGTATAACATTTATAAATTAATTCATATTTTAAACTAAAATTTTAAATTTAAAATATTCAAATAGTAAATCTTTAACTCGTCCAAGGCCCAAATAAGTTTTAGGACTCAAATTTGGTCCATCCTTTCACTATCCATTAGGCTAGGCTAGAAGCCAAAGAAGGAAGCGTACTTAATACTCCAACATCAAGCTTAGACACTCTTATTCTAGATACCTGTTAAATAATAAAGCCTAATAGTTAGCTTAAATGTTGATTAATGTATTTAAATAAACCAATTTAGCTTTGATATCATTGTTTGATCATGTCTATTTGGCAGCGGATGGAATGTAGTAAATTAAAAAACCCTTAATGAATCTTAATGGGTCTATGCAAATAACTAGTTAGTATTCGGATCTAGTCTACATACTAAAATAAATTACTAACGTGTTTATATTTTACATATATAGCATATTTTATTAGACATGATGTGTGTGCACTCGCACGCGCGCGTGTGTATATGACATGATAGTATAAAATAACAACTAAGTAAAGTTTATGTAAAAAATACATATACATACAGACATGTATACATATATATATGTATGAATTTATATTTATTATGTATATATATATATATATGACATTTTCTTACACATATCAGGGGTAATACATGTACTTATATATATATATATGTATGTATATATATATATATATATATGTATATGTTTTGCCAAGGCAAGCTGCATTTATGGTGGTCTGTCCGCTTTGATTAAAATAATAAAATAAGCGTGCGGTAGAAAGACCTTAGCAACTTACAACACATGTTTACATTCCAGCTAGACACTATAACAACTACATGACAAGATACATGACAAATTTCATAAACTATGACATGTAAAGCAACAATCCCTCCTAAGTACCATTGAAAACAAACTTGTAAAAGTATTCCCAATTTGGAACATAGAGAACAAATTACAAATCAACATCTAAATTCCCTCGATGATGAAGTAAAACTTCATAGAAGTTAATTGCAACCAGATTATCATTCTTTTGAAATAGACTTTTACATTAGTCCAAACCTTTAGAAAGCATTCAATGCTTGAACAAGAAAACACAAAATATTCTCCATGATGACAAAACCAGAGAGTAAACAACCATATACTAATTGCATCAAAACAAACCGCAACAACCAAAAGCCAGTACGAGCATAAAATGGCTGAAACTAGCAAACCACTTACAATCAAAAACACAACTAACCACCAAATTCCTGAAAGAGGCAATATAATGAATACACAAAAGTAACATATCATCCATTAACTGCTTACTGAATATGGCATACAGAGATTGATAAACGTCCAAGTAGAAAACTAGAACCAAAGCTATACAAGGGAAGAAGAGGAGAAACCATAATGACGAGTTGAGGAAAAATGGAAGGATCGGCCATCAACTCAAGTAGCAACACCAGTACGAACCAAAAAAACATCCCTATGCAATCGCCAGGCCGCCTAAATGTGAATAGAGGCTGTTGAAACTCTCAACCAAAATCCGTCACAAGTTAACCGGACATTACTTTATACGTTGTACAGTAGTGGCTAGGGAAACCACCAACTTACCAAAGCGCAAGCCCAGAAATCGCCCAAAATAACCTAGCATAGTTGGCAACCCATCCTAGGACAAAAGGAAGAAAAGAAGTATGCTGTGGCCACTTTAGGCTAGAGGCATAAAGGGAGTTTGCATCATGGCAATTTCATATCAAATCCAAGATGAAGGGTGGCACATGACTTAAACCGGAAGAAGCATGATAGTTAGAGACAAAAAAATTAAATAGGATTGCCGCAGCAATAGGGAATGCTGGTTGGGATGGAGGTGAGACGAATAGATATTAGGAGTAGGAGTAGTGAACTGGACTATTGGAAATTGAAAAAACAATAGCAACTTAGAATATAACTCAAGTCCCTATCGATGCAGCTTATATATATGTATGTATGCATATGTATGTATATATATATGTTTAAATATATTAAGATCTATGTATATGTTTTGTATACATATATTGTTAATACCATATGTAGACATACATATAAAAATAAATATAGTCATACTTAAATAAATAATAAAAGATATAAATGTATAATATTCATTCAAAATTATTATTCATATATATATAAATATATATATAACTTGTTAAAATCCATTTAATATTTAAATAAGTAAAATGCTAATAATTTAAATTCGAAATTTAAATTTAAAGTAGAAAATAGGCACAAGGACAAACTTGGAAAAAAATTAGACCGAAGGGCAACAAGTTTCATTTTTAGGCTTAAGGAGAAACTTTGAAAAATTTAGGCTGAAGGACAATGCTAAATATTGCTAGCATTTTGTACAGTGTAAAACTAAATATAATGATAGTTATAACTAGCGTTTTATATAATGTAAAAAAACTGAATATAATGCTAGTTATAACTAGCATTGTCCTTCCGTCTAATTTTCTTTCAAATTTTGTTCTTCAGCTCAAAAATGAAACTTGGTGTCCTTCAGCCTAATTTTTTTTCAAAGTTTGTCCTTATGCCTAATTCCATTTATTTTTAATTCAAATTTAGTTTACTAAATCAAATATATCTAATGCTTAAATGTAAAGCAAATGAGACTATTTTGAAATATGATATACATTTCAATTTCAAAAATTAGTATAAATATCTAATATTTTGACTAAGTAAAATATACTAACTATAAAAATTATATAACTATTTATTTCAACTAAAATTATTTCATAAATAAAATATACAAATATTTATATGTAAACTTTTATACATAAAATAAATATATATTTTTAGTATATAATAATAAATTATTTTCGATCGAGAATAAAATAATTTTTTTAAATAAAGCCGAGAGTTTTGTTATATATATTTGATAGTAATAGAGGTACTTTAACCAAGTAGATCACTCATAACCTATGATCAATTAAACATCCAAAGATACTTCAACAATAATTATGTAGTCAAGGCTTAATACATCCAAAATATTATAATAACCACACAGCTATCTATGTAGCACAATATATATCAATAAATATGATTTTTTTTCATTAATACCTATGTATTTATAATTTTAAATTCAAATAATTAAGTTTAAAGTTCATACCAATGTGTGTTTTCTAATATCCTCTAAACCCGACTATTCCTTCGGACTTCTCTCATGTGTCCAGCTGAGGAAACCACATATGAATCGGAGTTCGTATATGAAAAATATTAAGGTATAAGATGAGCGATATTTTGGTAATTTAGAAATTTAATTAACTAAATAATATTATTATCTTGCCTCCATGTGCCATCCCTAAGCGACTTTCCCTCTAAACCCAACAAACTCGGCTTTGACAGTACCGCATATGCCATTCCGGATACAACTTGAGTCGCCGCCGACCACGTCCTTGAACACAACACGCTTGTGCCATCTTTAGCGCACACCGCCGCCAACTCCGGCTCCAATTGCCATTATCAGCAATCAGCAAGCCAAAACCCTAGTCAGCTAAGTTACACTGCCATGGCCACTTATAAATTAAGTGGCCACCATCATTCGACTCCAATTGTCGATCTCTTCAACCCTATTTAATCAGTTTCACAATTGACGAACAAACTAAAAATCCCTAATTCCAAACCCTAATCGTTGATTTTGACCTTTGATCGTGAATTTTGATCTACATAAGCACAATTATGACAAATGAATACTACCCATCAAATTCTTCGAGTGTTTTACAACGATATAATTCGATGGGTTTGGACACTTTGATATTTGAATCAATTTATAATTAGCGAAAATCATCCACTATTAAAACATGATTAAGAATAATTTTAGATTAAGGAACAAACTGATGTGATGATCCTCTCTAAGGTTTCTAAGCATTAGTTATATAAGCAATGAAGCGAGTTGAATTATATATAACTGTTTGGTCCAAAAGTGATTGCTGCCATGTTTAAACAGATCTGCCCGAAAAGATCTTCATAAGGTTATAAATACAACACACAATTCACTTTTTATTGAAAATTCTTTCTTAATTACTTTAATATTAGAAATGTAAATTTATGGATCTTTAGATTCTTCCTCCTAAAAGAATTATGCCCTCACAATTCCTCAAATACAATTCCTGACCAAATAATTAATTATCATCATGGGTTTAATCGCACAATATGGTGAAATACATAAACTATAGCTTAACTACTAATAAAAATAGTGTATAACCACTACGTAATACTATCAATCATGATACAATACAATTTTTCCATAGCCATGAATTAAATTTTCTACATGTACATATTATAATAACACATGAACTTCCTCAATCATACAATCGAAAATATAATATGTAAAAATAACATTCTATCAACAAAAAGATGAAACAATCTCAATTATTGATTAACCCATATCATGCATATTAATAATTCAACCATAACAAAAGTCCAGAACAAAATATAAGCTAATCAAAACATATATATTCAAATTAATGAATATACATAAATAGTTAACTAGGATATTCCATCAAAATAAAAACACATAATAGTATGGTATCATCACCACACTAACCTATTAATAAATAACACATGTGTGTTAATTCTTATGCTGACTACATATCCATCATAATATGTGTGTCTTCAAAACCATCAATGAACTTCCTCATAATCTCATCTTCATAATAGTCGGTTCATAATAATCGGTGTACCATCATTTCACACCATCTAGAATATCATATGCACCCCTTGTGTTCACATCCTTAAAATAACATGTGCATAGTCATAACTATATCCTTAAATAATTTGTGTGTTGTTGTGACTGCATCCTCAAAATAATATGCCTAGTCATGGCTGGATCCTCAAAATAGTATGACTATCTGTTCATACTGCAACTGCATCAATCCTCGATCTTCGGACCCATCTCATAAGGTCTCTTCCAAATGGCTACCATCATAAGGTCAATGAATACTCACCATCATTAAAGTATTTTATTTTGGGATATATGAGTACTCATTATCATTGGTTTTCTTTTCTCAAATCCATGCCATTTACAGGGACAGGGACTAAATAGCGCATTCTAGTAGTCCAAGATAAAACCAGGTCCTAACGTCAATGGACTCTAGGGGAATTCCTAGCTTGGGTGAGCGTCCTTATACAAGCTTGATTTATGAGCACAAATCAAAACCTTCGAGTATCAACGATCCCTCAACACATATCATAACCATAATAGCGCATCCTAGCTCCATTTCACAAGTACGTATCATACAATTTCTGCTTACGAATCATTACCACAACTCTCATTATAGAGTCGTCAAGTCTGGAATATCTATGTCTGATGTAATCTCTTTAAATCTTTATACCATGATAGAAAATTTGATCTCAAAATCCTCTTATAGTAATTTCTTCATTTGATCACAAGGAACCCACCCAAAATACCAAAGTGGGATCCACGAGTGAGGAGTGTTCCAATATATATTCAAGGAAAACATATTTAGTTTCAATTCAAAGCTTCCATCTACGTTTAAAACCAAAATCCTTTTACCTTCCTTAAATATCACCACCATTTTATAATTTCCTAGAATGTTTTCACCATTAGAATTGTTTTCAAACTAATTTTTAAGAAAACATCATTTTGTAATGGAAACTCTTTGTTAACAATGATTGTGGAAGCTGATAATTATTTGAAAAAAAATGTAGATTTCGAAATGCATATTTCGATACACACACACTAATCCTCCAAAATCGTCATTTTAATTCCTCCATGGTACTCATCAAGTCTTTAGTCACCATAAGTCTCTAATTACTATTCTCATCATCAAGGAACATCTTCAAATCTCTTAGTCATTCTGAATACCTAGTCTTCCTCGGCTTAGTAAACAATGTTATCCCATAATTACTAAATATATATGTCCATTATAAATATTATAATTTCTCTTTTGTACGTCTCTGAAAAAGTTAACATAGGATAACTACATATTCTTACATTTATCGTACATAGCAATAATAAAAGTAGGCAAGCTAACAAGCAAATAAGCAATCAAGTAAACAAACAAATACGTAAACAATAATTAAACTCAATCGCAATAAATCATAAACCAACAATACAAACGAGAGGAAACAAGTCAAACAAGCATAACGTGAGTTAACTAAATAAACAGTTAAATACTTCAATGCACACAAGGAACCAAACATAACCTAATAAGAAATAAATTTACGCAAACAATTCAACCAAAATGAAAAAAATAAAACAAAAATGTCATACTCTGACGTCGAAATGGGTAGTCCCTACACCATTTCACAACCCGCTCTATGGAAGGGAATAAATAGACATTCCTATAACTCCTTTGGGAAAGTCACGTATAAAATCATAAAGGTAACATTGTCATAATGGATGTTAGATAGACTCAAAATTCATCCTACCTTGTCATCTTACATCCCACGTTACGAAGTCCAATTTTACAGTCCTCAAAATTCCCGAGTAAGATGTCTTCTTAATAAAATGCCATGTAACAAACACCTTAAAAGTTTGTTATCCAATCAAATATTTTACTATTTTAACTACTTACTTTCCAAACCAAATCGGCCTCATCTTAGTAAAATATTTTCTTTAAATTATTATAAAACTTGATACTTTATAATACGTATTTTTCCTTATAATATATGTCTAAATATATTCTCAATAAAACAATCTTCAAATCATGTCTTTTAAACCAAATTTGCTCAAAAATATATTTCTTTTCAAACACCATTTATCAAAGAGTACCTATTAAGTGAAAATCCTTACAACAAAATCGATTTCCAAACAAAAAACACATATACTCCTTTGACAAAAAAACTCTCTTAAGTAAATATTTTATCGCTTTCTTTACTAAAGATACTTCACAACAAGTTTCTATTTTTACTTAGATTTGAAGAAGATCTAAATAGAAGCTATTAGCCATGGCTAGAGAAAAATCTTTTACTTCCCATGTTGTTGAAGGCAATGAAGATAACAACAATCAACGGGTTGACCAGAATGTACAACCGGCGGCGGCTGATGCCCCAATCCATCTGGTTACATCACCAAAGCCGACTTTGAAGTCCTGATAAGGAACTATTAAATAGCCACCAATAGCTCAATCAGCAAACCTAGGCCAATATTGACTTGATGAACCAGTTGAAAGAACAATGTAAGAAGACAAGGAGGGAGCTACTCCATATTCAGGATCAGAGAACTCATCCTCATCTAATGACTATCATAAGCAGATGCAGTAAGACAGATACATACAATGTTGGAACGTCATGAGGAAACTACATGATCGACTATTGCTAGAACGCACGGATCGGTACCGAACCCCTAAGGGAATCAATGTAGAACCTTCAAACTTAGGGGCGGTCTTCATATTGCTGGAGGGGCTAACTCTGAACTTGTCATGGCCAACCAAGGTACTGGAACTAGGCAAACATCATTGAACTACAACAGATGATGGGAAGAGTACTACTGAGGAGATAGATCAAGAGCACACTGAGCCAAGGCAACATGGTGTAGCCCGAAGGCATGGGTTGGGCCGTTCACATAAGGTGGAACACGACCATCACTTGGCACCAACTCTTCGAATACCAGACTTAACAGCTATGGTGAAATAGCTGATGAAAGAGAGTCAAGGCCTTACCAACGATGATTGGGCACTTTCCAGCAGTCATACTTCATTCACTGACAACATCCTACATGCCGAGTATCTATAAAGATTTAATATGCCTATGATGCCTGCTTATGCGGGAAAAACTGACCCCGGACAACGTCTCATGAAGTACGAGTGACACATGGACTCCGCTAAGTGCATATGTTTTTCCATTTTTATAGAAGGGGTTGCAACTATATGGTTCACTAAGCTATCACTGCAGTCAATCTCTTCATTCGATGAATTCGCGAGGAAAATCATGGAGCAGTTTCGCGTTCACGTGGCTCACTCCAAAGATACCATTCCCCCCTCAAACTTGATTCAGGCACCGGGGGAGTCACTGAAAAATTATCTCAAAAGGCTTAATACAGCTGGTACAGAAGTCAGTAATCCAAAGGAAGAAGCGATACTGATGGCACTAACTATAGGAGTTGATCTGATTTTGATTTTGGCGATTGGTTGGTGGGAAAGCCTCCTTCTATGTTGGACCATTTTATGCGAATATATCTTGGTACTTAAGGAAGGAGGAGGGAAAGCAGTCTAAAAAGAGAGTTATTGCTGGCCTAAGCACGGATGGAGTACAAAGTAATGTGGTGGTGAAACAGTCCACAGAGAGTTCATGAAAAGTTGAAATTAATGTTTAGAACAAACCAAATGAGCAGAGGCAGTGATAGAAAACAGGACCAAAGATGGGATTTCGAAAGAGGGAAGCCAAGGATCCCATCATTAGATACCTACATGATATTGAACACATCATTTGAGAACATCTATCTATTCACTTGTAATACTATATAGTATAGAAAACCACCTCCGAAGGAACTGATGGAGAAGTAGAGAAAAACATGGAAGTACTATAGATTCCATGAAAGTTATGATCATATTATAGATGAGTGCCACCACCTCTGTGATGTCATTGAAAATTTGGTTCGTGAAAGGAAATTGCGACAGTTCTTTAGAGCTTCGTAGATTGGAGGGCAGAGGATATCTGACCTCAATAAAGGACAAGCTCCGCCTAATGATGAGGAACCTGGATGGATGGGAGGAAGGTTAGCTATTAACACCATTGTTAGAGGACCACATCCGACCGACAAAAGTTGGAACAAAATGGAATGTTACATGAATGTTGTAAGGCATGTTGATATTGAGTGTGGCATGAACATGAAAGAGGGTGATCCGATAAAGAAGTAGAGAACCATGGCTGAAAATATCGTGTTTTGAAGTAGAAATGCAGACAAGATAGAGCCCCTACTATAGACCCAATGGTGATCTCAACTATGATTGGCCCTGCCTTGGTGAGAAAGATTCTGATTGATTACAAAGGTTCTGTTAATACCATTTTTAAGAAGGCCTATGACCAGATGCTACTGGACGCCAAAGAATTGATACCGTGAAAATCCCATATCCATGGCTTTAACAGTATTGCTACCAAAGCGGTAGGTTACGTCAAGCTACCGATGGAATTGGGAGACAATAACCGTAGAAGAGTGCGGATGCTTCCATTTGTCTTGATGGATGTGAACTCTCCGTACAATGCTTTTTTGGGCCAACCAGCCCTTGTTGAATTCAGGATAGCATCGCCCCTTAGTTTTAACACTTAAATACCCAACAAAGAATGGCATGGGAATTATTCATGGAGATTAGACAATAGGCTGTGCCTTCTGTGTTGTAGAGTTGAGGGATGCTAAGTGAAAGGAAAAAGGAAAGGATGTGGAGACGTCTCTCTACATCAAAAATAATGAAGTTTAGCAATTAGCGTCCGAGTCTTGGCTCGAGCACCACAATCGATTCTATAAAGATATAGTCCTGATAGTTGAGGAAGAAGGGCCCAATGGACCTAACATTGCACCCGCTGAACTGATGATTGACACCACGGTCGGCCACGATGACCCATCATAGATCTTGAAGATCAGATCATAGCTTAGCGCAACAAGGTTGAAAGAATTGGATGGCTTTCTCTAGATAAACCTTGATGTGCTCACTTGGACCTAATCTGACATGTGTGGGGTGTCGCCAGCCATTGCGAGCCATGCATTTAATATCGACGCGAGGTATGTGTCGGTGAAATAAAAATGATGCAGCATGGATTAGAGAGATCTGCTGAATTTAAGGAGGAGGTGGATAAACTCAAAAACAATGGGTTCATCCATGATGCCCTCTATCCGAAATGGGTATTCAATCCTGTACTCAGGAGAAAGGCTAATAGAAAGTGGAGAACATGCGTTGACCATTCAGACCTGAATAAAACATGCCTGAAGGGTAGCTTTCCACTTCTAAGGATCGACTGGCTTGTAGACTCAACCATTAGACATGAGTTGCTTTCGTTTATGGATGCATACTCTTGTTATAATCAGAACCTAATGCACGTCCTGACTAGGAACACACTTGCTTCATCACCGACCTGAGATTCTACTGCTACATTATGATGCCATTCGGGTTGAAGAACGTTGGAACTACTTATCAAAGATCAATCAACGGGATGTTCAAAGATCAGATCAGGCATCAATGGAAGTATTTATAGATAATATGCTCGTGAAGTCACGATGATCAAACGACAACATTGATGATTTATCGGTGATGTTTAATGTTCTTCGAAAATGTGGAATGAAACTCGATCTCTTGAAATGCTCTTTCGGCATTGTGCCAAGGAAATTCTTGGATTTCTTTGTTAACTTTCGAAACGAAGCCAATCCCGAGAAGATTCAAACGATAAGAGGTATCCAAACATAAAAAATGATTAAGCAAGTGCAAAGCCTAAATGGGAAGGTCGATGCCCTGAGTCGATTCATCTCCAGAGCCACCGGTAAGTGCATTTCCTTCTTCGACTTAATCAGAAACACATTTCAAGCTCTGGTACACCACTTAAAGAGACCCCTCATTTTATCTCAGCCAAACTAGATCACAAAGACTTGTACATCTATTTAGCAAGGTCAGTATATGCCATAAGTGTCGCGCTGCTACGTGAAAAGAATCAGATTCAAAGGCCACCATACTATGTTAGCAAACGATTGATAGGTTCTAAAAGGAATTATATGAAATTGGAGAAGCTCACATACTGCTTGTTGATTATGTCAAGGATCCGCTTTTATTTTCAGGCTCACCGCATCAATGTCTTTATCGACCGGTCATTGCGACAAGTCCTACAGCGACTTGAGAAGTATAGCAGATTATTGAAGTGGAACACCGAACTGGGCCAGTTTGATATCATTTATCTCCCATGAAGAGTCATCCAGGGATAGGTTATTGGTGGGCTTCATAGCTGAATTCATTGTACAAGATGACTCTTCTAAAAGCAGTAAAGAGCCTCCCATCCAATAGAAAATGTACATGGATGGAGTATCTAACAATAGGTGCTCTAACACCAGAGTTATATTAGTCACTCCCGAGGAATGCTCGATTTTCTACACACTTAAACTTGACTTCCCTGCGACAAATAACGAAGCTGAATATGAGGCCTTGATCGCCGATCTTAAGCTTGCTAGGGAGCTGGGAGTGCAAGCTTTGCAAATTTTCTGTGATTCCCAACTGGTCGTGTGCCAAATAAAAGGAGAATATCAAGCCTAGGTAGGGAGAATTTCTCCTTACCTCAATTGGGTTCAGGAGCTATTAACCGATCTTAAGCATTACAACAACACATACGTTCCTAGAAAACATAATGACAAAGCTGACTCACTGGCCAAACTTGCTAGTTCCAAGGATGCCTAGCAAATGGGCATGGTCCTGGTTGAAACACTTAGCACTCTGTGTATTGACCAAATGGAGACTGATTGGATCCTGGAGATGGAGCCGGTGAAGGAGTCATGGATGACTCCGATAAGAGATATTTGCAAAGGGAATCCTTCTTGAATAGAGGGACGATAAATAATAGGTCCTTCATAATGCTTCATGATACATCCTTCAAGAAGGAGTCATGTATAGGAAGGATTTCTTTATCCCCTTGCTTCGGTGCATCGTTAACGATGAAATCAAGTGAGAATTAAGAGAATTCCATGAAGACGAATGTGGTGATAATGCCGGAGGCAAATCTTAGCAAAGAAGATACTTCGCTATGGTTATTACTAGCAAACTGTCAATCGAGACATAGCTGATTATGCTAGACGATGTGACAAGTGCCAGGTATTCACAAAGATTTCGAGAGCCCCATCGATGGAGATTACTCAAATGATCACTCCATTGCCGTTTTCTTCTTGGAATATTAACATCACTGGCTCCATACCGATTTTCAAAGGTGGCATGAAGTACGCCATCGTAATTGTCGATTACTTTACTAAATGGGCTGAAGCTGAACCATTGGTCACGTTCATCATGAAGAAAATAATCAACTTTGTTGTTCGAAACATCATATGCCATTTTGGTCTCCCCAGGACAATCATCATTGACAATGGGAACCAATTCGACAATGCTGAATTCAAAGACTTCTTCCGCCGGCATCGAACTGAGAAAAGATTTGCAGTAGTCGCTTACCCTCAAGCCAATGGACAAGTAGAATTTTTAATAAAATCATAAAGTCCATTTGAAGAAGCATTTGGAAAAGGCTAGAGGCAAATGGGTTGATAAACTCCCATTATCTCTATAGGCATACAAAACCACCCATAAGTCCGCACTTGCCACACTCCATTTGCCCTTGCCTATGGCTCTAAAGTCCCTTCTCATCAAGTGACTTACTTTGACCCCAAAAAACATAGATCTCCTTTGGGAATCCCTAGACGTGGTCGATGAGAAGCACGAAGAAGCTGACTTAAGAGTAGCTGCACACGGAAACTAAGTCGCCCGATATAAAAATGTTAAAGTCCGAGATAGGACCTTTGAAATTGGCGATCTCATCTTGAAATGGATCTTTCCTGGCCCCGTAAAATAGGTCTGAGATGGGAAGGACCATATGTCAACAATTAGAAACTTGGAGATGGAACTTTCAGGCTAACGACTGTTGATGGCATTACACTCCCTAGAGTGTGGAATAGCAAGCATTTACGATGCTATTTCATCTAGTTGTATTCCATTTAGAACTTTCGTTTGCATTTTACTTCGAAGCCGTGTAATAAGACAGACTTTATTATTTCCCTTTTAGTTGGCAATAACACTTGAGATTTCCTCTATATCTGTGAATTTTTTATGCTTAGTAAAATAGTTGTGAAATGCGGTCGACTTACATCTACGTATGCCTAATATAGCCTAGCGAGCACTTTGAGTCTGGTGCCAATAAAGCCCTTGGGTCCATGATCGAATTGATCAAAATGAACGTGAATCGGCCATTCATCTATTAACTCTTGCCTACGATCCGACGGGCTAGGTATAAAACCAAAATGGATGTGATTCAATCGTTTATAAACTAAATCCATCCCTCGATCTAATTGGAGGAATACTAAACAGAAGTGGACTGTCCACTCTTCAACTTTTGCTCCAAACTTAAGGGAAAAGGAACTAACTAAGAGAAATGTGGTTCGACCACTCACTAGAATAGCTCCAATCCCTAGAGAGTGGGCTGGAGTATAAAAATCAAACGGGTATGATTGATCGCCAATTGATTAACTCTTATCCCCAGAGTGCAGATAAGAGTATAAATTAATAAATGGGCACGACTCGATTATTCATTCACCAACTCTTACCCGAACCCGACTAGAGGAGTATAAACTTGTAATGGATGGGATACGTCCGTCTATGAGCTAACTCCGCCAACCTAAGGGCGGGGGCAGGAATAAAATCATTTAATCACTGAATACGATAACGTAACACTATGGCTCGTGCCTTATGGTTTGATACCACTTAAGGCCATGACTAAAAGGGGGTCTTGAGATGAACTTATCGGATCGACGCCCAAAGAAACAAGCGATCGAATAACATTACAACTTAATCGATGAGCGATAAATTACAATTACGTTGATTGGAAAATTTAATAGCTCAAACACTTAGGGAAATTCACACAAAAGATAAACGAAAACGAAATAGTTTTTTATTTACAAGAAAAAACTTGGAAAGCTAAGTACGAGTGATTCTTAGAATTATAAACCAAAATCGGGGTCATACCCACACAACCTCGGTCGCTAAAAAGAAACTAGCTACCTAGCTATAAATAACCCAACTGAGTCAGCAACTAGTTCTTATCCTTCCTGGGGTTCTCCGACATAGATTCACTAGAGTTCTCATATTTGCCTTTCCACTTTGACCTTCCTTCACCCTTGCCACTCTTAGGTGAAATGCTTTTAGCGATAGAAATGGTAGCGGACTCATCTTGAGGTACGGAAGGGTCGACCTCTTCAGGGACTATACCATAAGGCAGTATGACTTAGAGTGGAATAACATCTACCTCGGCACACTCCCTTTTGATTTGCCTGTCTAGCTCTTCCTTTTCGAAGCGCTCCTTCAAGCTATGTTTATCTGTATGCTTAGAGGCATGGGTTACCACAACATTATTTGTCTCATCTTGGACTTTTTGATCATCGATTTTTTCTTCATTCAAATCCCTTATAACTTCGGCATCCAGGCAGGGAGTCGCGGTGAATTGGACAATCAGGACCTTCTGCGAAGTGGCGACTATTGTAGACACCGTGGTCAGTATGTACTATCCCAGGATGGCTTCACCACCTGAAGCACGAATGGGTGCAGACAAACTTGCAATTTTGCAAGGTTCAATAGGTAAGCCTGTGACTTTCGTATGCAAGATGCAAAGTTTCTCAAACATCTGGGAGGTAAATGACATACATTCTTTGAATTGACCATCTATTGATGCTGGAGTGCTGCCTTCAAGAATTAGAGATAGCCTAAAGACTTGTGGATTTCAAGATGATTTGGATAGTAGCCTATCTAATTTTCAAGGGCATGAGAAGTTGAGGCACTAATTGCTTGACTTGTGAAAGGGTATTGAGAGCCAGACCTGGTGGCTTCATTGCCATCCTTCCCTTTCTCGGGGATCGCTGTGTCACTAAGTAAACAAATTCGAGCAGCCTTGAGTTCGTCAGGCTCTTCATCATGCAAGATTTCACGCATAAGCTTCTCTTCATCAACCTACACCACCAAGGTATTTCTTCTTCAGCTCAACAATATAGTCTTAGGCTTCGATTAGCAACTCAAGGTACCCCTCTCTAAGGAAGTGAAGGATCAAAGTAACCTTCTCCAAGGAAGTGATGGTTGCATTTCATGAGGATACTTGCATTATAATATATCAACATGGGGTTAAAGTCTTCCTTTATCTTTGTTTGACCATCCTCCATAGCTTCCTCTTTGAGGATCTCCATTTGCGCAAATTTTTTATCAGCATCAATCTTGGTCAAACGAACCTCGATGGCCTCCTTGCAATATCGTTGAGACTCTAGTTAGGCCTAAAGTTCATCTTGTCTTTCCTTCTTAAGCTCCACCTTAAGCTATCAAATATGAAGGGCCAAGGTGCCATTATCTTGTTTGTGCACCCTTTTCCTTCTGCAAAATGTCCGTCTCAAGAGCTAAAGTGCCACTGCAAACGAACAGCGATGTCCAGTTCAACTTGATGCACTTTCATGAAAGTTCCATTGCTTTAGAAGATTCATTGGCACTTTTCTCAATGTTGGCCAGCTTTGTATTCACCCCATTGACTTCTTCATCCAAGTGTTTGATGATGTCTTTATTGTCAATCACTTCGAGAGTTAAGTGATTGATCTTGTGCTTCCTTTCAATTGACACATCAGAAATCCTCTTGGCTACATAAAGAGTTGTGCCATGCCGGATAGACATCATTAAATTAAGAGGGTAATGTGTCTTTGGTCTTTGGAGGAATTGAATGCAAAGCAAGAACAAATTTGAACTCATCAAAGCATAACTTAGGAAATGTGGCCTTGAGCTTGGCCAACTTTTCTGTAGCAGTGGCACTGAGTTGGAGCTAAGAGGGACCATTTACCATGCCTATGAGAAGATATACCAAGGCTTCCTATGCTAGTTTGACATTCAGAAGATGGTAAGGTGCCGAAAGAACCCGAATGTTGCTTAGGTGGTGCAGTCGAAGTAGGGGCGTGAGTTAATGACTTGCTACTACTATAGACGATGGGGTATGGATCGGCACCCATGCGGTGAGAAGACTAGGACTTTGACTTCTACTGGGATGAGGAATGTCTGGATTAATGACTTCTGCCCAGTCCTCCCATCTGTCATGGCCTTTTTTTTCCTGTCCAGGCTCTCGACCAGAGCACGGACCTCGACTGGACCTAAAATATGATAGCTTAGAATATGATGATACCTTCAAGCAATCGTAGTTGCGATAGATCCCATGGAACCCACAAAAAACAAATTTTTACGAGAATTGCCAAAATTAAAGATGGATAGGTATCATACGGTGCAGTGCATGTGATAATAAGTTTCCTAGTATCCCCCTAGTGGACCAGGTACTGGAGCTTTACTAGCCAGAGTAGTCTCTCCTACGCTAATTGGAGGAATGACAACACTAATTTGAATAGGAGAGTCGGACCCCCCAAGGCTTATATTAGCAAATCATAACTCCCGACATCATTTGGTAGTAGGATATCCGACAATCCCTCGAATAAATTTTCTAGAGCCAAAGAAGTAGATTTAATCCACAACAGTGGTGGTTGGCTTCGGCTGCTTAGCGACTTTCCTTTTGTGAAGCTTGTAAACGAGCCTCTTTCTTCTTCTCTTATTTGGGACAGGAAGCCGTGTGTCTTAGGAAGATCCGACCGCAAGCTCATGGCTTGAACCTGCATCACCACAACAAGGCTCATTAGCATCTCCCCTTATTTCTCCTTCTTTGGCGACATCCTAAGCTTCCTTCACTGGGGGCACAATAGGTTTAACCTCACCACCTCCCTACTAAATAGTGCCTTTTCTCCCTCTCACTTCGTCATTAGCATTCCCTGTCAACCCGGTACTATGACTCTCTTCTAACAAGCCCAAGGCAAAGAGATGCTCATCTATGATAAAAGATCTATCATCTCTATCTTCTGGAGGTATATTCCTAAGCTCAACGATAACCTCTAAATAACTATCACCGATAGGATGTGGATAAATACTTGCAAGGTTAAAAGAACTGCTCATTTCAAAGTACGACCTGAATAAAAGAATTCAAGATTGAGCAAAACGACACTCACGTCCTTCTAAGCATCATCCCCTAAAGCTGAGCATACAGCGCACATAAACCCACTCATCCTTGAAAGCACTTAGATTATTTCGTGCACCAGTCACAAATTGATAATTATTGATTGACTTAAGAAATGTATATGAGAGGCTTTCATTTTGTCGCCTGAAATTGAAGGTGAATATAATGTCCTCCGGAGTTGGTTCATGGTATAAGAATTTAAGGAATATCATGTATGTACGGTAAAGAAAGGCATATCTATTCAGATGCAACTGGGCCGGAGCCAATCTTAAATGATGTAACGTCTTCTAGATGAATGGGTTAAAAGGCAGGATGAATCCTGCCCGGTACATATATATATTACAGGTAGTATATCCTTCCAAAGGTGAGTGAGCTCTGTCATTACGAGACGGCACTCGTACATCCTCATACGTTATCCCGTGTTTGATGTAAATTCTACAAAGAGAAGCCTCATTAATTCTTGAAGCCATTGAATCTTTTGAGTTCTCTAAAAATATGGCATCTTCTAAAGTGTCAGGAGCTGGTCCATCTTCTGCTCCTGGATTCACATGAGTTTCAGTTACTTGTTGAGAATTTTTAGGCTATTCTGATTGATTGCCCAGAGTGTGCCAAGTAGATATTATTGCAAAGCTTGACTCAACATCAGAATCACCGTGTGAAGCAGTCTGTTTAGTGGCGATAGCAGCTAAACGCTCCAAGCGTTTGGAACCCATAGCTATCAAACTTAGTAGATAGTCATATTAGAGAATGAAAAATGTTACCTTATGTAAAGTGTAAACTAGTGTAGTGTGGTGTAGTGTTGTGCATTGTATTGATAAACAAATCAAAATTAAAGTGACAGGTGTGACGAGACTCTGGACTTGAGCAGAGTGGCCGTCATCACTGACCATCCCAACTGGCTTTTATGTCGATGGTTGTGCATTTTATCTATGTTACGGGATTGGTTATCGGCATGTTGAAGTCAGGTATTTTCATACGAGTATATATGAGCATCCAAATCTTTTCGAGGCATATGTTACGGTCCAAGTTCACATTCAAGCTCTAAGTCGTATGCATGTGCATTAAAGTCCAAGTACTCAAATCATGTTCAAGTCCCATTCCAAAGTTCAAGTGTTTATATTCAAGTACAAAGTCACATGCATTCATCCCAAAGTCCAAGTATGCAATTACGTTTATGTGTTTGAGTTTAAGTTCAATAACTGATAATGGTTAAGTCCCCCTAGGAAAAGGGATCGTACCCGAATCCTCACTTAGGTAGTGCTTACTTATGCCATTTCAAACTCCAAATTCCCATAACCGATCCCTCCTTACTGATCGATCTATCCAATCTAACCACATTGATCCCTCCAACATGCCATGGCCGATCCCATCATGTTGAATCAAGATATCTTCACTCTATTAAGCCGTAGTTGATCTATATAAACCAGAGTCTTTTCACACTACACTCCTCAATCTGTTTTTCATTCCCATCAACATGAAACTTAAAATAAATCCAACTCATCTCAATTCAAATTCGAAACCCAGCTGTATAGGAAAATGAAGAGCGATTCAAGGTCGAAACTCGAGGGGTCGGCCTATGATGAAGAATGGGTTTGGATTCAACTTGAAATTAGGTCGAGACCTAATATAAGTTGAGAAGCAATTTGGATGGATTTATGATCAAGATGAAGATGAATTGTGGAGGAGATGCTTGATTTTTTAGGTTTGATCTTTTTAATGACGGCTGCAAGGAAGAACAAGGGTTCTGTAGTTAAATGAAAGAAGTGAGGGAGGACTAGCTATATATTTAGCTTAGATAAAGAAGAAGGTTGCAATCTAAAAGCACAAAGTGGCCGAGTGTTTAAAAAAAGGGGATCGGTACCAATCTCCCTGCCTAGGGGATTGGTACCAAACCTCTAATTCAAAAAAAAAAAGATTTACCCTCTATACCACAACCGAACCCCCATAATTCAGTCTATAAACGTGAAAGCACCGCCTAGTCTCAAGCGCTCCAGTCCTATGCCCTAAATCATGATTTAAACAAGCCTAAAATCTACCTACATGAATTAGCTCCATGTCCACGTGTCCATCATACTTCAACTCGTAGTTAATCATTGTTCGAAATCTACCTCTATGCAATGGTATGAATCCATCCAAGAACAAAGCGCAACTGATCGGTTCGGGGAAAGTAAGGGTTCGGTTGTAAAAGAATGAAGTAAGAAGGAAATAGCGAATGGGCCTGCGAAAATGAATAAAAATAGAGAAGAACATGCTAAGTTTTCAAATTTTTACTATCTCAATCGCTAAGGGCTCGGTATCGGATGTAAAAATACGTATATGTGTGAGCTCGACGCATATCACGAGATTTGGCAATGACCCGTTGTCGTATAAATGTGCTTGGGAACCAACGATGACTAAAATGTGTACATGAATGTACGTGCACGTGTACGTACTCGACATTTGATTCCTGACTCGATAGAAGTTGAATTGTTACCTGAGGACTTCGAAGAGAGAGGACTAGTTCAAGTAACTGAGGCCTACTAACTTGATGATAAGCTCAACGGAATCAAGCATAGACAAGACTAAGGATTACACTTTGGTTTTATATTGACGAATATTGACCAAGCGTTACAACAAACAGAGAGAAATATGACTCTTCGGAAAGAAAATTCGGCAGAAGGATACAACTAATTAGAAAATTGAATGGAATCCTTTTCGATGATTCTGACTTGCTTCGATTCAAAGAAGCTATGTTTGAAACAAGATGTACTTTGGAAGGCAAGTGTCATCCAGTCTTTTGACTCGACCACATCCAGACTGAACAAGTTATTCTGATGGTAGGCAAGGCAAGTAGCCTAGGGGGATCATCACGGAGACCAAAGAACAAGCACGGACAATAGTATGAAGCAAGGATCAAGCGAGATCAAGAGAAGACTTTCAAGAATACTCCTAGTATGGACTAGTGCCTCCCCAAGCAATGAGGGGAACCTACATAACCTATCGCGCAACGTTATGTAGCACCTAGGACCGATCGCCCAATATTAGGAATTGGCCGTGAAATATTTTAGATGACCTCGTCTACATCGTGAAATTCTTCTGGTGAAATTTCAGGAAGATATTTGGTCTATGCCCTTATAAATACAGAGTTCCTTGTTCATTTGAGAGACCTTTATGCTGCTATTTTACTTGTACTCCACTGTAATCAAAGCTCAATCTGACCAGATCCCCCCATACTTGGATAACAAGTGATTAATAAAGCAATTTCATTAAAGTGGATGTAGACAATCGATAACGAACCACTGTAGATTTCTGTGTTTGTATTTTCTGCTTGTTTTCCTTTTATTTTAATTTAGCTCTTCACTTTATTTCTCTACATAAAATCTATTGGGTGTTTATGCCAACTTTTGATGCAAACAATAACCATGATTATTAAATCATTACATATATAAACAAAAATATATATAAATATATGTCACTTATTCCTTAAATGTTCATAGTCATGATGTATCGAAAAAAGGATATCGGTGAGTCTGATGAGACTAGTGTATGTAATGCTCTCCATATGATAGACGGTGATTTTCCTAAGACTGTTGGGGATACCAAGGAGTTATGTAACTATTGTTGTTTGGAACACTCACCGAATGACTCAATAAGAACCTTTTATAGGTTAATATAACTAAGTCCAAAAAAACCTTAGAGGAATGACGTACAATAGTCTTCAGAGTGAAGGTACTATTGTTCTTAAGTAGCTAGGTTATACTTTGAATAGGATTAAATACTTGGCATGGAGACCTTGTTATGACCATAGTTGAGTATACATTGAACTACTTAAAGTGAAATACTGCTTAAAAGAGAATTCGTCTCCCCTGTTATAGAAGGTGAGTATCACTGTTGTCGGCAAGTCAAAATTAAAAGCCAAAGTAAAATTATTCAATCAATAAATGTTATTGGATTATACCAAGAGCTTTAATGTTATTTATGAAATTAGTATGAATACAAATAGAGTTTTTTGACCGTAGACCAAACTCTAGATATTTAAGTGATACAGTAATGACGTAAAGAATACTTATACAAATTGTCGTTACTATATGTGCTTATTTTAGATCAGAAATCCAATTTCATGTAAATGTTCTATAACCGTTTAACTAGTCCCTATATTGTGCTTCAAAAAGTCTGTGGTGGCTTTAGTATTTGAATTGTTTAAATATTGACTATGGTTCGAGTTCATATCAGAGAACCAACATACATTGTTAATTATTTTTGAGTTCGACCAATGGTAAAATAAATATATAAATATTATCAGTTAATAATAAATTAATACAAATGTCATATTGATATTTATGGCTATTTTAATTATTTTTTTCAACCTTAAAACTGGATAGAACGATATATAAAATTATACTACAGTTCGGTTGATTTTAGAAGCTAGGAATTCATTAATTAGATGACGAATCAAATACGAGTTAAAGGGGGTCTTGACCTTTCTTTGTGAATCCGAAGACGGCCAGATAGGAGGGCAAAAGAAGACTTTACTAAGTCTTCATGGGACAGAGAGAACAATGGAGAAAAGAATGTAGACCCTTGGCTATATGTAGGACATCCACCACTTTTTTTCAGTGAAATTTTTGATGACCTATCTCTCTAACTGCCTACCCTTTCTCTACCATTAGAAAAGCCATCTTTTCAGCTTTGCAAACTGAAGAGGAGGAGGAGAGAATGAAGCTCCAAGAGGAAATTCTAAACACACATTGTGTTAAGCTCTCTGTAGGACCACTTCGCGAAAGGAATATTTTCTGATGTTTATATATTCTTATATATATATGCATGTAAATTATCAAGTTCATTAAAAAACAAAAAAATTCTTAGACACAATTTTAAAATATGTAAATTATTTATTATTGTATAAGCATAAATATATATCCAAACGTATATATAAGTGTGTGTGTGTGTGTATTAATGAAATTTTGATCTAGGAAAACATTTTTATTAATACCAAGATTCCAAAAGAATTATTATTATATAGAAATATATATTTTATATTTAAATATTGAAACAAAAAATTGTAAAAATCATGTTTTAGTCTTTAAATAAAACTAAAAAATTATTTTTAAACCTTACTATTTCATGTATAAAATAAGTATTATATATATGTATGTATGTGTGTGTGTGTATGTATATATATGTGTGTGTGTGTGTGTGTATACATGTATAAGTATACGTATACGTATATGTATACGTATATATTAAATATACATACGGATATTTAAAAAAATTGGATCAGAGCAATAATGATATTTTATATTAAACATACATATGTACATAAATGTACGTACATACATACATACATACATATATGTGTGTGTGTGTGTGTGTGTGTGTGTGTGTGTGTGTGTGTGTGTGTGTGTATGAATTTACGAAGTTAAACCGTTTTAAAATTGAGGTTTTGAATTTTTCAAACCATTTTTCATATCTCGGTAAGTTAAGTTAAAAAATTATTTCCTTAGTGGCAATTGCAGCAATAAGTAAATAAGATATTATTTTGGAATAATTCAAAGATTTAAAATTTGAATTTTAAACAATTTTATATTAAAAGGACAAAATTAAATACAATATATATATGTGTGTATATAATTTTTACACAATTTATTCAATATGATGTTTTACAGCAAACAAATTATTTTATTATAGTTTTATGTACATAGTTTAAATATATATATATAGTAGTAATATTTATTGAAATATACATACTTAAATATATATAATATATGTATTAATTATAAAAATTTAATGGAAAAAATATTATTACTATTATTAGTTTAAGAATAATTATTATATTTAATGATTTAATTTTTGGCATTAGTTTGACATAATATACTTCACATTGACAATCATATTGACCATAGGACATAATGATTAGTTATCCTCGTGAACCCATAGGACTGTTTTTATGTTTATTTTATCGTGATGCTCATATTATGAATATCGTAACATATTAAGATATAAGGTTAAAATAAACTAATAAATTAATTTTAAATTATTATTATTGATGAAAGAATGGTCTTCAAAGAGAGGAGAGCACTAAATATTAAACTAAAACTTTAAAGAACCAAAAACCATCAACACGTTTGATGGGTGACGTTACACGGAAAACATGTGTGAGAGTATAATATAAGATCATTACCTTATTCTAAATTATATAATTAACATATATTACTTTAAAAATTAAAAATATATAAATACTTCAATAAAATTAAATTAATTAAAATATATCAAAACTATTTATCAATTAAACACTAAATTTGGCTTATTATAAATAAAATATTATTAACACAAACACAAAATAAAGATTTGTGCAATTTAATAAATGTTAAAATTTGAAATTTTCCCCTTTTAATCTTACTGCCAGTGCACCTGATCCAACATTCATAATATGACACAATTGTTTATTCCAAGTATTACACAATTCACCTCTATTAGACTTAAGTTTCTTAAGATTCAACCAGATTTTACCCAAATATGCAATAATATGTAGATATCTTTCTTCTAAAATCCAATCGCTGGAGCTTTCTACACAATTGGAACCCATTTCTTTATAACGTTTCCCAATAAAAACATGTTAGCAAACTTTTAATCAAAACGCAAACCTTGTATAAATTTATCTACTTCAATACCACCATCACTCATAAAATATACCAAGCATGATTAAACTCATCCACTATAGATGCATTAACAGCATGAAAAAATGATAAAATAATCCATTTAGTTTTACTTGAGTATTTTTTGCTATAAAAATCTTCAAAATATTTTTCAGATTATAATAACAAGATCCACGAACTGAACAAGGAAATACTTAAGGAGTAGTAAGAAGAAGACCAAGTGCTAATCAAACATGAAATAAAATCACAATCATTATCACATAATATTTCTGTAAGCTTTATAAAAACCTATATCGATTGGGCTCATTTTCATAGCATACAAACATGGTCGGGATTTTATCTTACGATAACCAAACTATTTAAATAGAAAATCTAGTGATATTATAATATTGTCTAGGGTTTAAAAAAGTATGGAATTATAGCCGAAATTGTTACATTAATTAAACTCCAACAGAATAGTTATACAACTAAGTCCGTAGAAGCACATATCGAAGAATGGATTCCATAAAATGACAAGATTACTGGGCACCATCTGCCACAATACACTTCTAGATGAAATGTACCGAGGTTGAACCTATTGACGCCTGCGAAATAGGACCAGCCTATCCCTTACTATATACTACTAGAATATGTTATCTCCTCGATTGTGATCAACAGCCGAATTGATGACATAAGCATAAATAATTTGAAGATATTGATCTTCATTGAGTGATAAACATACCCTAATGGGTGCAATCCACACAGCCCTGAAGCATATCCCTTATTTTCATTCATTCCTAGTTATGAGGCGTGAGGCTACGCTTTACCTTTTTGTATAGCATTCCCACTAGGAATGCTAACACTACCCTCTAAGCGACAATGCAATGCTAGCATTCACCCATATAAGTTGATCAGGATAAACCGAAGGCACTACTTCTACTACATCTATTTTGAAATCAACCTTTGGATTAGTAGCGAGTATCCCTTGCACAACAAAGATCTTTGTCTTAGGTTCCATCATTTTCTAGATGTCTTCAATTCGAACGCTTGAGTTGGTTTGCGGTGGTTTTCATATAACTCATACTTATATGATCCTAGTCTCTTTGAACCAACATTCGATAGTTTTAGGTAAACTCAACTCCGGTTCTTTCGAAAAAAATAGACAATACATAAGAGCGGAGATCACCTTCTAACTATTTAAGTGGACTAATTTCCTAACCATTTGTCCTAAAAGAACAAAACGCGTTTATACATACAATATAACATCGCCGAAGATAACAATACAATATAATTCTCATGTTTTCTGCTAGATATTTCTAGAGTTAAAAATCGATCCAGATTTGGTTGTCTGTTATTTAACTATCAAACAATCAAACATAGATTTAATTTTACATGGAATTTACTAAGACTTTTAATTAATCTTCATTAATTAAATCACTTTAGTTATTTACAAAAATATTCATATCCTTACCTCACTGGTATAAGTATATTCTCGAACCATTTCACTTGTATTTGGAGAAATTTACCATACACTTATAAAATTGTATAAGAATATTCATAAAGCATTTAAGAAAGATCTCTTATTTCAAAATAATATTAAATGGATCCATTCAAAACATTGTTTACTATAAACCTAAACCACTTACCCTTAGATATTAAGTACGAGAAAATGCTTCCACACCACCATAACTAAGAAGGATTATTTATTAATTTCATAAACTTGATGTTTTATTGTGATCCAATTCGTATACAGAAATAATACTTTATACATCGAACATGAATCTTCGATCATAAACTTAGACCATCCTTCGGATAACAATGAAGCCATTCAAGTCGAGGTATTATTACATCTCTAACCTTGACTCAACAACATTCTTACCTTTCAGGATAGGTAGAAGTTTCCCTGCCCTAAAGATTAATGTCAAGTATATGGTTTCCATAATCTCCGTATACTATTCATTTAAAATTAGAATTTCATAAAGTAAACATCTTTTCACATTTCCAAGGTTTCTTTCCAATTTATATACTCTTTTATTAAATCCTTTTTATTAAGTAAAATTCCTTTCATAAAACAATTTATTAATTTTAAATACCTTTTATAAAATAATAATATTATTAAAAAAACACTGTTAAACTAATCAAATAAACTTAAACACCATTATTAAATAATAAATTAACTTAAAACACTATTACTAAAATAAATAAATAAATTTTAAAACATCATTGTTAAATGATTTATTTAACTTAAAATTTCCTTAACAAATAAATTAATTATCTTAAAAAAATCATCAATAAAATAATTAATTAACTTAAACATCATTAATAAAATTATTAATTAACTTAACCATTATTAATAAAATAATTAATTAACTTTAAACACTGATAGTAAATAAATTAACTTCAAACATTATTATTAAATAAAGAAAACATTTTACTTCAAAATATTGTAAAGTTAAAGTAAATTTAAATCCATTTCTTTTCAAAATTTGAAAAGAGGCTTAGCGACCACAGTGGCACTAAACAAGGTACCACTTATTTTCAGTTCAATATTCCAAGTCATATCACTGATATATTCATAAGCAACATATATGTAAATAAAATCTATAATTATGAATCAATGGATAACCCATATGTAAGTAAAATCTATAATTATGAATAAATGGATAACCAATCCTTTATCCAAAGAAATTGGCACATAAATAAATGCCCTAATTAATAAAATAGTAGAACATGGATTTATTCTGCTAAATAGATGTCCAATAAAATTTATTCAATTTAAATACATCGAAACGATGTCTTATTCTACAATGGGACGTTAGGGATAAAATATAATTAACTAACTATATAATTATTTTCCAGCCCTATTAATTTATCATTATTTTATACTTCACTAAAATCATCAACAATTTATGTGAAAGCGAACACGATAATACGAGTCTAGTGCAAGAAACCGCAGGTTAATTGGATCAAAAATGAGCAAGTTATAGTTTTTCAATTTAACACACTTGAAATAAATAATTTGTTTAACTAAATTAAAAATAAACTCCACCTACTACCCAAAGCCCATCTTGTACGTGTACGTGCACACCACCGACATGCCACCGCCGCCCTCCAATCGCCAACCCAAACACACGCCCAAACTCCGCTAGCCACGCGATACTTGTCTGATCCATCTCCGTCAATTCCGGTGCCTCCACCAAAAATCGACCGTTTAACCCAAATCAATATGCGTTCCAGCCTCGTTCAATCACCAACCACCATCGCCTTAGTTATCTGCAGCCATCACCACCTACGCCATCTGAACTACAACCCACGCCTCTGCCAGCTCGGCCACGCACATCACCCCTAAGGATTAATTTTCTACCCCATCAAAATTAGTACCCTTAACCCCTACTTCAACCTCGACTAAATAACTCTAACCACCAACGACCATGTGACCACTTCCCCTACTACGGCCATCACCTAACGTAGCCCCCAGCTCTAATCACTCCGACCCAAAATCCCTAGGTCGCCAAAATTTCAGTGTTGATCGAAAATAGTTCATCTCGCTATCATGACCATCCCTTACCACCTAAAATAAAGGACTTCCCCTAAAATCATGATTTTCCAAGACTAACACAACTGTGAACTTCTTTCATTGATTCATACTTGTTGAAAAACTGACATTGTTTGAGCACTTATTGTAATTGACTAATATCTCTCACACTACTCGACAAAACAACCCTCGGCCACTTTCAAAAAAATAAAGACTAGACCTAACAACTTTATAGTTGAAAACTTTGGCTAATTTTAAACGGGGAAAGACATTTTGATTTTTTAAGGTGAAATAGAGGAAGTTTTTACTTCATTTTCAAAGAACAAGAAAGGAAGAAGAGATGGAACGATGGCTTGTATATGTATATCTTTGTGTATATGTTTTCATTACAATAAGCATATTCTTTCATTCCAAAGAAAATTTCAATAAACATATTATTTTTAAGAATTAAAAAAAAACAAGAATATTATTTTCAAGTCAAGCTACTACCCAAATACATAACATTTATTATTTAATTACAAATACTAAACAATGATTTGAATAGCTCACCTTTCATATAGTTTGAAATGCTTCAAGTTTGAATTCTTTGAAGTAGATATTTTTGAGCTAAAAAGATGATTTTTCAAGATTTATAAAAAGTATGAAGTACGAAAAATGAATTACATGATAAGAAGAGTGTGGGTGTATAAGATAAAATAAAAGTAAAGAAGGCAAAAGACCAAAATGCCCTTAAATCTAAATTTCAACTCTTCCATCATTTCATAATTCCATCAAAGTACCACCCATATGAAAACATATTGGATATTAACTGATCTATGTACCTTTTTTCATTTGTTTACTTAAGGAATCTTTCTAATTTCCTATCCATCTTTTCATCTCTAAATTTAAATATATTTATATTTATTAATTGATGGAATTAGAGAGAAGGACAAACTTTGAAGAAGAAAAATAGGCTGAAGGACACTAAGTTTCATCTTTGGGCTGAAGGACAAACTTTGAAGAAAAAAAATTAGACTGAAGGACAGTGCTAGTTATAACTAGCATTATATTCGGTTTTTACACTATACAAAATGCTAGTTATAACTAGCACTATTCGGTTTTACACTGTACAAAATGCTAGCTATAATAAGCATTGTCCTTTAGCCTAATTTTTTCAAAGTTTGTCTTTCAGCCCTAAAATAAAATTTGTTGTCCTTCAATCTAATTTTTTTTCAAAGTTTGTCCTTGTGCCTATTTCCACTTATTAATAGCCATTATTATTACTTTGTTTATTCTTCCATTTCAAAATATAAAGTTTTCTCTAAACATCTGTGTATTGTGTTAAAGTATGCAAAGGTAGTACAACTTTCTACAACTTGTCGTTTAATAAAAAGCTGAAAATTTGAAAAGCAGGTTTGTCACACTTTCAGTTTTCGATCGAACTACTTATTTTTGTAAACAGAATTCAAAAATGAATTTTCTCTATCATTAGTTAAAAATTAAAATAGAGTTATTTAATTATTAGGACAATTAATTAAATATTTAAAATAAATTAAATATTCATAAATCAAGGAGATAAAATTTTGGGTCGTTACATTCTTCCCTTCTTAAAAAAATTTCAACCTTAAAATTTCACCATGACCCAAATATAGGAAGAACAAGTCTAAACTTAACTCCTAACCCTATACTGGCTATTTCTTAAGAACAAAGAAAACTTTTAAAAGAAGGCTAACATCATATAACGTACTAGAATAAGTTAAACATACATATCAGCCATATCCAATACATATCAAAGGTATCAACTAAGATACCCTGCCCAATTAGAAGTCACAGTATGGGTGCATACAACATCCATATACTACAAATATACAATATTTGATAGGACACATATAACACAAAAGAACTAACTAAACAAAATGACCCAAGACTCTCTCAAAGAGAGCTCTCCACATCAAAGTCCACCACTAGAGGACCTGACAACTTCATGGATTATGCCTCATTAGCAATCCATCCATTAGCAAGCTCCACGTCTCCCCTTAATCCCATCCACCACTCATCTTAGTCTTACCCATCCTCTTCCTACGCCACCTGTTCTTCTACTGGCTCCTCCTCCACCAGCTCCTCTGCTGCCTCCTCCTCTACCAGCTCCTCTACTGGTTCCTTCTCTATCGGCTTTCCTCTGACTTTAGTTCCTCCACTGGCTCTAGAATCAGGAGGTTAAGAACCTTCATATCATGCCTAGCCGTAGCCTAAATAAACAATTCTCTAGTCCTCATGATCTCTCCTCTAGCCACTATGAGTGCCCTCTAAAATCAAAGAACAACAAAAAATCGTTAGAATCTCATAACAAGCTCCATCAAATTTTAATGATACTATGTATATTTCCTATAAACATATAAATAGCTTAAGCACTTTATTTACTAAGATATGTTTTAAGTTCGTTCGAATTCGAACTCATTACGATCGCACAATGATAAAGAAAATAATTTACTAAGTGCAGTACAACGTTCGCCTAAGAAAACATCCAACTATCACTTAGAAGATTATTGAGATTACCATAAAACAACTCGAGATGTTTCCTCGAACTATCCAAAAAATACACCTTAAACACTTTCTCTTTGAATTATGCTTATAAGTATTTTCAAATAATACTATCATTACTTTTCCCCAAAAGTCATTTGAATTTTTTTTTCAAAGACAAAAGAATTTGAATTCTTGAAATTCTCATTATTTTGTAGATAGCACCTTATAAAAAAATTTATAAAATTAT
Source organism: Allium cepa (assembly GCA_030765085.1). Taxonomy (NCBI): domain Eukaryota; kingdom Viridiplantae; phylum Streptophyta; class Magnoliopsida; order Asparagales; family Amaryllidaceae; genus Allium; species Allium cepa. Next base: position 208,564,724 of record CM060928.1, read on the forward strand.
CCTTGTTTAATGACTTCCTTTGTTATGGTAATTATTTTTAACAAAATAAAATTGTCAAGCCTACCTTATTAACGAATGCCTTATAGTCAAATCGTTAAACTGAATTCACAAGGTGTTTGTATCTAATTTGAATTAAATAACAAATGCTCGTAAACTAGCTGAGCATAAGTAAACAATCAAAACATGATGATAAATAAATATCATCATTTCCTAATAAACCATCACAACAAAAATAACTATATTGATTTTGAAAATTATTCTTTCATATATAAAACATAATCTGAGGTAAAGTTATTTCAATTACCAGTTTTCAAAATAATAAAAACATTTTTATAGAACTAACAAATACCCGCTCTCATATATAATACACTCTAATTCATTCTAGGGTACCACTTACCCAATCCCTAATGATTTTACCCCACAGGAGCCAAGGTTCTCGGTTAACCTTCAGCTTCGATACCACATGTGATGACCCGTCTTTTCGATCCTCAAAAGTTGATCCTAATATATCTACGGTATTCATGTGTTGAACATCCAAGTACTGGAAAGATAGATTGTCGGAGTGATAGAGAAGAAAAGAAAGAACAGAATTTCGCATCATGACGAGTAATATATAATAGTCAAATTATCTTTAACAAAGTAAAATTAATATTCAACAAACTTCAGAGCCTAACCTATAATTGGCCTGGATAGCTATAATAGCCCGTCCTGACAATTGTGGATAAATACAAACATGAAATATAACGGAAATAAAAATAAGGAAATACGTCTTGGAGGCATCCATCTCATCTCCTGAAACTCCAAAGCATCTAAAGCTAACTATGGAAAAATATTCAGGACTGACCCGAGTATTATAAGAATATAACATTCGGATCAGTCTGGTAAACCAACGTGAGAAACTCAAATCAAGTGGGTTGTCATATATTGTAAAACCTTTCAAAAATAAAGTTTTCTCGTAAGACTATTCCGTATATAAATAGGGGTAGGTTTTTACCTTAGATAACCAAACCATTTAAATCGAAAATCCAGTGATATTATAATAATGTCTAGGGTTTAAAATAAATATGAAATCATAATCGAAATTATTATATTAATTAAATTCCAACATAATAGGTATATAAATAAGTCCATAAAAGCGTGTATTGGAGAATGGATTCCATACAGTGACAAGGCTACTAGGGTATTGCCTGCCAGGTTGAACTGTACCAAGGTCGAACCTATCGACCTTAGCGAATCTGGACCAGCCTACCCTTCACTGGATAGTACCGAACATCTTATCACCCCGGTTATGATTAACAATGGTACCAATGATATTGATCTAGATCGGGTGATAACCATATCCAAATGGATATGCCCATATAGCCATGAAGTATATCCCATGTTTTATTCATTCCCGATTATGAGGCTTGAGGTTATGCTTTACCTTTTCGTCTAGCAATCACACTTGGAATGCTAACACTGCCCTCCAGGTGACAATGCAATCCTAGCATTCCATACAAGTTGTTCAAGATATGAACAAACCGAAGGCATTACTTCTACTACATCCATTTTGAAATCACCCTTAGGATTAGTAGCAAGTCTCCTTTGCAATTCAAATATCACCGTCCTTGATTCCGTCATCTTCTAGATCTCTTTAATTCGATTACTTGTGTTGGTTTGAAGTAGTTTTCGGATAACTCGTACTTGTCCGATCCCGGTCTCTTTGAACCAACATTCGATATTTTTTGGTAAACTCGACTCCAGTTCTTTCGAGAGAGAAAAGACAATAAATAAAAGTGGAGATCACCTTCTAACCATTTAAGTGGACGGATTTCCTTATCATTTGTCCTAAAAGAACATGACGAGTTTATTCGCACAATATAGCATTACCGAAGATAGTTGCACCATATAATTCTCATGTTTTATTCTAGATATTTCCAAAGTTAAAAATTGATCCGAATTTGGTAGTCGGTTATTTACTATCAAAAAAACAAATAACCAAACATAGATTTAATTTCACATGGAATCTACTAAGCCTCTTTAATTAATCTTCATTAATTAAATCACTTTAATTATTTGTAAAATATGCGTACACTTATCTCACTAGTATAAGTATATTCTCAAACCAGTTCACTTTCTATACTTGGAAGACTTCACCATATACTTATACAATGGCATAAGAATATTCACAAAGCATTTAAGAAAGATCTCTTATTTCAAAATCATATTAAATGGATCAAAAACAATGTCATTCAAAACATTATTTACATGAATCCAAACAACTTATCCTTCAGTGTTAAATATGGGAAAATGCTTCCATACCACATAATTAAGAAGGAATATTTATTAATTTCATAAACTTGATTTTTATTAGTGATCCAATTCGTATACAAGAATAATGCTTTATACATCGAAAAACAATCTTCGATTTCAAACTTAGACTATCCTTCAGATAAAAATGAAGCCATTCAAGTCAAGGTATTATTACATCTCAAAACTTGACTGAACATACGTTCTTACCTTTCAAGATAGGTAGAAGTTTCCCTGCCTCGAAGTTTAATGTCAAGTATATGGTTTCATGATCACTGCATACTACTCATTTAAAATCAAAGCTTTACAAACCAAACTTCTTTTCAAATTTCTAAGATTTCTTTCCAATTTAAAAACTCTTTTATTAGATCCCTTTTATTAAGTAAAATTTATTAATTTTAAATAACTTTTTAAAATGGTATTATTATTTAAAGCACATTATTAAATTAATTAAATAACTCAAACACTACTATTAAATAAATTAGTTAACTTAAAACACTATAAAAAACGATTAAAGAAATTTAAAACATCATCATTAAATGATTTATTTAACTTAAAATATCATGAACAAAATAATTAATTAACTTAAAAACATCATTAACAAAATAATTAATCGAATTAAACATCATTAAAAAAATAATTGGTAAACTTAATCATTATTAATAAAATAATTAATTAAATTAACCATTATTAATAAAAATAATAAACTAACTTTAAACATCGTCAATAAATGATTAACTTTAAACATTATTATTAAATGTATAGAACATTTTACTTTAAAATGTTATAAAGTTAAAGTAAATTTGAATCCATTTCTTTTGAAATTTTGAAAAGAGGCTTAGCGACTACAATGACACTTAAACACGCTACAACTTATTTTAAGTTCAACATTCTAAGTCATATTACTGATATTAACATAAGCAATATATATATAAATAAAAACCATAATTATCAATCAACATAAAACACATCCTCTATCCAAATCTACTGGCATATAAATAAATGCCCAATTAATAAAATAGCAGAATAGGCATTTATTCTCTTAAATAGATGTTCAATAAAATCTATTTAATTTAAAATATAGCAGAATAGTGTTTTATTATGCTAACGGGATGTTAGGGATAAAATATAATTGACTAACTATGTAATATCTTCTACCACTATCAATTTATCATTATTTCATACTTCACTAGAATTATCAACCATTTATATGAAAGTGTTAAACTCGATATGAGTCTAGTGCAAGAAACCACAGGTTGAACGAAATAAAAATGAACAAGTGATAGCCTTTAAAGTTAACACACTTGAACTAAATAATTTAATCAACTAAATTAAAAATAAACTCCACCTACCACCCAAAGCCCAACCCGGCCCAACACCCACACTTCTTCCCTTTTAAATCAGTTCCCTCAAATCAATAATTTTTGCCAAAATCATAATGCCTGGAATAAAAAACTCGTGAACGAATGTGCACATATACACCATCGACACGCCACCGCCGCCCTCCAATCGCTAACCAAAACACACGCCCAAACTCTATTGGCCACGCTCGATTTTCGTAGCCCATCATCGTCGACTTTGGCGCCTCCAACTGAAAATCGACTGTTCGACCGAAATTTATACGCGTTCCAGCCTCGTCCAGTCACCAACCACCATGCTCAACTATCTACAGCCACCACTTCCTATGCCATTTGAATGCAACCTATGCCTCCAGCTTGAACCCATGCCTCGGCCAACTCAACCACCCACATCACCACCGGCGATAAAATTTTGACATTATCAAAAAATACCCTTAGCCCCAACTTCGACCACGGCCCAACAACTCTGACCACCGGTAACCACGTGACCACCCTCCTGTTTCGACCATCACCCATGGTTGTCTCCCTCTACAATCGCTCTGACCCAATATGCTAGGTTGTCGAAATTCCAATTTTGACTATTAACAGTTCATCTTGCCTCCACGACCATCCTCGACCACCTAATCAAGGGACTGCCCTTAAATATCCTGATTCGTCAAGATGAACACGATTATGAACTTAGTTCGTTAAATCGTACTTGTTGAAAAATTGACATTAATCGAATTCTTATTGTAACCGACCAATATCTCTCACACCACTCAATCAACAACCCCCGACTATTTTTGAAAAAACTAGAGACTAAACCTAACAAATTTACAGTTGAAAACTTTGCTAGTTTTAAACAGGAAAGGAGATGTTGATTTTTAAAGGTGGAATGGAGGATGTTTTTACTTCATTTTCAAAGAACAGGAAAAGAAGAAGAGATTGAATAATGGCTTATGTGTGTGTCAATATATATATATATATATATATATATATATATATTTGTATTTGTTTTCATTTACAGTAAGCAAATTCTTTCATTTCAAAGCAAATATCAACAAAAATATGATTTTTAAAAATTATAAAACGTGAATATCATTTTCAAATCAAGCTACTACCAAATACACAACATTATTACTTAATCAAAAACACTAAGCAAAGATTTGAATAACTCGCCTTCCACATGGTTTGAAATGCATTAAGTTTGAATCTTTGAGTGAAGTAGATATTTTTGAGTTTGAAAGATGATTTTTCAAGATTTATAAAAAGTATGAAGTATGAAAAAAGAAATATATGATAAGAAGAATGTATATATAAGAAAAATAAATGTAAAAAAAGAAAAGACTAAAATGCCCTTAAGTCTAATTTTCAACTCTCCCATCATTTCCTAATTACATAAAAGGACCATCCATATGAAAATATGTTGGCTATTAGAGTGATCCAGTACCTTTTTTTCATTTGTTTACTTAAGGAATATTTCAAATTTCAAATCCACCTTTTCATTTTCCAATTTAAATATACTTTAAATTTATCAATTCCCACCATTATTACTTTGTTCATTCTTATATTTCAAAATATAAATTTTTCTCTAAACATTTGAGTATTGTTTTAAAGTATGCAAGGGTATTACAGCTTTCTACAAGTTGTTGTTCGACCAAAGCTGAAAATCTGAAAAGCAGTTTTCGGTCACATTTTTATTTTTCTGTCGAACTACCTATTTGTGTAAACAAAATTCAAATTAACAAAAAGAAACAGGCACAAAAACACTAGAAGAACTAAATGAACCATCTACACAAAAAGAACCAACAATTGAAGAACTATGTGAACCAACGTCAAGTCATCTACTAAACTACTTTTAGATTATTCGAATTAACAAAAACAACTACAAGCTCCTCATAACTATGAGCAACAAGCAACAATATACTATGCAAATCATGTTTTAATAACTCTTCTCTTATAATCTCTTTCATATGATTAATAGACAAAGGTTTTAATTCAGACAACCCAAGCCACTTGCCATAATTATCATTATCTAACATAAAAAAAACAAAAACATCAAGGGTGAAAGGGATATAAAAATTCATACGAAATATCAAATGAACAGAGAAAAATCAATAAAATTTTATATCATAAATAAAAAATATTTGCTAAAGTATAATTTCTATTTGTCTAACAAATATTTGTCATGCTAAAATTTCTTTTAATCAGATAAATATTGGCTATGGGAATATTCAGCAGACTAAAATTTCTATTAATTTGGCAAATATTTATGAGGCAAATATTTACCAGACTAAAATTCCTATTAATTTGGCAAATATGTGCCAAAGTAGATTTTCCTATATGTTTGAGAGATATTTTCCAAAACGAGAAGTTGTAGACGACATAAACTAATAAAAATTTTGTCATAGCAACAAAACTATAAATATATAAAAAAAGGTAATATCACCAAAACAATTCTAACCTTAAATCCATTATTGACAAACAATTGAATAGAGAAAAGTTGAATGCAAAGGCTAAAATCAAGTATTACAAAAAAAATAAAAATAAACATAAAAAAACAAGCAGTTGAGTATCAAATTGAAACAATATAATATGCATGATAATCTCATGCAAATAGCAATTATAGCTAACCATTGCATGACTATAGCTGAAAATTATGAGCGATTAGCATGAGAATAGATCCAATCGACATCAATGGAATAGATTACCGTTGAAAATTATGTATTATAGTTTAAGTTTAACGACTACCATTGAAAGTTAGGTGTAATTTATCGGATCTAAGCCAGACATAGCAGGTTAAATGGGTTAATTTCAAAAAAATTATCGAGTTTTGGATCTTACTGGACTTTGAAGTCAAAATTCATTTAGTTTTATCCAGATTAATTTCAAATAAAATCAATATTTTATTTAATATGTAAATAACAATTTTATTTTATTGTTATATTTATGTTATAAAACATAACATGCGTATCATATACACATGTATGTATACCTGTATATGCAACATATACTGTAACGACCCAGAATTTTAGTAATTTGAAATTCATATATTTAATTGATTTTAAATATTCAAAAGTAATGTTTATTAGCTAAATAGATTTTATTTAAAATATAAGGATTAAATTGTTAATTTAATATTTGAAATTGCTAAAAGAATTGGACTTAGAATTTAATGTGAATAAAAAAATGATTTATAATGTTGAATTAAATTTTATTTGAATTAGAATGATGTTAAAGAACTTTTGAAAATGAATTAAAAGTTAATTTGTAAAAATTGAATATTTTAATATTTAATTAACGTGTAAAAATAGTTATTTTTCATACATTTTGGGATTTCGACGAAACTAGTTTCATTGGATCCGTAATTTTATATTATTGTAAGATTTCAAATTTCGTGTTGATCGGATTTACAGTTTGTCCGTGGCAAGCTAAAACGCGCAGAAATCTGTTTAAGTAAATTTTAAATTTAAATAAGTCGATTCGGAAACTTTTCTTCCAAATATGATCGAATTGGCTTCCGATATATATTCCATTATGTTCGAAATAGGGGTAAAACATTATAAACGCTAGGCGACACGCTTCGTTTTTTCGGATGAATAGTGCGCGAGAATTTTCTATAAAAGGCCACCTATTTTTCTATTTTGCAAACCCTAATCGAAATGAAACCCTAGCCGCCGTTTTTCATTGATGACCGATATCTTTTGAAACTTTCTCCTCTATTATATCTCAATCCATCAGCTTTTAGCAAATATTTTCAACTACAAACTTGAAGAGAATAGCGAGAGCTTCCCATCCATATGGCTATGATCGGAAATGAGGTGATGGATCGACGATAATATGGCCGCCTTCGTGCTTCCTTCGTGCACGAAATTCCACACGAATACAAGGCCGAGCTTCACGAGGCTCTGTCCGACGATGGTGTTCGAGTTGCTCTTCGATGTGGCAGCCTCTGATCATTTTCTAGTGGCTGGTGGAGGGCTCGATAATTCAAGCAAAATATGGCGGCTATGGGTTACTTACGTTCGAATTTGAATAATAGAGAATAAGATAACATACATGGCCAGGATTGGATGATGAGTACGTGCGGCCAGATTGAAAGCTATTTTTTAAAATTAAAAAGATTTTGTAAATTAATTATACTATAATTCATATAAACTTCTAAACACTATAATTTCTTCATATGAGGTCCATTTTTTGACGAAACAAGTTGCTTTGGGTCAGTATTGACGAGCACTACATTTTAGAGCTGGTTTGGAGTTGATTGAAGTTAGTATAAATTTTGGGTAAAATTAAACGCCTATTTAATTTTATTCGGAATTGATGTGCACGTAAATGTGCATATTTTTACACCATATTTATTCTATTTAAATTAAATAAATGATCATATTGGGTATTTTAACTTGTTTTAACCAAAATCCATATTAATTCCAAATTGTCACATATTCATCTTCATCCAAGGGCAAAATAGTCATTTTTATGCATAAACTAACTTGAGAAAATTTAATTAGAAATTTCCATATTATTTTGTAGGAATTTGATTTCAATTACAAGTTGTTTCATAAAGAAGATATGCATGCACAAAAAGAATACAAAGGAATGAAGATGGAAATAATTCCAAATGAAGATCATGGAGGACCCCACCTACCCACCACCTTAATGTACAAATTAGAGGCTAATGCACATGCTTATGAAATTAATGGCTTCATGTACACTTAAATGATGATTAGTAGAAGCTAATGATTACTTGGCCTAAACTCTAACTCAAGGGCATTTTGGGCATTCCCCAAATTATGGATTAGGGTTTCATGCTTGTATAAATAACCCATTATGTTCATGTAATCTCCTCTTACTTAGTTCCTCTTCATTAGTTTAGCTCAAAATAAAAGACAAGTTCTCTTTCTCTTTTCCATGGCTAATTAGCGATTTTTACTTCATGTATTTTTCCTCTTTTCTATGCAATGTTAATTAGTGCTCTCTTTCTTTTACATGCTTCTTTTGTTTATTTACGCTCATGTTAGTAGTGTAGATTTATTTTTTCATGCAAGTAGAATAGTTTTGTTTCTTACTTTGCTCTCTTTTTCCTTTTCTTTTTCTTTCATGTTGCAAGCTATATTTGTTGTTTTGATAACAAATATGAGAGGCTAATCCATCTAATTTAGGGGTAATGAAGCCTCTAATCATGTAGTTTCAACATTTTGATAATTATAGCTCTCTTTTTGAGCTTAATGACAATGTTTGAAGTGGTTTAATTTGTTGTTTTTGTTTTGAATTTGATAACCTATATTGTTGACACAAATAGGCTATGCGTAAAAAATCACTAACACAAATGCTTCTTCATCAAAATATGATTATGGCATAAGAAAGTGATTTGAAATTCCAATTTGATGGTCCATTTTTCTAATCAATAGTTAATAGGCCATACTTAAAATAGATTTCATTTGCATTTTCTTTGTCAAGTTTCATGAAAATTAGTAAGTTCTGTAAGGGATGTGTTATAGTTTGATAGCTTATATTGGCTAATCAATGGCACAAATATACCATACTTATGATAAGCACATCAATTAAAGCACTAATGACCATAAAAGAGATATCATGATTTCATATATGTTGAACTACATGATCTAGAGAGTGGATTTATTCTCTAAATTGTCATTTGACTCTTATATTTGCATCTCTTTTATTTTAGTTAATTAGCTAATCTTCTAATTCTCTAGCTTAACTTTCACTCGACTTTGGTATAATTTGATTGAATAGAATTTTTAAAACCATCATTTCCTTGCGGATCGACCCGTATACGCCACGTACTACAAGTGTACGATGTGTGCTTGTGGTAAAATTTAATTTGAAATTTATCGGTAGTTTTCTAATTTGATAGAAAATTTACTGTTAAAAAATTTTTGGTGCCGCTGCTAGGGAGTTGTTTTGATTTTAATTTTCTATTCTTCAAATTAGTTTGTTTGGTTTTTATTGTGTGCTCATTTTAAATTAAGAAAACTTTTTGTGTGCTTGTTTTGTGAGTTTTGGTTCCATTTTGCTTTGTTAGTTTGTAGCCTTTTCTTTTTTTCATTTCAATTATAAAAAAAATACATCACAATTTCAAAAAAAAAAAGGTTTTTATTCCATTTTATTTTCAATTACATTTGCATGTACATTTCTGTTTTGATCAGACACATTCTCTTCGCTGAATTCCATTCACTGTTACACGGTTATTTCTATTGCAGACCTTTAATTGTGCATTTGCCTACATATATACACCATTTCATCAAAATTCACTCCTCTACCTAACCTCTCCCTTTCTAACACCAATACCAACATTTGCTGCATCAACCACAAACCACAACTTCACTGTCAATACAAGTTCACCACTCCATCAACATTCTCCTCCTACAAATTCACACTGCATTTCAATTAACAGACCATCTTCATCCCTACATTACTGTCTGCAGTTCAACCATTAGTGCCATACTGACCAACTTCTTCTCCCCAAACCACCAAACTTCGGCAAAGAATCAAACTGCCTTCACCTCTACCATTCATTACTGCTATACCTTCATCCCATTTCTTCAACTACAACATCGCCTGACCACTTTGCTGTCAACACTTCCATCACCTCCCATTCGCTTGAACCACTTACCGTCTGTCCCTGAACCATCAAAGCCATCAAACCACCTGAAAACAAGTCGCGCGACACCAAAACTACCTGCCAACTCACTATCATCAATACACCTCCATCAAAACATCAATCAGCAGCCTGTATCACCTCCAACTTCCCCCTTGCCTACAGCTCACATAACTGCAATCTTCCAACTCCAATTCACACCCAACAAACACTGACGACTGTAGTAAACAATAGAAAGGCTCTACCTCGGCCAAACAAAACTACAACACTTCATTACCCACATCCACAATACCCACTTCGTTGCTGCAGCTTAAACACATCATCCCCTTTAAAACTTGCCTGGTAGCAGTTCTTTCCACCAAAACATCACAACTTCTCCACCATATCAACAATTTTCCTCTGTCATTTCAAATACTTCACATCCACAGTTACAAACTTCACCATCAACAGCATTCACCACCCACAAACAAACTACCGCCCATCCCTATCGCCATTCAGTTCCAAAGAACATTCAACAACCCACACCATCCATCCTTCTCTATCCACGACATTCACTTCAGTCAAGCGTCCAACCCACTCCATCCATCATCCATCGCCGATATTGCCATACTCACCTGAAATTGCTGAAACCACTAGGCTCACATTCGAACTACAACCAAAAATTCCTCCAAAAACTCGACTACAAACAATCCACTGACAAAGCCTATCGCCTCTACAAAAGCTCCATAAACCACCCCCGCAATCACCTACAACATCTACGATTCGCGAACATCCATCGCTACCTAAATTCAACCCACGACTTCCACCCGAGCGAGCATTATACAACCCCGGTTCCAATTCAAGCATTGAAATCCCAATACAACCGCCTCGAAGGCTAACTCGAAACACCAACATCACCACTTCAAACAACTCGCTGCCACAATCGCCAAACTCCAGCCAAGACAACCAACTAACGAGCAGCAGCGACTTGCCACCTCGATTTTCAAACTACTACACTACAATCAAATCGAACGTCCTAGACGTGAAACCAACCACAAACCAGAAAATCGCCTGCAAATAGCCTCCAATCACCACTGTGAACAAATTGTTATTCGTAACCACACAAAAGTGTCACGAATCTTGTAGTAACTTCAATAATGTTACTAAGTTAGTCGTCCGAGTCAAGAAAATATCTGTTTCCTTGAAACAATATTGTCTCCCCTTTATATGCACAGGAGGATACGAGCAATTTGTCTCCCAGGATGAAACAGACCGGCCCCGATATGTTGTGCGTGTAGATGGAGTGATGACGAATGGAAGAAATTATAGAATTAAGAATAGAGTCCTAGGAAGAGGAACAAAATGAAGAAGAAGTATTTCTGAGAAAGAAATCTCGTTCTACAGGCCCCTATATATAGGCTGGAGGAGGTTCATATTCGGACCGGTCATGACTGCTGGAAAGGTTGCGACCCTTTAACCGACAGGTGCACGCGCATAGGCACAACGTTCTAATTTTGAAGTTTAGAATTAGCAATTTCAGCGCAGCAGGCCCTAGTGGAAGACGGAGGCCCATCTAACCATGAGACCCCAAGATCCCCAAGGCCCAAGGCCCAATCTTTGACATTTTAATATTAATATAAAGGCCCAAAGCCCACACCTCAAGTCTTCATGTCCCCTTCTTCTTTACTTTTGATTTAGTATATTGGGCTGTAGCATATATGGTAGTATTGAAATAAATATTCCACTATGTGGGACTTTGTTTCAATATATACAATACTTTCTTCCTTAACCACTTTATCATTCATTTTTCAACAATCCCCCACATGAATGAGTAGTTGTTCATAGTTTCACGAGACATTTATAGGATCGGTTTATAGTAGCACATGTGCCTTGAACTTTCCTAGTGATTTCCTATTTAAATTACGGGCGAATCAGTAGACTTAGAATTTCCTTGAACTGTAAGCCTTTTGTGTAATTCTAAAATAGATATCACATGATAAATGTTTCTTATAATCCTTCGTTCTCTATTTGTGTTCATTTCTGCCTTGAACACCTGCGTGGTCTCATAAGTGCTTGGAGAATTTGGCCTTATAATTCTCTTTGAAGCGGCACCTTCGCACTTACGTAGGTGATCCTGGAAGGGGTATTCGTAATTCCTCAATTACAGACATCATTAAAAGTATCAATACTTATCCTATTTTCCATCAAATAACGCATTGAATTTATCATAGGAATGGTTTGTGTGTAACAGTGCCGTCAAATTTCTCTTAAACTTAGTTGTCCCTTTGAACCTAGATCATGGTATCTCCAGTCAACTAGGTGGGGCTTCCATTGAAAAAACTTTTGTTATATGGGCCTTAACCCCATTCCCATCGATAAGGTTTGAACTTTCTCTCTTGGCAAGCCTTTTGTTAGTGGATCCGCTATGTTATCTTTAGACCTTATGTAGTCTATAGTGATAACTCCATTAGAGAGAAGTTGTCTTATTGTTTTATGTCTACGACAAATATGCCTAGATTTACCATTGTATAGTGTACTATTAGCTCTTTCAATTACTGATTGACTAGCACAATGTATACATATTGGAGGCACAGGTTTGCTCCAATTTGGAATATCTTCCAAGAAACTTCGAAGCCAGTCTGCTTCTTCTGCGGTATCTAGTGCAATAAACTTCGATTCCATCGTCGATCGAGCTATACAAGTCTGTTTGGATGATTTCCATGATATTGCTCCATTTCCTAATGTGAACACATATCCACTTTTAGATTTTGTATCATGTGATCCAGTTATCCAATTGGCATCACTGTATCCTTCCACTGTTGAAGGATAGTTTGCACGGTGTAGACCATAATTCTATGTATACTTTAGGTATCCTAGAACTCTGATTAATGCTTTCCAATGATGTTTACCAGGATTGCTGGTTAATCTACTCAGCTTACTTATAGCGTATGCGATATCTGGCCTAGTGCAGTTCATAACATACATGATACTTCCTAGTATACGAGAGTATTCAAGCTGATAGATACCATCACTAGTGTTCTTTACCTAATTTTGGTTCATATCTACTGGTGATTTTGCAATAGTTATATTATATTGCTTGAATTTTTCAAGTATCTTACTGATGAAATGTGATTGGGATAATGCATATCCCTGTGGTGTTCTCAAAATTTTGACACCCAATGTCACATCAGCCAGTCCTAGGTCTTTCATATCGAATCTAGAGGATAACATATTCTTTGTAGATGTTATTATGGCCTTGTTATTGCATAGGATTGGTAAATCATCAACATAATGACAAACAATGACATATTCAACATGTGTGTGTTTTATGTAGACACATTTATCTGATTCATTTATTGTGAATCCATTTGATAATATAGTTTCATCAAATTTCTCTTGCCATTGTTTTGGAGCTTGTTTAAGGCCATAAAGCGACTTTACTAATTTTCATACTTTATTCTCATTTCCAGAGCTAAGAAATCCTTCAGGTTGCTTCATATATATTTCTTCCTCTAGTTCACCATTTAAAAATGCAGTTTTTACATCCATTTGATGTATTTCTAACTCAAGTATGGATGCAATTGCAATAAGCATCCTAATTGATGTTATCCTCGTCACTGGTGAATATGTATCAAAATAGTCCAGGTCTTCCTTTTGTCTGAATCCTTGGACTACAAGACGAGCTTTGTACTTGTCTACTGAACCATCGGGTTTCGATTTCTTTTTAAATATCCATTTGTTACCTAAGGTCTTGCATCCTTGAGGTAAATCAACTAACTCTAAGGTATGGTTAGCCATAATGGATTCAATCTCATTGTTAATAGCCTCTTTCCAGTAAGGGGCATCGCAGGAGGGCATAGCTTGTTTGTATGTCAATGGATCATCTTCCAACATAAAAGTGTAGAAGTCTGGTCCAAAGGTCCTAGAGGTCCTTGACCTTTTGCTCCTTGGTTCCTCCACTTGTTGATCAGCACTAGTTTCCTGAAGTTTATTTTGTTCAGTATTCTCAAGAGAATCAGTAAATTCATCTTCTCTTGGTCTCTTTTGAGTATCATTGTCAGTACCCTGTTTTAAAGGGAATATATGTTCGAAAAATCTTGCATTTCTCGATTCGATGATGGTATTTCCATGAGTATCGTCAATTTCAGATTTGTGTACTAGAAATCAATAAGCGGCATTGTTTTGTGCAATCTAATGAATACACAATCGATTATTTTTGGTCCAATTTTGACCTTCTTTGGTTTAGGTATCACTACTTTGGCAAGACACCCCCACACTTTTAAGTATTTGTAGGATGTCAGTCTATTTTTCCAAAGTTCGTGAGGAGACTTGGATGTTTTCTTTCGTGGTATTTTATTTAAAATATGTTTTGCCGAAAGAATAGCTTCTCCCCAAAAGTTATCTGGCAAGCCAGAACTGATTAATAAAGCATTCATCATTTCTTTAAGAGTTCTACCATTCGGCTATACCGTTGGATTGAGGTGAATATGGTGTTGTAGTTTGGTGTATAATGCCGTACTCAGCGCAGAATTCCTTAAAAGGAAATTCATATTCTCCTCCTCTATCACTCTCAAAGCTTTAATTTTCCTGTTGAGTTGATTCTCAACTTCTGCTTTATACTGTTTAAACATGTTGAATGCTTCATCTTTGCTTCTAAGGAGATACACATAGCAGTACCTAGTACAATCATCAATAAACGTAATGAAATACCTTTTTCCACCTCTAGTTTGACACATTTTCAAATCACATACATCGGTGTGTATAAGGTCTAGAGGTTCAGTTTCTCGTTCAACATGATGAAACGAAGTTCTTGTCAATTTTTCTTCTACACAAATTTGACATTTATAGTTGGAGTCTATGTTACATTTTGGTAAACATTCTAGAGTAATCATTTTTCGTAGTGCATCAAAATTCGTATGCTCTAATCTAGAATGCCATATGTTAGAAGAGTCAATAATATAAGCAGAAGATTCACATTAATTCATATCAATGTTTGGTACAGCAGTTGTTATATTTTCTTTGAATAAACCACCACATATATATCCTCTTCCTACATACACTACATTGTTTGATAATACAAACTTATCGACTACAAAGGTTAATTTGAAACCATGCTTGTTAAGCAAGGACCTTGATGTCAAATTCTTGCGAATTTCTAGAACGTGAAGAATATCACTCAGAGTAAGCTCTTTTCCAGAAGTTAGTTTCAGCACAACTTTTCTCTTGCCTTCGACCTTTGATGTGGATGAATTGCCCATGAAAAGTTGTTCATCATCATTTGCAGTTTTATAAGTTGTAAACATCCACTTATTTGCACATATGTGTCAAGTGACACCTTTATCTACAAACTATTCCTTTGAATTACCAACAAGGTTGCATTCTAATATTACTGCATATAAATCCATATCAGAAATGCCATCTGTAACTTCGGCCATATTTTTTTCTGATTTCTTCTTTTTGGGAGCACGACATTCGGCTGCTTTATGCCCCTTCTTTCCACAGTTATGAAAAGAACCCTGAAATATCTTCTTTGACTTCTGAGGTGCATTCTCACGTTTTCTCTTGTTAGGTTTGTCTGACTCAACGACATTTGCTTTGGCAGCCATATTCTGAGAAATTTTTCCCAGAATTTCTATTATCTTCCTTAATTCGTAGAAGAACTATGAGTTCTTCCATTGTCATTTCCTTACGCTTATGCTTAAGGTAATTTTTGAAGTCCTTCCATGATGAAGGAAGTTTCTCAATGGTTGCGGCAACCTGGAAAGATTCGTCAAGCGTCATCCCTTCATCTTGCAGTTGACGGATGATCAGTTGTAGTTGTTGAGTCTGGTTGATCACAGTCTTTGAAGTACCATTTTGAAGCCGAGAAATTTACCAGCGATGAATTTTTTTCATGCCTGCATCTTCAGTTTCGTACTTTCTATCCAAGGCCGCCTAGAGTTCCTTGGATGTTGCAACAGTAAAATAGACATTGTAGAGGCTATTATCCAGACCATTAAGAATATAGTTTTTACACATAAAGTCTGAATTTTTCTAGATATTTGCGGCCTCAACTTTGATTGCAACGGGTTCGAGTTTGCAAATTTGAGGAGCATCTTCGGTTAGAAACTTGGCGAGGCCTAATGTTGTTAGATAAAACAACATCTTCTGTTGCCAATGCTTGAAGTCCATCCCGTTGAACTTTTCTAGCCTTTCTCCATGAGACTGTGCCATTATCGGAAGCAGAGGCGCCGACTGAGCATTTGCCACTGTCTGTGTTGGCGTAGCGTTATTGTTGTTGTTATTTTGAGACATCGTCGTCTACAACAATCAATTTTGTTTCAAGAATCTTATTTGTAACTACACAAAAGTGTCACGAATCTTGTAGTAACTTCAATAATGTTACTAAACTGGTCGTCCGAGTCCAGAAAATATTTGTTTCCTTGAAACAATATTGTCTCCCTTTTATATGCACAGGTGGATACGAGCAATTTGTCTCCCATGATGAAATGGACCGGCCCCGATATGCTGTGCGTGCAGATGAAGTGACGACGAATGAAAGGAATTATAGAACTGAGAACAGAGTCCTGGGAAGAGGAACAGAATGAAGAAGAAGTATTTCTAAGTAAGTAATCTCGTTCTGCAGGCCCCTATATATAGGCTGGAGGAGGTGCTTATTCGGAGCGGTCGTGACTGTTGGAAAGGTTGCGACCCTTTAACCGACAGACATGCACGCACAGGCGCAACGTTCCAATTTTGAAGTTCAAAATTAGCCGTTTCAGCGCAGCAGGCCCAATTGGCAGATGGATGCCCATCTAATCACGAGACCCCAAGAGCCCCGAGGTCCAAGGCCCAATCTTTGACATTTTAATATTAATATGAAGGCCCAAGACCCAATTTTTGACATTTTAGTATTAATATGAAGACCCAAAGCCCACATCTCAAATCTTCATGTCTCCTTCTTCTTTTCTTTTGATTTAGTATATTGGGTTGTAGTTTATATGGTAGTATTGAAACAAATATTCCACCATATGGGACTTTGTTTCAATAAACACAATACTTTCTTCCCAAACCACTTCATCATTCATTTTTTCTAACACAAATCGCAATCCACCAATCCTCTTGCAACCCAGTAACTCGAGAATCACCAAATCGCGACCCAATTCGGTCGATCGATCATTTGCAAACCACTTTCGAATCAACCAAGACCAAATCCATCCATCGCCCATCCTCCAATCGAATAGCCGTGAACCTCCACCATACTCCTCGAACATTGAATTGCCTACTGGTTGGGAAGTCGAATTCGAGTGTAGCAAGAAGCTTGAATATTGAACATTGAGAAGATTGAGAAAGTTTATGGGTGGTTTTGCCTGGAATTGGGTTAAAAAGAAACAAAATAATTTATCTGATAAATTTCGGGTGTTGGGCTTCTTATTTGGGCCAAGTGAAATTTTCCTTTAAAAAAAAAGAAAAATTTTGTTTTCTTTTCGTTAGTAAAGTTTAGTTTGTTCAAGTGACTTTGAAAAAAGAAATTATAATAGGTTTTCGCTTAATTTGTTTTTCTATCTTTAATTTTAGTTTTGTTTCATTTTTTTTTAAAGTTCTCAAATACGTTTTCCTTTGTATTAAATTGTTTTGTTTTAATTTTTTTAAGTTTCATCCTTATATTTCAAAAAATAAATAAATAACTGAATATATACCTTGTTTTTGTTTTTATTTTCATGTTGCCAAGGCAGATTAGGAGAAGGGGCTGCTTTCCAAAAATAATTGCTTCGCTTTGCTTGCCAAAAAAACCTTCCTACTTGCTATATATATTGTTTTTTTGGTCTTGCATTGTTGGTTGTTTGCATTTGCATTTTGAAAAAAAATTCAAGAACAAAAATAAAAATTCATTCGTAATTGCATTGTTAATACACGTTTAACTTCTGTTTTGCATTTCATCCTAGATTTTGATTAATAATAATGATTAGAAATCATTAACATTTAATTTTATATTGACAATTTATCTTCTTTGAATAATTTAATTTCTTAGTGTCTTGGTTATAATAACCATTTATAAATATTACGGTGATTGTAAATATTATAGTGGTTGTTCCTCTGAAGGTACTTAAACCTTTGGTTGCATTGCTACGGTGATTCGTGGTGCACCGATAAATCTTGTTTGTTACCTGGCTGAGAACTATCTTGTTTATCTAAGACAATGTGTGAGTATACAACTTTGGGTTAACTTAAGATAAATCATTTGTAATTAACCCTTGCATTCATTTAGTTGCATTAGCTCATGCATATTTAAGAAAAAAGCAAAAAAAAAATTCAAAATTCTAAAACTAAAAAAGATTGTAAATATTCCTTTTATTTTCCTTTGAAATTTTTAAATCCTTTTTCTCTGAAATTTCAAAAATCCAAAAAATTAGAAAAACCAAAATCCAAAAAAAAGCTAAATTAAAACCTTTTCAAAAAAATAAAAAATTTGGAAAACGAAAAAAACAAAAAAAAACAAAAAAAAACAAAAATCCATTTTGGACAAAATAAATTAGCAAATATTTTACCTTTATAAAATAAACCCCAAAAAAATTCTTGAAAATGTCTGAGTTTCCCAACTTACGTGAATTTAACAATAGTTGTGACAATCAATATAATCCATACGATTTCACTCTAAATTCGTATGGATATTTTAACACCAACTATTGTTTAAACGATTCAAATTTCGAACAACAAAGTTTTCAAAACAATGAACCACCCTCAACTCTTGAAAATAGCATTTCATCTTTACTTGAACTCTCTACACAACAAAATCAAAGTATAAACGATTTGTGTAACTCATATTTGTGCAATAGTTCAAGTCAACATAATCAAAATTTGAATTCACTTCAAAATTCAAATGATTTCGAGTATAGCCCATGCCAATTCAATTTCGAGCTTTAAAATGAATTTCAAAATCAAGACGAAAATGTGAACCAATTTTCAAATAATTTTGGCAATGGGAATAGTTTCAATAACGATACGATTGAAAACTTTGGTTATCAACAAATTCAAAATGAAAATTTTCAAATTACTAATCATATATTTGATTATGTTGACCAAATGGAAAAAAATAACGGGGATTTATTACTTGAAAGATACAAAAAATTTCGTGAAAATCATAATCAATCTCAACTTACGAAGAATCAAATAATAATCTACCGTGTATCGAAATTGACAACTCTTGTTCTCAACAAGTCCAAATCGAAAATTTTCAAGTTAATAATTACAAATTTGACTTTGTTGAGCAAATGAATGAAATTTACGATGATCATATGAATTTTTTGATTAAAACATTAGAAAATTTTCGTGAGAAACAAAATCAAATTTCAATGTGTGACGAGTCAAATGATAATCCATCTTTTACCCAAATCGATGATTTTCAAATAACAACTTCTGAATTTGATAATGACGATCTTAATCAAGTTGTTGAAAATACGGTAATTAAGTTGGATTTCAATTCTTTAGACGGTGCATAACTCGATTTAAACTTCGATCTTCCTTTTTCTGAAAATTTGAGTACGACAACTTTGAATTCTAAACTCAATTTACGTGATGAAGTTGTTGATAATCCAACAAAGGAAGTCGAATTTAACAAATATGATTTTTATGGACCTTTTGAAAGCGAGTTGTTGAATTCTGAAGGGGAAAATTTCGGTCACCATTTTGATTTTGAAATCGATAATTTGGAAGAAATTGAACATCAACCAGTTTTTCTATCTATCCCAAAATTCATCGAAAATAAAACAACTCGTACGATTTTCAATAAAACAACTTTAGTTTTTCCAAATCCACATTCAACTTTGAAATCTTTTATGATATGCTTTTCGTGCTTAAGCTATGTCTCACACATTTGACGAGACAAATGAATCGGTCTTTAGAATACCATTTCATTTACTTTTTGACCGTATACTTTCTCATCTCTTGTAAATAATAATCTTTCATGTAAATATTGGAATTTTATTTTATTTTTCTCCTACCACTTGGGTTGACTGTGGGGACATAGTCAAATTCAAGCGTGGGGGGAGATTCGTCCTCATTTTTTTTTGTTTTTCATGGTTTATTTTTGCTTTTTCTTTCAAAATCTCAAAAAAAAACCCAAAAGCAAATTTTCTTTTGATTTATTTTTAAAGAAACGCTATAGGATAAATATATGGTTTTGGCTTATTAAACTAAATTTTTTGAGTTTATTTGTGTTGACAAAAATAAAATAAAGTTTGATTACAAATAACAATGGTTTAACTAGTATATAGGAAGATTCATACGTGTTAATTATGAAATACATCCTAATTGAAAATCTTTGTTTTAAAAAGTGGTTGATTTAAAGTAAAGGATATAACATTTTTTTGTCTTTTAAGTTAAATAGTGATGAGATGATTTTGCAAAACTCTCTCTCTCTTAAAATAATAATAACATCTAAGTGTCACTCTCATTTAAAAGTCCTCATGGTTATGCATGGGTGAATTACTTGGAATCTTTGATTATATGCTTTCATACTCATTTAAAAGTCCTCACGATTATGCACGTTTGGAACAGATGTAAAAAAGGAAAGAAAAAACAAAATTAATAAAAACCATCTATGGTCGATAGGTGTATGCACAAAAGTGTGTGCATTCACCATGCTCTGCACACCCCTCACATAAGCCCGAAAGGCAATGCATAGGTGGTATATCTGGCCTTAGTTTACCTGAGATAGGTGTGTAATTTTTCTTGCGAATAATGAGAGAGAAAGCAATTGAAATCCAAGCACTATTTTTACTTATTTGATTTGATTTGTTATTGAAAAGAAATGAAAATACCACTTTGATAAACTTTGATAATCAATTAAGCATCCATTTCATAGTTACATTGTGTTATTAACCGAAACAACGAATTAAACTATAGTCTATTTGTTATGATAACTTGATTTTTGTTGGAAATTTTGACAAGTAAATGACTTAAATTTTCAAGGCAATAACCAAAATCTATATTTAACTTATTCATGTTAATTTGAAAGTAAATCCTTCGTTTGTAAATACTTTCAAAAACTCGTATTCATCTCTTTGTAAACAATCTTGCATTTTGTAAATATTTTCACTTTGCATTTGGATTTTGTGAGCAGTATCCGCTGAAAACTCTCACGAGACAATACTCGTCCTACTGGGGACACCCATAGGTTTAACGGCTTATTGCATACGCTCAATGCAATCATGCTCCCTACAAAAACGGATTTATCTTTGTTTTTCTTTATTCGAGGACGAATAAAAAGATAAGTGTAGGGGTATTTGATGTGCACGTAAATGTGCATATTTTTACCACCATATTTATTCTATTTAATTAAATAAATGATCATATCGGGGATTTTAACTTGTTTTAACCAAAATCCATATTAATTACAATTTGTCACATATTCATCTTCATCCAAAGGCAAAATAGTCATTTTTATGCATAAATTAACTTGAGAAAATTTAATTAGAAATTTCCATACTATTTTGTAGAAATTTGATTTCAATTACCAGTTGTTTCGTGAAGAAGACATGCATGCACAAAAAGAATACAATGGAGGACCCCACCTAACCACCACCGTAATGTACAAATTAGAGGCTAATGCACATGCTTATGTAAATAATGGCTTTATGTACACTTAAATGATTAGTAGAAGCAAATGATTACTTGGCCTCCACACTACCTCGAGGAATTTTAAGCATTTCTCAAATTATGGATTAGGGTTTCATGCTTGTATAAATAACCCATTATGTTCATGTAACCTCCACTTACTTAGTTCCCCTCCATTAGTTTAGGCTCAAAATAAAAGACAAGTTCTCTTTTCCTCTTTCATGGCTACTTAGCCATTTTTACTTCATGTATTTTTCCTTTTTTCTATGCAATGTTAATTAGTGCTCTCTTTCTTTCACATTCTTCTTTTGTTTATTTACTTTCATGTTAGTAGTGTAGATTTATTTTTCATGCAAGTAGAATAGTTTTGTTTCTTTACTTTGCTCTCATTTTCCTTTTCTTTTTCTTTCATGTTGCAAGCTATATTTGTTGTTTTGATAACAAATATGAGAGGCTAATCCCTTTAATTTAGGGGTAATGAAGCCTCTAATCATGTAGCTTCAAATTTCGATAATTATAGCTCTTTTTTATGCTTAATGACAATGCTTGAAGTGGTTTAATTTGTTGTTTTTGTTTTGAATTTGATAGCCTATATTGTTGACACAAATAGGCTATGCTTAAACAATCACCAACATAAATGCTTCTTCATCAAAATATGATTATGGATAAGAAAGCGATCTGAAATTCAAATTTGATGGTCTATATTTCTAATCAATAATTAATAGGCCATACTTAAAATAGATTTCATTTTCATTTTCTTTGTCAAGTTTCATGAAAGTTAGTAAGTGCTTTAAGGGATGTGTTATACTTTGATGGCTTATATTGACTAATCAATAGCACAAATATGCCATACTTATGATAAGCACATCAATTAAAGCATTAATGACCATAAAAGAGAGATCATGATTTCATATATGTTGAACTACATGATCTAAAGAGTGGATTTATTCTCTAAATTATCATTTAACTCTAATATTTGCATCTCTTTTATTTTAGTTAGTTAGTTAATTTTCTAATTCTCTAGCTTAACTTTCACTCGACTTTGGTATAAATTGATTGAATAGAATTTTTAAAATCATTAATTCCCTACGGATTGACCCATATTCACCACGTACTACAAGTGAACGTCGTGCGCTTGCGGTAAAATTTAATTTGAAATTTATCGGTAGTTTTCTAATTTGATAGAAAATTTACCGTTAAACAGGAATAAAACACTACAACTGCTATTGGAATCAATGCGAGTACAACTCACTCTTTCTAACTCACTGATATTTTTATATAAATGAGAACTAAATTTATTTATGATGATTGATGATTGTTTGGATGATATATGATATTATATATATATATATATATATATATTGATTGGTATTTGGATATATTCATGCCTATTGGAGCAGATGAGACTCTATACGTTCCCGTGTATGAGCGGACGACTCTTTATATGCACGTCTGCCTCGAAGCGGACATTGTACATATTTTCTACTATGTATATTTGTTGCAGGTGACAGGTTGGAGGGATCCAACTGGATTCCTCAACATTGTTGATTCATTTACAGATATTGTGATATATGATGTTATCATATGATATATGATGTTTTGGATGTTGTGATTGATGTATTTAGTGTTGTTGCAGCATTAGACCTATTTTTGGAATTTTAAAATGTTAAAGTGGTGATTTCGAATGAAAAAGGATTTTTAAGTGATTTGAAAATATATATTTTGAATTGTTATAAAGGAAGGAATTTATTTTAAATAAATAAATGTGATAATTTTTATGTCGTAAAAATTATGATTTTTGTGAAATATGATTGAAATTAATTTTTGAAATATGAAATTGATTATTTTGTAAAATAATTTAAATTGGATTTTTGACTTATTATAAGTGGCTTTCATATAAGATTTATAAAATTGAATTTTTATAAATAAAAATGATGGAATTGTAATAGATTTTTGTAAATGTTAAAGTGAAGCTATTAATGAATGAATTTGTAAATAAAGAGATTATAAGTGAATTAACTTATAAATTGGATTTTGACATGTAAATGAAATATATATCTAATTGGTAAATAAAGGGGTTTTATAAATTGAAGTTTTTATAAAATATAAATGGAATTTATGAACATTGTTTTATAAATGTGAAATTAATTAGTTTTGGTAAGTCAAATATATAAGTTTATTAAAGGAATTTCATCTACAATTTTGGACAGTGGACAACCCTTTAATAAATTGTGTATAAGTAACGAATTCAATTAGGGAATTACATCCATATTTTGGACAGTGGATAATACTTTAAACTAATTGTATAGAAATAATGAATTTGGTAAATGAAGTATATTCACGATTTTGGACAGTGAATAATCTTTTAATTAAATGAATGTTTTGGGAAGTGATAATTTTAAATGAAGTAAAATGGTTTAAAGATGTTTTAACGTGTTACGTATCGAATACATAGATTTTAGCATTCATTGTTGAAATAGAAGTTTCGAGAAGAAAGGAAATGATGGACTATAACACTGTTGTTATAGTAGATGATTTCTGAAAGGAAATGTTTTGTATAGTATATAGGATTTATATGCCTATCTTATTTTCGAATCCCTATACTATTGATTCTAGGTTGTCGTAACGATGTTTTACGCAACATTCGTTTTGACCCAAACAAAAGTGTTCTAAGCAAATGTTTTCCTTAAAGAATAAAAAATATACTTAATCCTTATTTAAGTATATACAATATTTTCTAAGTGATGAAAATAAGGAGATTTATGAATATGCTTATATTGTTTAAATAAGTATATGGAAATGTTTTCCAATATAGTAGTTGAAATGGTTTTGAGAATATATCTTTTTAAAGATAATTTGAAGTGAATATTTAGCAAGTAATTTAATTAATAAAAGATTGATTAAAAGGGCCTAGCGATTGCTTATCATGCAAAATAATTGTTTGTTTGCTTTGATAGTTAAATAACCGACTATCAAATTTGGCCATTTTAGTTGCTCGACTTGATGTGGGAACTATTTAGTTATACACTTAGTACATAGTCTTTTGTGTAGGCTTGATTATCGTTTGTGTTGAGGATGTTGATTCGTGTAGTGTGGAGTATTACTCCAATCTATCGAGCTTCCTTCTTGGCTGAAGGATAACAAGTTGAACGTTGGAGACGTGATAAGTCTATAAGACTTAGTTTCTATGTGAGGTTGAGAAACGCTTTTGCGTTGGTGGTGCAAAGAGACTGGGGATCAGATTTATCTGAAAACCACTTCGGACCAACGTATATGCGACGATTATGCAGGTTGCTTGTGATGATATTGAAATTTCGAATTTTCATAGTAGGGGTGTGCTTGTTGATCGTTTGAGGTTAAAATCCCAATATACAAATAGTAGCGGTGGTCTTTTCATTATCCAATGCGAGGACTATTTGCTACTAATCCTAGGGAATTCATGACAGGATGTGGTAGGAAAGTACCTTCGGTTTGTCCTGTTCCTGGACAACTTGTATAGATGTTTGTCTGACATTGCATTTCTAAAGATTACGTACATTGGTTCTTACAAACGTACATCAATGGTGGCGGAGAAGGCAACTTCTCTTAGCTTAACACCTTCCTTGAGACGTATGAGCTTAAGGGTTGTATCTTTATAGAAGGAAATTAGTAGTTAAAGGAAATGGCCGTGTGGAATTCAAAGTGATGTAATATGTAATTGTGAAGGGTAATCGTTAGCTCAGGCCTCATCAACTAGAAATGACCAAAACAGGGTTAAATGCGGCAAGGCTAAATGGGTCGCTCCCAAGTAGGGCATGACCATCTTCTTCTAGATTATCTTTACACGCTATGATATTGTGTATCTGATTACTGTGGTTTGTGTGCTATAAGGGCCCTTAGAAAAGGTCGGTAACGACCGAAGGATGACATATTTAGTACCATCTAGTTATAGAGGTGGGTCGGCCTTCTGTTGGTAGAGGGCAGATGTTCTGTGCCTCGGGACATCCATCTAGAGGTGTACCCATTAGGAAGGTAGTACCTTCACCTGATCATTTGTATGGAAATCCAAACTCCAATATGTACCTGCCATTTTAATTGTATTACCCATTTTGGGCTATATGCTGGAATTTGATCGATGTAACAATTTTGGCTATGATTAATATTATTTGTATACTAGACACTAGTATAATATCAGATGATTTGATATGTAATGTCTTAGTTATCATAAGGTAAAAACGTGTCCGTGTTTATGTGTGGGCGTGTCTTACAAGATACTTTTTTTGATAAAGGAAAAGTTTGGAAATTTAATAAATTCAATTGAGTGTGTTTCTCACACTGGTTTACCAGACTGATCCGAGCGTTCTTCCCTTTCAATGCTCGGGTCAGACCGAGTATATTTACAGGTTCAGTTTTGATGCTTTTGGAGCTTCAACAGGAGAGCTGGAGATCTTCATTTATGTATGCACATATCAGTTTTTATTATCCGCTGCTTAGTGGTTTATATTATCAGCAATTTTGAGGACATGTTATTATAGCTATCAAGGATGATAACTATTGATCGATTGTTATACTCTGATTGATGTTTGTATATCCACTTTCTGTTCTGTAAAGATCATTGATATGATATTATATGTTTTTCGCTGCAATATGAGATTCTGTATTGTTCTGTTTGGTTCTATCTTCTCTCTTTCTTCTCTTCTCTTCTTCTCCCTTCTTTTCTTTTGCTTGACTTTCCGTCGGTCTGTGCTTTTTGGTTCGGACATGTATGGTTTATTGTTGATTTAAAGGGTATGGATTTGTGGGTCGTCACATATACAGTTTACATGGTTTAACATGTCCATTTATAAGTGTTGGGATTTACATCGCAATAGACATATTAGCCAATCCAAGAACATATGTGTTGTCTAACATATACATACATGTACACATACATACATGTACATATACATACATACATCGATATATATGCATATGTATATATAGTATAACATGATATAAAATTATAAAATATATAACTTATATAAACATATATGTATATATATAAATTTGTATAATCATAGTATTTGTAAACTTAAATGTAAGTAATTTCAAATTTAAATTTAAATTCAAAATTGAAATTTTTGATCTAGATCTAGACTTTAACATATCTTATCATTTCAAATTTAGAACTACTAAATAATAACTAATATATATACACACATGAAAATAATAGGGGGAATTAATTTAAAGGACAAAGATTTGTATATTTTTTGCCTCAAGGACACGACCTCAATATTTTTACCACAAGGACAAATATTCTTCTAAAAATTATTCATAAGGACAAACATTTTCCAAAATTATTCATAAGGACAACAAAACTGCTACCAAGCTAAAAACTGATACCTAAAAACTGCTACCGATAACTACAAACTGATACCTAAAAACTGCTATCAATAACTAAAAACTGATACATACAGAAAGTTGTCCTTCAAGATAAAATATTGAAGGCTTGTCCTTAAGGCTAAAAAGCTGTGAAATTTTGTTCTTGACAATAATTCCTGAAAATAATATATATATATATATATTATTAAATTAATATTTATAATGTAAATAAATATATCTATGTATATATACATTAAAATTAATGTTTAAAGTAAATATAAACTGATATAGACACAAATAAATACCTACATATATATGTGTGCGCGTGCGCGGCCTATACAAAAAAAATTAGAAATTATGGTTTTAAATTTTATTTTAAATTTTTTATCTAATTTTTATATGATACATAAAAAAATTCCAAAATATAAAACTGTACCATTAAAAAATTTATATTATTAAACTTATATACATTATAATATACCTTTATACATGTAATTATGAAAAACATAATATTTTAAATATATATTTATATATAATATTTTATAAATAAAAAATATATATTTATTTTAATTTAGATTTATTATGTACATATTTTAACAAAATTTTATATGTAATTTATGCATTAAAAATCAAAATTGTGTTTTAAAAACCTTTTAAATAATATTTAATTAAAATTTTTTATTTTTCTTTTACGGTCGTGAGCTATATATATATATATATATATATATATATATATTCATCCAATGTTGACAACACAGATATATACGGATTTGTGATAATATACATACCATCTAAGGTAAAAGAGTGACATAATATACAATTATACGTATATATAAATATAAATTGTAACATACCAAAATTTCATCAATTTAAAATTGGTAAGTGTTGAACTTTTATAATATAATTTAAAAAGTTACAAGATAAATAAATAATAAGTGATGATTTAAATGAATAAGGATTTCAAATTTCTTTTAAGTTTAAAATTTGAAACACTAAAAGTTTTAAAATCATTTAAATCTAAATTTGGATTCATATATGTAAATATGTATGTGTGCATACATTGGTAGATTTGAATATTGAATCTGATTTTCAATTTGAAATTAAATTTTAAAATAAATGTCTTTAGTAAAATAATTTGCATTTATATGTATACATATCTATGAGAATTATTTAATATTTATTTAAAAATTCAAAACACTTTCTTTTGATAATATGCATTAACATAAAGAAAATATTTATATAAAGCTAATATTTATGGGAAATATAAGTTTAAAAATAAATTATATGATGTAAATTGTTATGTTAATAAAGAAAAATCTTTCTATTACAAGTGTTAAATTAAGAATGACCATAGTGGCAAATGTAATTCAAGGAAAGAAGAAAATTAACAAGTGCCACTTTATTAATTTCTTTTCTTAACTATTTTTTTTTAAAAGAAAATAAACTTATACAATATCTTCTTCCCCTTAATTTTATTCATTTCAAAAAGAAAAAAAATTTGTATGCAATCTTTACATCATCAAAAAATAAACACAAATCTCCTCAAACAAATTGAAATTAAGAAACATATCCAGGAAAAAAACTGTAACAAATCCCCTTTCAATTTATCAAGCTAGAAGTAGAATGCAAGGAATATTCCAATCTTCAACAAACACTACAAAATCAAGCTGAAAACTTCAGAAATTAAGGAGGAGATTCAGGACTTAACTCAAGAAAAAAAAAACAGCAATATACAAAGCTTAAGGTGCAGGCCAGAATTTCACTTCTGTTTCAACTAAGATTAAAGAGTAAGTAAATTTAATTATTTTATTTTGTTGATTAAAAAGAATAAGCAAGTAGACACATCAAAGTTTAAACAAGTTGATAAAAAATTTACTGAAGATAACAATTCAAAGAAATCAAGCTAAGTAGAAAAAGAAAAAAAAACTGCAGTTCAAAAAGAATTCCAGAACTTCCCTCTGTCCACTTCTGTTTTCAGTCCCAAATTAGTGAGTAAATTTTTCAAGGAATTTGATTTTTATCTGATTGATTTAATACTTGATATATGCAAGTTGAAGAAAGGTTGGCATGTAACAAAATTTGAATGAATCATGTTTTTTTCCCTGTGCCTGTTGATAATTCTATTTTAAGCTACACGTTTCATTTTTTATGAAAACCTGTCAGAAAACTCAAGTCCCTTGATTCCAGTGTGTTAGATTTAAGTACCAGAACAATGAGTGTTAAAATTCATTTGAGATTGAGATTTAGAAATATTTAAAAGAATAGTACTCAAGTTATGGAGTCTGGAACAAGCAAATCGCAGTGAAACTCAATTTATAACTTAAAACTTAAATTCTTTGATTATTAAATTTGATCATATAAACTAAATCATCTTTTAAATTGTTGAATTTTAAGATTAAAATCATGATTTTAAGTTACTTGTGGAGGGAGCATTTTGACATTTAATTGGAAATGCACAATTGGGTTTTTCTGGCGACTGAAGCAATTTGGGGGGTTGAAACTTTGCTTGAATGTGGTAGGGAAGTTGTCGAGGCCAGGAAAAATAGATTTTTCCAGTCACCATGGCGTTGGGGGTTGATCGATGAAGGGTTTAAGCCCTAAAATGGGTTACGATCAAATTGGTGGCCACTGCCGTGCCTATGATTAATCGAGTCGTTTGGGGTACTAGGAAATCGTAGAGGGAAGGGTTAGCTAGCTGTGGCCGGAATCTTATGCAATTCGATGGTCGGCGTGGGACGTACGAATTGATTTTATGATGATGCTGTTGTACCCATGTTGATCGAGATAACTCGATTTTGTTTTCGAGTTTCATCTGTGCTTTTTAGTGTTTGAGTAGCGAGTGTGGATCGAAGCTGGTATATCGGTGGTGGTCTTCGAGGCTGGAAGGGTGACGTTGATCGGTGCAGGTGCATGCGTTGGGTTTATGTGTTAGGTTGGTTTGGGTGGAGGAAGATAGAGGGTAGCTCGAAGTAGTAACCGGGGGGAATGGATGGAAACTCGAAGGCATGCTCGTGTTAATCCGCATTGTATCGGGTTGGTGTTGTACTTAACCAAATTTTTTGAAAAATTGTGTCAGTCGTGTCAAATTTTATGGAAACTCGAAGCAAGCAAAACAAATTCTCGGGGGAAACTCGAAGGGGCTTCGGGGAAAGTCAGATTGTAGGAAATTTTTCCCAAAAAAAGTTTTAAAATTTTAAAACTTTTAAAATTTTAAAAATCATGTTTTAAAAGATGGTTTTGATTTAGATTTAAAACAAATTAAAGTTAAGTAAGACCTTCTTTTTAAGAAATTTAATTTAATTTAATTTTGTCACATTACTTATAAAAAAAATCAGTTATAAAATGTAATGAAAAAAAATGATGTTAAAGATGAAATATTTTACAAAATAATTTTGATCTCTCAAGTCGATTCACATAATTAATTTAAATTAGATTTTTAAGATAACAAAGATAAGGAGATTATCTTTTGAATTAAATAGGTAATTTATGATTTACTTATGTAATAAATGGTTTAATTAAAATTAAAATAATTCTTTAAATTAATTTCTTAAAATTAAATGATAAATCAAGGATTAATTTATTTGGATAGTTAAGAAGATAATTTATTAATAAGAGTAATTAAGATTTAATTAATGAAATAAGAGTAATTAAGATTTAATTAATGAAATAAGAGTAATTAAGATTTAATTAATGAGCAATTAAAGATGAAATTAATTAGGGTATTAAATTAATGAATGATTAAATTTTGAAGATGATTAAAGATTAATTAATTTTAATTAAGAATAACTAATCATTGATTAAAGATGATGAATGAAATTAATTATGTGATAAATTAGTTTAAATTCACACAATTTATTCATCGTAGTTGTATATGATTGATAACTATTGTATGATGGGTATTGATTGATATCTCTGATTGTAATTGTGATGCTATGTGATATGGATTGTTTGTTCTGAGCTGTGATCCTGTATTTTCTATATGAATGTGAAACCCTTTGGTTCGTAAAATGGCACTTGTAATTCGATGCGACAGGGAGTCGGATGCCAGTTGGTTATCCGAAACCCACATCGAACCTGCGAATCTTTGTAAATGACATATCCACATATTTTAAAATTGACGTTCACTATTCGGATTAGCCGGGAGAGGACCTTTGTGTCATATAACCCATTCCGAGTATGTGATACGACGAAATGGATAGCACTTGAAGATGGTGGTGAAGACCGGACGTCTTCAAGATAACCTATCGATTGTCTCTGCAACGAGTTGCTCCGGTATAGGGATTCCCTAAGTGATGGGAAGTCCGATCGGGATTGTGGACGCCCGGATTTGCAAAGGCTTCTTCCTTTATTGGACGAAGTGCCTTCGGTTATGTTAGAACCCGGAAAGACTTGTATGGTCATGTGACACTACACTTTGAGATATAAAGCCGATTTCTTTCATATACATATCTGTTGGTGGCGGAGAATTTATTGTCTTAGCTTAATACCCTTCTCTGAGACATACGAGCTCAGAGGTTATGTAGTTAAAGGTTATCAGCAATATACTCCCAATTTGGTAGTGTGGCACACTAAGTGCTGCTGTGTATTGATGATTATTTTTTGATCATTAGATGATCAAAGCATGGCTTTTGTGAAAAGCGTAGCTTTGTGGACGAGACTTCGTCGAACCTCACAACCCGGTGATGGTCGAAACAGGAAAGATGCGGCAAGGTTATTGGGAGTAGCGCCCCTTAGGGTATGTGCATTCCCTTCTGGATAGAAGTGGTATTATGGTATGGAGCCTAGATACTTAACTTACGTGGATATCGCAAATATGTATATTCCTTTGTGATTGATGTTGGGTCCTCGGATAAAGGTTGGTTACAACCGGGGGATGGCATATTCGTGTCAGTAGTTACCTAGTTATAGAGGTAACCCGGCCTTGTGTTGGCAGAGATCCGACTAGGTTCTTGGGACGTCCCTCCATAGGCGTACCCATGTGGCCCAGGAAGTTCCTTAGCCTGACCATTCGTTGGAAATCTAAAGAAACAATACGAGCCCAATACGGTTTTAAATTGTATAACCTGCCACCTCATGTGGTAGCTATAGTAGGCATGCTATAATGGTACGTATGCTGGCTAAGATTAATATTATACTTTCGGAAATGTTTTCACACTATGCACTAATAATAATATATAAAGTGTTTTCTCGTATTAAGCATTTTTGACTGTCATAAGAAGAAATCTCCCCCAAGTCTGCGTTTGCATTGTGTGTGTGGTGGGAGGCCTTATGGCAGTTTCATTTTCAAAAAAAAACATTGCGAATTTCTTTCAAATTCTTTTGTTTGCTTTTGATTTAAAATAAACTGCTTTTATTTCAAACAACTGTTTTGGTTTACTCATACCAGTCCCATGACTGACCTGGAGTTTATTGTTTCTTTCCTAAACTTTGGGTGCCCATAATTTCCACACGGGCATCCTAGTAACAGGTCTTCCGTGTTTTTGGTGCTAGCTGGATTTTGGAGTCGCAGGGTTTGGAAGCTGCTGGTTTTTGAAGGTTGTAGCTTGGAGATATTTTTGAAACTTTTGGATCTCAAGGTTTTCAGTTGGAAGTTCATTATTGTCGTATCTCTTTGAAGACTTTCTTGAAATACAATCACTTGTGGTTATGTCGTGATGGTCTATTTTGAAGTTGTATTGTATATGTATATTAATACTCCGATGTTGGTGTTGTGATTGTATTGATATTGCGAGATGTTGTATCTGGGATATTGATGTTGGCAGTTTTATTTTTCCGCTGTTATATTCATTTAATTGTTATTATAAGCTCCATCCGAACTGAAATTCGACGTTCGAATCTCCGGCAGTCGAATACAAGTAAGGTTTTTGATGTCGATTTTTGAACGCTGAACTTCGGGTCGTGACATAAATATAGTTAGTACCTTACTATGGCCTTGAGTTAACGCCTTGAATATTGAATTGTTTGACTATGATTGAATCGAATTCATTCTTGAGGGAGCTATCAAACTTAAAGCACCACACACTGATTCCTACTTTATTTAAATTTGATTTTTAATGACTTAAAATGGTGGAGGAGGGTGGAGCGTATGTTCGGCTTGATACGGTGACAGAGGAATCAAAAATTAGAGATCAATAAGTGGGGTTAAAGGCATTTAAATAGTATGAAGAGAGAGGAGCTAAAAGTGGACCTAGACCTACTATTTTCTCTTGCTATTTCAAAACATTTATCAAAATTAAATTCACCCCCTTACTCCACCCCCTATGTCGACCAACGACATCTAGTCCCTTTATAGGCCACCCAAACATTTCAAGCCTGACCAAATAAAAGCACATTTAAATATAATTTAAACGCACATCAATATCGTATATCTACACATGTATAAAAACTTTTATATACACACTGTTTTAATCAGTTTTGGATAAATATTAATTGATTTAATTAACTTATAACAATTATAATTAATTGCATCGGGTGGTAGTTGGAGTATCTGTAACGACCCGCCTTTTTAGACAGTTTAAGTCGACAATGAACCATGCATGTCTAACTCAAACTATTCAAAAGATAGATTATTAATAGATTGTTCAAATGAAATAAAGTTCAATCGAACAAAATATAGAAACTCACAGCGGAAGGATGAAATATAATATACAAAATAAATACATAAACAGTTCATGAAACTATTTTCAACAAAATCAGAATTTACATTTTTTCAGGCAGAATAAACAATTGCTATAATAGTAGTAGGTACGGTTCTCGACTCCATCTTCATCTTTAGAAATAAGTGACTTCGTTAAATTGAAATACTCGGTCTGACCCGAGCGTAAAGTAAAACAAAAACATTCAAGTCAGCACTAACATTCTTATGTAAGTAAGTCAACTCAAGTGAAATGTACAGATAACTCAATAGGTGAAATGCTTAGGTTTAAATAAACATCATCATTCACACTATAAATCAGTTCAATTCAAGTACCGACTTTATGTTTGTTACCCGAGACTTTGGCCCGACTACATGGCGATTGTCGCAAAGCCTATGGCTGATCTTGGATGGGACTTGAGCTAAGAATGGGTTGGAAGTACAAGAAGCTGGTGTAATCTGAGTCTGTTTTGGCCTATGCATGGGTTGGCATGTTTAATGTTGGCCAGCGTGACTATATGGCACAAGGATACAAGGTGGATCGACGTTGGAATGTAAATATGGCGGACCGGCCAAGGGTGGCTCAATCAAGGTCATTCGGTCTAGGTGGTTCAGCCCTCATCACTCAGCATTGAAGAGAAGGTCATCACTCGACCAAGATAGGCAAGACAAAGCAGTTCGGCCGAAAAGGGATCGGCCCGAGTCGCTCGGTAAGGGTGTGATTGAACTTGATGGTTCGGCCGATCGTGGTTCGGCCACGGAAGTGCTAAATCATGTGTCGCTCGTTCAAAAGAGCATAACCAAGAGAGGTTGGTCAGTTGTTTTTCAGTGTTCATGGTTCGACCTTGATGGTTCGGCATGCATGGCTTAGCAGACTTGGGTTGGTGAATCTTATGGAGGTTAGTCAATTCTTCGACCTACAACAGAGTGACGCGACTAACATTTCTTTGCTTCAAGTCATACTACCGCTTGCTTCGAGTCATACTACCGCTTGCTTCGAGTTCCTTAAGGGACCGCTTTGAGTCAGTAGCAGGGCAACCTTTGGGTCGGCATTGGTGGTTCGGTGGAAGTGGGTTGGCATGACTTGGTCAGTCAACTTGACTTACAACTATGGGCCGAACTACCTTGGTCTTGGGCCTGCACAGGGTGTCCAACCTATCTTCGTCTATAAATAGAGAGGCAGGGGTACAGCTGAAAGGACCTTTTTCGACAACTCTGGGGAGACTCTGCCATTGTTTATGCACTCCTCTTTTTGACTCAAAATTGTATTCGAGTTGTTCGTTTTCGGATTGTATCCGTATTCAAGTATCTGAAAAAGGCAATAAAGATTAAATTAAAAGTGGATGTAGGCAGTTACGCCGAACCACTATAACTCTGGTGTTCTTGTTTTCGTTTTTAGTTTTGCATATATTCCTCTGTTTAATTTACTATCTTTATTAATCTCCCTACACAAATCTATTCTTGGGTGTTAGCGACCAATTTCGGTGCTAACATTTTGGTGCTTTTAATAAGAGAGTTAGCATTCTTAGGCTATCAGGATCTACTTTGTCGCTACTGGATTGAAGAAATCCCTCGAAGGAGATCCAAGTTAATTCTCGAGATTTCACAGATTCTAATCAGAGTTCAGACAGATAACTCTAATATAGGAAGACCATGTACTAGATCAGCCTCCCACAATGCGGATGTCAATGAGACCACCAGTGTCCAGCAAGTGGGACCTATCAACCAATAACCTAATCCCGGTGCACGTGCCGCACCCATCCTAAACCAATTAGAAGTTGTCATTAAAGTAGAGTTCAATGAGTTGATGAGAGAACTCATGGAAAGCAGGAGACAGCTTAACGAGAAAATTCAAGGCAACGCCAATCTTATGACCCAGATTACTCTACAACAGCATCAGAATGCTTGAGGAAACCTTGCTTCCTAGTCATCATCCGACAGCTCTACTTCGTCTGATGAACATCACAGGCGTAGACGTCGTAAAATTGAAACAGTGCAAACAGGTGTAGCAGATCAATCAATGAAAATGGTCCAGGATCCTTACCTGGAAACATGGCCCCTTGCTTGCACCTAGGAAATCACACTCAAGTTGGAATAGGAAACTTAGGATCTGGAATACGAGTGGAAGTTGAACCACCAGCTCACTAGGGTCGCAATGAAGCAGGTCCCCAAGACAATCATATGGGAAATCACCAACCGAGGAGGCACCAGCCGAAACGATCATGTAGGACGGATTCCAACTTGCCACCTTCCATCCAAACCCTTGATTTATCGGCTATGGTCAGACAATTGAGGAGGGAAAATCAAGGCTTATCCAACGATGATTGGGGAGCATCTAGGAGCCACACTCCATTCATGGATGCTATCCTACAGGTGAGTACCTCTGGAAGTTCAGTGTGTTAACTATTCCAGCCTTTAAAGGGAAGACTGATCCTCGATAGCATGTAATGAGATATGAGTGGATGATGTACTCGGCTAGAGAAAATGATGCAACTAAATGTAGATGTTTCCCAATAACCTTATCTGGAATCGCTACCATGTGGTTTACCAAACTCCCTTTTATGAGTTAGCAACCAAATTTGTGGAACAATTCAGGATCCATGCCAATCGCCCAAAGGACGAGATGTCTCTATCCAGTGTGATCCAGGCCTTGGGGGAATCGTTAAAGGAATATTTGCAAAGATTTCATGTTGCTGCTACCGAAGTTAGCAACTCAAATGATCATGCTATTCTCATAGCCGTGATGCGAGGAGTAGATCCGGACCCAGAGTTTGGTGATTGGATGGCAGGAAAGCCGCTGACTATCCTGTAATGTTTTTATTCAATGGCGAACCAATTCATGAGAATAGAAGAAGCCAGATGGACATGGCGAAGTAGTGCGTGCGGGCCCAGCAAGGAGCCGGTGCAAAGTAACATTGCAGTAAAGTAGTCTAGCGATAACTTTGGCAAGATTAAGGTCAATGTTCGAAATAAACCAGGGCAATCTAAAGGATCCGGAGGAGGAAATCCCGGAAGAAAAAGAGAAGTAGGAAAGTTGAAACCAAGGATCCTAACCTATAATAAATACACTCCTTTGAACATATCTCTGGTGTATATTTATTTATCAACCTGTAATGCTTTCCGATACCGAAAGCCATGCCTAAAGGAATCTACTGAGGAACAATAGCAAACTGGGAAGTATTGTCTCTTACATGAGACTTACGGGCATAATACCCAAGAATGTAGAAATCTCCATGATGCTACTGAAAGCTGATTCGATAGAAGAAGTTACAATATTTTGTTAAGAATCCGCAAGAAGGCGGACAGGGACCTCCAACCCTAATCCCGGGCAGACTCTACATTCACCCAAGGAACCCGCTTGGACTGGAGGTTGATTGGTTATAAACATGATAGTCAGTGGGCCTCACCCAGCAGACAAGAGTTGGAAAGAAATGGAACGCTATGCTAGTTCCCTAAAGCATGCGGATTTCGAATGTTGCTCAAACACAGAAGGCGGAACCCCTACGAAACAGCAACGGATGAAGACAGATGATATTGTGTTTGGGAGTAGGGATGTCGACCAGGTGGAATCACCTACCATTGACCCGATGGTCATCTCAGCCACGATTGGGCCGGCACTTGTGTGACTGATTGTGGGAATTCTGTGAATATTATTTTCAAAAATTCGTATGACCAAATGAAGATGGAGGCGAAGGATCTAAAACCATCTAAAGTACGCATTTACGGTTTTAATGGTGCAGCTACTGATGTAATAGGTTTTGTAGAATTTCCAGTTGAGTTAGGAGAAGGTGAATGCAGGAGGATATGGATCCTACATTTTATTATTTTCGATGTTGATTCCCCGTATAATGTGTTTTTGGGCCCACCGGCACTGGCGGTGTTTAGGGCAGCTTTGTCCCTATGACGTTTAACCTTGAAATTTCCGACGGATAGAGGAGTTGTTGTACTGCATGGCGATCAAGCGATTGGTCGTACATGCTATGTGGCAAAGCCGAGAGAGGCCCAACGAAGAGATAAGGAAAAGGTTTTGGACAACTCTGTCTGCATCTAAGTTGCTCAAAATTGACAAGTAGTGCTTGAGCCTTGGCTCGGACAGCAGGGTCAGATCTACAGAGACATAGATCCGAGAGACGATGATGAAGAACCCAAAGAGTCTAAACCAGCACTGGCTGAACTGACGATTGACTTTCCAATCAGCCATGATGACCCATCACAGGTGCTTAAGATTGGTCACAACTCACCCCCCGATGACTGAGGATCTTACTGATTTCTTCCAAGCAAATCTAGATGTTTTTGCTTGGACCCACTCTGATATGTATGGGATTTCGCCCGCCATCGCAAGTCATATGTTAAACATTGATCCAAAGTATGTGCCAGTGAAACAAAAAAGGAGAGGTATAGACCCGGAGTGGTCTGCTACTCTCAGAGAGGAGGTGGACAAACCCAAAGCTAATGGGTTCGTCTGCGACACCCTCCACCCTGAATGGATATCTAAGCCTGTACTAGTGAGAAAAGCGAATAGGAAATGGAGGACGTGTGTTGATTACTCAGACCTGAACAAGGCGTCCCCTAAGGATAGTTTTCCTTTACCCAGAATTGATCAGTTCGTCGACTCAACAGCAGGACACGAATTATTGTCATTCATGGATGCGTATTCGAGATACAATCAAATCCCGATGCATATCCCAGATCAGGAACACACTAATTTTGTCATGGATGTTGGATTGTACTGTTATGCAGTGATGCTTTTGGGCTGAAAAATGCAGGAGCGACTTATCAACGTTTGGTAATTCGGATGTTTAAAGACCAAATTGGTAGAACAATGGAAGTCTATGTGGATGACATGTTCATGAAGTCAAGGTAGTCAAACGACCACATTCGAGACTTAGCGGAGATGTTTGATATACTCAAATACTACAGAATGAAAATCAATCCACTGACGTGTTCCTTTGGTGTTGTGTCGGGAAAATTTTTGGGTTTTATTGTCAATGAGCGGAGAATCGAAGCTAACCCAGAAAAGATTCAGGCTATCCAAGACATACAAGTGCCCAGAACTATAAAGCAAGTACAAAGCCTAAATGGAAAAGTCGTCGCGTTGAGTCGATTCATAACTAGAGAAACCGACAAATGCATTCCTTTCTTCGATGTGATGCGGAATGGAAAGAGAAATTTTGAATGGACGACAGACTGTGAGATTGTGTTCCGAGCTCTGGTGAGACACTTGGTGAGCCCCTCGGTTCTATCAAAGCCTGTAGACCAAGAAGAGTTATATGTTTACTAGGCCATGTCTCAGCATGCCATCAGCATAGCCTTGGTTCATGAGGAGGATCGAATTCAAAAGCCAGTATACTATGTCAGTAAACATTTAATGGGGGGAGAAAGAAATTGTCCTAAGATTGAAAAGCTAGCCTACAGCTTGTTGATTGCATCATGCAAGCTCCGTCCGTATTTTCAGGCACACCCGATCAGTGTTTATACCGATCAACCTTTGCGACAGGTGCTCCAAAAACCAGAAACCTTTGGAAGGTTACTCAAGTGCAACATTGAATTAAGTCAATTCAATATCACGTACCTTCCATAGAGAGCTATCCAAGGGCAAGCGCTAGCAGACTTCATTGTAGAATTCACCATATTAGACGAGTCAAGTGGTAGTGATGTAATTCTCCCCACTAAGTGGAAGCT
The DNA here is from genome assembly GCA_030765085.1 of Allium cepa. Classification (NCBI taxonomy): domain Eukaryota; kingdom Viridiplantae; phylum Streptophyta; class Magnoliopsida; order Asparagales; family Amaryllidaceae; genus Allium; species Allium cepa. Next base: position 208,604,202 of record CM060928.1, read on the forward strand.
ATACACCGATGTGGCATCCAACGACCATTGTTCTGGGGCTGGTGTTATTCTTGTAACTCTTGAAAACTGCTCAATTTGTTATGCTTTGAAACTTGATTTCCTAGCGATAAATAACGAAGATGAATATGAAGCATTGATTGTTGGCTTGAAACTTAACAAGGAAATCGGAGTAAAACCGGTTGAAATCTTTCATGACTCACAATTGGGGGTGTACCATATATGGAGAGACTATCAAGCAAAAGGGCAGAGACTTGCCCCATACCTAGCTCAGGTTCAAGAACTGTTGGCAGACTTTGAATATTACGATATTTCGCATATCTCGCATGGTCGAAATGGGGAAGCCGATTCATTGGCAAAATTCGCGAGTACTGGTGATGCATAGCAGATGGGCTTAGTCCTCGTCGAAACCTTACATTCCCCGTGCATAAACGAAATGGAAGTAGATTCTGTGTTAAGGACAGAAACTGAAAGGGAGTCGTGGATGACTCCGTTCAAAGAATACATGTTACATGGAAATTTGCCTGAGAGAAAGAATGAAAGACAACGAGTCGTCCGCAAAGCCTTGCGGTATATAATGAAGGATAGAGTAATGTATCGAAAAGGATTCTCAATTCCCTTACTTCGGTGCATCGCCCACGACGAGATAAAGAGGGTCTAGAAAGAAGTTCATGAAGGAGAATGTAGCAACCATACTGAGGGCAGACACTAGCCAAAAAGATCCTTCGATATTGATACTACTGGCCAACCGTGAATCGAGACACCATGGACTATGTAAGAATATGCGACAAATGTCAAAAGTATGCAAAAATCCTGAGAGCTCCACCGTCGGAACTCACACAAATGGTTAGTCCCTGTCCATTTGCAATATGGGGGATCGATATAATCAGCTCCTTGCCAATCTCCAAAGATGGTGCGAAATATACATTTGTTGCGGTTGATTACTTTACCAAGTGGGTGGAAACAAAGCCCTTAGCTATAATCACCACCAAAAATGTCATTAATTTCATTGTGTGAAACATCATATGCCGTTTTGGCCTCCCATAAACTATCGTTATGGACAACGGAACTCAATTTGAGAGTAGGAAGTTCAAACAATTCTGCCAAAAATACTGCATTAAGAAAAGGTTTGCGGTTGTTTCTCGCCCCAAAGCTAATGGACAAGTTGAAGCTGTAAATAAAATAATCAAGTCCATATTGAAAAAACTTTTGGAGAAGGCTAGAGGCAAGGGGGTGGATGAGATTCTGACAGCACTTTGGGCTTACAGAACCACCCACAAGTACGCGACTGGCCACACTCCATTCACCTTAGCATACGACACTGAAGCTGTTATACCTGTGGAACTTGAAGTTCCCTCTCACTGGGTGACTCATTATGATCCTAAGACGAATCAGGATCTTTTACTAGAATCATGGGACTTTGTCGATGAGAAACGTGAAGAAGCTGATTTAAGGGCTGCTACATATCGACACCGAGTCGCTCGATATTATAATGAAAAAGTTCGACCGAGAATCTTTGATGTGGGTGATCTTGTTTTGAAGCAAGTTTTTCCAATCCCATCACATACGAATCCTACATGGGAAGATCTATATGTCGTCGAACAGACGCTTAGGGAAGGAACCTTCAAGCTAGTGACTGTTGATGGCATGACACTTCCCAGAGCATGGAATAGCGAGCATTTGCGTCGTTATTACACTTAACCTATTCCTTTTGCATTTTAGTAGAAGTTGTTTCCAATGTATGTTTGCTTTTGTTGTTCTTTGTTTCAAACATGTAATAAGACAATTCAGCTTGTCCCTTTTTTATAATCAATAAAGGCTTAAAGCCATTTTTTCTGTGAACTATTGACATCTTATATGTTATAATTCTATGATAAAAATTAAACTGCATTATTCTGTCTGGCGTATGAACGCATATACAAAATTAGAAATCAATAAACGATTCAAAAAATCTCTAGGTCCCCAGAGCATGGACTAGAGTACTCTAAGTCCCCGGAGTGCGGGCTAGAGGATAAACTATTCAAAAAATCTCTAAGTCCCTAGAGTACGGACTATAGTACTCTGAGTCCCCTGAGTGCGGGCTAGAGCATAAATAATTCAAAAAATGTCTAAGTCCCCAGAGAGCAGACTAGAGTACTTTGAGTCCCCGGAGTGCGGGCTAGAGTATAAACGATTCAAAAAATCTCTAAGTCCCCGGAGCGCAAACTAGAGTACTCTGAGTCCCTGGAGTGCGGGATAGAGTATAAACGATTCAAAAAATCTCTAAGTTCCCGGAGCGCGGACTAGTGTACACTGAGTCCCCGGAGTGCAGGCTAGAGTATAAACAATTCAAAAAATCTCTAAGTCCCTAGAGCGCGAACTAGAGCACTTTGAGTCCCTGGAGTGCAATCTAGAGTATAAACGATTCAAAAAATCTCTAAGTCCCTGGAGCGTGGACTAGAGTACTCTGAATCTTCGGAGTGCAGGCTAGAGCATAAAAAATTCAAAAAATCTCTAAGTCCGCAAAGCGCGGACTAGAGTACTCTAAGTCCCTGGAGTGCAGGCCAGAGTATAAATGATTCAAAAAATCTCTAAGTCCTCGAATCACGGACAAGAGTACTCTAATTCCCCTAAGTGCGGACTAGAGTATAAATAATTCAAAGTTTCCAAGTCACATTGAAGCGGACCAGAGCTTATGTAACCCACAAGATTTCGAATTTCAACAACAAGTTAGACAATAAGCTAAACAATGAAATCGTGAAAGACAAAGAAATAAAATTTTATTTACTAATCCAAAAGTTAAATTCCATTATAACTTTTTTGGAGTTTGGAGAAAAAGTCTATTCACAACGACTATAAAGATAAATAAAAACAACTACATGATTCGGGTTTATTCGGACAGAACGAGGCATGGCCGGATAGCTACTTTTTTTTAGTTTTCCTCCTTCTTTGGTTTCTCCGAAGGCTCCTCACTCAAGCGTTTTCTCTTGGACTCCTTGTTTCCTAGTGAGATGGTAACCGAGGAAGGAATGGACCTTCAGGGGTGTGGTCCTGCCAGGGAGAATTACCTTCAGGGGTCTATTTAGAGGATCATTAAGTTCCACCACCCAAGGTTCAATCTTAATTTCGGCTTTCTTTTTCTCCTCTTCTATGATTCGCTCCCTCATGCTAAGTTTTGAAGTAGGTTCGGAAGAGCATGTGATTTCAACCTCGTCATGTCCGTCCGTAGGAGAGGGATTGTCGGGTTTGTCTCATCGAGTGCTTCGATCACTTGGGCATCGGGTCCAAGAGTATCTTCAGTGTGAAGTTCTTCCTTTATTTTCTCTTCCTTCTCCGTGGCAACATCGCTCCTTGTAATTGGTTTGGGATCAAAATGGCCTACATGAAGTCCTAAGGATAAATGTTAGAATGCATCTATTATTCGTCAAAAGCGATGGTTCTCTGGACCCTAGAAGGAAGAATTACGCACCGGCTTCTGGATGACTCTCAGCTGTTATGGGAGTTTCACCCTCTAGAATAAAGGATAGAATGTGAACATCGAGCTCGGGATGCTCTGGGTCATAGCCAACATGCTACTCAAAAGGATCGAGTGATGAGCAACCAGCCGGCTGAGCGAAATCCGGAACTGGAGACTCCGTTCCGGATGCGCCAGCAATGTCGCCCTTCCCCTTCGATGGGGAGGAATCTCTTGCAAAGAGGGATTTTTCCACTGATAAGTCGAAGGGATCATTTCGTCAAAGCACTTCCTTCATAAGAGCATCCTCACCTCTTTGGTGCCCTGCTCAACTCTTTTAATTTTTATTAAAGTATCCCATGCTTCGACCAACGATTCGAGGTAACCATTGCCTGGAAAAGATAGGTCTCGATGCATGACAACTCAAGCATTATATTCAGCAATAAGCGAATGAAACAAGAATTTAATTTCTTCTCTGCCGGCTTCAGCAGCTGCCTCGAGACGAGAATCGATTTCTATCGGTGCCATTCTTTTGCCTTCCTCACGGGCTGCATTCTTTAGTACTTCGGCCTTAGAAAGTTCCTCATCAAGCTTCGTCTTTAAGAATCGTATTGCGAAAATTTCATCGCAGTATCGTTGTGACTCTTTCTGTGCAACAGTTTTTTCTTCTTTCTCTTTAACGACTAGCTCCTCCAGCTCTTTAACTCGTCGGGCAAGAATATCTTTTCCCTTTTGGAAGGAGTCTTTCTCCAAGACTAGAGCACCACTATGTTGGATTGCCTCATCAAGTTCCTTTTTGTGAGTGGCATCCAAAAGACAAAGTGCTTCAGCTGTATCCTTGGTGTTTTTCTGTGTGGTCTCAAGTCGGATTTATATAAGTATAGTTCTTCATCCTGGGCCTTAAAGATATCTTTGTCATGAATGGCTTTAATTTTCAGGTGATCGATTTCATATTGACGTTCCATAGAAACCTCTAAAACTTTCTCCGCCAAATGAACAAACACGTCATGTTGAACATAGACTCATTATTGCAGGAAATGGCGCTTTGTTTAACATGCCCTGGAATAGGATGAATCGCAGGAAGAAACTTCAATCCACCGAAGCATATCTTTGGAAATATGACCTTGAGCTTGACTAATTTTTCTGCTGTCGATGGATCGTGTGCGGAGACTGAGTGAGTTTGCTTAGCCGAAATCACAGACTTTTTATGGGGCTCACAAGATTGCTTGGTGCTGGATGAGCCAGAGTGTAGGTCACGAGGAGCTTCAAATCGAGATCCCTTCTGAGCAGATTTCTCCTTACTGTGCTCTAAATAAAGGGAAGGATCGTTGGGATATGAAGAATGGCAGTAAGTTTTTCTTCGAGAAGACGATGAATCTCTAGGATGGTAGTCCCTATCGCCGTTGTCATCCCTATCTCGGCGTCTACCTGATCACGAATCCCAACTGGAGTGGTCGAAGATAGAGGACCCGTGAAGGCGACCGAAGTCATGTGTGTGCCCCATATTACCTGCACAGAAATCAATTGAAGACGAGTTAGTAGAAATCATAGGATGACTAAAATTCAAGTGTAGGGTAAAGTGTAAGTGTTGTGTGTGTCCTCGTGCTTCCCCCGACGGACCAATGTTTTTTGCTCTTAGTTGGAGTTTTCTCTCCTTGATGATGAGCTTGATCGCCTTCACCGTTTTTCACAGGCGAATTGAGTCCCATGTCCCCTGGGTCGTTGAAGCCGTAGTTTAGTAAGTCGTCGGGGATGGTCAGGTCTAATAGACCTTCTGGTGAAACCTCTAAATTTTGGGAAGAAGACTCTTTCTTAATTGGAGTAGTCGTAACTTTTGAGGTTCTGCCCACTGTTTTCTTTCTCAGATTGTAGGCTAGGCTCTTTTTCCTCTTTGTAGGAGGAGGTGGTTCATCGATGCCAGGATTGTCAGCTATTGGTGCTAAGTCGGGACTTATAATTTCACCTTCCTTAGATGTATTGGGGAGCCCCTTCTATAGGGGCCACCAAAGTCCCGGCCTACTCTTTTCCTTTTTCTACAGCGGATCCGGTTGTAGTGGTGCCAATTGGGAGGCTAGTTCGACGACCCTCCACCAACAATCCAAACTTTGAAAGCAATTTGTTAGAGATAACAGATTTAGTCTGCCGGTCTCTCATGGGGATAGCTCGAATGGCCTCAACGGCCTTAGAATACCACGCTCCTTTGGGTCATGGGTGAATACCTATAAAATCAAAGGAAGTTTAGAAAGGATGCACTTTGAGCCTTAGACAAATATTATTCTAGGAATGAAACTTACTCCCTTCCAGCCATCTTCTCGCAAAACCAGGGGGCAACGTACGTAAAACCACTTCGATTATACTGGAAAAATCTACTCCATGCCCCCGTCAGGATTTGACATTTGGAACGTGGCTCGAGAAATATGAAGGATGGACTGTCAGGCCATCTTTTGAAGCAGTAGATACAGCGGATATCCTCGAAAGTAGGGAGTCTGAATAAGGTGCTCATAAAGAGAATACAAGTGCTATGAATAGACGCGTGGCTATTGGGGCGTAGCTCTCGCGGAGCAATCCCGATATACTGTAACACTTCATGGAGAAATGCATTAAAAGGTGGCACTCTTCCAACCTAGCACATTAATTTGTTGAATGATGTATACCCGGCTGGGGGCAGATGAGGCCGATCTTGTCCTGACTAAACTAAGACTTCGTCGAACGGAATTCCATGAATTGAGCACAACTGACGAAGAGCGTCTTCATCGATTTATGAGGCTTCTGAATCAATAGGATTATCCAGAATAACTGCTCCATCTATAACATCAGGAGCCGGGCCTATAACAACAACGGATGGATCCAAAATGCCCTCTGTAGAAGTTGTCGGTGGATTCGAAGTTTCTACTACCTCCTACGGAGAACTTGGCTTAGGCTTATCAGAAACTGTAGCAGAGCTAGATCTTTTGGACATCTTCAACGAGCATTTATTATGGGTAAATACCTGTTTAAACTATACTTGAAAGACAATTGATATCAAATATAACGACAATAATATATGCCCCCCGTGTTTTGTATGAACTAGTGTGACGACTTCAAAACTGAGTGCAGAAAAAAAAGTTTAAGTGTGAGTGTGGGGTAATAGAACTTTAAGTTGTTCTTGGAGACCGTCATCGCTGACCGTCTCCTGTAGTTTATCATATGATTGGCGGTAGAAGGCTTGGAATCGAACATTGGCATCGTAGAATGTGAAAGCTATTATTTTCATTTGATGGGTTAAATTTGCATTTAAGATTATTCAAGCAATGGGGTAGTTAGTTCAAATTAGGTCTTTGGGCTTATATATTTTGTTGTTTTTCATACTTTTTCCAATATGCTACGATTGATTGTGGAGGTAAGTTACTCAAATATTTCTTATGTTCGGGTTGAAACACTTTTGATTGCCAATGCCGAACCACTCGCTCACTATCTTCCCTAAACTACTGAACGGCCTCACTCGGACTTCTACCGAACTACATCACTTCATCAGGTACCAAGCCATACTCACCAATACTTCTCTTCTCCACCTATCTCAATCTATGCAGAACTACTACCCTAGACTCTTTCCGAGCCATAGCCAATGCCCAATGCCGGCCACCCACACAAACTTAAATACCGAGCCGCAATATACCGTTCGGTGTCGAGCTACTCTCCTTCGAATCACTGACCGACCCCCTCACTTTTGATCTCCATCTCTAATTATCGATTGCCTCACTTGACCTATGCCCACTACTTTTACAAACTCCTACCGACTTACAACACCATGAAGGATAACAACTCTCACTCTACGACGACCTCCTCACTAAGGCGAAACAACCAACTACCTACTCCTACACTTCACCGACCTCCCTTCTTGAAGCAGTCCATGGTTGTTCCCCTAATTCAAAGTCTACTCATACAAAAGCATTCCATTATTGACGTTCGAACACTTATTCACTGTGCTCCTCTCCTCTTGTGCTTGCCACGCTGGGCCATATTCCTATGTGGCTCGGCCCCCTAGTTCGAGTACTAGAGTGTATGGTTGAGGGATTTACAATAATTCACGGAACCTCTCCTATACGATAATTTAAGAAAGAGACGAATGCTTCTTGAAACTTGAACTCAAGAATGGTTGGGGAATATGTTCGAGAGGATGATTGAACGGAGGGGTATGGCAGTTCGGTAGAGAAATATAGCTCGGGTTTTGAGTAAAAAATGATAGGAAGAGAAGAATGGAGTAAAAGTGGAAAGAAAGAGAAGAAGTGTAGGCCTTTATATGTGGGAAGAGGGATGCGAACAGGACATACCCTATGGAACCAGTCAATGCATGTTAAATAGTTTGGTGAAACAGATACCGATCACGTGGTTCAGTATTAGCGTGTTATTCCACCTTTTTTGCCAAAGAAATTGAACGAGTGGTTCGGCCTCCTTACACCGATCCAATTTTGCTATTTTTTTTAAGAAAAAGAAAATGAGTGATAAATGAATTGGCGAAAATAATAATTAAAATATAGAAAGGGTACATATGAATGTATAAGCACGTCATGGCAATGGAAGATGAGATTGTGCAAAGGAACAGATACCATCGAGTCGGTTAAAAAATATTGATTTCTGGATTTTAGCATGGTTTAACCTTCAAACGGTCGTGTAGCTTCAGCTTTGGAGAAGTTAGAACAACATTTCGAAAGCATGAATTGCTCAATGGTTCAAAGCGCATCATGTTGACTCAAACGACACATGTTGCGGGGAAAAAGTTACTCGGCACTTTGTCCCGTCTACATGGCGATAGTTGTAGAGCCTATAGCTGACCCTGGATGGGACTTGAGCTAAGAATGGGTTGGATGTCAAGAGGTTGGTGTAATCTAAGTTTGGTTCGGCCTATGCATGGGTTGGCATGTTTGATGTTGGTCAGCATGACTGTAAGGCACAAGGATACAAGGTGGATCGACGTTGGAATGTAAATATGGCGGACCAGCGAAGGGTGGCTCAACCAAGGTCGTTCGGTCAAGGTGGCTCAGACCCTCATCGCTCGGACTTGAAGAGAAAGTCTTTGCTTGGCTAAGATAGGCAAAACAAAGTAGGTAGGGTGAGATTGAACTTAATGGTTCGGTCGATCGTGGTTCGGCCTCAGAAGTGCTAAGTCATGTGTCGCTCGTTCAAAGGAGCATAGCGAAGACAGGTCGGTCAGCTGTGTTTCAATGTTCATGGTTCGGCCTTGATGGTTTGACATGCATGGGTCGGCAGACCTGGGTCGATGAACCTTGTGGAGATTAGTCAATTCTTCGACCTACAATAGAGTGATGCGGCTAACATTTCTTTGCTTCGAGTCATGCTACCACTTGCTTCGAGTTCCTTAAGGGACCACTTCGAGTTAGCAACAGGGCAACCTCTGGGTCGGCATAGGTGGTTCAGTGGAAGAGGGTCGGCATGACTTAGTCGGTCAACTTGACTTACAACTATGGGCCGAACTACCTTGGTCTTAGGCCTGCATAGGGAGTCCAGCCTATCTTCGTCTATAAATAGAGAGGCAGGGGTACAGTTGAAGGGACCTTTTTTCGAGAACTCTAGGAAGACTATGCCATTGTTTATGCACTCCTCTTTTTGACTCAAAATCGTATTCAAGTAGTTCGTTTACAGATTATATCTGTATTCAAGTATTTGTAGAAGGTAATGAAGATTAAATTAAAAGTGGACGTAGGCAGTTACGCCAAACCACTATAATTCTGGTGTTCTTGTTTCCGTTTTTAGTTTTGCATATATTCCTCTGTTTTTAATTTACTATCTTCATTATTCTCTCTACACAAATCTATTCTTGGGTGTTAGCGATCATTTTTTATGCTAACAATGTTTATTTCCAATCGATTCATTATTAAATCCAACTTTAGATTTCAATTTTTCTCTTAAAGCTATTAAGTTTTAATCAAACAAGTTTAAATCTAAAAATATAATTAAAACATTCATTAAATCAATTAAATTTTAATTTCATAATTTCAAGTTCAAACATAAATTTAAACTTACAATACTCCAATTTTATTTCTAAATCAACTTATTTAAACCTAAAGTGGTTTTATATCGGGTAAACATCATTTCAATCCAAAGTGATTTTGCTAACTGTCAGGGAACTTGAAGTGTGAGAACAATAATAACATACATAACATAACATGTCACTGACCAACATTCATGCATAGTTAATAATTTAATATATACACATGCATAACTAACATATAACATGTGTCACATATCGTAAACAACATAAGTGAATATTTCAATTCTGACATGTCATACACTAACATAACATATAAACATATAACATGACATATATACAAGGAACTTGCAAGGTGATTTACAATAAAATAACATGACCTATCATTTTTCCCAAACATAACACATTATTTTCACATAGCATATGTGACATATTATTAACATAGCATGTGCAACATATGATTTCATTAACTAACACATTTTTTTCAACATAGCATATCTGACGTATTTCAACATGGCATACAAAAAAAATTATAACATAACACATTTTTTTTTTACATATTATATGTGACATATTTAACATACGTATGTGACAAATAATGAAATCAACATAATATACTATTTGTGACATATAAAACAACATGTGCATGTGAATGTTATAAAATAAATTCAAGGGAACATAACAACATATATCACATATTCCTATCTAAAGCAAACATTTCTCACAATATTTCAATCGATGTTTATTTACCTAACAATAAAAATGTTAATCGTGAGTGATTGCTCACTTTTCGAGGTTAGAGAGTTTCTGACAACACAAATAGATAGATCCTAGTTGAAATCCAAACATGACAGCTAACCAATCCTATCCATAGCAACAATCCAATAGAAAAGAAAAGCAAAGTACGACAAGGCAAACAAACTGAGTTTTTTTAGAGAGATGAAGCAAGAGAGGAAGGATGGAGTTTGGAGTTTGAAGAGAGAAGGGATGGAGTTTGGAGTTTGGGAATTTGTGGATTTAGGAATTTTGGAGTTTCTGTAGTTTTGAGGAAGGTGAAAGTGTGAGCAGAAAGCTTCAGATAGAGTAATGAGAAACAATCTGTACGTACTTTGGTTTTGTTCTCTAGTGGGAAATTAAAAAGTCAATGAGTAGGAAAGTGAGAAGGTATCAATGAATACAAAAATACAGTAAGCTTTTCAAAGAAACGATGTGGTTATATTTTTAACAAATATGAACATGAACAGGCTAGCATGAATGATGCACGTGCATTAAATATGAACTGTTAATGGATGAATTAGTACAGGTAGAAGTGATGAAAAAGAATGAATACTAAAAGTTGTAATGTGAAAAAATAAATTCTTAGATGCAAATACAAGAGGTATATAAGAATTAGGCCGAATAAAAGTAGGCGAGAGAATGCATAACTAACAATAAGAATGGAAAATGAATATACAGAGAATAAATGAAAGTTTTATGCAATAAAGAGGGAGGTTTTGTTTTTGTTTTTGAATAGTTGAAATGTTAAAATGAACAAGGTAGAAAAATATGAATGAGATAGCAGATAGAAAAAACAATAGAATATGAAACGTGCATGAATATGAATTCGTGATGAACATCACCTTTCATACTTCAAAATGAATATAATGCCACATTAATCTAGTATGGAAATATATTTCAATTCAATTAATTTCATTACCACGAATCAACTCAAATTTACGCCTATTTAAAAGTTTTATTATCATACAATAAATAAAATTTGAACACACCAACCAAGGTAATTGGGACCACTGCTACATAAAATAAAAGGTGAACCATGATTTCAAATTCAAATCAAAGTCGGCGTTTTTCTCAGCGCACAATCATGAACATAAAATATTTAATTTATTCTAAATTTTACAATTAGCATTAAAATTAACTCTATACTGCCAAAGACTACTATTTAACGACCGTAAAATGTTGATTCGATATTCAGTTTTTCTCTTTTTATAAAATCACTTACTTTAAAAAAATAACATTCATTTTGTTTTCACTAAAACATCCTTTTTATTTTAACAATAACGTACGTTTCTTCCGTTTAATCCATTAATTACAATTAATGTGTTTTTTGCCTCTTTAATACTGAAAGGTTCCAAATCGACATAATTGTAATTAATTTCAAAATTAAACTTTAAAGTGGATCCTAACAAACATTCATTTCTTTCATTAAATGTTATTAATTCCAGTTAAGTTCTCTTTCCCTTTTGTTGAAAGATTCCAAGTCAAATTCAACGCAATAAATTTCAACATAAAAATTTAAAACGGAACATAATTAATGGATAGATAATTAAAACAATTGAAATTTTTTTACAGTAACTTAAATACATTTATAGAATTGTTGTTTACACATGAGATAATTAAAACAATTGGATTCTTTTTACAGTAACTTAAATACATTTATAGAATTGTTGTTTACATATATGAGATATAAATTAACTTGCTTAAATAGTTATCAACGACATACAAACAACAAAAATTAAATTTATATTTAATTATTTTCTCATTAATAAATCAAATTATTTTTTCTCACAATATTTAAATTCTAAAATCTTGTTAAATTTACTAGTTTTTAATTATCAAAGTTTACGAGTTGTTACGCTCTCCCCCACTCAAAACTTTTCGTCCTCGAAAAGAAACTAGAAGGAACTAAGAAACTTGATATAATTTTATTCAAATTATAAACACTTTAAAATTTACATCATTAGGTATTTTAAATAACATATATCGACTTGTAAACAATTAATCTTTCATATTCAAGTTTAATAATAGTTGAAAATATTTTCACTTTCATAAAAATTCTAAGTTTTAAATTCACAAAAAATTTCGACAGAGTCTCCTTTGTACGAAGAGGTCTGGAAAAACAATAATATCAATAATTACAATATATATATATCGTATTTCAAGAATAAAACATCCTAGACCATGTGAAAACAATATAATATGGCTATAAAACCGTAATCCGAAAACGTACCTATTTGTCGGGCAAACAAACTTTATTTATGAAACCAATAGTAGTAACTATTGCTTCCATAAACCTGTATTTCACTTATATAATCCAAAATAGCGAGAATATGTACAAGAGAAAATTTTAGTTTGTTTCAATTTGTAAGAAAAGCAAATAAATATAAAACATAGTCAAACAAACAATAAAACCATTTATGTAACCAAAACCAATGGTCTGTTTAATTCAGAAACTTTTAATCGCGCAAGGTGATAAATAAACTATCAAGCGTACTCTACGCTCAACAACCTTGGATAATTTCTAAATAGACTATCCATACAACCTTGAACAACTAGAAGTATCCTTTTCCAAACATCCCATAAGCCAAAACAACCAAGAATTTCAACAGATTATTTAAGTTTATACAATTGGTTTCTTTTCACATCATTATTTACATTTTTATTTATTTCCATTCATTCATACAATGTTCTGTTTCTTCTTCTTTCATATACTTATACAAATATTTCACATTTATTATCTAAAATAATCAACGAATTCATTGTTTAAGTATTACATACATTTTATTGCAGTTTATTTGACACTATTCTTACTTTTATACCTTTACTCATACATAAAAATACTTATTTATAGAAATAATTTCATTGAACACTTCCATTACTTAAGTTTTACTTGTAAAAAATTCTATTACATATTCATATTTAACATTTAAACTTTTTAAACATTTCATGTAAGTTATATATATGTTTATAGAATGAAATTAAATGTTACACAAGTTTATCTTATTCATTTTAGTTAACAAAATGTTCAATATTTCATATCTTCCGATTTACAAGTTACAAATTTCCAATTTCTTTTATATTTCATTAATCACTTAGCATCTAATTTTCTTATTTCTCATTTTAGAAGTTTCCAATTATTAATATAGTTAAGATTTCGTTCATTACCATAATTGAATTCTATAATTTATATAAATTTAAGAACTAAATGTCGGGTTTATTTCAATTCATTCGAAGCAATACACACACACACTCATAGCTTTATATATCCAATCATATTTTTAAATTAAAATTAAGATTTGGTGTAGTAAAACTACTACAGCGGCCTTCCCACTTTGAAACTCGAAAAAGAACATCGATGATGCGTGCACTCATCACCGAAATTATTTTCCAACGACAGAAGAGGGGAGTACAGAGCTTATTTCCAATAAAATTATTTTAAAACAATTATTTCAAATCACATTTGAGAATATTTATCCAAAATACTTTCAAATAATATTAGTATAATATTCCAAAATATCTTGAAACAAATTTCAACCCGGAACCTAAGTTCTCAAATTCCAATTTATTTTCAAGCATATTACTAAAATAAATTTCCCAAATCATTTATTTTCTTCAAAATTATACATTCAAAGAAACTTACATAAATTTTACTCGAAATATTCATCTGAAAGCGTCATTTGCAAATCAATAATCTTTAGGACTTTAATACTTCACAAAAATTCACCTATAAAATTTTTGTTGTTACGCGAAGATTTTGATCAATAACAATGTGCTTTAACAAACAAGGAAGAAATATATGCAAATGCTAAAGGAAGATAGATGAAGACCAAACAAACTTAAAGTATGTTTTTACATATGTCTTAATCTAGATATATTGTTAAAATCTATCCTCAAGAAGCCTGCATGAACACTAGAAAAATTTTATAAACTTCATTTTTCAATTAAATTTTAACTATGCAGGTTTTATGAGTTCAGTCGACTGAACAGGAACAGTCAGTCGACTGAAACTGGAACAAATTTATACACATGCACAGTTTCAGTCGACTGAATTTCCTGCACAGTCGACTAAATTTGGTCCCGAAAATTTTACTTCATATTTTCGGTTGACTGAATTCCCTGCTCAGTCGACTGAATTTGAACCTGCGAATTTTCTCTGAAAAGACACATTCTTCCTCCCAAGAGTTGCAACCATTCATCAATGGAAATGGAAGCATCTCTTGTTTGCAACCTTTGACAACATATGCATCTCTTCTACAAGTATATATACATGATTCTAACATCATTTAACTCACCGAATTCTCTTGCTTTAATCTAACTATTCTCTTGTTCATATTTCTAGATATTCTCAAAGCAATCACTAATCTATTGCTTGAATCATTGTTTTTGTTTATAACATTCTTTTGATTCATAGCAATTAACATTCCTAAATCTTCACAAACACATTGCATACTCTCGAGGATAAGATTATAGGAATATTGTACTACATTAGACTCATTAGTGTTGACAAGAACCCAACAAGTCAAATATTGTATTTAGTAATTGAGTTAAAGTCCTCTTCGGTTGTTGAGGCAAGAAATCCCGTTCGATTGTTCGAGTAAGTTGTAAACCTATTCCTCCGGGTGAAGTGAGGGTGTTAGTTAGTGAAATGCCTAAGTGAAGCTTAGAGACTGGACGTAGGACGAGAGGTCTGAACCAGTATAAAATCCCGGTGTCTCCTTGCATTTACCTACTTTATCTACCTAGACTATTTCATTATTCCATATTACACGATCCTACCGCATAGCCTCTTTCAATTGGTATCAGAGCCAGGTTGTCCTATAACCATAACACAGTTGTTAGACATATTGATAATATGGAAAATAACGCAAGTACAAGCACAACATCTGCCTATAGTTCTACATTTGCGGAAGGACAATCTACCTAATGACCTCCTCTATTCTATGGACTACACTATAACTATTGGGCTACAAGGATGAGGATTTATATGCAAGCAACAAGTTTCGAAGCCTGGAATGCTACTCAGGCAGAGTTCGTTGTACCCACAACCGATTATCCTACATGGACACAAATTCAAAAGAATGAAGCTAGTTCAAATGCCAAAGCTATGAATATGCTATTTTGCGCCCTGGATAGAAATGAATTCAACCGTGTTAGCATAAGTACTACTGCATATCAGATATGGGAAACACTTAAAGTCATACATAAAGGCACAAAAAAGGTTAAACAAACAAAGATATTCATGCTGAAGAATCAATTCCAAAATTTTAGAATGCGACAAAATGAATCCATCAATGACATGTACTCAAGATTTCAAGACATTCATCATGCTCTAATCGGACTAGGAGAAAGATACACGGACTTTGACATTGTGTCTAAAGTTCTAAATTCACTCACTGATGAACGGGAGAGAAAAGTACTAGCAATCGAGGAAGCAAATGATCTATCTACAATGAAACCAGAAGAATTGATTGGAAATCTTATGTCGTATGAAGTAAATATGCAAGCTAAAAGGATCAAGCTCAAGAAAGAAAGACTGTTGCTTTTCATGCGGAAAAGGAAGAATCAGAGTCTAAAGATGAGGATCTAGCATTTATAGCCAAAAATTTCAAGAAATTCTTAAAGTATAGAAAAGGAAACAAAAACAGATTCAAAAAGAATTTCTTGAACAAACCTTCATCCTCAAATATAGAATGCTTCAATTGTCATAAGAAAGGACACATGCAAAAAGATTGTCAAGAACAAATGAAGGAAAATCAGAAAAACTTCAAAAACAAAAACAAGAAGGATAAATTCAAAAAGAAGGCATTTTCTGTAACATGGGACGATTCAGATTCATCTTCATCCGAAAACGATAGTGATAGCGACAATGAACAGGAAAATGTATGCTTCATGGCTCAAGAATCTGAGGTAAATAATTTAACTTTCGACGATTTAATTGAAGTAAACACTGAACTTTTAAGCACAATAAAAACTCTTAAAAAGAAACTCAGAGAAACTCGTGAAAATAAAAACAAAGCTGAATTTGAAAAAGATATGTTAAAAGATGAAAAGAAAATCTTAGAAGAAGAACTTGAAAAAGTTCAAGAATCTCATTCAAATTCGGAAACTCAATTATCACTTTTAAGTCAAGAAATTGAAACTCAAAAAATAAAGAATAATATAATTGTTTCTGAAAATCATGAGTTAAAAACTAAGATTAAACAAATTGAGTTAGAAAATAATAATCTTCAAGCTAGATTAGATAACACCACTAAAAATGTTTCTAACTTTAACAAAGGAAGAGAAAATTTATCTAAGATTTTAGAAAATTCTCAATCCTGTTCATGTAAACGTGGATTAGGATATAAAAAGGAGTCAAAAATTCCTAAAAAGAAAGATACAAATTTTAAGAGGAATATGGATTCAAAACAACAAATATTGCCAAAGAAACCTATTAAAACAAAAGTAGAAAACAAGGTAGTTAAAGTTTGGGTACCAAAAACTAACAATGTATTAATAAGAGATAAATATATTAAAACATTTATGGATAATGTTCATCATAATGAAAACTATATTTATAAAAAGGATACTAAACCAAATTGGGTTTGGTTACCTAAACTCTAACTTTTTAGGACCCTATTAAAAGGTGGGTACCAATAATTTCATATTTATTTTCAGGTCCCACTCAAAAAGAAGAAATGGATATTAGACAGTGGTTGTTCAAAACACATGACCGGAGACAAAGATATGCTTACAAATATCACATACTTTGATGGTGGCTCGGTTACCTTTGGAGACAATTCAAAAGGCTATATCATCGGCAAAGGAGATGTGAACAATTACGGTACATCAAATTTACCTTTTATAACAAATGTCGTTAGTTGAAAATTTAAAACATAATCTACTTAGCATAAGTCAACTGTGTGACAAAGGTTTTAAAATAACTTTTTCGAATAATAAATGTAGTATTTTTGATCAAAACCAAAATCTTGTTTTTGAAGTAAATAGAGATAGAAATATTTATGTTTTAAGTATAAATATTAATCATAATTCAAGTATGTGTTTACTTGCCAAAGATAATGATCCTTGGTTATGGCACAAAAGATTTTGTCATATAAATTTTAAAACTATTAGAAAACTGTCTAAAAATGAATTAGTAAGAGGTTTACCCAAAATAAACTTTAAAATAAATAATCTTTGTGATGATTGTCAAAAAGGAAAATTAACAAAATCATCTTTCAAATCTAAGAAAAATATTTTGACTTTACAACCATTAGAATTACTACATATGGATTTATTTGGACCGACACAAGTTCAATCCATTAATCATAATCGATACGTATTTGTAATAGTTGATGATTTTTCAAGATATACATGGACTATTTTTATGAAAAATAAAAGTGACACTTTTGAGCATTTTAAAACATTTGTCAAAAGAATTCAAAACACTAAAGATTTGAAAATTAAAAATATTCGAAGCGATCATGGACGCGAATTCGAAAATGAAGGTTTTGAAACTTTTTGTAAAAAGAAAGGAATAAATCATGATTTTTCTTTTCCTAGAACTCCTCAACAAATTGGAGTTGTAAAAAGAAAGAATAGAACATTACAAGAATGCGCAAGAACATTGTTAAATGGATGTTCTCTACCAAAACATTTTTGGCAGAAGCCGTTGCTACTGCATGTTATGTATTAAATAGAATATCAATTAGACCATTAACTAAAAATACTTCTTATGAACTATTTAATAATAAAAAGCCAAATATATCTTATTTTAAAATATTTGGATCAAAATGTTTCATTTTAAAAACAAAAGATCATCTAGGAAAATTCTATTCAAAAGCTGATGAAAGAATTTTCGTAGGATACTCAGAACGAAGTAAAGCTTATCGAGTATTTAATAAACGAACAAACTTAATTGAAGAAACTTTGCATATATCTTTTGATGAAAATTTTAATAAAAATTTAAATATAAAAGATGATGAAGAATTGATAAATATAGAAGAAACAAACCTTGAAAATAATAATGAACTAAGATCTCCTCCTAGAATATTACGAGATCATCCAACTCAAAATATAATAGGAGAAATAAATTCCCAAGTTAGAACAAGAAATCAACTAAATCAAATGGGTCATGTATCTTTCATTTCATCAATAGAACCTAAAAATCCAAAAGAAGCATCAACAGATGATTATTGGATTATCGCAATGCAAGAAGAATTAAATCAATTTGAACGTAACGATGTTTGGGAATTAGTTCCCCGTCCTAATAATCAATCAGTAATTGGAACAAAATGGATTTACAAAAATAAAGTAGACGAACAAGGTAATATAATAAGGAATAAAGCAAGACTAGTAGCACAAGGGTATAATAAAGAAGAAGGTATTGATTTTGAAGAAACTTTTACTCCCGTTTCAAGACTAGAAGCAATACGTATACTATTAGCCTTTGCATGTTTTCACAATTTTAAACTTTATCAAATGGATGTTAAAAGTGCAATTTTAAATGGTTTTATTAAAGAAAATGTATATGTAGAACAACCTCCTTTATTTATACATAAAAAATATCCGGATCATGTATATAAACTAAAGAAAGCACTATATGGTCTTAAACAAGCACCTCGTGCTTGGTATGAAAGACTTAAAAGTTATTTATTGAACTCGGGATTTAAAATTGGAAAAGTAGATCAAACGTTTTTTATTAAAAATACTTCCAAAGATATTTTAATAATTCAAATATACGTAGATGATATTATTTTTGGTTCAACAAATGAAAATTTATGTAAAGAATTTTGAAATATAATGACTAATGAGTTCGAAATGTCTTATATGGGAGAATTATCATATTTTCTCGGACTTCAAATCAAACAATTAACAAATGGAATTTTTATAAACCAAGAAAAATATTATGCTAATTTAATTAAATGATTCGGCATGGAAAACACTTCTGCTAAACCTACTCCAATGAGTACCACTAAACATCTCGACCGAGATGAAAATGGAAAAAGTATAGATCAAAAATTGTTTAGAAGTATGATAGGTTCCTTACTTTACTTAACCGCTAGTAGACCTGACATAATGATGAGTGTTTGTTTATGTGCACATTTTCAATCTGATCCTAATGATTCACACTTAAGAGCAGTAAAACGAATAGTGCGATATCTTAACAAAACTAAAGATTTTGGTCTTTTCTATCCAAAGGAGTGTCCATTTGAGTTAGTATCATTTAGTGATGCTGATTTTGGTGGATCTCGAACAGATAGAAAAAGTACAAGTGGAACTTGTCATTTCATTGGAAAATCACTTGTATCTTGGTTTAGTAAGAAACAAAATTGTGTCTCGTTTTCCACATGCGAAGCAGAGTATATATCAGCTGCCTTAGCTTGCACTCAAGTTATATACATGCAACAAACACTTAAAGATTTTAATATAAATTTAACAAATTCTACAATATACTGTGATAATACAAGCACAATAAATTTATCTAAAAATCCGGTTAATCACTCTCGTACAAAACATATAGATATTCGTCATCATTTTCTATGTGACAATATCGAAAAAGGAATAATTAATTTAGAACATATTTCTACCGAAAATCAAATTGCCGATATATTTACTAAACCTCTATTAGAAAACTCCTTTATAAAACTTCGACGAGAATTAGGTATAATATCCTTTAAAAATATTAATTAGATATACATTAGAAATATTCCCACATTTCAGTCGACTAAAACAAAATGTTCAGTCGACTGAACAAGAATTTCAAATATTTTCGGTTATGTTATATGTTACGTTATATAATTTATAGACCGCACATTTTTAAAACTGAATTATTAAATAAGAATCATACATTTTAACCAAATCCTCTTTACCATTAAATTTCTATGCGGTTAAAAAAACCTTATTAAATTATAACCATTATTTGTTTAGTAAAATTCTACTATAAATAAATTCTTAAAAATATTTTTATTTTCATCTCGATTTTACGAATAAAATCTTAATTCAACATAAAATGTTGTCCAACAACTCCTT
Organism: Allium cepa; assembly: GCA_030765085.1. Taxonomy (NCBI): domain Eukaryota; kingdom Viridiplantae; phylum Streptophyta; class Magnoliopsida; order Asparagales; family Amaryllidaceae; genus Allium; species Allium cepa. The sequence continues at coordinate 208,624,406 of CM060928.1, forward strand.
CTCTCCAATCAATATCACCTCGTTAGTTGATAACACTCCAACGTCGCCAAAACTTCCCACATCAACACTAGCACATGAGCCCGTTTACAAATGGGAAAATTATCGTACTGGTTTCGCACCAGAATCTAAAAAGGCAAAGCGCGGACTCTTTATTTCACCTGACACAAAAAGAAAGATTGATGAAATTCATCACTTTCAACAACAACAGATAGATCTTCAAAGAGAACTATACTTCGAGCAAAAAGTTACGGCAAGGCGTTTGAGCTTCCTAGAGCAAATTGGTTTACACTTCTATCGATCAAAGAAGAACGAAGTGGCCGAACCCCTACCTCGCCCCGTTAGCTCACTTGATCCGTCTTCATCTTATCGTACACTAGTCGATCCTGTGAATCCTTGGATGTCTCCTAAGACTCCTCAATATAGTCCAAATTCATGGTATATCAATTATATGAAGAATGAAGGGAAAAAGAATCCAAGTCCATACCCTAAGAAATAATTAGTATTATAATCTATTTATCCATATAATTGTAATTATCTCCTTGAATCAAGAGTTTGCCTTCAAAATTAACAAGAACAACAAAATACATAAGTCAGTCGACTAAAACCCTCTGTTCAGTCGACTGAAATTCAGACAGAATGCAAAAAAAAATTTACAATTCAGTCGACTGAATCTTCTTTTCAGTCGACTGAACTACTAACAAAAACCTTCAGGCAAATATTCAGTCGACTAAAAACCCAGTTCAGTCGACTGAATTTAGCCCAGAAAATTTTCGGCCTTCAATTCAGTCGACTGAACAGTGAATTCAGTCGACTGAACGCCACTTCCCAGGAAAAATTCTCCTTTTTAACCATCAATTTTTACCATACCAACTCACTTTTTACCTCCTACAAACTTTCTTCCCCACATTAATTTCGAAACCCTAGCCCCCAATTCCTCAAAATCAACTCAAATCTCACCCAAATGGCACCAAAAAGATCAAGAGCTTCATCTTCTTCATCCTCCGAGCCAATTGATGCTCAAATAGCACAATGGCTTTACGATGGAACCGCTGTCACTAAATGGAATAAGATGAAGAATTCCCGAATTTTCGAGCATTCTTTCGTTGATTTCCAAATCTTTCAAACCTACAACATCCAAGCGTTAACAGATCCAGCAGGTTTAACTTCTCTTTTAGATTTGAAAAGAAATGACCATGCCATTAATCATGTAATGGTAAAATTATTTTATGCTAATCTTAATCTTGGACACCAAACTCCAAGAAATCCAAACAATAGTGTTTGGAGTATGGTGTGTGGAAAGAAAGTTTGGTTTTCCTTGGATAGAATAGCACACATTTTAGAGTCTCCAAATGTTGGGAAAAGCTAGAGGAGATAGAATTCAATCCACACATTCGCGACAACATAAACCATCGATTTATGGATGATAATATCAACTTTAGGGATTTTAAGTCCACCTCTCTTCGACCTATGGCGAGAATCCTCCATAAAGCCCTAATGAGAACGATTACTCCTCACACGGGCTCATACGAAATTGTCTACCCAAATAACTATCGAGCTCTATATGGTATTTTTGGCAATATACAAGTCAATTGGGTACGGCTTATTCTTGATGAGTTTCTCACTTTCAATAATGGCAAAATGCACACTATCTACTTTGGAGAGTACATCGTGCGATTTCTTCTCAATGTCGATACGCCATTACGTGAGTCGGAGAATACAATGGTCCATCAAATTAACCACCGGACCATAAGCCTAATGCAACTCTCATCTCGACCTCCTCGCATAATATCACTCGCCGAATGGAAAGCAAGGCATCAAGAACAACAACAACCTCCTCCACCTCGCCACGAAGAACATCTCGAGCAAGATGATGAAATTCGTCTTGTTGACCCAAGCTTCACTACCAACCAATCCTTGGGGATATTGTCAAGAAATCAATAAATTCTTGACACTCGTCTTAAAAAGGTAGATCATAAGCTTGACAAAATCAAAGGATCCTTCAACAAGCTTTGGGATGCAATCTCGTGCTCAAGCACCACTACTGCTTCAACATCTCGCGGCGAACGTCGGGCACCTACGTTTACGTGGACGACATCCGAAGATGTAACGCCCCACTCCGAGACCCACTCTAGTAAAGAGTATTACGGAGTAATACCGTCTACTAGAACGGAGAATAGAGTATAATGGAAGCGACCATGTGTAATCAAGCTATAAGTAACTACTGAATACGTCGAATAGGTGGTATTCTTTTCTTAAGTGGTTCGACATATCCAATAGATATTTATAACGAGATTACAATGGCTAAGGAAAATAGGTTCAGAACAAACATAATACTAAATGATAACATCATCATCACAGAACAGTCACATAACAGTCATAGAACATAGGTACAATATATCGTCAATACAGATCCAAGTATCAAAAGGTGGGTACAAAGCCACCGCTCACACATGTGAGTCAAAAATATGTACATAAGAGTCCGAAATAAAAGAGTAGCGGAATAGTGGACAAATAAAAGCACTATCTATCAGCATAGCAGATAATGTCCAAGCGGAAGCACATAAGCTAAGTACAGAGACCTAACCTGAAACAACTCGGTCTGACCCGAGCGAAAACACTCGGGTCAGGCTAGCTAAACAATCAGTAATAACTGAGATATATATAATAATGCAGTACATAAATAAAACAGTACTTCTCCAAAGAGAAGAGTAATATGGACTACATGAATATAATGACGATCCCTAATCATCAATCACCAGTAAAAATCTCCAAAGAGAAAATCAACACCAAAGTGTAGAATAAATAAAATCGCCTCATATCATCGGCGTAGCCAAAACTATAAAAAAGTTGCCCATAGGCAATAATCCCAAAAGTGACCAGAGTCTGTAATCAATGCCCAAGCAAAGATCGATGCTCCAAAGAGCAATAGGGATATACTGAAAAGTCAATGAAATCGAATACAGAAATGCAGTGTCCAGAGACACTGTGAATCCATAGGGTAGTCGCACTTACATCGTATGGTTCCATAGAACCAACATCGAATGGCGATACTCGAATGGATATAAAAATATCAGATAATACAAATATTGCACGTGCACCGACCAGAGTCGTTGTTGCCAAGTACTGTAGAGTTGTGATCGATCACTCGCACAGATGCGGAACGCGCGAAACGGCGAGATCCTTCCCAGAAGGATAAAGGCCCAGAGGCGCACGCCGAAAAATAAACTGCTCCATAGAGCAGGTGTCCAGAGACGGTTGCCCAGAGGCGTGGTGACCCAGAGGTCCAGTACTGGCCGCCCAGAGGCTAATGTGTCACAAACTTCTTGGAGAGGAACCCGTAAAGTGTTAACAATGAGTCCCATACCCCACGTTCGCACTAAACGGTTTACTAACCAATAGCATGCTCACACTCCAAACAATAAAAAGTCTACCTCGTATCATCGGTAAACTAGACCCAAAGGTCAAAACGATCAATCGAATAGGTCGGGGATTAACCGGAAAGAAAATACACACAGTTCCATAGGCCGGAGATTTTCTAACCGTTTAAGCACCTTTCCACTTCGCTCGACGTGCTAAAAGTGAGTATGAGATTTTTATTATAGAAAATAATGGTGCGAAACGTTTTTATTATTGATTTTGAAATCACTTTAAAACGGCTTTTGAAAACGCTCCTACTATGGAGTAATTAATTTAATAATTAAAAATAATATTATATAATAATTTCGAAAGCCATTTTGGAGTGAAAATCCTTTTAAAACCTTTTTATAAAGCCCGTGTACGAAATCCAGAGACAAATCTCAAAGAAATCGACGAAAACCAGAAAATCATCAAAAATATTCTAAGTGTTTGAAACCATTCAAAAACTGCTGCGAACCCAAGTTCGGCAATTTATTTGGACCAGCAAACTGTGTCCAAATGGTATGAAAACTGGTAGACATATAGTCCAACATCCCTACTTTAAGATGCAAAAAGAATTTCTGGATTCCGAGTTGAGACGAAGCGGTGGCGACCTCTCAAAGTTGAACCCAGAAAAAGATTCACACTGTTTACCAACAGCGATCAGAGTTCAACTTCGACACGAAATTCGAAGCAGAAAACGAACTCCAATGTTGCCCAAATTTTCCAGAGATGGAGTTCGGAACACCACCTTTCCAACGAGACCAAAAACTTCGAATTCCGACTTCCGATGCGAACGTGGCGGTATCGCGAAGTGGCGCTCAAAAGCTGGAAACAGAGGTGATGTTTGATATTATTTTTTTTTCAGCCCAGCCCACATGGGCTGGGAAAATAATAAGCCCCCAGCCCAATTGGGCTGGGGCAGAACACAAGTTCCCCAGCCCAATTGGGCTGGGCAGAACAGAAGACCCCCAGCCCAATTGGGCTGGGCGGAACACCCCCCAGCCCGCGGGCTGGGGGGGAATCAAATGGCCCCCCCCAGCCCGCTGGGGCTGGGGGGACATGTGGGCCGCCCCAGCCCACTTGGGCTGGGGTCTGGGTGGCCCGCCCCAGCCCAGGCAGGCTGGGGACTGGGGACCCGCCCCAGCCCACTTGGGCTGGGGTCTGAGGTGGCCCGCCCCAGCCCACTTGGGCTGGGGTCTGGGTGGCCCGCCCCAGTCCAGGCGGGCTGGGGTCTGGGGACCCGCCCCAGCCCACTTGGGCTGGGGTCTGGGGTCCCGCCCCAGCCCACTTGGGCTGGGGTCTGTGCAGCCCGCCCCAGCCCAGGCGGGCTGGGGACTTGCAGCCGGCCCCAGCCCGTGTGGGCTGGGGGCTTGTGGCCAGCCCTACTAGGGCTGGCCTGCTCCTGGCTAGCCCAGCTGGGCTAGCCTGCTTTGTCTGCGTTGCAACCTGGGTGCAGCCCAGACCCATATTTCAGCCTATTTTGGGTCTGTGCATTTCCAGCCTGCTGTAAATGCGGTTTTTGAGGGTTTTAGGGTGTTTTTTTCAAGTTTTTGGCCTCAAATTTCACTAATAACCATCACTAATCACTATACAATGATTAATACACCATATAAAAAGAAACATAGGCCAAAGCTTAGCATTACCTTATGAAGCAATAACACAAACACTTTATGTGCACACCAAAAATGCAAGCAAAGTTGATCAAGGAGCTATGATTCACATGTTACACAAATAAACATGTGTTACTAATTGATTTATGACATTAAAAGAGGATTAAACACATACTATAAGAAGTTTTTAGCAATATACCTCTCTTAGAAAGCAACAATGATCATAATAGCATCAACCCAAGATAGTAAGAAAGGATTAGGAGGCTATAAGATCATAAAAACAAATAAAACATGTGTTAACAAACTAATTTCAGAAATTAGAAAGGATATAAGAATGAATTTGAGGTGGGTATTTGCATTACCTTTTCATAAAATGATTTGCATAAGCTACAACTTGAAGGAGATGAAGATGGATGCCATTTTTTGTTTAGAAGCTTTAGGAAATGATTAGGGTTTTGATTAGGGTTGAATGAAGAAGGTTATGAGAGTTTGAGATAATTTATAGGGGAGGTTTAGGGTGGGTTATTGGGTTAAGTCTACTAACCCAATAAGAAGAGGGTTATTTACCATGTTTCAAAAAAGACTAAGTGTTCATGCATGTTTATAACATTCATTTTCTTACCCAAACCCATAAAAAAAAAATCTCTCCTAAAATAACATTTTATCCTCATTTTAAAATCCCATATTTCCCATTTAATTAAAATAGCCTTTTTCAAATAAATTTTGTTATTCCAAATCCTTTTATGCTTCATTAAGAATAAATAAAAATCCTAACTTTTATTTATTAATTGGTAATGCAAACCCCGGGTTGTTACAGAAGAGCATACAAGTAGCAGTGCAAGTAGAGCTAGTTGTGGCCAAGGAGGAAGAGCGCATAGACCACCAACAGGAGGACCCGTCATACGTGAACCAACAGGAAGAGAAGGTGCATATGACTGGGATGGCGATGAGTGATTTTTCGTTTTGATGTGTATTTTTAACTTTCTAGAGGCTTGTATAAATAGCCATTTTATGCTTGTCTATCACAACATTTTTATTTTTCTTAAGTCATGATTATGCAAATATTCTCTATGCTTCAGTGATTGTTTTGATAAATTATTACTGCTGTTAGTTCTTCCTTTTTGCCGATGACAAAGTGGGAGAAAATCTATGGTACTAACTTTGTTTTATAGGAAAGATAGTGCATGCATCCAGGGGGAGAAAATAAGTAAAACGTCTCTAGAATAAATCAGTATTGTCATCCATCAAAAAGGGGGAGAATGTTGATACGCGAAGATTTTGATCAATGACAATGTGCTTTAACAAACAAGGAAGAAATATATGCAAATGCTAAAGGAAGATAGATGAAGACCAAATAAACTTAAAGTATGTTTTTACATATGTCTTAGTCTAGATATATTGTTAAAATCTATCCTCAAGAAGCATGCACGAACGCTAGAAAAATTTTATAAACTTCATTTTCAATTAAATTTTAACTATGCAGGTTTTATGAGTTCAGTCGACTGAACAGGAACAGTCAGTCGACTGAAACTGGAACAAATTTATACACATGCACAGTTTCAGTCGACTGAATTTCCTGCACGGTCGACTAAATTTGGTCCCGAAAATTTTACTTCAAATTCCCTGCTCAGTCGACTGAATTTGAACCTGCGAATTTTCTCTGAATAGTCACCTTCTTCCTCCCAAGAGTTGCAACCATTCATCAATGGAAATGGAAGCATATCTTGTTTGCAACCTTTGACAACATATGCATCTCTTCTACAAGTATATATACATGATTCTAACATCATTTAACTCACCGAATTCTCTTGCTTTAATCTAACTATTCTCTTGTTCATATTTCTAGATATTCTCAAAGCAATCACTAATCTATTGCTTGAATCATTGTTTTTGTTTATAACATTCTTTTGATTCATAGCAATTAACATTCCTAAATCTTCACAAACACATTGCATACTCTCGAGGATAAGATTATAGGAATATTGTACTACATTAGACTCATTAGTGTTGACAAGAACACAAGTAGTCAAATATTGTATTTAGTAATTGAGTTAAAGTCCTCTTCGGTAGTTGAGGCAAGAAATCCCGTTCGGTTGTTCGGGTAAGTTGTAAACCTATTCCTCCGGGTGAAGTGAGGGTGTGTGTCAGTGAAATTCCTAAGTGAAGCTTAGGGACTAGACGTAGGACGAGAGGTCTGAACCAGTATAAAATCCTGGTGTCTCCTTGCATTTACCTACTTTATCTACCTAGACTATTTCATTATTCCATATTACACGATCCTACCGCATAGCCTCTTTCAATTTCTTGCTTTATTTATACATACCATTTATAAAAATAATCTTAAGTTACATCTTTATAAATATATGTAAACCATTTGAAAATGATTATTTACATCATTACTTATATTTAAAAAGGAGTTACTGAAAACCTTAAATCCATTATTTATAAATTTGTTAGCTTTAAATATCAAAATGCTTTTCAAACATCTTTAATAATCAATAATCATTAACTTTAAATATGTTGTTTTGAATTAATAACTCCTCACAATATTTACAACATTGATAATTACTATTAAACCAAGTTGTACATAAATAAACAATATTTTAAACATTTTAAAAGCATTAAGAAAAGAAAAAAAGACCAAAATATCATTTATATAATACTTTATCAAAATACTTTTATAACTCAATGTTTTAACAAGTTTATCCTCATTCTTGTAGACTCTGGTCATACGTTGACCAGGCGCAAGGCTAGAATTCTTCAAGTACTTAGTAGACCTATTTCAACATCCGGTGAAAATACTTAAAAACATTAAAATAGATATGGAAAGTGCATTCCCCTATGGACAGCAGTTACGCAATAGTTACGCAGCGATCCCAGCGGAATCACTTGTAACTGTAGGCATCCCGCCCCTCAAATTACATCATGGTTGATAGATCGTAGCTACGCAATGGTTACGCCGCTATCCCAACAGAATCACTTGTAGTTGTAGGCATCCTGCCCCTCGATTTACGCTATCCAACAACCTCAAATGAATATAATAAGTGACCCACCAAAGGGACCCGATAAATGACCCACCAAAGGGGTCCGATGGAAGGTACTTCTCATATCATTTGCTTCAAAATATATCATACTATACATAGTACCCTTTCAAAATCATAACATCAAATATTGTACTTATATAAATTCCATTATACATAAGATTTCATTTTCAGATAAAGTACTTTCCAAAATCAAAGATTTTCAAAATCACCTTATACTTACATAAAGTGTATCTTATATAAGGATCAAAATTTTCCTAAAATCAATTACGCTGCATGAAGAGCCATATGAGATTGAACATCTTTGCTTTATAAAAGTTTTTGAATTTAGAATAGTTTTGTATATAAAAATAGTTTGTGAAATAGTTTTGTATATAAAATAGTTGTAAATAGAATAGTTTATAAAATAGTTTTGCAAATAGAATAGTTTGTAAGATAGTTTTGTAAATAATAGTTTGTAAAATAGTTTGTATGTAAAGTAGAATAAAATAGTTTGTAAAATAGTTTTGTAAATAGAATAGTTTGTATGTAAAATAAAATAAAATAAAATAAAATATATTTTTTAAGAAAAATAAAAGAAAATGGTTTTGTAAAATGGTTTTAAATTAATAGTAGTTTTGCATAAAAGGAAAATTCTAATTTAAATTATAAAGATATCCAACCCAACAACTTTCAATTTCAGCGTCAAAGCATATCAATAACATTAGAATATAAAATGTACATATGTCATCATTTCACAAAATCACATTCGATCGCACGCTCGATCGCACAAGTTCGCTTTCGAACTAGTATTGTCCATTCGACTTCCCTAATGCGGACTTCGATATGGTTTCTTGACTAGAAACCTCATTCTCCTCGCATAGCCATACACTAAGATAGAGAATTCTAGAATTGAACCAAAATCCATATCAAATATTTTCCATCAAGAATCAAATGAAAAATCCTAACACGAAACGGTGAAATTCACCTCGAACTTGTGTACTCAAATCTGAATCAAATTAATTATGCGAACAAAACAATCAACGTACAACTTATGTATCTATTCCAACTTGTTTCATCTCTATTATATTTTCAATTTAACTTCATTATAAATCTCATTGATTAACAAAAATATCACTTCATACTTTAATATTGGTTTCATAGAATTTCTCTAATTGACACAAAACGTTAATATATTCATACATTGCTTATATTTCTTTTCAATTTTAAATTACATTCAGTTATTTCTCATTTAATATTACACTTATCTACGATGATGACCCGTAAATTTTAATGGTTTATTTAACGTAATTAACTGATATTTTGTGAAATTTTAAATAAATTTGGCAATGAAAATTTGATATTTGTTATGCGTCTATTAAAACATAGTAAATGGTAAATTCTCATTAGATAATATGAAAGTCGGTTTTATTGTATGGTTTTCATTTTCCATTTAAATCGGTTAAAATTGATGTAAATAAAATATTTTCATCACCTGAATATTTTATATAATAAAAATATAAACGATATTCTGAGTGAGACGTCATATTTCGTTTCGTCAAATTTGGACTGATATTGCTCCGATTAGCTTATTTTCGGCATTTTAAACGCATTTTTGGTGCCAAATATCAACTTTTGATAGGATGATCGTACCACTGATATTTGTGTACCATTCTATTCATCTCGTCGTGCTGATCTCAATGGTATATCTATTTGTGTGTTTCGGAGTCCGATACATGATGTAATCTACGGAAACAGTAACCGTATCGGTACCCGTTTTAAACTGTTGATTTCCCGTCCCTTCATTTTCTACCGTGTAAATTAATTTGCCAGTAGCTTTTCATACTTCCTGAATTCAGGTCTGGCTTCTGTGATTCCACCATTTCAATTTTTAATGACTTTTTATTTATTATTTCCGGTTCATTATCTACCTTAGACCCTATCACCTCCTCTTCATTTTCGTTCTCTTTTGCTCTGCCGTTTGATAAAAAAACATTTTCATATGTATTATTCCCTCTAACTGGCTTGTGCTATTGTCCCTCTTTCCACTCTTGCAACCTTTCAGCATTACCTTCCATGACCATTTATCTTCATTTGTTACCTGTTACGTTTTGAAAAAAAAGTACTGTACAGTTTATAATATAAAATTTCATTCATTTTTTTCTTTAGAAGCCTACACGTCCGCGTCCTTTTATAAATCATCAGCCCACTCATTATCTTTCTTTTGACCTGGAATTCAAACAAACCTTCCACCTCCTCCTTTATTTATATATATAAATAAAGAATGTGAAAGCATTCTCATTTTGTTCCTATAGGCTACTATGCTCATGTTTGAAGTTTTCCTTCATCATTTCTAGTTCTTCCCCGACCCTAACGCCAAACACCCAAACCTCACTCCAGTAACCAAGCACAACGGCCACTTCCTCCGCCTCCACTATGGCCCCAAACCTACATCATCACCACTGCCACACCGCCTTTCCCCTGACCGGCCCTTCGCCCACAACCCCTAAGCACCTTCATCTGGCCTCCACCCATAACCGAGCCCACCTGGCCACCATCGAACCCCGCGCAACAACCTGGCTGGCCAATACACAGCAACTCCGTAGTTCTCCCCAAACCCCTACAGCCTTCCGTTCGAGCCAAGCATCTGTGCCATCCTTCACTTCTTCTTTTATATAAGATATATATATATATATATTATTTATATTTGTTTATATTATATATTATCTTATAAAAGAAGTATTATATATCTTTTATAGTTTATGTACATTTACAGTAATATGCTTATTATGAAAGCAGTCGCATATATGTAGCATATATATATATATATATGCGTATACATCTAATATAGTAGAGTCTGCATATATGAGTAGCTCGCATATATATTTTTGGTTGCAAACATTCTATATAGTCTGCACGTAGTTTGAGTAGCCACATATTTTTGGATGTATGTATATAGTTTTCATATGTATAATTGTTGTATGTACTAGTTTATATTTAAGATCGACCGGTTTATATATAAGTTTATATAGATTATATGATAAGTTAGTTTATATATCTGGTTTGTGTAAATTATATAAAACGCTGTTTATAAATGTTAGTATGTATATTTCATCGTAGCGTAGATTTACAAATATATCTTATAGAGTATATTGTTTGCATGTGTACATGCCTGTGCAGTTAAAGCGCTCGGCAGATTCGAAGCGGTGGAGGTGCAAAAAGTCATAACGGGGATACAGCAAGGATATAGCGGGATATAGCGGATGACTCTAAAATAACATATAAAACTCATACTTAATGTTTTTACAAATATATAAATGGTAATTAAATGAAAAATTATCATTCAATTGAATTATAATTAATACATAAATAATTTTAAACAAAAAATATGTGCGAATATACTTTAAATAAACGTAAACTATTATATGACATAATTGAATTTAGTAGAATATTAGAGTATTTTCATTTCCGAAAATATATTAAAAATTAAATCAAATAAATTAGTTTCATAATTTTTATAATGTATAAATGCAATTTTTTTAATTCATTTTATTAAAGAAGATATAGCAGAAATAGCAAAATATAGCGGGAATAACGGTATATAGCGAAAATAGCGGGGATTAAAGCGGAAAGGCTATTTTGGGGCTATATGGAAAAATCGTAGCGGTAGAAATCCGCTATGATATATAGCGGGGTAATAGCGGGGCATTAACTACATAGGTATATGCGCAAGTTAGTATATTTAGATTTTAAGAATATAGATTGATATTTTGTATCGATTTTATAATATATGGATATGTTGATTTATACATATGCAGCAATAAATGTTGATATTTTTGAAATACATATGCATATAATATGATAGGTTGGTGTTTTGAAATGAATATGTACCATCCATATATGTACTTTAATTTATGTGTTGAATTAAATTTCGTTTTTAATATCATATATAAAGATTTGATCTTATATGTATTTTAATCGAATATTTATTTTAATAATACAATGTATATTTCATATAAAATTTTATATTTTGTTTCATCGTATCTAAGTTCAATTTGCTTTGTTCGCTGCTATCCAGATTTACAATAGCAATTCTAGCCTTATCACAGTCCCGCTTGTTCGATCCGTGTGCTTGTCCGTATCCATTCGCTTTCAGTTCGTCGTTCATTTCTTTAGCCTCGAAAGGTGAGAAATCACTCACATTAACATTATTCTATTTATTAAATTTGATTTCAATTGAAACGACAATTGAAATATGCTGCTGTTAGTTAGTTACATTGCTATATATATGATATTATCTGTATTTGTTCACTTGTGACATCTGACACCATTATCCGTTATTTATATTGATGATAATTGCCAGTTATATTATGAACATATATGTTATCACTCTACAAGTTCCTTGTTACTATAGAATTCACTATAGGTTGAAATGATACATAGCCGAACGATCTATAGAATATGGGAAAATCGTTATGGGTTGAAATGATAACCCAAGCGATTTTCATTTGCATTGAATTTGGGATTGCCGGTTGAAATGATATATACCCGTATATATTTAAATTACGAATCAAAATGATAAATATCCGTACCACTTGACCATAGGATAGAAAATTATATACAGCCCCGTTGGTCTATATGTAAATATTTTGAAAATGATTTCTGCGGTTTTAGAAAAGAAATTATGGTTAATAAATATTGCTTTTGAGATATTATATATAAATGTATTTTTATAAAGTTTTAAAATTTAGATTTTTAAATTTATATGTTTTGAAAATTGTATAGTTATAAGTAAATTTTGAAATTATAAATGTTAAGAATTTATTTATAGTTGTACTATTTTTAGAATATATAAATAGATTTAATATATAAATAAATTTAATAAGATGTTTAAGTGTTTATTTAAGATTATATTCTAAAACAGATTTTAAAATGTTTTTTTAAGTTAATATTAGATTGATAAATTCAAATCTATTTGAAATTGTATTTAATTAAGAATTAGATTTAATTAAAATCAATTTGAAACTTATTGAATTTGAGATTTTTGAAAGGATATGGTTTTATAACTTGATTTTGGTTTAAGGTGATTAAATGAATAATTCAAGTTTAAATAAATTGAAGGAAATATTCAGTTATTTGAAATTTGAGGTTTTATTTAAATGATAATGGATTATTAATTAAATATTTGAAAACTAAATAATAGTAAAGTGGATTAAGGTATATGTGAAATTGTCAAATTTAGTTTTGGAAATGTGGAATATTTAAAGCTTTGAAATATATTGGAATTGAAATGGTTTATTTTGTGGTTCAAATCTGTTTTTGAAATCGATATAATTTGAAATGGTTTATTGAGAAACTGAAATAAATTGAAATTAATGAATTGAGATTGGATTACATTTGAATTTTGGAATTCGAGTTGATTTGGAATCGATTTGTGAAATTTGAGGAAGCTATTTTATTATATAAATTATTTTTAAATTACATTTAGAACTATTTATATATTTTACTTTATAAATTATTTTCATATAAACTATTTTAATATAAATCATTTTTATATAAAGTATTTTAATATAAATCATTTTAATATAAACTATTTTTAATATAAACTATTTTAATATACTAACTATTTTATTATAAACTATTTTAACCTATAACTACTTTATATAAACTATTTTATTTTTATAAACTATTTTATTTTATACACTATTTTAATATCTAAACCGGTTAAGTGGGAAGTGTCATGATTTCAAAGTGTTATGATTTTAAAAGTATTATGATTTCTTAATTATGGTTTCCAAAGTGTTATGATTTCCAAGGCATTATGATTTCTAAGTTATGATTTCTAAAGTGTTATGGTTTTAGAAGCTTTATAATTTCGAAAGTATTATAACTTTAAAGTGCTATGATTTTTTGGAAATGGATATATTTGGAATGGAAATGATGTCGTATTTGGTTTTTTAAATGGAAATGATATCGTATTGATATGGTTTTGAAATGGAAAATGATATTTTGGTTTTGAAGTATAAACTATTTTGAAATGACCACCGCGTTATAATAACGATTGGTTGTTAAATAGACTGGGATCAGATATTGTCATCTCTCTGCCAATACCGAAAACCAATTTAACAACTGTGCACGTGGTGGAGATTCTAGAATGAAGTAGGATGGTTTGGTTACGATTCTATATGGTATTTACATAGCCCAAACTCACGTAAGTCTGTTTGATGCGGCTAAAACAAGAGTCATGCCGGACCAAGTGTAACGCCCCGCCTTTTCGCATGCTTTAAATCGACACACATGCCAATTCAAACCATACGGAAGGGCGGATTGTTATGGGGTAAATAAGAAAAGCAAAGAAGAAAAAAAAAATCAAAACCAAATCTTACAGCTGAACGATAAAATATAATACTCAATATATAGTTCATAAAACTGTTTTACAAAACATTTATTTTTCTTTATACAATAAACATCAGAGTTCACATACCAAAGGATAATGACAATGCAGCGGAATAAAATGGTGTAGTGAAATACATAGTAGATAATAGTAACATAAATCTTAGTCCTCATCCTCCAGAATAAAATCTTCAAATCCTAAAATACTCAGGTTGACCCGAGCAAATTGAAAAGACAAAACACTCGAGTCAGAACTAAAAGATCTTATGTAAGTTATATCAACAATAAATATGAGTGCAGTAACTTAAGAGATGCTCGGAATTCACATCTCTTAAGGATCCGTTAAAATATTTACTATGTAGTAATATTTCGCTATTATAATAGTGTCTTTTAGTAAAATAAACTTACTTTAAAATAGCATTAAGGGGTTACCCATATAGCCCTTAACACATAATATATTCCCATAGTCTATACAGTACCGTAATCTCCCCCATACTGGGCGTCGTCAGAGGGCACTCCATAGGTATGGTACAAAACAAAATCGTATAAGGCGCGCTAGGGTAGGTGACACGGCACAACTAGGCAATGCCAGGGTAGATATACCAATTACTATCCGGGCTGGTGGTAACGCATAGCCACGGCTACCGCCCACCTCGAGCGACACCCTCAAAAAGAAATCAAAAGTGGCCACCGAATCAAATACAAAAGTCAGTATAATATCGAAGGGATGTGTCCGATCAAATGTGCTACCTCATTGGTCCGAGAATCGCTCTTGTTTTAGCCACCTTATGCCAACTCATAGGAGTCGAATCCACGTATTTACCTCAAAGGAAATGCCACCACCATACTACTTCATTTTGGATCTCCACCGCGTACACGGTTGTTAAAGTGATTTACAGAGTTGGCAGAGAGTATGACAACTTTCGATCCCGGTCTCTTTAACAACCAAACGTTATTATAACACCGCGATCATTTCAAAATAGTTTATATCTTAAAACCAGAATAAAAATCCATTTCAAAGCTATATAAATACGATATCATTTCTATTTTAAAACCTAAATCAATATGATATCATTTTTATTTCAAATATATCTTTTTTCAAAAATCATAGTACTTTCAAACATATATATACCTTAAACCCATAGTTTCGAAACAAAATTTTCAATACTTAAATGGTTTAATAATAAATTACTTTATAAAGTAAATTAGCTTTTTAAATTCCTCAAATAAATTCCAAATACAGATTTGAATTCCCAAATAAACCATTTAAATTTCCATATATTCAAAGTTTTCAATATTCCACCATTTCAAACTAAATTTTTAATTCATATATATATATATATGTCAAATTCACTTTACTATTATTTATGTAACAACCCGCATATTTATCGATTTTATATTTAAATATTTTATTTAAATATTTTATCAACACTCAGAATTTAGTTTGAAAAGCTACTTTTTGCATACGGTCGAATTAGGACTCGGGACCACTTCCACTGAGTTCAAAACGCCGTTTGCGATCTTTTTGAGTATAAACTTTGATATGTTTGGAGTTAGTGAAATTTTGCCACTTTTCACTTAGGGATTTGGTTTGGACTGAGCCCTGTAACCCCACTTATTAACTCAGTCCCAACCCTCTCCTCTTCATTTACTTCCTTTCTATTTTCCTAATACTCAGGCTTTTATAACAATGGAGAGTGGAATGGGAAATTGAAACTCAAGCCTTAGTTTTCTTTTGCAAATCAAGCTCTAGCTCCAAACTAATAGAAGAAACTTTGGTAAGCCTCTTCTTCTTCTTCTCCAACTCATTCTCTCATCAATTTCAGAAATTCCTAAACCTAACTTTGGGAATGTTCTTCTTTTTGAGCATAGATTCAAGCTCGTTTGGGTTGTGTTGAAGAGTGGTTGATTCTCCCTTTGTTTTCAAGCTTCTTCTTCATTGTTTTTGTGAAAAGGTGAGATTTTTATCTCACATCTTAGTCTATAACTATCTTGTACAGTTGCTTTTGGTTTGGATTGATTTGGTGAATATTCCAATTTTTGGTGTTTTGGGTTCAATTCTTTAAAAATCATAGCTTTGATGTCTTGATCATGTTTTTGGTGATGAACCGAAGAGTTTCTATGGTCGGGTAGTCGATTGGCATAAACCCTTAGTGCCGTTGCTCGACCGATAGAAATTGGGAAGGGAATGACATTTATTAGATAGGCATGGGAGTGCTGGCAACAGGCTCCGGTCGACCGAGCTCAGGGTCCGGTCGACCGACCTGCTACCCGAGCACTTCCTGCCTCTGGTTTGGAAGTACAGGTTACAGGGTCCGGTCGACCGAGCTCAGGGTCCGGTCGACCGACCTGCTACCCGAGCACTTCCATCTTTGGTTCGGTCAACCGACTCAGGAAGTCCGGTTGACCGACCTGCTCCTATTTGCCAATTTTGCCTATATTGCCTATTTTGTTGAATTTCCAACTTTAACCCATTCGTGTTGTTTCCCTTTTGTTGTTATCATTTATTACCGACTTTGATGACATTTTCTTTGGGAATTTTCGAAATATCCATTTTAATGGATTTGATATCTATTTCTTTGGATTTTATTCACGTCTTCGAATGTGAATTTCGGTGATTGATTGTTTTACAACCATTTTTGTGATTTGTCACTTTAAAAATATAAAGGTTTCAATACTAGTAGTAAAGATAAAAATTCTTTCATCAAAGCGATTTCAAAACTATTTCATTACTAAGCTCTTTTCTTAAACTATTTTCCAATCTATTAGTATATACAAGCCTTTACTTCACTCGGATGAGAAATTGAATTAAACGGCTTAGAAAAACAAGTGGTATGAAAAGCTTGCGTTTGCTTCGTCGGTTAGTTCTTGGACTTGTTCGATTGAGCCTTTTTGTGACAATTTCCTAGTGAAGATCTACAGTTTGTTCGTAAATATTTAAGTTAAGCTAGTGGTTATGGGACATGAACCTAAATTCATATATTTACTAGCTCAGTGTAATCGACACTTTCTTGATGATCAACGACGATCATTTTTGTGATTTAGACTAGCAATGTGCGATGTATCTTTGTCTGCGAGGGAGACTAAACCCCGTTTTGTGGAGTTTCGACTCAAATTTATGGCTTGAACAAAAATCTTAAGAAGCCATTACTTCTAAAATTAGAAGTTTCTTTCGACCAACTCATTGATATCGCTCTTCGTCTTGAAGAGGCGGATAGGGAAAGTAATGTTGAAGTGGTGGGTTCCAAACCAAACTTCAACAACAAGAAGAGGCCAAATAAGTCCAAAGACCCTTATCCCAATAGGAAGGGGAAACAAGCAACTTCTACTGCAAAGATTTTTTCCTCTAGTGATGGGAAATGCTTTAACTGTGGTTCTAGGGGCCATTTTGCGAACAAGTGTTGAAAGCCCCGTTCTTGTCGCTACTGCAAAAGCCCGGACCATTATATGCATGTATGCCCCAAATTTGAAGGCAAAAAGGAGGAAAAGTTAAACGTCGCCCAAGCCCCTGGCAACACATCTCGTGGTCAAGGTATATTTCATTCTATCCTTGATGGTATTATTATATTTCGTGATCAACCTATTAGAGTTCTCTTTGATACGGGTGCATCCCATTCTTTTATTTCAAAAGAACTTGTTGATACTTTTTCTTTGGACGTTTTGTGTTTAATGACTTCTCTGAGAATTGCGAATCCGGTTGGTGGATCCGCAACAATCAGTTTATTGTGTAAAGATGTTGAGATTATTTTGTGTGATCTTTCTTTCCGAGCCGATTTGCATGTTATGTGCTACTTAAGCTTTGGAATGATTTTGGGAATGGATTGGCTTAACCATTATGAAGCCCAAATCTTATGTCATGAGCGGACTATTCATCTTCGACATCCTCAATCTGTTAAGCAGATTTCTATTATTCTCAAAGATTCGAATTCCACTTTGTCTGCATCTTTATATTCTTTAAATCCTCGTGATGATGATAATGATGGTGAGGAAGACGTCATTTATCTTATTCACATTGTTCGTGAATTTTTCGACATATTTGAGCCCGTTTTAGGATTACCACCTAAGCGAGCAATTGAGTTCAGAATTAATCTTACCCCTGGAGCTCAACCTATTACTCGTCCTCCTTATCGTTTGTCCAATAAAGAAAATGAGGAGATGCACATACAATTATACGATTTGAAAACGAAGCAATTTATTCGCTCTAGTTCCTCTCCTTGGGGAGCTTCGCCTATTTTTGTGAAGAAATCCGATGGCACACTTAGGCTTTGCGTTGACTACCGCAAGATTAATGATCTTACTATCAAAAATAAATATCCTTTACCTTGGATTGATGACCTATTCGATCAACTTAGTGGTGCTAGAGTCTTTTCACAATTTGACTTGGCAACAGATTTTCATCAGCTTCGTATTGCAGAGGATAGCATACCTTTGACATCGTTCCGTACTCGATATGGATCTTATGAATGACTTGTTATGCAATTTGGTTTAACGAATGCTCCGGCATATTTCGTCGACCTTATGAATCGAGTTTTCAAAGATTTTCTCGATCGATTTGTTCTCATCTTTATTGATGATATTCTTGTGTATTCAAAAACCGAGGAGGAGCATGAAAAACATCTTCGGATTATGTTAGAAACTCTTAGGAGTAATCAATTAAAAGCAAAATTTTCTAAATGCCATTTTTGGCAATGTAGTGTGAAGTTTCTCGGTCATATTACTTCCGAATCCGGAATTTCCGTAGATCCTTCAAAGATTGAAGCGATTCAAGGTTGGAAGAGACCAGAGAGTGTGACAGAAATCCGTAGCTTCCTTGGACTGGCAGGTTATTACCGTTGCTTTATCAAGGACTTTTCGAAAATTGTCGTGCCTCCCACTAACTTAACTAAGAAAGGTGTTAAATACATTTGGTCGAACAAATGTGAAGCTTCTTTTCAGAAATTAAAAGAACTCCTTTCCAATGCTCCTATTCTTGTGATTCCTGAAGGAAATCAAGATTTTGTTGTTTATACCGATGCTAGTCGCGTTGGTTTGGGTGCCATTCTTATGCAAAGAGAACGTGTTATTGCTTATGCTTCTAGGCAATTGAAGCCAACCGACACTAGATATGCCACTCATGATTTAGAGCTCGTGATTATTGTTTTCTCCCTTCGTATTTGGCGTCATTATCTTTTGGGAGAAAAGTTTATTCTTTATACCGACCATAAATCTTTGAAGTATCTATTTTCTCAAAAGGAATTAAATTTGCGTCAACAACGTTGGCTCGAATTTCTTGCATCTTATGATCTTGATATTCTTTATACTTCCGGAAAGGGAAATCGTGTTGTCGATGCACTTAGTCGCAAGCAACAAGCGGTTGTTTCTATGATGATATCCAAATGGAATGATCTTGGAATTTTATCCATTTGTGAGATTCGAGATCATGTTTCCGATCTAAGTTCATCCCTTGTTTTATGTAGCCTTGAGGCTCGTCCTTCTCTTTTAGACCGCATTCTTGAAGCTCAAAAGCAAGATCCCGAATTGGCTCTTCTTGGCCAAAATTTTAAGGATAAAATTGATATTGAAGGATTGAAAGACTTTGATATCGATTCTCGTGGCCGCATTCGGAAATTTGGTAGACTTATCGTGCCAAATATTAGTGATCTTCGTAAAGATATTTTAGAAGATTCTCATCATTCTAAATTTACCATTCATCCCGGTAGTAGTAAAATGTACGCGGATATGAAGTGGCTTTATTATTGGAGGGAATGAAATCTGATATTGCTAACTTTGTTAAGTGTTGCATGACTTGCCAACTTGTCAGGGCCGAACATCAATGGCCCAGTGGGTTATTGCAACCTTTAGACGTTCCAATTTGGAAGTGGGATCAAATTTCCATGGATTTTGTTGACGGCCTTCTCCGTTCTCGTTCGGGTCATGATAGCTTATGGGTTATAGTTGATAGACTTACTAAATCCGCTCATTTTATTCGCGTTCGGTCTAACCGAACCGTTCCTCTTTTGGCCATACTCTTTATCAAGGAAATCGTTAAAATGCATGGTGTTCCTACTTCTATTGTTAGCAATCATGATCCATTGTTTACTAGTGGATTTTGTAAGAGTCTTCAAAAAGCTTTAGGAACGAAGCTTAATTTTAGCACCGCTTATCACCCCCAGTCCGATGGACAAACCGAGCATGTGAATCAAACTCTTGAAGATCTTCTTCGTGCTTGTGTGCTTGATTTCGGTGGAAGTTGGAAAGATCATATTTCTCTTGTTGAATTTTCCTATAATAATAGCTTCCAATCTAGTATTGGTATGGCACCTTTCGAGGCACTTTACGGAAGGCCGTGCCGATCTCCTTCTTGTTGGCTTGAGGCCGGTAAGAGGCTAGATTTAGGTACAGATCTTATCCGGGATCCCACAGAGAAAATTGACCTTATTCGACATAGGATGAAAGAAGCCCAGAGTAGACAAAAATCCTATGCCGATAACCGGAGAAGGAAGTTAGAATTTTCTGTGGGAGATTCTGTGTTTATCCGTGTTTCACCTATGAAAGGTGTTGTACGTTTCAGTCGATCGGGAAAATTAGCGCCTCGATATATTGGGCCATTTCCTATCACTGAACGTATTGGTTCCATGGCTTATCGCCTTTTATTACCGGCTCAGTTTTCTTCTATTCATGACGTGTTTCACGTTTCTCAACTAAGGAAGTGCCTTCGAGATTCCGATTCTATTCTTGAGCCCGGTGGTTTGGAAGAAATTGAAGTTTCGCCTAATCTAACATTTGAGCAACATCCTATTCGTATTATTGCTTCGGAAGTCAAACGCCTTCGAAATAAAGATGTTCCGCTTGTGAAGGTTCAATGGTCCTCAAATCGTAAAGATTTCTCTTGGGAATCTAGAGAGTTCATCGAGCGAACACATCCAGACATATTTACCCATGCTCTTTAAGGTGAACCTTTTATTTCAAATTTCTTTTGTGATGAATATGCTCTCATGGTTGTTACTATATATCTCCTTCTTAAATATTGCAAGGACGCAATTTCTTTAAGGAGGGGAGTCTGTAACAACCCGCATATTTATCAATTTTATATTTAAATATTTTATTTAAATATTTTATCAATACTCGAAATTTAGTCCGAAACGCTACTTTTTGCATACGGTCGAATTAGGACTCGGGACCACTTCCATTGAGTTCAAAACACCGTTTGCGATCTTTTTGAGTATAAACTTTGATATGTTTGGAGTTAGTGAAATTTTGCCACTTTTCACTTAGGGCTTTGGTTTGGGCTGAGCCCTGTAACCCCACTTATTAACTCAGTCCCAACCCTCTCCTCTTCATTTACTTCCTTTCTATTTTCCCAATACTCAAGCTTTTATAACAATGGAGAGTGGAATGGAAAATTGAAACTCAAGCCCTAGTTTTCTTTTGCAAATCAAGCTCTAGCTCCAAACTAATAGAAGAAACTTTGGTAAGCCTCTTCTTCTTCTTCTCCAACTCATTCTCTTTTCAATTTCAGAAATTCCTAAACCTAACTTTGGGAATGTTCTTCTTTTTTAGCAT
This sequence comes from Allium cepa, assembly GCA_030765085.1. Classification (NCBI taxonomy): domain Eukaryota; kingdom Viridiplantae; phylum Streptophyta; class Magnoliopsida; order Asparagales; family Amaryllidaceae; genus Allium; species Allium cepa. The sequence goes on from CM060928.1 coordinate 208,646,370, forward strand.
AGATTCAAGCTCATTTGGGTTGTGTTGAAGAGTGGTTGATTCTCCCTTTGCTTTCAAGCTTCTTCTTCATTGTTTTTGTGAAATGGTGAGATTTTTATCTCACATCTTAGTCTATAACTATCTTGTACAATTGCTTTTGGTTTGGAATGATTTGGTGAATATTCCAATTTTTGGTGTTTTGGGTTCAATTCTTTAAAAATCATAGCTTTGATGTCTTGATCATGTTTTTGGTGATGAACCGAAGAGCTTCTATGGCCGGGTAGTCGATTGGCGTAAACCCTTAGTGCAGCTGCTCGACCGATAGCAATTGGGAAGGGAATGGCATTTATTAGATAGGCATGGGGGTGCTGGCAACAGGCTCCGGTCGACCGAGCTCAGGGTCCGGTCGACCGACCTGCTACCCGAGCACTTCCTGCCTCTGGTATGGAAGTACAGGTTACAGGCTCCGGTCGACCGAGCTCAGGGTCCGGTCGACCGACCTGCTACCCGAGCACTTCCATCTTTGTTTCGGTCAACCGACTCAGGGAGTCCGGTTGACCGACCTGCTCCTATTTGCCAATTTTGCCTATATTGCCTATTTTGTTGAATTTCCAACTTTAACCGATTCGTGTTGTTTCCCTTTTGTTATTATCATTTATTACCGACTTTGATGACATTTTCTTTGGGAATTTTCTAAATATCCATTTTGATGGATTTGATATCGATTTCTTTGGATTTTATTCACGTCTTCGAATGTGAATTTCGGTGATTGATTGTTCTACAATCATTTTTGTGATTTGTCACTTTAAAAATATAAAGGTTTCAATACTAGTAGTAAATATCAAAATTCTTTCATCAAAGCGATTTTAAAACTATTTCATTACTAAGCTCTTTTCTTAAACCATTTTCCAATTTATTAGTATATACAAGCCTTTACTTCACTCGGATGAGAAATCGAATTAAACGGCTTAGAAAAACAAGTGGTATGAAATGCTTGCGTTTGCTTCGTCGGTTAATTCTTGGACTTGTTCGATTGAGCCTTTTTGTGACAATTTCCTAGTGAAGATCTACAGTTTGTTCGTAAATATTTAAGTTAAACTAGTGGTTATGGGACATGAAGCTAAATTCATATATTTACTAACTCAGTGTAATTGACACTTTCTTGATGATCAACGACGATCATTTTTGTGATTTAGACTAGCAATGTGCGATGTCTCTTTGTCTACTAAACCCCATTTTGTGGAGTTTCGACTCAAATTGGTGGGGTAGCAACCCATGGTCTTGGGGTCGTTTGTGGAGCTTCGGCTCAATTTGTGATGGTTAGCAACAATGGAATTAGCGTTCCGTTTGTGATACACGTATTGGTGAGCTTTATGCTCCCGTTTGTAATAGGCATTTTCCCCTTTTTGTGATTTCTGGATTTCGTGTGTTGATTTCTGGAATTTGTGCTTCACCAATTTTCGTGATTTTCATTGATAAGTTTTATCAATTTTTGTGCATTGGTGAATTCGTGTGTCACTACCTTTTTGTGGATTTGGATCTTTGAGAAGGTTCCTGTGATATTGTTTAATCTCTTGTTGATTATCATTTACATACTTATAGTAGTATGCCACTATGGTTATTATACGCTTATGCCATATCTTTTATTCTATATCATTTCATCTGATATTTATAGCTAGACTGGTCCGTTTATTATTTTCTTATTAAATAATACCCGGGTCAGACCGAGATGTTACAGGTACTTCTGCTTAACTTCTCACCGGGGATCATTGTCCTAACTTTTGGCTTACTACTTAGATTAGTAGTTTTTGGTTGTATACATTTGAGATATAGACTCATAGTTGTGTACTTATTCTTTTGTATAGCACATGTTTCTATTCTTTTGTGTCATTGTGGATCTTTTAGACCACTACTCTGATGAACACTCCTATGTGTTATATATATTCATGTCTATTTCCACCTTTGTGATATGAATTATCTGTGACTGATTTGTGTTATGTTTATTTCTATATTTGTTTTCGAAGACATTATAGCCACTGTGTAGTAGCTTTGAGTTTGTGTCGGTATGTCGGATTTCCTCTTGAAAAGAATGCAAGTTATATTTTATCTGGCATATCGGTACTCGCACAAAGCAATTATACAGATGGTCGCCCCTCAACAGCCTTATTCTCTGTGCTAGTTGACGGCGTTACACCGTAGTGTCCTTGGCTAGCGTGGGTATAGAGGTGGGGCGTCACAATTTAGTTTTGAAATACTTACTTAATAAATCCAGCATCCTTTAAATAAAACTTTCAAATTCTATAATTGAATATTCCTCAATTTATTTAGACTAGATATATTCACTTAAATCATCTTAAACTCGAATTTAGTTATAACACCATATTCTTTTTAAATATAAATTTCAATAAGATCTTAATTAAATAAAATCTCAAATCAATTTCAAAACTATCTTCTCAACTTTGATTTATAAAATCAATATAAAGTCTATATTAGAATATAATTTAAGTAAATACTTATCCATAATATATTTTTTATAAAATCAACTTTATTATTAAACTTACTTCATACTTTAAACAATTTTATACATAGCTTAAAACCAAGAATTTAACTATATATAAAATAACCTTTATCAAATATCCGAAATCAATATCTCATAAAACCATATAAATACGAATATTTATCATTTCAATCCGTAATTTAAAAATAAAAATGCGGTTGTATATCATTTCAAATCGCAATCCCGAATGAGGTGAAAATGCATAATAACTTGCAGTTCATAACAATATAAATACAACCATCATCCATTCATCCAATATCAACCATCAACCATTTATCACAATCATCATCAATTCAAACAATAGCATCAATAGAACGGATAATAAACAACAGGTATTAAATAGCAGTTTATATTTAAAAATAAATTAAATAACTGTTTAACGGGCAGTTTATATGCAAAAATAAATAAATATAATTTAACTGACAGTTTATATGCAATGAATAATTAAATAACAATTTATTTAAATAAATGCAATTTAACTGAGAGGACGCTTAAAAAGCCAAACAATCATAGATAAATTTTAAATCACATCAAAAATTAATTTAACAAACATAAGAAATCTTAGAAGTTGTGAGTGGTTTAAAACACTCACCTTTTGAATTTAAATTGAATTTAGATTAATTTAAACCCAAAAATTTGACGGTCTCAGAATTTGCCCAAATCAGCTTCATAAGGTCCGTAATTTCAATACGATCCTAATAAAAGTAACCGCGCATAAGTCGGATATCGTATGTGAAAGATATAGCAATAATTGAGATTTAATTTTAATTTAAAAAAATAAAAAGGAGAACACATTTCAACTCTTAGCCACGTCATCCACCTTCACTTACGCAACTGTCTCCAGGCACGCACACGTGAAACACAGAAGCAAACGAAACCTTAACACTCGATCAAAAAAACATGCCGCTGCCTCTGTGCTCCAATCAAAGACCACTACCGTGCTCGCCGCTCGAGGTCGGGCACCCCCTGACGTTGGGCCTCCCAACCATCACCGATTGGCGACGAAAAACCCCCAGTCGTCGCCCCTTATACGAAACCTAGCGAATTATTGCGGCCAATCCAACCGTCGATTCGTCAAACCTATCATCTAGATGCGATCCCCTCGACTTCCTCTCCAAAACCCAGAAACGATTCGTCGATCCGTCGAGTTTGATTCCGACGTGATGAACGGCCGGGACTTCGATTTTTACCGGCCAAACGACAATCCAAAATGAAAAACGAATTTCACCAAAAGATTACGCACGTCGAAAGCTTCAACATATATTTTTTCTGAATTTTTCTGTGGAGTTTGAATTTTCATTAGATTTTTGAATTGCAAATTGAAATTAAAGTTTGCAGCCATTGAGGAGGAGAGAAAGAATAGAATGAATTGTACGATAGAAATCAGGAATAGAGGCTGCTAGAGTTTATAACGGATATATATAGGCAAATTGAAATAGAATAGATGGATCGGTTGAATATACACGCTAACGACAAAGTGGCCCAGAAAGCCCGTTTCGACTCTGGAATTAAATTGGATCAACCCATATATCAAAATAGATGTTTAAAAATATTTTAAACGCGATGGAAAAGGGTTCCGGGTTCAAATTGCATCGTATCAAGAAGTTATGCTCAAATCAATATTTTTCAAATTGATTTCAATTTCATAAATTTCAGACGTTTCGAGTCAGTACGATCAAACGACAAGTCCGATCGCTACGAAACTTGACACCATATAATAATTCACCGTTACGGATCCGATGAAACTGGTTTGGTCGAAATCCGAGTAAGTGGCCAAAATGGCTATTTTTCCATTAATTAAATCCAATTTTAAATTTCAATCTTAAAATTGACAAATTTTATCACTTTTATATTTCTTAATCATTTACAAAAATTTAAACGAGTTTAGATGTAAATTAAAAGTTGATAAATCTATCAATTTCAGTGTTAATTTCTCCACTTTATTATATTTAGAAACTATAAATTAAATTCTCAAAAATCCATTTATTAAAAAAAATTAAAACTTTTTATTCACATATTTTACCAAAATAAGGATGCCACTAACATTGGTTCATGATTTATTACATTATTATCCTCAAATTTCTTTTTAATTTCAATAACGTAATATTTAAACGTTTAATTCATTTTATTTTGCAATAAATAAAATTATTGAATTTTATACTTCAATTGAATTAATAAATATAGCTTTCTATACTTTCAATCAACTAATAGTCGTATTATAAATAGAGTTGACATTATTTCCAATTTCATCTAAATTCCCGCTTACCGTAGCATCAAATTTCAATTTCTAACAGTAAACCCTTTTATTATAATGAATATCAATTAATTTGTCCCAAATAAATTGATTGATTTCCTATTTTGATTTAGTAAACCAATTTGTTATAACAGACGTCACCATTAACTTTACAATACACTAAGGTTTATTATAACATTTATAACTCTTAATGTTTGTCTTCGCTTTCTTACATTAATAAGCTTTCATTACTTACAATTAATGTTGTCATTTATTCTCATCCTATAAATTTTATTCACTTACGTTCAATTTATAACAAAACATAACATTTAGATTTATTGCAATAGATTCCAAATTCAAATTTTTATTTCTTAGTATATTCTAATTTAACAACTTCCAACATTGTATTACATTTTACATTAATGTAACATTTATTGAAATATATTTTCGTACTACTAATTTCATTTAATATTCCACTTATTCGCTTAAGTTCTATTTATAGTCAAGTATAACATAATTTTTATTCATTGTCATTTCATTAGATCCATTAATTATAAATTTTAATTAGCACTGTTTATCTTGCATTCTTGTTATTATTTCATAAATATGGTTCCCAATTATTCCTTAAATTTATACTAATATTGATTATATCTGATTCGCCCTTTGTTACTTATCATTCCAATAATTTATATAACTTTGAATCTATTTCCATACTTACAAATTACAAATCAAATAAAGCTTTACAAATCTGTTTCAATTAATAGGGATAGCATTGAATTATATATTTATTATCTTACATCAACATTTTTATATTTTATTCCCATTATAAATTCGTTAACAAGTTTCAAATTTCTTTTATTTATACTACGCTTACCTTAATCTATTTATTCCAAATTTTATACCCAGGGGCAACAATTTTCCCTATTTCATTTAAAATGTGATTTCACTTCAAAATCAAAATTTAGTTTTTTTTTCAACTATTGCGACATTCCATTCTTAACATTTACTTTGATATAAATTAAAATTTTATTTCTTCTAAATTTAATCACATAAACTTTATTAAGTAACCAAATTAATTATTGAAAATTTACGGGTCGTTACACTCTCCCCCACTCAAAACTTTTCGTCCCTGAAAAGGAAAAAGAAGGGAGAAGAAAGAATTAAATAAACAATACGTCTTATTCATAAATTAATTCTATAAGCAAATAAATTTACAAATTTAATTACTTTAAATAAAATATACGAATTTATACCCATTAAACCCTTTTATACTTAAATCAATAAAGTTGGAAAATATTTTCAAAAAATTTCTAAGTTCAAAATTTTACGAAAAATTTCGGCAGAGTCTCCTTTGTATGGAGTGGCTCGTGAGAAAATATAATATCAAATATAATAATTTATAACATATATTTCCAAATAATATATATCCCAACACGGGAAAACAATAAAACAATAACGCTATAAACTGTAATCCGAAAGCGTACCTATTTATCGGGCAATTTACGCTTAATTATGAAACCAAATGCAGTAGCAATTGCTTCCATAACCTGTATTTCACTTATATAATCTAAAAGGGTTAGCAATCATATATAATGAAATATTTAAGGTTATTTCAACTACAAACAAACAATTCAATACAGTCAACAATAACTTGCAACAAGGCATACAACCATCACATAGAATCCATACAAATCAATCATTCATTCATATCAACAAAACAAATAGTTGTTCGGGTTCAAACTTTAAATTGTACGGAATGAAAAATAACTACTAAGTGTACCCTTCACTAAACGGTCTTAGGTGAAACGAAATAGATTGTTCGTTCATCCAAATAATTTTAAAGTATCCTTACCCAAACAACCATAAACTAAACAAACAACAACTTCCAAACAATAAATCAAGTTAATTTTTGTTAATTTCATTTCAACTATTGTTGTTTGATTTCCCTTATGTCCATATATTGATTTATCTTTTTAATTTTTACATTATTTCTTACAAATTTTCATTTTTAATGCGATTTCTTTGCATATTAATTCATTTACTAAGGTTTGCAATCATTTATTTATCTTACCTACCTTTCTATTATATTAAATTAGTAGCATTTCAATTATACTTAAGTTTATAACACTACAACATTAAATTCTTATTTGTTAAGGAATTTCATTGAATACTTTCATTATTTCAGATTTACTTGTATAATATTCTATTGCAATTTCTTATTAAACATTTCAACTTTTTATATCATTTGGTAAGTTATATATATGCCTTTAAGAATGTAATTGAAAATCATGCAAGTTTTACCTCATTTCTTTCAATTTGATCTAATGTGCAATAATTACATTTTTGCTTTATAAGTTACAATTTCAACTTTCTTGTTATTTCAGTTTTAACCTATCCTTTAATTTCTTTTTTATTTATAACTTGCATTAAATCTCTTATTTCCTTAAGAGGTTTCAATTATTAATTACTTACGTTCAAATTCACTACAATAACTGAAACTATTAATTAATGGAACTTAAGTATTTAAATAGCGGGTTAATTTCAAATCATTTTAAAATAATAGATAAATGTATATACTTACACTTTATATATCCAATTATATTTAAAAAAAAATTAAAAATTTATATTTGGTTTATCAAACAAATCTGCAGTAAACTACTACAGTGGCCTTCCCACTTCGAAACTCGAAGATAAATGTCGATAATGCGTGCACTCATCACCGAAATTATTTTCCAGCGACGGAGAGGGGAGTACAAAACTTAAGTTTTTCCAAAATTTCTTTTAAAACATTTCCATCAAATTATATTGAAATATTTATATCAGAAAATACTTCTAAAATATTATTATTATATTCCAAAATCATTTGAAAGAAATTTTCAAAACCCCAGAACTTAAGTTCTAAATTTCCAATTTTATTTATTTTATCTTCAATCTTATTTCACTATTATTTATAAATTTCATTACCTAACAACCAATATATTGCAACCAAATAAAATCTTTATAAAAATTTACTTTATATATAGAAAATATAATAGGCAAAATTATTTCATTCGCCTATATTAAAAAATATATTATGTCGGTCTGCTCTATTAAGTGTTTAGAAATCCCCATTAATGTCATAGCGTCCCATGCATCAACCAGAATTTATAAATACAAAACGGAACAAATTAACACAATATTAAAACCTTTTTATAACACTAACAAATACGCTCTCTCATATATATACACTCAGCGACTCCCATAGGGTATTACTACCCTATTAATAAAGAGTCAGACCCCACAAAGCTAAGGTTTATCGCTAAACCTGGCTATGATACCAGATGTAACGCTCCGCCTTTTCGCACGCTTTAAATTGACACACATGCCAATTCAAACCATATGGAAGGGTGGATTGTTATGGGGTAAATAAGAAAAGCGGAGAAGAAAAAAACAAAACAGAATCTTGCAGCGGAACGATAAAATATAATAATCAATATACAGTTCATAAAACTGTTTTACAAAACATTTGATTTTTCTTTATATAATAAATGTCAGAGTTCACTTACCAAAGGATAATAACAATGCAGTGGAATAAAATGGTATAGTTAAATATACAGTAGATAATAGTAACATAAATCTTCGTCTTCGTCCTCCAGAATAAAATCTCAAATCCCGAAATACTCAGGCTAACCCAAGTGGATTGAAAAGACAAAACACTCGAGTCAGAACTAAAAGATCTTATGTAAGTTATATCAATAATAAATATGAGTGCGGTAACTTAAGAGATGCTCGGGATTCACATCTCTTAAGGATCCGTTAAACTATTTACTATGTAGTAATATTTCGCTATTATAATAGTATCTATTAGTAAAATAAACTTACTTTAAAATAGCATTAAGGGGTTACCCATATAGCCCTTAACACATAATATATTCCCATAGTCTATACACTACCGTAATCTCCCCCGTACTAGGCGTCGTCAGAGGGCACTCCATAGGTATGGTACAAAAAAAAATCGTATAAGGCACGCTAGGGTTGGTGACACGGCACAACTAGGCAATGCCAGGGTAGATATACCAATTGCTATCCGGGCTGGTGGTAACGCATAGCCGCAGCTACCGCCCACCTCGAGCCACAACCCAAAAAAAATCAAAAGTGGTCACCGAATCAAATCCAAAAGTCAAAGTATAGTATCGAACGGATGTGTCCGATCAAAGGTGCCACCTCATTGGCCCGATAATCGCTCCTATTTTAGCCACCTTATGCCAACTCACGGGAGTCGGGTCCACGTATTTACCTCAAAGAAAACGCCGCCACCATCCTACTTCATTCTGGAATCTCCACCGCGTACACGGTTGTTAAAGTGGTTTTCGGAGTTGGCAGAGAGTATGACAACTTCCGATCCTGGTCTCTTTAACAACCAAATGTTATTATAACACCGCGGTTATTTCAAAATAGTTTATACTTAAAACCAGAATAAATATCCATTTCAAGACTATATAAATACGTTATCATTTCTATTTTAAAACCCAAATCAATATGATATCATTTTTATTTCAAATATATCCTTTTTCAAAAATCATAGTACTTTCCAATGTATACCTTAAAACCATAGTTTCAAAACAAAATTTTCAATACTTAAATGGTTTAATAATAAATTACTTTATAAAGTAAATTAGCTTTTTAAATTTCTCAAATCAATTCCAAATACAGATTTGAATTTCCAAATAAACCATTTAAATTTCCATATATTTCTAGTTTTCAATATTCCACCATTTCAAACTAAATTTTTAATTCATATATATATGTCAAATTCACTTTACTATTATTTAGTTTTGAAATACTTACTGAATAAATCCAGTATCCTTTAAATAAAACTTTCAAATTCAATAATTGAATATTCCTCAATTTATTTAGACTAGATATATTCACTTATATCATCTTAAACCCGAATTTAGTTATAACACCATATTCTTTTTAAATCTATATTTCAATATGATCTTAATTAAATAAAATCTCAAATCAAAACTATCTTCTCAACTTTGATTTATAAAATCAATATAAACTCTATATTAGAATATAATTTAAGTAAATACTTATCCATAATATTTTTTTATAAAATCAACTTTATTATTAAACTTACTTCATACTTTAAACAATTTTATACATAGTTTAAAACCAAGAATTTAACTATATATAAAATAACCTTTATCAAATATCCGAAATCAATATCTCATAAAACCATATATATATATTTCTTTACAAAACCATAGAAAAATTATTTCAAAAAATAATTATATATATATATATATACCGCAGTGCCTGTATATAATTTTCTACATATGGTCAAGTGATACGGATATTGAACATTTCAATCCCCAATTTAAAAATAAAAATGCGGTTGTATATCATTTCAAACCGCAATCCCGAATGAGATGAAAATGCATAATAACTTGCAGTTTATAACAGTATAAATACAGCATCCATTCATCCAATATCAACCATCAACCATTTATCACAATCATCATCAACTCAAAAATTAGCATCAATAGAACGGATAACAAACAACGGGTATTAAATAGCAGTTTATATTCAAAAATAAATTAAATAACAGTTTAACTGGCAGTTTATATGCAAAAATAAATAAATACAATTTAACTAACAGTTTATATGCAATGAATAATTAAATAACAATTTAGTTAAATAAATGCAATTTAACTGAGAGGATGCTTAAAAAGCCAAACAATCATAGATAAATTTTAAATCACGTCAAAAATTAATTTAACAAACATAAGAAATCTTAGAAGTTGTGAGTGGGTTAAAACACTCACCTTTTGAATTTAAATTCAGTTTGAACCCAAAAATTTGACAGTCTTAGAATTCGCCCAAACCTAAGGTCCGGAATTTCAATATGATCCTAACAAAAGAGACCGCGCGTAAATCGAATATCGTATGTGAAAGAAATAGCAATAATTGAGATTGAATTTTAATTTAAAAAAATAAAAAGGAGAACACATTTCACCTCTTAGCCACGTCATCCACCTTCACTTACGCAACTATCTCCGGGCACGCACGCGTGAAACACAGAAGCAAACGGAACCCTAACATCGATCAAAAAACACGCCGCAGCCCCTGTGCTCCAATCAAAGACCACGACTGTGCTTGCCGCTCGAGGCCGAGCTCCCCTTGACGTCGCGCCTCCCAGCCATCACCGATCGGCGACGAAAAACCCCCAACAGTCGCCCCTTATACGAAACCCTAGAGAATTATTGCGGCCAATCCAACCGTCGATTCATCAAACCAATCACCTAGATGCGATCCCGTCGGCTTCCTCTCCAAAACCCAAAAACGGTTCGTCGATCCGTCAAGTTTGATTCCGACGTGATGAATGACTGAGACTTCTTTAATTTTTACCGGTCAAACGACAATCCAAAATGATAAACGAATTTCACCAAAAGATTACGCACGTCGAGAGCTTCAACATATATTTTTTCTGAATTTTTCTGAGGAGTTTGAATTTTCATTAGATTTTTTAATTGCAAATTGAAATTAGGGTTTGCAGCCATTGAGGAGGAGAGAAAGAATCGAATGAACTGTACATATAGAAATCAGGAATAGAGGCTGCTAGGGTTTATAGCAGGATATATATAGGCGAATTGAAATAGAATAGATGGATCGGGTTGAATATACACGCTAACGACAAAGTGGGTCAAAAAGCCCGTTTCGACTTCGGAATGAAATTGGGTCAACCCATATATCAAAATAGATGTTCAAAAATATTTTAAACGCAATGGAAACGGTTTCGAGTTCAAATTGCATCGTATGAAGAAGTTATGCTCAAATCAATATTTTTCAAATTGATTTCAATTTCAATTGATTTCAAGGCGTTTCGAGTCCGTATGATCAAACGATAAGTCAGATCGCTATGAAACTTGAAACCCTATAATAATTCATCGTTACGGATCCGATGAAACTGGTTTCTTCGAAATCCGAGTCAGTGGCCAAAATGGCTATTTTTCCATTAATTAGGTAAATTAATAATTAATTAAATCCAATTTTAAATTTCAATCTTAAAATTGACAAATTTTATCACTTTTATATTTCTTCATCATTTACAAAAATTTAAACGAGTTTAGATGTAAATTAAAAGTTGATAAATCTATTATATTTAGAAATTATAAATTAAATTCTTAAAAACCCATTTATTAAAAAAAATTAAACCTTTTTATTCACATCTTTTACCAAAATAAGGATGCCACTAACATTGGTTCATGATTTATTACATTATTATCCTCAAATTTCATTTTAATTTCAATAACGTAATACTTAAACGTTTAATTCCATTTTATTTTGCAATAAATAAAATTATTGAATTTTATGCTTCAGTTATATTAATAAATCTTGCTTTCTATACTTAAAATCAACTAATAGTCGTATTATAAATAGAGTTGACATTATTTTCAATTTCATCTAAATTCCTGTTTACCGTAGTATCAAATTTCAATTTCTAACAGTAAACCCTTTTATTATAACGAATATCAATTAATTTGTCCCAAAAAAAATTGACTGATTTCCTATTTTGATTTAATAAACCAATTTGTTATAACAGACGTTACCATTAACTTTACAATACACTAAGGTTTATTATAATATTTATAACTCTTAATGTTTGTCTTCGCTTTCTTACATTAATAAGCTTTCATTACTTACAATTAATGTTGTCATTTATTCCCATCCCATTAATTTCATTCACTTACGTTCAATTTATAACAAAACATAACATTTAGATTTATTGCAATAGATTTCAAATTCAAATTTTTATTTCTTAATATATTCTAATTTAACAACTTCCAACATTGTATTACATTTTACATTAATGTAACATTCATTGAAATATATTTTCATACTACTAATTTCATTTAATATTCCACCTCTTCGCTTAAGTTCCATTTATAGTCAAGTATAACATAATTTTTATTCATTGTCATTTCATTAGATCCATTAATTATAAATTTTAATTAGCACCGTTTATCTTGCATTCTCATTATTATTTCATAAATATGGTTCCCAATTATTCCTTAAATTTATACTAACATTGATTATATCTGATTCGCCCTTTATTACTTATCATTCCAACAATTTATATAACTTTGAATCTATTTCCCTACTTACAAATTACAAATCAAATAAAGCTTTACAAATCTGTTTCAATTAATTGGGATGGCATTAAATTAATATATTTATTATCTTACATCAACATTTTTATATTTTATTCCCGTTATAAATTCATTAACAAGTTTCAAATTTCTTTTATTTATACAACACTTTCCTTAATCTACTTATTTCAAATTTTATACCCAGGGGCAACAATTTTCTCTATTTCATTTAAAATGTGATTTCACTTCAAAATCAAATTTTAGTTTTTTTTAACTATTGATACATTCCATTCTTAACATTTACTTCGATATAAATTAAAATTTTATTTCTTCTAAATTTAATCACACAAACTTTATTAAATAACCAAATCAATTATTGAAAATTTACGGGTCGTTACACCAAGTGAGGTCATTCCTCCTATCGGACACATTTCTTTGATACCATTCTATTGCTTTTGTAATTTTATTGGGTGCACCCTTTGATTTGGGAGTGTGTCACGAGGTGGGCGGTAGTAGCTGCTATGCGTTACCATCAGTCCGGATCCGCAAACGGTATATCTACCCTGGCATTGCCTCGAGTGCCTTGTCACATACCCTATCGCGCTTTTTATGAGTTTGGTTTGTACCATACCTATGGAGTGCCTTCTAATAGCCTTCCAGTTTACGGAGGAATTAAGGTACTTTATAGACTATGCGAATATATAAAAATGTGTTAAGCGGGATATGGGTAACGCCTTAACGCTATTTTAATAGTTTACTTCACTATAGACATATTATAATAGCGTATATTGCCACATAGTAGATAGTTCCATTGATCCTTGGAGGATAGTTATCCCAAAAATCCTTTGAGTTACTTGTATTTCAGTTGACTTTTCACTTGAGTTGGATTTATTGATATAAGAATGTTAATCCTGACTCGAGTGTTTGTGTTTTACTTTACGCTCGGGTCAGACTGAGTGTCACGGCATTTGAGACTCACCTTTGGAGTTGGAGCTTCACTTGGAGATCCATCTGTATCTATTTAGCTTTCAGCTATCCAGTGGTTTTGTTTAGACTTTTCATTTGTCTGTATTCGAGACTACATTATATATGAGATATTCTGTTGTATTTTATTTCAAACTCTGATGTTTATATAAAAGCTTCATGAACTACTATTTATCTATTCCGCTGCTTATTTTTATATTACTATGTGTCTATGATTCTGTGATTTATTTATTTACTGTATATGCTGAGTTTTACCAAATATAAATTAACAATCTGATATTTTGAGTAATTCAAGTCCGACATGCGCGGATGTGAATGGCACGAAATACCGGGTCGTTACACATTTCATAAGAAATTTCCTTTAGTTTATAACCAATTTATAAAAGCTTATCTTCTTTATAAGGCGTAATTTGACTTTAAGGTTATCACAATTTTAATTATAACCATTTATTGCAACATCCATTTATTTCATAAAAAATTTACAGGTCGTGACTTTATTCATAATCATTTCACTTTTAGTTCATATTTGTTTATCCAATTAGTTTTCAACTTTTACTTTTCAAATTTATTTATGACACATTTCATGAATTTTAATTAAGTTTATAAACGCTTTTTTTTCAATTAAAAACTCATTGACAGCATTTCCTTGATCACAATTTCAATTTAAACATGTCATGGCTTAAAGTTCACACCTGTATATTATTACATTACATGCCAACAAGGAATACAACAATTCTATCCATTTACTAAATATAGATATAACAAATTAAACATTATTTCACTGGCTTTCAAATTAAGGTTATCGATTTCAACTGCATAATTTAACAAAACTACTAAGTTTCAACTCATATATTAATTCAGAAGTTTTCGACTATCCAAAATATCCGGATATTCCATTCTATTTTAACAGTTGAAACTACCAATCAACCAATGACAAAATTCATAATAAAACATTTCAATTTCATATATCCTAATTATTCACTCTGTTTCCTTTAATACACCATTATTAAACTAGTGTTTAATTCATAAATTCAATCAACAATAACAGTCGATGCTTATAAACTAACTAAATACAACCAATCCATAATAAATGATAATAATTAAATATTACCGTTTCATAAAACAAACACATTACAAATAACTATAATAGTTATAAAATTTTATTCCTTATATATAACATATAATATTACGAAAGTTATTCCATTTCAAAACTTATACAAAACCATTTTTATAACACTACCAAATACGTGCTCTCATATATACACACTTAGACAATCTGATTCTAGGATATCACTTCCCTATCTCTAATGAATTAACCCCAACAGGCTAAGGTATGTCTAAACCAAATCTCTGATACCAAATGTAACGATCTACCTTTTTGGACAGTTTAAATCGACAATAAACCACATATGTCTAACTCACACTATTCAAAAGATAGATTATTAATGAGATTGTTCAAATGAAATAAGATTCAAAAGAACAAATATAGAATCTCACAGTGGAAGGATGAAATATATTACACAAAATAAATACATAAACGGTTCATGGAACTATTTTCAACAAAATCAGAATTTATATTTTTTAGGGACAATAAAAAATTGCTATAATAGTAGTAGATACGGTCTTCGACTTCGTCTTCATCTTCAGAAATAAGTATCTTCGCTAAACAAAAATACTCGATCTGACCCGAGTGTAAAGTAAAACAAAAACGCTCGAGTCGGAACTAACATTCTTATGTAAGTAAGTAAATCAAGTGAAATGTACAGATAACTCAATAAATGAAATGCTTAGGTTTAAATAAACATCATCTTTCACACTACAAATCGGTTCGGTTCAAATACCGACTTTATGTTCATTTCCAATCGATTCATTATTAAATCCAACTTCAGATTTCAATTTTTCTCTTAAAGTTATTAATTTATAATCAAACAAGTTTAAAACTAAAAAAACCAATTAAAACTTTCATTGAATCAATTAAATTTTAATTTCATAGTTTCAAGTTTAAACATAAATTTAAACTTACAATATTCCAATTTTATTTCTAAATCAATTTATTTAAACCCAAAGTGGTTTCATATCGGGTATACATCATTTCAATCCAAAGTGATTTTACTAACTGTCAAGGAACTTGAAGTGTGAGAAAAATAATAACATACAAAACATAACATGTCACTGACCAACATGCGTGCATAGTTAACAATTTAATATATACACATGCATAACTAACATATCACATGTGTCACATATCGTAAACAACATAACTGAATATTTCAAATTCTGACATGTCATAATAACATATAAACATATAACATGACATATATATAAAGAACTTGCAAGGTGATTTACAATAAAATAACATGGTATATCAATTTTTTCAAACATAACACATTGTTTCCATATAGCATAGGTGACATATTATTAACATAGCACGTGCAACATATGATTTTATTAATTAACACATTTTTTTCGACGTAGCATATGAGACATATTTCAACATGGCATATAAAAATAATTCTAACATAACACATTTTTTTACATATCATATGTGACATATTTAACATGCATATGTGACAATTAATCAAATCAACATAACATTATATTTGTGACATATAAAACAATATGTGCATGTGAATGTCATAACACAAATTCAAGGGAACATAACAACATATATGACATATTCACTACTAGAAAATGGCCAAATAGCGACGGGTAGGAGCGATGGCTTCCGACGGCTTCCGACGGACCGTCGGCGGCCGTCGGAAGTCGTCGGAAAATCGCGATTACCGGCAGCTCGGCCGAGTCTTTCTTCCTCATTTTCCAACAACTCAAATTCACAAAAAAAAACCCAAATCACCATTTTCCACCTCCAATCACTGATTTCGTGATTTTTTCTCCTTTCCCGCTGTGAATTCAACACATCTTGCTCTTAATCTCAGGTATAATCTCTTATTTTTGTGAAAAATTCAGTTTTTACCCTAATTCTAAATTTGCATAAATTGATAAATTAGGACGAATTGGTTATTGCAATTGTTTCCAATAGCGTGATAATGGTTTATAGCATCACATGGTATACCTATTTCATCTTTTATCGTGAAGTTGTGAAAAACATGTATAATTTGTGGTTGTTCATATATATATATATGTAAATCATTGTGTATGCCTTGATTCTACGATTGTATACGTTAGTTGGAATAAGATAAAATGAATGAATGAAATAGGAGTATTATATTGTGCACGTATTGACTTATGAAACAAAAAAATGCATGAGTCTAAATTATAATTGTGTATTGAAAAATGACAAAAATGTTAAACTAGCCTTAAGTTGATGTAATACGTCGAATAAATGTGTTAAATTAATATGTATTTTTGTAAATGTGAACAGTGAGTAAAACTATATTTTTTCATAAAATGCGCGCAAAGAGTTTTTGGCCCCGTATGACGAGTGTTGTACATGATCGTTGTATAAATAGTCATTTTTTCAGAAAACGACCATTTATATTCATTTGGTACAATGTTTGTCGGATTTCTCCCTGTACTGGACAAGTTATCAACACAGTAAGAATTTACATTTTGTATACTACTTCGTTTCAAACGGTTCATAAAATTTTGGCCTAACTTTTCTTTTTTGTTTCCTGCATATACGCATTTGTGTACAATGCAGGGAACAAAAGGGAAATGCTGCCGAAATTTTGTTGAATCGTTTGAGACGAATAATATACAAAATGTAAATGCTTACTGTGTCTGTAATGGGAAGTAGGATGCCTGACCAATGAAAAAAAAATTATACAATTTTCATATCGATACGTTAAAAATAAAAATGTGCACTGTTTGAAAATATTTTTAAATTTGTGAAGTTGTTCTTTAAATTCAAATATTATACGACCATGAAAATAATCTTTTTTGAATTTGTATTCTTCAAAATAAATATTAAATTTTGAACTTCTCATTTTGTCAAATAGGGTAAATGATTGATTATTTTGTTGATCGAAGGAGATGGATGTACCAAAGAAAAGGACTGAGGGGCTCAATAAAAGAAGATTTTTATAATGGTATAAACGTGTTTGTTGAATTCGCTTTAAGTAATAACGGAAACGATCCAGAAATTCGTTGTCGTGTAGTATGTGTAGACATTTGAAGTATTTGTTATCAGATATTATGAAAGTTCATTTGTGCCAAAACGGTTTCGCACCCGAGTATTATGTTTGGGATCGGTATGGAGAAGTTGTAGCAAATACTTCTGTAGAGTCCGAAAGTGTCGTTAACGAAATAGTTTCGATGACCTGTATAGAAAATATGGTCGAAGATGCGGCACGATCAATGTTTCCTATGGGTGAAGTTGACGACAATGATGGAAATGTTGAAGAACCAAATATTGAAACAAAAAAAATTTATGATTTACTAGATGCTGCTAAGAAACCTATTTAGGGTGGTTGTAAAAGCGGCACTCGGCTGTCAGTAATCGTAGAATACATTGCGATGAAGTCAAAATACGACATCACTGAAGATGGGTTTACGGTTGTTGTACAAGCTGCAAAAGGAGATATGCCACCCGATAATCTAATGTGTGAAAATCACTACGAAGTTATAAAACTTATGTCGGCTTTTGGTTTACCTTATCAGAAAATAGATACATGTTTAAAAGGCTGCATATTGTTTTGGAAAGAAGACATAAACCTTAGAAATTGTAAAGTTTGTAACCAGGAGAGATACAAACTAAGAAAAAAGAAGGGAAAGGAAGTTCCGTACAAACGTATGCATTACTTACCCATAACTCCAAGACTTCAAAGATTATATGCATCTTCTGTAACTGCATCTAATACGAGATGGCATAGCGTGAGAATGGAGGAAGAGGGTACGTTGACACATCCGGCCGATGGAGAAGCATGGAAGTATTTCGATAAAACGTATCCAAATTTTGCAGCGGAGAGTCGAAATGTTAGATTAGGGTTATGTAAGGGCGGTTTTTCTCCATTTTCTCAATTTGGTTCTAAATATTCATCCTAACTCATTATCGTCACACCGTATAATTTACCTCGATGGATGTCTATGAAAACGCAATATATGTTTCTTGCTGTTGTCGTTCCTGGCCCTGACGATCCGGTACAAGGAATCGATGTATATTTACAACCGTTGATTGAGGAGTTAAAAATACTGTGGAACGAAGGAGTATAAACATACGATGTGTCCAAGAAGAAAAATTTTCGTATGTTTACTTCTTTATTGTGGACTATAAGTGATTTTCCTGCCTATGCAATGCTTTCGGGATGGAGTACCGCCGGTCGTCTAGCATGTCCATATTGCATGGATGAAACACGAGCGTTTTCTTTACCTCATGGTAAGAAAATTTCATGATTTGACTGTCATCGATATTTTCTCCATGTAAATCATTCCTTCAGGGGAGACAAGAAAAACTTTTTAGCTAATAGAGTAGAAACCAGACAACCACCGACGAAATGGTCAAGCGAAGTCATATATGAACTTGTTAAGGACTATCCAAAGATATATAAAACTGGCGAGCAAACAGAAATTGAAGGCGAATCAGTTGTTCATAACTAATGCAAACAAACTATTTTTTGGGAGTTGCCGTATTGGAAACATCTTTTGCTTCACTATAACATAGATGTGATGCACAATGTGAAAAATGTTTTTGATAATGTTTTTAACATAATTTTGAATGTGAAAGGGAAGACGAAGGATGATTTGAAATCAAGACATGATATAGAAGAATTATGCAAATATCCTGAGCTTCATATGAAACCAAATGATAGTAAAAAACCCAAAGCATGTTACGAATTAGATAATAATCAAGTTAAAACTATGTTAAAATGGGTGGAAGGGTTAAGATTTCCTGATGATCAAATCTTCGTAGATGTGTTGACTTTAAAAATAGTAGATTGAGCGGAATGAAAAGTCACGACTGTCGCATAATGATGGAAAATTTATTTCCCGTAATGTTCAAAGAACTACTGCCGTTAAAAGTTTGAAAGGTAGTAACGGAGCTTAGTATGTTTTACAAAGAGCTTTGTTCGACTACTTTAAAAGTGCAACGTTTACATAAACTTGAAGTGGACATTCCTATATTGCTTTGCAAATTAGAGAAAATATTTCCACGAGGTTTTTTTTAGTGTAATGGAACATTTACCTGTTCATCTCCCATCTGAACCACGACTTCGAGGTCCTGTCCAGTATGGATGGACGTATCCATTTGAGAGATATGTAATATGTTATAACGTAATTTAATTGCATTTGAAAGATGAAGTTAATATAAATCAATTTTGCATAGATATTTGAATCGTCTGAAGAAAAAAGTGAGGCAAAAAGCACGAGTTGAAGGTTCGATATGTAAATCTTACATCGAAGAAGAAGCTTCGTTCTTTTTCTCTCACTATTTCAATGACCATGTGAATATTTCATTTCAAAGTGTTCCTCTAATGACGAAGACGACGAACAACAGTCCTCTCAAGCAATGTTATCAATTTTTAGACAACATGGTCGGCCTTCTGGAAAATGTGTAGAAATATGGCTAGACTATAGAGATCTTCATATAGCACACACTTATATTCTTCTAAATTGTGTCGAGGTTGCACCGTTTGTTAGGTAATCTGAAATAATAATTTGTGTTTTATTCTTTTCTATAATGCATGCGCGTGTATAACCTAATGTAATAATTTGTTTATATAAACAGTGTTTATGAACGTGAACATCCGAAAGGAGATCCCAGTAAAGAATTTCCCAGTTGGTTTTCAAATTACGTTTATGAGCCGAGAAATTGTGTTGTTGACGAAGGGTTGAAACATCTTGCGATTGGACCAAAAAGAGTGGTCAAGACATATTCAATATATTTCGTCAATGGATATAAATTTAATACCAAAGAATACGGTGCAGAAAAATTAACCAATAATACTGGTGTATTTGTTAAAAGTAGTGACGATCCAGAAAATCACTTAAATGATTTTTGTAGCGTTCTAACACAAATTTTGCAACTGACATATTTCTCATGACCCGTGGAGGAGGTGATTCTATTTAGATGCAATTGGTTTAGCAATGTTCCAGGTTCTGGAATTAATGTGCACAAGCATTATAATCTTATCGAAATAAAACATACATCGCACTATCACAAGTATGATCCTTTTGTACCAGCCAAATAGGCTTTGCAAGTTTATTACGCTCTTTGTCCGTCTCTAGAAAGAGATAAAGCAGATTGGTCTGCAGTTTTTAAAACAAAGGTCAGATTCACATTCGATGGAAAGAATATTCCGGACGAACAAGCTTATCAGGCAGATCTTGAGCAAAATAACCAAATAATAATTACAGACGATCATATAGATTTTAATCCTTTGATCGATGAATCAAATGTTCTGGTAGAAGCGTTTGACAGTGCAGAGCAAAATATCGTCGAAAACGAGACCGAATCTGAATCAGAAGACGATGATGACTGATATAAATCTGAATATGTTGTTTTGCAATTGATGCAACTATGTTGAATTCTTGATGTATTATGAAATTGATGTAACTATGAAATCAAATCCGTTTACCATTGTTTATATGTTTTATGTCATTTCCATTTGTCATTTATTTAGCAATTTTTATTCAAAATGCAATGAAATCTGCTTATCGTCGGAAGAGTACACCCATTATGAATCAGGTATAACACACTTGCATTTCTATTTCCATTTCAGTCATTAATTAAGCAATTTATACCGTTGATATCATTTTCATATGAAATATATTTCATTGTCATGTTATTATTCTCTTATATAATGATGTGTATATGTCACAGGTTTATCATTATGTCATGTAGAGATAGAAGCTCTTTCCGATCGTCAGGAGGCGACGACAGTGGCCCATCGCAAGAGCCACAACGTCCAGTAGTTTCGTTAGTCCCTAAAGCAGAGGGGTAAGAGTTAAATTTTATTAAGCATCTTATTTTTTTATGATATACGTACGTACTTATCTATATCTTACTTAAAAACAGGGGGTTCGACCTACTTCCCTCGAAGGTTGTGTTCAATGTCTCTAGAGCTTCTTATCGTAGTAGGATGAGTGATTGCTGGCCGAAGTGGGATAACATCCCTCCTCACAACATAGAGTGTATATGGCAGGATATCCTAGTATGTATATTTTTCTGTTTTCCATTTTTAATTCGTTTTTGTCGTTTTTCTACTGTTTATCGTTTAAAGTGTAATCTTTTTTTTTTACTTTTTATCGTGAAACACAGGTTGAGATAGACATCCAGACAGACAATATAATGCTGGCATGAGGATACTGGATGAAGAAGATGCGCAAGAACTACAGGGACACGATATCTGGGATTAAGAAATCTGGTAAGAAACCACGGTGGATGGGAGAGAACGTATGGCAAGCTTTGTTGAGATACTGGGAGATAGACGAGGCAAAGGCAAGCATAATAAATTTCTTTTTGAATTATTAATTTGACGTGATCGAAAAATAATGTATCAAATTTTGAATGTACATGCAGAGTTAGATAGAAACTCTGCAAAGAAATAAGAATCCCGTCACTCATCGCGGAGGATCAAAAGTCTCGGCAGGAGTTGGTAAATTTACTGAATAATTAATATAAATAGTTTATGTTATATGATTTTAAATGTATAATAATTGTATGCAACAATCAACTTCAGAAAGCCGAGGCACATGGTCCTGTCGGCTATATGGATGTGTTCACCCGTACGCATGCTGTCGAGCATGTTAATACAGACGGGACTGTTTCGTATACATGGCAGGACGATAAATCCAGCAAAAGCCATGTAAGCATAATTCATTTTATTCAGTATTAGTAATGGTTTTTCTTTTTAAAGTATATGAAATAAGTTATGGTATTATTAATTTGTTAATGTAGGAGAAGTTTATGGAGCAGCGGCAGAAACTCCTTGCTGATACGGGTAGAGATCAGCTGACGACTGATGAGGAGGACGCTGTTTTTGAGTCTGTTATGGATCCAGCAGAGCATGGTCGATGATACAGATTTGGCAATCAAGTTGTAAATAATTTATTTTATCTTAAAATACTTCAAATATGATATTTTGACCTTTTCAAAACAATAAACTTGCATTTTATTCATTTTCCATTATTGCAGGCCAGTAGTCAGAGTAGGGGACGACGGAGTAAAGCTCAGAGCGATCTAGAAGATATAGAAGAATTGCGGACTAGAGTGTCCCAGTTGGAGGAGCAGAACCGCCAACGGGACATGAAGACCACACAGTTGCTAGAGTACATGCAGCAGTTTGGTGGACGCTTCTCTTCCTCGGCTAGCTCTGGATCTGAAGGAGATTGATTCATTGCTTGCTTGCTTGTTCGTTCAGGTATATTTTGTTTTAGTTTTGAATGATTTGGTAGATGGTGTAGGTAATTGTTGATTTATATATAATTATGTTTGATACACTTGGTTTTGTGGTTGTAAGAGGATGTGGATGAGGATGTTGATGAATTTGTGTATTAATAACATGGTAGAACACTTGTTGTTAGGATTATTGTTAATGTTGAAATGGTTATGTATATTATGTATTTTATTTTGATGTAATTTTATTTATTTGTGTGTTTATTGAATATTGTGTAGTTTGGGTTTTGATATTTGGTTAGAATATTGTATAGTGGATTGTGCAGTATTGATATAATAGTGTTTGGAAGAGAAATGTGGTTGGAAGGCTATATTTGCAGCGAATTTAAAAAAAAAACAGCAGATTTCTGAAGGATTTCGACGGCTACCGACAGCTTACAGGTCAAAATTTCCAACGGCCACTGATAGCCTGTAGCACTATATTTCCGACGGCTTTCGACATTTGTCGGAATCCGTCGGAAAATGGTACGGCACCCTCTGCCGGAAGCCGTCGGAAATACTGCTCCACGACGCAGTATATTCCGACGGCTTTTTCTGACGGCGGCCGACGGCTTCTACGGCCGTCGATAGTTTTAGGCCATCGGAAATCTCTAATCCCCTTGTAGTGGTTCCTATCTAAAGCAAAAATTTCTTATAACATTTCAATCAGTGTTTATTTACCTAATAATAAAAATGTTAATCGTGAGTGATTGTTCACCTTTCGAGGTTAGAGAGTTTTTGACAATATAATAGATCCTAGTTGAAATCCAAACACGACAAGCTAACCAATTCTAGCCATAGCAACAATCCAATAGCAAAGCACGAAAACGCGAACAAACTGATTTTTTTAGATAGATGAAGCAAGAGAGGAGGGATTGAGTTTGGAGTTTGAAGAGATAAGGTATGGAGTTTGGAGATTGGAAATTTGTGGATTTGTGAATTTAAGAATTTTGGAGTTTCTGTAGTTTTGAGAAAGAAGGAGAAAGTGTGAGTAGAAAGCTTCAAATAGAGTAACGAGAAACAATCTCTACGTACTTTGGTTTTGTTTTCTAGTGGAAAATTAAAAAGTCAACAGGTGGGAAAGTGAGAAGGTATCAAAAGAATACAAAAATACAGTAAGCTTTTCAAAGAAACGATGTGGTTATGTTTTTAACAAATATGAACAGGAACAGGCTAGCATAAGTGATGTACGTGCATTAAATATGAATTGTTAATGGATGAATTAGTGCAGGCAGAAGTTATGAAAAAAGAATGAATATTAAAAGTTGTAACGTGTAAAAAATAAATGCTTAGATGCAAATACAAGAGGTACATAAGAATTAGGCCGAATAAAAGTAGGTGAGAGAATGTATAACTAATAATAAGAATGGAAAATGAATATACAGAGAATAAGTGAAAGTTTTATGAAATAAAGAGGGATGTTTTTTTTTGAATAGTTGAAATGGGAAAATGAACAGTGCAGAAAAATATGAATGAGATAATAATTAGAAAAAAACAATAGAATATGAAACGTGCATGAATATGAATTCACGATGAACATCACCTTTCATACTTCAAAATGAATATAATGCCACATTAATTCAATATGGAAATGTATTTCAATTCAAATAATTTCGTTAACCCCAAATCAACTCAAATTTATTCCTATTTAAAAGTTTTATTAACATATAATAAATAAAATTTGAACACACCAACCAAGATAACGGGAACCATCGCTACATAAAATAAAAGGTGAACCATGATTCCGAATTCAAATCAAAGTCGGCGTTTTTCTCAACGCACAATCATGAACATAAAATATTTAATTTATTCTAAATTTTACGATTAGCATTAAAATTAACTCAATACTGCCAAAGACTACTATTTAACGACCGTAAAATGTTGCTTCAATATTCAATTTTTCTCTTTTTATAAAATTACACTTACTTTAAAAACAATAACATTCATTTTGTTTTCATTAAAACATCCTTTTTATTTTAACAATAACATACGTTTCTTTCGTTAAATCCACTAATTACAGTTAATGTGTTTTTTTATTCTCTATAATATTGAAAGATTCCAAATCGACATAGTTGTAATTAATTTCAAAATTACACTTTAAAGCGGATCCTAACAAACGTACATTTTTTTTCGTTAAACGCCATTAATTTCAATTAAATTCTCTTTCCCTTTTATTGAAAAATTCCAAGTCAAATTAAAGGCAATAAATTTCAACATTAAAATTTAAAATTGAACATACTTAATGGATAGATAATTAAAACAATTGAATTCTTTTTACAGTTATTTAAATGCATTTATAAAATTGTTGTTTACACATGAGATAATTAAAACAATTGGATTCTTTTTATAGTAACTTAAATACATTTATAGCATTGTTGTTTACATATAAGAGATATAAATTAACTTGCTTAAATGGTTATCAGTGACATACAAACAACAAAAATTAAATTTATATTTAATTATTTTCTCATTAATAAATCAAATTTTTTTTCTCGCAATATTTAAATTCTAAAATTTTATCAAATTCAATAGTTTTTAATTATCAAAATTACGAGTTGTTACAACATTCAACATTTTGGTTGTATGACTCTTAGGTATAAATTCGATTAACTATTAATATTGAACAATTCGAATATTACATTCATATGTCATTTTAGCTAGTGGTGTGACACTATTGCCAAAATTATCGTTTATATAGCTTCGATATAATCCAATTTTACTTATTTTAAGCACTATCTAGTGGTGATAATTATTTACACTAATTCCATCTGTCAAAACTATATCGCGGTAGAACTTATGGAATTTGGTAATGGTCAAAATCCCAATATCCATATTCAACTTTATATTCCAAATATGAAGTCCTTGGTTTAATAATAACGTTATTATTAACCAAACTACTTTAGGCAAAGACTTTGACTTTGAGTTGACTTCAGTTGACCGTGATACTAACCTCATATAACTGAGAAGACGAATTCTTTATTGAACAACATTCAACTTTCAATGTTTCCACTCGACCCAACTATAGTTGTTCGATGGATGTCATGTCATGATTTAACTATAATCAAAGTGGACTTTCCATATTGAAACTCAACAGTATTCTCAAGTTGAGAGAATTATGTAATACTATAACGTTGATATTTTCCAGTTTGACCTTAGTTGTATTAAACAACAACAAAAAGATCGAGTGAGTCATTCAATAGTTATCCAATAACCATCAATACATAACCCCTTGACGCCTCCCAACAGCCATAAGTAATACGTTGCCCAACATTTGGAGAACGTTACGTATTCTAGTCTCAACGGATGCATAGATATCCAATCTCGATACATCTTGACTGAGAATATTTAAAACGATGTGTTTATTATATTGTGATAAATTGCTCAAGGTTATAACAATTGTAATTACTATCACAAAATACACCATTTATGGAATTTTCTCTTAAATATACTTAAAATAAATAAATAAATATAACATTTTATGACAAGTATATAACAGAAAGAAGAAACACCTTTTATTTCAAACGAGATTTTATTATAGAGTTAATAATACATAATAAATTACAGAATTACCTCATGGGATATCTCTAACTCTATCAATCTCTCATGCACTTGGGGCTAATTGTGGAGTTCCAATCTCATCCCTTTAATTAGCTTGATAAGAACCGACTGAGTTGTCCCTTTATGAATGGATCTGTTATATTGTCCTTGGTATCTACCATTTGTATCACGATCTCTTTATTCTCCATGAATTCTCTAATTAGGTGGAACTTTTGAAGAATATGTCATGATTTCTTGTATGCTCTAGGCTCCTTTAGGATCTGCATCGCCGCATTGTTATCTCAAAACAATGTCATTAGATTCTCGGTGGTAGGAATCACTCCTAGCTTACTTAAATACTTCCTCATCTAGACCGCTTCTTTAGCTGCTTCATTAAGGATGATGTACTTGATCTTCATCATGGAATCAACTATTTTTTTCTATTTGGAACTTTTAAAACTGATACCCCCACTGTTAATAATACAGACGTAACCCGACACTGATCATCGATATTAATTCGAAATCTAGAGTATGCACGACACTTCAAAAGAAGGTCTTCATTCCCATATATTAGGAATTAGTCCCTAGTATTTCTTAACTACTTTAGTATACACTTTGTAATCGCCCAATGCTTTTCCCTAGCATTAGATTGGTATCGACTTATGCATCTTAATGCATATACCACATCGGGTTTAGTACACAGCATAGCGTACATTATGGAATTGATTGCCAAAGAATACGGTGTCCTCTTCATACGCTATTTCTCTTCATCGGTTTGAGGAGCGTCGTTCTTAGAAATAGCGATTTTAGATTGGGTTAGAACATTCCCACACTTGAAATTCTCTATACCGAACCTTTTAGTATGGTATTTATGTATAGGGATAAGGACAATCCCAACAATCTCATAGATCTATCTTTATAGATCTTTATACTTGGTGTATAGGATGTTTCTCCTAAATCCTTCATGGAAAAGTTCTTGGAAAGCCAAGCTTTCATCGATTGCAACAACAAAATATCATTGCCAATCAATAGAAGATTATCATGGCATAGGACCAAAAATATGATAACTTTTCCCTGTTCCGTTCGGTATAGGCACACTCCATTTATGTTCAGATAAAAACCAAACTGTTTGATCACTTTATCAAAACACTTACTTCAACTCCTTAAAGATTATGAAGTCTAAAGATGGACCTTAACAACTTACACACCTTGCCATCACTCCCACTGACCTCAAAACCCTCAGCCTGCGACATATAGATGGTCTCTTCTAAATCATCATTTAGAAATACCATCTTCACACCATATTTCATATTCATAGAATGCAGCAGTGGCAAACATTATCCAAATGGACTTATGGTGCTACGCGTGAAAAAATCTCGCCATAATCAACACCTTGAATTTGATGAAATCCTTTCGCAAATAACCTAGCCTTATAAGTCTCCACTTGTCCATCCGTATTTAGCTTTTTCTTATAAATCCATTTGCAGTCGGTGGATTTTATCCCATCGGGTATGTCAAACAAAATCCAAACTTTGTCTTCATATGTGGAATCCATCTCAATTTTTAGTGCTTCCAACCAAAGTGCAGAGTCTCTACTCTGTAGTGCTTGATGGATGATAGAGAAATGTCGTCATTTAAGACAAAAGCCTCCTTCTTGTTATCTACGAGAAACCTATTATCTCTCTAGTGTATGAGATTCTCTACTAGACCTTCTAATAGGTTGTATGTTTTCATATACAGGTGAACTTGGTTCTCCCACTAGTTTAACCTCCATGTTAGTTTCTTAGATCTCGTCCAAATCTACAACTTTCCTGATAAATTTTTTGAAAAAAATTCCTTTTCTAAAAAGATAGCATGTGTTGGAATAACAACTTTTTGTACCTCTGTATTGCAGAAAATATACCCGTTGGCATTTCCAAAATATCCTATAAACTTACACAAACTTGATCTCGCCTCAAGTTTATTGGGATCGATGTTCTTAATGTAAGCTGGACAACCCCACACCTTCAATGAGGTTGGGTTTCTTCCCTGTCACATCTCATATGGCATCTTAGGTACAGTCTTAGTAGGCAACAAATTCAATATATGAACTACGGTTTCGAATGCATATCTACAATAGGACAGAGGTAACTCAGGCTTACTCATCTTGGAACGAACTATATCTAATAGGATTTGATTTTTTTGCTTCAAAATACCGTTTTGTTGTGGAGTATATGATGGAGTAATCTGAGAGATAATCCCATTATCTTTTAAGTACTGTTGGAGTTCCTGTCCAAAGTACTCACCTCTTCGATTGGATAGAAGTATTTTAATCTTTTAGCTTGTCAAATTTTCAACCTTATTCTTATATTAAAAAAAAGTTCTCATAGACATCAGATTTTTTTCTTTATAAGATAAATATATCCTAGTTTTGAGAAATCATCGGTAAAGGTTACAAAATAAAAACAATTATCTTTAGTAAATACAAGCATCGTCCCACATATGTATCAGACCCAAAAATTCATCGAATCTTTCATTGCTTTCACTAAAGGGATGCTTGGTCATCTTACCTTAAGACATGACTCACATGTATCAAATGATTTAGAATCAAGTGCTGGTAGAATAGTCGTTTCTCACTTATATGACCTAACCTACAATCTGTGCAGTTAATGCGCTCGGTAGATTCAAAACGGTGGATGTGCAAAAAGTCATTGCGGGGATACAGCGAGGATATAGCGGGATATAGCGGATGGCTCTAAAATAGCATATAAAACTCTCACTTAATGTTTTAACAAATATATAAATGGTAATTAAATGAAAAATTATCATTCAACTAAATTAAATAATTTTAAATAAAAACATGTGCAAATATACTTTAAATAAACGAAAAACTATTATATAACATAATTGAATTTGGTAGAATATTAGAGTATTTTCATTTCTAAAAATATCTTAAAAATTTAATCAAATAAATTAGTTTCATAATTTTATAATGCATAAATGCAGTTTTTCAATTCATTTCTTAAAAAAGATATAGCGGGAATAGCGGAATATAGCGGAAATAACGGGATATAGCGAAAATAGCGGGGATTAAAGCGAAAAGGCTATATTTTGGGGCTATATGGAAAAATCGTAGCGGTAGAAATCCCATATGAGACATAGCGGGGTTGTAGCGGGTAATAGCGGGGCATTAACTACACAGCCTACAATGCCAGAGATAATTTTAATTATGTTTCCATTCAAAGAGTTACTGATAACACAAACATAATTTTATTGATCCCATAAATATCATTATCTAAAATACCATCATGGACTTTATTATCATCTAAAATAATATTTATAACATCATCAGTATACTGAAAAATATAACCAGTCTCAGACAATCTAGACACATAAATAATCTCATAAATAAAGTCTCTTACATAATAGTAATTATTTAATATTAAAACAAATCCACTAGGAAAATTTAAATGAAAATCTCCAACTATCGCTGCATCTATTAAGGATCCATCAGCAATTTGAAGCCTCATCTCTTCCTTTTCCACATGACACCTTTTACTAAGCCCTTGTAATGAATCGAAGATGTGAGTTTCAGATCCATTATCTAAAACCCAAGATAATTTGTTGATTGTAAAACAATTTTGAATCATAAATATACATGTATAAAAAGTAGAACTGTTTTGTTTCTTCTCTCTAATGATTCTTAAGCACTTCGAACAGTTCTATTTCCAATGATCCTTCTTGTGACAGTAATGACATTCACCATTGTCATCCAGAATAATTTTCTAGTTCCTTTTATCAACCATTTTCCATTTCTTCGAACCATTCAAGGATGACGCATTCCCCTTAATAGCAAATACGCCCCCCTTTATCCTTAGATGATGATTCGACCAACCTTAAGGCTTATGTTCAACTAGTTCATATTATAGTTTAATATGAATGGCTTATACTGGAAAGTAAGAGACCCGATGATCAAGTCTGCTTATATACTGTTGCTTGTTGTTATGTTCAACTATGAAAGATCCTTTTACCATTGGTATGTAATCGTCCACTTCCTGTCCCATGGTCATTTTGGTATTAAAAAGCTTCTTCGTAAGTTCGTACCTTGCGGAATGGGATTGTTCACCAATTAGAGCTTTGAGACTATCAAAAAACTAGTGGAAATATATGTTTTTATATTGCCTCTGCAATAGCTCATCTAACATAGACAACACGAAAACTTGAGCGATTTCAAGGTCTGAGACCCATTTGTTATAAGCTAATTATAATTGAGGGTTCGCATCATCAGCGGGTCTAAATAGTTTTAATTAATTATTAATTTCAAAATTTTCTCATATTTACATATATACTTGCATCATCTTAAACAATTCAAGATAATGTAACATATATTATTATATTATACATACATATTTACTATTTAATTAATTTATTAGTCTGATTAATAAAAAATCAATGTTTATTATATTTTCAAAATACTTTTAAAAATTGTATAATAACATTTATAATATATTTATTATCAAACTTAAATTTAAAATTTAAAATTTTATTTTAATTTCAAAACAATTATGAAAATTAGCCCAAGATCCAAATTCAAATTAGGCATTTTCTATTAAGGATAACCTTCTAGGCTCACTTTACCTTCCGGACCAGGCCGATAGCCAGGCTAGGGCAGGGTACCTGATTATCCAAACACAGCGTGGACACTATTTTTTCTTAACGCCCTACTAAACGAGTAAACTTAATTAGTTAGCCCTAACATTAGACTGCATAGGTTATTGGGCTCTGATACCATTATTGAATTTGGGACACCACGGAACCATTGCCACCACAGAACCCTCACACATCGAGTTACATAGGTAAATTTCAAAAAAATTATTGCATTTTGGATCTTATTGGGCCGATGAAGTTTGAATTCATTAAAATCTGATTTAAATTAATTTTAAATAAAATCGATATTTTATTTAGTTTTTAAAAAAGTTTATGTTAATGTCATACTTATATTATAGAATATAACATGTGCATCATATACACATGTATGTAACCTTGCAACATATACAGCGTATATGGTTTAACATGCTTGTATCTAAGTGCTAGGATTTACATCACAACGGACATATT
Organism: Allium cepa; assembly: GCA_030765085.1. NCBI lineage: Eukaryota > Viridiplantae > Streptophyta > Magnoliopsida > Asparagales > Amaryllidaceae > Allium > Allium cepa. Next base: position 208,678,226 of record CM060928.1, read on the forward strand.
AACCTCTCCGTATACATATGTATTGTATGATATATATATATATACACACACACACACCCCTTTACAAAACAAAAACACACACACAAATATTATATATATATATATATAATACATGATATCAAATTTTAAAAAAAATTGTATATATGTAACTTTGTATAATTATAATAACGTAAACTCAAATGTAAGTTATTTCAAATTTTAGATCTAGTTCTAAATTTTAAAATATCTTACCATTTCAAATTTAAAACTATTTCTTTTTATAATACGTTTTATTTAACAAATATAAATATGTGTGTATATATATGAAAATAAAAAATATTTTTCATTAAATGAATATATATATATATATAATGTATATATATATATATTAAAATTAATGTTTAAAATAAATATAAAATGACTAAACATAAATAAATATGTATATGTATATAAGTATATGTACATATACTCTCGACCTAAACAAAAATAATTTTTGTTAAAACTTACGGTTCTAAAATTTAGTTGATATTTTTTATTTAACAATTAAAAAATATAATAATGTAACAATCAATTTTTTTACTTATTATGCTTATATATATATATATATATATATATATTTCAAAAGTAAATCATATGTTTTAATATATATACACGATTTTATAAATAAAATATATATAAATAAATAAATTTTGAATATCATTACATACATATTTTAACAAAATTTTATATGTAATTTATATATTTATTTATACATTAAAAATTAAATTTTTTTAAAAAAACCTTTTAAAATAATATTTAATTCGAATAAATGAAAAATATTATATTTTTTCATTTATGTCTTTGAGCTATATACATTCATAAATATATATATATACATGTTTGTGTGTTTATATATATATATATATATATATATATATATATATATATATATATATATATATATATATATATATATTAATAGTTGGAATAAAAAAATCTTTTGGACCGACTACAAGATTCCAAAAATGCCCTTATATGCAAATAATAGGTCGGGAGTTCGAATCCCACCATGAGAGAAAATTAACATTTCAAATGGAACTTCTGAAACATAAGCAATGATACAAATTCAAACTTTTTTCCAACAAAAAAATTACATCTTTTTTGTTTATATTTTTTGGTTTATTTCTACCAATCGTATAAATTTCAAATTTAATAAGTTTATATGGGTTTTTACATACACGTGCGTTACAGGTACCAAAAAAATATCATACACGCACGCTCGCTCGCACGCACACACGCACACGTACATACATACACTTCCAATGTTGACAACATAGAAATGTGGATTCAAGATAATATACATACAATCTAAGGTAAAGAATAACACTATAAACAATTACGCGTATATGTAAATGTAAATAAAGTTAGTACCATACTATGGCCTAGAGTTAACACCTTGAACATTGAGTCATTTGACTCTGATTAAATCGGATTCAATTCCCTCCAAAGAGAGCTACCGGACTGAATGCGCCACACTGTTGTCTTGTTTTTATTTAATTTTTTGTTCTAATTTCTTGAAAACACGGAGGAGGATAGGGTAGGCTCAGCCAAATATGATGAAGGAGGAGGCAAAAATTGAAATTCAAAAGTGGGGTTAAAAGGCATTTGAATAGCAAAGAGTGAGTAGCTAAAAGTGGATTCGGATCCACTATTTCCTCTTACTATTTCAAAACCTTCTTTGAATCAAATACACCCCCTTATTCCACCCCCTCTGACCAGCTACAATAGGTTCCTTTATGAGCCTCTCGAGCACTTCAAGCCCAATCAAATATAATACATTTAAATCTAATTTAAACATACATCTATATCGTATATCGATATATGTGTACATCTTTTATATACATACTTTTTTCAACGCAAATCAAATAAAACTTTTATAACTAATATTTAAATATTAATTAATTTATAATAACTATAATTAATTAAATCAAGTGGTAGTCGAGGTATTCAACATTTCGGTTTTATGACTCTTAGGTGTAAATTCTTTCAACGATTAATAACAAACAATTCGAATACCAACGTTCATACGTTATCTTAGCTAGTGGTATGACATTATAGCTAAACTTATCGCATACATAGCTTTGGTATAACCCAATTTTACTTATTTTAAGCGTTATCCAGTAGTGACTATTATTTATACCAATTCTCTTCGTCAAAACTATATCACATTAGGACTTATGGAATTTAGTAATGATCAAAATTCCAATATCATCAATATTCAACTTTATAGTCCAAACACAATGTTATTGGCTCAATAATAACAATTATTATTTGGACTACTCTAGCCAAAGACTTTGACTTTGGGTTGACTAAAGTTGATCGTGATAATAACCACGTATAAATGAGGAAACGAACTCTTTATTGAATAGTATCTAACTTTCAATATTTCCACTTGACCCAACTATAATCGTTCAATGGACTGTGCCCTGATTTAACTATAATCAAAGTGGGTTTCCACATTGAAGCTCAACAATATTCTCAAGTCGAGAGACTTGTGTAATATTGTCACATTGATATTTTCTGCTTGACCTCAGTTACGTTAATGAATAGAAAACTATCGAGTGATTCATTCCATAATTATCTAATAATTATCAATATGTGGCTCCTTGGTGCCTCCGACAACCATGAGCAATACACTGTTGGACATTTGTAGAGCATTACGTAAACTAGTCTCAATGGCTGCATTGGTATCCAGTCTCAATATATTGACTAGGAATATTAGTTTTCTTTTCATTCTTACCATCATCACACAAGAAGTGTTTGAAATGTGTTTTTTTTATTAAGTTTATACAAAAAAAAGTAAAACCAATCAAATTTGAACAAAGATAGTGTTTGCTTTGTGAAAATAGCTACAAAATATAATATAACAAGAACTTTTGAAGGAAATATTTAAGAAGACTTAAGAGGAAGAATAAAGATTTTTAAGCAAACCAGGTCATCTAAAAGATATTAAATAAAATAAGGTTAACTAAATACGTATATAGGTCGCGAGCTGTTTTAAATATATTAAATATAATGTGTTGCTAAGGGCACACAGTTTCCCTCTTCCTAATAGCATAAAAAAAATTATAAACGCAATAAAATTTGTATGCTTCCTAATAACAAAGTCATTTCACACGACAATCAACCACCACGTAAATTCGTTTTGTATGGTGAACAACCGCCAATCAACACTGTTTTCCACAGCTATTATTCCACTAAACGTCTTACCCTATTTTACATTCAAATACCTACCTTTTTAATATTCTACAATTACTCATAATTTTTTTTGGTTTTCTCTCAATATTTTATTTTAAACCCACATTTAAATTAATTACATAATCCAACCTTTAAACTAATTGATAAACTTAGTCAACTAATATTTTTTAATTAATCCTAAAAAACCGAAAGATTTAATATGTATACTATAGACGCATCAACAAATTGGTAAATAAAGTTCATTTAGATGCAGATATATAAAAATCACATAGCATAAATTATATACATTAACGACAGTAACAAATTTATTTTATGATTTATTCACTAAATGAATTTATCATGCATTACAATGCAAAATTCTTTTAACTTCAAACACCTAAATTTTAATTTTTTTACAATTACTTGAAAACAATTCTCAATTTTCTCATAATATTTTATATTCAAGTCCATATATCTAACTAATTGTGTAATCTTAAATTTAACTATTTAAATATATTTGATTAACAAATATTCATTACTCCATCTGATAAATCCTAAAAATACAATAATTTCAATATAAATACAATATTCATATACATGTGAAAACAATAATAAAATTACTTCTTTATTCAGAATAAAAGATATTTAAATCACATAACATAAAATGCATACATAAATATAATAACTTTTTTAATTTAAATTACGTTTATCTCAAAAAAATAATTATCGCACATTACATAACGTAATTTTGTTTTCAACAATCTTTAAAAGATAAAATTATATTTTACCACATTAAGATGTAACAGTTTACACTGATAAAAATTAGATTAAAACATTCTCACTTCCAATATGTGTTACCAAACCATACCCAACTTATAACTCACATAAATGCTACATAACATTATTTTGCAATTGTCAAAATTGTAGCAAGACCCTCCTACAATAACATAAAATCTACCGTTAACTGTAAAGATAAAATTGTTTAAAAATGAAAATTAAATAATGGATAAAAGCTCACATGTAAATAAGTTGGTCACAAGGTGTTCTTCTCAGTTACAAATACGTGCAAAGCTTTTCTCGGTATTTTCAACTTTTTTACATTCAGCTCCTTATATTTAATTAGTTATATTGACTATTAATTCAAATTATTTAATATTAAGTAATCGATTTATTTATAGATCCTTGAGAAAAATAAGAGTTAAATATATACACAACAATCATATTAACAAAAATAGTAAAGTTATTTATTCACTCATACATATAAAAAACATATCACATAACAATTATTTACATTACAGTTATATTAACATTTTTAATTTATAATTATTATTTTTCAGTTACAACATTAATTGTTATAAAGATATGTAGTTAACGAGAATGATCCTTCTCTTTTACATTTGAATGTCACGTGACATTTGAATTTATGATTAATATATCATATAACATATCATAATAAATTAATCATATGTTGCATAATAAAATTCTATTTTTAGCAATAATTAAAATATATATATTATTTTTTTACAATATCACGGTATGCAATGCATGGGTTACACATCAACGTATATAATATAACATAAAAGTAGTAGTTTTCCCCAACAACCATTTCAAATTAATCCTAGTTTAATTTCTCTTCATCATGTTAATTTTATCCCGTCAGCAACAATTTAATTAGGAACCAATGTTCTTTGTATATTTTAGAAATTGAACTACAGATTTATCATATAACAATTCTAAACTTGCTGCTTCCTATAAACCATCCAGTAACATAACTTATTAAAGGCAAGAAAACAGTACACATGTTCCATTCTCAAGCATGCACCAAGAGAAACCATCAATAGGACTGTCAATGAATACCCAAAAAATTAGAAACTCATCCGCATCCGCGTGCGAAACGCGGATAAATATTCGATATTCGAAAAAAAGATGCGGATGCGAAGACATCCGCATCCGAAAATTATCCGTCCGGTTTTTGTCAAAATTGTAGTTTAAAATATATATATTTTAGTGCAGTGAAAGATATTTGTTTATTATTTTATTGTGTTAGTAATTTATATTATATGCATTTAATGCTTTTTAACTGCTTGAAACTATTTATTATCATCATATTTGTTAATTTTAATATTTTAATAATCAATGAGATTGAAAATTATCTATGTTAAACTAAAATTTTCCTTTTTATAATTCTTGATTTATCGATCGTTAACGGATAAAATAATTATCTAACATCCGTTCATATCCACGGATGCGTATATCCGAAAATGATTTTGAATGCAGATACGAATATAGTACCATCCGCATTTGAAGTCATCTATTGACAGACCTAGTTTCAAAGAATAATCAACCCTTGGGTACCAAACATATAAAAATAATAATACAAACAAAGAAAATATTAGAATTTCCCCACATCCATGAGCTAAAAACACCTTTAGCATATCATAAATGTAACATACAACAAATCAATTCAAAACAGAAAACAAAGAATGAAGTGAATATTAGACAAATCAATTTATCCCCTTCCATTCTTAGTTAACCAATCTATATCAATAACCCTACACTACCCCAATCAAATATTAAAGCAATATACCCCATTATTTACCCATACGCAATCGAGTAATTAGCATTATTAATATTTTATCTAGTAGTCACATTTGAGTGTGAAAAGGACACCGACTTTGACGAACGAAACGCTGCACCAGATCGAGGAACCAGATCCAATACCTGCGACCGTGACACCATATCGACCATAGATGGAGTCTGATACGAAGTAACCAAACTATCACTGTAAGTCGAGTCTCCTCTAGCAGTAGCCCTCTGCCACGAATGCGAGCTCAACCCAGATAGCACGTAAGCCCTTCCTGAGTACTCGTACCTTTGCCTGCTCGCCATCCTCTCCTGTATCTCGTTCAGCTCCGCATCCAAACCCATACACACTCTATCTCCATCTCTCCCTGCTAATGAAGTCGATATCACCCTTCTGCACGTTTCTAGTATGGTAACCGCTTCAGAAAGCATGCCTTGTTCTGCAGCAGTTCTGGCTTCGGTCATGGCTTTTGCTGCCCTCACTCTATTCTTCTCCCTATCCACTTCAACTGATATATTTCTTGCAATTACAGAGTCCGGTCTTGCAATTCTTAAGCCTTCACCTAGTAAAGTTACAGGCTCTTTCGACAATGCGTCTTTGTAAAAGCAATCGACTTTCAGCAGCATGATATCATCAACCGAGACAATTGGTAGGTTAACCGAGACTAAGAAATCTCTTTCCTCGTCAGCGTACAAATCGCCCACGTTCACAGACGCTTTACGCTGATCATCTGACATAGAGTTGACATACCCACCGGATTCGATAGGAGATAACTTAACAGCAGGATGAATGCAGTGAATAATGACTTTGAGGTCCTGCACGATGACGCTTAATATGCCACCGATGCACTGTGCGAAAGCGTCTTGTATGATGCCTTCGTCTTCTATGAAGGAGTACGTCCCACCTGAGGTCTCGGACACCGAGTGCATCAAGTGAGCGTCGTGGTCGGTGCCAAAACCGAAAGCGTGGATCGGTAGCATGACGGATGAAGGCAGAAGTGATTTATAATCATCGTCATTGCTTGAAGATGTGATTGTATAGGTGTCTTCTCCATCAGATAGAAGAACTATACAGCAAACCGGGTTTCTTTCTTTTCTATCTTCGATGACTTTGAAGCCTTTTCTCAGACCCTCTGCTATGTTGGTGCCGCCGGAAGCTGATAAGGAGTTGACTGCCTGCAGCGCTTGTTGCTTGCCTGATTCATTCATTTTACGGAGGTGGAAAAGCCTTCGGGCTGTGGAAGAAAACGATACTATGGATAAGCGGTCGGATGGGCCTAGATTCTGAATGACAAAGCCCATTGCACGTTTTAGAAGCACCAGCTTTGAACCAGACATGCTGCCGCTGATATCGAGAACGGTTACTAAGTCTACAGGCGCACGAGAGTTTTGAGTGTGGGGTCCTGGAGCCTTTAGGTGGATCAGCACGGAAAAGGCGTCTTCGGAAGCTGATTTAGAAACGGGTGAGAATTCGGGAAACATTGTAACCTCAAGCTTTTGTTGTTGTGGTTGTACTGAGAAGTTGTTTTCGGCATCTTGAAAGATTTCTACAGGTTCATCATCGTCGTATGTGGCAGGCTCTAATGGCTGAAAGAGGTTGGTGTTTCGGGAATGGTTGGAAGAGTGGGACCTTGGAGCCCTACGAAGGAGGGTCATGTGCCCTCCAAAATCATCCTGGGGCATGACTCGAGATGGTCTAAGTGGGTATTCTGAGGTTAGCTGATGCTGTAATGGAACTTCTTTCCATTTTGCCCTGCAGTTAGGGCAGACTTTGTTGCCGTGTTTAACGTTTTTGACAATGCAGTTGAAATGGAATGTGTGTGAGCACTCTGCTGTGAAGAGGGCTTGGCCTTGACCGGGTTTCATGCTGCCCAGACAAATAGCACATGTTTTCTGCTGGTTTTTTTTGTTACAGAAGAGGGTCAGCATTATCATGTGACTGTCGTATTGAAGAAGGTTATAAAAAAACTAGCAAAATTTTATTAGCTACAGAGAAACAAACAGAATAGCAGAGAGGGTATAAGTTACTAAAACAGTGTTCATAATGTCCGGCCACAAGGCCCACAAAATATTCAGATCATGAGTACGTATTAGCGCAGAAACCATTGCTTATAAGACGAATTCCACTGTTTAGACCATTAAAAAGTGAGCTGTAATTTTATGAAATCAACCCATGATCTATTATGGATTGCTATCTAGCGCTAGGTATTCAACACTTAGGTCGAATGGCTCCAATAACTGCAAGCGTCCTTTTATTTCAATTTCAAATCTTACAATTGCCCAAAAAAACTTAGAGAAGCCAACTAGTGGACTAACCGATACCATAAGTTTGTGTTTAATTATATTATCTAATGCAACATACAATCGTGAGATTAATAAAATGTACAAAAAGTTCAATCTTATAAAAAAATTACAAACGGTCGGCTTCCACCTACATATGAGGAAATTAAATGTCTTGTAAATAAAAGCAACTGAGAACTGGTAGATAATGGCTTAACAAATTGCAAAAACATAAAAGTTCGTCGCCGTATGCTCAATTTCCAGTTTGAACTTTCACGTCAATACTCACAAATGAGGACATGAACATCGTAGGCCAATTTCTACTGTTTGGGGATGTTTAAAGAGACAAATGTAAAATCATATCGAAAAAACTCATGGCTTAAGAAACAAACATTGTTTACCACAAGAAGTAAAAGGATGACAACTTAAGGTTGTTCTGATTCAAAAGTCTACTGATAAGTACGCTCAATTGTAAAGGGGTAGGTATTTGTTGAAGATGGATGAATATTCGAACACAAGATAATAAAATAAAAAATAGAACACAATATATGTAGGCTGTTGGATCTCATTATACCGCATTAGAGGTTGAAACCAGGAAAAAATATAACGTTGTCAATAATAATATATTTTCCAAATTAAAAAAATAATACTTATTAACTATTATTGTAAGGTGGATTTTGTTGTTATTAACCTGTAATTACGCTTAGCATGACATTTTTATGAGGGGCTGCTGACAGGTTTTAATTTTTAATAAACAAATGATTGCTAGCATCCGAAAAGAGATGAGCGTTGAAAACCATATTCTACCAAAGCATGAAAAAGACTGCCAGCATATTGAAAATGAGAGACTCAAAATAAAGACGAGAATAGTAACTTTTTCTAATAATAATTATTTAATCAAAACTCTATTTTGTTGACCAATAAAGATTGGTTATGCGAAGTAAATAATAATGGTCAATATTACTCCACTATCAAAAGCATAAATAAATAAACATCAAGAACCTGTACACACAATGGATGATGCTGTTAACTAAAGATACAAACTGTCCTTTTTAGACAACACACTTGTTTAATAGGAAGAAATTGTGACTCGTTTTTGCTACCATTATTCAAAGATAAGCCATGATGGGATTAAACTAGTCATCAAAATAAACTGCAAGAAGTTATCTTCGATAAGGGAAATGTTATACTATAAGGGATAAAAAGACTTTGGACTTGTTGCATTTTGTAGATGCGTGATTGAGAGTACTTTCCTGTTTTTATTTGTGCTGATTGCTTCACAGCTGTATTTCTTATTAATTATGGGAAGCAACTTGCCATGGAATTGCTTGTGGCTTCTAATTTATTTTTTAATACTAATTCCAAATAAGTCCAAAAAAAAGAAAATGTTTTCCATTATGTTAATCAAGTAAAATTGGTCAATTGCCGCTTACAAATCAAAGTACGGCTTTTACAAAAATAGTGTCACGTGGAGAAATTAATATAATCAAACTTATATAAATATAAATATAAATGACAATATGATAAGTAGTTCTTTAATCTGTCACACATCTATATCAAAGTTTGTCCATAACACATTCTACATTCTCCGTCATAAATATTCATGTGTTTAGCTTATGTTTAATGTCATACATGAAAATATGTATACTACTAAAAGAAGCGTCATGTTGGAAATTTGTTCAATGAACTAAATAAATATTAAGATCGAATGAAGGAACACACAGTATAATTCACCAATAAAAAGAACAAACGTGAAGGAAAACAAATCAAAATGAGGGGATTCTAGTTCAGATATCACAGCAGAAGCAACTGTTGAAACATAAAACATTTAGCAACAACACAATGTAAACATGGTTGACTGTGCTGTTCGCAAAGTTAATACCAAATATAACAAGGGCATAATGCCAAAGTAACCACCAATATTCTCTTCACATGCTTAAGGCTTAAAGTCAATTATACAATGCCAAAGATTAGGTAATATATAGCAACTGATGTGATATAAAACATTTTCCAAAATTCAAGAATTTATGGAATGAATAGTTAGTTACCCCAGTTGCAAAGTTATTACCAAATTCAACAAGGGTATAATGCCAAAGTAGACGACCAATATTTTCTTCACATGCTTAATGGTTAGAAGTCAAATGTATAATCCGGCTGTCAATTGGCACATCTCTGACCAAAATAATTTTGGATTTAGGAAACTCTGTATGCAGAATACGATTTTATGACATGTTATCTAAAAACACCCCAAAAGAAGAAAAATATAAAGTTCTCAAAATTCGATAAAAAGGCTATGCAGCGGAAAATGTAATGATTATTACTATAACTCTAATGATAGTATAACTTCTCGGAAGATTAGATCTTAACAAACAGTAATCCAGAAAGCAGAACCAGTGATTCCTGATTTAATTTCCGGGACCAACCAATAATGCAAATCCCCTACCCATGGTCTTATAATTAAGTAATTTGATAACCTAATTAGCTATCAAATACCTCAAAATAAAGATAAAATGCACCAAATAAATAAAATCAAAACCTTAGACGTTGTTCTGCTACCAGATTTAGAAATCCTGAGTCCAGAAGAAGTTGGAGTCGGAGTAAGGGGCAAAAGACAGTAGCTCGAATCCGATACAGCCGGCGAGCTAACAGAGTCGCTCACCGCCATCGTCGCATCCGAAGGTCTTCTGGTAACCTCGCCACCTACCTCTTCATCATCCGAGGTCGCTGTTGCCGTCACGCATATATTAAGCTTCAGAGCTGCTTTCGCCTTCATCCATCTGCTGCTTCCCATTTTATGTTATTGAATATTGATATTATTGGAGTTCCAAAATATATAATATATTTCTTTTCCAAAAAGAAATTTATACTAAGGCAGATCTCAAATACTGTTTTGTTCCTCCCCTTTAAGATTAAAACGAAAATCGAAAATGCTGACTTTTTTATTGCTGGCTGCCATAAACTATATTTATAATTGTTTATTGCTATAGACGTTTTATCCATATTGCGTTGGCGTTGAGTTTTGACCTTCATTCCTTGAAAGTGTTGGATACGGATTCCAAATGAACCATCATACCTATGATTCAGATATTCAATTAATTGAGAAGACTTCCAAATCACAAATTTTATAAATTTTAAACCATAAATCATTATTATTTTTTCCACCATTCACGTTTTTCCTTCCCATCGGATTGCATCTTTGTATCATCATTTGCAACTATACTCCTCTTCGTCGACTCATCATCTTCCTTCCATAGTATTTTTATAGTATTTTTATCACCTCTTTTCGATGTACCTCACCCACAACACCTTATTGTCGCACTTTACATCATCGTATTTTTACCTCCACTGAATTTAAACTAATGTTATATAACAACAACGTTATTAAAAAATAAATATTACTGTTGATTAGAGATTCAGACAAATTTATAATTAGACAAATGCACAAAGATTACTTACTATCACTAGGATTAAAGTGAAAACAGGAATTAAATACGCAGCTGAAAGGTAAAAAAATATAAAATATAGAGTGGATCGACAAGACTGGTACGTACACTATGAAATTCTCTTACTATATGTTTTTCTTACAACTAAAAGGAATTAAAAGAGAATAATAAGAAAACAAGAAGCACTTAAGACTAATAAAGTTGTGTAATCTTAAGGATTTGCGGTATCAAGAGCTCTGAATAATGTGTATTATTCAGAATCTTTGTATGTTCCAACCCCTTTAAAGTTGCAATGTAGAGGATATTTATAGCAGTTGAAGTAGATGATGGAGGATTGAGACTGAGCTGTAGAACTAGCTGGAAAAACGTTTGACCGTTGATATGGCTGCAAAGACAGATGGACGACTGGTGGAAGGTGTAAGAAGATGTGCGGCGGATGAAAATATATCCATTGCTTCTCTACACCAAGCGTGGGCTTGCATTTGATCATCAGACTTCACATTAATTTAATGCTCACAGTAAGCCACATCACTTCAACCGCCCAGCTACCGTGCTTTGATATATGGATGGACAACTTGTATTTACTTGAGTGCTCATGTAACAAATTTTGCTGAGTCGGCCTATTGGTTGTCGACGATATGAAAGAAACTAGGAACCTTGATAAGGACAATGTTGGAAAGATAGTGCACGACCGAGTGTGAGGTGACCAGGAGAGCTGTGTAGGACTGGTTAGAGGCGGTTGTACTGATGCCGAGCCCATGACTGGTTATGCTTGAATCAATCTTACTTGACGTGTCATATGTTGGGGCGGACTTGAAGAGGTGTCGGCCGTCAAATTATGTGATGCCAAGTGAACATGCTAATATGAATTTGTGTTGGAAGTAGATTGACATGGAAAGGCCGGTCGTCATTGTATCAGGCCTGGCTGGACAGTGAAGGGATAGACATAAATCTTGCTTAAATGTGAAAGGTGCCTAGGAATTAGGCGATTGGGCCTCATCTTGGTGCCTTGCCAAGTAGAAGGGTTGGTTTGAGACCAACATGGACTTGGGCTGACTTATGCGGACCGATTATAAAGTAGTTGGGCCGGCTTTGATTAGGTCAAACTGTCCTAAATTGGCCTACTAATTACTTGCGAAAAAATTGAGCAACAGCTACATGCTTCAAAAGTAGCATTATTCAATCTAAGAGGTATAAAAGATGAATGTTATGCGATTATGTTTCATTTTAAAATTATGCTATATTGATCAAAGGAAATAAAATGATATAGCAGTATAAAAACTGAAATGCTACATGGAGATAGAGTTTTACTAGAAATAGTATATTCAATAAAACACCTTTTTTAGAATGAAAGCGATACTTTATTCGCGTAGGACACTAATTTTGATGTCTCAAGAGTTCAAATCTAGAGCTTTTAGAACTTCAATCTATAGCACATTACCACTTGACACTTGAGTTGGTGGTCTTTGACCCGTTAAACACTTGAACTACAATCGCGTATGTTTGGGAAAAAACATGAAAAACATGAAACAAGTATTCGTGTCATCCTAATAAAAAACACGTACATATTTCAAACGCAAAAATAATATAAATTATAAACACGTGAAAATACAGTAAAGCTAAAATTTAATATGCTAGTACCAGCGGAAAATACACATTTTAGTTAAGTATAAAAACTATATTCAAAGATGTACTAAACTTACCTATACTATAAAAGTACGACAAATACATCAATTTTGATATTCCCTTAGATTTCCATCTATAGACTTCGTTAAGGCTTCCTAGACCGAGAACACCCTCTAAACTTCTTCTCTCATCGATCTCTCTCAACAAACAATTCATGACCACTAGCATCTCTACTCTCAATGCCAAACCCCTTAGTCTGATCTATCAACTCTTCGCTAAGAAGATCGGTTTTGACATCCGTAGTCTAAGTACCTTTGCCATAAATATAATATTTGGAAAATCTTATAAGCTTTTTGATAAAGGAACAAAGAAGAACCACGACCGTTTTCCCTTCATCCATTTTCAGTTCAATAGCCTTCATCTTTATAAGTAGCTCGTGTCAAATGCACCTTAACAGTTGATCCCTCCATCTTGTAAGTAAAAGAGGTCTTCAACAAATTAATCGGTTGGCAGGAGGTTTCTTTATGTAGAGGTTGAAAAAGCTAGTGGTGTGCCAAAGGGACAATTGTGTAGTTTCTTACATACATCCAAGTTCGTAGTCAATCTTGTTTGTAGCAACAGTGTTTGTTTTCATTTATATACTTTGTCATATTGTGATATAATTAATTAAGTAACTAGTTTAAAGTATATTAATAAGAAAATTCTTAAATAAAGTGTTATATGATTATAGTTGTTGCAATCGTGAGTCATTAGTCACAAAATAAAATAACATTTTATTATAAATATTTCAAGTGAATATATTTCAAGAAAGGATATCAATACATCCGTTGAGACCAGAGTGCGTAATGCTCTTCAAATGTTAGGTAGTGTATTATTTATGGCTATTATGGAACACCAAGGAGTTACAGACTCATAGTTATTAGATGACTATGGAATGGCTCATTTAAGTTTTTTTATTGGTTGATAACAACTAGGTCAAAATGAAAATCTTAGTGTGATGATGTTACACAGTTCCCTTGACTTGAGAATACCTTGAAACTTCAATATGAATACTCCATTTTGATTATAGCGAAATCGTGGCATGACGATTCATCGACTGACTATGGTTGGGTCTGAGTTGAAGTATAGGAAATGAAACACTATTTAATAGAGAATTCGTATCCGTATAAGCTAAGTATCACAGTTAATTATAGTCAACACAAAGTCAAAATCTTTTGCTAGACTGGTACATTCAATAATAAATGTTATTATTGAACCAATGACTTCTTTATGGATTAATCAAGTTGAATGCGGGTAATATTGGAGTTTTAACCAATATCAAATTTCATACATCCTAAAACGATGTATTGTTGGCAAGGAGAATGTCTGTAAATTATTGTCACTGTTGTTACCACTTAAAGTAATGTAAAATCATATTTTACAGAAATAATTAGTTAACGTTGAATTTTGCTAAACCGTTACACCACTTGCAAAGGGGATGAGTGAACATTAATGTTTGAATTATTTTATATTAATAGCTGATTGAATCCATACCTATGAGCCATGCAATGGTATTTGAGTACATTAATTTTAAATTAATATCATTCTCAAGTACATTTTGAAAACATGAATTTAAGATATAAGTTATCCTTCATCATTTATACTTAACTAAAGTTGTAACACCTCACACCCTTAGTATACCCAAAAAGGTACACTAAAAGATGTGGTGCATTGTAGGTATAACTAAAAAATTACAGAGACTAAGATTCACAAGACAAAATAAATAAAACAGCGGAAACATTTAAATAGAAATCTTATTATTCAAAATCAAACTTCATAAAGTAGAGTCATAAAACCAAATATACAAGGTGTCTCAAAATACCCAATGCATGTCTTAGGAAAAGAAAATACCATCTTAGTCATATCAGAGTACATAAACAAAGCCATCCCTCTCAACAGTACCAATACATCCAAACTCCAAAAAAAAACTGGAAAAGCAGAAAATACATAAAGATAAATCTCCTTAGCTGAACCTCCAAAGGAATCCGAAATTTACTATCGCTGCCTCTGTTGGCCTATGGGGGGGAAAAGGGAAATAAAGGAGTGGGTCAGACTAAAAGTCTGGTGAATGAAAGTAATTACTAGTATTCTTAAGTAAGGTAAAGATAATAGACTTTGCAACGGTTGTAGTATAGAAGGAAATAAAAGAAAAGATAAAGCTGGAATAAAATAATGTTTAACTGTTCGTTTTGATTATATATTTCGATTAGATTGTTTGCACTTTTCTTAGATAATTGCTTTGATTTGGATGAAACCCTAATCCTACTTTAATTAGGCTGAAGTCCTAATTCTATCCTTTGATCGACCTTCTATCTCTACTATGTCAACTGCAGACTAGACCCATTGGCCCTTACGCAAAAGATGTGGACCAGACCTTGTTGGTCCCTACTCAAAAGATGCGGACTAGACCATGTTGGTCCCTACACAAAAGATACGGACTTGACCCTGTTGATCCCTACGCAAAAGATAAGGACTAGACCCTATTGGTCCTTACGTAATAGACACCTACTACTGTGGACTAGTCCTTGTTGGTCCCTACGCAATAGATACCTACTTAGCACTTGGAACTCAATAATGACTTTATCAGCCAACACTGAGTAGGCTCGTGTTATCTGTTGCTCCCTCATGTTGATCTCTTGTTTACCACTGCTCCAGCATAAGCGTTCCCTTGCCTCACCTGTGCTATCGTGAGACCACCTGTGTCTGACTAACGAGAATGTTGTTGGTACGGGTCCTATCTAACAAATAAAATCTAGTTGCGCCCCTTGTCCAAATCCCCATGAATTGAACTTCTATTTATTGACCTCTTATTTACCACCACTTCAGCATAAGTGTGTCCTAAAGGAAATGCTGCTAGTATGGGTCTTACATTTATCTTTGCTTATTAACTTAGTTTAAGTCTTAAAATAAGCCTTTCTTGTTCTTTCAACTTAATCATTGTCTCTAATTATAACTTATGTGTTATAATTCTGCTTATTAACTTAACCCCAGATCTAAGTATAAAAATAAGCTACTTCTGATATTTCTTCTATTTTCTCTTTTTAGTTATAATTACATGTTATAACCATGCCTGCAAATGTCTTAAATTTGCCTAATTCAGTCTAAGTCCAATTTATTACAGTCTTTCATATTTTACATCTCATTTTTTGTAAATTCAGTTTTCTTATAGTTTAGTCCATATTTGCGATTTATTCTATTCTATATATTCCATTCGCGTAAAAAGGAAATTAAAAAGAAACTGACAATTACAGAAGAAATCTCAACGTAAAATAGATGTAAATAAAAAGTAAATAACTGTAAATAGCTGTAAATACTGTAAATAACTGTAAATAATTAGAAAAGCTACAGTTGACAATAAATAATTGAAAATAACTGAAATAGAATAACTAAAATAAAATAGACTGGAAAACAAGTCTAAAATTTACTTTAAATGAACTATAAATAAACTTGCATAAAGGTTATCCCAAAATTTGTAGAAAAACTATAACTATTGGAAACCCTATTATTTTAAATTACTTAAGAATCTAAAATAATTACTTAAACACTCACCTGTGGTCTTTAGCTCTTTCCTTTGGCCTTCCCGAATCCACTTGAAGGGTATAAAATATTTTAATTAAAAAGATTTTCTCCTCGGAAAATATTCCTTTAAGGTCCAGCCTTAGGCAATGAACCCAAATGGAGAAAATCTGAATGGAAAAAAAAAATAGCTAGGCCTAGGGTCTTATTTATAGTGGCACTTGTAGATCTCAGACCGTTGGATTTGGAGATTGAATTTGGTGCAACCACGCCATATGCTCGATAGGAATCGTCGAATGGAAGCACGGACCCATAGGATTGGATAAGAGTTACAAAATGACTTGTAAAAATAGATCTGGACAAAGATTGCATTCTCATGTACAAGAACTCATGCGGGTCGACCTGGGTGTCGACCCATCACTTGCTAGGGTCGACCTAGTGATGAGGGTTGACCTTAGGGTCGACCTTCCCCTTATATATATACATTATATTGATTCTTGTTTATTCTGTAACTTCTTCGTCTTGGCTCGGATTTTGGCGTTCTATATATGGAAATTAACCAAAAAAAAATACCACGGACACAATAGTGTAACTCCCATGACTCAATTCTAATAATTTCACAAAGTTATTTTATCATTTAATTAATTCATTAATTAATTACTATAGCTTAAATTTTGGGTTGTTACAAAAGTACTTGTATATGTATAGTTGTTGGTACTCCCCAAGCTATATACTAGTGCAGTTATGTCTTGAATATTCCTAGGTTGGAAAGTACATTATATGCCCTTTTTAGCACTCCCTAAGGGTTATATAATTCATACTTAGGCTATTGCAAAATAATGGGTCAAAGTGAACGATGTACTACATAGCTTGTTGGTACACCTTACGACAAGAGGAAAAACTGTAAGAAATTACATATGATATAATTGGCAGCGTACTACTTACCATTTATAGGGGCTGCAATTTATTGGTAATCCCTTAAGTCGTATGCAACATGATAAGTAGATCTTAACACCCATTAGAGGACTCGAAAGATTTATGTGCCACTTTTAGGGATTGAAGAGATATATATACAACCTAGTATATGCCTTTTCTAGATAAATGAAATGAATCACATTTAGCTCTTTTAACAAGTATAAGAGCATATGTAATATTATAATAGTCTATTTTAATAGGTATACTAGGCCTCCCCCAATTGATTAAGGCCATCTCTATTTGTTTTAGCAACTTCTCTTATGGTCTACTTGCCAAGAGCTCTAAGCCGGCGACTTGCACCATTGACTTATTTGATAAAAGAATTAACCAATTGAATTATACTAAACATTCTTAATTAAAGATTTACATAGAAATGTAACAATTACTTACCAATAAATTAACCTTTGACATATTATTGCTACAGGGCCCAATGAAATGTTAAATAATATAACTATTAAAAATTTAGAGCCTTGGTGACTTAAAGTAGAATTTTCATTAAGGATGTGTATTACCTTCTATGAGTTTTACCTCTAAAACAATACATGGGTATGAACATTTGACTACAAAAACTGTATGGTAAATAGCCGTGCTCCACAATATATAGAATTTTAATAAATTATTTCATTTGAAATGAGAAAGCAAAGCAAAAGGTTATATGTTCAATACGGTTGAATACAACGAGGGTCTTACTATGTTCGAAGAAAAACTAGACTAAGTATTAGACCATACCTTCTTGTGTTTTGATTGACGACAATTGTACGAATACATACATACATACATACATATATATATTTATATGAAAAAGTTGAGAAAATATTCATAGAGGTGGGATGCAAAAGGTTCGATGAATATTGGAAATCAAAGAATTCAAGAAGAAATTGTTCAAATCATCGTTTTCTATAGTGTTAGATGTTTAATATTGCACTATCTTCTTGATGATGTTGCACAAAACATTTTCTAACTTGTTTTTACTTAGACAAATATTTTAAATATTTGATTTTTATACTTAGAAAATGTTTGGAAAGAAAAACCCAGTTTTAGAAATTTTCAAACATCTAGTCAGTATTTTAAGACTTGTAAACTCTTTGCCTTTTTAAGTTATTTGCTCTTAGGTTGGAAAAATACTAAATTTATACGTTTAAAATCTATATTTAAACGTCTAACCGAATATTCAAAAATTTGAATAAAAGCCTTAAACATCTGAATATTCCTGATCTTTATAATTTGTTCTTACTGATTTTTCAGATTTTCAAGTATTTCAACCAGATGCCTGGTCATAGATTTAGATGTCTAGAAATAGACAATTTTCAAAATAGAAAGGCGACTTTTGAAATTCAAATGGATTCAGACGTCTGTATCTAACTTCAGACATTTCATCAACTGTAATAGTTATTTTTTTGAGTGAAGAGTCTTTTTTCCTCCCAAAGGTTGCATCTATTTTAATGGCTACACTTTTACCAATAATTATACTTTTCATTGCAACCATTCGACACTATAAATATATTTTGATCTTGAATTTTCAAATACAACTTGCTATTCTCATTCTTGTGCTTTCAATTATTGATTTATTGACGATCTCAAAAGCTTTCAAAATAATTTTATACTTGCTTTACACTAGCACTTTCATTTGTACATCATCAAGAGAGATAATATGAAGGGTGCACTTGAACTTGACTTATCCATTGTTAATCTAGCTTTTTCCAAGGCAGTATGCAGGCGAATTTAACCTAACAAACTTCTCGATTATCGAAGCCGATGAGTCTAGAGTGATGATTATGGGACCCAGAAATCAAGTACAGATAATAGCATGAAGTCGATATTGAATGAAATTGATGGATATGCAAAGCAGAATGTTCGAAGTATGGAATATGGTTCAATACATAGGAGCAAGTGCATTTAGATACAAAACAACTAATAACTCAATAACTATAAGAGGGATCGAAGTGAAACTCTAGCAGTAGGAAAAAGGGATCCTAGGAAATTCACTCTGGGGATTGCACCCGAAAACAAATCGATATTGATACCTCCACAGGGATCGTACTCTTCCCTTATAGGGATCAATTATATTCAATTCTAATAGCGATTGGTCAATATCTCGACATCTATACATCCAATTGTCATGAAACTTGGTGAGCAAGCTAATTACAACATGTGGAACACGCCACAAAGATCGCATATAATTTGGAGCAAGTTAGAGAGATTGGTATATATCCCTCCATAGGGATCGGCTATAATCAGCCTTCACGATATATTGCAACAAAGATTCATTAATAACTCGAGTTCTACTAATTCAATTCCTGTAAAACTTAGAGGCTAAGCATAATACAACATGGAGAAGCTCACCTAGGGATCGCATGACATTTGGAAGAGACTGGAGGGATCGGTACCTATCCCTCTAGAGGGATCGCTAGAAATTAGAATTCAAGTAACACAACCTCATGAAAAATGCGATATCTCACAAACCGTACGTCGGAATTGCACAAAATTTGGGGATATATAGCTTACATTATGAAGCACCAATAGTAGGGATCGCAACCCATTTAGGCACACTAGTAAATGTAACAATCCGTAAATTTTAACGACTTTTATAAAGTAATTAATTAAATTTTTCTTGAAATTTAAACTATAAAATTTAGCAATGAAAATTATGTTAGTTCCCAAGATGATGGTTTTGATGACAACAACCTTAGGACTTGTTATAAAATATAAATACTAATATTCTTGTCTAGATATATATGTATATGCAAGATATATATGCAAGTACTGAAGAATGAAGATTGTACAGTATAGAGATTCAAGGTTGACGAATTCAAGATTGAAGAAATCAAGACTGAAGACTCATGAGTATCAAGAGTTCAAGATTTCAAGAGTTCAAAAGTTCAAGATATCAAGATAAGTAATGGTGTCTAGATTTATGTTAAAACTTCATAATAACACTAAAAACTTTATTCGGATTTTAATTATGGAATGGAATCCACCTTCTTGCTTTAATAGTGGGATGGAACCCACGAACTTCTCTAGTGGAATGGAAACCACGACCTTCTCTAGTGGAATGGAGTCCAGAAATTTTCAAAATGATTTATTTTAAATATTTTTCCAAAAACTTTTTAAAAGTCATCTCTCTCGGTTTAAATATTTTAGCCTTAAACTATTTTTATTATCTTTTATATTTTGATTTCAAAATCATCTCTTGTTTTTAAACTATCTCCTGGTTTTAATATTATAAGCTTTGAATCTCAAAGATATATTCTATACTTAGTTTTTAATATTACTTTTACATTATAGAATATATATTTTTAAGATTACTTTTTAAATCTCTTTTATAAGTTTAAACTATATTCAAAATGGTTTATAAACTTCAAAAATTATTTTGACAAGTTTTTAAAAGAAAATCTGTTTTAAAAACAAAATCAATTTTCAAAATTTACTAGGGCATGTCGGCATACCCCATCCACTCATGTCGACATGGTAGCTATAGAATTTTAAATTCAAATTTTCAAACGACGTGTCTATTCGTCATAACCTTTCACGAATGGACATAATTGTTGTTCTTCTATAAATACTAGTTGTTTTCAATGAATTTTAAGTTAGTTTTTCTTTATTTCTTCACTCCTTCTTCTCCACTCAAATATTCTCTTATATTTTAACAAAACTCTACTGAAATTCTAAGTGAATCAAACTTGATCATCTCTATTTTGATCCTCTACCACTTTCTCTCAAAGAGATTTCGGTGTTATTCAGAGTTATAAGATCATTTGTAATTAAAGAAGTGTATCGAATCTCTCTATCTATCAAAGTGATATTGGAAATAGTGTGATTGTGGCCCGTAAATCAATTGGGTGTGATTGTATCCCGTAAATCAATTAGGTGATCTTATAGCCCGATTAAATCAAGAGAGTTTTTCCTGGACTCGAAGACGTGAGGATGTATCTCGTAGCCTTGAAATCAAGGTTGTAATATCGACATTATATTTGAAAAGAAATCTACATAAGAAATTGTGTGGGACTATATGTAGGGTAACTCCAAACTAGTATAAAATTCTAGTGTTTTCTTTCCATTACTGCTTTTATGTACTATTTGCATCTGTATTTGATTCTATGATTGTTTCTATGTTTGTAAATTGCATCTGTTTGGGTTTAATTTGAAAAGATTTTGAAAGATTCATAAAATTAATTAAACACTATTCACTCCCCCTCTAGTGTTAATTCTGCCTTAAGATCTGTAATCCGCATTACCTACAATTAGTATCAGAGCATTAGTTTTCAAAGTTATTGTAACGATCTCGATTTTTGAATCAAATTTAAATTAATAATTAATGTAAATTTTGGAAAAAAATTTGAAGTTATTTAAAATTTACCTTAAAATTTGAATTTGAAGATTTTATTTGTATTTAATAAATAAATGACTTACAAAATGTTGATATATAAAAACTTTAAAACAAAATATGCAATTGTGTTAGAAATAGAATTAAATACTTAAATTTAAAATTTATAACAATAACCATAATAACTTTATATATATACACTTAAACAATACTAAGGAAAATAAATATTTCAAGTAGCCTATAAGAAGTAATGCAAACAAAATACAAGGACAGCAAATATATTTAAGTAGAAACAGAAAGTACTTAACAATAAATACAAACATAAAATATGTACAAAAGACAAATAAAATATATTGTAAAGCAATGTACAAAGCAAAGAAATAAATATGAAGTGATGGCACCAGAATAAAATTTAACAACATAATAAAAAATAGAAATGTGTTCATATGACAAAATAACAAGGCAAAGTAATAAAGCTTTAGACAAAATAAATAAATACATTCAAATAAAAATAACAACTTTATATCTATATAACATCAGTAGGCTTGCAAAATTAGAAAACATAAGTTACAAAAGAAGTATAAAAACAAACTACAACTCAAACAAACACATATACAAACTGTACATACATAATAGAATAACATAAGTATGTACACTTAAAACAAATAGAAAACAAAAGTATAGGGTTGTAAACAAGAAAGGACCTGCATTTAATACCAAGCATGAATTGATATCATTCTAGCCGAGATCTTGTTAAATAATCACCACCAAAGCAAATGTCTCCATGCTTTGTGCAGCTGAAATGAAGGAGCGAAAGTATGGTTTGTACAACCTCATTAATGCAAACATGCTATGAATTCACATTTTTGTACAAAATATTGTCAAGTTTCTCCCAACTGAAACAATATATTTCAAAACCCTGTAAATTTCCTTTTATATACATCAACATTTCATCCCATTTTCGTTCATTTTCACTGAGAGAAAAATGTCTGAAGCAAACATCATTTTAAACCATTCAACTGAAACAAACTTCAATCTAAAAACAAATCAAACCAGAGAAGATTCTAGCAAAGGCTGTTTCAAAATTTAAAGCAACCTGGTTCAAAGTAGTTCTCTGTTCTTTCTCCTCTATTCTTCTTCTCAGACCAGGTGAGTAAACAACTTTAAATTAAACTGAATATATTTAGTTGTTGTTTGTTAAGTTTGAGATTTGGAATTGCTTTGATGTACATATACATATATAAATCTCCTCTGTTTCCTTGTTCTTATTTCTTATTGACTGAGTTACAGGTTTAAACAAACAAGAAACTTCGATCTCTTATCATTAAACCAATATCAGACCTTGGTTTCAAAGACAAATGGGTGGGTTTAAGTTTCAGGGATTATTTAAAAATAGTTTTTAAATAAAACAAGGATATACAGTGTGAAAGGAAAAAAAAAACTTGATTCCACCGAGCAAACTTTAAATTTTAATAAATTCGATTGTAAAGAATTTGAGATTCATTCACATAAAATGAATCGGCATTAGAAGGTAAGAATTTTAAGTCAAGATTTATGATTTTTAAGTGAAGGAGTTGAGAGCAGTTTGGTTTTGAACTGGAATTGATTTTTGATCAATTTCCGGCACTAGGTTGAACTGGGGGTGTCGGGGTTGTTCGTGGTGATGGAGGAGCCTATGGGGGTGAGTAGAAAAATGGTCGGAGGTGGTAATAACGGCGGCGGCGGCGGCGAGGGTTCGAAATTTCTAAACCTAGTTTTTGAACGGGGAGGAAATTCATGCACCACGGTTTCGTTCGAGCATCGAGTTGCTCGAGGGTCTGGGAAATGGTAGCTATGTGTTTGATGAAGCGATAGCCGGAGTTGTAGGTTGGCCGGTGGCCGAGGCGACGAGATTGGGGCATTGACAGGTTCGGGGGTGATGGGTTCAAGCGGTTCCAAGTTTTGAATTTTTGCTCGAATTTTGATTTCGAGGTGGTGGGATGGTTCAAGTGGTCGGAGTACAATCGGGAGTTGATCGGTGACGTGTTCGACACCACAGCGATGGCCGAAGCTGGCCGGCGTCATTGTACACGTGCACGAGGGCGAAAATGATCGCCTGGGTGATGTCGTCTAGGAAGAGCAGGGGAACTCGAAGCATACTCCGGGATTTGAGTAGTTTACTCGAAGCGAATTTTAAACAAATACTGGGTAAATTTTTGTTATCAGGTTTTCAAACCTGAACATGTTTTCTGGGTCGGGATTTTAAATTTAATTTTAATTTATAAAGAAAGGTTTTGAACTGAGTTTAATTCAAGATATAAATATAATTCCAATTTGAATTAAGAATTTAGTATTGCAAAAAAAGTTTAAATTCAAATTGCTAAAACAACTCAAAAGTAACTAAATGTTTGAAGAAATTTGTAAAGAAAATAGATTTGAAATTGTAGATGGAAGATTTAAACGAGCTGAAATTTAAAAGTTTAAAACTGAAATAAATTTTAAAACCAGATTTCCAGAATTTGAAATCTAATTTAGTTTTAAAACTTAAGGGTTTAAAATAAGTTTAAGCGTGTTAAATCTAAAAAGAAAAATTGATTTCAATTATATGGTAAATGAGAAAAGAAAATAAAATCATAAAATATGGAAGAATGCTTTAAGTAATATAGATTTATGGTTTCAAATTCACCTACGAATGAGTGCTAAATAGTGAATCGATTTATAATCAATATTGATTTATATAAGTGAATTTCTTTAGAAAGGTAATCAAAGGAACTCAATAGTTAATGAAGTCATGACTAAGATTTTATTTGATAATTAATTAATTTAATAAAAATCAATCATGAAATTATTAAGTATAATTGCTTAATGACAGTAATTATTATGGGATTAAATTACAGTGTAATTAATTAAGTTAATTGGATTTGTTAAGTCAATTACTTAAGTTTAAAGTTATTCAAAATAATCATTTAACCATTTGGAAAATATAATTACTTAGAAAAAGTAATTAATTGACAATTATCGGATGTAATTAATTGAATGACAATCAAAAATTTGAAAAAATATTTGTTATTAATCAAGGGGTTAATTAAATTTATTAAGTAAAGAATTAATTAATACTTGAAATTAGTTGAGATAAATTAAAGGTTAAATTGATTCATTAATTAAGATTGATTTGTCAATAATTAAAAGTGCACTAATAAATGATAAAAAGGGATTTTATTCCAAATAAATTGTAATTAACTTACGATAATTAACCCAGATTTAAAATTACTCTATCTGATTTAAATTTATCAGTCAACTAATGAATTTTACTTGTGAATGTTTGAACTTGACTGAATGATAAATTGTCTGATATCCCTGATCTGTGACACTTCGTGATATATACTGATTTGTGTGTGATCTGTAATGTAGTTTATTTATCTGTGATAAATGTAATTTTATCTGCTATATATATATATATCTGTGATCTGTGAATGTAGGATGAGCGTTATAATTTTAACGCTTATCAATTACATTTCTGTATTTTAAATCTATGATGATGGAATGTTGTTGCACTATTGTGTGTTAAAACCCCTGGACCACACCATACACACACAATTATGGATTTCACGAGGAAATCGGTTAAGTCACGGATGTTTGAAATAGTTTTGAATTTGAATTTTTAAATTCAAATGTTGTGGAAATGGAATCGGAATAAATGTGAAAAAGTTTTGGAAATGGAATTTCAAGATAAAATGTTTTTTTTTAAATTACTTGATTGAGTTTTGGAATTTAAATAATTTAATTTGAACTTAGATTTAAGATTTGAAATTAAAATTATATGATTTGAAATTAGGGATTAAAGATGTTATATCAGTTATATATGGGTTAAACCACTTTTAAGTATTGTATTCGGGAATTCGAATTAAACCAAAGATTGTAACTGGTATAAATGAAATCGGGTTTATCCAAATTAAAACTGTTGTTTTTAAATGATAAAAAGCTTTCGTTTCAAATCTTATTAAAAGGATTTCAAGTTTAATCTTAAATAGGTTTCCAAGTTATGGATAAATATTTAGAAATGAGTTTTGAAAATGAATATTTGGGAACGATTTGAAAGATATAAGTTAAATCTTGATTTAAAGATTTAATGAATTAAATCCAATTGAAATGGAATTGTTTTGAAAAACAGGAATGAATCTTTGTGAAACTAGGTGAACTTTATGAAATAAATCTTTTGTTTAAAAGATTTGAAATGGTAATTGATTTAAACCATTTGAAAGAGAGTTTGAATTATTAAGTTGTGACTTAATTGAAATCCCAATATCCATATGTTTTTGAAATATTGCGCTCACTGTTCGGTTTAGCCGGGAAAGGACCTTTGTGTCGTATAACCCATTCTGAATATGTGATTCGACGTTTATGGATAGCATTTGAAGACCGGTGATGAAGACCGGGTATTTGCGAGAGCGATAGGATGACCTATCGATTGTCTCTGCACCGAGTCGCGCCGGTATAGAGACTCCCTAAGTGATGGGAAATCCGATCGGGATTGTGAATATCCGGATTGCAAGGACTTCTTTGGAAGTGCCTTCGGTTCTGTTCAAACCCAGAACAGACTTGTATGGATTGTTATGTCTGACATTACAATTTGAGATATAAAGCCGATTTCTTTCAAATATATTTCTATTGGTGGCGGAGAATTTATTCTCTTAGCTTAACACCCTTCTCTGAGACGTACGAGCTCAGAGGTTATGTAGTTGAAGGTTATCAGCGATATATTCTCAATTTGGTAATGTGACATGCTGAGTGTTGCTGTGAAATGATCATTGTGTTGATCATTTGTGATAGGATCATTTGTTTGATCGTTTATCTTTGTGATCATTTCTATGATCATTTGTTGACCCAAAGCACAGCTTTTGTATAAAGTGTGGCTTTGTGGACGAGACTTCGTCGAGCCTCACACCCCGGAATGGTCAAAACAGGAAAGATGCGGCAAGGTTATGAGGGGTAGCTCCCTTTAGGGGTATGTGCATTTCCTTCTCGAAAAGGGTGGTATCATGGTATGGAGCCCAGATACTTACTCATGTTGAACACTTTATTTATTATGGTGTGATGTTGATTAGAGAGCTCTCGGATAAAGGTCCCAAAGGACCGGGGGATGGCATACTCGTGTCAGTAGTTACCCAAATAGGGGTAACCCGGCCTTGTGTTGGCAGAGATCCGGTTTGGTTCTCGGGGACGTCCTTCCAGAGGCGTTCTCATGTGGCAATGGGAAGTTCCTTGGCCTAACCATTCATTGGAAATCCAAAGAAACAATACGAACTTGTACGGTTTTAGTTGTAGAACCTGCCATTTACTTATGGTGGCGCCCCACTATTTAGATGGTAGCTATAGTAGACATACGATAATGGTCGTATGTTGGCTAAGATTTATATCTTTATTTTCGAAATGAATTTCTCCTACACTATGCACTAGTAATAATATCAAATGTTCTTTTTAATGCGTATCAAGCATCTTTGACTATCATAAGGAGAAATCTCCTCCGATTCTGCGTTTGCATTGTGTGTGTGTGCGGGAGGCCTTATGGTAGTTTCATTTTTAAAAAGCATTGCGAATTGACTTTGAAAATCTTTTGTTGAATGTTTTAAAAGATAAACTGTTTTTGTTACTCACACCAGTCCCACGACTGATCCGGAGTTTATTGTTTTCTTTGCTAAACTCTGGGTGCTCATTATTTTCTACACGAGCAGTCTAGAGTTGGGTTTTACAGATAGCTAGGTTCAGTATATTATCTGGAGTTAGTTCCGTCTTTGGATCACACCAGTCTTGCTTAGCTTGGTGCATCGTTATTGGGGGTTCGAGCTATTGCTGGATTGATTCTTGGAAATGGAGTTGCAGTTCTCGGAGTTCTCTTTTGAAGACTATCTTAGAGTTATATTGTTCCGCTGCTAGATGTTATCTATTTTTCTTTTCCGCTGCTATTTTATTGTATCATATCTCTGATGTATATTGATATCTATTGGATCATCTGTTGTATCAGATATTGTATCAAAGCTGTATATCAATGTATTATTCTTTTATTCCGCTGTGTTATTTACTTAATGTTGTTATAAGCTCCGGCGAATCGGATTTGAACGGTCGAATCTATGGCATTCGAATACGATTTGAAGTATGGATGTCGATTTTCGAGCGGGCAAAATTCGAGTCGTTACATTTGGTATCAGAGCTAAGGTTAAACTTTAGCTCAGGAGTATAACACATTAAGTAGCTCATTAGAGATAGGGTGAAGTATACCTAGAATGAGTGTTTCCCTAAGATATCCGTTTGAATGCCTCAGTAAATTCTCTTACTATCCATTGATAGTGAGTATGAGTGCAAGAAGAAAACGAGATAGGGGATACGGAAATACGACTATAAATAGTCCATACCCTGCAACAGTGGAAATAACTTTCTCTATCAATTTCTTTTGATTCGTTTCCAAAATTCTTTTGATTGCTTCGTATCAGCAACAAGAAGAAGTTTCGGTGTGATGATGGCCTTACGAATCGTTGTAGAAAATTCTTACTTCGTATCTTCATCGGTTTCTTATCAGCTTTTTGATTTAAACCTTAATGAATTTGGAATTAGAAACTTTTAATTGAGTTAAATTGATTAATAGAATATGAAGGATAAATTGAATTAAACCGATAAAACGATTTCGTTTGAAACCAAAATTTGAAATTCTATTGTAATTTTTTGTGAATACCAAAGTCCGAAGAGGGACAAATTGGTATGTATTTTGAGATTTTCCGACTTGAGTTTGGAATTCATATCTTAAGTTTGAGTAATTATAGGAGATCGAATCTGTCTATCTCTGTGTTGTTGTCGTGCCTGCGAATTTCGAGGACGAAATTCTTTTAAGGGGGGAAGTCTGTAACGATCTCGAATTTTGAATAAAATTTAAATTAATAATTAATGTAAATTTTGGAATAAATTTTGAAGTTATTTAAAATTTACCTTAAAATTTGAATTTGAAGATTTTATTTGTATTTAATAAATAAATGACTTACAAAATGTTGATATATAAAAACTTTAAAACAAAATATGCAATTGTGTTAGAAATAGAATTAAATACTTAAATTTAAAATTTATAACAATAACCATAATAACTTTATATATATACACTTAAACAATACTAAGGAAAATAAATATTTCAAGTAGCCTGTAAGAAGTAATGCAAACAAAATGCAAGGACAGCAAATATATTTAAGTAGAAACAGAAAGTACTTAACAATAAATACAAACATAAAATATGTACAAAAGACAAATAAAATATATTGTAAAGCAATGTACAAAGCAAAGAAATAAATATGATATGATGGCACTAGAATAAAATTTAACAACATAATAAAAAATAGAAATGTGTTCATATGACAAAATAACAAGGAAAAGTAATAAAGCTTTAGACAAAATAAATAAATACATTCAAATAAAAATAACAACTTTATATCTATATAACATCAGTAGGCTTGCAAAAGTAGAAAACATAAGTAACAAAAGAAGTATAAAAACAAACTACAACGCAAACAAACAAATATACAAACTGTACATACATAATAGAATAACATAAGTATGTACACTTAAAACAAATAGAAAACAAAAGTATAGGGTTGTAAACAAGAAAGGACCTGCATTTAATACCAAGCACGACTTGATATCATTCTAGCCGAGATCTTGTTAAATAATCACCACCAAAACAAATGTCTCCATGCTTTGTGCAGCTGAAATGAAGGAGGGAAAGTATGGTTTGTACAACCTCATTAATGCAAACATGCTATGAATTCACATTTTTGTACAAAATATTGTCAAGTTTCTCCCAGCTGAAACAATATATTTCAAAACCCTGTAAATTTCCTTTTATATACATCAACATTTCATCCCATTTTCGTTCATTTTCACTGAGAGAAAAATGTTTGAAGCAAACATCATTTTAAACCATTCAACTGAAACAAACTTCAATCTAAAAACAAATCAAACCAGAGAAGATTCAAGCAAAGGCTATTTCAAAATTTAAAGCAACCTGGTTCAAAGTAGTTCTCTGTTCTTTCTCCTCTATTCTTCTTCTCAGACCAGGTGAGTAAACAACTTTAAATTAAACTGAATATATTTAGTTGTTGTTTGTTAAGTTTGAGATCTGGAATTGCTTTGATGTACATATACATATATAAATCTCCTCTGTTTCCTTGTTCTTCTTTCTTATTGACTGAGTTACCGGTTTAAACAAACAAGAAACTTCGATCTCTTATCATTAAACCAATATCAGACCTTGGTTTCAAAGACAAATGGGTGGGTTTAAGTTTCAGGGATTGTTTAAAAATAGTTTTTAAATAAAACAAGGATATACAGTGTGAAAGGAAAAAAAAAACTTGATTCCACCGAGCAAACTTTAAATTTTAATAAATTCGATTGTAAAGAATTTGAGATTCATTCACATAAAATGAATCGGCATTAGAAGGTAAGAATTTTAAGCCAAGATTTATGATTTTTAAGTGAAGGAGTTGAGAGCAGTTTGGTTTTGAACTGGAATTGATTTTTGATCAATTTCCGGCACTAGGTTGAACTAGGGGTGTCGGGGTTGTTCGTGGTGATGGAGGAGCCTATGGGGGTGAGTAGAAAAATGGTCGGAGGTGGTAATAACGGCGGCGGTGTCGGCGGCGAGGGTTCGAAATTTCTAAACCTAGTTTTTGAACGGGGAGGAAATTCGTGCACCACGGTTTCGTTCGAGCATCGAGTTGCTCGAGGGTCTGGGAAATGGTAGCTATGGGTTTGATGAAGCGATAGCCGGAGTTGTAGGTTGGCCGGTGGCCGAGGCGACGAGATTGGGGCATTGACAGGTTCGGGGGTGATGGGTTCAAGCGGTTCCAAGTTTTGAATTTTTGCTCGAATTTTGATTTCGAGGTGGTGGGATGGTTCAAGTGGTCGGAGTACAATCGGGAGTTGATCGGTGACGTGTTCGACACCACGACGATGGCCGGAGCTGGCCGGCGTCATTGTACACGTGCATGAGGGTGAAAATGATCGCCTGGGTGATGTCGTCTAGGAAGAGCAGGGGAACTCGAAGCATACTCGGGGGATTTGAGTAGTTTACTCGAAGCGAATTTTAAGCAAATACTGGGTAAATTTTTGTTATCAGGTTTTCAAACCTGAACACGTTTTCTAGGTCGGGATTTTAAATTTAATTTTAATTTATAAAGAAAGGTTTTGAACTGAGTTTAAATCAAGATATAAATATAATTCCAATTTGAATTAAGAATTTAGTATTGAACACAAACAAAGTTTAAATTCAAATTGCTAAAACAACTCAAAAGTAACTAAATGTTTGAAGAAATTTGTAAAGAAAATAGATTTGAAATTGTAGATGGAAGATTTAAACGAGATGAAATTTAAAAGTTTAAAACTGAAATAAATTTTAAAACCAGATTTCCAGAATTTTAAATCTAATTTAGTTTTAAAACTTAAGGGTTTAAAATAAGTTTAAGCGTGTTAAATCTAAAAAGAAAAATTGATTTCGATTATATGGTAAATGAGAAAATAAAATAAAATCATAAAATATGGAAGAATGACTTTAAGTAATATAGATTTATGGTTTCAAATTCACCTACGAATGAGTGCTAAATGGTGAATCGATTTATAATCAATATTGATTTATATAAGTGAATTTCTTTAGAAAGGTAATCAAAGGAACTCAATAGTTAATGAAGTCATGACTAAGATTTTATTTGATAATTAATTAATTTAATAAAAATCAATCATGAAATTATTAAGTATGATTGCTTAATGACAGTAATTATTATGGGATTAAATTACAGTGTAATTAATTAAGTTAATTGGATTTGTTAAGTCAATTACTTAAGTTTAAATTTATTCAAAATAATCATTTAACCATTTGGAAAATATAATTACTTAGAAAAAGTAATTAATTGACAATTATCGGATGTAATTAATTGAATGACAATCAGAAATTTGAAAAAATATTTGTTATTAATCAAGGGGTTAATTAAATTTATTAAGTAAAGAATTATTTAATACTTGAAATTAGTTGAGATAAATTAAAGGTTAAATTGATTCATTAATTAAGATTGATTTGTCAATAATTAAAAGTGCACTAATAATTGATAAAAAGGGATTTTATTCCAAATAAATTGTAATTAACTTACGATAATTAACCCAGATCTAAAATTACTATATCTGATTTAAATTTATCAGTCAACTAATGAATTTTACTTGTGAATGTTTGAACTTGACTGAATGATAAATTGTTTGATATCCCGATCTGTGATACTTCATGATATATACTGATTTGTGTGTGATCTGTAATGTAGTTTATTTATCTGTGATAAATGTAATTTTATCTGCTATATATATATCTGTGATCTGTGAATGTAGGATGAGCGTTATAATTTTACCGCTTATCAATTACATTTCCGTATTTTAAATCTGTGATGATGGAATGTTGTTGCACTATTGTGTGTTAAAACCCCTGGACCACACCATACACACACAATTATGGATTTCACGAGGAAATCGGTTAAGTCACGGATGTTTGAAATAGTTTTGAATTTGAATTTTTAAATTCAAATGTTTTGGAAATGGAATCAGAATAAATGTGAAAAAGTTTTGGAAATGGAATTTCAAGATAAAATGTTTTTTTTAAATTACTTGATTGAGTTTTGGAATTTAAATAATTTAATTTAAACTTAGATTTAAGATTTGAAATTAAAATTATATGATTTGAAATTAGGGATTAAAGATGTTATATCAGTTATATATGGGTTAAACCACTTTTAAGTATTGTTTTCGGGAATTCGAATTAAACCAAAGATTGTAACTGGTATAAATGAAATCGGGTTTATCCAAATTAAAACTGTTGTTTTTAAATGATAAAAAGCTTTCGTTTCAAATCTTAGTAAAAGGATTTCAAGTTTAATCTTAAATAGGTTTCCAAGTTATGGATAAATATTTAGAAATGAGTTTTGAAAATGAATATTTGGGAACGATTTGAAAGATATAAGTTAAATCTTGATTTAAAGATTTAATGAATTAAATCCAATTGAAATGGAATTGTTTTGAAAAACAGGAATGAATCTTTGTGAAACTAGGTGAACTTTATGAAATAAATCTTTTGTTTAAAAGATTTGAAATGGTAATTGATTTAAACCATTTGAAAGAGAGTTTGAATTATTAAGTTGTGACTTAATTGAAATCCCAATATCCATATGTTTTTGAAATATTGCGCTCACTGTTCGGTTTAGCCGGGAAAGGACCTTTGTGTCGTATAACCCATTCCGAATATGTGATTCGACGTTTATGGATAGCATTTGAAGACCGGTGATGAAGACCGGGTATTTGCGAGAGCGATAGAATGACCTATCGATTGTCTCTGCACCGAGTCGCGCCGGTATACAGACTCCCTAAGTGATGGGAAATCCGATCGGGATTGTGAATATCCGGATTGCAAGGACTTCTTTGGAAGTGCCTTCGGTTCTGTTCAAACCCAGAACAGACTTGTATGGATTGTTATGTCTGACATTACAATTTGAGATATAAAGATGATTTCTTTCAAATATATTTCTGTTGGTGGCGGAGAATTTATTCTCTTAGCTTAACACCCTTCTCTGAGACATACGAGCTCAGAGGTTATGTAGTTGAAGGTTATCAGCGATATATTCCCAATTTGGTAATGTGACATGCTGAGTGTTGCTGTGAAATGATCATTGTGTTGATCATTTGTGATAGGATCATTTGTTTGATCGTTTATCTTTGTGATCATTTCTATGATCATTTGTTGACCCAAAGCACAGCTTTTGTATAAAGCGTGGCTTTGTGGATGAGACTTCGTCGAGCCTCACACCCCGGAATGGTCAAAACAGGAAAGATGCGGCAAGGTTATGAGGGGTAGCTCCCTTTAGGGGTATGTGCATTTCCTTCTGGAAAAGGGTGGTATCATGGTATGGAGCCCAGATACTTACTCATGTTGAACACTTTATTTATTATGGTGTGATGTTTATTAGAGAGCTCTCGGATAAAGGTCCCAAAGGACGGGGGGATGGCATACTCGTGTCAGTAGTTACCCAATTAGGGGTAACCCGGCCTTGTGTTGGTAGAGATCCGGTTTGGTTCTCGGGGACGTCCTTCCAGAGGCGTTCTCATGTGGCAATGGGAAGTTCCTTGGCCTGACCATTCGTTGGAAATGCAAAGAAACAATACGATCTTGTACGGTTTTAGTTGTAGAACCTGCCATTTACTTATGGTGGCGCCCCACTGTTTAGATGGTAGCTATAGTAGGCATACGATAATGGTCGTATGTTGGCTAAGATTTATATCTTTATTTTCGAAATGAATTTCTCCTACACTATGCACTAGTAATAATATCAAATGTTCTTTTTAATGCGTATCAAGCATCTTTGACTATCATAAGGAGAAATCTCCTCCGATTCTGCGTTTGCATTGTGTGTGTGTGCAGGAGGCCTTATGGTAGTCTCATTTTTAAAAAGCATTGCGAATTGACTTTGAAAATCTTTTGTTGAATGTTTTAAAAGATAAACTGTTTTTGTTACTCACACCAGTCCCACGACTGATCCGGAGTTTATTGTTTTCTTTCCTAAACTCTGGGTGCTCATTATTTTCTGCACGAGCAGTCTAGAGTTGGGTTTTACTGATAGCTAGGTTCAGTATATTATCTGGAGTTAGTTCCGTCTTTGGATCACACCAGTCTTGCTTAGCTTGGTGCATCGTTATTGGGGGTTCGAGCTATTGCTGGATTGATTCTTGGAAATGGAGTTGCAGTTCTCGGAGTTCTCTTTTGAAGACTATTTTAGAGTTATATTGTTCCGCTGCTAGATGTTATCTATTTTTCTTTTCCGCTGCTATTTTATTGTATCATATCTCTGATGTATATTGATATCTATTGGATCATCTGTTGTATCAGATATTGTATCAAAGCTGTATATCAATGTATTATTCTTTTATTCCGCTGTGTTATTTACTTAATGTTGTTATAAGCTCCGGCGAATCGGATTTGAACGGTCGAATCTATGGCATTCGAATACGATTTGAAGTATGGATGTCGATTTTCGAGCGGGCAAAATTCGAGTCGTTACAGTTATCATAATCTGAATTTTGAAAAAAGTTTAAAATGACAGTTTTTGGAGATTTTATAAACACTAGTTCAAAACTGACCATATCATCATTGTTTCATAAGTTTGCATATTATTATTATAGAAATCAAGTTATCTACCAAATTGGTGTGTTGTGCAGGAACATACATGTTATATGGCTTTTGATGAATCAATACTCAATGGACAAATGGTGTGAATCAAGAAAAATAAATGGATACTTGATAGTGGATGTTCGAGACACATGACTAGCAATTCGGAGATACTGAATGACATAATTTATGAAGATGGAGGACTAGTCAACTTTGGAGACAACTCAAAAGGATATGTGATTGGTATCAGCAATGTCGATAACTCTAAAACTCCTACTATTTATGATGTTTTATTAGTTAGGAATCTAAAACACAATTTACTTAGCATAAGTCAACTATGTGATAAGGAGTACAAAATTAAATTTGAAAAGGATAAGTGTCGCATCGAAGATAATAAATCAAATATTATCTTTGAAGGAATTAGGAAGAAAATATTTATATACTTAGTATGAAAATCTCAAATGGTAACCTATGGCTTTTGGCTAATACAAGTGACCCTTGGATTTGGCATAAAAGATTTAGGCATTTGAATTTCAAACTTTTATCCAGATTATCAAAACTTGATTTAGTAAAAGGTATCCCTAAAATGGATTATAAAGTAGATAGTAGATGTGATGCTTATCAATTAGGAAAACTTAGGAAGAGTTTATTCGAATTGAAAGATATGATTTCTACTTCAAAGCCTCTTGTGTTACTTCATTTAAATTTGTTTGGTCTATCTCAAATTTAGTCAATAAATCACCGTAAATATGTTTTTGTAATTGTAGATAATTACTAGATTTAAATGGACAATTTTTCTGAAATTTAAAAGTGATGCTTTTGATTTATTCGAAACTTTTGCTAAAAGAATTCAAAATCAACTTTCTTTAAAAATAAAAACTATTAGTAGTGATCACGGTGGAGAATTTGAAAATGAAAATTTTGAGAATTTCTGTAATAGAAAAGGAACGACTCACAATTTTTCCTTTCCAAGAACTCCACAACAAAATGGAGTGGTAGAGCGTAAAAATAGGAGGATTCAAGAGTATGCAAGAACTATGCTTTCAGATAGTAAATTACCAAGAAATTTTCAGGTTGAAACAGTCGCTACATGTGATGTCATGAAAATTTAGATAATATTTATTTAATAATTTCCATTAATAATTATTTCAACATGTGTAATATTGATGTAATAATCTAATTATCTTTTAATATATGTATATACATATATATATATATAATAATTGTTTAATTTGATAAATGATTATCTTTTCAAATTTTATAATGATAATATAGAGATTTTATTCTTTTCAAAATCAATAACATATTTAATTGATAAAATTTATCTCTCTAAGCTAATTAGAAATATATTCTATTTATAATATATATATATATATGAGTGTATACATTGTGAATAGGAAGTTTGGGCTTAATTTAAATTTAATAGAAAAATTGTTTTTTTCAAATTTACAATATATCTACGTACATATATATTGGGAATTGAAAGATTGTGATTGAATTTAATATAGAAACTTTTCAATAGCTTATTTAAAAAAATCTATCTTAATTTCTAAAGTAATTAAAGTAAATATTTATTTTGTTAAAATATAATAGCTTAAATAATATATTATTATAAAAGTCTAGTTTGTTTTCTTTAAAAATTGACTTTTGGAATAAATTTAGTTCATATATTAAAGTAAAATAATTTAGTTCGAAACTTGGAAATAAGATTTAATTCAATATTCTTTTCTATTTAAATTTTCTTTCTTTTTAAATTTAGCTTGAAATTATATTTTTAAAATATATCAATAAACCAAGCATAGTTTATAATTAATAAAGATGATTTGTATATTAACATTAAAGCTAAATTGAAATAAACATTAAAACATGTTAGTACAATTAAGAAATCAATTTAAAAACATTTATAAAAAAAAGGTAATTACTATAATATTTGAAATGTAACAATGTGTAAGTATATGAGATCATGCAAATACACTTGTAATATAATCTACAACTTAAAGCAACAAGTGGCATTACCTTAAGTTTATTTTGAAAACATTTATTAATAAATGTATTAAGCAAAAAACATTTTTCGTCTTCTCTTCTAAAACTGGAAACCAGATCTAAAAAAAAGGGTTCAAAATTAAAGAAATCTTCTCTAACAAAAAGTAAATTCAACAGCAAATTGTAGATCAATCTGCTAGGATCTTTGGACTACAGCAAGCAAAATCAATTAACAAAAGTTTCAAAGTTCAGCAAACAACTTCAACTCTAAAGCAAACTCAACATTCAAAGTACAGATCTAATACTGTTCCATCAAATCAAAAATACAACAGTGCTATCTCTTCTTTGACTAAAGTGAGTAAGCTTAATTTGGTTCCTCTGTTTCTTTTTTTCAAAATACCTGCGGGAAATCTTTTCTTTTTCCCTGAAAAAGGCAAAATTTCCTTATTAACTTATGCATGCAAAATTTGATTATAGAAATGTCTAAATTATTACTTGCATGAGTGAATGGATGGGTTGCCTGGTATATAATTGATATTGCTATGAGTAAACAATTACTTAAGAATTTAAGTATAACCTGTGAAGAATATTGTGTTTTGTTTGAGTACTCTCCTTTCGGTTTAAATTCTGTATATATAAATATTGTCTGTGCTGTGTATTCCTTTGATTTCTCTGTTTTATGGGTTACAGGGTGGGAAACAAACAGGTAAATTTAATTTCTTTTTTTTAAATCATTACCAGGTTTAAGATTTAAAACAAATAAGTGAGTTTAAGCATAGGTTATGATCTAAAAATTGTTTTAAGTTCGATAGTGGTGGATTATCTCTGTAAAACTTAGTTTTACAGAACAAATTTAACTTTATGATAAATTCGAATGTCATGAAATACAAATTCAATTATATTACTTGAATTGTTATCATAAAATAGGATTTTTAAAAACAAAAAAAGTAATTTTTTCATTGTGTATGCTAAGAGCAGTTGTTGAATGAACTATAAATGGGTTTCGGGGAAATTCAAATGGCCGGAGGACTTTGGGATGTTAGGGATTGGACCAGGGATGGAGGATGGTCTGATGATGTCGGGAAAAATGACCGGAGACGTTCCAGTTCGTCGTGGCGTCGGCCGGAGGGAGGAATAGGGTTTAAGGTCAGTGGAACAAGCATTTGGGTTTTGGGTTCCTTCGAGTTCGTCAATGCATCGAGAGTGACCGGCTTTGGAGGGGGTGTTCCTGAGTCATAGAAGAAGGTGTGGACGGAGGAGCGGCGGTGCCACTGGTCGGAATGGCCGTGTCGAGAAGGTTTTTGGCGAGCTTAAGTGTTCCAGTTTCGACCGGAAGTGTTTGTTTTTTACTGTAACTGCGTAACGTGGAAATCAAGGAGTCAAAGCATTTGTCACGTTGGTTTGTGACTTGCAGGAGGTAATGCCGTTCACCGGAGTGATGGCGAACTCTGGTGCATGTGCACGACACTGTTCGTGTGCCAGGCATTGGGTTCTCGTGAGAGACTCGGAGGAGTGCTCGTGCAAATGGTTTTGTGACTCGAAGTTCGAGTGGGTAGCTGCAAGTTTAACAGTTTAAGTTTTAAAAAGTCAAGTCTAAATAAATAAATAAAGAATGGAAGAAGGAAGTTAAGGGGAAGGGAAGAATAGCTTGGGTTTCGAATTAATCATTCTTGGACTGCCTCGGGATTTAAAATTAAGATGTTAACAAGTATAAGCTTAACAAAAATCAAGCTTTGAAATTTCTCCCTCGAAGTATTTATTTCAAATAATGATTATTTCCAAGGCTTGGTTGAGTAAAGATGCGAAGACTATTTTAAAAAATGAATTAAGTAATAAATTAAGAATAATTAATTGGTAATTGAGGGTTATAAATTGATCAATAAAAGTTAATTTATTTGTAATTAAGGATTATTGATTTAATATGTTAATTAATGATC
Source organism: Allium cepa (assembly GCA_030765085.1). Lineage (NCBI taxonomy): Eukaryota > Viridiplantae > Streptophyta > Magnoliopsida > Asparagales > Amaryllidaceae > Allium > Allium cepa. The sequence continues at coordinate 208,717,334 of CM060928.1, forward strand.
AGAGATTAATTAATTGAGAAATTAAGTAATTAAGAACAAATTAATCAAGTAATTAAGTTTGATTAATTTAGCAAATTAGAGAGTTGATTAGGTAATCAAGGGTTACTTAATTAAAAATCAAGAAGTGATTAATGTGTAATTAAGTTTTATTAATTAATAAGTTAGGTTTTATTAATTAATACTTAAAGGAAGATTAATCAATAATTCTAGGCTAATTAATTAAGGATTGATCAATATTAATTAAGGATTGATCAATATAAATTGAGGATTGATCAATATAAATTAAGGATTGATTAACTGTTTAATCAGCTGGTAATTAAGAATTAATTAATTTATATTAAGAAATTTGATTTATAATTAAGATTTTCAATCAATAGTGGATGGATAATTAATCAGTTAATTAGAGGTTAATAAATGGGTTATAAAGTAATTAAGGATTGATTACTTTGCATTAAAGAAGATTAATTAATAATTAAGGCATTAATTGATAATTAAAGGATAATTAATCTATGATTAGAGATTAATTGATTGATTGACAAGGAAATCAAGGAGTGATGAATTAATTAAATGATTGTCATTAATTAATGGTTGATTAAGCAGGATTAGATGATTAATTATGATATGAATTGATAATGCTTGCTTATAAATGATTGCTTGCTGAATGACTGAATTGAATGATATCTATTGGATGATAAGCTGTGGCATCCTGTTGATATGATATGGGTTATATCAATGATAAGTGGGAGATATTTATCTGTGTTATTGCTGTGTAAAGGTGACATCCAGTATTTGAAGTTTAATCACTTAAATAACTTGGGTTAAGATGACATTGGAGTCGAAGTGGCCGGAGTCGGGTAATAGTTAATACCCAAAAACCACTTTGATTCTTTATAGATTGATATGTGGAATCAACAGGTTGGAATGGAATGATTTAGGTGAATTGGACCATTAAAATTCTAAATATAGTACTTAGAAATTGATGTGTGGAATAGGTGATGTCTATGACAACTTGTGAAGTTGTAAATTGATATAAATTACCCCGGGTTTATATAAATTGTATGTTTTTGTATTTCATGATATATAGGTTTACTCACGCTGGTTTCCAGCCTGACACGGGTGTTACTTTGATGCAATGCCCGGGTCAGACCGAGTATTACATATTTTCAGGTAAGGATGTTCTGGAGCTCAGGAGGCGAGCTGGATGGCAGGAACGTATGGAGTATTTCCGCTGCAATATATTATAGTTTATCTAGGACAGGTTCTTTTAAACTGTCCAGTGTTGTATAATGGTTGTAACTCCGATGTATAAAAATATAAGTGTAAAGATACAGATCTTCTTTGTAAAACCATTATTTATATGATATTATATTTTATCCGCTACGAATGTGAGATTCTGAGTTTGAGTTTTATGTTTCTTCTTCTTTCTCTTTCTTCTTTTCACTAACTATCTGGAATTTTCGGGATCGGAATTTCCGGTTCGTTACACTACAGCTTGTTATATTTTCGGTAGGATTTTAATTAGACCTCTAATTAGTAAAACACCATATGAACTTCTTTTCAGTAAGAAACTAAAGTTATCTTATTTTAAATTTTTTGGAAGTAAATGTTTCATTCTAAATACAAAGGACAGTTTGGATAAATTTGATTCTAAATCGAACAAAGGAATCTTTATCGAATATTCTAATAGAAGTAAAACATACAGAATTTTCAATTTAAAAAATAACACCATTAAAGAAATAATGCATGTATCTTTTGATGAAAATTTCAAAGATTTTGGTCAAATAAACGATGAAGATGATTTTGTTACTTTAAATAATGAATCAAATGAAATAAACTGCGAAACTATTCATCTTAATAAAAAGATCGGGCTTTTAAAAGATCATCTTGTGGATAATATACTAGAAAATATTAAATCTGTTGTTAGAACTAGAAATCAAGTAAACGAGATGAGTAATGTAGCTTTTATATCAACTATAGGACCCAAAACTCTAAAGGAAGCATTATCAGACGATTCATGGATTCTTGCTATGCAAGAAGAGCTGAATCAATTCATCAGAAATGATGTCTGGGAACCTGTTCCTAGACCCGAGGGCAAAACTATAATAGGAACTAAATGGGTTTATAAAAATAAAATGAATGAACAAGGTGAGGTCGTTAGAAATAAAGCTCGGTTAGTCGTGCAAGGTTATTGTCAATAAGAAGGAATAGACTATGATAAAGCTTTTGCACCCGTAGAAAAATTAGAAACCATTAGATTCTACTTGCTTTCGCAAACCACCAAAATTTCTAACTATTTCAAATGGATTTCAAAAGTTCCCTTTTATATGATTTTGTTAAAGAAGATGTTTATGTTGAACAACCCCCACTTTTTGAAGAAGAAAATTACCAAATCATGTTTACAAATTAATGAAAGCTTTATATGGTATGAAACAAGCTCCTAGAGCCTGGTATGATAGACTAAGATCTTACCTATTACAATCAAATTTTGAAATTGGTAAAGTGGACAATACTCTTTTATTAAAAGAAAAAAATGATATCCAATTTAGTACAGATTTATGTAGATGATATAATTATTGAATCAACAAACAATGAAATGAACAAAGAGTTTTCTGAAATGATGACAAAAGAGTTTGAGATGAGTCATTCGTGTGAACTTACTTTCTTTTTAGGATTGCAAATAAAACAATTAGATAGTGGTATTTTCATTAGTCAAGAAAAGTATGTTAGGGATCTAATTAATAAGTTTGGTATGACAACTACGAGTGGAAAACCCACTCTCATGGCAACCAATGAAGCCTTAAATAAAGAAGACATGTCAAAAGATGTTGATCAAAAATTATATAAGGGAATGATTGGATCGCTACTCTATGTGACTGCGAGTAGGCCTGATATCATATATAGTGACTGCCTCTATGCAAAATACCCATCTCAACCCAAAGAGACCCATTTAAAAGCTGCTAAACGTGTCTAAAGATATGTTAAACACACTTTAGAGTATGGTTTTACCCTAAAAATGATTCATTTGATTTAATCTCATATTATGATGCTGACTATGTTGGTTGTAAGTCAAACCGAAAAAGTACAAGTGGAAGTTATCACTTTTTAGGACATTCTATGGTTTCGTAGTTTAGTAAAAAGAAAAATACCGCCTCACTATCAACAGATGAAGCAAAATATATCTCTGATGCTTTGGCTTTTCTCAAGTTATCTATATGCAACATACCTAAAGGATTTTGGATTAAGTATTTCAAAATTACCAATTTATTGTGACAATACAAGCGTAATAAATTTATTAAAAAGTCCTACTCATCGTGCCAGAATCAAACATATTGATATTAAACATCATTTTCTCAGAGATAATATAAGTAAAGAGATTATTTCTCTTGAACTTGTCAACACTGATAATCAAATAGCTGATATTCTGGCCAAACCCTTGAATCAATCAACCTTTACTAAATTTAGAAGAGAACTAGGTATTCTATAACTGAGATATAGACTATAGATATAATATATATATATATATATATATATTTAAATGTATAAAGAAAAATAAAATTGTCAAATTTTCCATAAGGATGTCGACATGCCCCTGCCCCCCATGTCGACATGCGACGGTAAAATTTGAAATTTTAGTTTTCCCTCTAAAATTAGTATGGTGATTATATATTCTCTATATTTCGAATTCTTCTGTCTTCCACTTCATTTCTCTCTGCAATTAGCTTTCAAGAATATAAAATAATGGCCTCCTCTCCTAAATCAAACCAAAATGCGACATTTTTTTCCCTTCTCCTAATGCTGGTCCATTTTAATGAACTACACTGGCCTGAGTCATGAAGATAGACGAAACTTTGAAGGACTCTCTGCAAATGATGATTGAGTTGCAAGTCATGCAAATAAAAATGACAAAGGAATAGGAGAAACAAGGCAAAATCCTCAGAAATTTCAAAAATTTGTAATGGATAATCATGCGAATCCGATCGTGATTGAAGATGACTCCTCTAACATTCATATTCATAATCCATTAGAGGAAGACGAAGAAGAAGAAGCGCAAGTGGATGAAGATGATAAAGTTATTTGCGTTGAAGAAGCCTGTTTTGATAAAGATGGCAATTTGGTCGAAAAAGTGAAAACTTTTGTCTCCATTGCCCAAATTGTTCGATTCACAAGTCACCAATTTTCAAAGACTCTCATTTGATTGTTTTTATGATAATTTTTTTATATATTGTTGTGTATTTGTATATATTTGTGTTTATATGTGTAATATAACAACATAATAAAAATATATTTACATTTCGCTTAATTATACTTCGTTTTTAGTATTTAGTTCCATAGTATTAGTGTAATTGGGAGTTATGTAGTTTAGGATTGGTTTTTGTTGATGACAAAGGGGAAGAATTATAAATTAAGGTTAAATAGGCTTAGATTAAGGGAGAGTTAGTAGATTAAAGGAGAGTTGTTGAAATAAGAGGGAGTCGGAGTAGAATCAAAGTTTGTGGAGAAGATTTTATAAACAAAGGTTGTCATCGTCAAAAAGGGGGAGATTGTTAGTTCTTGAGACGATGGTTTCGATGACAACAACCTTAGGACTTGTTATAAAATACAAATAGTAATATTCTTGTCTAGATATATATATATATATGTAGATGCAGGATATATATGCAGGTACTGAAGTATGAAGACTATGCAATATAGAGATTCAAGACTGACGAATCCAAGATTGAAGAAATCAAGACCGAAGACTCATGAGTACCAAGAGTTCAAGAGTTTAAGATATTAAGATAAGTAATATCATCTAGATTTATGTTACAACTTCATAATAGCACTAAAAATCTTTATTCGGATTTTAATTGTGGAATGGAATCCACCTTCTCACTTTAATAGTGGAATGGAACCCACGACCTCTTTAGTGGGATGGAATCCACTACCTTCTCTAGTGGAATGGAATCCACGAAATTTACAAAATGATTTATCTTAAATATTTTTCCAATTTTTTTTAAAGTCATCTCTCTTAGTTTAAATATTTTATCCTTAAACTATTTTTATTATCTTTTATATTTTGATTTCAAAATCATCTCTTGTTTTTAAACTATCTCCTGGTTTTAATATTATAAGCTTTAAATCTCAAAATTATATTATATACTTAGTTTTTAATATTACTTTTATATTATAGGTTATATATTTTTGAGATAACTTTTTAAATCTCTTTTATAAGTTTAAACTATATTCAAAATGGTTTATAAACTTTAGAAATTATTTTGACAACTTTTAAAAAGAAAATCTCTTTTAAAAACAAAAATCAATTTTCAAAATTTAATAGGGCGTGTCAACATACCCCATCCTCCCGTGTCGACATAGTAGCTGTAGATTATAAATTTCAAAAGTTCAAATGAAGTGTTTATCCGTCATAACCTTTCTTGAATGGACATAACTGTTGTTCTTCTATAAATACCAGTTGTTTTCAACGAATTTTAATTTAGTTTTTCTTCACTCCTTCTTCTCAACTCAAATATTCTCTGATATTTTAACAAAACTCTGCCGAAATTCTAAGTGAATCAAACTTGATCATCTCTAGTTTGATTCTCTGCCACTCTCTCCCAAGGATCTCAGTGCTATTCAGAGTTATGGCATTTGTAATCAAAGAAGTGTATCAAGTCTCTCCATCTATCAACATGATATTGGAAACGGTGTGATTGTGGCCCGTAAATCAATTGGGTGTGATTGTAGCCCGAAAATCAATTAGATGATCTTGTAGTGTGGTTAAATCAAGAGAATTTGCCCTGTACTCGAAGACAGGAGAGTGTGTCTTATGGCCATGAAATTGAGATTGTAATATCGACATTATATTTGGTAAGAAATCTGCATAAGAAATTGTGTGGGACTGGATGTAAAGTAACTCTGAACAAGTATAAAATTCTAGTGTGTTCTTTCCTTTACTGCTTTTATTTACTATTTGCATCTGTGTCCGATTCTGTGAATATTTCTGTATTTGTGAATTGCATCTATTTGGGTTTAATTTGAAAAGATTCATAAAATTAATTAAACACTATTCACCCCCACCTCTAGTGTTAATTCTGCCTTATGATCGATAATCCGCATTTCCTACAAATAAGACGATTAAATTTAACGATGAACATTTGATATTTGGAATACGTCTATTTAAACATAGCAAATGTCAGATTTTCATCAGGGAATATGGAAGTTTATTTTATTGTGTAATTTTTAATTTTTTAAATTTGTATCAGTTAATTTGATGAAAATAAATTATTTTCGAAATGTGAATATTTTTACATAATAAAAATGTAAATCATTTTCTGAGTGAGATATGAATATTTTTACATAATAAAGCATTAATACAAAAGCTTATTTACCTGGATAATGGCATGTCCTCCCTGATGCTCTTTCCTTACTCGTCTCTTCCACGCTCACCCTCCTCACCACCGTGCCGGCCAAGTCCGCCCCCTCCCCTCATGTCAGCCCGTTCGTCTCCCTTCCAATGTCAACCAAACACAACCCATCATCTTCCTCACTCCACCATGCCTCCATCACGGCCCATAGCCCTGCTCCGCGCCATGGCCACACAAGCCACCCCAACCGCTCCTCCATGACCCGCCTATACACCATCGCCACTCAAATGCAGCCTCTCCGAACCATCAGATCCCCTCTCCTTCTTCCAACCTTCAGGCCGGTCACCAGCTTATCTCCATCCACCTCGAGTTTGCCACCTGGACTACCACCTGACAGCCACGGCCCATCCTCACCACCCTAATCACTACTTCAACCATCCATCCCAAGCAAACAGCCAAGCGACACAGCTTCCTCCTGATCCACGTCCCCTCCGATGGCTTCCACTTCCTCGCCATCCATCACGCTCAACCGAGCCTCCAAATTAACCCTACTCTCTTGGTTCATCTGCACCATCCTTGTAGGCAACACCCGTCACCTGCTCCTTACCCCTTGTCTCTGACCCGATTGCCTTGTGCTACCTTGACCACCCTCTGTCCCACCACCACATGATAACATTAACCTACATCAGCCTGTTTTGCTATTTTATATAATATAGTATGTTTTAAATATCTAAAATTTATATTAATATTTCAAATTAGATTTTTATGACAATAAATATATAATATGTATAAACAAATATGTTGTTGAACTTGAAAATATGGGTTTAATAACTATAGATTTAAAATATAATATAGAGATTTTATGTGTTTTAATTTAATATTGGTTTTTAAATATATATATATATATATAAAGATTTTATTTTAAATATGTGTTTTAAATTGAATATTGATTTTGGAAATATATATATCTATTATTTTCAGTTTATATCAAGCTGGTTTTTAGTTGTTTTCATCATTCCCAAACTATCAGCTTTGCTTGTCGAATTCGTGTTCATCATACCGTGCTTTAGAATTTGTGCTTGGATTGTCGCATCTTGTTCTTATAATTTCTCTAGGCTCGAAAGATGAGCAATCACTCACGATTAACATTCTTATGTTCAGTAAATTAAATTCACATGAAATGACAATTAGAATATGTTGTTAAATTTGAATTGTTAAGTTATTTAATTATTAAATATGATATGTCATTATCTGCAATTGTTTACCTATGACATAAGACACCACAACCTGCTATATATATTATATTTAAATTTGTTACTGATGGTATATGTCTATTATTGATATGTTATATTATCATCATATTTGTTCTCACTCATAAAGTTCCCTGTTAGTTTAGAAATTCCCTATGGCTTGAAATGATACATACCCGAACGATCTTATAGATTAGGGGAAAATCATTATGGGTTAAAATGATAAACCCAAGCGATTTTCATTGAATTTGAATTTTTAGGATTGAAATGATATATACCCGTAAATATTAAAAAATCATGGATTAAAATGATAAATATTTATATCACTTGACTATAGGATAGAAAATATATACGGACATCATTGGTCTATTTTCAAAAATGATTTCCAAGGTTTTAAAAGGAATTATATGGGTTTTAAAATAAATATTGATTTATTAATATAATATGTAGAATTTTATTTTAATATATGTTTAAAATTTAGATTTTTTAAATTATATGATTTATAAGTTAAGTTTTGATAAGAATAATTAATATAATAGATTTGATCAGAATTTAATTTAACTAATATATGCATGATTTTATTTTAAATATTTAATTCCAATTTATAATAATATTTTAAAATAGATCTAAGAATTGAATTTAAATAAGTACTGATTTAAAACTTATTGATTTTGAGCTTTTTAAGGAAATCATTTTATAACTTAATAACTTGATTTTGATAAAAGTGATTTGATGAATATTTCAAATTTAAATAAAATTGTAATTGAATATTAAATTTTGACTTAAATTTATAGTTTGAGGTTTTATTTAAATGATATTAAAAATGATTAGGTGAATATTTTCAAATTTAAATAAAATTAAAGTTGAATTTTGAAAAATAAATGAAATTTATCAAAAAAAGATACTGTAAATGTTTAAATATTTAAACTCTGAAACCTACTGAAATTGGAAGTGGATTAAATTGAAGTTCAAACTTGGATTTGAAATTGATATAGATTAAAAATGGTTTTATTTAGAATTTGAATTGAATCTTTGAACTTTTTAACTAAAATTATTGAATCGAGATTGATTTAAATTGAATTTCGATACTAAAGTTGATTTGAAGTGATTTGTGAAATTGGAAGAAACAGTTCTAATATATAAACTATTTTTAATCTAACTTATTTTAATATAAACTCTTTTTAATATATAAAATACTTTAGTTTATTTTTAAATATATAAGTATTTTTAAATTAATAACTATTTCAATATATATATATAAACTAGTTTTAATATATGAACTGTTTAAGTTGGAACTATTATGATTTCGATTAAATGGATTTAAATGCGAATATTTTGATATGATGGTATAAACTATTTTGTGGATATGATTTTAGAAGTGAATATGATTTCGAAAAGGGTTTGATTTCGAAAATGAATATGATATTTTGATACGAATTATGAACTTTTTGAAATGAAAATGACCACAGCATGAAATAAGCGTTTGGTTGTTAAAGAGACCGAAATAAGATATTGTTATACTCTTTGCCAATACTGAAAACCACTTTAACGACTGAGTACGTGTTGGAGATTCCAGAACAAAGTAGGATGGTTTGGCGACGATCCTGTATGAGGTATTAACGCAGCCCTGACTCCTATGAGTCAGCTTGATGTAGCTAAAACAGGAGCTATACTGGGCCAAGTGGGGTCGCTTCCCTTATCGAGCACATTTCTTCGATACCATTCTATTACTTTGTGATTTGGTTGGGTCCACCTTTGATTTTGGGAGTGAGTTCTGAGGTGGGCGGTAGTAGTTGATGCGTTACCACCAGTCCGGGAGTACAAATGGTAGAATCCTACCTTGGAACTGCCTCATGTGCCTTGTTACATGCCATATCGAGCCTTCTACGAGTTTGTTTTGTACCGTACCTATGGAGTGCCTTTTGATAGCTCTCCAGTTTACACAGGAATTACAGTACTATATAGACTACAGGAGTGTATAAAAATGTGTTAAGGGGGATATGGATAACGCCTTAATGCTATTTTAATAGTTTAATTTACTATAGATATTATATATGTAGCGTATTGTACTATGTATGTAGATAGTTTAACGGATCCTTAAATGATGGGAATCCCAAACATCCTTTAAGTTATTTGTATTTCAGTTAACATTTTCACTTGAGTTGATTTACTGGTATAAGAATGTTAATCCTGACTCGAGTGTTTTATTTTTTGCTTTATGCTCGGTCAGACCGAGTGTCGCAGCATTTGAGACTCACCTTTGGAGTTTGGAGTTTTGCTTGAAAATTTTTCTTACATCTATTCAGCTTTGCAGTTATTTCAGTTTATTCCAGTTGTTTTGTTTAGACTTATCATTGGCATTTCTATTAGTAACTTCTGTGTATTCGAGATATATGTTGTATTTTACTTCAAACTTTGATGTTTATATAGTAGCTGTATGAACTACTCTTTATCTATTCCGCTGCTTATTGTTTTATTACTCTATGTCTATGAATCTGTGATTGATTTATTTGCTGTATATGCTAAGATTTGCCAAATATAAATTAACAATCTGCTTTTTTGAGTAATTCAAGTCCGACATGTGTGGATGATTTTCGATTTGAACGGTTCGAAATAGAGGGTTGTTACAGTTGGTACCAGAGCTTTAGTTTAGGCAAAACTTAGTATATGGAGTAAAAATTCATTAGAGATAGGGTAGTAATACCCTAGAATGAGTAAAATTAATTACAAAATCATCTTCGTTCTAGCTTGAAATTCTTTGTTAGGATCCTCCCTTTGTTCTAAAATCCATTCTTGTCTTTCCAATTCATGCTCTTCCTAATACTGGACCACTTTATAGCTCTATTTCTGTTGATCTCTATAATAAATTCTTGCACATCTTGCAAACCTCAATTGGCGACTTCATCCTTGTGTGTGACTAAATCCATTGGCGGCCCGCCATCCTTCGTATGATTTTATAAAGGGGTGAAACTTCTTTACAACAGGCGTCAATTCGTCGGAGATTTCTATGTCCTCGGTTTTGATGTTGTTATCCCTTGCAAAGCCCGGATAGTTTCTCTAGTGGACAACTAGGGTAATTCTTTCGTGATTGAATGTCGATTGCCTCAGGATTATGCAGGAAATTTATCTTCTTGCTTGATTATGATCTTGACTCCACCCATGTTGTCAACTTTTTTCTGATTTCTATGGAAAGGTCACTTCTCTTCCTCCCGAGCGGGAAATTGAATACCGCGTCGATCTTATTCTTGAAGCTCGATCTTGCTAATGGTTTTCACCAGTTTCGTGTAGCTTAGGAGAGCATTCTCGTGTCAGGTTTTCAAGCCAAGAATGGTTCCTATGAATGGTAAGTATTTCCCTTTGGATTAACCAAAGCTCCTTCCTCCTTGTCAATCTCATGAATCGCGTTTTCCGTGATGTTCTTAACAAGTTTTCTCTGGTTTTTATTGATGATATTCTCGTCTTTTCTAAGTCTCGATTGACCCAGTTAAGGTCGCCGCGATTAATATAAGTCTATCCATCTTCCCTCATTTGTCATTTAATTATCTTATCTTCCTTTTGAGCCTATCTTCGTAGTTAAAATTCTCTTTGATTAGGGTCCCTCTAAATTTGAATCTCTACCCGTGTTCTTGAATCCATTTTTGAATCATCCTATAAGAGAACGTATTTGTATTTAATATAAAATGTTTTATATTGTGTTGTTTTAGTTGTTAAGTTTGATTTGGGGTTTCGATCGATTCGTCTGGCCAACGCTATCGATATGAATTCCAAAACACTTTAACAGAGTAAACTGACACAATATTATTTTCGAAATTGGTAAATGAATTAATTTTATGTATAATTATATTTATATATAAAAGTATCATTGTTTGAAATCAGATAATTAAACGATTGGTTGTTAGAAATGATAATACTATATTATCATTTATTGTTTTCCTAAACCATTAACTATTGTCGTATGTTATAAGACGATGAAATTTTAAAACTTGGTTTATAATTCTGATTTGCAAATGAAATGAATTTAAATTAGGGATTTGAGAATAAAAATTTCCATGTTTTTTTCAAATTTGTTTTACAAAGTTTTTTAAAAATAAAAAATAAAAAATATTATCATTTGAAGCTATTTTCGAATGGAAATTTTTCAAAAGAATTTTAAAAAGAAGTAAGTCAGTACTCTCCTCTTTTGTCGCTGGTAAATAATTTCGGTGATGACTGCAGCATCATCGACATTCATTTTCGAGTCTTAAAGTGGAGAGACCACTTAGTAGCTATGCTACAATTTTGTTTTGGAAAATAGGTTTGGTTTGGATTTCTTGAGTATTATTTGATTTATAAGATATATATGTATGTATGTATGTATGTATGTATGTATGTATGTATGTATCGAAAAAAACAGCAAAATACATTAGCTCTCACAAATAAAATTAACAGAGAGATTAGTATTATCAGCGGTAGAATCTCCAAGAGGATACTTACCACTGCATTGGAACAAGAAAAACAACTACCGGTGAAGTTGAGGAAGATGGAATCGAGCGAACAAATTCAACCAAGGAACTGGCAGCCGCCATAGAAGAAAAACCGAATATGGAATGTTTGAGTTGTGGGAGATAGGTTGTCTTGATGTTTGTCGGCCTAACTTTTATTGTAAGTTCAAGTTAAAGCTATGTATTCTGCTCTGGGCCGCAAAGCCCAATCAGCAATAAATTAACCCATTTTCAAATATATATATATATGTATGTATGTATGTATGTATATATTTATTTCAAAAATACTTTGAAGTGAAACCAGAAACATAATTCTTAAATTCCGTGTTAAGTAATTGCTTTCAATTATTGAAATGAGGCAAAAATTTTGAAAAAATTGGAGTGACTAAAATGAGAAATGAAATTTAAACAACTTGAAACAGTTGAACTAGGATAAAGTTTATTTGTATAATACTCATTTGTATTCTAAAATATATATAACTTACCTGAAACATTCAAAAAGTTAAAATATTAATGAGAATATGTTATTGAATATTATGCAATATAAATGGAGGTAATAAGATGTCCAAAAATGAAATTTTGCTAAGGGAATTTTAAATAAAATTTGAGTAGTTATAATAAGTTTATCCGTTTAATATATATTGCAAGATATGTTAAGTGAATAAATATGGAATGTTAATATTAAACTTAAATAATTTGTCGAAGGATTATTTAAGTGATATTGACATTAAAGGAAATCTACTATATGAATGAAATAGAATAAATGAAATTTATATGGTTTCAAATTAATTGTTGTTTCTGGTGCTTTATATTTCGAATCTTTCTATCCTTTCTGTTGCCTCCGTTCTTCTATCTCGTTCCTTTTTGAGAACGAAATTTTTTAAGTGGGGGAGAGTGTAACGACCTGTAAATTTTAACAATTTTTATAACGTAACTAATTAATTTTTTCATGAAATTTAAACTATAAAATTTAGCAATGAAAATAAAACGATTAAATTTAACAATGAACATTTGATATTTGAAATATGTCGATTTAAATATTGCAAATGTCAGATTTTCATCAAGGAATATGGAAGTTTGTTATGTTGTATAATTTTCAATTTTTTAAATTTAAATCAGTTAATTTGATGAAAATAAATTATTTTTGACCGCTATAGCCCCGTTTATATTATTTTCGGTGATTTAACAGCAGTTTTGGCAGCAAAATATCGACTTTGATAGGATGGTCGTGTTTCTAATATCTACGTACCATTCTGTTCGTCTCATCATGTTGATCTCCGCGGTATACGCATTTGCGCATTTCGGAGTCCGGTGTCCGACGGAATCTGAAAATCGATCAGTCGTAACGTACCCAATTTTAACATTTTGGCTTCCCATGACCATTCATTTGTTCAGTCGTGAGATAACAAATGGTCACTACCTTTTAATATTCCCTGAAATAAATTCCCGACCTTTCCATTCTACCATTTCTATTATATTTGTTGTTTCGTTCATTATGCTAATTCTTTTCTGATTTTCGGTCTCCTTCTTTTCCTTTTCATTCAGCCATTCTAAAAAATATTTATATAATAATAAAGTATCAATACAAAAGCTTATTTACCTATTTGGTGGTGTGTCCTCCTTAATGCCCTTCCCTTACACGTCTCTTCAGCTCACCCTCCTCACCACCGTGCCGACCAAATCCACCCCTCTCCCCCCATGCCAGCCCGTCTTCCTCCTTTCCAATGTCAACCAAACACATCCCGTCATCTTCCTCACTCCACCATGCCTCCATCACCACCCATAGTCCTCCTCCATACCATGGCCACACAAACCACCCCAATCGCTCCTCCATGACCCGCCTGTACACCATCCGCCTTTCAGATGCAGCCTCTTCGAATCATCAGATTCCATCTCCTTCTTCCAACCTTCAGGCTGCTCACATACTTGTCTCCATCCATCTCAAGTTCGCCACCTGGGATACCACCTGTCAGTCACAACCCAACCTCACCACCCTAATTACCGCTTAAGCCATCCATCTCGAGCAAACATCCAAGCGACACAGCTTCCACCTGATCCACGTCACCTTCGATGGCCTCCACTTCCTTGCCATCTATCACGCTCAACCGAGCCTCCAGATCAACCCACTTCCTTGGTTTATCTGCCACCATCCTTGTAGGCAACACCCTCCACCTGCTCCTCACCCTTTGTCTCTGACCTGACAGCCTTGTGTTGCCTCAACCACCCTCTGTCCCGCAATCACATGACAGCACTAACCCACGTCATCCTGCGTTGCTATTTTATATAATATAGTATGTTTTATATATTTAACATTTATATTAATATTTCAAATTAGATTTTTATAACAACTAATATATATATATATATATATATATTATGTTTAAACAAATATGCTGTTGAATTTGAAAATATAGGTTTAATAACTATTGATTTTAAAATATAATATGAAGATTTTATGTGTTTTAATTTAATATTGGTTTTTAAAATGTATTATATATAAAAAATATTTTAAATATGTGTTTAAATTGAATATTTATTTTAGAAATATATATATATATATATATATCAGTTTATATCAAGCTGGTTTTTATTTGTTTTCATCATTCCTAAACTATCAGCTTTACTTGTCGAATTCGTGTTCATCGTGCCGTGCTTTGGAATTTGTGTTTGGATTGTCGCATCTTGTTCTTATTATTTCTCTAGCCTTGAAAGGTGAAAAATCACTTATGGTTAACATTCTTTTTTTTGAAGACTTAGAGAACCAAGCTTTACTTGTAAACTCTAAACATTCTTATATTTAGTAAATTAAATTCACATGAAATAACGATTGGAATATGCTGTTAAATTTGAATTGTTAAGTTATTTAATTACTAAATATGGTATGCCATTATTTGCAATTGTTTACCTATGACATATGATACCATAACCTGTTGTATATATTATATTTAAATTTGTCACCGATGATATATGCCTGTTGTTGATATGTTATATTATTATCATATTTGTTTTCACTTTGCAAGTTCCTTGTAAGTTTAGAGAATCCCTATGGGTTGAAATGATACATACCGAATGATCTAATAGATTATGGGAAAATCGTTATGGGTTGAAATGATAAACACAAGCTATTATCATTGAATTTTAATTTTTAGGATTGCGGGTTAAAATGATATATACTAAATATTAAATATTACAGATTCAAATGATAAATATCTGCATCACTTGACTATAGGATAGAAACTATATACAAACACTGTTGGTCTATTTTGAAAAATGATTTCCAAGGTTTTAAAAGAAATTATATGGGTTTTAAATAAATATTGATTTTTAAATATAATATATAGAATTTTATTTTAATATATGTTTAAAATTTAGATTTTTAAAATCAAGTGATTTTGGAAATCTTAAAATTTATAAGTTAAGTTTTAAAATATAAATTATAAAATTTTACTTATAATTTTGTTATTTTTAAAATATATAATTAAGATTTAAAATGACTTTAATAATAAAAGTTAATATAATATATTTAATAAGAATTTAATTTAACTAATATATACATAATATGTTTTAAATATTTATTTACAATTTATATTAATATTTTAAAATAGATTTTTGTATTAACTTTTATAGATATATAATATGTTTAAATTTATTTGAATTTATGTTATTATATTTAAATAGATTTACCAATAACTTTAAAAAAAATTAAGGATGGAAAGATAAATGGAGTTGACTTGTAATTTAATTCATTTAAGAATTGAATTTAAATAAGTATTGATTTGAAAATCATTGATTTTGAGATTTTTAAGGATACAATTTATAACTTAATAACTTGATTTTGATAAAAGTGATTTGATGAATATTTCAAATTTAAATAAAATGATTAGGTGAATATTTTCAAATTTAAATAAAATTAAAGTTGAATTTTAAAAAAATAAATGAAATTTATCAAATTGAGATATTGTAAATGTTTAAATATTTAAACTCTGAAATCTGCTGAAATTGAAAGTGGATTAAATTGAAGTTCAAACCTGGATTTGAAATTGACATAGATTAAAAATGGTTTTATTGAGAACAGAATTGAATCTTCAAACTTTTTAATTAAAATTGTTGAACTGAGATTGATTTAAATTGAATTTTGGAACTAAAATTGATTTGAATTGATTTGTGAAATTGGAAGAAACAGTTCTAATATATAAACTATTTTTACCGTAACTTATTTTAGTATAAACTCTATTTAATATATAATATATTTTAATCCATTTTTAAATATATAACTATTTGTTAAATTTACAACCATTTCAATATATATATATATACTATTTTTAATATATGAACTGTTTAAGTTGGAACAACTATGATTTCTATTAAATGGATTTAAGTGCGAATAGTTTGATATGATGGTTTAAACTATTTTATGGTTATGATTTTAGAAGTGAATATGATTTCGAAAAGGATATGATTTCAAAAATGAATATGATATTTTGATATGAATTGTGAACTGTCTGAAATGAAAATGACCACTGCGTGAAATAAGCGTTTGGTTGTAGAAGAGACCGAGATCGGATATTGTCATACTCTTTGCCCATACCGAAAATCACTTTAACAACTGTGTATGAGGTGGAAATTCTAGAACGAAGTAGGATGCTTTGGCAATGATTCTGTATGAGGTATTAACACAGCTCTGACTCTCTGAGTCAGCTTGATGTGGCAAAAACAGGAGCTATACCGAGCCAAGTGGGGTCGCTCCCCCTATCGAGCATATTTCTTCGATACCATTCTATTACTTTGTGATTTAATTGGGTGCACCTTTGATTTTGGGAGTGTGTTTCGAGGTGGGTGGTAGTAGCTGCTATACGTTACCACCAGTCCGGGAGTGCAAACGGTAGAATTCTACCTTGGCATTGCCTCACGTGCCTTGTCACATGCCTTGTCGAGCGTTCTACGAGTTTGTTTTGTACCGTACCTATGGAGTGCCCTCTGATAGCCCTCCAGTTTACGGAGGAATTATAGTACTATATAAACTACGGAGTATATAAAAATGTGAAGGGGATATGGGTAACGCCTTAACGATATTTTAATAGTTTACTTTACTATAGACATTATATATGTAGTGTATTGTACTATGTATGTTGATAGTTTAATGGATCCTTAAAGGATGGGAATCTCAAACATCCTTTAAATTATTTGTATTTCGGTTGACATTTTCGCTTGTTGATTTACTGGTATAAGAATGTTAATCCCGACTCGAGTGTTTTGTGTTTTGCTTTATTCTTAGGTCAGACTGAGTGTCGCAGCATTTGAGACTCACCTTTGGAGTTTGTAGCTTTGCTTGAAGATCTGTCTTATATCTATTCAGCTTTGAAGTTATTTTAGTTTATTCCAATTGTTTTGTTCAGACTTGTCATTTGCATTTGTATTAGTTACTTCTGTGTATTCGAGACATCTATTATATTTTACTTCAAACTCTGATGTTTATATAGTAGCTTCATGAACTACTATTTATCTATTCCGCTCCTGATTATTTTATTACTCTGTGTCTGTGATTCTATGATTGATTTATTTACTATATATGCTAAGATTTTCCTAATATAAATTAACAATCTGTTGTTTTGAGCAATTCAAGTGCGACATGTGTGGATGATTGTCGATTTGAACTGTTTGAAATAGCGGGTCGTTACAATAGGGATCGGTACCGATCCCTATTATGGGCCCAATTAGGCTTGGAAATTTTTGGATAGCCTCTTTTTAGTCTCTCTCGGACCTTCTGTCAAAATTTCAGCCCGATTTGTGCATGTCTTTCCTTATTAATACAAGCAGGTACGTCATCGGAAAAGGGATCTTCTTTCTACTTCTTTTTATCTTCAACCTAGGTTACACTTCACCAATTTTATTATTGATTTCAGATTGTAACTATAAACAAACTTAAGTATAATAAAATGGACTGTTTGGGAGTGGACGTAGGCCGGGGTTAGCTAAACCATTATAAATCTTGTCTCTTTTTACTTGCTTTTTGATTGTTCTAATTTTGTTCTTCATTTATTTCTCTTCATATTGCTGTGATTGGATTGGATATTGGTACTTTTACATAATTGGGTGTTTGCGGCCAATTTTGATGCCAGCATTTTGGTTTTTAGTGCTATCACTGGGAAAGCTAGCCCCTGTAGATTTGCAGTTCAGATTTGGAATCAATTAGTGAGCTTGGATTTGGAGCAATGGTGAGACAATCAACAAGGAGTCAAGATTAGCGGATAGGAGCCATCATGAAGGGAGTCATGAGGCCTCTTTGAGAGTTAGAGCTAATCAAACATCTAGCAACATCACTAAAGATGCAATGGGAACAATGACAGATACAATGCAGGACTGGATGCTAAAAAAAACACAAGGAGATAACGTAGAATCTACTTTGACAAATCGGACAGGCTAGAGCCATAAGAGCTCCTAGAATGAAAAACCAAGGAGTTGAAACGATAGAAACTACTGGAGCTATGGATTAAGGAGTTGAGGCAGCAAGATTTGGTGAAAATCAAAATTGAGAGCATGGAGACAGAGCTATTGAATAAAGGAGTGAAACAGAGCAGCCGGGGGTAGTCCTCTACCATTTTAGAGGGATCTCCATCGATCCCCAATGACGTAAGGGCATGCCCTCGGGTTTGGTCGATCGTGGTGCCGGAGGATCTGTGGTCAATCCCATGGAGCTCGACGCGAATCAAAATTTGGATGCTCTTCCAGAGGAATACGTTCCAAAATTCCTTTGTAGACTTAGGGGGCAACTTGGACACGATAATAGGAGACTGCCATTAGAAGATAATAACCGATTTATAGAGACGACCATGCGAGCTATGCATGAAGGATTAGTGAACAGGGATCTAGAGGATGTAAATAGAAGTCCATTCACTTTTAATATCAAAAATTCTAGAAATCCACCCGAATTCAAACTACCAACACTGGAAGCTTAGACGGAAAGTCGGATCCAACTATGCATATAATGAGGTATATACGACAGATGGAAGTACCGGAGGCTTCATCAAAAGCCCTGGCATGATGCTTTCCCTTATACTTAATGGATGTAGCTGCGTTATACTTAGAGTGCGGTTCAATTAGCACATGGACGAAATTGATCGAAAGATTTATGAAGTAATTTCGATTTCACATTAGGAGACCCAAGAATGTGATGATATTGACATTTGTAGAGCAATGGGTAGGAGAATCACTCAATAATTTCTCAACATGTTCAATGCAGCAGTTGTTTCGATGGATCGACCAGATCCATCGATAGTTCCGATGGCGGCAGCACCATGAGTTGTAGATAATTCAGGTTTTAGGATATCACCGATATAGGGTCCACCGATGGATCTTGGGGAATTCTACCATGAAGCAGAAAGGTTTTTACAATAATAAGATGGGAAAAACTGATAAAGAGGCAATAAAATATAATACGGTATGGGGTGGAGAACCGCCCGGTGAAAGCTCAGGAAAGGACAAGGGTAAATGGAAAATGGGTAATATCCCTGATAAAACGAAGTGACAGAGGGGGGAACCAAAATTTTCTTCTTACTCAAAATTAAGGAAACCATAGAACGGATATATCTAGATACTCGAGGATGCCTTCCATATCGAAGGCCGACAAGGAGGGAAACCTCCGAACACGAATGGACATTAGGAAAGCTCTGTCTATTCCATGAGTTGGATGACCACAATAAGAATGACTACGGGCATTTGAAGGATATCATTAAGGAACACATGAGGAATGGTCAGTAACAACAATACACGAGGACTCAAGCTGGGGCGGCGGAATAGGAGCAATCACCGTCCACCTCGAATGAAAATGGCATTGGATCAAGGCATAATCATCAACTTGTCATCAATTGATTGTAATGGCATGGAATAAGTAAAAAACTCCGTAGTTCGGCAGATGAGTCACTTACACATGTACGGGATCAAGGACAGTCCCTAGGTATGCTCAGAGATGATGATAAATCATAGTGCTCGGGTTTGTGAAATTAGTTTTTCATTTTCTTATCTTTTCTTCTTGTTTGCTTCGCACTTTAGTTTATTGGTTGTATGGACTCTAATTTTACATTTTGGCAATTGAAATTAGGAATGTTTAAGTTTGGATCAATGTAATAGATAACACAAATCATCAAGTATCGACTATGCCTGGCAAAGGGTAGGTCGCTTTGCTTGAATGCAATGGATCGGCCTACTCAGGCCGTCGAGTATGGATTGTGCTCGACGAGGATCCAGAGAGATCAAAGTCGTCAGGTATGGACTATGCCTAGCAAGGGGTAGGTCGCTTCACTCAAACACGATGGATCAGCCTACTCAGGTCATCAAATATGGATTGTGTTTGGCGAAGATCCGGTGAGATCAAGGCTTAGGATTTGGCAAACGATTCGGAAAGATCACAGATTTGGCTATTGGCTTTGGATAGGTATGGATTCGGCTAAGGATTTGGAATGTATTTGGAAATGGACATCGACTCGGAACAGTCATGGATTTCACTAACAACCTGGAGAGATCATGGATTTGGATTGGCAATGGATTAGATATTGGACTGGAAAATACGGCTATCAATGGATTATGGATTTCAAATTTTGGATTTATGGCAATTCAAAACACACCTTCCTATTGCAAGGCATGTTTTGGAGGGGCAATATGTTAGCTCACCTTTTGCCAAGGCAGTATACATGTATATTTAACCCAATAGACTTCGCGATTATCAAAGCCGATGAGTACAGAATGATGATTGTAGGACCTGGAAATCAAGTACAGATATAACATGAAATCGAGATTGAATGGAATTGACAGAATGTTCGAAGTGTGAAATATGATTCAACACATAAGAGCAAGTGCATTTTGTTGAAAACAATTAATAACTCAACAAGCATAAGAGGGATTGAAGTAAAACTCTAGGATCAAGAAGAGGGGACCCTAGGAAGTTCACCCTAGGGATCGCACCCCAAAACATGCAACTTGAAGGGATCGATACCGATCCCTCCATAGGGATCGCTACTCTTCGTTTATAAGGATATATTATATTCAATTCTAGCAGTAATTGGTCAATATCTCAACATCTACACTTCCAATTGACATGAAACTTAGAGGACAAGCAGTGTACAACATGTGGAACACTCATAAGGATTGCTAATCATGTGGAGCAAGTTTGAGGGATCGATATCTATCCCTTCATAGGGATCGACTATAATCAGCCTTCACAACATATTACAACAAAGATTGATCAATAACTCAAGTTCTACTAAGTCAATTGGCGTAAAGTTAGAGGCTAAGCATAATACAACATGGAGAAGCTCCTCCAGGGATTGCATGACATTTGGAAGAGACTAGAGGGATCGATACCTATCCATCTAGAGGGATCGGTAGAAATCAGAATTCAAGCAACACATCTTTATGGAAAGTGCGATGTCTCACAAATCGTACATCGGAATTGCATGAAATTTGAGGAGCAGGTAGCTCCCATCATGAGGCACCCATAATAGGGATTGCAGCCCATTTGGACACACTAATAGAGATCAGTTCCGATCCCTATTGTGGATCACAATGGATCTAGAAATTTTTAGGTGGCCTCTTCTTGGTCTCCCAAACCTTCTATCAAAATTTCGGGCCGATCCGTGCACGTCTTCCTTTATAAATACAACTGGCATGGCATCAGAAAAAGGATCTTCGTTTTGCTCCTCGTTATCTTCAACTTAGGCCACACTCTGCCAATTTTATTCTTGATTTTGGATTGTAACTGTAAACAAACTTCAATATAATAAAAAGGATTGTTAGGGAGTGAACGTAGGCTGGAGTTAGCTGAACCACTATAAATCTTTTCCCTTTTTACTTACATTCTGATTGCTTCGATTTTGTTCCACATTTATTTCTCTTCGTATTTCTGTGATTGGATTGGATATCGGTACTTTTACATAATTGAGTGTTGGTGGCCAATTTCGATACCAACATCCATGTTGCAAAGAACACTTTGAAGTCGAAAAGCAAAGATTTTGCTTTAATGAGCAGTGAAGTCCTATTCGGTTGCTCAATCAGTTATAAACCTACTCCTCTGTGTGACTTGATAGTTTTTTGATAGCGAAATTCCTAAGAACAACTTAGGGACTGGACGTAGGAAGAGAGGTCATCATATTTTTACTTTATTTATTATTTGCATATTTAAGTTAGTTCACTTAAGTTAGATTTATTTATATTACTTGGGACCGTACAGACTTTCGTTTAGTATCAAAGCAGGCTTTTAATTTACCGTAACAAAGCGTGTGATAGTTGTTAAGTAATATGGATAACATAATCGCCACATTTGTTGAATGTTAATCCATTGCATGACAACCACTATTCACTGTATGCTTACTGATCAACTAGGATGAGGATATATATATATATATATATATATATATATATATATATATATATATGCAAGCAAACAGGTATGAAATACGAAATGCCACACAAGTTGAATATGCCATACCTACCACTGAGTATTCCACGTGGTTTAACATGCAAAAAAATTGATGCTACTAACAATGCAAAAGCTATGAATATATTGTGTTTTCTCTTTAGACTAAAATGATTTTAATAAAGTTAGTGGTTGAAAAACTACATATGATATATAGCACACTTTACATTCCATACATGATGACACCAATAAAGTTGAGCAAAGCAAAAAATCAATGCTAAGGAATCAGTTCCAAAACTTTGGAATGAAACTAAATGAAACTATTGTTGTTATGTATTCTAGCTTTCAAGGTATCACTCATGGTTTAATTGCCTTAGGAGAAGAATTTTCCAAGTTGGATATTGTATCGATGTATCAGCCCATATTTTTAATAATATTATTTAGGTTATTTAATTAGTTAAATAAAATAAAATAATGTAAGATGATTAATGGACTGAGATTTTTGATTAAATAAAGGGTAGCCGTGTCATATTAAACTAGTAAACTAAAGAATAAAAAGAGAATAAAAAGGTTAGGAAAATTGCATGGACCAAATAGGAACAAGGCATATCCTTATACCCTAAACCCCTTTAGGAATTCATTATATACTTTCATTCTATTTTCACAAACAAAAATGGAGCTAAAGCCGGTCACCATTAGGAAGAACAAAGAAGAAAAATTCAATAGGAAGAATCAAACCACTTCATCAAGAACAAATCTCACATCCATAATAAAAAAGCTAAGGTAAATAATGACTACATCTCAAGTTTTTAATGGTTTTGGTTTTTAGAATGAAATGCTAATTATTTGCAAATGTTTTGCCATGTTTTGGATGATAAAATATATATCTATATGTTGTCGATGATTTATGCAAATTCACACAGATTTGGCGGTATGTTTTGATATGAAAACCCTTTTAAATGATATCTGATTGCCTTGCCAATTTAAATTTAGATTAGAAACAATAATTTATAAATGTGTTTCAATTTTTATAATTTTATGAATTATGTGGATTTAATGTAAATTTTCTAGTGAAGAAATTGCTAATTTGGGTTTAAAATTAATTTTGGTCTAATTAAATTGGCTTAGGGTCTGAAATTTATATATGTTAGGAAAAATATTTAAAATGATTTTCTGGAATTTTTGTAGAATTTTCCTAAGTGTTTTAACGGATATATAAAATTATTTAAGGTATGAGACTTAAGTGTTTTATATATCCATAAAAAGGAGAGGTGTATTTTTTAAATAATTCAAATTTTTACTTCTGAAAATCGGCAGTACTTTAAAAAAAAGAAAATTTTGCAACTAATCATAATTTGAAAAACAAGGCAGGTTGGGTATAAAGAAATAGTTTAGAAAGTCAAATCTACATGCCTTTTCCTGTTTCAATGCTTTCGGCACCAGGCTTCCGACTCCTTACCTCCGCCTCTGACTCCATTGAAACCATTTCATATGGTATTGATACTTGGTACGTAGGGAATTGGATATATGCAGAAAGTATATGGTCGAAACTAGGGGTTCCTAAGGGGTCGAAGTACTACTTTTCTTTTAAATAGGAATGCACCTGCTTTGCTTTCGACTGAACAGTTTTCGACTTGGTCTGCTTTCGACTGGGTCAATGAATTTAAAAGAATGGTTTTAAGAGGTTGTGCCTTTGTTTTTAAGTAACTACTTTTGACAAGGCCGAAGCCTCTGACAACCGCTTTTTACCTTTCGACCCAGAATGGTTTCGAAAGGGTTACCTTGTTTTTAAAATCAAGCCACTTCTCCAAATGCTTTCGAAGGGATGGTTTCGACACCATCACTTCTTTACTTAGGAAATTCTTTTGAAAGTGATGCTTTCGACTTAAATGTTTTAATAACCCTTTTGCTCTATAAAAAGTAGAACTCAAATGGTTTCGGAAGAGATAGTTTTAATGGTTTCAAAAGGTGTTTCCACATGTTTTAAATTGAACCCAAATGCTTTTGAAAGGCTAGATGTTTTGATATTGTCGAAAGGGTTAAAGAAAGATTTAAAAGGGGTATGTAACAACCCAAAATTCAAGATATAATAATTAATTAAACAACAAAATAACTTTGTGAAATTATTAGAATTGAGCTACGGATGTTGAACCATTGTGTCCGCGGTAATTTTCTGGTCAATTTCCATATATGGATTGTCAAAATCTGAGCTAAAACAAAGAAGATACAAATTAAACAAGAAAACGAAGAAATATATAAATATAAGGTCAGGTCGACCCTAAGGTCAACCCTCCCCTTAGCTAGGTCGACCTAACACATATAAGGGTCGATTTGGGTGTCGACCCACCTTAGTATATGAATGAATTTTCGTCCAGATTAAACTGTGATGTGTTTTACTATTTTTATTCCATCTTGTGCATTCATGCTTCCATCCGACGATTCCCATCGAGCCTATGACGTGGTTGAATCAGGTTTAATCTTCAAATCCAATGGTCTGAGATTGCTAATTGACAATATAAATAAGACCTTAGGCCTAGCTATTTTTCTCGTTCAGATTTTCTCCTACCTAGGTTCATTGCCTGAGGCTGGACCCTAAAGAATTTTTTCTTGGAAGAAGATCTTTTTGTTAAAAATATTCTACGCTCCAGAAGTTGATCAAGGAAGACCAAGGACTAGAGCTAAGGACCACAGGTGAGTGTTTATGTAATTATTTTAGATTTTTAAGCAATTTAAAATAATAGTGTTCCCAATAATTGTAATTTTTCTGTAGTTTTGAGACATTTTTTATATAAGTTGTTTACTATTAATTTTTAAAGTTCTTTTCAGTCTATTTTATTCAACTAATTTTATTTAGCTATTTTATTCGTTTATTTACAGTTATTTACTGTTATTTATAATTATTTATATTTTATTTACATCTGTTTTACGTTTGAATTTAGCCTGTACATGTTAGTTTCTTTTTATTCCTTTTTACGCGAATAAAATAATAAAAGGAGACTAGGACCGATAGTCTCACAAACTCTTAGGTGAGGCAGGGAAGGACCCTGTCAGACTAGGACTGATGATCTCACAACAGATCAAGTGGGGCTAGGCATGCTTATGCTGAAGTAGGTAGATAAGGGGTCAAAAGAGAGAGCAACGGATAGTACGAACCGACGGTGACCAAGCGTGCGGTCTCGAAGTGGGGATAAGTCGCTATAGAGTGTCAAAGCGCTAAACAGATGTCTTTTTGTTGTAGGACCCACAGGATAGGACTATCTCACAGTAGCACAACAGAGATAGAAGGCCGATCAAAGGGTAGAATTAGGACTTCAACCTAATTAAAATAAGATTAGGATTTTAGCCTAATCAAAGCAGTTATCTAAGGCATGTGCAAATAATCACTATCAAAGCAAACAGTTAAACAATATTTTATTCCAGCTTTATCTTTTCCTTTATTTCCTTTTATAACTAGAATTGTTGTCAAGTCTATTACTTTTATCTTACTTAAAAATAATAGTAATTACTTTTATTCACTAGGCTTTTAGTCTGGCCTACTCCTCTATTTTCCCCTTTTCCCTCATAGGCCAGCAGAGGCAGGGACAGTAGATTTCAGACTTCTTAGAGAACTATTTGCAGAGCTTTCCCATTCTTCATGTATTCCTCTTCTTTTCAGTTTTTTTTCATTTGCATATTGATGCACTGGTACTTTTTGAGAGGGTTGGTTATATTTATGTACTCTGATGATGTGATTGAGATTGTATTTTTCACGAGACATGTGTATTTGGTTTTTAAGACATATTTGGTTTTTATGACTTATTTTCTGGAGCAATGAAGTTACCGTTTAAATGTTTCCACCATTATTATTTATTTGCTTGTGAGTCTTAGTCTCTATAAAGTTTTTGCTATACCTAGAACGCACCACATCTTTTAGTGTGTCCTTTTTGGGTATACTATTGGGTGTGTGGTGTTTCACTTGGTATCAGAGCCTAAGGTTATAGTATTCTTAAAAACTTGTTTTATAAGTAAAATATTTTTCAGAAATTAACCTTTTTTTAAAGTATTTTTCAAAAAGAAACATGATTTTTCAAGTGTAAGAGAGTTTCTGTAAAAATCCTCTCAATGTCTTGTTCAATCTTCTTTCGATTTTTTCGAGCCTAAATTCTCTTTTCTTTGCATAGAATGGTGGATGCCCCTAATCTTTCAAAGGGTACCCAAATCCCAGGCTGGTTTCGTAGATACCTCCAAGCTACTACACCAGAGGTGTAAGGGCAAGCACCTGACGCAGCACATGTAACAATCCGAAATTTAACCCATAATAATTAATTTTTTAATTAATAAAATGATAAAATAACTTTGTGAAATTATCTGAATTGAGCCACGGAAGTTGCACCGTTGTGTTCGTGGTAATTTTTTGGTCGGTTTTCATATATAAACATTAGAATCCGAGCTAATATGAGCAGGATACGAGATGAACAAGAAATCGAAAAAAATAAAAAAATAAAAATATATATTGGGCTAGGACGACGTAACCATGCCCTAGTTCGACCGACCGGTCGAGCTAGGAGCAGGGGCAGTCGACTCGCCTTGGGTAATGAATGAAGGAATTTTTCCTTCGTTCCTGTAACGTTCATGGCCAATTTTTTACTTTATTTTCGTTCTTTCAGCTCATATGGTCACTTCATAGTTCTGATGGCTCCTATTCAGCCTATGATGTGGTTGCATCCTATTCAATCCCTAAATCTAACGGTCTGAGATCCACTTCTACCTTTATAAATAAGACCCTATGCCCAACACCTTTTCTCATTCTAAGATTTTCTCCAATTCCCTAAGCGGAATAATTTTCCAAAGATAAAATCGTTTTAAATTAAAATATTTAACAACCCAAGTGGATCCAGAAAGACCTAAAAGGAATAGCCTTGGACCACAGGTGAGTGATTGTAATTATTTTAGCTTTCTTTAAGGTAATTTAAAATAATAGGGTTTCCAATAGTTGTAGTTTTACTACGATTTTTGGATAACATTTTAGCAGTTCTATTTATAGTTTTTTTAAGAATTGTTTTTAGTCTATTTCTTTCTAGCTATTCTTATCGGTTAATTTTAGCTTATTTCTATTTATAGCTTTTCCATTTATTTATGTTTGATTTATAGTATTTTAGTTTATTTACTATTATTTATGCGTTATTTACATCTTCTTCCTATAATTTGGATTTCCTTCTATTTTCAATTTTCTTTTATTTCTCATTCTTCTTCACGTATGGATTAAAATAGATTAAACGAAAATATGGAATAAAATGATAAGAATACTGAAATAATGGAAGATAAGATGTAAATTGTAAAGAGTGTAAAAATTGAGCCCAATTATGACAATAATGTTGGAATTGGACTAATTAAAGATAACTGGCCTAGTTATAACTTAGAATTATAACTAAAAAGAGTATAAGATAAATGTAACAGCCCGCTATTTTCAGCCATTCGTATCCACACATGCCGGAATTGAATCGCTCAAAATACCGCGTTGTAAATAAATTTGGAGCAAATGAAATACAATCACAGAATCACAGACACAGAAATACCAGAATAACTCGCGGCGGAAACTGACATACCATAGTAGTTCATGAAGCTACTATAACAAACTCTCAAATGAATACATAATATCAGTCTAAAAAACATATACAACAGAAATCTCAAATACATAGAAGTTTATAAATACCAGAGCTGAAATAGAACAACTGAAACTGAAAAGGAATAGATAACTAGACAAACAGAATCTCCAGCGATTCCTAGCTCCAGAAAAGAAATCCAAAGCTAAGCTGTAAATACTCAGGCTGACCCGAGCGTAGAGTAAAATACAAAACATTCGAGTTAGGACATATATATACTTATAAAATGTAAACCAACTCAAGTGAACTGTAATAAAGATACAAGTAACTTAAAGGATGCCTGGGACCTCCCATCCTCTAAGGATCCGTTAAACTATAAATTAAATACATCCCGTGGTTAAAATTCAAAAGTGTTATTTTATACTTCTAAATCAAATATCAATTTCAAAATTCAATATCATTTCAAATTCATTTCAAATATCAAAATATCATATCTTTCCAAAACCACATTCATTTTATTTAATTTAAATATCCTTCCAAGTCACATTTCAAAATGGTTTATATTTCAAATCAAATTACTTCATTCAAACCATTAAAATTTGAAGTCATTATATTTAAAATCAAATATTTAATTCCAAAAATTTTAGCCTTTCCAAAGTTCATTTATTCACTTAAATTTATTAAACGGTGAAAATTCAACTTTCACGGCACTTAGAAAATGCTACGGAAAGTTATGTTTAAAGACAATTCAATTAGCAAAAGACAGCATGTAAAATGCTGTAATAGGTTTAGATTTCAATTAAAACTTTAGTTAAATCAAGCAACTACAACACTTACAAAGTGCTGTAATAGCTCTTGGTTTATTTAAGCCATTTAGTTCATTTCTATCAATTACAGCATTTACAAATGCTGTAATATCCTTTACATTAGAAATAATAACATTTCAAAAATGCTGTTAATTAAATTCCAAATATTCAATATAATTTTACAAACAATTAAATTTTATTTAAACCATTTTAAAATTATAAAATCATATATTTCACTTTTAAAACAATTATTTAAATACCCTTATATTCATGATTTTATAAGGCTAAATTTTCATTCAAAATCAATATTTAATAATAATCCACATATTAAATTCACACATTCAATTTCAATTCTTTAAATTATTTTTTTTAGCTTAACACTTAAGTTTAAATTTCCAAATATAACTTATTTTTCCTCTTTATTTACTTAACTTAAAATTCACCTTTAAACAAATTCACAAATTTCCAATTTAATATATATTTCAAAATTCAACTTAATATTCATTCATTTAACATTTTTACTTTATTCAAAAATCATTAATACTTTATAAAAATCATTTTAAATTTATTTTAAATCAAATTTTACATTTATTTATCATATTTTCCTACTTAATTTAAATTCCATTTATAACCAAGTCAAAATTTCCAAGATAACTTATATTTCAAATTTCTAACTTTACCATTAATTTATTTCATTTATAAATTTTTAGAAAATCAATAATACATTACAATTTTTTTTAATTAAGTTTTAAATCAAAATATTATAATATTTACATTTCTAAAATACTTTAAAAATTTTAGGAAAATATATTTTAACCACGGGTCTGTATAAAATTTTCTAGCCTACGTAAAGTGATACAGATAATATATCATTTCAATCCGTAATTTACAAAGAAAACCCGGGTTTTATCATTTCAAACCCACAGCCCCAAGTAAATGAAAATAATTAAAAAAATCATTCAGGCCTATCATTTCAGCCCATAACGATTTTTCCCTATTCTAAAGTCCGTTCGGGTATGTATCATTTCAACCCATAGTGATTCTAATCTAAAGGGAACTTGCAGTGTGATAAACTGATATAAATAACAGAATAGTATTAAATAACAGTAACAGATGATATAATAGGTAAATAAGCATGGGTGAATATCATATGATCATAAAATAGCAGATATAACATGGTGATATGTTTTACAGATTCAAATATGATCGGTTTATTAGTCATATAAGTATAAATACTGTCTGGTGAGAATTACTCACATGTATAGTTGGAAATGACAACCAAATGTACAAACAAGGAACTTCAAAGGCACGATAACACAAAAATGATTTGAGAGTGGGAGAGTCAAAGCTAATTGCCTTGTTACATATTAAATAAAACAAATACAAACATGAAATTTCAACCAAACTATTTATAAACAGTACTAGGAATAAATACACAACTCAAAGCTAACGCTTTTGCACTTGCATTCAACAACATATGCTTCAGCCATAGGCTTGAAAAGCACTGTTATAGGATGGATTTGGATCAGTTTTTGCTCAGGTTAAGGTCATATAGGTCGGCCATAACAATATATGAAGTAGTAGAGAGCTATGTGTGCATGAACACATAAATTCAAGGCAACTACATGGATTTCAATGCAACAATGGCTTCGATAAAACTAACAAATTTACTTCTTAGCTGCTTCGTACATCTATCAACAATATGAAGTGGCTTACTCTCAACAGTCAGATTAGGCTCAATATCCCAACCATCAAGAGCAGAAGGCTGAACAAAAGAGATAGGTCAAGAAGATACCAGAGAAAATGTGAGACGTGGAATACATCATGCACTCCAAAATGCTTCTTGGGAAAATCCAAATGATAAGCCAAAGAGCCAATTCTTTCCACAATATGGAAAGGATCCTTGAAGAGGAAGAGGGTAGAAATAGCTAGAAGGAAGAATAGGTTGAAAGCAAAAGAATGAACCATATAAATTTCAATTAAAATTTTATAACATTTTAAACATTTAATAATATAATGAATAGTCATTTGATTCAAATCTGATAGTTCGAAGTAAACAATATTTAAAACATTTTAAATTATTTAGAAAAGCAAAATAAATGATAAAAATATCCTTTATATAATACTTTATCAAAATACTTTTATAACTCGATGTCTTAACAAGTTTACTTTCGTTTCTGTAGACTCTGACCATGCGTTGATTAGGCGCAAAGCTAGAATTCTCCAGGTACTTAATAGACTTGTTTCAACACCCAGTGAAAATACTGGAAAACCTTTTAAAAACAACAGATATGGAAAGCACAATCCAAACAAATCAATCAAACCAAACATGTCGATCATTGATCGCGGATACACAATGGTTACACGTAGATTCCCTAGGAAACATCCGTACCCGTAGGCTGACTACCGCAGCCCTGCGATTACGCCATGAAGACTGGTAGTACCGCAAATACACAATGGTTACGCCTGGATCCCCTAGGAAACATCCGTACCCTTAGGCTCTCGTAGCCAGCGGAGTTCACTACTACTACGACCTACATAGATCGTTGGATACACAATGGTTACGCCTGGATTCCCCAGGAAACATCTGTACCCCCAGGCCATCTCAGCCAGGCGAATTACGCTATGCCGTCGCAAACATAAGACCATGGAGATCGCCATGGAATTCGATATACACTCGAGTATCATATCCGAAAAACCCAAATCAGAGAGAATAATATCGATAGAATGAATCCACAGTGTGGCCACAAAGAGGATATCAAGCAGAAGGCACTTTCCTTATCTTTACTTCGAAAATATGTATCATATAGTACCTTTCAAAATCACTTTAAAATATCATACTTATATAAAGTCCATTATATATAAGATTTCATTTCAAATCGAATACTTCCCAAAATCAATGGTATATCAAATCATACTTACATAGACTTCGATTATATAAGATTTCAATTTACAAGTTGAGTACCTTTACAATCAATAGTTTTCAAATCACTCTTATATAGACTTCGATTATATAAGATTTCAATTTACAAGGTAAGTACCTTTACAAATCAATAGTTTTCAAATCACTTCATACTTACACAAATCAATTTTATATAAGTTCGATAACTCAAAAATCAAAGTATTTAAATAAACAAGGTTCTCAATTTCAAACCATTTCAATATCAATTCAGTTTCAAAATCATATATGATTTCGCCAAATCATTTCTTCCTAATTACATATTTTCAGTTTCAAAGTTTCTTAAAATAATAGATTTAGAAAACAATCCAAATTTCCAAATCAACAAAATTTATGTCAAACAAATTCATTTCCATTTCAAACATATATTCACTTTCAAAAATCATAATACTTTCAAAGTTATAAATCTTTCGAAATCAAAATACTTGAAATCATTACACCTTGAAAATCATAACCTTTCGAAATCATACATTTGAAATCATAAAACATTCCTTTAATTCTTTACATTCACAAATTTATTCAATTAAACCCAAATCTAAAATTTCCAAATTTTAGTTCAATTCAAACCATCAGTTTCAATTCAATTTAGTTTTCCAAAAAACCATTTCAAATATTATCAAATTTCAAATAAAGATTTGATCCATAAAATAAACTATTCAATCTTTAATATATTTCAAAGCTTATATATACCATATTCCAAAACTAAATTTTATAGTTTCATATATCTCAAATTTCACTTAATTATTACTTAGTTTTGAAATATTAATTTCACAAATACTTCATTTTTAATTAAACTCAAATTACAAGTAAACTAAATATCCTTTCATACAAATATAAACTTCAAATATTCCTTTATCAAAATCAATTATCATTTCAAATTCACATTCTTTATAAAAAAAAGATTAAATCATTCCAAACCATTTCAATCATCAAAATATCTAAAATGGTTACTAAGTTTAAAATCATTTCTTTTTAAAACCTTCAAACTAGTTATTTCTATATGAAAAATCCAATTTACCATTGGAAAGATTATTATTCTATATATGTACTTTGTTAAAAACATTTAAAATCTTTATTTCATACCAGTATAATTCAAAATAGTCTTATTTATTTCACTCAACAAACAGTTTCAAACTTATATAAATCATATTACTTTATACTTTAATCACACAAAACTAAACTTATATTCTTTATCAAATACCTATACCTTTCAAAATTTCTTAGCTTTGAAAAGTTAACCTTGATTTGGAAGTGCTCGAACCTTCAAAATAGTCGAAGAAATCATATTTTCAATTTAAGAGTTAGAAATCACTAACAAATCAGTAAACCAATTACAAAAGATAGGTTTATACCAAAACAAACCTGAATCTTGAGGACTGAACACCGGCTTACTTTACATCATTTCAAATATATATATATATATATATATATATATATATATATATATAAACACACACACACACATATATATCTTTCGAATATCAAACCATACTTCAAAATCTGAAATCAAAATTTGGTTTCACAAAATCATTCACATAGTAAAGCTACTTGAGTGGCCTCACCCCCACTTCGAAACTCGAAAATCAATGTCGATGATGCATGCTTTCATCATCGAAATTATTTTCCAACGACATAAGTGGGTTCTGGACTTTTATTTTCTTGAAACTTCTTTGAAATCTCTTCGAAATCATTGGAATTCATTCGAATACATTTGAAACATTGCTTATTCAGAAAATATCTTTAAACATATTATAATTATATTTTCCAAAATCTTAAAACCGATTTCAAAACACCAGAGTTCAATTTCCTCGAAATTCAAATTCAAAACCCTTCAGTTATAAATCATTTTTATATAAGTCAAATTCTTATAAAATTTTAAAATTTTCAAATCCTTTCATAATTTCAATTTTTCATTTAAAAGATATATAGTCCTTATCGAAAACATTACACCTTTTTTTATACAAACTAGGATCATCCTTATCAATATAATAATTTCGATGTTTGCAAAATTTCAAAATACAACCAAACACAACTTTCCAAAGAATGATTCAAGGATGAATTTCCAACAAACATATATTCAATTTTAGAGGAACTCTAATCAAATAGAATTCTGGTTTGAAGATAAACTCGAACGAAGATAAGATAATTTAGTTACCAAATAGAAGATGGATAAGCCTTTATAAATCGCGGGCGACCTTAACTGGTCAACCGTGACTTCATGAATATAATCAATTCAGAAATCTAAGGCAAATCAACATTCGATCGCCAGAGATAGAATACAGGTAGAGTAGGAGATAGATTGCATCGTAAACGAGAATATAGAAATCTCCAGTAAATCAATGCCAAATTGTAAAGGAGTTTCACCCCTTTACATATCATTCAAAGACTTGCGAAATCACCAATCTTTAGAGAGGTCATTCCAAAGTGGAGTTATGGAATGCCGCAAAATCAAAAGGGTAAAATAGAGAAGACAAGACTGGATTTCAAAACAATTAGGAGCATTCCAAAGTTCAA
Source organism: Allium cepa (assembly GCA_030765085.1). Classification (NCBI taxonomy): domain Eukaryota; kingdom Viridiplantae; phylum Streptophyta; class Magnoliopsida; order Asparagales; family Amaryllidaceae; genus Allium; species Allium cepa. The sequence goes on from CM060928.1 coordinate 208,751,678, forward strand.
GGAATCTTAATCGATAAGAATCCTAACCAAGAGATTTTTAACAAGGTGGATACAGAAGGAATGAAGTTTAGAGAATCTTGGTCTCAAAATAAGAATTTTTTTATACAAAATACTCTTTGAAAATCCTTTAAAAATCATTTGGAAATTATTTTATACTTCGAAAATATGTTCCCTCACAAAGAAAGGATTACGAGATTGATTTCACACATTCTAGGGTATTTCTACCCTATGATTTCACACATTCTAGGGTATTTCTACCCTATCTCTAATGAGTTTTTGCTCCGCAGGCTAAGGTTTGCTTAAAATCAAAGCTCTGATACCAACTGTAACTGCCCGCTATTTTCAGCCATTCGCATCCACACATGCCGGACTTGAATTGCTCAAAATACCGCGTTGTAAATAAATTTGAAGCAAATGAAATACAATCACAGAATCACAGACGCAGAAATACCAGAATAACTCGCAGCGGAAATTTAAATACCACAGTAGTTCATGAAGCTACTATAACAAACACTCAAACAAATACATAATATCAGTCTGAAAAACATATACAATAGAAATCTTAAATACTTAGAAGTTTATAAATACCAGAGCTGAAATAGAACAACTGAAACTGAAAAGGAATAGATAACTAGACAAGCAGAATCTCCAGCGATTCCTAGCTCCAGAAAAGAAATCCAAAGCTAAGCTGTAAATACTCGGGCTAACCTTAGCGTAAATTAAAACACAAAACACTCGAGTCAGGACATATATATACTTATAAAATGTAAACCAACTCAAGTGAACTGTAATAAAGATACAAGTAACTTAAAGGATGCCTGGGACCGCCCATCCTCCAAGGATCCGTTAAACTATAAATTAAATACATCCCGTGGTTAAAACTCAAAACTGTTATTTTATACTTCTAAATCAAATATCAATTTCAAAATTCAATATCATTTCAAATTCATTTCAAATATCAAAATATCATATCTTTCCAAAGCCACATTCATTTTATTTAATTTAAATATCATTCCAAGTCACATTTCAAAATGGTTTATATTTCAAATCAAATTACTTCATTTAAACCATTAAAATTTGAAGTCATTATATTTAAAATCAAATACTTAATTCTCGAAATTTTAGCCCTTCCAAAGTTCATTTATTCACTTAAATTTATTAAACGGTGAAAATTCAACTTCCACGACACATAGAAAATGTTACGGAAAGTTATGTTTAAAAACAATTCAATTAGCAAAAGACATCATGTAAAATGCTGTAATAGGTTTAGATTTCAATTAAAACTTTAGTTAAGTCCAGCAACTACAACACTTACAAAGTGCTGTAGTAGCTCTTGGTTTATTTTAGCCATTTAGTTCATTTCTATCAATTACAGCATTTACAAATGCTGTAATATCATTTACATTAGAAATAATAACATTTCAAAAATGCTGTTAATTAAATTCCAAATATTCAATATAATTTCACAAACAATTAAATTTTATTTGAATCATTTTAAACTTATAAAACCATATATTCCACTTTTAAAACAATAATTTAAATACCCTTATATTCATGATTTTATAAGGTTAAATTTTCATTCAAAATTAATATTTAATAATAATCCACATATTAAATTCACACATTCAATTTTGATTCTTTAAATTAAATTTTTTTAACTTAACACTTAAGTTTAAATTTCCTAATATAACTTATTTTTCCTCTTTATTTACTCAACTTAAAATTCACCTTTAAACAAAATTCACAAATTTCCAATTTAAGATATATTTCAAAATTCAACTTAATATTCATTCATTTAACATTTTAACTTTATTCAAAAATCATTAATACTTTATAAAAATCATTTTAAATTCATTTTAAATCAAATTTTATATTTATTTATCATATTTTCCTACTTAATTTAAATTCCATTTATAACCAAATTAAAATTTCCAAGATAACTTATATTTTAAATTTCTAACTTTGCCATTAATTTATTTCACTTATAAATTTTTAGAAAATCAATAATACTTTACAAAAATATTTTTAGTTAAGTTTTAAATCAAAATATTATAATATTTACATTTCTAAAATACTTTAAAAATTTTAGAAAAATATATTTTAACCATGGAACTGTATAAAATATTCTAGCCTAGGTAAAGTAATACAGATAATATATTATTTCAATCCGTAATTTACAAAGAAAACCCGGGTTTTATCATTTCAAACCCACAGCCCCAAGTAAATGAAAATAATTAAAAAAATCATTCAGGCCTATCATTTCATCCCATAACGATTTTTTCCTATTCTAAAGTCCGTTTTGGTATGAACCCATGGTGATTCTAATCTAAAGGGAACTTGCAGTGTGATAAACTGATAAAAATAACAGAATAGCATTAAATAACAGTAACAGATGATATAATAGGTAAATAAGCATGGGTGAATATCATATGATCATAACATAGCAGATATAACATGGTGATATGTTTTACAGATTCAAATGTGATCAGTTTACTAGTGATACATGTATAAATACGGTCTGGTGAGAATTACTCACATGTATAGCTAGAGATGACAACCAAATGCATAAACAAGGAACTTTAAAGGCATGATAACACGATAATGATTTGAGAGTGAGAGAGCCAAAGCTAATTGCCTTGTTACATATCAAACGAAACAAATACAAACATGAATTTTCAACCAAACTATTTATAAACAATACTAGGAATAAATACACAACTCAAAGCTAACGCTTTTGCACTTGCATTCAACAACATATGCTTCAGCCGTGGGCTGGAAAAGCACTATTATGGGATGGATTTGGATCAGTTTTGGCTCAGGTTAAGGTCATATAGGTCGGCCATAACAATATATGGAGTAGTAGAGAGCTATGTGTGCATGAACACATAAATTCAAGGCAACTACATGGATTTCAATGCAACAATGGCTTCGACCATGACATGATTGGGCATGGCCAGGTCTGGGAAGATCATCTACAGGTGTTGCAGAGGTCCTAGGCTCAGGTTGTGGCTAGTGGTGGTGGTGTATGGTCGGCCAAAGTGGTGGTTGAAGTGGTGGAGACAAGGAGAGCTCGGCTAGCATGGATAAAGTGGAGTTTGTGTCAAAATTTTGGTGGATCTTCACATAAATGGTCTCGGCCATGGAAGGTCGGTGGAGTGGAGGAGATGGTGGATGGAGTAGGTGGTGGTGGAGGCGGCCAAAGTGCTGGAGATGGAGGGGCCGAACTACATAAGATGAATGCAAGTGCAAAAATCAAATAAATCAAGTAGAAAAATGGAAAAGAATGAAAGTTTTTACCAAAATTTCCTCCTGGATGATGGCCGAATTTTTTTCTAGGGTTTGAGATAAAATTTTCATATGAGAAGGAGTGAAATGGTCGGCTGAAGCAAAGAGCATAAGGCAGCAAATTGAATTGATGCATTGATTGGTGAAAAGGTGACTAGAATATGAAAAGGTTAAGCACATAAAAGGTCACAAACTATTCAAATTTCCTTAATTCTTTTTCTAATTTTTAATACATGAAAAATACTTATAAATAAAGATAAAAATAAAAAAATAAAATGCATGCATAAAAATAAATAAATAAATTTTATTTAAATATAATTAAATGAAGAAAATAGCAAAACATACGAAACTAGGTTTTAAAATTGAAAATAAATACACTAAGCTTTGGAAAAATTATAACATCACTTTAAAAATGTTTTAAAATAAAATATATATCTAACATGTCATGTAACACATATTAGAACTTGATTTGACAAATAAAAATATTATTTATATTAATTAAAATAGATAATTTTATTAAATAAATCAATTTACATCCAATATTGTAAAAAGCACAACTTTCACAATATAAATCGGATTTCAACGAAACAAAAAACAGTATTCTTGAAATTTAATTTATTTTTATAATGAAAGATAAAATTTAAGAATTCAAATATTTAAATTCAAAATCTAAAAGTCAAAGTTTGACCAATTTGACGAAAATCCACATTTTCTGGAAATATTCAATTTATTCAGTTTGAAATTATAATTCACACAAAAATCAAAATATATTATGAAAATAATAAAATTTATTCATTTTTAATAAATATAATAATTTTTTTAAATTAGGAGTTTCAATTTAAATAATTAAATAAACAAGTAAAATAATCATAAAATACTGGGTTGTTACACTCTCCCTCAATCAAACCTTTTCGTCCTCGAAAAGAACGAACAAGGAAAATAAGGAAAAGCAAGATAGACAACAAATAGTACCTGGCAAAACAATTTCGGATTCGAAGCACAAATGCTCTCCTCTTTTTCCCGGGTACAATCTCGATCATCAGTACCCCATCGTACTTCGATCAAACTAACAAATTTTCTTCTTAGCTGTTTCGTACCTCTGTCAACAATACGAAGTGGCTTACTCTCGACAGTCAGATTAGGCTCAATATCCCACCATCAAGAGCAGAAGGCTGAACAAAAGAGATAGGTTGTAACAACCCGCATATTTATCGATTGTATATTTAAATATTTTATTTAAATATTTCATCGTTCGTCGGATTTTAGTCCGAAAACCTACTTTTTGCAAACAGTCGAATTGAGACTCGAGACCCCTTCCATTGAGATCAAAATGTCGTTTGCAAGCTTTTTGAGTATAAGCTTCAATATGATTGGAGTTAGTCGAGTTTTGCTACTTTTTCACTTTGGGTTTGAGTTTGGGTTTCAGCCCAATGTTCCACCTTAACTCTAGCTCCACTCCAACTCTTCATTTCTTCATTTCATATTCCTAACACTTCAAGCTAAAGTAAAAATGGTGGAAGAGAGTGGAAATTAGATACTCCAAGCCCTAGTTTTCATTGCAAATCCAAGATCTAGCTCCAAATTCTAAGAGAACCCATTGGTAAGCATCTCCTTCATCTTCCCCAACTCATTCTCTCTTTGATTTGAGAGAATTCCTAAACCGAATTTGGGAAATATTTCTCTTTTAAGCTTAGAATCAAGCTTCTTGAGTTGGGATTGAAGGTGGTTGATCTTCCTTTGCTTTAGAGCTTCTTCTTCAATTGTTTGGGTTCAAAGGTGAGATTTTTATCTCACATCTATGCTTATGATTATCTTCGATTGTTAGGTATGAATTCCTAACACATATTCATGTGCATTTGATTTTGGTTTGAATTGGTTTGGTGTATATTCCAATTTTTGGTGTTTTGAAATCAAAATCTATGAAAATCCTTTTATGGATATCTTAACATGTTTTGGTGACGTATCGAAGAGCCATAAGGGCCGGGTAGTCGATTGGCATAAACCCCTAGCGCCACTGCTCGAATTCGGTTGCGAATTGGTTGGGTTTGCACATCTTGTGCAAAGGCAGGGAAAACTGCCTTAGCTCCAGTCAGTCGACTGGAATTCTTGGTCAGTCGACTGGCTGAAGCTAATAAGCAGGGTGAAGGCTTCCTACAGAGCCTTGGGGGCTCTGTTTACTGCAGTCAGCCGACTGACTCACTGAGTTCAGTCGACTGACCTACATCCCGAGAGTTTTTTGGGACTGTGATCAGTCGACTGAACGCAGTGAGTCAGTCGACTGACCTGCTCCTATATGCCTAGTATGCTTATTTTTGCCTATTTTTGCTTGTGATTCCAATTTTTATCGATTTGTTTTGATTTCTAGTTGATGCTATCAATTATTCGACTTTGATGACTTCTATTTGGAATTTTCGGAAATATCCATTATGATGGATGGATTTGATATCGATTTATTGGAATTAATTCACGTCTTCGTATGTGAATTTTTACGATTGATTGTTTTCTACAATCATTTCTGTGATTTGTCACTTTAAAAATATAAAGGTTTCAATACTAGTAGTAAATATTAAAACTCTTTCAACAAAGCGATTTCAAAACTATTTTAATTACAAAGCTCTTTTCTTCAACCATTTTCCAATCTACTACTATATACAAGCCTTTACCTCACTCGTATGAGAAATCTAATTAAACGGCTTAGTAAAACGAGTGGTATGAAACGCTTGCGTTTACTTCGTCGGTTAATTCTTGGACTTGTTCGATTGAAATCCTTGTGACAATTTTCTAGTGGAGATCTACAATTTGTTCGTGAATATTTAAGTTAAGCTAGTGGTTATGGGACATGAAGCTAAGCTCATATATTTACTAGCTTACTTTAATTGACACTTCTCTTTGATCATGACGATCATTTTAAGATTTAGACTAGCAATTGTGCGTTGTCTCTTTGTTTGCCGGGTTAGACTTGACCCCGTTTCTGTGTGATTTCGACTCACACATGTGGGGTAGCTCCCGTTGGCCTTTGGGCCGTTCGTGTGTCAAAAATTAATGGCTAGCTACCATGAGATAGCTTCTCGTTCGTGTGATACATATGTTGGTGAGCTTTAATGCTCCCGTTCGTGTGATAGGCCTCCCCCTTTCTTGTGATTTCTGGATTTCGTGTGTTGAATTTTGGAATTTATGCTTCACCTATTTTTGTGATTTCTATTGATATGATTTATCAATTTTTGTGCATTGGTGAATTCGTGTGTCATTGACTTGTTGTGAATACAAGTTTTGGGTATGAAACCCTTTTTGGATCTTTGTGAAGATTTTTGTGATATTGATTAATCTCATGTTGAGTTTCAATTTCATACTTATAGTAGTATGCCATTATGGATATTATATGTTTATGCCATATCTCTTATTCTATATCATGTCATCTGATAGCTAGACTGATCCGTTTGTTATTTTCTTATTAAATAATACTCGGGTCAGACCGAGATGTTACAGGTGCTTCTGCATGACTTCTCCCTTGGGATTCATTACTCTGACTTTTGGCTAACCGCATAGATTGGCATTTTTTGTTGCTTACACTTGAGATATAGACTCATAGTTGTATTCTTTTGTATAGCACGTGTTGCTATTCTTCTGTATTATTGTGGATCTTTCTGACCACTACTCTGATGAACACTTTCTTGTGTTTTATATATATATATATATATATATATATATATATATCCATATCTTCTTCCCCCTTTGTGATATGGATGTCTGTGACTGATTTCTGTTATGTTTATTTCTATATTTGTTTCCGAAGATTTTATATAGCCATTGTGTGATAGCTTTGAGTTTGTATCGGTATGTTGGATTTCCTCCTTAATTGATATATATATATATATATATATATATATATATACACACTCTACTATCTGACATATCGGTGCTCGCACAAAGATATTACACGGATGGTCGCTCCTCAACAGCCTTATTCTCCATGCTAGTTGACAACATTACTCTGTAGTGTTCTTGGCTAACGTGGGTATAGAGGTGGGGCGTCAAAGCTTGGTATCAGTGCCAAACTTCGAAACAATGTAGAATAATCTAGCAAGGATCATGTCCTAAGTCTTTCTTAGGAGTTGTGCTTTAGGATTTTATTCGGGTGTCCGTACCGTTCAATCCTATTTTCTTTAATGATTCCTTGTTTTATCATCATGATTGTTGATATTCATTCTAAGAATAACTTTTTTTCTTCTTATTTTCTTTCTTTCTTAAAGAAAAGAAATGGTTGGTTCTGGCAATCCTAGCACTGGTCAATCCAGTAGTCCTTCTCTGGATGGCGCATTCATGTCTGTCCAACAACTTTTGAATCTTGTAAAGAATCAAGAATTTATCTATGCATTGTGTAAGAACCCCGAGATGATTCTACCTTTGAAACTTGAAGTTCCTTTCGATCAGCTTGTGGATATCCCTCTTCGATATGAAGAGGTTGGTAAAGGAAGTGATAGTGATATTAGGATTTCCAAGACGAGGCATATTATGTTCAAAAGCCCTAATCCCAATAAGAGACTGAAGCAAACTACTTCTGTAGCAAAGACTCCAATCCCTAATCGTGGAGGATGCTACAATTGTAATTCTAAGGACCACTATGCAAGGGAGTGCCCGAAACCTCTCTTTTGCCGTTATTGCAAAAGTTCGGGACATCTTATATCTGCTTGCCCCATTCTTCAAAGCAAGAAGAGGGTGGAACAAGAAACTTAGGTAGACAAGACTCCTACCCCAACTCGTAAACAATGATACAATTGTGGTTCCACGGACCATTATGTAATTAAGTGCCCGAAACCCCTTTATTGTCGCTATTGCAAAGACTCGGGTCATCTTTTATCTACATGTCCCAAACTTTTGAACAAGGACATGAGAAAGCTAAATATTGTGCAAGCCCCTAGCAATACTTCTCTGGGTCAAGGTATTTCTCATTCAATCCTTGATGACATTCGCTTTGTGATTTTCTTGTTCGTGTTCTTTTTGATATGGGTTCCATCTCACTATTTTATATCAAAAGAACTTGTTGATTCTTTTCCTTTAAACAATTTTGGGATTGATGTCTTCCTTGAGAATTACGAATCCGGATGGTAGATCCGCAACACTCAATTTGCTTTTTATTGATGTCAAAATTATTTTATGTGATATTTCTGTCCGAGCCGATTTTTACTTAGGCTTCGGAATCGATTTTTTGGAAAGGATTGGCTTATTGCAAAGCCCATATCCTATTTTCCGTGAGAACTTATCATCTTCGACATCTTTTTTAATCTGTTAAGCAGGTTTCTATTTTTCTTTGTGATTCCGATTTCAAATTTTTGGTGACATTGATTTTTATTCTTTAAACCCTCATGATGAGGAAAGTTTTACTTCTCTCATCTAAATAGTTTGTGAAATTTTCTGGTTTATTTGAACTTGTCTTAGGATTATCACCTAAGCAATATCTTGTGTGGTGATAAGGTCTTCTCAGCTCGACCTTGCCACCGATTTTCATTTGACTACGAGTTGCGTGAGTTAGCATTCCACTTACGCACTCTGCACTCGTTATGATTCTTATGAATGACTTATTATGTCATTCAGTTTGCCCATCTTGTTTCATCCATTTTATAAATCGAGTATTCTATGAATATCTCGATAACTTCATTTTTGTATTTATTGATTTTGGATGAAAATAGAAATTTAAAATTTTGTAAATCTTTTTCATAAGATTTATTTATAAGTACAATTTGATTTTGCTCTTAATCGAGCAAAGAATATTCTTAAAGGTTTTTAAGAAACATTCATATAGAAGATGATTTTGTGATTGTATTGCCCATTGAGTGCTTTAAGAATTCTGGTCGATGCGCTTGATCAAAGTTATCGATAGGAATTTCCTAAACGCTTTGATGAGACAATCAGACACGATATATTGACTTGTAAAAATGCAAATTTTTCTAGAAAGATTATTACATAAAGATAAATGTAATTTTGAAAGTTCTAGCTTTTCGAGAAAGAAGACTATTTGAAAGAATTCTTTTCCGATACTCTTATTCTTGTGTTTCCCGAGGGGAACCAAGATTTTATATTTTGTACCAATGATAGACATATTGGTTTGGGTGCCGTCCTCTTGCGAAAGAGAACGTTCTACCACTTGTGCTTCTAAATCATTAAAGCCGATCAATACTAGGTGTGCCACTCATAATCTAGTGCTCGCGGTTGTTGTTTTCGCTTTTAGAGTATGGCATCATCATTTTTGGGGGAGAAATTTGTTCTCCACCTCGATCATAAATCTTTGGAATATTTATTTTCTCATTAGGAACTTTATGTCGACTCGAGTTCCTGGCACCTTATGATCTTAATATTCTTTGTATACTCCCGTAAGGGAAATCGCGTTGCCGATGCACTTAGTCGTAAGCAACAAGTGGTTGTTTCTGTGATGATATTCAAGTGAAATGATCTCGAGACTTTATCCACTTGTGAGATTCGAGATCGTGGATCCGATTTATGTTCATCTCTTGCTTTATGTAGCCTTGAAGCTCATCCTTCCCTTTTAGACCGCATTCTTGAAGCCCAAAGGTTAGATCCCGAATTGGCTCTTCTTAGCCAAAGTTGCTGGGATAATATTAATATTAAAGGATTGGGAGACTTCGATATTGATGTTCGTGGCGGTATTCGAATATTTGGTAGACTTATAGTGTCAAATACTTGTGATCTTCGTAAAGACATTTTAGAAGATTCTTATCGTTCTAAATTCACCATTCATCCCGGTAGTAGTAAAATGTACACGGATATGAAGCGGCTTTATTATTGGGAGGGAATGAAATCTGATATTACTAACTTTGTTAAGTGTTGCATGACTGGCCAACTCATTAAGGCCGAACATTAAAGGCCCGGTGGGTTATTGCAACCTTTAGAAATTCCAATTTGGAAGTGGGACCAAATTTCCATGGATTTTATAGATGGCCTTCCCCGTCCTCGTTCGGGTCATGATAGCTTATGGGTGATTATTGATAGACTTACTAAATCTGCCCATTTTATTCCCGTTCGGTCTAACCGAACCGTTCCTCTTTTGGCCAAACTCTTTGTTAAAGAGATTGTTAAATTACATGGAGTTCCTACTTCTATAGTTAGTGATCGTGATCCATTGTTTACTAGTGGATTTTGGAAGAGTCTTCAAAAAGCTTTAGGAATGAAGCTTAATTTTAGCACCGCTTATCACCCCCAGTCCGATGGACAAACCGAGCGTGTGAATCAAACTCTTGAAGATCTTCTTCGTGCTTGTGTGCTTGATTTCGGTGGAGGCTGGGAAGATCATATTCCTCTTGTTGAAATTTCCTATAATAATAGCTTCCAATCTAGCATTGGTATGGCACCTTTCGAGGCACTCTGTGGAAGGCCATGCCGATCTCCTTCTTGTTGGCTTGAAGCCGGTGAGAAGCTGGTTTTAGGTCCAGATTTTATTCGTGATTCCATAGAAAAGATTGAACTTATTCGACATAGGATGAAAGAAGCCCAGAGTAGATAAAAATCCTATGCCGATAACCGGAGAAGGAAATTAGAATTTTCTATGGGAGATCTTGTGTTCATTCGTGTTTCACCTATGAAAGGTGTTGTACGTTTCAGTCGATCGGGAAAGTTAGCGCCTCGATACATTGTGCCATTTCCTATCGCTAAACGTATTGGTTCCATGGCTTATCACCTATCATTAACGGCTCAGTTTTCTGCCATGCATGACGTGTTTCACGTTTCTCAATTACGGAAATGTCTTCGAGATTCCGATTATGTTCTTGAGCCCGGTGTTGTGGAAGAGATTGAAGTTTCACCTAATTTAACTTATGAGCAACATCCTATTCGTATCATTGCTTCGGAAGTCAAATGCCTTTGAAATAAAGATGTCCCGCTTGTAAAAGTTTTGTTCTTGGGAGTCGAGAGAGTTCATCGAGCGAACACATCCGGACTTACTTTTTCGTGCTCTTTGAGTGAACTTCTTACTTCAAACTTCTTTTGTGTTGAATATGCTTTTTGGCTTGTTACTATGTATCTTCTTCTTAAATATTACGAGGACGCAATTTCTTTAAGGAGGGGAGTCTGTAACAACCCGCATATTTATCGATTGTATATTTAAATATTTCATCGTTCGTCGGATTTTAGTCCGTAAACATACTTTTTGCAAATAGTCGAATTGGGACTCGAGACCCCTTCCATTAAGTTCAAAATTTCGTTTGCAACCTTTTTGAGTATAAGCTTCGATATGATTGGAGTTAGTCTAGTTTTGCTACCTTTTCACTTTGGGTTTGAGTTTGGGTTTCAGCCCAATGTTCCACCTTAACTCTAGCTCCACTCCAACTCTTCATTTCTTCATTTCATATTCCTAACACTTCAAGCTAAAGTAAAAATGGTGGAAGAGAGTGGAAATTAGATACTCCAAGCCCTAGTTTTCATTGCAAATCCAAGATCTAGCTCCAAATTCTAAGAGAACCCATTGGTAAGCATCTCCTTCATCTTCCCCAACTCATTCTCTCTTTGATTTCAGAAAATTCCTAAACCGAATTTGGAAAATATTTCTCTTTTAAGCTTAGAATTAAGCTTCTTGAGTTGGGAATGAAGGTGGTTGATCTTCCTTTGCTTTAGAGATTCTTCTTCAATTGTTTGGGTTCAAAGGTGAGATTTTTATCTCACATCTATGTTTATGATTATCTTCGATTGTTAGGTATGAATTACTAACACATATTCATGTGCATTTGATTTTGGTTTGAATTGGTTTGGTGTATATTCCAATTTTTGGTGTTTTGAAATCAAAATCTATGAAAATCCTTTTATGGATATCTTAACATGTTTTGGTGACGCATCGAAGAGCCATAAGGGTCGGGTAATCAATTGGCATAAACCCCTAGCGCCATTGCTCAAATTCGGTTGCGAATTGGTTGGGTTTGCACATCTTGTGCAAAGGCAGGGAAAACTGCCTTAGCTCCAGTCAGTCGACTGGAATTCTTGGTCAGTCGACTGGCTGAAGCTAATAAGCAGGGTGAAGGCTTCCTGCAGAGCCTTGGGGGCTCTGTTTACTGCAGTCAGTCAACTGACTCACTGAGTTCAGTCGACTGACCTGCATCTCGAGAGTTTTTTTGGGACTGTGATCAGTCGACTAAACTTAGTGAGTCGGTCGACTGACCTGCTCCTATATGCCTAGTATGCTTATTTTTGCCTATTTTTGCTTGTGATTCCAATTTTTATCGATTTGTTTTGATTTCTAGTTGATGCTATCAATTATTCGACTTTGATGACTTCTATTTGGAATTTTTGGAAATACCCATTCTGATGGATGGATTTGATATCGATTTATTGGAATTAATTCACGTCTTCGTATGTGAATTTTACGATTGATTGTTTTCTACAATCATTTCTGTGATTTGTCACTTTAAAAATATAAAGGTTTCAATACTAGTAGTAAATATCAAAACTCTTTCATCAAAGCGATTTCCAAACTATTTTAATTACAAATCTCTTTTCTTCAACCGTTTTCCAATCTACTAGTATATACAAGCCTTTACCTCACTCGTATGAGAAATCTAATTAAACGGCTTAGTAAATCGAGTGGTATGAAACGCTTGCGTTTACTTCGTCGGTTAATTCTTGGACTTGTTCGATTGAAACCCTTGTGACAATTTTCTAGTGGAGATCTACAATTTGTTTGTAAACATTTAAGTTAAGCTAGTGGTTATGGGACATGAAGCTAAGCTCATATATTTACTAGCTTACTGTAATTGGCACTTCTCTTTGATCATGACAATAATTTAGGATTTAGACTAGCAATTGTGCGATGTCTCTTTGTTTGCGGGGTTAGACTTGACCCCGTTTCTGTGTGATTTCGACTCACACATGTGGGGTAGCTCCCCATGGCCTTCGGGCCGTTCGTGTGTCAAAAATTAATGGCTAGCTACCATGAGATAGCTTCTCGTTCGTGTGATACATATGTTGGTGAGCTTTAATGCTCCCGTTCATGTGATAGGCCTCCCCCTTTCTTGTGATTTCTGGATTTCGTGTGTTGAATTCTGGAATTTATGCTTCACCTATTTTTGTGATTTCTATTGATATGATTTATCAATTTTTGTGCATTGGTGAATTCGTGTGTCATTGACTTGTTGTGAATACAAGTTTTGGGTATGAAACCCTTTTTGGATCTTTGTGAAGATTTTTGTGATATTGATTAATCTCATGTTGAGTTTCAATTTCATACTTATAGTAGTATGCCATTATGGATATTATATGTTTATGCCATATCTCTTATTCTATATCATGTCATCTGATATTTATAGCTAGACTGATCCGTTTATTATTTTCTTATTAAATAATACTCGGGTCAGACCGAGATGTTACAGGTGCTTCTGCATGACTTCTCCCTTGGGATTCATTACTCTGACTTTTGGCTAACCGCATAGATTAGCAGTTTTTGTTGCTTACACTTGAGATATAGACTCATAGTTGTATTCTTTTGTACAGCACGTGTTGCTATTCTTCTGTATTATTGTGGATCTTTCTGACCACTACTCCGATGAACACTTTCTTGTGTTAGTTATATATATATATATATCCATATCTTCTTCCGCCTTTGTGATATGGATGTCTGTGGCTGATTTGTGTTATGTTTATGTCTATATTTGTTTTCGAAGATTTTATATAGCCACTGTGTGATAGCTTTGAGTTTGTGTCGGTATGTTGGATTTCCTCCTTAATTGATATATATACACTCTACTATTTGACATATCGGTGCTCGCACAAAGATATTACACGGATGGTCGCTCCTCAATAGCCTTATTCTCCATGCTAGTTGACAGCATTACTCTGTAGTGTTCTTAGCTAGCGTGGGTATAGAGGTGGAGCGTCAAATAGGTCAAGAAGATACCAGAGAAGATGTGAGACGTGGAATCCATCATGCACTTCAGAATGCTTCTTGGGAAAATCCAAACGATAAACCAAAGAACCTATTCTTTCCGCAATGCGGAAAGGATCCTCGAAGAGGAAGAGGGTAGAAATAGATAGAAGGAAGAATAGGTTGAAAGCAAAAGGATGAACCATATTTTAAAACCATATAAATTTCAATTAAATTTTTCAACATTTTAAACATTTAATAATATAATGAATAGTCATTTGATTCAAATCTGATAGTTCAAAGTAAACAATATTTAAAACATTTTAAATTATTTAGAAAAGTAAAATAAATGATCAAAATATCCTTTATATAATACTTTATCAAAATACTTTTATAACTCGATGTCTTAACAAGTTTACTTTCATTCCTGTAGACTCTGGCCATGCATTGATCAGGCGCAAAGCTAGAATTCTCCAGGTACTTAATAGACTTGTTTCAACACCCAGTGAAAATACTGGAAAACCTTTTAAAAACAACAGATATGGAAAGTACAATCCCAACAGATCAACCAAACCAAACATGTCGATCATGGATCGCGGATACACAATGGTTACACCTGGATCCCCCAGGAAACATCCGTACCTGTAGGCTGACTACCGCAGCCCAACGATTACGCCATAAAGAATGGTAGTACCGCAAATACACAATGGTTACGCCTGGATCCCCCAAGAAACATCCGTACCCTTAGGCTCTCGCAGCCAGCGGATTTCGCTACTATTACAACCTACATAGATCGCAGGATACACAATGGTTACGCATGGATCCCTCAGGAAACATCCGTACCCCCAGGCCATCTCAGTCAGGCGAATTACGCTATGTAGTCGCAAACATAAGACCATGGAGATCACCATGGAATTCGATGGACACTCGAGTATCATATCCGAAAAACCCAAATCAAAGAGAATAATATCGATAGAATGAATCCACAGTGTGGCCACAAAGCGGATATCAAGCAGAAGGCACTTTCCATATCTTTACTTCGAAAATATGTATCATATGGTACCTTTCAAAATCACTTTCAAATATCATACTTATATAAAGTCCCTTATATAAAAGATTTCATTTCAAATCGAATACTTCCCAAAATCAATGGTATATCAAATCATACTTGCATAGACTTCGATTATATAAGATTTCAATTTACAAGTTGAGTACCTTTACAAATCAATAGTTTTCAAATCACTCTTATATAGACTTCGATTATATAAGATTTCAATTTACAAGTTAAGTACCTTTACAAATCAATAGTTTTCAAATCACTTCATACTTACACAAATCAATTTTATATAAGTTTGATAACTCCCAAATCAAAGTATTTAAATAAACAAGGTTCTCAATTTCAAACCATTTCAATATCAATTCAGTTTCAAAATCATATATGATTTCGCCAAATCATTTCTTCCTAATGACATACATTCAGCTTCGAAGTTTCTTAAAACAATAGATTTAGAAAATAATCCAAATTTCCAAATCAACAAAATTTATATCAAACAAATTCATTTCCATTTCAAACATATATTCACTTTCAAAAATCATAATACTTTCAAAGTTATAAATCTTTCGAAACCAAAATACTTGAAATCATTATACTTTGAAAATCATACATTCGAAATCATAAAACATTCCTTTAATTCTTTACATTCACAAATTTATTCAATTAAACCCAAATCTAAAATTTCCAAATTTTAATTCAATTCAAACCATCAGTTTCAATTCAATTTAGTTTTCCAACAAAACCATTTCAAATATTATCAAATTTCAAATAAAGATTTGATCCATAAAATAAACTATTCAATCTTTAATATATTTCAAAGCTTATATATACCATATTCCAAAACTAAATTTTATAGTTTCATATATCTCAAATTTTACTTCATTATTACTTAGTTTTGAAATATTCATTTCATAAATCCATCATTTTTAATTAAACTCAAATTACAAGTAAACCAAATATACTTTCATACAAATATAAACTTCAAATATTCCTTTATCAAAATCAATTATCATTTCAAATTCACATTCTTTATCAAAATAAAGATTAAATCATTTCCAAACCATTTCAATCATCAAAATATCTAAAATGGTTACTAAGTTTAAAACCATTTCCTTTTAAAACCTTCAAACTATTTATTTCTATATGAAAAATTCAATTTACCGTTGGAAAGATTATTATTCTGAATATGTACTTTATTAAAAAGAATTCAAATCTATATTTCATACCAGTATAATTCAAAATAGTCTTATTTATTTCACTCAACAAACAATTTCAAACTTATATAAATCATATTACTTTATACTTTAATCACACAAAGCTAAACTTATATTCTTTATCAAATACCCTATACCTTTCAAAATTTCTTAGCTTTGAAAAGTTAACCTTGATTTGGAAGTGCTCGAACCTTCAAAATAGTCGAAGAAATCATATTTTCAATTTAAGAGTCGGAAATCACCAACAAATCAGTAAACCAATTACAAAAGATAGGATTATACAAAAACAAACCTGAATCTTGAGGACTGAACATTGGCTTCTTTACATCATTTCAAATATATATAGACACACACACACACACACACACACACACACACATATATCTTTCGAATATCAAACCATACTTCAAAATCTGAAATCAAATTTTGGTTTCACAAAATCACTCGCATAGCAAAGCTACTTGAGTGGCCTCACCCCCACTCCGAAACTCGAAAATCAATGTTGACGATGCATGCTTTCATCACCGAAACTATTTTCCAACGACATAAGTGGGTTCTGGACTTTTATTTTCTTGAAACTTCTTTGAAATCTCTTCGAAATCATTGGAATTCATTCGAATACATTTGAAACATTTCATATTCAGAAAATATCTTTAAATCGTATTATAATTATATTTTCCAAAATCTTAAAATCGATTTCAAAACACCGGAGTTCCATTTCCTCGAAATTCAAATTCAAAACCCTTCAGTTATAAATTATTTTTCTATAAGTCAAATTCCTGTAAAATTTTCAAAATTTCAAATTTTCATTTAAAAGATATATAATCCTTATTGAAAACATTACACCTTTTTATATACAAAATAGGATCATCCTTATCAAAATAATAATTTCGATGTTTGCAAAATTTCAAAATACAACCAAACACAACTTTCCAAAGAATGATTCAAGGATGAATTTCCAACAAACAGATATTCAATTTTATAGGAACTCTAATCAAATAGAATTCTGGTTTGAAGATAAACTCGAATAAAGATAAGATAATTTAGTTACCAAATAGAAGATGGATAAGCATTTATACATCGCGGGCGACCTTAACTGGTCAACCGTGACTTGATGGATATAATCAATTCAGAAATCTAAGGCAAATCAACATTCGATTGCCAGAGATAGAGTACAGATAGATTACTAGACAAGCAGAATCTCCAACGATTCCTATATATACTTATAAAATGTAAACCAACTCAAGTGAACTGTAATAAAGATACAAGTAACTTAAAGGATGCCTGGGACCACCCATCCTCTAAGGATCTGTTAAACTATAAATTAAATACATCCTGTGGTTTTCAAAAATGTTATTTTATACTTCTAAATCAAATATCAATTTCAAAATTCAATATCATTTCAAATTCATTTCAAATATCAAAATATCATATCTTTCCAAATCCACATTCATTTTATTTAATTTAAATATCCTTCCAAGTCACATTTCAAAATGGTTTATATTTTAAATCAAATTACTTCATTTAAACCATTAAAATTTGAAGTCATTATATTTAAAATCAAATATTTAATTCCCAAAATTTTAGCCCTTCTAAAGTTTATTTATTCACTTAAATTTATTGAACAGTGAAAATTCAACTTTCACGGCACTTAGAAAATGCTACGGAAAGTTATGTTTAAAAACAATTCAATTAGTAAAAGACAGCATGTAAAATGCTGTAATAGGTTTAGATTTCAATTAAAACTTTAGGTAAGTCCAGCAACAACAGCACTTACAAAGTGCTGTAATAGCCTTTGGTATATTTTAGCCATTTAGTTCATTTCTATCAATTACAGCATTTACAAATGCTGTAATATCCTTTACATTAGAAATAATAACATTTCAAAAATGCTGTAAATTAAATTCCAAATATTCAATATAATTTCACAAATAGTTAAATTTTATTTAAATCATTTTAAACTTATAAAATCATATATTTCACTTTTAAAACAATCATGTAAATACTGACATATTAAATTCACACATTCAATTTCAATTCTTTAAATTAAATTTTTTAACTTAACACTTAAATTTAAATTTCCAAATATAACTTATTTTTCCTCTTTGTTTACTTAACTTAAAATTCACCTTTAAACAAAATTCACAAATTTCCAATTTAAGGTATATTTCAAAATTCAACTTAATATTCATTCATTTAACATTTTAACTTTATTCAAAAATCATTAATACTTTATAAAAATCATTTTAAATTCATTTTAAATCAAATTTTATATTTATTTATCATATTTTCCTACTTAATTTAAATTCCATTTATAACCAAATCAAAATTTCCAAGATAACTTATATTTCAAATTTCTAACTTTACCATTAATTTATTTCACTTATTAATTTTTAGAAAATCAATAACACTTTACAAAAATATTTTTAATTAAGTTTTAAATCAAAATATTATGATATTTACATTTCTAAAATACTTTAAAAAATTTAGAAAAATATCTTTTAATCACGGGTCTGTATAAAATTTTCTAGCCTAGGTAAAGTGATACGGATAATATATCATTTCAATCCGTAATTTACAAAGAAAACCCGGGTTTTATCATTTCAAACCCGTAGCCCCAAGTAAATGAAAATAATTAAAAAAATCGTTCAGGCCTATCATTTCAGCCCATAACGATTTTTCCCTATTCTAAAGTCCGTTCGGGTGTGTATCATTTCAACCCATAGTGATTCTAATCTAAAGGGAACTTGCAGTGTGATAAACTGATATAAATAATAGAATAGCATTAAATAATAGTAACAAATGATATAACAGGTAAATACGCATGGGTGAATATCATATGATCATAACATAGCAGATATAACATGGTGATGTATTTTACAGATTCAAATGTGATCGGTTAACTAGTCATATAAGTATAAATACTATCTGGTGAGAATTACTCACATGTATAGCTGGAGATGACAACCAAATGCACAAACAAGGAACTTCAAAGGCACGATAACACGACAATGATTTGAGAGTGGGAGAGCCAAAGCTAATTTCCTTGTTACATATCAAACAAAACAAATACAAACATGAATTTTCAACCAAACTATTTATAAACAATACAAGGAATAAATACACAACTCAAAGCTAATGCTTTTGCACTTGCATTCAACAACATATGCTTTAGTCATGGGCTGGAAAAGCACTGTTATGGGATGGATTTGGATCAGGTTTGGCTCAGGTTAAGGTCATATAGGTCGGCCATAACAATATATGAAGTAGTAGAGAGCTATGTGTGCATGAACACATGAATTCAAGGCAACTACATGGATTTCAATGCAACAATAGCTTCGGCCATGACATGATTGGGCATGGCCAGGTCTGGGAAGATGATCTACAAGTGTTGCAGAGGTCCTAGGCTCAAGTTATGGCTGGTGGTGGTGGTGTATGGTCGGCCAAAGTGGTGGTTGGAGTGGTGGAGACAAGGAGACTTCGGCTAGCATGGATAAAGTGGAGTTTGTGTCAAAATTTTGGTGGATCTTTACATAAATGGTCTCGGCCATGGAAGGTCAGTGGAGTGGAGGGGATGGTGGCTGGAGTAGGTGGTGGTGGAGGTGGCCAAAGTGCTGGAGATTGAGGGGCTGAACTACATAAGATGATTGCAAAAATCAAATAAATCAAGTAGAAAAGAATGAAAGTTTTTACCAAAATTTCCTCTTGGATGATGGCCGAATTTTTTTCTAGGGTTTGAGATAAATTTTTCACGTGAGAAGGAGTGAAATGGTCGGCTGAAGCAAAGAGTATAAGGCAGCAAATTGAGTTGATGCATTGATTGGTGAAAAGGTGACTAGAATATGAAAAGGTTAAACACATAAAAGGTCACAAACTATTCAATTTTCCTTAATTCCTTTTGCAGTTTTAAATACATGAAAAATATTTATAAATAAAGATAAAAACACAACAATAAAATTCATGCATAAAAATAAATAAATAAATTTATTTAAATATAATTAAATGAAGAAAATAGCAAAAAATATGAAACTATGCTTTAAAATTGAAAATAAATATACTAAGCTTTGGAAAAATTATAACATCACTTTAAAAATGTTTTAAAATAACATGTAATATAACACATATTAGAACATGATTTGACAAATAAAATATTATTTATATAAATTAAAATAGATAATTTTATTAAATAAATCAATTTACGTCCAATATTGTAAAAAGCACAACTTTCATAATATAAATCGGATTTCAACGAAATAAAAAATAGTATTCTTGGAATTTAATTTATTTTTATAATGAAAGATAAAATTTAAGAATTCAAATATTTAAATTTTAAATTTAAAAGTCAAAGTTTGACAAATTTGACCAAAATCCACATTTTCAGGAAATATTCAATTTATTCAGTTTGAAATTATAATTCACACAAAAATCAAAATATATTCTTAAAATAATTAAATTTATTCATTTTTAATAAATATAATAAATTTTTTAAATTAGGAGTTTCAATTTACATAATGAAAATAAACAATTAAAATAATCATAAAATATTGGGTTGTTACAATAAAAGAGGCTTATTTTCACACGTAGACCTTGAGTTAAGTAATAAGCATGATTATAACGTAGGTTATAATAAGAAAAAGAATGGAATAAAGCTTATTTTATGACTTAGGATAAATTAATAAGCAAATATAGTGAAGATAATAATAAAGGCTTATTTAAATAATTTGTCTAAGTTAATAAGCAAAGATGAAAGTAGGACCTGTACCAAAAAGCATTCCCTATTAGACAAAATGGTGGTCTCACATTAGCCTGAAGTAAGATGAGGGCACGCTTATGCTAATGATGGTAGTAATTGATCAAATAGAAGTCCAAATCACGGGGGATTTGGGCAAGGGGATAACTAGATATTGTTTGGATGACGAGCCAGTACCAACAACATTTCCTTAATTATTTCTATGGACATGGTGTTTCACATAATCCCGAAGTGAGACAAGGGTCATGCTTATGCTGGAGTTTGAGGTAATAAGAAGACTCAAAAGGTGGAACAACAGGTAACGCGAGCTTAATGGTGGTGTGGTCACGCGTGCGACTTCCAATGATGGCTCATAAACCGTCATGAGTTCCAAGCTCTTAGTATTTGTGTCTTTCATAGACACGATTGCCTTCTGTGTAGGGAGCTATATAACGTATAGTCCACAGTAAATACTTTGTGCGTCCTTCGTAGACACCATTGTAATTTGTGTGTCTTTCATAGATGCCATTACCTTATGTGTATGGAGTTATCTAGTATCTACTCTACAGTAGGTACTATGGAGTAGCTGGCCGATCAAAAAGGTAGAAGTAGAATTTCGGCCCAATTATGAGATAAGGAATTTAGCCTAATCAAAGCATCTATCAAAGGCAAGTGCAAAAAATCAAAATTAGTCAATTATGTTAATTTAGTTAATTCGTATTTATTTCCATTTTATTCCTTCTCTCTATTTCCTTTCTTTCCTTTTATATACTAGAACTGTTGTAAAGTCTATTACTTTTACTTTGCTTAAAGATTCTAGTAATTGCTATCATTTACCAGACTTTTAGTCTGACCCACTCATCCATTTTCCCCTTTTCCCCCCATAGGCTAGCAAGAGCAAGGATGACAGATTGCAGACACTTGAAGACTTCTTTGGCAGAGATTTATTATGTATTTCTCTTCTTTGTTTTCAGTTTTTAGCTTATTCCATGTATTGTCACTTTGTAAGGAATAGTTTGTACTCTGATATTTATGAGACTAAGGTTTTGATTTCATGAAACATATATTGGTATTTTGGTACATATGATGTATTTAGTTTTATATTTCTATATTATGAAGTTTGACTTTTAGAAAATTATTCTTTTAATTATTTCCGCTATTTTTTTAATCTATTTTGTGTTGTGAAACTTAGTCTCTGCTAGTTTTAGTTGTACCTACAACGTACCACATCTTTTAGTGTATCCTTTTGGGTATACTAAGTGGTGTGGGGTGTTAAAGTACAAGCAGGTGGAAATCCCATCAATCCACCTACATCAGCCACTTTCTCTAAGCTATGCAAGGACTTTGCTAATCTAGGAGGCAAGACATTTTCTGGTATAGAGGATTTCGTGGAGGCACGAACTTGGTTGAAGAGTACATAGAGGATATTTGGGCTATTGGGATTGGAGGATCAGCAGAAAGTGCATCTTGGCAGCTGAAAGGAGAAGCTTCTTATTGGTGGGAGATTGTTGAGTTGGAAGGGAGAGACATTTGTTGGAATGGATTCCGTGGAAGATTTGAGAGGGAGTTTTTGTCACAAGCAGAAGAAAGTATGCAATTGGAAAGGTTCTTTAGTTTGAAGTAAGGAAGTCTTTCAGTAAAGGAGTATATCAACCAATTTAATAAGGTCACGATTTGGGATGGAGCTTGTCAATACACCGCATAAGAAGGCCATGAAGTTTGCTAAGGGATCGAACCAGCCCCTCCAATCATAGGCATTGATGTATGTACCGATGGGAGCTACATATGAGTCACTGGTGGAGATGACCCTCATGTCTGATGTAGCTAAGGAAGGGGAGTTTAACGAGGTCTATAAGTCGGAGAATTCTAAGAAGAAGTAGTGGAAGAACAACAAGGATAAGAAGAAAGGGGAGGACCTCAAAAGCAGATCAAGAAAGGAGAGAAGTGCAATAGCTGTGGACTGGTTGGTCATTCCGCAAAAGACTACAAGAAGGATAAAATGAACGAAAAGTGTATAGTTATGGACAGCCCGGTCACCTTAGTAGATTCTGTACTTAGAAGATGGGGTAGGGAGCAGGCGCACCTACAGCACAGGTACATGCCTTGGATGTAGCACCTTGTAGCAGTGGACCAGATAGAGATACGAAAGTCACCGTGGAAGGTTTGATCTCTATTTAGGGTTTTCCCATTCAGACTCTTTTTGATTCTGGAGCATCACACTCTTTCATTTCCAGTTCCTTGGTTGATTGTTTACACTTAGATTTCTCTTTAGTAGTAGACCCCATAGTTGTTTCAAACCCCATAGGAGGATCGGCACATTTATCCATGATTTGTAAGGGTTTGAAAATTTTTATTCTAGGCATAGAGTTTGACTGTGACGTCTATGTATTAGGATTTTTGGGGTATGGAATGGTTTTGGAATGGATTGGTTATCCACTTATGGGGAGATATTGGACTGCAAGATGAGAGTCAATAGAATAGAGACATGCAGCGACAAGACTCTCAAGGTTTCTTGTGACCCACATGGGTCAGTCATGTTGGGCTTCCTTTATTCCCCCATTCATCACTAGCAGAGTTGGATTCAGTTCCAATCGTCAGAGATTTCCCAGATGTCTTTGAGGAGTTTAGGGGACTACCCTCTAAAAGAGAGACCGACTTTAGTATCTATCTTAATGACAATGCTAATCCAGTGGCACTGCCCGTGAGACATATGGCTCCTAGGGAGAGGAAGGAGTTAAGCAAGCAGATTGGTGAGCTATTGAAGAAAGGCTTCATCGGACGGAGCATATCCAAGTGGGGAGCACCAATCGTCTTTACTACAAAGGCGGATGGTTCCCTTTGACTTTGCGTAGACTATAGAGAGTTGAACAAGCTCACTAAGAAGAACCGTTACCCACTTCCTACGATAGACGATCTTTCCGAACAATTGGTTGGCTCTTCAATATTTTCTCAACTTGATTTAGCCACTGGATTTTATCAGCTTAGGGTCGCTGACGATAGCATTGATAAGACAGCATTTAGGACACCCGGTTGAGTGGTTGGTTATGCCGTTTGGGCTGACTAATGCCCCATCCTATTTCGTAGATTTGATGAACCGTGTTTTTCGAGATGTCCTAAATAAGTTCATTGTAGTATTCATGAATGAAATTTTTGTTTTTTCCAAGAGTATGGAGGAGCATGCTATTCATCTAGAGGAGGTTCTTCATACACTTCGTGTTCATCAGTTGAAGGCGAAGTTCTCGAAGTGTCACTTTTGGCATGAGGTAGTGCATTTCTTAGGGCATGTAGTCTCAAGAGAGAGTTTAGCTATTGATCCCAATAGTGTAATAGTAGTGCAAGATTGGAAGGCCACCAAGAATGTTAATGAAGTTAGAGGCTTCCTAGGCTTGGCTGGTTATTATAGGAAGTTTATTAGAGATTTTGCTAAGATTTCAACACCGCTTACTCGCCTCACTAAGAAGAATTCGACATTCATGTGGGACATAGATTGTGAGGATTCCTTCATGAGGCTAAAGAAGCCCCTTACTAGTGCACCAGTGTTAGTTTTACCCGACGAAGCTAAGCATTTTACTATATACACTGATGCATGTAAGACGGGTCTTGGGGCAGTGTTGATGCAAGAAGGAAGGGTAGTATGCTATGGCAGTAGATAGTTATGGACTCATGAGAAGAACTATCCTACCCATGATTTAGATTTAGTTGCTATGATTTTCACACTCAAGTCTTAGAGACATTACTTGCTAGGAGAGAGGTTCGAGATCTTCACTAACCATAAATCATTAAAGTACCTTTTCTCATGAAAGGATTTAAACTTGAGGTAGCAACGTTGGAAGGATTTTTTGGCATCGTATGACTTTAAGATAGTTTATATCCATGGTAAAGGAAACATGGTTGTGGATGCGTTAAGTAGGAAGAGAGCAACCTTTAGTCCATAGTCCAATATTCATGGAACGGAAAAGCCTAGAGTTTATTTCCACCTCTGATTTCATGCCCTCTACGGACGTTGCCCGAGATTATTGACAGCACTTGAGGTTGAGCCTGCCCTTATAAATCAGATTGGCTCAAGGCAGTGAGAGGATTCAGAGCTTGTAGGTATTCTAGAGAGGATTAGCAGAAGGGAGGTCTTTAGACATCTCCAACATTATTCCATTGATAGTAATGGGTGGCTAAGGAGAGGTGGAAGACTTTGTGTCCCTCGCACTAGTGATTTGATGAGAGCAGTTCTAGTAGAGGCATACCATTCCCGAATGACTATTCATCTAAGTAGGGATAAGATGTATATGGACATGAAGGGAGTGTTTTATTGGAGTGGTATGAAGAAGGACGTGGTAGAGTTGTAGCTAAGCGTATTGTGTGCCAAAGAGTTAAGGCGGAGCAGAAAAATCCCGGTGGATTACTTCAGTCATTTGATGCACCTAAATGGAAGTGGGATAATGTTTCGGTGGACTTCATAGACGGTTTATGCAATGCCTCTGAATTTTAATTAACGTTATTCGGGATATATAATTGGATAAATTAAATTGAATAATGTTAATAAGTAGGGAGACGAGATTAATAAATCTAATGGTCATATCTAAATGAATGAACTAACATAAGACTTAACTAAATTTAGAAGGAGGAATTTCCTAAAGGGTAAACTTGGAAATGGGGCTACATTTCTTTGTATATATATCTCTTCCTCTACTTGAATAAATTTCCACTTTCTCATTCTTAACTCCTCATCACTTCGATCGGCCATTAAAAAGCTCCAAGAAGAGTTTAAATTGAAGAATAAGCTAAGGAATTAAAGCCAGGAAATTATCTCATTCTCCAATCAACTAATCAAGGTGAATACTCATGTTTATCACCTCGTTCTTTTGTGTTTGGATCGGTTATGATGTTTGTGATATTGGTTAGGATATAACCATTTAAACCTTTGTTTGGATAAGACTTAGGTGTTTTAAAATGTTAATAGGCTAATTAACACGTTTTCATTCGGTTTTGGTTAAATTTCGTGTTGTTTTGATTTTCATATGCTTTGAAATTTTAATATGTTGAAGTATATGATTTATGAGATATTTGATGGTTTTTGGAAATTTTCCTTAGTGATTTACTAAGGTAATAAAATTTATTAAGTCCAAGGGCTAAACTGAAAAATGGCTTCCGTGTTTATTCAAAACCGGAGGGAAAATCACCTTTAGAAATATTTGGGGGAGAAGTACCATGTTTTAAGAAAAAGGTTGAATTTTGTAAATTTTTCACTATTCGGAAGTATAGGAGAAGGTTCCTTAGCCAATCAAAATTAGACAACCAAGATAAAACATCACTTCAGTGGGCCCAGTTCTGCCTTCGACTCCAACAAGCCTGCTTTTACCCTTTCGATTAAGTCGAAGGTACCTTTTGTCTAAAACGAAAGGTAAACAGTTACCTTCCGCCGAAATCTAAAGGCAGGCATGGGGCCGAAGGGAAGAAATGGGAGATGGGATGGGGAGGCTGCTTCTTTTGCTTTCGGATAAAAATAAAATTGCTTTCAAATAAGTTGGAGGGGAATCCTTCGACTTTATCATCTTATAAAGAATAAATTTTACATATTCAAGAAGGGTTTCGAAGGGGATCTTCGAAAGCTTAAACCTTCTAGAGTATTGTTTTGAAATATTTTTCTAAAAAGGTTTTTAATACCTTTTGGTAAAGCCAAAGGGTAAAACCTTCTGTCATAGTCAAAGTATGCTTTCGAAAGGTTTTGAGTTCGAAAGGTTTGATTTCGAAAGTTTTGGTTTCGAAAGATTTTGAGTTCAAAAGGTTTGATTTCAAAGGGATTGGTTTCAAAAGGTTTTGAGTTCGAAAGGTTTGATTTCGAAAGGTTTGGTTTCGAAAGGTTTTGAGTTTGAAAGGTTATGATTTCGAAAGGTTTATAAATGATTTTTATAAGGGGGGATACCCCAAGCTTTCGGCAGGGTCAAAAGGTGGAAACTTTCGGCTAGGTCGAAAGGAAACCTTCCATCAAGATCGAAGGGTTGGACGTTTTAGCAAGGTCGAAGGGTATGATTTTGTGATGTTTTCAAAAGAAAGAATTCCGAAGGGGATAACTTTAGATTTTTATTTGCTTTCTAATGGGACTTCATTCGAAAAGTTTTAAAGGGCTGTTTTTAGCCATCTTCTTTGAGTAAAACTTTGCTAAATTAAATGGGTTACTTCGAAGTGTTTTAACATAAAAAATACTTATTATGTTTGAATATGTAAGGGGGATCCTTATATAAATTTGATGTTGCAAAACCTTAGGGATATCGGGATAAGGTTTAATGTTTTCAATACATAGTTTGGGGTTACAAACAGAAAATATGCTTTTGAAATTGTGCATTAGGGCTATCAATGTGTTTTTATTAAATTTAACCTAATTGGGACTACTAATGGGAATAGGTAAAACATGGGGTATACCTGGGGAAAAATAAATGATCATAGGGATCATGAGTTTTTATAAATAATCATGGGGATCATGATATTTCTGGCCAAGTGTTGGGTTCTTAGTTAACCTAGGATAACAATGGAATGTGAGGTGGATTGCCCACATCAAAATGTTTGGCCAGAGGCGGTTAACCTTGGGATTTGGCACCTAAGGGTTCATAGTCATCCTAGGAAAACTATGGAGTGTGCGGTGGATAACCCGCACCATCTTTTATAAAACAATGTACGATGGATAATCTACATTTATTTTGAATGGAATTGGGATGGATAGTCCTATTAAATTATTACAGATAGTCATTTTAAAGATTTTAGAAGGGAACCCTGATAAATTTATTTTAGATGGGAAATATAATAAATTTCTTTTAGATGGGATATCTAATAAAGGGGTGGATGGAATATCCGACAAATATGATTTATGGATTTATTTCATAGTATGTTAAGACTAATCATTTTGGGTGCAGGGGCATAGTAAATGATTTGCATGTTTATTTGGGATACTAGTGAGGGGAAAACCCGTTCCGCTAAGCGGCATGGTCTCACTAGATATTTATTTTTGATAAGAGATGATAGGGGATTATTCATACCAGATTTATTGTCTGACTTGAAATTTTTGTTTCTCCACAAATTGTCGGATACTAAAAAATTAATTTATGTAGTTTGAGAGAAAGAGACTTTCAGGTTTTTGGGTGAATAAGCTTTCGGAGATGGGTAGGACGCAGTGTTAGCTATATAAGAGCTTTTTGTGTATTCCGTTGTGATGTACTAAGAACTGTAAAGTTCATATTTATTAGGTCTCGGATCATCATAAGGGGATGTCTTCATATGTTACTCTTACGTATTTTGTATGTATATATATAGGTGATCTGAACGTGGTTAACGTTTGGGATATGTAATTAAATCTTAATTTGAAATTCATAAGAAATGAGAAATTCTATTTTGTTAAAGTTTAAACTTTTTCATATTCTTATGTTTCTATGTTGCCAATAGTTCATGATTCCGATTTCATTCACTCTGAAATAACACCTATAGATGACTGCGGCATCCGTAGCAGTTAGTTTTGAGCCTTTGGAAGCAGGATGTTACAAGTTGGTATCAGAGCATGGTTTATATACCTAAAATGAATTTTAACCTTAAAATATTTTTAAAGCATAATATAATGAATCTAACATATGGTTAGGTTGGGGTAAGCTTTATAGTAACGTATGTGTACTTTGCTATAAATACCTAAGTATGTATTCCTCACTCTATTTGACCGTTCTTATGTATCTTACCAAGATTGGATTTTAGGTAGTAGGGAAGTAAGATATGGTGGCAGGAAATGGAAGAGTGAATCAAGGTGGGAGACGCACCGCAACACGGGAAATGTTCGACCCAATACTAGTAGCAACCAGGGCAGACAGGCAAATGCAAACCCAGATTCAAATGCCACTGTTGGTCCCGAGATTCTACCGGTTGATATGGTGATGTGTATCAGTTATTCGTGAATATGATGCAAGATGGAGCAGTTGTGGGAATGGCTGTAGGGAATGATGGAGGAGCTAATCCGGTGTCCCCAATTGGCAATAATAATGCCAAGCTAAGCAGGTATTACCTAGTCTTAGAGGGAACCTTTTTTGGGAACCGAGGATGTAGTAGGAGTGAAGAACTAGCTATTGCATTGTGAAAGGATGTTTGCAAATCTTGGCTTGACGAATATGCAGAAGAGGAGACTTGGTTTAAGGCAATTGCAAGGAGCAGCAAATTTTTGGTCGAACGATGTTACCATAGGAGAGCTAGAGGAAGACTTGACTTGGGCTGAATTTTGAAGAAGGTTCGAAGAAAGATTTCTATCAGAGGTTGCCAAGTAAGCGTTGCTCAATCAATTTGCGAATTTTATCCAAGGGGATACACTGGTGATTGAGTATGCTACAGAGTTTGATGAGCTATCCCATTACGGATATGCTACTGTGGATACTATCATTTAGAGGAATGATAAGTTTAGCAGGTGGTTGAATCCAGAGATCGCTAGAGTAACCATGCCAAACCTCCAAGATCCGTGTCATATTGTTGCTGAGATGGCTATTCGAAATGAAGAGATGCTTTCTACTTTTGGAAAGGGAAAATCAGCTGAGGTCCAGAATTTTCAGGGTAAAAGGTGGAAGTTCTTCAAGAATAAAGGTGCCCAATCGGGGGTAGCAGCTAAGAAGTGCAAGGCTGATATTGTTTGTTACAAGTGTGACAAGAAGGGGCACTATGCTAAATAGTGTCGCTCGAGTGATGGAAGAGAAGTTGCCATGAGGCCGAATGTGTAGTGCTATAACTGTGGCCAAATGGGGAATTACAAAGACAAGTGTCCCGAGGCAGCCAAAGCTGGAAAGGGAAAGGCCTTCACGTAGGAACCATTATCCTTTAGACCAACGGTTGCTGAGAAAGGAAAAGCTATGATGGAAGGTATGCTTATGATTCATAGTACTCCGGTTAGGATACTATTTGATACCGGTGCATCACACTCCTTTATATCTCAGTACTTGGCAGATTGCTTATGTCTGGAACCTTTATACCTTATTACCCCTTTAAGGGTTGTGAATTTTATAGGAGAGTATGCAACTCTGGGAATGAGATATGACCAGTTAGAACTTGATTTGTTAGGTCATATGTTTGCATGCAGTTTATATGTTTTTGATTTTGTGGGTTTCGAGATCATATTGGGTATAGATTGGTAAGATAGATATGATGCTAAGATATTTTACCAAGAGGAGGAAATATCATTCAGACACCCTAATAGCCATAACCGAGTTATTTACTCAGTAAGGAGTTCGAGCGGTAATGCTTATGCGTTATTGGGTGCTATGGGAATGGAAGCAGAGTTAAAGAAAGTTTATGTAGCAAAAGAGTTTGCGGATGTGTTTGAGCCAATTTCAAGCTTGCCGTCGAAAAGTGCTATCGAGTTTCAAATAGATCTCAAACCGGGAGGTGAACCCGTAAGTAGACCACCTAGCAGGATGTCACCAACCAAGATGAAGGAATTGAAGGTGCAGTTAGTGTAATTGGAAGGAAAGAATTTCATCCGGCCAAGCAGTTCGCCTTAGGGGAGACCACGGTATTCGTGAAGAAGCTAGAAGGGTCGTTAAGCATGTGTATCGACTATCGTATGTTGAACGAAAGGACAATCAAGAATAGGTATCCTTTGTCGAGGATCGATGATTTATTTGATCAGCAGAGTGGAGCCAGAGATTTTCCCAACTGGATTTGGCGAGAAGTTTCCATCGGCTAAATGTGGAAGAGGACAATATTCCTATGATGGCGTTTAGGACCAGATATGGATCTTACGAATGGTTGGTTATGCCATTTGGGCTTACTAATGCACCAACTTTCATTGTGGATTTGATGAACCGGGTTTTCCGAGAGCACTTGGATAGGTTCGTGTTGGTTTTTATTGATGACATTTTGGGATATTCTAAGAATGAGAAGGATCATGCAGATCATTTTAAAATAGTGTTAAAGACACTATAGCAACATCAGCTGAAAGCAAAATTCTCAAAGTGTCATTTTTGGAAGAAGGAAATGAAGTTCCATGGTCATGTAATTCCTAAGGAAGGGTTAGCAGTTGATCCGGAGAAGATCAAAGTTGTTAATAATTAGAAGAGACCAGAGACGATAAGTGAGATTAGAAGTTTTCTTGGTCTTGCGGGATACTATCGAATGTTCATTAAGGATTTCTCGTGGATAGCGGCATCCTTGACTATGTTAACATGGAAGGACGTAAAGTTTGTTTAGTCTGACAAATGTGAGGAGGCATTCCTTAAGTGAAACATTTGTTAACCAATGCACCCGTGTTAGTAGTTCCAGATGGGAATCAGGGATTGGTAGTTTACACCGATGCATGCGATATCGGGTTAGGTGCTGTGCTAATGCAGAATGGAAGGGTTATTACCTATGCTTCTAGACAGCTTAGACCGCATGAAGTGAGATACCCTACTCATGATTTGGAGTTGGTAGCAGTAATCTTCGCATTAAAGGTGTGGAGACATTATCTTTTGGGAGATAAGTTTGAACTATTTATGGATCATAAGTCTCTACGATATTTATTCTTCCAGAAGGAGCTGAACACGAGACAACAGAGATGGCTGGAGTTTGTTGTAGCTCATGATTTTAGCATCGAGTATACACCAACAAACGAAAATAAGGTGGCAGATGCACTTAGCAGGAAACATCAGAATGTGGTGTTAGCTATGTTGGCATAATGGAAAGACTTGGAAGCACTGGCTGCTTGTAGTGTGTAGTTGAGTTCAACTGCTGGATCTAGTCGGAATATTGCCATGATATCTTGTTTGGAAGTTCGACATGTTCTAATCAAGTGGATTGCTTTTAGGAAGAAAGAGGTTCCAGTACTAGCCAATAGGATTAGAAGGTTAGAAGCTGGAACCGAGATTGATGATTTGAATGATTTTATTATTGACGTAGGGGTTGGTTGAGAAAGAAGGAACAGTTATGTGTTTCGGATATCGGAAACCTTAGGAAGGAAGTTCTTAAGGAATGTCATCGACCGAAGTTTATATTCATCCTCGGGAAACCAAGATGTATCAGGAAATGAAGAGAAGTTTCTTCTGGGAAGGAATGTAGATGGGTGTTGGCGTATGGGTAGAGCAGCGTTTGAATTGTCAGCAAGTAAAAGCCGAACATCATAAGCTAAGTGGGTTGCTTCAGCCTTTTGATATTCCAGTTTGGAAGTGGGACTCGATATCCATGGATTTTATTGATGGTTTTTCTAGGTCAAACCGAGGTAATGAAAGTATATAGATCATAGTGGACATATTGATCAAAAGTGCCCATTTCATTTCGGTAAGGTCAACCAGGACGACACCTGTTTTGGCTAAGTTGTTCATGAAGAACATCGTTAGACTACATGAAATTCCTAGTAGTATCATCAGTGATAGAGATGCTTTGTTTACTAGCGAGTTATGGAAGAGCCTGCAGAGTGTGCTAGGCACTAAACTCAAGATGAGTAATGCATATGTAACTACCTGGCATTTTCAACCCTCGAAAATCAACACTAATATGTTCACTGTATAGAGTGCCGAGCAATCGAGTGTCGGAAATACCAGGTTGTTAGGGTTTAAGAATAAAAGAGATAGAAGAAGAAGCAGAATAACATATAATCTCACAATCGCAGCGGAACAAAATATAATATACAATAATAACATTTTGTACAAAGGAAAAACTGTAACTGTTAATATACGTACAAATTATCAAAGTACAATCATCACATATATAATTTGGATAGTTATAATAACTTATACCTAAATGCTGAATGTATAACCTACAATACACAGTGGAATATAATCAAATACGTGCAATACGTCTCTGTCATCCAGCTCGTCTCCTGAGCTCCAAACCATCCTAACCTGAAAACTGTAATACTCAGTATGACCCGAGCATTACAATAAAGTAACACTCGAGTCAGGCTAGAAACCAGCATGAGTAAAACCCACTTAATTTGAAATACTTAAGCTATCAAAACCCTTCCAAAAACCAAGGTAACTCGTACAAGCATGATGAGTCTTTATCTTATTATAACCAAAACACTTTTATA
Source organism: Allium cepa (assembly GCA_030765085.1). Lineage (NCBI taxonomy): Eukaryota > Viridiplantae > Streptophyta > Magnoliopsida > Asparagales > Amaryllidaceae > Allium > Allium cepa. The sequence continues at coordinate 208,784,831 of CM060928.1, forward strand.
GGAATCCATCGATATTATAATAGTGTCTAAGTATAATACTTAATTAAAATAGTCGAATTTGTCAAATTAATCCAATTTCAGCATATTATACTCTATAATCAAAACCATAAAGGTTCGTGGTGATTAACAAATCGAAGTGGTTCCGGATAACACAGATATCCGATCCCGGTCTCTACGAATCTAAATGATAAATTTTAAAGGTCCAATTGTTTTAAATAAACAATTTATCTTCAAGGTGTCAATTACACATGGGAATTTATTACATATGTTTATTTTCATAAAAATCTACAAATGTTTTATTCCAATTATTTAAATTCGTTTGGCTACTTAATGGCATAGACAAGAATATTTGAAATAAATATTCAAGAGCAATTAAGCCAAACATATATTGTTAACTTAATTTAACGAGAAATAATTAATATTGACCAATTCACAATCAGGATTTAATCATTTAAATTAAACTGGATCTACTTATATCTTTAATCCAAATTAATGATAAATTAGAGAAATTATAAAACGATTTATTATTAGTTAATTAAAAATTAAACAATCCATTTAATAACTAATTAATTAACATAAGATTTAAGTCAAATAAGAATATAATTAATTACTCATTTTAATCATTAGAATATAATTAAAATTTTAATTGCATAAAATCAATAACATTACTTTAGACTAAAAATATTAGGCGATAGGGTTGCTAAATAAACATTTATTATATCCAATTGATTTTAAAAAGAAGAGAAATATGTTTTTAAAGTAAGGTTTATTTAGTAAGTAAAAAAACTTGTTATCACCTTGCCACAAAACAATTCAAATGCCAGCCCAAACATCAAACCGGCCCAACCCTCTTTATTTCTTCCTTTCCACCCTCATGTTCTTCCTCCTCCATTATTCTGTGTGCATCAAACCGTGCAAAAGGGTGTGCACGTACACGAAACCACCTACCCTCCATTATCGCCGCCGACCACCCACGCACATCTCCCACGACCCTCGATACCCCATTCCCCCACTTGAACCCACGGCAACCCTCCAGTTCGAAAAATCGACTACAGACCCAACACTCCATCAAACACCCCACCATTAAACCACCTCGACTCACCACCACATGCCACCATCTATCATTCAGCCTTGCCAAATCGTTCGCCACCATCCCCCCTTGCTTTTCCGCCCATACCGCACGTTCCCCTTGGCCTCTCGTCGCCCCAGTTCACCCTAAACCGAACCACAAGAAACCAGGCCCCAAAACCCTAAATCCACCTCCCCTACCCTACATGAACCACTAAAAATCACCGCGCCATTTTTCCCTGATAGCCATCACCCAACGCTGCTCCACACCCAACGCCGTGCCTCGAAATCATGCACGTCGCCAAAATTTGATGAAAGTTCAAATTCCGTTCATCTTCAAAATTCTCCGCCCATGCTTTACTAAAAATTACCAAACTACCATCAAATTCACAACTTTCATCAACGATCATGCTCAAGTACGTCATTGATCCAATTATGGTACTTGAAATTTTACCAAAACTAACATACTCCTTGTAAAGATGTGTTTTTCTTTCCCTATGCTTAATAAAATTTGATGAAATGAATTTTAGAATAATCTATACTCCAAAGCAAACAGTTTGTGTTATGATTTCAAGATTTAAAACTAACTAGATAATTGGGTATTAATTTTTAAAGTGGAAGCTAATAGTTTTAAAACAAATAAACAGGAACAGAGGGAATTTTCACAGGTTTTGGTAGATCCAACTGCATATACATACCCATACATAATCATATTTCAGCATATACTTGAGGTATATATCACTGATCCATCCATAACCCAGTTATACATACATACATATATGTGTGTCTATATATATATATTCATAAGTGACGATCTATAACAAAATATAGGTGGTTATACTCACTGTCTTTTGAAAATGATGAACTCTGCTGTTTCTTCTTCCTCAATCTCTAATCTTCTTTCTTTACTTAATTGATAGGTCTTTGTTGCTCTTTTTTTATCTATGCCTGAACAAGAGAGCCTATGTGTATATGTATATAGGAAGAAAAGGGGTAGGATTGTTTACAGACTGAGATTTTTCTTTTCATTTGATCCTTATTTTATTTTTCTTTTCTCGATTTTATTTCATATGAAAAGTTTGATTTTATATGACTTGATTTAAATATAAAGTTGATTTTGATTTTTTGTGTGACTTGATTTTGATTTATGTGTGCTTGAATTAAATGCTTGTCATGATGATACTCCCATATATATACATGTATACATCATATAAATATATATAGATTTTTTTAACTATATGTACGTGTTTGCCTACTAACATATATTAACAAGCTAAGGTTTTGAACTTCTACGTATAAATTATTACGGATACTATAATCAACATACAACATAATTAGCTATTAACAAGTTTATCCTTAATATATTTTATTTTTATATCATAAGTTTTGCATATATGTGTGTGTGTGTGTGCATATGTATATAATTCCATACACACTATTCTTTAAGCATATATACATACACATACACTTACATTTATTTTGTCATCACACACACACATACATATATTTACATTCATGCAAATTTTCATATATATTACTTCATATGGGTATATATATACTTATATACTTATATATATATATTTAAACATCATAAGCTTGTATACATTTGTATATATGTACAAATATATGGATATTCCGTACTTGAATTTTAATGATGGAATTTATGTACATATTTCTATAAAATCTATCATATTCGAAAATTTATAATTTAAAATTAACATGATTTTTAATCAATTTATATATTCATATATTTTAAACATCAGAAAATTTATTTATTCGACTAAGAAAAATTAATATTCCAATAATTAAAATCAGTTAATTACCCAATACAGGTGTCAAAAATCCAGGTCGTTACATTCCTCCCCCTTAGAACTTTTCGTCCTCAAAAAAGAACGGAACAAGAATTAGAATTTTAATGTGTATTATTAATTAAATCATTCTTTTAAACACTTTAACTCCTTACCCTTTTACTATACATTTTAAAAATAGATACACTTTAAATTACATAGTATTACCAAGCTAGTTTCATATTATAACATTTTTCATAACTCGATGTCTTAACCTGTCCATCCTTGTTCTTATAGAAATTTAGCCATACGTTGATCAGGCGTAGGACTGAAAATTTCTAAGTACTTAGTAGACCCGTTTCAACATCCGGTGAAAACACTTGAATTTTTTTCTAAAATGATATGGAAAGTATTACCACCCTTTCCCACGATGGATCGCAGTTAACCCGATGATTGCATCGCCATCCCGGCGAAATCATAAGAAAACTATAGGCATCAATACCTCTCGACTTACGCTCTGGTAACACCATAGTCCACAGCTACACAAAGGTTGCATTGCCAACACAACAAAACCATATATAGTCTGTAGGCAATCTATGCCCCTTGAATTACGCTATCAAACGAAACTATTCCACATAGATCGCAGGCTACACGAAGGTGCGTCACTATCCCAGTCAAAACCCAACATATATGTAGGCAATCACTACCTCCTGAATTACGCTATGGAACCAAACCATACAGATCGCAATCTACCAATGTTACATCGCTATCCCAGCGAAATCAAACGTAGATTGTAGGCAATCACTGCCACCCGAATTACGCTATGGAACTGCGATAGATCGCAGTTACACAAAGGTTACATTGCTATCACAGCAAAACCCAATGTAACTGTAGGTATCAGCACCTCTCGACTTACGCTACCCAACAAATGATCACCAGGAACTCATAAGTTTTGTCCGGACGTTCTCTAGGATCCTAATTCTCATTGAACCTACCCTATGGATTCCTAGGCAGAACCGTCCAGTGGATCTCCTAGTCTAAGTTTTGACTTTCATGGGGGTGCCTTTCCGTACTTTTGGTTTCAAAACATATCATACTATATATAGTACCTTTCAAATCATACTCTTTATATGTATCACATATAAGCTTTATTTATACAAAATCGATAGTTTTCAAATTTTGGTTTACCCAATTTCCCAAAATTGACTATTTTCCAAAATCAAAGGTCTTTAAAAAAATCAATGGGTTCCAAAAATATTCCAGTTTCATTCTCATATGAGATCATCCTTTTCAACACGAATAACTTCGGATTAAAAGTTTTGCGAGTCCACTTCATAGTTATATACTCCATTTAGTATTATTAATATCTTTCAAAGATCATTTCTTTCTGGTTATTAATTCAATGGGGGACTTTGAGTATATAACTAATATTTATAATCTCATTTATGCCAAATCAAATTTGAAAGTTCGATTACTTTTCGAAGTTATTGGTAACATTTCTTACGACTTATAAAGTAAGTTTCAGTTATAATAACTATTCAATCTGCGTTTTAAAATCATTATATTTACTCAGATATACCATTTCACTTCAAAAATCATTTTTGCCTTAATATCTCGATTTTGGTTCCAATTCAAAATTGCTTTGGGTTATAACCTCAATTTATTCCAATTCATATTTAAATCCATGATTTAAATATAATTAATTTCCACTCTGACTAGTTTGAATTTAGAAAATAGCTTGAATAGTTTTAAACTAGTTAAATGTTAATATAAGAAGGTTTGGGTTTTAAAAATGGTTTCTATAGTAGCTTGGAAAAAATCAAATAATTTGAATATTTAAGAAGAGGACTTTAAACAGTTTATATTAAAATAATTTATTTGAAAATAATTTCAAAGTCAAACAAATTCGATTCCTAATCTTCCAATTCAAATCAATTTCAATTTCCACATTAGTAATTGAGTAATTATAAATTTACGTTCAAATCAATATAAAAAGTGATTTTATATAAGATCGTATTTCTACAAAATATTTTACACATTGATAGACTACAACACTAGTAAGTTCAAACACTACATCCAATTATCCATATAAAAAGTCTTTCAAAAGGTCATAAATCTAGACGCTTTAACACTACCTAGGGATTTTGAAAAGAACATAGCCCTAGCATCCTTCCAAGGACTTCCTATCAACTTGCCAAACCGTCCGTGCAATCCGTAACAGGGTGTCCCCACTTATTGCATTGGCCACAAAATAATTTTATACTCCCATCTTCCTGGATAATTTTCACGCCTCCCGTGAGGGGTTCCACAACTTGCTCTTTCTTCCGTCTCTTGGGACAATCCCTAGCGATGTGTCCCATCATTTTACAATGGTAGCAAGTGGTTGATCCATCGACTGGTACCATGGGTTTATGTGTCGTCTTCGTCACCTTAGAGCAATGGTTTAGAAAATGTCCTTTCTCTTGACACTTAAAGCATAAAATCTCAAAGCAAAACCATTTGACTTCCTCATCCTTTTCTTTCCTTGGTTTACTACACTTAGCTGTGTAACGTCCTTTATTGTGACATCTATAACATATGACATTATCATAAGGACCTGGTCCAGCTCTTTCCCTAACCCGTTTCGCATGCTCCACTATTGCTTCTTTCCGTGCCTTACGTGTAGCTGCTCTCTGCTCCCTACACCTTGCCTTCCATTCTTCTCCTTTTGCCATCTCTTACAACTTGTACTAGATTCTAGTAAGACTTCCTAACCTATAATTAAAACCTAGATTAGTCGAAATTTCATCTTTTATTTTTATTTTCAAATATTCTTTTATTCATTCTTGGTCATTTTTATAATTTAATCCATTAATTTGATAATATGGTTCATTTTAATTTCCAGAATTCGAAATCCGTTTTATTTCAAAAATCGTTTTGAAATCGTACATACATACTTAACTTCTTTTGCATCTCTTATCAAATCTATACCATATCCTTTACAATTTAATTCATTTTACTTCCATAAATTTAATTCTAAATTTATCTTGAAATTTCAAATTTCAGGTAATAAGTTCAAACTTATTTAGCTTGGCCTAAGTAAATTTCCAATTCGTTTAAACTCGCTTAATTTGAATTTTCACATTCTAAAATTTAATCCTTATTAATATCACCCTTCACTTATAAGTTCAAAAACTTATTTTCCTTTGGGTTATACACCTTATTTCAATGGAAATTCCAGAATTCAACACCCAGTTATTTATTTCAAATCAACTTTGAAATCATACACACACACACACACACACACACACACACACATATATATATATATGCATATACATCCTATTTACATACCAAATCACACTTTTAAAATTTAACCAACTTTTGTTTTTTATCCAAACAAATTCTTCAGAATTTTAAAACAACCCTTGTTTTTAAAACAAATTTTATATATATTCTAAATATTATTACTTATCATTTCCTTAAAAACTTTGAAACACATTTCAAAATTTCCGGGGCTTAGATTCAAAACTTCTCAATTAAGATCCATTTTTAATTTATAAGTCACATTTACAAATTATGCTTATATAATTTCATTTCATCATGTTTTATCATTGTTTATTCTGTAATAAACATCCTTTGTTAAGACACAATAACCAATTTATGATAACAATTAATATTATAACTTAAAAGCCAAACATACTTCATATTCCACAATAATTTTCTAAAATATTATTTCTTTATATATAAAATACAATCAGGGTAAACTTATTTCATTTCAAAACACTTTGAAGAACTCTTCCAAAAAAAATTCGGAATTTTAAATTCTGGTTTGAATCAACCTTTAGCTGAACTTATTTGCGTAGCTCATTCTCATCCCTTCTATTTGGTTATATACATTTTACCACTTAAATCTTATAATCTTATTTGATTATAACAATAACATCCAATCACCTTAATATACTATAATAATTTAGAAAAGTTATTTCCTTGTAGATCAAAATATAACCTTATATAAAATTTATTCAAAAATCATTTTGTTTTTGTTTTTTATCATTATATAAGAAAATAACAAGTACGCCATCATATATACACACTCAACTCATTCTATGGTACTACTGACCCTATCTCTAATGAGTAATCCCTACCAGAGCCAAGGTTCTCGCTTAACCTTCAGCTTTGATACCATGTGTAATGATCGGGCACTTTCGACCACCGAAAATCGACACTAATGCGTTCACTGTATAGAGTGCTGAGCAATCAAGTGCCGAAAATACCAGGTTGTTAGGGTTTAAGAAGAAAAGAGATAGAAGAAGAAATAGAATAACAACATAGAATCTCACAATCGCAGCTGAATAAAGTATAATACACAATAACAACATTTTATACAAAGGAAAAATTATAACTGTTAATACACAACAAATTATCAGAGTACACTCATCACGTATATAATCTGGGCAGTTATAATAACTTGTCCTTAAATGTTGAATATACAGCCTACAATACACAGTGGAATATAATCAAATACGTGCGATACGTCTTTGTCATCCAGCTCTTCTCTTAAGCTCCAAAGCGTCCTAACCTGAAAACTGTAATACTCGGTCTGACCCGAGCATTACAGTAAAGTAACACCCGTGTCAGGATGGAAACCAGCTTGAGTAAAACCCACTTAATTTGAAATACTTAAGTTATTAAAACCCTTCGAAAAATCAAGGTAACTCGTACAAGCATAATGATTTTTTATCTTATAATAACCAAAACACTTTTTGAAATACATCGATATTATAATAGTGTCTAAGTACAATACTTATTTAAAATAATAGAATTTGTTAAATTAATCCAATTCCATCATATTAGACTCTATAATCAAAACCGTAAAGGTTCGTGGTGATTAACAAATTGAAGTGGTTACGGATAACGCCGATATCCGATCCCGGTCTCCTCTAGTCTAAATGATAAATTTTAAAGGTCCAGTTGTTTTAAATAAACAATCCATACTCAAAGTGTCAATATTTACATATGGAATTTATTACATATGTTTATTTTCAATAGAAACTGTAAACGTTTTATTCTAATTATTTAAATTCGTTTGGCTACTTAATGGCACAGACAAGAATATTTGAAATAAATATTCAAGAGCAATTAAGCCAAACATATATCGTTAACTTAATTTAACGATAAATAATTAATATTGATTAATTCACAATCAGGATTTAATCATTTAAATTAAATTGGATCTACTTATATTTATAATCCAAATTAATGATAAATTAGAGAAATTATAAAACAATTTATTATTAGTTAATTAAAAATTAAACAATCCATTTAATAACTAATTAATTAACATAAGATTTAAGTCAAATAAGAATATAATTAATTACTCATTTTAATTATTATAATATAATTAAATTTTTAATTACGGAAAATCAATAACATTAATTTAGATTAAAAATATTAGGTGATAGGGTTACAATACAAACATTTATTATCTCGAATTGATTTTAAAATGAAGAGAAATATGTTTTTAAAGTAAGGTTTATTTAATAAGTAAAAAAACTTGTTATCTTCTTACCACAAAAACAATTCAAATACTAGCCCAAACATCAAACCGGCCCAGCCCTGTTTAATTCTTCCTTCTCCTCCCTCATATTCTTCCTATTCCCTTCCTTTGTGTGCACCTAACCGTGCACAAGGGTGTGCACGTACACAAAACCGCCGACCCTCCATTCTTTCCACTGACCACTCACGCACATCTCCCACGACCCTTGACACCCCTTTCCCCCACTTGAAGCCATGACAACCCTACAGTTCGAAAAATCGACTGCATACCTAACACACGATCAAACACCCCACCATTTAACCACCTCGACTCACCACCACACTCCACCATCTACCACCGAGCCTTCTGAATCATTCGCTACCACCCCCTTTGATTTTCCATCCATACCGCATGTTCCCCTTGGCCTCTCATCGTCGTAGTTCACCCAAAATCGAAACACAAGAAATCAAGCCACAAAACTTTAAATCCACCTTGCCTACCCCACACAAGCCATTAAAAATCACCGCGCCATTTTTCCCCGATAGTCCATCACCCAATGCTCCTCCACATCCAACGCCATGCCTAGAAATCACGCACGTTGCCAAAATTTGACGAATGTTCAAATTCCACTCATCTTCAAAATTCTCCACCCACGCTTCACTAAAAATTCCCAAACTACCATCAAAATTCACGACTTTCATCAACGATCATGCTCAAGTACTTCATTGATCTAATTATGATACTTGAAATTTTACCAAAACTGACCTATTCCCTGTAAAAATATGTTTTTCTTTCCCTATGCTCAATAAAATTTGATGAAATGGATTTTAGAATAATTTATACTTGAAAACGAACAGTTTTTGTTTTGATTTCAAGATTTAAAACTAACTAGATAATTGGATATTAATTTTTAAAGTGGAAGCTAATAGTTTTAAAACAAATAAACATGAACAAAGGGAATTTTCACAGGCTCTGGTAGATCCAACAGCATATACATACCCATAAATAATCATATTTCAGCAAATACTCTAGGTATATATCACTGATCCATCGATAACCCAGTTATATATACATATACATACATACATACATATATATATATATATATATATTCATAAGTGATGATCTGTAACAAAATATAGGTGGTTATACTTGCTGTCTTTTGAAAATGATGAACTCTGTCGTTTCTTCTTCCTTAATCTCTAATCTTCTTTCTTTACTTATTTGACAGGTATTTGTTTCTTTTTTTATCTATGCATAAACAAGTGAGATTATGTCTATATATAGGAAGAAAAGGGGTAGGATTGTTTACAGGCTGAGATATTTCTTTTCATTTGATCCTTATTTTATTTTTCTTATCTTGATTTGATTTCATATAGAAAGTTTGATTTTATATGACTTGATTTAAATATAAAGTTGATTTTGATTTTTCATGTGACTTAATTTTGATTTGTGTGTGCTTGAATTAAATGCTTGTCATGATGATGCTCCCTTATATATAAACATGTATACATCATATAAATATATATAGATTTTCTTGACTATATGTTTTGCCTACTAACATATATTAACAAGCTATGGTTTTGAACTTCTACGTATAAATTATTGCGTATACTATAATTAACATACAACATAATTAGCCATTAACAATTATTTATCCTTAATATATTTTATTTTTATATCATAAGTTTTGCATATATATATATATGTACATGTATATAATTCCATACACAGTATTCTTTAAGCATATATACATACACATATACTTACATTTATTTTGTCATCACACAGATATATATATATATATTTACATTTATACAAATTTCCATATACATTACTTCATATGGGAATACATACACACACACACTTATATATATATATATATATATATATATATATATATATAAATGTCATAAGCTTGTACACATTTATATATATGTACAGATATATGGATATTCTACCTTGAATTACAATGGTGGAGTTTATATACATATTTCTATAAAATCTATCATATCAAGCAATTTATAATTTAAAATTAACATTGTTTTTAATCAATTTATATATTAAGATATTTTAAACATCAGAAAATTTGTTTATTCGACTAATAAAAATTAATATTTTAATAATTAAAATAAGTTAATTACCCAATACAGGTGTCAAAAATTCGGGTCGTTGCAGCATATCATCCTCAGATGGATGGGTAGATAGAGAGAGTCAACAAGGTACAGGAAGATCCGTTGATAGCTTGCGTGTTGGATTTTAGTGGTTCTTAGGAAGATCACTTGCACTTAGTGGAGTTTTCCTATGATAATAGTTATCAGACTACTATAGGAATGGCGCCTTTTGAAGCTTTGCATAGAAGGCGATGCAAATAACCAGCATGTTGGTTAGAGATCGAAGGTAGATTTGTCCTCGGTCCAGATTTGGTGAGAAAGGCAATGGAAAAGATCGAATTGATACGGGAAAAAGATGAAGGAAGCTTAATCTGGGAAGAAGAGTTACGCAGATAAAAGGCGTAGACCTAGAGTTCTCAGTTGGAGATAGAGTTTTCGTCAAGGTATCGCGGATGAAAGGTGTGGTTTGGTTCGGGAAGGCCGGGAAGCTAGCACCGAGATATGTTGGACCATTTCCTATATCAGAGAGGATTGAGAGACTCGTATACCGAGTAGATTTACCGAGCAGTTTGGCCGGAATCCATGATGTGTTTCATGTTTCTCATCTTAGGAAGTATGTTCATGATCTAGAAACTATTATCGCTTTGACGACACTGGAGGAATTAGTGGTAGAACCGAATATGACTTTTGTGAGGCAAACAATTCATGTTTTGGCAAAATATGAGAAGAGGCTAAGGAACAAGAAAGTCGGGTTGGTGAAGGTTTGGTGGAGCGACAACGTGAAGGACTGTACTTAGGGGACAGAAGACAGGATTAGGGCTACTTTTCCTGGGTTGTTTTAGATGGTATGTTCTGTATAGGGTTTATATAGAATTTGGCTGGTAGGTTATACTAGCTTTGCTTGCATGGGCTATATGCTTGTTATTGTGTCCTTACTGAAATTTCGTGGATGAAATTCTTTAAGGGGGGAGTCTGTAATGCCCTTGAATTTTAATTAACATTATTCAGGATATTTAATTGGAGAAATTAAATAGAAAATTGTGAATAAGTAGGGAGATGAGATTGATAAATATAATGGCCGTGTCTAAATGAATGAACTAAAATAAGACTTAACTAAATTTAGAAGGAGGATTTCCTAAGGGGTAAACTTTAAAATGAGGCTACATTTCTTTGTATATATATCTCTTCCTCCATTTGATTAAATTACCACTTTCTCGTTCTTAACTCCTCGTCACTTCGACCGACCATTAAAAAGCTCTAGGAAGAGTTTAAATTGAAGAATAAGCTAAGGAATTAAATCTAGCAAATTATCTCATTCTCCAATCAACTAATCAAGGTGAATAATCATGTTTATTATCTCGTTTTTCTATGTTTGGATCGGTTATGGGTTATACCCAATTCATGTTTGTGATTTTGGTTAGGATATAACCATTTAAACCTTTGTTTGGATGTGACATAGGTGTTTTAAAATGTTAATGGGCAAATTAACACGTTTTCATTCGGTTTTGATTAAATTCCGAGTTGTTTTGATCTTCATATGCTTTGAAATTTTCATATGTTGAAGTATACGATTTATCAGATTTTTGGAGGTTTTTAGGAATTTTCCTTAGTGATTTACTAAGGTAATAAAACTATTTGAGCCCAAGGGCTAAACAGAAAAATGGCTTCCGTGTTTATTTAAAACCGGAGGGAAATTCGCTTTTGGAAATATTTGGGGAAGAAGTGTACCGTTTTAAGAAAAAGTTTGAATTTTGTTAAATTTTCACTGTTCAAAAGTACATGAGAAGGTTCCTCAGTCAATCAAAATTAGACAAACAAGATAAAACATCACTTCAGTGGGCCCAGTTCTGCCTTCGACTCCAACAAGCCTGCTTTTACCCTTTCGATGAAGTCGGAGGTACCTTTTGCTAAAACGAAAGGAAAACAGTTACCTTCCACCCAAATCGAAAGGCAGACACGGGGCCGAAGGGAAGAAATGGGCGAAGGGATGGGGAGGCTGCTTCATTTTCTTTCGGATAAAAATAAAATTGCTTTCAAATAAGTTAGAGGGGAACTCTTTGACTTTATCATTTTATAAAGAATAAATTTTTACATATTCAAGAAGGGTTTCGAAGGGGATCTTAGAAAGCTTAAACCTTCAAGTGTATTGTTTTGAAATGTTTTTCTAAAAAGGTTTTTTAATACCTTTCGGCAAAGCCGAAGGGTAAAACCTTCCGTCATAGTCGAAAGTATGCTTTCGAAAGATTTTGAGTTCGAAAGGTATGGTTTCCAAAGGTTTTGAGTTCGAAAGGTTTATAAATGATTTTTATAAGGGGGATACCCCTGGCTTTCGACAAGGTCAAAAGGTGGAATCTTTTGGCTTGGTCAAAAGGAAACCTTCCATCAAGGCCGAAGGGTTGCACCTTTCGGCAAGGTCGAAGGGATGGACCTTTCGGCAAGGTCGAAGGGTATGATTTTGTGATGCTTTCAAAAGAAAGATTTCCGAAGGGGCTAATTTTGGATGTTTATTTTCTTTTGAATGGGACTTCATTTGAAGTGTTTTAAAGTGCTGTTTTAGCCATTTTCTTTAAGTAAAACTTTGCTAAATTGAAGGAGTTACCTCGAAGGGTTATAGCATAAAATACTTATTATGTTTGAATATGTAAGGGTGATCCTTATATAAATTTGATGTTGCAAAACCTTGGGGATACCGGGATAAGTTTTAATGTTTTCGATACATAGTTTGGGGTTACAAACAGAAATATGCTTTCGAAATTATTCATTGACGCTATCAGTGTGTTTTTATTAAATTTAACCTAACTGGGACTAGCAATGAAAATAGGTTAAACAAGTTATATACCTAGGGAAAAATAAATAATCATAGGGATCATGAGTTTTTATAAATAATCATGGGGATCATGACATTTTTTCCATGTGTTGGTTTCTTGGTTAACCTAGGAAAACTATGAAATGTGCGGTGGATAGCCCACATCAAAATGTTTTTCCAGAGGTGGTTAACATTGGGATTTAGCGCCCATGGGTTAATAGTCATCCTAGGAAAACTATGGAATGTGCGGTGGATAGCTCGCACCATCTTTTATAAAACAATGTATGATGGAAAATCTGCATTTATTTTGAGTGGAATTGGGACGGGTAGTCCTATTAAATTATGACGGATGATCATTTTAAAGATTTTAGAGGGTAACTATAATAAATTGATTTTAGATGGGAAATCTATTAAATTGCTTTTAGATGGGATATCTAATAAAGGGGTGGATGGGATATCCTATAAATATGAATTATGGCTTTATTTCATGGTATGTTAAGACTAATCATTTTGGGTGCAGAGGCATAGTAAATGATTTCCATGTTCATTTAGGATACCAGTGAGGGGAAACCCATTCTGCTAATTTGCGTGGTCTCACTAGATATCTATTTATGATAAGAGATGATATGTGATTATTCATACCAAACTTATTGTCTGACTCGAAGTTTGTGTTTCTCCACAAATTCCCGGGTACTCATAAATTAATTTGAGTAGTCTGAGAGTGTGAGACTTTCAGGTTTTTGGACGAATAAGCTTCTAGAGACGGGTAAGGAGGCAGTTAGCTATATAGGTGCTTTTTGTGTATTCCGCTGTGATGTACTAAGAACTGTAAAGTTCATATTTATTAGTTCTTTGATCGTCATAAGGTGACATCTTCGTATGTCTCTCTTATTGTATTTTGTGTGTCTATATATATGTGTGTGTGTGTGTGTGATCTAAACGTGGTTAGCATCTGGGATTATCTAATTAAATATTAAATTGAAATTCATAAGAAATGAGAAATTCTATTTTGTTAAAGTTTAAAAAATTTCATATTCTTGTGTTTCTGTGTTGCCAATAGTTCATGATTCCGATTACGGTCACTCAAAAATAACTCTTATGGATGACTGAAGCATCCGTAATAGTTAGTTTTGAGCCTTCGAAAGCGGGATGTTATAGTTTACCCCAATCTAGGAAGGGGAATACCAGTATTTGGGTGACTGTAGATCGTTTGACTAGAGCGGCCACTTCATTCCGGCCAAGAGTAAGAGCATATCCCCTTATTTGGCATCTTTATATGTTAGCGAGATAGTCCGACTTTATGGAATTCCCTCTAGCATAGTAAGTGATAGAGACCCTATCTTTACTAGCGAGTTTTGGAGAAGCTTGCAAGAGGTTTTAGGGATGCAGCTTAGATTAAGTACGGTCTATCATCCTCAGATAGATGGCGAAACGAAGAGAGTTAATAGAGCGCTCGAGGATTTGTTGAGGATGTGCATTCTTGATTTTGGAGAAACTTAGGAGGAGCATCTTCCTCCAGTGGAATTCACTTATAACAATAATTTTCAGGCTAGCATTAGGATGGCACCTTTTGAGGCTCTTTATGGGAGACCGTGCAAGTCACCTTCATGTTGGTTGTAGTCTACAGAGAGATTGCTACTTGGTCCCGACATGGTTAGGGAGACTTCAGAGAAGATTGATTTGATTAGAAGGTGGATGACGACAGCCCAAGATAGACAGAAATCTTATGCAGGCAAGCAAAGAAGGGACGTTGAGTTTGAGGTAAGAGATTTAGTTTTCATTAAAGTGTCCCCGTTAAGGAGGTGTTGAGATTTGGATTGAGTGGGAAACTAGCTCCTAGGTTCATAGGACCGTTCCTCGTTGTAGAAAGAGCAGGGTAGATAGCGTATCGAGTAAAGCTACTGGAGAGGCTCGCTGGAGTGCATGATGTTTTTCATGTTTCGCACTTAAGAAAGTGCTTACATGACTCAGCAGAGGTTGTGGAACCTAGTCAACTGGAGGAAGTTGAAGTGAAGAGAGAAGCATCGATTCGTCATATTCCTACCAAGATCATTGGACATGACATCAAGAAACTTAGGAATAAAGAGGTCCCGGTAGTAAAGGTGCAGTGGGGAGATGATGTTAAAGACGCTGGGAGGTTGAGGAGAAGATTCGTACCTCTTATCTGCGTCTCTTTGAAAGTAATTTTTAGAATTTTCTATTTCAATCTTTAGTTTTGAATATGTTCTTACCTTTATTATCCTTTGGGAGGGCAGATCTTAGGACTTAACCTATGGATGGTAGGATTGAATGTAAACATGTTTCTAGAACGTGTTATGTATGATGGACGCTAGTGGTTGCAAGTATTTGCTGGTGTATGCTAATGGACGCATATAAATACACTAGGCTCTATTATCTCTTAGGGAACGACCTAACTAGGTCACTAGAGCATATGCATATGGATGTGAGCGCAATTGCATTTTTATTTTATTCCATGGTTGCTATAAATGGATGATTATTATATGATTGTTTCATTTGGATGATGATTGTAGCACGCATATGAACTACAGTTATCACTAGGAAACTTGCATTCATTAAGATACATGACACAGACATGATTGCATAAAAAGAAGGTCGACTGAATTAATAGACCGCCTAATCTTTTGCATTAGTTAGGGGCATTGACACCACATTATTTGCATATATATAGACACACACACACACAGATATATATATATATATATATATATATATATAAATTGCATTAGAAAACTTAAGGACAATGGGTGATGGTTGAGTATATGGTTGTAGAATTTGGATGAAAATATTTATTTCATTCTTCCCTCCTTGGGGATTTCGGGGGTCGAAATCATTTAAGGAAGGAAGAATGTAACAACTCGAAATTTAAGCTATAATAATTAACTAATTTATTTATTAAATAATAAATAACTTTGTGAAATTATTTGAATTGAACCATGGTAGTTGTACCATTGTGTCCGTGGTAATTTTTTGGTCAATTTTCATATATAGATTGTCAAAATCCAAGCTAAAAACGAAGAAGATACGAATTAAACAAGAAAACAAAGAGAAAGAATATATATATATATATATATATATATATATATATATATATAAGGTCAGGTCGACCCTCCCCTTAGCTAGGTCAACCTAACACATTTAATGGTCGACCTGGGTGTCGACCCGCCTTATTATATGTATGAATTTTCGTCCATATTAAACTGTGATGTGTTTTCTATTTTTATTCCATCTTGTGCGTCTGTGTTTCCATCCGATGGTTCCCATCGAGCCTATGTTGTGGTTGCACCAGATTTAATCTTCAAATCCAACAGTCTGAGATTCCTAAGTGACACTATAAAAAAGACCCTTGGCCTAGCTATTTTTCTCATTCAGATTTTCTCCTATCTGGGTTCATTGCCTGAGGCTGGACCCAAAAAAGAAATTTTTTCTTGGGAGAAGATCTTTTTGTTAAAATTATTCTATGCTCTAGAAGTGGATAAAGAAAGACCAAGGACTAGAGCTAAGAACCATAGGTGAGTTTTTAAGTAATTATTTTAGATTTTTAAGTAATTTAAAATAACAGAGTTCTCAATAATTATAGTTTTTCTACAATTTTGAGACAGTTTTTATATAATTTGTTTACAATTAATTTTTAAAGTTCTTTTAAGTTTATTTTATTCATCTATTTTTGTTCAGCTATTTTTATTTACATATTTTATTCGTTTATTTACAGTTATTTACTGTTATTTACATTTTATTTACATCCGTTTTACATTAGAATTTAGACTGTAAATGTTAGTTTCTTTTAATTCTTTTTACGCGAATAAAATAATAAAAAGAGAATAATTCGCTAATATGGACTAAAATATAAGTACACTAAATTTACAGAAATTGGATGTAAAATAAGAAGAATTGTAATAAAAAGAAAATAGACTGAAATAGGAAAATTTGAGACATTTGCAAGCAAGTTTATAGCTAATAGTTATAACTAAAAGAACAGAATAGAAGAACAATTATGACATAGGTTATAATTAAATAGAAAGAACATAAAGATTCTTATTTTAAAACTTAGAGTTAAGTTAATAAGCCAATAGAGCAGAATTAACAAAAGAGGCTTATTTTAAAGACTTACATTAAGTTAATAGGCAAAGATAGAAGTAAGGGACCGTACTGGCATCATTCCCCTTCAGTCGAGAACTGATGGTATCACAATAGATTAGGTGAGGCTGGAACACGCTTATGTTGAAGTAGGTAGATAAGTGGTCAATAAATAGAAGGTCAAATCAGGGGATTTGGTTAAGAGGCGCAACTTGATTTTTTTTGTTAGGATCCATACTAGAAGCATTCCCTTTTCAGACTAGGATCGATGGTCTCACAAACACTTAGGTGTAGCTCGGCAAGACCCCGTCAGACTAGTACCGATGGTCTCACAATAGATCAGGTGAGGCTGGGTACGCTTATGCTGAGGTAGGTAGATAATGGTCAAAAGAGGGAGCAACAGATAGTGCAAACCAGCAGTGACCGAGCGTGCGGTCTCGAAGTAGGGAGATAAGTCGCTATTGAGTTCCAAAGCGCTAAACATGTGTCCTTTTGCTGTAGGACCCAAAGGATGAGACTAGCTCACAGTGGCACAACAGAGATAGAAGGCCGATCAAATGGTAGAATTAGGACTTCGGCCTAATTAAAATAGGATTAGGATTTCAGCCTAATCAAAGCAGCTATCTAAGACAAGTGCAAACAATCACTATCAAAGAAAATAGTTAAATAATATTTTTTTCTAGATTTATCTTTTCCTTTATTTCCTTTTATACTAGAACTGTTGTCAAGTCTATTAGTTTTATCTTGCTTAAAAATACTAGTACTTACTTCCATTCACCAGAATTTTAGTCTGACCCACTCCTCCATTTTCCTCTTTTCCCCCATAGGCCAGCAGAGGCAAGGATAATAGATTTCAGACTTCATGGAGATCTATTTACAGAGCTTTCCTGTTCTTTATGTATTCTTCTTCTTTTCAGTTTTCATTTCATTTGGATATTGTTGTACCGGTACTTTTTAAAAGGGATGGTTATTTTATGTACTATGATGATGTGAATGAGCTTGTATTTTTCATGAGATATGTGTATTTGGTTTTTAAGACATATTTGGTTTTTATGACTTATTTTCTGGAGTAATAAAGTTACCATTTAAATGTTTCCACTATTATTATTTATTTGTCTTGTGAATCTTAGTCTCTGTAGAGTTTTAGCTATACCTACAACACACCACATCTTTTCGTGTGCCCTTTTTGGGTATACTAATTGGTGTGGGGTGTTTCACCGGTTCCCCAATTGTTTCGAAAGGTCTAAAAGGAAAGGTTTTTCAATGATTTTGAAAGATAATGTTTAAGTGTTATTAAGGTAGGATGTCTAAGGTTTTAAAGCTTTCGAAGAAGATGTTTTTCAATGCTTTCAAAAGGATAAACATGAATGGTTTCGAAGAGTATGATTTCAAAATGTATGTTTTGGTCTTTCGGCCTAAGGTTATAAAGTAAAGTAGTTTACTTATATCGAAAGGGATACTTTCAATGGTTTCGAAAGGGTTGTTTAAAGGTTTTAAACAAAGGTTTCAAATGAATTGTTTTTGGCAATATAGCTAAGTGGTTTTAACTTATTTTAGAGGGATGGAAAATCCTTAATAATTTCATCAATATTATTTTAGGTAAAGTGTATATATATAACATGGCAAATAGCTTAGAGTAAAGCAAAGAGTATATTTTTTGTGTATATGTATGATTTAAAGGTTTAAATCATTTTGAAAAAGTTTTTAAGGAAAAATTTAAAGGGTGGTTAATCCTAAGAAAATGACTCAGATTAGAAGACCATATGGGACTGGTGTAGGGTCTTGCCCTACACTCATTAGCTATCAGCCCTTAGCTAATTTAGTCCAAAATTCCAATTTGTAGGGCTTTGTCGCAAGCAAGACTAAAATCATGTTACACACAGAAAAGAATTTAAAATGATATGACAGGTTATTGGTAAGCCCACAAAACTATTAGGATCAGTTAGACCTGGAGAAGTAAGAACTGATCGTCCAGAAGAGGAGTATATAACAGATGCTAGATTTTTTTTTGTTTTCTGGTAGGCCCGAGTCAGCCAAATGTTAGTAGTTAGCCAAACAAAACTACAATGTATGGACAGATTGTCCATATGATAACTGACATATACATATACATATACATGATATTGCTTTACATGTTTAACCAGATTTGGTTGCAGGATTATAAATTTGCAAAAGATATGTTTTAAAAAGGATATTAGTAAGGGGAAACCAGTTCCGCTATGCGGCGTGGTTTCAATAAATATCAAATAACCAAGATGTATAGTATTATTCACACCAGGCTTTATGTATGAATCGAAATTTATGTTTTTCCCTTAAACTCCCGACTGCTCAAAAATTGGTTTAAGTAGGCTGAGGGTTGAGGTTTATAAGTTTTAGTAGGTTAGCGAATAAAGCTTCCGGAGACAAGCAAATGGCTAACGGATAGCTAATTAGAAGTTCCTGTTATATTTTGGATTAATTCTTTTGTATTGTATATATAGTACTATGGTCAACCTAGGGGGCATCATCATATGCCGCTCTTGGCGTATTTATGTAATAAATACATTTTATCTGAACCTAGGAAACGATCATGGGATTATGTAATTTGAATATGGAATATGTTTTGAAAATATATCAAAAATATTATTTTTTAGAAATTATGATTTTGTTTCATATTCATTGCAGCTGATATTTTGGATACCATTAACATTACCGTATTTGGTCAATGAAAGTTAATACTATGGATGGTTATAGCATCTACAGCGCTTAGCTTCGGACCTCCAGATAGAGGATGTTACAACTTGGTATCAGAGCATAGGTTTATGAAAAACTTTAACTAAAAGATGATTTTGAAAGACATAATCCTAAGGAATTATCAATATGATCAGGGTATGGGATAACGCTATAGTGACATACTTGTATTTGCTATATATAAGTATATGCTTTATCTCTAGTCTCCTATCTCTATTAGGTTATTTAACTGTATCTCACGAAGGTTCGAATACAGATATGGATTCTCAAAGATATAATGTTGGTGGAGGAGGCACCGCTATAGATGGAAATGCCAGAATATTAGAAGGAACACAGGTCAGGCACGAGCTGGAAATACTGGTGCTGAAGTTCCGCAAGTTGACATGGGAGCCATGTATTAGTTTTTCGTGAATATGATGCAAGTAGGGGTTGTTGCTGAAGTAGTTGGAGGAGGAGTCCAGGAAGCTCCAGTAGTCATTAATTATGCTGCTTTGAGTAGGGACTATGCTAGGTTAGGAGGAAAACTATTCGTTGGGACTAAAGATTCCATAGAAGTGGAGAACTGGTTATTGCATTGTGAGAGGACTTCCACAGACTTAGGGCTCATCGATGAGCAGAAAAGAAGGCCCGCTTTGTAACAGCTTCAAGGAGCAGCTTTATACTAGCGAAATAGTGTGACAGTTGGAGTGGATGAAGGAACGATGACATGAGCTCGGTTTAAGAACAGGTTCAAAGAGAGGTTCATGTCTTTAATGGCAAAGTCTACCTTGCTCAGAAAGTTCGTCGAGTTAGAGCAGGGAGAGATGATTGTGTTAGAGTATGCTACAAGGTTTGAGGAGTTGGCAAGATACGTTCATGCCACTGTGGATACCGTGATTAAGAGAAACGAGAAGTTCATTATTGGATCGAAAGCTGAATTGTTAAGGGCTACAATACCTCATATCAAGGATCCTTGTGATGTAGTAATAGAGATGGTTCTAAGATATAAAGAAATTGTTGCTTCTTTGAAGAAGAATAAGGCGAAGGAGGTCCAGATAGGGCAGAGTCAGAAAATGAAGTTCTTTCCTAAGAAGGGAGCCCAGAAGGGTGGAGCCGTGAAGGAAGGAAAGTCGGAAGTTGTCTATTTTAAGTGCAACAAGAAAGGGCATTTTGCGAATGAATGTTGTTCTGGAGAGGCAAAGAAGGTGTCTGGGAAGAAGAGTATCGAATGCTTCAATGGCGATCAGATTGGTCTTTACAAGAACCAACGCAAGAAGCCTGCTAAGGATGGAAAGGGCAAAACATATGCATTGGAGCCAGCTACCTCAGGACCCACGGTTGGGAAAAAAGGGAAAGCAGTGTTGGGAGGTACGCTTATGATTCTTGGTATGGCAGTTAGTATTCTGTTTAATATTGGTGCATCATGTTATTTTATATCTCGTTGTTTGGTGGATAAGCTTAACCTAAAACCCTCATACCTAGTTACTTCCTTAAGGATTGCAAATCTGATAGAAGAGTATGCATCACTTAGGATGAGATGTGACCACCTAAAGTTTGACTTGTTAGGTCATACTTTTGTTTGCAGTTTGCATGCGTTTGATTTCTGATGTGCACATAAATGTGCATATTTTTACTTCCATATTTAATCTAATTTAATTAAATAAATGAGCATATAGGGTATTTTAACATGTTTAAACCAAAATTCAAATTATTTTTAAATCATCATTTATTCATCTTCATTTAGGGGCAAAATGATCATTTTTGTGCATAAGTTAATTTGATAATATTTATTTACATATTTTATTTGTATATGTAGGAAATTGGATGACAAAATGAAAGAGGTTTTCATGAAGATATGCATGCACAACAACGGAAACAAAGAAATAAAGATGGGAATAATTCAAATCATGCATCATGGAGGACTCCATATACCCACTTGCCATGATCACTATTTAGGAGCTAATGCACATGTTAGTGGAGCTTAAAGTTTCATGCTCATTAAAATAAAGGACCATCTCATGCTAATGAAAACTTGGTGGCCACACTTCCAAGAGGGGTATTTTGGGTAGTCCCTAAAAATTTGCATCTGGGTTTTAGACTTGTATCAATACTCCCATATGTTAGTGTAATTAATCTCTTAGTCTCCTTTGCCTCCATTTTAGTTAGTTTAGTTTTAGGCTTAAAAATAAATTACAAGCTCTTTTTCTCTCTTTCATGGCTACTTAGCCATTTTCTTTTATGTAAGTTTTATATGCAGTTTTAATTCATGCACTTTTCTTTTATGTTCCTTTCTTGTTTATTTCCTTTTATGTTAGTAGCTTAGTTTAATTTATGCAAGTAGATTAGCTCTCATTTTACTTTAGTTAGCTCTCTTTTTTCTCTTCTTTTTGTTTCATGTTGAATGCTACATTTGTTGAAATGATAACAAATATGATAGGCTAATCCCCTTCAATTTAGAGGCAATGAAGCTCTCTTAATCATGTTGATTCAACATTTTGATAATTTTTAATCTCTTTTTATGCTTAACGGAAATGTTCGATGTAGTTAAAATTTGTTGTTTTAACTTTAAATTTAATAGCCTAAGTTGTTGACACCAAATAGGCCATGTTTAAACAAACAAAAACACAAATTACCTCTTCATCTACATATGATTATGATAATGAAGTGGATTTTAAAATCAAAATTTGATGGTCTATATTTCTAATCAATAGTTAATAGATCATGTCTAAAATAGATTTATTTTCAATTTCATTATCATTTTCATGGGAGTTGAAAAATAGTTTGGTGGTTGTGTTATAGTTTAATCGTTTATATTGGGCTAATTAATAACACAAATATTCCATACTTATGGTAAGCACGTCAACTAAATTCATTAGTGACCAAAAGAGAGATCATAATTTCATTTTTTTTATTTAAGTGATAAGGCGAAGGAAATTACCTCTAAATTGCTTTTAAACTCTCGTATTTTTTTATCCATTCTAGCTTTTATTAGTTTTTATATTTTTTAGCTTAACACAACTTCAAATCTTAGTTTAATTTGATTGAATAGAATTTTAAAATCTAAACAATTCTCTATGGATCGACCCGTACTCGCCACATACTAGAATCGTACGGCATGTGCTTGCAGTTATTTTCAATTTAAATTTTTCAACGATTTTCTAAACTCATAGAAAAACAGTCAGCAAACAAGTTTTTGGCACCATTGTCGGGGAATTGATTTGATTTTAAATTTCTATTCTTCGAATTATTGTTATTAGATTTTATCGTGTTTTGTTTTGTTCGTTAATTTGCATTTTAAAAAAAATTGTGTGTTTGTTCGTAATTTTTGTGTGCATTTGATTTGTTAGATTGTTGTTGTTCTATTTGTTTTGCATTTGCATTGCTATTATAAAATTAAAAAACATACAGTTTCAAAACAAAAACAAAAATATTTTCTTTTCTTTTTCTTAAAAAATTGCATTTCATTTACAATTTTTATTTTCAATCTACAAAGTTCACTATCTATTTCTGTGCACTGTGCACATTCCCTACCTACAGCCACCACAAGCTTGGAAAACCATATATGCTCACACCATATTACTCCACAATTACATCTCCAAAGTCCTCCATATTACTGCACATCTACTCCACGGTTACATTTCTAGTTCACTTACAAATTGCACTGCTACTTCACAACATCCCACTGCCACACACAATCGCCCGCCTCTGTTCATCACCATCACAGCTATCTGCACATCAATCACCATCAAACCACAATTTCTTCCTGTAATACAACTTCCATCACCTCATCACACAACCACTTCCAACTTATTATAATACAATTTTATCAACCACTTTCAAATTACTGTAACAGATTTCTGCCTATAATACAATTGCATATTGCATACTACAGTCCATCACCTCAGCACACAGCCACTCTCAGCTACAACACTGCCAAAACTTCTCAACTGCAACTGCCAACTAATCCTCCATCCACCTTACTCTCCACAACCAACTGCCACTGCATATCAAAATCGCCTTAACCATAGTTCATCACACCTCTGTCAACACAATCTATTACCATTCTCTGTCAACCATAGTTCACCATAGTTCACCTTGCTTTAAGTCACAACATCACATTCTCCACTGTTCTCTTTACCCATCATCTCCGAAAATCATACAATCACACACCACATCCACTGTCAGCCCATAGCCTCGTCAAACTTCCACAACGCCTACAGCCTTCCTCCAACCATTACCATACCCCAACGTACAAACTACAGTCACCAACATTGCATTCTCCACTACACACAGTTGTTAAAATTTGGCGACACTATATGAGGATTTGTAGTGGTCGGAAGTAGCTTCATAACGGAGGAAACGGTTCGCAAATCGGAGTCCGGAGGTGGAAGTTAGAAGAGAAAATGTGAAGTGGGCTGTTTGGGGACAGCAATTAATTTCAGACGTCTGAAATTATTTTCAGACGTCTGAAATTGTTCTGGAGTGGTTCCAGAACACTCAGTCAGACGTTTGACCAAGTGGGTCAGACGTCTGATCTGGAGCGAAGTCGCTCCAGAGACTTAAGTCAGACGTCTGACCCTTAGGCCAGACGTCTAGAACGATTCTTTTCAGTTTTTCATCTCGCGGACTTGGGTGAAAATTTGTGATATCCGCAGGGGCAATTTTGGAATATTGTCTAGGGTTTCTATTCTCCTATATAAGCTAGCCTCAGGTATCAGATCCGGAGTGAGAGAGAAGCGTGTGCAAGCAACAATAAGAGATCAGCCTCCTCCAAATTAGGGTTTATCAAAACCTAATTTTCTTCAATTCTCTTCTCCATAAAATCAATTTCTATTTTGATTATTGATCATTGTAATCAATCTCTTGTACTCTTCTCATCAATAATAATAAAAGCTCTCTCTTAAAGTGGATGTACACTAACACAACGTTAGTGGAACCACTATAAATCTCTGTGTGATTTATTTTCATTATTGCCTTGATCTTTGATTTGCTTGTCTGGGATTTTGATTGATTGTGATTGGATTTGAGTTATTGATTGGTTGTTTTTACACTGCTTATCACGATCCCGTCTTCCGCTGCGCTCGTGGGGTTTCGATTGGAGTCGGAATCCCGCACCAACATTTGGTATCAGAGCTTCAGGTTTTGGTAGGTGGTTGTAGAGATGCCTGAATCAAGTAATAACTCAAGTAGTTCCTCAATGGGTACTCCAAGTGGTGTAGCTCCTTATGTACATGGCTCGTACGTAGCTTCAGGATCACAATTGGTAATAGACAAGTGGAATGGTGATAATGATTTTAAAAAATGGCAATGGAAGATGAAAGTGGTTCTTAGAAGGAATCGGGTGCATCGGGTAGTGTTTGACACACATTTATTGCCAGCGGACATCTCGGATGTTGAGAGAGAGGAGATGGAGGAGTGGGCATTCACTACACTTCAACTTGCTATGGGAGAGAATGTTATCTCTGAAATTAGTGGCGAGACAACCGCTAAGAATATTTGGGACAAGTTGGAGGAATTGTATATGAAGAAGTCACTGACGAATCGTTTGATCTTATTGCGAACATTCTCCACCTATAAGATGAAGGAAGGTACTTCGCTGAAGGCGCACTTAATTTTTTTTGATGATTTGCTAATGAAGATGAAGGCGGTAGATTTGAAGATTGAGGAAGAGCAAAAGGCGATGATATTGTTGTGTTCGTTGCCAGACTGCTATACAGGTTTCTCAAACAGTTTGATCTATAGCCGAGATGCATTGACTCTTGATGATGTCAAGACGGGTCTTCTTAGCGAGAAGTTGCAGGATCAAATGAAGGAGTTAGGTGATGGAATTAGTGGTGCTAGTAATGGTCATGGCTTGTTTGTGGAGAAGGAGAGGCATGTGAAGAAGGAGAACCGGAGGCGTTCTAAATCAAGGAACCCCGGTTGGAGAGGAAAGTCGAAGGAAAGAAAAGGCAAGTGCTATATTTGTAGGAAGCCCAGTCATTGGAAGAATGAGTGTCCGGACAAGGAGAAGGCAAAGAATGAAGTAGCATCTTCATCCGTAGCGGTAGAGAAAGCAGTTGGTGAGGAAGAGGTAGATGTTTTATCGGCAGTAGCATCAGATGTTTCGGATAGCAAATGGGTGCTCGATTCGGGGGCGTCTTATCATATGACGCCAAATAGAAATTGTTTTTCTTCTTACATCGACAAAGAAGGAAATTCAATTGTTATGGGAAATGGTGCTATTTGTAAGTCGAAAGGCATTGGTTCCGTGCAAATTAGGATGTTTGACGGAGTGGTTCGTACTCTCACTAATGTGCGCTATGTTCCGGGACTTAGGAAGTCTCTTATCTCTTTGGGGCAGCTGGATTCTTTAGGTTGTAAGATCACTATTGAAAGTGATAGATTGCGGGTTTCGAAGGGGGCACTTGTGGTGATGAAGGGTGCAAGGACTCATGGTATTTATTTGCTTCAAGGAGTGACTGTGGAAGGTGAAACTTGTATGGGGGTTGATAGTTCTCGTGGCTTGGATGCGACTAGGCTGTGGCATTTGAGGTTTGGTCATGTCTCGGAGAGAAGTTTAGATGTTCTTCGAAAGAGAGAGATGATCGATGGAGAAAGTTTCAACAAGTTAGAGTTTTGCGAAGATTGTGTCATGGGGAAGCAAACTAAAGTTTCATTCGGTGAAGGAAAACATGATACGAGAAGGGTTCTTGAGTATGTTCACACGGATGTTTGGGGACCGGCACCTGTAGCTTCTTTAGGTGGATCTCGCTATTATATTTCCTTTATAGATGACTTTTCTCGGAAAGTTTGGGTGTATGTAATGAAGGCCAAGTCGGAGGCATTTGCAAAGTTCAAAGCGTGGAAGGCTCTTGTTGAGAATGAGAGTGACAAGTCTTTGAAGGTTCTAAGGTCTGACAATGGCGGAGAGTATGTTTCCGGAGAATTTTTGGAGTATTGCAAGCATCATGATATTCGGAGGCATTTTACTACACCTGGAGATCCGCGGTCGAATGGTGTTGCGGAGAGAATGAATCGTACTCTACTTGAGAAAGCTCGATGCTTGAGATTGACATCGGGTTTGGCAAAGGGATTTTGGGCTGAAGCTTTGTCAACCGCAGTGCATATTATTAATCGAATTCCGTGCTCAGCTATTAGTAACAAAATTCCGGAGGAAGTGTGGAAGGGAAAGAGCATTGACTTGAGTTATCTTCGTGTGTTTGGTAGTCCGGTTTATGTGCATGATCCGGGAAATGATAAGCTTGAACCTAGAGCTTTCAAGGGGATTTTGCTTGGCTATACGGATGGTGTAAAAGGCTATCGGATTTGGAATCTGGAAACGAAGAAGGTAGTGAATTCTCGTCATGTTACTTTTGATGAGTCGACGATGTTCAAGGAGAATGTGAGCTCATCGGATGTTCCGGATTTGGTTCATGGTGAATCAAAGGAGAAGGAAATTATTTCCGCATTTTGTCCAAGGAGTAGAGAGAGTAGAGTAGTTGGCGATGCTTGTGAGGAGGTAGCGGTTGATGTTACATCACATGGTCCACATGGTGCCTCTAGTAGTGTTGGTGATGTACATGATTCTAGAGAAGATTTGGTTCAAGGTGGAGCCGAAGGGAGTTTAGGTGATGGTATTGCTACTCGGGTTGGTCGTCGTACTATAAGACCACCCGAAAGATATGGTGATTGGAACTATCTTAGCTTTTGTGATAATTTGGACTATGCTCTTCATGTAGTCCAAGATGTGCCGATGGACCTTGATGACGTCATGAAGTCGAGTAATAGCTCGAAATGGATTTGTGCCATGGAGGAAGAGATGAAATCATTGTTGAAGAATCGAACTTGGGATTTGGTTCCACTTCCTAAAGGAAACCGTGCTATTGGGTGCAAATGGATATACAAGGTGAAGGACGATGGAAGATATAAAGCTAGACTAGTGGCTAAGGGGTTTGCACAAAGGAAGGGAAAGGAGTATGATGAGATATTCGCACCGGTTGTGCGCCATACTTCTATCCGGATATTACTTCCTATAGTTGCTATTCATGACTTGGAGTTGGAGCAACTTGATGTGAAAACCGCCTTCTTGCATGGTGACTTGGATGAAGACATCTACATGGTGCAACCGGAAGGTTTTTTTGTGGATGGTAAGTCAAATTTGGTTTGCAAATTGAAGAAATCACTATATGGTTTAAAGCAATCACCTAGACAATGGTACAAGAGGTTTGATCATTTTATGCTTGAAAATGGTTTTGATAGAAGCATCAAGGATGCTTGTGTTTATTTCAAGAAGTTGAGAAATGATTGTTGGGTGTATTTGCTCTTGTATATGGACGACATGCTCATTGCTTCAAAAGATAAAAATGAAATCAACAAGCTAAAACTGAGTTTGAAATCGGAGTTTGAAATGAAGGATCTTGGAGAAGCAAGAAGGATATTGGGCATGGAAATTGTAAGGGATCAAAAGCATTTTGAGTTGAAACTAACTCAAAAGGAATACATAGAGAAAGTGCTTTGTCGGTTTAGCATGGAGAATGCAAAGGCATCATATACATCTTTACCTTTGCATATGAAGCTTTCGAATAAAGGATCACCTATCTTGGAGGAAGACAAGACTTATATGGCAAAGGTGCCATATGCTAGTGCGGTTGGTAGTCTAATGTATGCTATGGTGTGTACAAGACCTGATATTGCAAATGCCGTCGAGATGGTTAGTCGCTACATGGCTAATCCGGGGAAATCACATTGGGAAGCTGTGAAGCTTATAATGAGATACCTTAGAGGCACATCATCTCATGGTCTTGTTTTTGGCGGTAGTAAGGCGATTGATTGCAAGTTGGTTGGTTATTGTGATTCGGACTACGCTGGTGATAGGGATCGAAGAAAATCAACTTCCGGATATGTCTTCACACTTGGGGGAACAGCCATAAGTTGGAGATCTAGATTACAGACCGTAGTTGCTTTATCCACTACGGAGGCGGAGTTGATAGCCGCAGTGGAGGCGGCAAAGGAGACACTCTATTTGAAGCGATTGTTGTGTGACTTGGGATTCGGGCATGATAGTATTGATGTTCGATGTGATAGCCAGAGTGCTATTCACTTGGCAGAGAATTTGGCGTTTAGCTCACGGACTAAGCATATTGAGGTGAGAGAGTCATTTCTAGTAGCCATGGATGAAGATAAGCAAGTATATTTTCGAAAAGTGCACACAAAGGATAACACGACGGATATGTTCACTAAGGCATTGCCGGTTGGAAAGTTCGAGCATTGCTCGAACTTGATTCGCTTGGAGAAGTGCTAGGTGCCACGGGGAGGCACGGTTAAGGGAGAAGCTTGGTGGTAGATGAGGAAGAACATTGGTGAGAGAGATTGATGTTCTATCTTCTTGGTAAGTGCTAGTCTTTGGTGAGATAGCTTAGGATTTGGATGTTTTCAACATTTCATTAGCGGGCGGGGGCTTTGCCTGAGCTCGTTGGTGGAGTGCAATGGGCGGTGGCTTTGCCGGAGCTCATTGGGAAAGCATTCATGTTTGGTTGAAGGTAGAAGAGGTGATAGTTGGCGCTATTGGTTGTCGTTGATGGTATGGTACCATTGGAATTGAAGATGGATATAGTGTCGAGGTGGAGTGTTAAAATTTGGCGACACTGTATGAGGATTTGTAGTGGTCGGAAGTAGCTTCGTAACGGAGGAAACTGTTCGCAAATCGGAGTCCGGAGGTGGAAGTTAGAAGAGAAAAGGTGAAGCGGACTGTTTGGGGACAGCAACTAATTTCAGACGTCTGAAATTATTTTCAGACGTCTGAAATTGTTATGGAGTGGTTCCAGAACACTCAGTCAGACGTCTGACCAAGTGGGTCAGACGTCTGATCTGGAGCGAAGTCGCTCCAGAGACTTAAGTCAGACGTCTGACCCTTAGGCCAGACGTCTAGAACGATTTTTTTCAGTTTTTCATCTCGCGGATTTGGGTGAAAATTTGTGATATCCGCAGGGGCAATTTTGGAATATTGTCTAGGGTTTCTATTCTCCTATATAAGCTAGCCTCAGGTATCAGATCCAGAATGAGAGAGAAGCATGTGCAAGCAACAATAAGAGATCAGCCTCCTCCAAATTAGGGTTTATCAAAACCTAATTTTCTTCAATTCTCTTCTCCACAAAATCAATTTCCATTTTGATTATTGATCATTGTAATCAATCTCTTGTACTTTTCTCATCAATAATAATAAAAGCTCTCTCTTAAAGTGGATGTATACTAACACAACGTTAGTGAAACTACTATAAATCTCTGTGTGATTTATTTTCATTATTGCCTTGATCTTTGATCTGCTTGTCTGGGATTTTGATTGATTGTGATTGGATTTGAGTTATTGATTGGTTGTTTTTACACTGCTTATCACGATCCCGTCTTCCGCTGCGCTCGTGGGGTTTCGATTGGAGTCGGACCCGCACCAACAACAGTGACAATCACCTTACACCGCAACAAACTGCCAGCAACCCACAACAGCACACTCCTATCACAAAACATCATCTCCTTACCCACTTCTCTACTTCACATGACCACCATATTTCTACCACACCAGCTAGCATACTCCTTTGCTCTCACACATCAACCATCAACATACCTACTTCACCTCTACCTCATCTCTGTTAACATCAACATTGCCTGCCACTGTCAAAACAACTGCTGCACAATCCACCTTCTGGCTTGACTTCATCCCCTATCCACTCAACAACAACTGTGCAACACAAATAACAAACAACTTCTGTCACAACCAGTGCACGTGCATCCCACCCCTATGCACTGCCTGAAACTACATACCCACCATCAAATCCCTACTGCAAATCACTATTAATACCCATCAGCCTTCACAGCAGCATCATTCACCAATACCAGCAAGCCATTCACTCTGCATTCAACATTCATCTATACCACTCCATATTACCCTCTACCACCCTACAGCACAAACAACTCAACACATACCTGCAACCATTGGCATTCCTTCAAACACCTATCTGACAACGACCTACGACACCCCTGCCAACCACTTCATCACTACAGGCCAACATTTCTTCCATCCCCTACAATGCCTGCTACCATCCTCCACCCAAAACCACTACTTCGAACATTTCACTACCTTGAAACCATCATTTCAATTGACTATACCCACCATTACACTTCACTACCAAGTACATCCACCCTCCAACAGCCACTGCAACACCACTTTACTACCACCGGAACCACAATCACTTCGTTAATCATCACGACCCAATCGAGCTTCAATGCCTCATTTTCCCCAAACCACCAGGTCCTTCAAACCAGAAGATCTGAAGTAATATGACAAGCAATTTGTGATTTTGACTTCTCGATTTTGAAGTTCATTTCTTTCCTTTCGATATTTTGTATTTTTTCATGAGGAGACACATTTTTTTTCAGTAGTGAAGTGTAATGGTGGGTATAGTTATAATACAATTGTACGTGGGCCGAGTGTGCTACTCATTTTTATTTTACTTTGTTTTGTTTTATTCCTATTTTGATTTCCATTCTCCTTTTTGTTTTTCTAAAAGAAAAAAAATGTTGGCCTGAGTACATTTGATTTGTTTTGGACCGGGTTTGTTTGGTTCAGTGAATTTCATTTGAAATTTCATTTGTGAATTAATTTTGTTTAGTTTTAATTTGTTTTGTTTTGTTTGTTTTTAGCTCAAACCTAATTTAAAAAAGGACTTGCTTTGTTTTCGATTTTCTTTTGTTGGTTTCAATTTTCAAGTGTTAATCAAAATTTCAGGTTATAGGAAATAAACAGGAATTGCTGCATTTAACTTCTCTGCTTGCTTTCTTTAAACAAAATCACTACTTTAAACTAAATTGCTAATAATTCTGCATGCTCTGGCATCGTGCCATACTCCCTTGTTTTTATTTATCTTACATTGTTGGTTACTTGCTTTTTTTAAAAAAAAATTCAGAAGCAAAAAAAAAAAAAAATCAAATTCCATTCGTAGTTGCATTGTTAATACACGTTTAATTTCAGTTTTGCATTTCATCTTAAAACTTGATTAATAATAGCGGTTAGACATCTTAAGGGTGTCACGAGCTCAATTATGGCTTAATTGTATATTGACAAGTTGTCTTCTTTGAACAATTTATTTTCATGTAGGCTACGGCAGAGCAATAATCAGTTATAAATATTACGGTGATTTGTAAATATAATACTGATTGTTTCTCTAAAGGTACTTAAACATTCGGCTGCATTGCTATGGTGATTCGTGGTGCACCGATAAATCCTATCCGTTACCTGGCCGATGTAACGACCCGTTAAATTAATAATATTAAATGAGTTAAATTAATATAATTTCTAACATGATTTAGAAAAAAAAAAGGCTTTAAGATTTATTTGAGAAAATGTAGTAATTTGTTATAGTAATTGGAATTTAATGTAACAATTTAATTTTTATGACAATAATTTTGGATAATGTAATTGTCACACTTTGTTAAAAGTTAATGTTAAGAAACCAATAAATGTTGAATTAGTGAATATTAATAAAATATTTACTAGAATGGGATTCATTTAATATTAAAATAAATAGTAGGATTGTTTCATTCGATGACCGTTGAATAAACCAATGCAATAAGTGTAGATAAATTTTTTTATGAATATTGTTCGATAATGAATGTACTTAAAAACGGTAATAAACTTAATATAAGAAAACAAAGGCAAATTGTGTATTAATTAATGAATTCATGAATCAGTGTATGGACTTAGTGTAACTATACGTAAATGTACGCAATAAGATTGTGAAATACCAATGATTTGGATTTCCAATTTATATTAAACATAATGTTGGTAGAAATTGGAATTCACTGTTGTGTGAAATATATGAGAAATCAGGTCAAATGTAAATTATACCGTAGATGATATACTCTTTTAAACAGTAGGATTTTTAAATAAATAAACGTTTCACTTAGGTTTCAATTGGATAACTTATGTAGTTTAATGGAGAATCAATTGCAATTAATTGCCATAAATTAGTGATGATAGGGTAGTTTGATTTGGCCTTTAAGAAGCAAAGAAAAAGAAAGCCAAGATTTATGAATTCATTTGCAATGTGAAATGCAAATCTTGTGGATTGTTTTTTTTTTTTTCAAATGGAATTAATATTTAACCATTACGTTAGTGGAGTCTGATAAGTTAAGGTAGATAATCAATGGTAATTTACCTAATTCAAAGGATATATTAATATAAATATGGGTAAAATGAGGTTAGACCAAGGATATAATATTAATTGATTTTTAAGGCTTAATTAATACGTGAAATAGACAAGATTCTACATTCAAACATTTATACAAAGCTAAGTTGTAAATAGAAGTACCAATGTAATATAATGTAAATAGATGGGAATCAACATTTATTTATTTATTTAATGGAATTTAATTTCTATAGTATGATAATCGCAATTAAATGAAATTGAAATAGCTAATTTATACGTTAGTTGAAATTTAGCTGGAATATGAGGATTTTTAATGAAATAGTGAAATCAAATGGAAATAAAGTTTCAATTATACATTGGAATTTATATTCACCATAAAAGGTTAATTGAAAACCAAAGGAGTTAATAAAGGAATCAAGCTTTATCTATTAATTTGGATTTAAGATATGGTAAATTGGATTTATTGCAATAATTAATTCTATAAGATGAGGTTAATACTTATTCTATTTATAATTAGACCAAATTGTTGATATAGATTTTTTGAAAGCATAATCTATAAATCAATTTGAGTATCAAATTCAATAATTGCGCTTATTGCATAAATAAAGGGAATTTAACGTTAAATATTACGTTACTGAAATTTAAAATGAACTTTAAGAATAATATTGTGAATCATGAACCAAAGTATGTGGCATTCCTATTTTGATAAAGAATGAGTATATAAAAGTTAAAATCTAATATACGGGGTTTTGAGCATTTAATTTTATAATTCTTAAATATAGGAAAGTGCAGAAATTAACACTGCAAATTGATATACTTATAATTTTAATTCACATCCAAGCTTGTTAAATCATTTGAAATTGATTAAATTATATAAGTAATAAAATTTGGACAATTTTAGAATATAATATAAAATTTGGATTTTTGTAATTTATTTTGATTTATTTAATATATATAAAAATAGCCTTTTTTTGTCACGGACTCGGATTTCGATGAAACCAGTTTCATCGGATCCGTATCGGTGAATTATTATAGGGTTTCAAGTTTCGTATCGATCGGACTTGTCGTTTGATCGTACGGGCGTGAAACGCCTTGAAATCAAATTTAATTAAAATCAATTTGAATCAATCTGGAAATTTTGTTTTCAGCATAACTTCTTCATACGATCAAATTTGGACGTGAAACTTTTTCCATCGCGTTCAGAATATTTTAAATTACCTATTTGGATATATAGATTTAATAAATTCGGTTCCGGAGGCATAGCGGGCTTTTTGGGCCATAGTTTGTTCTGCACGTTCATTCTACGATCTATCTACTCTATCTCTAACCCCTCTATATAAACCTAGCTACAAGCCCTAGCCTCCACCTAATTTCTTTTCATCTGAGCGTATACTTTCTTCAAGCTACTCTTCTTCTTCAATGGGTGCTAACCCTAGATCCAGTCAGTTCAAAAAAAAAAAAAAATTCAAATTTAAAAAAAAAAAAATTCGGATCTGCAGCAGCTTCTGGTCGCGCTTTGGGTTTCAGGGGAGAAAACCCTAGAGCAACTTCGGGTCAGGAAGAAAATGACTCGGGTCGCTCCGGGTCGTTTTGGCGAAAACTCCAAGCAAGCACCGAGGAATTGAGGCGGCGCACCGAAGTCGAAGCCGAAGTCGACCCAGGACCAGAATTTTTCCATTTTTTCAAATTTCCATAACTTTTGCATACGAGCTCGGATTCACGCGCGGTTTGTTTTACTGGGATCGTATCGGAATTTCTGACGTTTTGACGCTGGTTTGGATGGATTTGGAGACCGTCAAAATTTTGAGTTTAAATTGAATTTAAATTCGATTTAAATTCCAAAGGTGAGTGTTTAAAACCCACTCACAACTATTAGAAGCTTTTATGTTTGTTAAATTAATTTTAGAAATGAATAGAAATTTATTTATGAGTATTTGGCATGTTTATTTCACACATATTTGTTGAATTGAATTTATTAAGTTTAACTGTTAATTTAATTTATTTATTGCGTATTAATTGATAGTTAGAATTTATTTGTTTGCCTATAAACTGCTAGTTAAAAAGTATATAGATTATTACTGAATATAAACTATTAGATTAATAGTTGTTAAATTTAATCTGAATAAAATTGCCAGTTATTACCTGTTATCTATTATCAAATATAAATTGTTATTGATTGATATTGCTTGATGATTTTGATTGGATGATGGATGATGTTGATGGATGTTTATTGAATATCATAAAATTGCGAATTATCATGCATATTTCATTTCATTCGGGATTGTGGTTTGAAATGATATACAACCGCAAAATTTTATATCTTTTAAATTGCGGATTGAAATGATAAATATCCGTATCACTTGACCATAGGATAGAAAATTTTATACAGGCACCGCGGTCTATATATAACTATTTTAATGTGATTTCTATGGTTTGGATGGAATACGGTTCTAAAAATCTTAAATTTTATATTGTATAAATATTATTCTTCCATATATATACATATGAAGTTGAAAATTTTGAAATTAAAAGGTGTATAAAAATCTTTATTTAAAAATGGAAAAAAATTAAGAAAATGGAGTTTAATAATTTATATCATATGTTTAAATGTTAAGTTTGGAAATTTTAAGATATGATATTTATAATTGGATTTTTCCCAAAATAAATTGAAATGAATATTCTAGTATAATTTGAATTGGGAAAATATATATATTTTATTACTAGAAATTGAAGTCTTATTATTTGTGGATTTTATGTGAATATTCAAGACTAATTAATAGAACAATTGATCTGTTGAAAGAATAAAATCCAATTTTAGTTTGAAATATTGTTACTCAAAATGGATATACGTATATATAAATAAATTGAAGTGGTTTTGGAACTTGAGAGAGATAATATAAATTTTGGTTTAGACTTTAATAAAGAAATGTATTTGTAAAGCCATGAGAACTATTTTCTTTACAAAGTAACATTTAAGTTAAACCATTTAATTCATATACCGTTGAATGTCCAAACCATTCAAGTTTTTTTTTATAGAAGTTATGGTTTTAAATTATGATTTTCAAAATACTATGCTTTGAAAATATTTGATTTTCAGACGATATGAAGTTAAAGCATTTTGATTTTGGAAAAGAATTATATTTGGGATAAGTGATAAAATATGGTTTTGGGTTTTGAAATGATATCGTATTCATGGTTATGAAATGGAATGTTTATTCTGATTTTTAAAGTATAACCTATTTTTAAATGACCGCGGTGTTATAATAACGATGGGTTGGCAAAGAGACCGGGATCGGATATTTGACATACTCTCTGTCGATATCGAAAACCACTTTGACTAACCGTGTACGCGGTGGAGATTCCAGAATGAAGTAGGTGGTGGCGACGTTTCCTGTAAGGTAAATACGTGGACCCGACTCCCGTGAGTTGGCATAAGGTGGCTAAAACAGGAGCGATTCTCAGGCCAATGAGGTCATTCCTCTGATCGGACCCTCCTCTTCGATATTATACTTTGATTTTGGATTGATTCAGTGGCCACTTCTATATTTTGATTTTGGGGAGTTAGTCCGAGGTGGGCGGTAACTGCGGCTATGCGTTTCCACCAGCCTGGATAGCAATTGGTATATCTATCCTGGCATTGCCTAGTTGTGCCGTGTCACCTACCATACCGAGCCTTTACTACAAGTTTCTATTTGTGGCGTACCTATGGAGTATCCTCTGGTAGCTTCCCGATCAGGAGGTATTACGGTACTGTATAGACTATTGGCATTATTTGTGTTAAGGGCTATATGGGTAACCCCTTAACGCTATTAAAAAGTAAGTTTACTTTACAAATAGACACTATTATAATAGCGCAATATACTACATAGTAAATAGTTTAACGGATCCTTAGGAGATGTAAATCCCGAGCATCTCTTGAGTTACTGCACTCATATTTATTTCTGTTAATTTAACTCACATAAGATCTTTTAGTTCTGACTCGAGTGTTTTTGTCTTTTCAAATTCGCTCGGGTCAGTCCGAGCGTTTCAGGATCGAAGACTTTAGCTTTGAAGGACGAAGACGAAGGAGTCGTATTATTATTATATATAGTATTGCACCACACTCATACTGTTCCGCTGCATTGATTGTATTGGTATGTGTAACTCTGATATTTATTGTATAAAGCAAATCAAGTGTTTGTAAACTGTTTTGAACTGTATATTTATTATTATATTTTATCCTTCCGCTGTGAGATTCTGTTTTGTTTTATTTCTTCTCTGTTTACTTATTTACCCCATAACAATCCGCCCTTGCGTATGCTTTGAATTGGCACGTGTGTCGGTTTAAAGTGTGCGAAAAGGCGGGATGTTACAGTTGGTATCAGAGCTTTGGTTTAGCGATAAACCTTGGTTTTGTGGGGTTTGACTCTTTGTTAATAGGGTAGTAATACCCTATGGGAGTCGCTGAGTGTATATATATGAGAGAGCGTATTTGTTAGTGTTAATAAAGATTTTGATATTGTGTTAATCTGTTCCGCTTTGTATTTATAAATTCTGGTTGATGCATGGGACGCTATGACATCAATAGGGATTTCTAAACACTTAATAGGACAGACCGACATAATATTTGTTTTTAATATAGGTGAATGAAATAATTTTGCCTATTATATTTTCTATATATAAAATTTTTTTATAAAAATATATATATATATATATATATATATTTGGTTGCTATAGATTGGGTGTTAGGAAATAAAAATATTTATAACAATTGAAGCTAAGTTGAAATTATAATAAATCAAATTGGAGATTTTAGAACTTAAGTCCGGGATTTTTGAAAATCTTCTTTCAAAGGATTTGTGAAATATAATGATTTGGTTTATAGGTAATTTCTTATATAAATGTTTAGTATAATTCGGAAGAATTGTTTTAAAAGAGGATTTTGGAGAAAATAAATTTTGTACTTTCCTCTCTGTCGCTAGAAAATAATTTCGGTGATGGCGGCTGCATCATCGACTTTCATTTTCGAGTTTCGTAGGGGAAAGGCCACTGTAGTAAATTCTACTGCAGATTTATTTTGAAATTATCTAAAATTTTAAATTGTTTTAAATATAAATTGAGATATAAGTTGTAAGAACTCATTTATCTATTATTTTTAAAATAAAATTGAAATTTGACCCGGTATTTAATTCTAAAATTTTCCACTAATTAATGGTTTAAATTATTTTTAGGGAAATATAAAGTAAGTAATAAATGGATTGAAACCTCTAATTTAAGTAAGAAAATTAATGCTAGGTATAAAGGAAGTTAAATTTTAACTGATAAATAATGGTAAAGATTTATTGAAAACCAACGAATTAAAAGGGTTGAGATTAAACTTGTATAAGTTCTTTTGCTTTTTCTTTAACATAAATAACTTACCAAGTATAAAAAGTTGAAATGTGAATTAAGAGTGGAATAGAATATTATGCAAGTAGAATTTTTGGAAATAATGAAGTATTCAATAAATTACTGTTATAAATAAGAATTTAATGGTATTAACTTAAGTGATGATTGGAATTTTACTAAAATTAAAGGTTGTATCATTAATAGGTGATTTTAACCTTAAGAAAGTAAAAATGAAATTCCTTAATTTATAAAGTTTGATTGTAGGGTTATTAACTTAAGTACGCCTTAATTTCCCCCTATTCTAATATAATAGAAAGTAAGTAATATATAAATGACTGTAAACCCTAAGTAATTAATTAATAAAATTCCTTATTTTTAAGAATGAAGGTTAAAGGGTTAATAATTTAAGTGTAATTAAAAAGGGTTACTGTAATTAAATATAATAGAAAGTGGGTAATTAAATTGTTACTACTATTAAATATAATAGAAACTTCAACATTAAATAAATGAATGAAATTAAAGGTAAGTTGAAATTGTAATTTATAAAACAAATATATATTAATTTAAGGAATTGAGAAGAAACTTGTAAATTTTCACTTACATTCTTAAAACATACATAACTTACCATATAATAAAAGTTGCAATGTTAGTAAGAAAATGTAAGGGGAAATCTTACAAGTGAAGCTTGAGGTAATAAAGGTATTCAATAAATTTGCTGTTATTAATGAGAATTAATTGTATAAACTTAAGTTAAATTGGAAATTTTACTATATAAGTAAAGGTAAGTAGTATAAATAGATGATATAAACTTTAGTCAATAAATTGGAATGCAAATATAATGAATTTTGTAATAAATGGAAAACGAAAATTGTAAGAAATAAAGAAATCCCTCCATAAATGAAAGAAAGAAAATCAAACCACTGAAGCATGAAATAAATGTATAATAAGTTAATTTGGTTGTTGGTTTGAATTGTACTGTTTGATTTATGATTGTGGGGTAAGGAACTTGAAGTTGTTGGATGAATAAATAATCTATCTTTGTTCCATCTAAGACTGTTGAGTAAAGGATGCACTTGATAGTTAATTTCATTTCATACAAATTTCAAGTTTGAACCCAAACAACTATTTGTTTGATGGATTAAATGATTGCTTTGTGTGTGTATGTATGTTGTTTGTAAGGTTGATGGTTGTTGAATTGTTTGGTTGATTAATGATTGAATCCACTTGAATAGTTCACTTTAAAATAAATATTTAACCTTTTAGATTTTATAAGTGAAATGCAGGCTATGGAAGCCACTGCTACTGCTCTGGTTCCCTAATAATAAGCGTATTGCCCGACAAATAGGTACGTTTTCGGATTACGTTTAAAGCGCTATTTTATAATTTTGCCCGTGTTGGGATAATATTTTGATAATATATGTAATATATCTGTATACTTTGATATTATATTTTCTCCAGAGTCTCTCCGTACAAAGGAGACTCTGCCAAAAAATTTCGTAAATTTTGGACTTAGAATTTTGTTGAATATTTTCCAAACTTTAATGATTTAAGTATAAAAGGTTATAATGACTATAAAACGGGCATATCTCATTTAAGGAAATTAATTTAGTAAATTATTGTTTATAAGTTAATATTTGAAATAAGATGTAATGTTTTATTCTTCCTTCTCCCTTCTTTTTCCTTTTCGGGGACGAAAAGTTTTGAGTGGGGGAGATTGTAACGACCCGTTAAATTAATAATATTAAATGAGTTAAATTAATATAATTTCTAACCTGATTTAGAAAAAAAAAAGGCTTTAAGATTTATTTGAGAAAATGTAGTAATTTGTTATAGTAATTGGAATTTAATGTAACAATTTAATTTTTATGACAATAGTTTTGGATAATGTAATTGTCACACTTTGTTAAAAGTTAATGTTAAGAAACCAATAAATGTTGAATTAGTGAATATTAATAAAATATTTACTAGAATGGGATTCATTTAATATTAAAATAAATAGTAGGATTGTTTCATTCGATGACCGTTGAATAAACCAATGCAATAAGTGTAGATAAAATTTTTTATGAATATTGTTCGATAATGAATGTACTTAAAAACGGTAATAAACTTAATATAAGAAAACAAAGGCAAATTGTGTATTAATTAATGAATTCATGAATCAGTGTATGGACTTAGTGTAACTATACGTAAATGTACGCAATAAGATTGTGAAATACCAATGATTTGGATTTCCAATTTATAATAAACATAATGTTGGTAGAAATTGAAATTCACTGTTGTGTGAAATATATGAGAAATCAGGTCAAATGTAAATTATACCGTAGATGATATACTCTTTTAAACAGTAGGATTTTTAAATAAATAAACGTTTCACTTAGGTTTCAATTGGATAACTTATGTAGTTTAATGGAGAATCAATTGCAATTAATTGCCATAAATTAGTGATGATAGGGTAGTTTGATTTGGCCTTTAAGAAGCAAAGAAAAAGAAAGCCAAGATTTATGAATTCATTTGCAATGTGAAATGCAAATCTTGTGGATTGTTTTTTTTTTTTCAAATGGAATTAATATTTAACCATTACGTTAGTGGAGTCTGATAAGTTAAGGTAGATAATCAATGGTAATTTACCTAATTCAAAGGATATATTAATATAAATATGGGTAAAATGAGGTTAGACCAAGGATATAATATTAATTGATTTTTAAGGCTTAATTAATACGTGAAATAGACAAGATTCTACATTCAAACATTTATACAAAGCTAAGTTGTAAATAGAAGTACCAATGTAATATAATGTAAATAGATGGGAATCAACATTTATTTATTTATTTAATGGAATTTAATTTCTATAGTATGATAATCGCAATTAAATGAAATTGAAATAGCTAATTTATACGTTAGTTGAAATTTAGCTGGAATATGAGGATTTTTAATGAAATAGTGAAATCAAATGGAAATAAGGTTTCAATTATACATTGGAATTTATATTCACCATAAAAGGTTAATTGAAAACCAAAGGAGTTAATAAAGGAATCAAGCTTTATCTATTAATTTGGATTTAAGATATGGTAAATTGGATTTATTGCAATAATTAATTCTATAAGATGAGGTTAATACTTATTCTATTTATAATTAGACCAAATTGTTGATATAGATTTTTTGAAAGCAGAATCTATAAATCAATTTGAGTATCAAATTCAATAATTGCGCTTATTGCATAAATAAAGGGAATTTAACGTTAAATATTACGTTACTGAAATTTAAAATGAACTT
The DNA here is from genome assembly GCA_030765085.1 of Allium cepa. NCBI lineage: Eukaryota > Viridiplantae > Streptophyta > Magnoliopsida > Asparagales > Amaryllidaceae > Allium > Allium cepa. Next base: position 208,826,749 of record CM060928.1, read on the forward strand.
TAAGAATAATATTGTGAATCATGAACCAAAGTATGTGGCATTCCTATTTTGATAAAGAATGAGTATATAAAAGTTAAAATCTAATATACGGGGTTTTGAGCATTTAATTTTATAATTCTTAAATATAGGAAAGTGCAGAAATTAACACTGCAAATCGATATACTTATAATTTTAATTCACATCCAAGCTTGTTAAATCATTTGAAATTGATTAAATTATATAAGTAATAAAATTTGGACAATTTTAGAATATAATATAAAATTTGGATTTTTGTAATTTACTTTGATTTATTTAATGAATATAAAAATAGCCTTTTTTTGTCACGGACTCGGATTTCGATGAAACCAGTTTCATCGGAACCGTATCGGTGAATTATTATAGGGTTTCAAGTTTCGTATCGATCGGACTTGTCGTTTGATCGTACGGGCGTGAAATGCCTTGAAATCAAATTTAATTAAAATCAATTTGAATCAATTTGAAAATTTTGTTTTCAGCATAACTTCTTCATACGATCAAATTTGGACGTGAAACTTTTTCCATCGCGTTCAGAATATTTTAAATTACCTATTTGGATATATAGATTTAATAAATTCGGTTCCAGAGGCATAGCGGGCTTTTTGGGCCATAGTTTGTTCCGCACGTTCATTCTACGGTCTATCTACTCTATCTCTAACCCCTCTATATAAACCTAGCTACAAGCCCTAGCCTCCACCTAATTTCTTTTCATCTGAGCGTATACTTTCTTCAAGCTCCTCTTCTTCTTCAATGGGTGCTAACCCTAGATCCAGTCAGTTCAAAAAAAAAAAAAAAAAATTTAAAAAAAAAAAAATTCGGATCTGCAGCAGCTTCTGGTCGCGCTTCGGGTTTCAGGGGAGAAAACCCTAGAGCAATTTCGGGTCAGGAAGAAAATGACTCGGGTCGCTCCGGGTCGTTTTGGCGAAAACTCCAAGCAAGCACCGGGGAATTGAGGCGGCGCACCGAAGTCGAACCCGAAGTCGACCCAGGACCAGAATTTTTCCATTTTTCAAATTTCCATAACTTTTGCATACAAGCTCGGATTCACGCGCGGTTTGTTTTGCTGGGATCGTATCGGAATTCTGACGCTTTGACGCTGGTTTGGATAGATTTGGAGACCGTCAAAATTTTGAGTTTAAATTGAATTTAAATTCGATTTAAATTCCAAAGGTGAGTGTTTAAAACCCACTCACAACTACTAAAAGCTTTTATGTTTGTTAAATTAATTTTAGAAATGAATAGCAATTTATTTATGAGTATTTGGCATGTTTATTTCACTCATATTTGTTGAATTGCATTTATTAAGTTTAACTGTTAATTTAATTTATTTATTGCGTATTAATTGATAATTAGAATTTATTTGTTTGCCTATAAACTGCTAGTTAACAGTTATATAGATTATTACTGAATATAAACTATTAGATTAATAGTTGTTAAATTTAATCTGAATAAAATTGTCAGTTATTACCTGTTACCTGTTATCTATTATCAAATATAAATTGTTATTGATTGATATTGCTTGATGATTTTGATTGGATGATGGATGATGTTGATGGATGTTTATTGAATATCATAAAATTGCGAATTATCATGCATATTTCATTTCATTCAGGATTGTGGTTTGAAATGATATACAACCGCAAAATTTTATATCTTTTAAATTGCGGATTGAAATGATAAATATCCGTATCACTTGACCATAGGATAGAAAATTTTATACAGGCACCGCGGTCTATATATAACTATTTTAATGTGATTTCTATGGTTTGGATGGAATACGGTTTCTAAAAATCTTAAATTTTATATTGTATAAATATTATTCTTCCATATATATACATATGAAGTTGAAAATTTTGAAATTAAAAGGTGTATAAAAATCTTTATTTAAAAATGGAAAAAAATTAAGAAAATGGAGTTTAATAATTTATATCATATGTTTAAATGTTAAGTTTGGAAATTTTAAGATATGATATTTATAATTGGATTTTTCCCAAAATAAATTGAAATGAATATTCTAGTATAATTTGAATTGGGAAAATATATATATTTTATTACTAGAAATTGAAGTCTTATTATTTATGGATTTTATGTGAATATTCAAGACTAATTAATAGAACAATTGATCTGTTGAAAGAATAAAATCCAATTTTAGTTTGAAATATTGTTACTCAAAATGGATATACGTATATATAAATAAATTGAAGTGGTTTTGGAACTTGAGAGAGATAATATAAATTTTGGTTTAGACTTTAATAAATAAATGTATTTGTAAAGCCATGAGAACTATTTTCTTTACAAAGTAACATTTAAGTTAAACCATTTAATTCATATACCGTTGAATGTCCAAACCATTCAAGTTTTTTTTATAGAAGTTATGGTTTTAAATTATGATTTTCAAAATACTATGCTTTGAAAATATTTGATTTTCAGACGATATGAAGTTAAAGCATTTTGATTTTGGAAAAGAATTATATTTGGGATAAGTGATAAAATATGGTTTTGGGTTTTGAAATGATATCGTATTCATGGTTATGAAATGGAATGTTTATTCTGATTTTTAAAGTATAACCTATTTTTAAATGACCGCGGTGTTATAATAACGATGGGTTGGCAAAGAGACCGGGATCGGATATCTGACATACTCTCTGTTGATACCGAAAACCACTTTGACTAACCGTGTACGCGGTGGAGATTCCAGAATGAAGTAGGTGGTGGCGACGTTTCCTGTAAGGTAAATACGTGGACCCGACTCCCGTGAGTTGGCATAAGGTGGCTAAAACAGGAGCGATTCTCAGGCCAATGAGGTCATTCCTCTGATCGGACCCTCCTCTTCGATATTATACTTTGATTTTGGATTGATTCAGTGGCCACTTCTATATTTTGATTTTGGGGAGTTAGTCCGAGGTGGGCGGTAACTGCGGCTACGCGTTTCCACCAGCCTGGATAGCAATTGGTATATCTATCCTGGCATTGCCTAGTTGTGCCGTGTCACCTACCATACCGAGCCTTTACTACGAGTTTCTATTTGTGTCGTACCTATGGAGTATCCTCTGGTAGCTTCCCGATCAGGAGGTATTACGGTACTGTATAGACTATTGGCATTATTTGTGTTAAGGGCTATGTGGGTAACCCCTTAACGCTATTAAAAAGTAAGTTTACTTTACAAATAGACACTATTATAATAGCGCAATATACTACATAGTAAATAGTTTAACGGATCCTTGGGAGATGTAAATCCCGAGCATCTCTTGAGTTACTGCACTCATATTTATTTCTGTTAATTTAACTCACATAAGATCTTTTAGTTCTGACTCGAGTGTTTTTGTCTTTTCAAATTCGCTCGGGTCAGTCCGAGCGTTTCAGGATCGAAGACTTTAGCTTTGAAGGACGAAGACGAAGGAGTCGTATTATTATTATATATAGTATTGCACCACACTCATACTGTTCCGCTGCATTGATTGTATTGGTATATGTAACTCTGATATTTATTGTATAAAGCAAATCAAGTGTTTGTAAACTGTTTTGAACTGTATATTTATTATTATATTTTATCCTTCCGCTGTGAGATTCTGTTTCGTTTTATTTCTTCTCTGTTTTCTATTTACCCCGTAACAATCCGCCCTTGCGTATGCTTTGAATTGGCACGTGTGTCGGTTTAAAGTGTGCGAAAAGGCGGGATGTTACAGCCGAGAACTACGTTGTTGGATTAGGACAAAGCGTGATTATACAATTTAGGGTTATATGGTACTTAGGATAGATAATTTGTAATTAATCTCTTGCATTCATTTAGTTGTATTAGTTCATGCATATTTTAAAACAAAAATTCAAAATTCAAAACTAAAAAAATTGTAAATATTCCTTAACTTAGTTTTTAAACCCTTTCTTTTGAAATTTTTAAATCAAAATCAAAAATCCAAAAGAAAAATTAAGTTAGTTTTTTAGAAAAACAAAAAATACAATCTTTTTAAAAAAAATTGAAAATTCAAAAAACAAAACAAAAATCAAATTTCCCTTTTTAAGTAAATTCCCTTTGGTAAATATTTTTTCTTTTCCTTTATAAAAAAACATTCTTGAAAATGTCCCAATTTTCCTACTCGCCGGAATTTTTCAATAGTTATGAAAATCAATATAATCCATATAATTTCACATCAAACTCTTATGGATATTTTAATGGCAACTATTATACAAAAAATTCGAAGTTTGAACAACAAAATTTTCAAAATGATGACCAATCCTCAGAACTTAAAAATATCCTTAAAACGTCATCTTTACTTGAAATCACTACATAAAATGATCAAAGGAAAAATGATTTGTGTAATTTATATTTGTGCAATGATTCAAGTCAAAATTTTCAAAATAATCAAAATTTAAATTCACTTTCAAATTCAAATGATTTCTATTATACCTCAAGCCAATACAACTTCAAACTCCAAATGAATTTCAAAGTCAAAATGGAAATGTGAACTACTTTTCAAATAATTTTGGAAATGAGAATAATCTTGACTGTGGTTCAATGGAAAATTTTTGTTCTTAACAATTTCAAATTGAAAATTTTCAAGTTAAGAATTATAAATTGGATTTTGTTTAGCAAATGGATGAAACTTACAATGATCACTCGGATTTGTTATTTGAAACATATATGAAACAATGAGCAACAAAAACCAAATCCCAACGTGTGACGAGTCAAATTATAATCCACCTTTTACCAACATTGAGATTTTCAAATAACTACTTTTGAAATTGAAAAAGACAATCTTAATGTAGTTGTTGAAAATTCGATAATTGAGTTAGATTTCAATTCTTTTGAGGGTGAGAAATTCGATTAAATTCGATCTTCCATTTTTCGATTTTGAAAATTTGAATGCAACAACTTTGGATTTTAGAATTGATATATGCAATGAAATTGTTCATAATTCAATAAAGAAAGACGAAATTAGTAAACACAAATTCTTTGGACTTTTCGAAGACGAGTTATTAAATTCTGATGTGGAAGATTGAAATCACTATTTTGATTTTGAAATCAATAATTCTGAAGATGTTTTCAATGATAAGCTTGACTTTCAATTTGGTAAAATAAACTTGAATTTCAATCAATTGTTCTATCTATCCCAAAAATCATCGAAAATAAAACAACTCATATGATTTGTAATGAAACAACATTCGTTTTTGCAAATCAACATTCAACTTCGAAATCTTTTATGGTTTGGTTTTCTGTGCTTAAGTTATGTCTCTCATACTTTACGAGACAAATGAAGTGGCCTTTGGAAGACCGTTTCATTTACTCTTTGATGATATATTTTCTGATCTCGTATTAATTATAATCCTTTTATTTTCATGTAAATATATGTCATATTTTTATTTTATTTTATTTTTCTCATTTCACTGAGATTGACTGTAGGGACACAGTCAGAATCAAGTGTAAAGGTGAGTCTCATCTTTATTTTTAATTTTTCATGGTTTATTTTTTATTTTCTTTCCGAAAACTAAAAAATTTAAAAAAAGTAAAAAAAAATCTCAAAATAAATTTCCTTTTTAGCGTTTTGATTTATTTTTGAAGATATGCTATAGGGTAAATATATGATTTTGGTTATTAAATTGAAATTTTTGAAAATTTATTTGTCTTAACAAAAATATAAATTAAGCTTGATTACAAGAAACTATGATTTAACTAGTATATAGGAAGGTTCATGAGTGATAATTATGAAGTATATCCTAATGGAAGATCTTTGTTCAAAAAGTGGTGAATTTAAAGTAAAGGATATAACATTTTTTATCTTCTAAGTTAAATGGTGCTAAGATGATTTGCAAAACTCTCTCTTTGAAAAACAATATAAAACAAACAAAAGATTTTTTTTTTTATATATATGTATAATTTTTTTATTAACATTTAGAGTCATGTGTTCACACGCAAGTGCGTCACACTCGCCATGCTCTGTACCCTTCTCACTTAAGCCCGAAAGGTAGTGCATGATCGATATATCTGGTCTCATTTTATCCGAGTTAGACATATGTATATAAAAATTCTTTTATTAATAATTCCTACAGTCAATAAGTTCACACACTTGTGTGTTCACTCGCCATGCTCCGTAGCTTGCATTTTAGTTGGTTTAGTTTTAGGCTCAAAAAAATTACAAGCCCTCTTTCTCTCTTTCATGGCTACTTAACCATTTTCTTTTATGTTTTTATATGCAATTTTAATTCATTCACTTTCCTTTTATGTTCTTTTCTTGTTTATTTCCTTTCATGTTAGTAGCTTAGTTTAATTTATGCAAGTAGAATAGCGCTCATTTTACTTTAGTTAGATCTATTTTTCTTCATGTTTTTGTTCCATTTTGAATGCTACATTTGTTGAAATGTTAACAAATATGAGAGACTAAACTCCTTCAATTTAGGGGTAATGAAGCTCTTTTAATAATGTAGATTCAACATTTTGATAATTTTTGATCTCTTTTTGTGCTTAATGGAAATGCTTGATGTTGTTAAACTTTATTGTTTTAGCTTTGAATTTAATAGATTATGCTGTTGACACTAAATAGGCTATGCTTAAACAAACAAAAACACAAATTACCTTTTCATATACATATGATTATAGTAATAAAGTTGATTTTCAAATTAAAATTTGATGGTCTATATTACTAATTAATAGTTAATAGATCATGCTTAGGATAGATTTTGTTTTCAATTTCATTGTCATTTTCATGAGAGTTAAAAGGTAGTTTAGTGGTTCTGTTATAGTTCGATGGTTTATATTAATATAAATAATAGCACAAATATTCCATAGTTATGATTAGCACATCGACTAAATTTACAAATGACCAAAAGAGAGATCATAATATATTTTTATTGATTTATGCAACGACCTGAAATTTTCGACTCCGAAAATTCCAGATTGTTAAAGAAAAGAAGAAAGAAAGAAGAAAGAAGAAAGAAGAACAGAAAAACAACAACATCTCACATTCGCAGCGGATTAAATATAATAACAAATAATAGCATTTTTATAAAAGAAAACTGTAATTGTTACTTTACATACAATTCATTAGAGTTACAATCATTTACATAAACTTGTTCCAGACTACAATCTATGTAGACTACACAGTCTCATATACACAGCGGAAAACCCCATACATTCCTACAATCCAGCTCGCCTCTTGAGCTTCAGAATGTCCTAACCTGAAAAGCTGTAATACTTGGTCTGACCCGAGCATTACATCAAAGTAACACCCGGGTCAGGCTGAAAACTAGCGTGAGTAAACCCATATAACATGAAATTCTAATGCATAAAACCTACTTAAAACTCGGGGTAACTCATTCTTTGCTACAAGTTCTCAACTTGTTATAGTCAAGTACACATTTCACAAATCATATCTAACCATCGCTACTTAGATTAATAACCAAGTTCATGAAATTATTTCATTCCAGCCCATTAGATTCTAAATCAAAACTACAAAGAATCACTGTAAATTACTAATCGAAGTGGTTTCGGGTATTTGCTGATTACCCGACCCCAGTCTCTTCAAATCCAATGTCATCTTAACCCAAGTTATTCAAGTGAAAACAATTCAAATTTTAAATACAGGATGTCACTTTTACACAGCAATTCATCATCGATAGGCAACCACATTATCACAGTATAACCAAAACATATCATATCACAAAACATTTTATATCAGAGATATCAACCAATTATAGGCATTTCTAAAATCCAATCATCCATAAGCAAGATTAATTAGTCTCACCATTTCTAATTAATTTAAATAAATTAAATTAATTACCTAAATCACCTTTAAATCCTGCTTATTAAATCATTATAATTACAACCCAACGAATTAATCATCCTCAATTAATTATGCCTTAATTACATTAAGTAATTAACCTTTAATTAATTTCACAAATTAATTATCCATTAACTATTCACATTAACCTTTAAGTATTCCCATTTGTTAATTAATTATATTGATCCTTAATTAATTACTTTAATTAATTATCCTATAATCATTTACTTTGATTAATTATCTTGTAATTAACCCCATTTATTGATCAACTCTTTAATCAATTTCCTTAATTAATCAACCCTTAAATTATCCATCTAAAATCAATTATCCATAATTGCTTCATTAAGGAATTATATCATTGGTTAATTAACTCAATTAATTAACCATTAATTATTAATTTATCTAGTCTTTAATTACAAACTAAATTAATTAACCCATAACAAATTAATCCTTTAATTACTTACATTAAGTATTTAATCATTTAAGTAATTAATCACTAATTACTTACATTGTTTGATCACTAATTACCAACTAATTAATCTCAAGTTAAATAATTTATAACCCTTAATTATTAATTAATCAATCCCTATTCATTCATTAATTAATTACTCTTTAATTACTTTATTAATTTAATTAATCCTTAATTATCCAAGGTCTTAATCAACCTTAAGATGTTCAATTTCTTAATTATCATAATCATATTTAGACCATTTATCTTTATAATTAACTTATTTAATTAAATCATTTAATTAAAGTTAATTATAACCTAAGCATTTAACTTAACAAGTTAAAACAAATTATATAATTTCCTTAAAACTATTTTTTTTAAGACATCTATTATATAAAGACATAAATTTTAAGAGATGGTTCAAAACTAGATTCAAAACTTATTTATATTTAAAACTTAAAAATGTACAAACCCGAATAACACTTCGAGTCCTTACCCGAAAAACCCACCTATCTTTTTCTCAAAAATTTGTTAGTTTAAATTTAAACCTGTTATCACAACACCCCGAGACTAAACCGATAACACTTCGAGCAGCAACCCTGTAAAAACCCAAACAAACTTAACCTACTTCTTCCTTCCCACTCCTCCTATCTTCCTCTTCCTTCAAATCTTAGTACACAGATTCACCCTGATTCCTGTGCACATGCATAGCCCTACGTCGCCGCTCCGAACACCACTGCTATCTCCAGCATATCATCGACGACGCGTTCAATAGCTTCGACCACCCAGAACAAGCTTCGACCCCCTAAACCGAAAATGAACAAAATTTTGAATCCCACTGGAAGAACCCGATCACCCAAAACATCCCGTGCCTTCCACCTCCGTTGACGAGAAACGATGCCACCCCTCCGGTGCGACCACCACTCCTCGAGCTTCCTTCCTGAACCATTGCGGCCTCGTCCGATCGCCTACTTCACCGTCACTCGCCGAAAACAGTCACCACAAAGACAAAGCCCAAAAACCCTAAATCTCCCCCATCAACCACGTCGATGATTGGAAAAATCATCTTAGATTTTTTCCAAGTACCCTAGCCATGCAACCTCCTCTTGACCCCATGCTGACCCCAATCGTCGACCACCTCACCAGAAAACGACACAATTCCATTCCTCGAACAACTCGTAACGTCCACCCATATTCTAAACTAAAAATCAAGAAATGATTATCAAAATTTACCATTTTACAATGCACATTAGTTTATATATTCAATGCTTTGAAAATAAAAATCAAATTTTCGACTTGAATTAAATTTTTACCATCACTTCTTATTTCCAGCAAGTTCACTTTTAAATTTCACTTAGTAATATTTTTAAAATCAAGTTTGGTTGCTACAAATCTTTTCCTTTAAAGATCATGACTTAAAAGGATTTAAATGACGAGGATTGCAAATTTTGAGTAGTTTTTAACCTGTTTCCATCCAACAGAGACATGTGTGTGTGTGTGTGTGTATATATATATATATATATATATAGCAACTTCATACTGTCATATATGCAAAGTATATTCGTTTCCATACTCATATTTCACAACATAACATTCAATATCTATCACATGCATCAGATGATAAGTAGATTTGGTTTAGTCACCTATGATTGATTTTGAACAGAGGCCTGTTTTGAGCTCGGAAATTATTTTGACTTGATTCTCCCTTTTTTTTCTAAAAAAACTGGTAATTGATCTGAAGCTTGCTTTGATTTTAGCTATTGTAGTTGTTAGATTTGATCTTTGTACTGATCTGAAGCTTGTCTTGAATTTGTTTTGCTACGGGTTTGATTTTTTTTTAAATGGTTGTTTACTGTTTCAGGTTTTGATTCCTTTTATTTTTGCTTGATTCAATTTTTTGGATTGAAAGAGTTGTTTGTGTATATTTTATTTGTAGTTTCTCAAGTGTTGGATTTGAATAAAATTTTAAATGAAGGCAAAATGAAAGATAGGAGTAGATAGATAAGTATATATAACTTATTTTCATTTTACTTATATCTTAAAAATGAAGAAAATAATTTATGACACATGTTCAAACTATCTTGTCATTTGTAATTTGCATGTATTAGTTGATTTACATTTGTTAAACTATATACACTTAACTTACACGTGTAATTTCCTTGAATTAATAATTTTTTTTAATGATTTTTATAAAACTTATATATACTTCTATTAAGTAAATACATTATCTTAATTTATATAAATGAATATTTTAAAGAAAATAATGTAAAACCAATTATATATAAAGAAATAAAATCATGTATAATATACTTTTAAATCCAAAATATTTTAAGATATTTATCTTTTAAATTTCAAATTTAAAACCAAATTCTAATTCTAATTCAATTTAAAATCAATTCATATATATATATATATATATATATATATATATATATATAAACAAACACAAATTCAGTTTGAAAATAATAATTATAAAACAATCATTATTATTTGTTTTTAAAAGGAAAATTTTGTAAATTTTAAGTAATTATATTGGGAGATTATCAAAAATATTATTGTTTAAACTTCGGGTTATCACATTCCTCCCCCCTTAGAATCTTTTCGTCCTCGAAAAAGAACGAAGCCAGAATTCTATTAAAATACTATTTATCAGTTAAATTACTTTTTGATCTTTTCAACTATAAATCCTTTATTTAAGAATTTCTTCAAACACTTTTAAAATTTATATAATATTACCAAGATAGTTTTATAAAAATACTTTTTATAACTTGATGTCTGAATAGGTCCATCCTTGTTTTCACAGAAATTCGGTCATACGTTAATCAGGCGTAGAACTGAAAATCTATAAGTACTTAGCAGACCTGTTTTAAAAACCCAGTGAAAATAATTGGAAAATATTTTGGTAAAAATATAGAAAACATTTTTGAAAATTGGAGGAAACATCTTTGGTGAAAATGCTCTGGAAATCATCACCTCCTCCATGGCCGCAGTTAACCCGATGGTTACATTGCCATCTTGGCAAAATCCATAGAACAACTGTTGGCCTCCGCGCCCCTCGATTACACCATGGAACCCGCCGCATATCGCAGTTACATCCAGGGTTACGTTGCCATCACAGCAAAAGTCCATGTAACTGTAGGCATCAGCGCCCACGATTTTCGCTGCCAAATGAAACATCACCACTCCCACATAGGTCGTAGACTACATCAATCAAGTCCCAATGTAGCCTTAGGCTCTCATGGCTTCTCGAATTTCGCTATGTCTTCATAGATCGCAGTCTACCGATGTTACGTTGCCATCACAGCAAAATCAAACGTAGACTGTTGGCTCTCAGCAGCACACACGACTTCCGCTATGGTCCGTAGTAGATCGTAGTGACATCGAGTTACACCGTCGTCACAACATAACCCAAATGTCTCTGTAGGCATCATCGCCCTCGACTTTCACTACCCACTTCACATAATCCTCAGGAATTTAGTTTGTCCGGACATCCTCACAGGATCAACTTTAGAACCCCCCTTTAGGGTTCAAGGCAGTACCACCCCGTGGCACTCCTATGAAGTTCATTTCAATGGGAGCGTATTTTTCCCCAGAGCCAATCTCAAAACACTTTATACTGTATACTATAGTATCTTTCAAATCATACCCTTTATGATTTACATCAAAATCTCCTTTACACAAAATCGATATCTCAAATCGATAGTTCTAAAATTTGATTTTCCTAAAAATCAAAAGCCTTTCCAAATCCATAGGTTCCCAAAACCTTTTCCAAAACCATTCTCATAAAACCATATATATATATATATATATATATATAATCTTGAAAAATCTTTGGATCACTTTATACTTTTATAAATTTCCTCTTCATACCTCAAATACTTTAAAAAAAAATCTGGCTATAGATTCGACAAAGGGAGATTTATCTTATATAACAGATATATATATATATATATATATATATATATATATATATAACTTTACTATGCACCAAATCAAATATTTAATTTTGATTACTCTTTTATAAAGTTATTAACCATATTCAACTTCAAAACCAATTCTCAGTTTTATAGATTATTTATATTAATAGAATGATATCCGGATAAATAAACATCCAAATTTATCCAGACACCAATTAATAGCATCCATTTTCAATTTCCAGATCTCAAACCCATTTTGAGATCACTCATAACTCCCATTTTAAATCAACCATTTAACTTTCCAAGTTAAATTTCAATTTCATCTTGAAATTTCCAATTCAGGTTGGTTGTTCTAAATTTATTTCACTTTCCTTAAGTTAAATTCACTTTAATTTTATCCAGTCAACTTTACTCAATTTGAATTCCCATTTCAAATTTTATACTTCATATTAATATCCAATCCCATTTATAAGTTCAAAAACTTATCACTTTGGTTTTTCACATCACATTCCAAGTAAAAATTTAAAACTCAGCACTTAGAGTTTTATTTCAAATCATCTTTGATATTATGTATATCCCTCATATATACATATTATTTCCTTTGCATACCAAGTTATCCTTAAATTTTAAACCACCTTTGGTTTTAATTCAAAACAAATTCCTTTAAATTTTCAAACAACTCTTGTTTGAAACAGGACCCTTTCATTCAAATACATTAAATAATATTATTTATTATTTCTCTATCACTTTGAAACAATTTTCAAATTTCTGGGCCAAGTTTTAAAACTTCACAATTCAAATTATCTTATTCTAAAAACATTAAATTCAGGATTTTAATTTCAGCTTGGATCCATTTCAAACTTATCTAATTTCAATTTGGTTGTATTTCTATTACCATTTAATTCTCATCATTACTTTTAATTCAAATAATACAACAACCAATTTATCTTAATATATAGTGGTTAGAAAAATCATTGCTTTATATATATGAACTTATATAAATATTATTTAATTTTAAAACCATTTTAAAAAAATTATATAAGAAAATAACAAGTACGCTCTCTCATATATATTACACTCAACTCATTTTAGGGTACCATTGACCCTAACCTTAATGAGTAAATCCACCAAAGCCAAGGTTCTCGCTTAACCTTCAGCTCTAATACCAAATGCAATGACCCAAAATTTTCGACTCCGAAAATTCCGGATTGTTAAAGAAAAGAAGAAAGAAAGAGGAAAGAAAAACAGAAAAACAACAGCATCTCACATTCGCAGCGGATTAAATATAATGAAAAATAATAGCATTTTTATAAAAGAAAGTTGTAATTGTTACTTTATATACAATTCATCAGAGTTACAATCATTTACATAAACTGGATAGTTATACAACTTGTTCCAGACTACAATCTATACAGACTACACAGTCTCATATACACAGCGGAAAACTCCATACGTTCCTGCCATCCATCTCGCCTCTTGAGCTTCAGAACATCCTAACCTAAAAAGCTGTAATACTCGGTCTGACCCGAGCATTACATCAAAGTAACACCCAGTTCAGGTTAGAAACCAACGTGAGTAAACCCATATAACATGAAATTCTAATGCACAAAACCTACTTAAGGCCCGGGGTAACTCATTCTTCGCTACAAGTTCTTAACTTGTTATAGTCTAGTACACATTTCAAAAATCATATCTAAGTATCGCTACTCGGATTAAATAACCAAGTTCGTGAAATTATTCTATTCCAACCCATTAGATTCTAAATCAAAACTATAAAGAATCACTGTAAATTACTAATCGAAGTGGTTTCGGGTATTTGCTGATTAGCCGACCTCGGTCTCTTCGAATCCAATGTCATCTTAACCCAAGTTATTCAAGTGAAAACAATTCAAATTTTAAATACAGGACGTCACTTTTACACAGCAATTCATCATCGATAGGTAACCACATTATCATAGCATAACCAAAACATATCATTTCACAAAACATTTTATATCAAAGATATCAACCAATTCAAGACATTTCTAAAATCCAATCATCAACAAGCAAGATAAATTAGTCTCACCATTTCAAATTAATTTAAATAAATTAAATTAATTACCTAAATCACCTTTAAATCCTTTTTATTAAATCATTAATTAATTACAACCAAATTAATTAATCGTCTTTAATCAATTATGCCTTAATTACATTAAGTAATTAACCTTTAATTAATTTCACAAATTAATTATCCTTTAACTATTCACATTAACCTTTAAGTATTCTCACTTGTTAATTAATTACATCGATCCTTAATTAATTACTTTAATTAATTATCCTATAATCATTTACTTTGATTAATTATCTTTTAATTAATCCCATTTACCGATCAACTCTTTAATCAATTTCCTTAATTAATCAACCCTTAAATTATCCATCTAAAATCAATTATCCATAATTGCTTCATCAAGGAATTTTCTCATTGGTTAATTAACCTTAATTAATTAACCTTTAATTATTAATTTATTTAGTCTTTAATTACAAAATAAATTAATTAACCCATAACAAATTAATCCTTTAATTACTTACATTAAGTAATTAATCATTTAAGTAATTAATCTCTAATTACTTACATTGTTTGATTACTAATTACCAACTAATTAATCTCAAGTTAATTAAATTATAATCCTTAATTATTAAGTAATCAATCCCTATTCATTAATTAATCAATTACTCTTTAATTACTTTATTAATTTAATTAATCCTTAGTTATCCAAGGTCTTAATCAACCTTAAGATGTTTAATTTCTTAATTATCATAATCATACTTAAACCATTTATCTTTATAATTAACTTATTTAATTAAAGTTAATTATAACCTAAGCATTTAACTTAAGAAGTTAAAACAAATTATTTAATTCCTTAAAACAATTTTTTAAGACACCTATTATATAAAGACATAAATTTTAAGAAATGGTTCAAAACTAGATTCAAAACTTATTTATATTTAAAACTTAAAACTGTACAAATTTTTCGTCGGGTCAAACCCGAATAACACTTCGAATCCTTACCCGAGAAACCCACCTTTCTTTTTCTCAGAAATTTGTTAGTTTAAAATTTAAACCTGTTATTACAACACCCCAAGATTAAACCAATAACACTTCGAGCAACAACCCTGTAAAAACCTAAACAAACCCGAACCTACTTCTTCCTTCTCCCTCCTCCTACCTTCCTCTTCCTTCAGATCTTAGTGCACAGATACACCTTAATTCCTGTGCGCATGCACAACCTACGCCACCACTTCGAACACCACTGCTATCTCCAGCATATCATCGACGACGCGTTCAACAGCTCCGACTACCCAGAACAAGCTTCGACCCCCTAAATCGAAAATGAAATTTTTTTCGAATCCCACTGGAAGAACCCGATCACCCAAAACGTCCCGTGCCTTCCACCTCCGTTGACCAGAAACGATGCCACATATCCAGTGCGTCCACCACTCCTCGAGCTTCCTTCCTGAACCATTGCAGCCTTGTCTGATCTCCTACTTCGCCGTCGCTCGTCGAAAACAGTCACCACAAAGACGAAGCCCCAAAAACCCTAAATCTCCCCCAATCAACCACGCCGATGATCGGAAAAATTATCTTAAATTTTTCCCGAGTTCCCTAGCCATGCAACCTCCTCTTGACCCCATGCCGACCCCAATCGTCGACCACCTTACCAGAAAACGGCATAATTCCATTCCCCGGTCAACTCGCAACATCCACCCATGTCCCAAACTAAAAATCAAGAAATGATTATCAAAATTTACCATTTTACAATACGCATTAGTTTATATATTCAAAGCTTTGAAAATAAAAATCAAATTTTCGACTTGAATTAATTTTTTACTATCACTTCTTATTTCCAGCAAGTTCACTTTTAAATTTCACTTAGTAATATTTTTTAAATCAAATTTGATTACTACAAATCTTTCCTTTAAAGATCATGACTTAAAAGAATTTAAATGATGAGGATTGTAAATTTTGAGTAGTTTTTAACCTGTTTCCATCCAACAAAGACATGTACAGGAATATAAAAAGGTATATATCTGTGTGTATATATATATATATATATATATATATATATATATATATATATAGCAACTTCATACTATCATTTATCCAAAGTATATTCATTTCCATACTCATATTTCACAACATAACATTCAGTATCTATCACATGCATCAGATGATAAGTAGATTTGGTTTACTCACCTGTGGTTGATTTTAAACAGAGGCCTATTTTGAGCTTGGAAATGATTTTGACTCGATTCTCCCCTTTTTTCTAAAAAAAATGGTAATTGATCTGAAGCTTGCTTTGATTTTAGCTGTTGCAGTTTTTAGATTTTATCTTTGTACTGATCTGAAGCTTGTCTTGAATTTATTTTGCTCCATGTTTGATTTTTTTTGAAATGATCTGTTTACTGTTTCAGGTTTTGATTCCTTTTATTTTTGCTTGATTCAAATTTTTGGATTGAAAGAGTTATTTGTGTATATTTTGTTTGTAGTTTCTCAGGTGTTGGATTTGAATAAAATTTTAAATGAAGGCAAAATGAAAGATAGGAGTAGATAGATAGGTATATGTAACTTATTTTCATTTTACTTATATCTTAAAAATGAAGAAAATAATTTATGACACTTGTTCAAATTATCTTGCCATTTGTAATTTACATGTATTAGTTGATTTACATTTGTTAAAGTATATGCACTTAACTTATAAGTGTAATTTCCTTGAATTAATAAATTTTTAAATGATTTTTATAAAACTTATATATATTTCTATTAATTAAATACATTATCTTAATTTATATAAATGAATATTTTAAAGAAAATAATATAAAACCAATTATATATAAAGAAATAAAATCATGTATAATATATTTTTAAATCCAAAATATTTTAAGTTATTTATCTTTTAAATTTCAAATTTAAACCCAAATTCTAATACAATTTCAACTTAAAATCAACTCAAATGTATATATATATATATATATAATATTTAAACAAACACAAATTCAATTTGAAAATAATAGTTCTAAAACAATCGTTATTATTTGTTTTTAAAAGAAATTTTTTATAAATTTTAAGTAATTATATTAGGAGATTATCAAAAAAATTATTGCCAAAACGCCGGCTTATCACAATTTATGTGATCATGAGAAGGAAATTACCTCTAATTGCCTTCAAACTCTCATATTTTTATCCGTTCTGGCTTTTGTTAATTTTTACAATTTTTTAGCTTAACACAACTTCAAATCTTGGTTTAATTTGACTGAAAAGAAATTTAAATTCTAAACAATTTCCTACGGATTGATCCATACTCGCTACATACTAGAATTGTACACCATGTAGTTGCGGTTATTTTTAATTTAAATTTTTCGACGATTTTCTAAACTCACAGAAAAACTATCGTCAAAAAATTTCGTAGGATTCGAAATTATTTTGGGTATGGATTGATTAAGTAATTATGATGCCAGGATATT
Organism: Allium cepa; assembly: GCA_030765085.1. Taxonomy (NCBI): domain Eukaryota; kingdom Viridiplantae; phylum Streptophyta; class Magnoliopsida; order Asparagales; family Amaryllidaceae; genus Allium; species Allium cepa. The sequence goes on from CM060928.1 coordinate 208,844,403, forward strand.
TTGCCATGATAAGAAAATATCTCTTAGACACCCAAACTATAGGGAGAAGATAGTATATACCGTAGAAACCATAGTTGTGTGGTAAATGCTTTGTTGGGTGTTGTGGAGATAGGAAATGAGCTGAATTGAGTTTTTGTGGTTAGAGAATTCGTAGATATTTTTGAACCTGTAGTAGGATTACCACTGAAACGAGTCATTAAGTTTCGGAAAGAATTGGTGCCTGGAGCAAAACCAGTTAGTATACCGCCAAGCTATACGACACTTACCGAAATGAGGGAGCTCAAGGTGCAGTTGGTGGATTTGAAAGGCAAGAATTTTATCAGACCTAGTAGTTCACCACAGCGAGCAGCCACGGTATTTGCTAAGAAGCCGAATGGATCATTAAGGTTATGTATTAATTATCACTAGTTGAATGAGAAAACGATAAAGAATCAATATATTTTGCCTAGGGTTGATGATTTGTTCGATCGGTTGAATGGATCTAATATGTTTTCGCAGTTGGATTTAGCAATAGGTTTCTATCAGCTTTGAGTGGCAGAGGATAGTATTCGACGGCGTTTAGAACTAGATATGGATCGTATGAATAGTTATTGATGCCGTTCAGACTAACTAATGCGCCAGCTTAATTTATGAAAGGCATACCATCTATCACAGTACACCTCTAGAAAAATGTACTGAGGACCTCGCCGGGATCCCCTTCCAACACAAGATCGGCCTACCTCTAACCTGGATAGTAACGAATATGTTACCATCCCGGGTGTTTCCACCCTTATCGAGAGCTCTTTCCATGCACCGTATCTATCATTTATATATCCGTGGGTATATAGAAAGGTCATAACATACCATAATTGGGTGCGACCCACTTAGCCTTGCTGCATCTCCCAAGATTTTCTGTCATTCCCAGTTGATGAGGCATGAGGCTACGATTACCTTTTGGGAATTTATACTTGGAATGCTCATTGTCCTCAAATGACAATGTGCTGAAAGCATTCATTCATACAAGTCTGTTCTAGGTCTGAATGAAACCGAAGGCACTATTCCTAATACATCCATTTTAGAATCATCCTTAGGATTAGTAGCGACTAGCCCTTACACTTTAATGCTCCATCTTCGATTCCATGCTTTTATCTTCACTTCGAAACGCATTCATTGGATCGAAGTGGTTTTCGGATAACAAATTCGATCCGGTCTCTTCAAAAAAATGTTGACTAATTAATATTTTGACAAATTTTTTTTAAATGACTTTAATTATGCATTTAAAACATAATTTAAACAATTTAATAAAACCTTTGAAGTAATAATCATATATTATTAAATAATTCTTTAAAGATATAGTAAAAAGGTATTTTACTTTAATTTAACTTGTAATTAAACCAATAATAAATATAAATTTATTTTAATAATTTGAATCCGGTAAATCATTTCTTATCACAAAGAGACTTATCAGTTCCAATGGTACTTAATCAAGTCACCATTTATTCCATAACAATCCAGCATAACAGATTCAGATATTTACATACAGAATTAATCCATTTTTAACAATAAATTTGACATCACATTTTCCAATATAATCAACAGGATAATAAATAGATGTCCATACAGGTGTAATAGCAGAACAGGGTTTATTTCTGCTAATCAATGTCCAAAACACATATATTTTCGGGATAGCAGCAGAACGGTGGTTTATTCTGCCAAATAGATATTTAATCATCGTAATTAACTTGAATTAGCTTGTCACTATTTTTATCTCGGAAAATAACTTAAATAGATAGGTCTTATAAATTTAAACGATGTTATTAGTTTAAATTGGGTACTTAAATTTCTATCGGTTTTAAATTGCTAAAAATTTCAGTAGTTTAAACTCGACAATAGATCGGACGATGATGTAGTGCTCGACGATACGAACCCATTGCAAAAAGTTCGCGTCAATCGATTTTCGTATACATTAGTTATGGAATTTTAAAATTTTCAAAATATAAATTAACATTTTAGATTTAAAAACTTTCCTGCATCCTTTTGCCTTGGGCCAAAGCCTAAACTACATGCCCAAACTCGCTCCTTCTCCATTGCTTCTCTTTTTCCCTTCTCCCTTTTCTTCCTTACTTCTCTTTTTTGCCAAAACACTCTACTTCCAGCTCAATTTCTCACATCTAAACCATCTCCAGCCCAACCCCACCATTTCACTTCGACTCCACCCACGTGCGACCATCCCCCATCCCCTGGAATCGAACCCAAGTCCTCCTCCTTTCCCAAATTCCTACTGCCATGGCCAATATCGCATGCACGCTGTGCACGTGCACCCTCATTCCGATGCCAGTACCACCATAATGACACCCCAGATAAACTCCCCTCCATCCCTTGATCTCCATCGTCACCTCGACGAAGCTCTGGCACCCACGAAAAATGATTGAGCCATCCACCCGAACCCAAAAGAAAATCGCCTCCACCAATCGCTGAACTGCTCCCAACCTACCCCACTAATCCACTTGCTGCTACCACCATTCAAAGCCTCACCACATCGCCTCCTCCATGCCCAGTCCCAAGTCCTCCGGTCATGCCATCCTCCTCTAGTTAAGTCGCATTCGACAGCCTTCCAATCCTCACCTTGAACCCTACAAACTCCTCGTCATTTCCAACCAAAGCCAAAACCAAGATTTGGCCACAGTGAACCACGAAGAACCCCTCGGCCTTGTCATCGTGTTCCCCCTCGACCAAGCCCCACCTCCTCACGATGACGCCATAGCCGGAAGTTAATTTTTGATTGAATTCCGATAAACTCCCAATTTCTCAAAATCCATGCTATTTAAAATCACGATTTATTCACTAAAAATTCAATTTTGATATGGCAATCATGATAGCATACTCGATTCGACAATTTGAATATATTGTATTTTGTCGAAAACTGGGTTGCTTACTGTATTTTTAAAATTTCTCACAATATCTAGTATGAACAATCTATGAACTATTTTTAGGGTGATTTATGCTAAAAAACAATCATTTTGTTAGTTTACATGAATCGCGAATTCAAATCGAGCAAAGAGATATTTATTTTTGAAATTAGGCACGTATAATTTTTTTTCTCTATGATGAACATAACAGGGTAATACTGTGAACAAGCCAGGCATCCAATATTTAAATCCTCACCTTAAACATTGTTGAGATCTTTTGAAAACTTCCAGTTGAACCTATTATTCGATCTAAATGCTTGATGATCTTGCCTTTCTTTGGATACAGGGTGCTTCTCTTTTCGTTTTACTTTACAGTGGCTTTGCTTTTTAGAGTTTGTTTTACAAGGTTTGAGAACTAAAGCTAACACGCACACACACCTATATATACATGCTTAGGCAAAGTGAAATGACGTGCATGCACAAGATTTTGGGCTCAAGAAAGACTGCAAATCTTCTAAGGTTGATGTACTAGGATTTGATGGATTGATGAGAAATCTTGGCGGCTACTGAGTCGAATTTGGTGGCTGAGGAAGAGATTTCGGCGGCTGCTGGTTTGAGATGGAGTTTGAGATGAAATATTTTCATCCTACACTTCTTTTTTGTTTGACCATGCATCGTTTTCATTTGACTAGTAAATTTTTGTTCTACATTTTTGACTGGGAATTTTATTTTTAACATGTACATTTTTGAGAAAATGTAAAGTGGCATAAATAGTTCAAATTTCCATGTTCACATTTCTTTTTATATTTGAAATTGTATAATTCAAAACAATGAAAATATTTTTATTTTATTTTAAATGTATGAAATAACATTTTTGTTAAAACACGATTTTTAAAAGATTCCCTTCTAAAAATGGTTTGATGATTTTATTCAATTTTGTCTCATTACCATCATATTAAAATTTTCATATAATTTCCTTCTTTTCTCACTCCCCCCCCCCACCCACACACACACACACACACATATATTGTTTTTAATATACTATATTTATTTAGTTTATGACTATTACATATTTCTTTTTGAACTTATACACACACACACATTCTTCTCATTCATTTTCGTTTGTTATGGATTTGTTTTTAATTTACATATAAATTCTGTTGTTATAAGAAATTCCAGTTTAAAACAATTTTCTATCTTATAAATAAAATCTAGAACATTCAAAATATTATCTTTGTTTAAAACTATCCCTTATTACCAATTGTTATTTAACATTGATTTTTATTTTGATGAAAAGACTATATTTTGAATATTAAAAATAAATATTCATCACTCAAGATGATAAAAATCCCCAATCGTTACATTCCACCCCCCTTAAAAGAATTTCGTCCCCAAAATTGCCATGATCGGGCTAGTAAATATAACTAGCCGAATTTTAGTTTATTAATGAATTATTAAACAACCATATCACAAAAGTCTAATCATATATATTTATATCCAATATCAGTCATATAGAGTATCAATTAAGATACTTTTGCAGCAACAGTCACTATATACATATACACATATCCAGGAGATATCTATAACCACTAGCCAGTTATATACACATGTATAGCCATACTAAAGCATCTACCGAGATACTTCACTGAACTACAGTTCAAACAAACATGACGGTTATTGGCTACTGATATGTCCAGATAGGATACAAATTACAAAGAGAACTACCCCAACCCAAGCTAACTCTCACAGTTGACTCACTCCATCAGAATCCTCCACTTTGGGTTCCTTCATCTCCCTAGTCTCAACACCATGTCCGGAATCCATACAATCTCCAGGCTTGGTTCCCTAGGCATCAACATCTCTGCCCTAGGCCATAAGTCTTCCCTCAGAAGGTTATCCCAGTCTGCAAGTGGCTCGCTAAAAATCTCACCCATTTCCCAAATAATAGCATCATCGTTTTCTGACTCGGGCTCCTCTTCTATCTCATATTCCTCTTCTTCTTCCTCGAATTCCTCCTCAGCAGCTGCCCTAAATTCTTCCTCCATTTCTGCTTTGGATTGGCCTTTAACTTCTATCTCGTACTCCTCTTCATACAGCAATGATTGCTAAATAGGTTCCATGATTTCTATGGCCACATCTTTGCTGAAATACTGCCTAATCTTCATCCGCTCTCCTCTGTTGACACTTCGAGTCCTCTATAATCAATTAACAAGAACCTGAGAATGAGATCCTATGGTTTTCAGGAATTCACATATGCTAAAGAGTACATATAGGTACATACTTCAAATAACTCTTCTTTTAAATTGCTACCATTTAAAAACTTTAAGTAATACCAAAATCATTTTCCCTTAAAAAAATTTTTAAAACAATTTCCCAAAATCACTGGAGTTTTCAAATTTTCAAATATATCCTTTATAAATCAATCATTATAAAATTAGCTTTTATATGTGAAAAATCTTCCTAAAATATTTATCTTAAATATTTTAAATTCCTTTTAGTAAACCGAATTTACTTAAAAATTTAAATTTTACAAAGCTTCTATCTATAAGACCCAAGTTCTCTAAAGAATACTCAAGTTAGATGGACAGGTAATAGAGGCTACTCAACACTAGATGTTTATAGCCAATCAAATCCTAGATGATAATGATAGAATATTATCATCACTTATCAAACAACATCTCAAAATACTGTATATTTTTAAAATCATAGCGTTTTATATATAAAATATATTCTGGGTAAATTATTTCATTTACCCTCTTAAAACAATATTGTGTTAGTTGGCATTGTCCAAGTGTTTAGAGATCCCTATCAATAACGTTAGCTACTCATATTGACCAAAATCCATATGCCACTCAACAGATCAATTTACATAATATAAAACATTTTGTATCACTAACAAATACACACTCTCGTATATATAAACACTCAAACTCATTCTAGAATACTACCGACTCTATCTTTAAAGAGTAATCCCACCAAAGCCTAGGTATTCGCTTAACCTAAGCTTTGAAACCACGTTGTAACGACTCACATTTTAGTGCAATTTGAACAGACAATAAACCACACCTGTCCAGCCTAAATTGAATGGAAAGGCGGATAGTTAGGAAAAAAAAAGTAGAATGAAGATAGAAAGAAAACCAAACAACATAGAATCTTACAGCGGAACGAATAATCTATAGTATAGATCAATCTTTACACAAAAACAAAACTGTAATATATATATATATATATATATATATATATATATATATATATATACAGACATCAATCAGAGTATGCTAACCTATTCAACACGGATAGTTATAACAACCTATCCTCACAATTGCTGATAGACAACCATATATGCAACTGCATATAATCATCTACGTGAATAAATCTTTGGGCCTCCAGCTCCTCTCCTGAAGCTCCAATCCTTCCAGCTAAATCTGGAAATATGCTATGTTTGACCCAACCATTTAGGAAAAAAATAGGCCTAGGTCAGTCTGATAAAACCAGTTTGAGAATTTAAATCACAAGCAAATTTATTTATCTTTGCATTTTAAAAATCCTTTTAAAATCAAAGGTATTCCGTAAGACCACACCACACATAAACACGATGGGTTTTCCTTACGGTAACCAAAACCTTTGATAGAAAATCCAGTGATAGTATAATAGTGTCTAAGTACAATTACTTGTTCAAATAGCTGAAATTGTTACGTTAATTAAATTCCAGCATACTAGACTCTACAACCAAAACCGTAAAGGTTTGTATTAGAGAATGGTTTCCATATAATGATTAGGCACTAGGGCACCACTTATCATAGTACACCTCTAGAAAAATATACTAAGGACCTCATTGGGATCCCCTACCAAGACAAGACCGGCCTACCCCTAACCTGGATAGTATCGAATATGTTACCACCTCGGGCGTTCCCACCCTTATCGAGATCTCTTTTCATGCACCGTATCTATCATTTATATATCCGAGGGTATCTAGAAAGATTATAACATAACCTAATTGGGTGCGACCCACTTAGCCTTGTTGCATCTCCCCTGATTTTCGATCATTCCCAGTTGATGAGGCTTGAGGCTACGATTACCTTTTAAGGAATTTATATTTAGAATGCTCATTGTCCTCCAATGACAATGTGCTGAAAGAATTCTCTATACAAGTCCGTTCTGGGTCTAAATGAAACCAAAGGCACTATTCCTACTACATCCATTTTGGAATCATCCTCAGGATTAGTAGCAATTAGCCTTGCACTTCAATGCTCCATCTTCGATTCCATGCTCTTGTCTTCACTTCGAAACGCATTCTTTGGATCGAAGTGTTTTTCGGATAATAAATCTGATCCCGGTCTCTTCGAAACAATGTTCAATATTTTCGATAAACTCAACCATAGTTCTTTAGGAAATAAATAGACAAAAATAGGATCAGAGATCATCTCCTAACCGTTAGTGGACGGAATTCCTTATAATCATCCTAAAAGAATGAAACGGGATTATATGTACATTATAGTACCTTCTAATGGTAAGTGTACCATATAATTCCTATGTTTCTCCAGATATTTTCAAAGTTACGTTGGTTCCAGATTTTGGTAGTCGGTTATTTAACCATCAACAAGCATACATTCACAATACAATATTTTCCCACTAGAAATTACTAAGCCTCATTTATTTAGATTTGAGATCATTTTAAAACTAATTTCATCAAAATGAATATATTTGCCTGATATTCTTACCAAAATACTTAAACTTATAAAACAAGCCTGATAGCATTATCCAATACCATTCATGGATCTAAAACCTGCTTAAGTATTATACTTGTCTTAAGTCAAAGAACAATCTTTTTTTCATAATAACCTTTCATAATTTATCATAAACTCATTTCCAAAGATCCAAGGTTTAAACTTAAGTAAGATATCCTTTTAGAAGTACTGATATTATTTATAAACTTCTATTACGATCTCACTTCAAAATCACTTGAAAACCTTTATTAATCGTTCCTTTAAAATCAAATCCATTGATTATATCCCGATTGCATCTCCGCTTTTTAGACGTCACTTGAATAATTCACTCCTCCCTTTTAGCCTCTTAAAGATAATTAATAATATTAAAGATAATTAAATAACTTTAAAATAGCTTATTATATTACTCATTAGTTGTTAAACAATAATTATTCTTTTAACAACACATTTTTTAAATGACTTTAATTATGCATTTAAAACATAATTTAATTAATTTAAAATAACCTTTAAAGTAATAATCATATGTTCTTAAACAATTCTTTAAAAATATGTTAAAAGGGTAATTTACTTTAATTTAACTTGTAGTTAAACCAATAATAAATATAAAAATATTTTTAACAGCTTGAGTCTGATAAATCATTTATTATCACAAAGAGGCTTATCAGTTCCAATGGTACTTAATAAAGTCACCATTTATTCCATAACAATCCAGCATAATAGATTCAAATATTTACATATAGAATCAATCCATTTTTAACAACCAATTTAACATCACATTGCTGAATATAATCAACAGGATAATAAATAGATGTCCATATAGGTGTAATAGCAGAACATGGTTTATTTCTGCTAATCAATGTCCAAAATACACATATTTATGGGAGTGGTAAAACGATGGTTCATTCTGCCAAACAGATGTTTAATCATTGTAATTAACTTGAATTAGCTTGTCACTATTTTTACCTAGGAAAATAACCTAAATAGAAAGGTTATACAAATTTAAACGATGTTATTAGTTTAAATCGGGTACTTAAATTTCTGTCCGTTTTAAATTGCTAAATTTCAATTGTTTAAACTTGACAAAAGATCACATGATGACGTAGTGCTCGATGATACGAACCTATTGCAAAAAAATTCGCATTAATCGGGTTACGTATACATTAGTAATGATATTTTAAAATTTACGAAGTATAAATTAACAATTTTGATTTAAAAACTTTCATTCATCCTTATGCCTTGGGCTGAAGCCCAAACAACATGCCCAAATCCGATCCTCCTCCATTGCTTTTCTTTTTCCCTTCTATCTTTTCTTCCTTCTTTCTCTTTCTTGCCTAAACACTCTATTTCCAAATCAATTTCCTACATCCAAACCATATCAAGACCAACCCCACCATTTCACTTCGACACCACCCGCGCACGACCATCACCCATCTCCTGGAACCGAACCCAAGTCCTCCTTCTTCCCAAAATTCCTACTACCATGGCCAATCTCGCATGCACGGTGTGCACGTGCACCCTCATTCCAACGCCAGTATCACTTTTGCGACACCCTAGATGAACTATACTCCAACCCCTGATCTCCATCGCCATCTAGACGAAGCTCCAACACCCACGAAAAATGATTGAGCCTTCCACCCGAACCCAAAAGAAAACCCGCCTCCACTAATCACCGAACTACTCCCAACCTACCCCACTAATCCATTCGCCGCTACCACCATCCGAAGTCTCGTCCACATCGCCTCCTCTATGCTCAGTCCTAGGTCCTCCGGTCGCGTCATCCTCCTCCATTTTGAGTTGCGTTCGACAGCCTTCCAATCCTCACCTTAAACCTTATAAACTCCTCGCCATCTCCAACCAAAGCCAAAATCAAGATTTGGCCACGGTGAACCCCTCTCATCGTGCTCCCCCTTGACCAAGCCCCACCTCCTCTCGACGATGCCATAGCCGGAAATTAATTTTTGATTGAATTTCGATCAACTCCCAATTTCTCAAAATCCATGCCATTTAAAATCATGATTTCTTCACTAAAAATCCTATTTTGATATGACAATCATGATGGCATACTCGATTCGGCGACTCGAATATATTGAATTTTGTCGAATGTTGGGTCGCTTACTATATTTTTAAAATTTTCACAATATCTAGTATGAACAATCTTTGAACTATTTTTAAGGGGATCTACGCTAAAAAACAATCACTTTGTCAGTTTACATCAGTCACGATTTCAAATCGAGCAAAGGGATATTTATTTTTGAAATCAGGCATATATAATTTTTTTTCTCTGTGATAAACATAACAGGGTAATACCATGAACAATCCAGGCATCCAATATTCAAATACTCACCTTAAGCATTGTTGAAATCTTTTGAAAACTTCCAGTTGAACCTATTCTCCGATCTGAATGCTTGATGATCTTGCCTTGCTTTGGATACAGAGCGGTTCTCTTTTCTTTTTCCTTTACATTGGTTTTGCTTTTCAGAGTTTGTTTTACAGGGTTTTGAGAACTGAAGCTAACACGCACACACACCTACATATACAAGTTTAGGTAAAGTGAAATGATGTGCATGCACAAGGTTTTAGGCTCAAGAAGGACTAATGTACTAGGATTTGATGGATTGATGAGAAATCTTGGTGGCTGCTGAGTTAAAAACTTTTGTGGCTGAGGTTGAAATTTTGGTGGCTGCTGGTTTGAGATGAAGTTTGAGATAAAATATTTTCAGCATACACTTCTTTTTTGTTTGACCAGGCATCGTTTTCATTTGGCTAGTAAATTTTTGTTCTACATTTTGACCAAGCAATTTATTTTAACATCTATATTTTGAGAAAATGTAAAGTAGTATAAATAGTTCAAATTTCCATGTTCACATTTCTTTTTATATATAAAAATGTATAATTCAAAGCATTGAAAATTTTACTATTTTATTTTAAATGTATGAAATAACATTTTTGTTAAACATTATTTTGTGAAAGATTTCTTTTTAACAATGGTTTGATGATTTTATTCAATTTTCTCTCATTACCATCATATTAAAATTTTCATATAATTTCCTTCTTTTCTCACTTCCCACACACATATATATATATATTGTTTTTTATATCCTATATTTATTTAGTTTGTAACTATTATATATTTCTTTTTGAACTTATACACACACACACACATTCTTCTCATTCATTTTCATTTGCTATGGATTTGTTTTTAATTTACATTAAATTCTATTGCTATAAGAAATTCCAATTTAAATCAATTTCCTATCTTACAAATAAATGAGGTAATTAGTCAAAAGGATAAATATTAATAAAAAAATTAGATGCAGTCCAGATGTTTTCAAATTTAGACTTAAGGACAAAACCATGTTTTCTCTCTTCTCCACGTCAATCTCAAATTCGCTTCTTTTCAACTGTCGCTACTCCTATTCTTCCGCCAACACCATAACCTCTTAATCCCTCCTCCTCTCATCACCATCGTCTTCAACAACTCGACCTCGACCCATGCAGCCTCGACCTATATTGCACCTTGTTCTGCCTCGTCGACGTCATTGCCACTGTAACGACCCGAAATTTTTGACCTCGATAATTCGATACTAATACGTTCACTATAGAAGTGCTGAGCAAGCTAACGTTGAAAATTTTAGATTGTTAGAGAAAGAAGAAGAACAGAAAACAACAGCATCTCACATTCGCAGCGTATTAAATGTAATATCAAATAATAGCATATATACAAAGAAAGCTGTAATGTCAATTTTATAACAATACATCAGAGTACAATCATTTATACATAAACTAGACAGTTGTACAACCTGTCCCAGACTATAATCAATACAAACTCTATTACAAGAGGAATATACTCCATACGTTCATGCCATCCAGCTTGCCTCTTGAGCTCCCGAACGTTCTAACCTGAAAATCTGTAATAATCGGTCTGACCTGAACATTACAATAAAGTAACACCTGGATCAGGCTGGAAACCAGCGTGAGTAAACCCATATAACTTAAAATACCAAGATATAAAACTTATTTGAAAACCCAGGGTAACTCGTACCTCACTACGAGTTCTTAACTTGTATAGTCCAATACACATTTCACAAATCATATCTAAGCATCGTTACTTTGATTAAATGGCCAAGTTCACTAAATTATTTCATTCTAGCCCATTAGATTCTAAATCAAAACTATAAAGAATTACTGCAGATTACTAACCGAAATTGTTTCGGGTATTTGCTGATTACCCGACCCCGATCTCTTCGGATCCAATATCATCTTAAAACAAAGTTGTTTAAGTTTAAACAATTCCATTTATATCCAGAATTACATATTTACATAGCAATTCATCACAGACAGACAAACCATATTATCATAGTTCAACCCAAACATATTCACATAACACAAATCACATATCAGAGATATCAAATAATCCAAGGCATTCAATTATAATTAATCATCCATAAGCAAGATTAATCGGTTGTTCAATTCCAAATTAATTCAATATAATCTCCAAATAAATTAAGTTAATTACCTTTAAATCCTGCTTAATTAACATTAATTGACTATAAACACGTAATTAATTTGTCATCCTTAATTAATTAATCATCCCATATTTAATCACATAAATAAATGAATTAACTTTAAGTTAATTATATAATTAATTAATCCTTAATTAATTACATTCAGTGATCATCTTTTAATCATTAATTAACCTTTAATCATTAATTAATTCACCTTTAATCGGTCATTAAATAACCTTTAATTACATACACTAAGTAATTCATCCTTAATTAAATAATTAACTATCATTTAATTAAGTAATTATTCTTTAATTACTTTCCTAAATTAATTAATCTATTAATTAATCTTTTAATTATCCATCTAAATTAATTAAAGATAAACCTCTATATCTTAATTAATTACTTGATTATATCATTTGAATCTTATTAAATTAAATACTTTAAATCACTTATCTTAATTAATTAACTAATATTTAATTATTCCAAACAAACCAATTTAAATTCAAATCATTGTTTGAAACCTTATTTTAATTACTTTTGAAACTTAGATTACAATCCTTTGAAACATATACATTTCGATATACTTTAGACCTCATCATGCATCCTTTAAAAATTAAGCCTGATTAAAGGTTGCTTTATAAACCTGGTACATTTTTTTAAATTTTAAACTTGTTTAACTAATAAAAAAACAACCCGAGCCCACACTTGTTCCTTCCCAAGCCCAACCCCAAATTTTCCCAAGTAACTCACCCTCTACTACTATCCTCGAGCCATCTCACAACATACATCGAGACCGACCCGAAGAGAAAAACTTCTTCTTCCCGATGCTCAAAACATGCTGCGACCAACATACACAAGATGATACACGTTCACGTGCAAAGTTCACCGTCGCCGTTCTGATCCTCCTTGCCGATGCCTACAGGTCGCCAATGACCCATTCGTACATTCCGACCGCCCAACAAAATCCATTACACTAGAAATCAGAATCGAGCAAATTAATCACTATCAGGCTAAGAATCCCAATCACCCAACTCCCATCGTAGTACGACCTCCGACCAACTGGAGCCGCGCCATCACGGTCCTACCTTTGCCATATGATTCCCTCGTTTTACCCCCTACCCAGGTTCAACTCAACATCTCCACATCGTCGAAACAGCCTCGAGTTCGACCCCGTCCTGATCGTCACCTAAAACATTACATTGATGATGATACGCCACTGTGATGAACGATAAGACTAGTGACCATTTTTCCTGAGATCTCCATTACTCATGCTTCCTTCCGCATCAAACACAAAGCTCGACTCACCGCCGTTCTTCATGAATTGACGAAAAACAAAGAACCGTTCATCTCAAAATTCTCAACAACCCCAATATTGAAAATTATAAAAACCATATCAAAAATCATGGGTTCGAAGTTCGAATCCAGTCATGCTATCCAAAACTTGAAATTTTCATACTTGATTTTCTAGTTTGAAACAAATTTCACTGCTGTTTCTTGATTCCCAAAAACTCTCTTGTTTTTTAACTTAAAAATATTTTTAAAAATCAAATTTAGTTACTACTAACAAATTTTCTTTAAGAATCATAACATAAAACCGATTACAAAATGAGATATGAATCTTTATAGAGGATTCTTGAACCTGTTACACAACTGCGGAATGTATACACATATATACAGACATTCATCAATACTTCACCTTTATATACATGCAAATATTTTAATTCAAACATGCCAATACTTCACTTCATCTATTTGTTTCATTCATCAGGTTTAAGCAGATTTAATTAAGGAAAGATTGTTTACTTACCTTACATCCTGGAAGAGAACACTGGACAGCGTTTTGAAATCTGGAAAAATGCTTTTGGTTTTTGAACTGGAACTAGAAGCTTTTGATCTTGTAAACTACTACTTGGATTTGAAGATTGAGACTAGATAAAACTGACTGGAACTTGCATGCTTTTTGATTTTGCAACTAAACTTGAATTTATTGCTTTAGGTCTTGAGCTTATTGTTTGCCTTTGATTTTAGTAGTTTGATTTTGATTTAAGCTTTAGGTTAAAGTAGTTGTGTGATTTTTAGTTTTTTTAGTTTTGATTTCTTTTCTCTGGTTCTTTTTTTAGTTTGAAAGATGAAAAAGAATTGTGAAATGAATGCATCAGCCTGGTTTCTCACTTATTCATGTTATTTATAATTTGATTTAGAAGAAAACATACATTTGTCACTTGTTTATTTCAAATTAATCTAAATCTACACATGTAAATTGCATGTCTTAATTTTCTCACAAATGTCAAACTCATTAATTTTTATGTTTAAACCCTTATCTTATTAATCTATTAATTACTTATATTTTCAATTAATTCATTTTCTATTTACTTTAACTATATTTATAACATGTATAAATTTAAAAGAAAGTATTTAAACTTTTTATTAAATCTTTCTCAACTAAAACTATTATATCTAATATTAATAAATATTTATCTATAGAGTTTTTGAAATGATAAATTTTGCCAATTTAAATAATTAAATCAGGAGATTATCAAATTAATATTTATCCAGATATATATTTATATTATCAGAATTAATTATTTAACTTATAAATCAGTGTTTCAATAGTTAAATTCAGTAAATTATCCAGTTAACAGAAGTTCAAAAATCTAGGTTATCACATTCCTTCCCCTTTTAAATCTTTTCGTCCTCGAAAAGAAAAAAAGCCAGAGATTTTATTGTACTGCCATTGTAACGACCCAGAATTTTTAGAAATTAAAATTTGAATATTTAATTAATTTTAAATATTAATAAGTGAATTTATAAGTCAAATAAATTTTTATTTGGATTATTGGATTTAATTGAATAATTAAATCGATAATTTAATAAGTTAAATTATGAAAATAATTGAAAATTGAGTTAAATATGATTGAAAATGATTTGTAAAATTTTATTTTATCATATGCGAGTTAGAACGATATTTTAGAACTTTTAAAATTGAATTAAAAGTTTATTTGTGAAAATTGAATATTTTAATATTAAATCGACTAGTGAAAATAGTCAATTTTTGAACAGTCTCAGAATTGAACGAAACCAGTTCCATTGGATCCGTAATAGTTAATTATTATCGGATTTCAATTTTCGTGTCAATCGGAGCTATCGTTTGATCGTGGCAGCTCGAAACACATCGATTTATTTTTAATATTAATTTGGCGAGTTAAAATAGCCATTTTTCAAAAAGTCTCGGATTTCGACGAAACCAGTTTCATCGGATCCGTAATGTGATATTATTGTAAGGTTTCAAATTTCGTGTCAATAGGATTTACCGTTTGTCCGGTACAAATTAAAACGCCTAGAAAATCGCTTAAATCGGTTTAATTCAAATTGAACGTTTATTGCCATAACTCGCACAGATGTCCGAATTAGCTTCCGAAACCTGTTCCATTGTGTCCGAAACGCGGGGTAAACCCTAGAAACGCTGGTTACGGCGCGTGAATCGGAGTTCGGAATTTCCGGGATGAATAGTGTCGATCGTTTCTCTATAAATAGCACCACCCCTTCATAAATTAAAAAAATAAAAATAAATCCCCTAATCTACAAAGCCCTAGCCGCCACCCAGATTTCAAAGGCCAGAAACACGCGACCTTCATCCCTCCAAATCTTCAAATCTGTGCAACGATTCAAGAATCTTCCAACTAGAAGATTGAAGAGCATGCCAAGATCCATCTATCCAACGGTCAAGATCATCATCGGAGGTCAGGATTCGCCAGAATTTGGCTATGAAGTGCACGCGTTGCGCACGGTTTTCAAGGTGAAATAGAGGGCCGAGCTCTATGCTACTGCAGCCGAGTGTTGTGGTGGTGGAGGGCTTCAAGATGGTGAGGGTATGATCGAGTATAGTCGAGTATAGGCGGAGTAATTTGAAACCCTAATTACTAAGGTGGGTTCGGCTATTAGGGGGGGGGGGGAGGGGGACGCACGCACATTTGCGTGAGAGGGAAGGAGAAAAGGAACAAGCGGCCCTGATTTGCTGAGTGGAAACGAACGGCTATGATTCGCTGTAGGTTGAAATTTATTTTAAAATGTTGTAAATATTAAGTTATAAAATTCGTGAAACTTCAAAAATTCATAACTTTTTCATACGAGGTCGAAAACGCGCGAAACCAGTTGCGTTGGAATCGTATGGACGAGCACTACGCGATGGAGTTGAATTGGAGTCATTTGGAGTTAGTGAGAATTTTGGGTAAAATTAAACGTCCGTTTAATTTTATTCGAAATAAATCGCTAAAACGGAATTTAAAACCAAGGTGAGAACTTCTCACTCAATCGAATTAGTTTCGATTTTATTTTAAATAGTTAGATTTAAAATATTTGAATGCATGTTTGAATGATGATTGATATCTATTGATTGTTAAAATAGACATTATACGCCGTTAGTAAGCGGATGTTAGTTATTAAAAACATATACCGCGAATATTTCATAAACAGTGAAATTGGTATTATATATAATAGCAATATATATATATTGGCATATGTATATATTGGAGTTATTGATTTCCCGCATTTATTTGTTTAGCGGATGAGACCCTATTGCGCCGTCTATTAAGCAGATAATATTTAAATCCCATATACCACGATAATTTCGTACTGGAGCGAAATTGGTATTGTGCTAATGTTTGTGGATGCAGGAAAACAGGTTGGAGGGATCCAACTGTATTCCTCAACAGTTTTTATTTGATTTCAGATATTTTGATATTTGATGGATTATCATATTGATATATGATATCGTTGTTGTCGTGATTGACTATTTGATATGTAGCATCATTGGACCAAGTTTTGGAATTTTAAAATAATGTATAAAGTGATTTTTGAAAATATACTATATGTTTGGAATTTGATCTATTTTAAATAAATAAACGTTATAATTTTTAAAGTTATAAAAATTATGATTTTTGAGAAAAATAGTTAAAAACTGATTTTTGAGAATATGATGCTAATGATTTTATAAAATAGTTTAAATGGGATTTTTGAATTTATTGTAAAAAAGTTTAAATATAGGATTTATAAAATTTAATTATTTTATGAATCGAAATGGTGAAATAATAAAGGAGATTAAGGATGTTTTAAAATAATAGTATAAATTGATTTTATAAAGGATTTATAAATTGATATTTATAAATTAAAACCTTGTAATTATAAAACGAGTTTTTATAAGTGTTTGAATGAAGTGAAAATGGATTTCAGAAATGAATGAAATTTATAGAATTATAAATGGTGAAGTTATAAGTGAAATTTATAAATAGTAAGATTTATAAATTTTGTGAAGTTATTAAAGAATATATTTGGATAAATAATTGAATCTTATAAGTTATAAGATTTATAATTATGAAGTTCAAAGGAACGATTTTTGTAAAGTAATTGTTTTATAAGCATTTAACTTATAATATGAACCTTTAGTCTATAATTGAGTTATAAATCGAATAGGTTAATAAAGAAAATTTATAAAAGGAAGTTGTTATAAATAAATAGAAATGGGATTTATAAACGTTGTTTTATAAATTCGCAAACGACTTATTTTGATAAGAAAATTGTTGAAACCTATTAATGGAGTTATATTCACATTTTTGACTGTGAATAATCCTTTGAAATAAAATGAATAAAAGGATGAAATTTGTTAACATAGTATATTCACGTTTTTGAATAGTGAATAATATGTTAAAGAATTGTTTTGATTGTGATGTTTTAAATTGAATAAAAACGATCTAACGATGTTTTAAAAAGTATTGAGATTCGAAACCATAGATTTCAACATTCATTGTTGAAATAGACGTTTTCGAGAAATAAAAGGAAATAGTGGACTATAACACTGTTGTTATAGTAAATGATTTTCGAAAGGAAATGTTTTGTTTAGTATTGGGATTTATATATCTATCTTAAAATTCGAATCCCTATACTAGTGATTTTGGGTTGTCGTAACGATGTTTTACGTAACATTCGTTTTGGCCCAAATAAATATGTTTAAGAGAATGATTTCCTTAAAGAATGAAATATGTACTTAATCTCGATTTTAGTATATTGAATATTTTCTAAGTGTTGAAAATAAATAAAATTTATGAATTACTTAATAAATAAGTATGGAAATGTTTTTCCAATGGGAAATGAAATGTTTAGAGAATTTATCTTTTTGAAGGTAAATTGGAAATGAATAATTGAAATCGAATATTCATGAATATTTTAGAATGAAAATTCACTATGGAATTTATGAATGAAAAGGAGAATTTGTTTAAAAATAAATATTGATTTATTTTTGAAGTATTGAAATTTATATCTAGTAAAGATATTTTGGAAAATAAATAATTTGAAAAATTATTTGGAAACTGGTGATGTGTGCATATCCATTGATAGTTCAATAACCGACTATCAATATTTCCCTTTGAATGGGTATTTGATGTGATTTGTTCGAATTTGAATGCCACACTTATTTTTGAATAAGCGCTCACTATTCGGGTTAACCGGGAAAGGACCATGGGGTCGTATAACCCATTCCGAATATGTGATACGTCGTTATGAATTGCATTTGATGACCGGTGTTGAAGACCGAGTATTTGCGAAAGCGATAGGATGACCTATCGATTGTCTCTGCACTGGGTAGCTCCTGGTATAGAGATTCCCTAAGTGATGAGAAATTCGATCGGGATTGTGAATACCCGGATTTCAAGGGCTTCGTAAGAAGTGCCTTCGGTTCTGTTCGAGCCCAGAACAGACTTGTATGGATTGTATGTCTGACGTTACAAATTGAGATATAAAGCAGATTTCTTTCAAATATATTTCTGTTGGTGGCGGAGAATTTATTCTTTTAGCTTAACACCCTTCTCTGAGACGTACGAGCTCAGAGGTTATGTAGTTGAATGTTATCAGCGATATATTCCCAATTTGGTAATGTGACATGCTGAGTGTTGCTGTAAATGATCATTGTGTTGATTATTTGTGATAGGATCGTTTATTTGATCGTCTATCTTTGTGATCATTTCTATGATCATTTGTTGACCCAAAGCATGGCTTTTGTATAAAGTATGTTTTTGTGGACGTGACTTCGTCGAGCCTCACACCCCGTGAATGGTCAAAACAGGAAAGATGCGGCAAGGTTATGAGGGGTAGCGCCCTTTAGGATGTGTGCATTTCCTTCTGGAAAAGGGTGGTATCATCGTATGGAGCCCAGATACTTACTCATGTTGAAAACACTTTGTTATGATTGTGTGAATTGATTGCGAGCGCTCGGTGAAAAGGTCCCAAAGGACCGGGGGATGGCATATTCGGTCAGTTGTT
The DNA here is from genome assembly GCA_030765085.1 of Allium cepa. Classification (NCBI taxonomy): domain Eukaryota; kingdom Viridiplantae; phylum Streptophyta; class Magnoliopsida; order Asparagales; family Amaryllidaceae; genus Allium; species Allium cepa. The sequence goes on from CM060928.1 coordinate 208,863,834, forward strand.
ACTCAGTTAGGGGTAATCCGGCCTTGTGTTGGTAGAGATCCGGTTTGGTTCTCGGGGATGTCCATCCAGAGGCATTGTCATGTGGCAATGGGAAGTTCCTTGGCCTAATCATTCGTTGGAAATCCAAAGAAACAATACGTGACTTGTACGGTATTAGTTGTAGAACCTATCATTCACTTATGGTGGCGCCCCACTGTTTGGATGGTAGCTATAGTAGGCATACGATAATGGTCGTACGTTGGCTAAGATTTATATTCTACTTTCGAAATGAATTTTTCCTACACTATACACTAGTAATAATATCAAATGTCCTTTTAATGCGTATCAAGCATCTTTGACTATCATAAGGAGAAATCTCCTCCGATTCTGCGTTTGCATGTGTGTGTGTGCGGGAGGCCTTATGGTAGTCTCATTTTTAAAAGCATTGCGAATTGACTTTAAAAATATTCCTCTATTTTGATTTTAAAGATAAATAAATTGTTTTGAGTTCTCACACCAGTCACATGACTGACTCGGAGTTTATTGTTTTCCTTCCTAAACTCTGGGTGCCCACCAATTTCCACACGGGCAGTCAAGAGTTAAGGTTTATCAGGATATTCTGGATATTCTGGAGTTGCTGGGGGCAAGCTGGATGGCATGGCGTATTATTAGTATATAGTATTTCTTTTTCCGCTGCACTGTTTGATGTTGTTGTTGTTGTACACTCTGATGATATGATGTAATGTAATGTATAAAATGTAATAACTGATATAGTTCTTTGTTTAAAGATTATTCATTTATTATTATATGTTGTTCCGCTGCGATTGTGAGTTTCTGATGTTGTTCAGTTGTTTCCTGTTCCGTTCTATTTTTCTTTTCCCTCTATTCTCTTTTCTTTATTTTCTTTCTATTTTCTATCTCTTCTCTATTTTCTGTTTTCTTTTCCCTATCTTTTTCTATTCTCTTTTCTCTCTATCTTCTCTTCTCTTTTCTTAAAAACCATAACTTTTCGGGTTTTTGGCCTTCGATTTCTCGGCAGTCGATAAAGTGAGTATCGATGTTGAATTTTCGAAAGTCGAAAATTTTCGGGGCGTTACATTTGGTATCAGAGCTTATGGTTAAGCGACAACCATGGTTCTGTTGGGTATTACTCATTAGAGATAGAGTCAGTAGTACTCTAGAATGAGTTTGAGTGTAATAATAGCTATGAGAGCGTATTTGTTAGTGAATATAAAATTGTTTTATATTGTGATGGTTGGTTTATTGAGTGGCATATGAACTTTCGTCAGCGTGGTCCGCAAGACTATGCCGAAGGGGTTTCTAAACACTTGAATAGAACAATTCGGCACAATATTGATTTTAAATTGGGTAAATGGAATAATTTTACCTTGAATATATTTTATATATAAAGAAATAATTTTTCAGAATTATCAAAGTGTATATAAGTTGATTGTTTAGTTGTTTGAATAATCTAAATAAAAGAATAATTGTATAAGCAAAAGAATTATAAGAATTAAACTATAATTAAAGTGATTTACAATTGTGAAATAAACTTATATATATAAGAAGTGAAACTAATGAATATATTTATGAATATGAGTTGTAAATAAAAATGAAATTAAAGTTAAATGGAAAATTTACTTTAGAGATTGAATTGAATTGAATGAATGGATTGAATGTTAATCAATTAAATGTGAATTAAGTTGACATGAAATAATGAATATAAGTGTTAATTCATTTAAATCTAATGTCATTGGAAGTTGAATAATAGAATGAAAATCAATTTAATTTAAACCAATTGATAAGCAAAGGAAATTTGGTTGCAATTAATATACCTTGATTGTTATATGGTTGTTAGTTGATTGATTGTATATAATTCGTTAAGAGTTAAGGGAATTGAAAGCTAAAGTAATTGAAATCCAATTTGAAGTTAAGTGAATCTTAAATAGAATTGAATTTGATTTGGAAGTGAACCAACTTGAATATGAATTAGTGAATATAAACTAATTGAGAATGAATATTAGTAAATCCAATGTAAATGAATCAAAAATGATTAAATTGAAAACCCAATTCATTGAATATTAATGAAAATATGAATGAATATTTATTGGTTATGGATGATAGTTGGTTGATGTTTGCATTTGTTGTTTATTTCATTTGCTATGTTGGCATATATAGTTATTATGTTGCTATATGTTGTATATTGATACTATTGTCCATATACATGATTCTCATGTTGTTTGTTGAGTGATTAGTAGGTGCGGATCGCGTTTGCTTCGCATTTGGAGCTCGCTTTCGCGCTATATTAGCCGTATATGCTCGCTAATAAAATATAAGGTACATATCTCGGATTACATACCGTACTTTTATACTTTTTTCCCTTCGGGATGCCTCATTACTTGATGAGATGTATATTTGTGATATATATACTGTCATTTTTTTTCGGATCAAGCCGCGCAAAGGAGACTATGGCGAATTTTTCCGGAAATTTAAGGCGTTAGAAAAAATTTGAGAAAATTGGAAAATTTTGAAAACTATAACTTTGATTTGGAATTGAAAGTTAAACAATAGTAGTTGTTTTTGAAAAGATAACTAAGTATGATTTGAAAACTTAGTAAAGTTATTGTAAGAAGTTTAACTATGAATTTTGGAAAGTTAATAAATTTTGTAACCTTTCTTACTTAATAATTTTGAGGACGAAATTCTTTTAAGGGGGGAAGATTGTAACGACCCAGAATTTTTAGAAATTAAAATTTGAATATTTAATTAATTTTAAATATTAATAAGTGAATTTATAAGTCAAATAAATTTTTATTTGGATTATTGGATTTAATTGAATAATTAAATCGATAATTTAATAAGTTAAATTATGAAAATAATTGAAAATTGAGTTAAATATGATTGAAAATGATTTGTAAAATTTTATTTTATCATATGGGAGTTAGAACGATATTTTAGAACTTTTAAAATTGAATTAAAAGTTTATTTGTGAAAATTGAATATTTTAATATTAAATCGACTAGTGAAAATAGTCAATTTTTGAACAGTCTCAGAATTGAACGAAACCAGTTCCATTGGATCCGTAATAGTTAATTATTACCGAATTTCAATTTTCGTGTCAATCGGAGCTATCGTTTGATCGTGGCAGCTCGAAACGCATCGATTTATTTTTAATATTAATTTGGCGAGTTAAAATAGCCATTTTTCAAAAAGTCTCGGATTTTGACGAAACCAGTTTCATCGGATCCGTAATGTGATATTATTGTAAGGTTTCAAATTTCGTGTCAATCGGATTTACCGTTTGTCCAGTACAAATTAAAACGCCTAGAAAATCGCTTAAATCGGTTTAATTCAAATTGAACGTTTATTGCCATAACTCGCACAGATGTCTGAATTAGCTTCCGAAACCTGTTCTATTGTGTCCGGAACGCGGGGTAAACCCTAGAAACGCTGGTTACGGCGCGTGAATCGGAGTTCGGAATTTCCGGGATGAATAGTGTCGATCGTTTCTATATAAATAGCACCACCCCTTCATAAATTAAAAAAATAAAAATAAATCCCCTAATCCACAAAACCCTAGCCGCCACCCAGATTTCAAAGGCCAGAAACACGCGACCTTCATCCCTCCAAATCTTCAAATCCGTGCAACGATTCAAGAATCTTCTAACTAGAAGATTGAAGAGCATGCCAAGATCCATCTATCCAACGGTCAAGATCATCATCGGAGGTCAGGATTCGCCAGAATTTGGCTATGAAGTGCACGCGTTGCGCACGGTTTTCAAGGTGAAATAGAGGGCCAAGCTCTATGCTACTGCAGCCGAGTGTTGTGGTGGTGGAGGGCTTCAAGATGGTGAGGGTATGATCGAGTATAGTCGAGTATAGGCGGAGTAATTTGAAACCCTAATTACTAAGGTGGGTTCGGCTATTGGGGGGGGGGGGGGGGACGCACGCACATTTGCGTGAGAGGGAAGGAGAAAAGGAACAAGCGGCCCTGATTTGCTGAGTGGAAACGAACGGCTCTGATTCGCTGTAGGTTGAAATTTATTTTAAAATGTTGTAAATATTAAGTTATAAAATTCGTGAAACTTCAAAAATTCATAACTTTTTCATATGAGGTCGAAAACGCGCGAAACCAGTTGCGTTGGAATCGTATGGACGAGCACTATGCGATGGAGTTGGATTGGAGTCGTTTGGAGTTAGTGAGAATTTTGGATAAAATTAAACGTCCGTTTAATTTTATTCGAAATAAATCGCTAAAACGGAATTTAAAACCAAGGTGAGAACTTCTCACTCAATCGAATTAGTTTCGATTTTATTTTAAATAGTTAGATTTAAAATATTTGAATGCATGTTTGAATGATGATTGATATCTATTGATTGTTAAAATAGACATTATACGCCGTTAGTAAGCGGATGTTAGTTATTAAAAACATATACCGCGAATATTTCATAAACAGTGAAATTGGTATTATATATAATAGCAATATATATATATTGGCATATGTATATATTGGAGTTATTGATTTCCCGCATTTATTTGTTTAGCGGATGAGACCCTATTGCGCCGTCTATTAAGCGGATAATATTTAAATCCCATATACCGCGATAATTTCGTACTGGAGCGAAATTGGTATTGTGCTAATGTTTGTGGATGCAGGAAAACGGGTTGGAGGGATCCAACTGGATTCCTCAACAGTTTTTATTTGATTTCAGATATTTTGATATTTGATGGATTATCATATTGATATATGATATCGTTGTTGTCGTGATTGACTATTTGATATGTAGCATCATTGGACCAAGTTTTGGAATTTTAAAATAATGTATAAAGTGATTTTTGAAAATATACTATATGTTTGGAATTTGATCTATTTTAAATAAATAAACGTTATAATTTTTAAAGTTATAAAAATTATGATTTTTGAGAAAAATAGTTAAAAACTGATTTTTGAGAATATGATGCTAATGATTTTATAAAATAGTTTAAATGGGATTTTTGAATTTATTGTAAAAAAGTTTAAATATAGGATTTATAAAATTTAATTATTTTATGAATCGAAATGGTGAAATAATAAAGGAGATTAAGGATGTTTTAAAATAATAGTATAAATTGATTTTATAAAGGATTTATAAATTGATATTTATAAATTAAAACCTTGCAATTATAAAACGAGTTTTTATAAGTGTTTGAATGAAGTGAAAATGGATTTCAGAAATGAATGAAATTTATAGAATTATAAATGGTGAAGTTATAAGTGAAATTTATAAATAGTAAGATTTATAAATTTTATGAAATTATTAAAGAATATATTTGGATAAATAATTGAATCTTATAAGTTATAAGATTTATAATTATGAAGTTCAAAGGAACGATTTTTGTAAAGTAATTGTTTTATAAGCATTTAACTTATAATATGAACCTTTAGTCTATAATTGAGTTATAAATCGAATAGGTTAATAAAGAAAATTTATAAAAGGAAGTTGTTATAAATAAATAGAAATGGGATTTATAAACGTTGTTTTATAAATTCGCAAACGACTTATTTTGATAAGAAAATTGTTGAAACCTATTAATGGAGTTATATTCACATTTTTGACTGTGAATAATCCTTTGAAATAAAATGAATAAAAGGATGAAATTTGTTAACATAGTATATTCACGTTTTTGAATAGTGAATAATATGTTAAAGAATTGTTTTGATTGTGATGTTTTAAATTGAATAAAAACGATCTAACGATGTTTTAAAAAGTGTTGAGATTCGAAACCATAGATTTCAACATTCATTGTTGAAATAGACGTTTTCGAGAAATAAAAGGAAATAGTGGACTATAACACTGTTGTTATAGTAAATGATTTCCGAAAGGAAATGTTTTGTTTAGTATTGGGATTTATATATCTATCTTAAAATTCGAATCCCTATACTAGTGATTTTGGGTTGTCATAACGATGTTTTACGTAACATTCGTTTTGGCCCAAATAAATATGTTTAAGAGAATGATTTCCTTAAAGAATGAAATATGTACTTAATCTCGATTTTAGTATATTGAATATTTTCTAAGTGTTGAAAATAAATAAAATTTGTGAATTACGTAATAAATAAATATGGAAATATTTTTCCAATGGGAAATGAAATGTTTAGAGAATTTATCTTTTTGAAGGTAAATTGGAAATGAATAATTGAAATCGAATATTCATGAATATTTTAGAATGAAAATTCACTATGGAATTTATGAATGAAAAGGAGAATTTGTTTAAAAATAAATATTGATTTATTTTTGAAGTATTGAAATTTATATCTAGTAAAGATATTTTGGAAAATAAATAATTTGAAAAATTATTTGGAAACTGGTGATGTGTGCATATCCATTGATAGTTCAATAACCGACTATCAATATTTCCCTTTGAATGGGTATTTGATGTGATTTGTTTGAATTTGAATGCCACACTTATTTTTGAATAAGCGCTCACTATTCGGGTTAACCGGGAAAGGACCATGGGGTCGTATAACCCATTCCGAATATGTGATACGTCGTTATGAATTGCATTTGATGACCGGTGTTGAAGACCGAGTATTTGCGAAAGCGATAGGATGACCTATCGATTGTCTCTGCACTGGGTAGCTCCTGGTATAGAGATTCCCTAAGTGATGGGAAATTCGATCGGGATTGTGAATACCCGGATTTCAAGGGCTTCGTAAGAAGTGCCTTCGGTTCTGCTCGAGCCCGGAACAGACTTGTATGGATTGTATGTCTGACGTTACAAATTGAGATATAAAGCAGATTTCTTTCAAATATATTTCTGTTGGTGGCGGAGAATTTATTCTTTTAGCTTAACACCCTTCTCTGAGACGTACGAGCTCAGAGGTTATGTAGTTGAATGTTATCAGCGATATATTCCCAATTTGGTAATGTGACATGCTGAGTGTTGCTGTAAATGATCATTGTGTTGATTATTTGTGATAGGATCGTTTATTTGATCGTCTATCTTTGTGATCATTTGTTGACCCAAAGCATGGCTTTTGTATAAAGTATGTTTTTGTGGACGTGACTTCGTCGAGCCTCACACCCCGTGAATGGTCAAAACAGGAAAGATGCGGCATGGTTATGAGGGGTAGCGCCCTTTAGGATGTGTGCATTTCCTTCTGGAAAAGGGTGGTATCATGGTATGGAGCCCAAATACTTACTCATGTTGAAAACACTTTGTTATGATTGTGTGAATTGATTACGAGCGCTCGGTGAAAAGGTCCCAAAGGACCGGGGGATGGCATATTCAGTCAGTTGTTACTCAGTTAGGGGTAACCCGGCCTTGTGTTGGTAGAGATCCGGTTTGGTTCTCGGGGATGTCCATCCAGAGGCATTCTCATGTGGCAATGGGAAGTTCCTTGGCCTGATCATTCGTTGGAAATCCAAAGAAACAATACGTGACTTGTACGGTATTAGTTGTAGAACCTATCATTCACTTATGGTGGCGCCCCACTGTTTGGATGGTAGCTATAGTAGGCATACGATAATGGTCGTACGTTGGCTAAGATTTATATTCTACTTTCGAAATGAATTTTTCCTACACTATACACTAGTAATAATATCAAATGTCCTTTTAATGCGTATCAAGCATCTTTGACTATCATAAGGAGAAATCTCCTCCGATTCTGCGTTTGCATGTGTGTGTGTGCGGGAGGCCTTATGGTAGTCTCATTTTTAAAAGCATTGCGAATTGACTTTAAAAATATTCCTCTATTTTGATTTTAAAGATAAATAAATTGTTTTGAGTTCTCACACCAGTCACATGACTGACTCGGAGTTTATTGTTTTCCTTCCTAAACTCTGGGTGCCCACCAATTTCCACACGGGCAGTCAAGAGTTAAGGTTTATCAGGATATTCTGGATATTCTGGAGTTGCTGGGGGCAAGCTGGATGGCATGGCGTATTATTAGTATATAGTATTTCTTTTTCCGCTGCACTGTTTGATGTTGTTGTTGTTGTACACTCTGATGATATGATGTAATGTAATGTATAAAATGTAATAACTGATATAGTTCTTTGTTTAAAGATTATTCATTTATTATTATATGTTGTTCCGCTGCGATTGTGAGTTTCTGATGTTGTTCAGTTCTTTCCTGTTCCGTTCTATTTTTCTTTTCCCTCTATTCTCTTTTCTTTATTTTCTTTCTATTTTCTATCTCTTCTCTATTTTCTGTTTTCTTTTCCCTATCTTTTTCTATTCTCTTTTCTCTCTATCTTCTCTTTTCTTAAAAACCATAACTTTTCGGGTTTTTGGCCTTCGATTTCTCGGCAGTCGATAAAGTGAGTATCGATGTTGAATTTTCGAAAGTCGAAAATTTTCGGGGCGTTACAGCCATTTATCAGTTAAATTACTCTTTGATCATTTAGAACTATAAACTCTTTTATTAAGAATTTTTAAAACACTTTAAAATCTACATAATATTGCCAAAACGGCTTTATAAAAATACCTTTTATAACTTGATGTCTCAACAAGTCCATCCTTGTTCTCACAGAAATTCGGTCATACGTTGATCGGGCGTACGACCGAAAATCTATAAGTACTTTGTAAACCCGTTTTCAACACCCAGTGAAAATATTTGGAAAAACAGTATCGAAAACTTTATGAAATTACAGAAAACATGTTACGATCCACTATTTTGGACCATTCAAATATAAAAAAAACCACACATGTAGGACTTGAATAATTCAAAACGGAAGATTGTAATATAATTTGGAGCAAATAAAACCAATCATAGAATCACAGACACAGAGAAATCAAAATAACTCACAGCGGAAATAAAATAACAATAGTAGTTCACGAAGCTACTACAGCAGAGAGTCTCAAAACAAATACAAAATACCATAGTCTAAAAAGTAAATACAACATAAATCCCAATACATATATGTTCACTGATACATGAGCTGAATAGTAATACTGAATGGAATAGACAACAACTAGACCGATAGATAATCTCCAGCATGTCCTTTAGCTCCAGAACGTAATCCAAAGCAGATACTCAGGCTGACCAGAGCGTAAAAAAAACACAAAACACTCGAGTCAGGACATACATACTTATACAATGTAAACCAACTCAAGTGAAATGTAATAAAATGCACAAGAACTTAAAGGAAGCTTGAGACCGCCCATCCTTTAAGGATCCGTTAAACTATTTACTATGTAGCAATATACGCTATTACAATAACGTCTAAAGTAAAGTATAATATACTTGAAAATCGCGTTAAGGCTTTACATTTTCCACCTTAACACATTTTTATATTCCCATAGTCTATACAGTACCGTAATCTCTCCCGTACTGGGCGTCGTCAGAGGGCACTCCATGGGAATGGTACAAAATAAAATCGTATAAGATGCGCTAGGGTAGGTGACACGGCACAACTAGGGAATGCCAATGTATATATACTAATTACGCTTCCGTACCGACGGTAACGCGTAGCAACCACTACCGCCCACCTCGAGCCACACTCCCAAAAATCAAAGGTGCGCACCAATCAATCACAAAGTAATAGAATGGCATATGAAGAAGTGTGTCCGATCAAAGAAGCGATCTCATTAGCCCGTTGATTGCTCCTGTTTTAGCCACCTTATGCCAACTCATGGAAGTCGGGTCCACGTATATACCTTAAAGGAACATCGCCACCATCCTACTTCATTCTGTAATCTCCACCGTGTACATGGTTGTTAAAGTGGTTTTTGGAGTTGGCAGAGAGTATGATAACTTTCGATCCCCGTCTCTTTAACAACCAAAAGTTATTATTACCTGTGGTTATAAATTTCAAAAATGGTTTGTATTCCAAATCAAAATAATTCATTTAAACCATTTAAATATGAAGTCGTTATCCTTTCAAATTAAATATTCAATTTCCAGAATTGTAGCATTTTCTAAGTTCATTCGTTCAATTACAACAATTTCAAAACATTGTATTTTTCAGAAACAGCGGCACTTATAAAGTGTTATAGTAAATATATTAGTATTTCAAAAAAACAGTTCAATTTCAGAGACAGCAGCACTATAAAGTGCTACAGTGGATAAAATTAGTATTTCAAAAACAGTTCAATTTCAGAAACAGCAGCACTTATAAAGTGCTACAGCAGATATATTAGGATTTCAAAAATATAGTATAATTCCAAAAACAGCAGCACTTAGAAAATGCTACCTTAAAACAACAGCGTTTTGGAAATGCTGCCAATACAAAACTAAGATTTATTATAAAATTTTAGAAACATTATAATTTCAGTTTTTACCATTTTTAACTTATAAAACATATCTCACGTTTCATAAATATTTATTTGGATATCATTTAACTTATGATTAAATAAAATAAAATTTTATAAATAAAATATCCAAATTAAACTATAATTCCTTTATTAAGTCAAAAGTACATTATTTTCTTAACTTTTAACTTAACAAATAGCTTAATACTTTATTTTAAAATACCCATTTCATAAATAAAATATTATTATTGCTAAGTTAAGCTTATAATTTCCATTTGAAAGCTAAATTTTCAATTATCAAGTTAAGTCGTATTTTAAATTACATTTTAACCAATTTATTTACGTATACATTTTTAACCTATAGAAAACAACTATAACATTTATTTAAATCATTTAAATCCAATTTAAGTTAAAATTTCATATTGTATATTTCAAAAATACTTAATAAATTTCTAGAAAATATTTAAAATTAACCACGGGTGTGTATATAATTTTCTAAACTAGGTCAAGTGATACGGATATGTATCATTTCAGTTTGTAATTTAAAAATAAAAATCCGGGTTCTATCATTTTAAACCCACAATCCCAAGTAAAATAAAATAAATAAAAATCGCTTGAGCCTATCATTCATCTTATAACGATTTTTCCTTATTCAAATGTCCGTTCGGGTATGTATCATTTTAACCCATAGGGATTCTATACTATAGGGAACTTGCAGTGTAAGAAACAAAAAATAAAATAAACAGTATAATATGGCATATCATATCAGGTGATGTAATAAATAAATATCAGGTTATAACATCATAAAATGTCATATCACATTATCATCAACTATCATATCATCAAATACAATTCACATGCCATTGTTTCACAATTATATAAGTACGAAAGTCGAGAGTGATAAACTCACCTTCTAAAGATAGAGATCAAATTCAAAACACAAATCCAAACTCCGCAAAGCATGAAAAGGCACAACTAGATACGAGTGAAAGTAACACCCAAATCCAAATCTTGTAGACAACAAAATAGAATATATATATATATATATATATAAGTCATTATTTACACAAGAAAATAAAACAAAAGACAAGGACAAATAGGCTAGACAACATAAGTGGGCTCGGCCACTATGGAAATTGGCTAGATCAACATCATAATGCTCGTCTATGATCTGATCTGAAGCACTTAGGTTCGGCTATAGTTGCACAAGTGCATAGCTAGGGGTTAGAAATATGAAGGGGATGGCAAGTTCAAAGCAATAGGAAGGCAAAAGGCATGAATCGAGTGATGTTTTGGGCTCGGCCTATGGCAAAAATAGCTCGGCCATGAGCTAAAGTGGCTCAGCCGTGGGTGCTTGGTTTGGATCAGATCTGGTCACCATCATCTAGTCACAGCTAGGCATGGAAAGGAGGAGATGGTGAAGGGATAGGTGGTGGCCGAGGCAAGTGGATAAGGATTGGATGAGGTGATGGGCTCGGTTAGGGTTTTGCTTCTAATTTTGGTGAAGGGATTGGATCTAGGTGGTCACAACATAGCATGGGAATGATGTGGTGGTGGTAGAGGCCGATCTTAGGTGGTGGATGAGGAGGAGATAGTCTGTAATAGGGTGGTGGTCGAGCCTTGCAAATAGAAAAACAAATGAAAAGAGAAAAAGGAAGGAGAAGATGAAGCCATGAGAAAAAAACTTACTGTATATTTTTGTTTTCAGGAACGCAAATGAGAAATGATGTTTGAGAATTTTTTGTACGTGAATTGAGAAAAGGGAGTGGTGGCTAGGTTTATCAAAGTGAACGGCTAAGAGATGTAAAGGTCTTGAACGGCTAGGAACTAGAAAAGTTTACTTGATTTCCAAGAAAAGAAACCTAAGATTTTTTGAATTTCCAAACCAAAAATCTGTTGAATATGCGCTTTGCGCTTATATGATATTTGTTTGATGATAATAAACACATATACATTCGTTTAAATGTATTTGTTAATGTACCATTTTATTTTTCATAGAATAAATAAATATTTGCTGAATAAAATGACACAGAATTTGAATTCAAACAGAAATTTTATTCAAACAAATATTTATTACAATAGTATGTATTTGGTAATGTACTATTTTGTTTTTCATAGATTAAATAAATATTTGTTGAATAAAATTAAATTACACAGAATTCGAATTTGAATTCAAACAGAACAAGTTAAACAGATTTTGAATTCAAACAGAAATTTTTATTCAAACAAATATTTATTACAATTTTGAATAGTATAATTTCAATCTCTCACTATAACTATACAACTTTGATTACAATCACATCACATTTCACATTTACAGTTAACCTCACTACATATCACTCACACTCGTATTTTTATCTTCAACTGCATTCCAGTTTGAATCCAGCATCTGAGCAATCTGCAAAAATATTCACTAACGCAGTAAAATTGAAAAAGAAATATTTTTGCAATATAAAATGAAATACGATTTTTGAAAATATGATTTGCCTCAGTTATTTGGGTTTTTCGTCATCATTCACACTTGATTTCATCACAAAGTCGTGCACATAGATATTACAGGGACAGGTAATTATAAGTGGTTGCAGTACACACGTGTACATTCGTATACGTGTGCACTGCCTCGCCAACTCGTGTGCAAAAATCAAAAAAAAGCACAGAAATCAAAAACAAGGTCAAACCCAAGATAGGTTCAACTCAAGGCAAATGAATAGACAAAGCAATTGACTACAAACAGTTCAAGACTAAAGCCACTAACAAATGCAACAACAACATGCTTGAAGACTCCAGCACGACCAAGTATGGAGTGTACAAATGCAAATGTCCAAACAACAACATGAAGTGAATCAAGTTCAAGCCACAAGTGTACATGAATACAACTCGACTGCAACAGTACAGTCATGAAGACTGCAAGAACATGAACATAGGATCAGTACAGCAACAATGAAACTGACTCAAAGCACAAAAGTGCAACAGTGAAGTTCAGCTATGCAAGTGTAACAATAAACAGTGAAGAACATGGACTGCAACATTCAAGTGTATATTGAAAACAAGCTGCATGAATACAACATGAAGTACAATCACTTACAACATGTATGCAGCCCAATGAACCAGTGTCAAGTTCATGCAGTGCACATGTGAATCAAGTGACCAACCTGAAGTACAAAGCATGCACATGAACAACATGACATGAACAACACAATTGAATCAAGTAACCAACTACAAGTGCAAATGACCAGGACTCATGCAACAGACCCAACAACTAGTGCCAACATGAACATAACAGGTGAAGCATCACCAAAGACTCAACAGGGAACATGGATGTCACAACAGATAATAATGCAACGACCAAAACCAGTGAATACAAGAACAAGTTGAGATGCACAATGCCACCAAGCAATACAGATACCAACTACAACATGTCAATGCAATAAACTGAATGCAAAGGGTACAAAAACAAGTAGCAGTCTTTGAACATGAATGCAGTGTACATGAATGCATCAATAAACCAAACTGCAAGACCTCAAGTGACATGGTGAAGCAGTATAAAACCAAAGTTACAAGCATACAAAATAATCAATGCAATGCAACACAAATGGGTTCACATATACCAAGCCACAACCAACAGTGCAACAGATCAAATGGCACAGTGCACCACTGATTTGAAGAACACATGATATCCAAACCAGAGTTCAATGCATATGAGATCATGCACAAACATATACATGACCAGAAACAATCCAGTGAAATGCAACAATGCAAACTCGAGCAGGGTGTGCAAGTTTGCATTGTTGCATTTCGCTGGAATGTTTCTGGTCATGTATATGTTTGTGCATGATCTCATATGCATTGAACTCTGGTTTGGATATCATGTGTTCTTCAAATCAGTGGTGCACTGTGCCATTTGATCTGTTGCACTGTTGGTTGTGGCTTGGTATATGTGAACCCATTTGTGTTGCATTGCATTGATGATTTTGTATACTTGTAACTTTGGTTTTATACTGCTTCACCATGTCACTTGAGGTCTTGCAGTTTGGTTTATTGATGCATTCATGTACACTGCATTCATGTTCAAAGACTGCTACTTGTTTTTGTACCCTTTGCATTCAGTTTATTGCATTGACATGTTGTAGCTGGTATCTGTATTGCTTGGTGGCATTGTGCATCTCAACTTGTTCTTGTATTCACTGGTTTTGGTCGTTGCATTATTATCTGTTGTGACATCCATGTTCCCTGTTGAGTCTTTGGTGATGCTTCACCTGTTATGTTCATGTTGGCACTAGTTGTTGGGTCTGTTGCATGAGTCCTGGTCATTTGCACTTGCAGTTGGTTACTTGATTCAATTGTGTTGTTCATGTCATGTTGTTCATGTGCATGCTTTGTACTTCAGGTTGGTCACTTGATTCACATGTGCACTGCATGAACTTGACACTGGTTCATTGGGCTGCATACATGTTGTAAGTGATTGTACTTCATGTTGTATTCATGCAGCTTGTTTTCAATATACACTTGAATGTTGCAGTCCATGTTCTTCACTGTTTATTGTTACACTTGCATAGCTGAACTTCACTGTTGCACTTTTGTGCTTTGAGTCAGTTTCATTGTTGCTGTACTGATCCTATGTTCATGTTCTTGGAGTCTTCATGACTGTACTGTTGCAGTCGAGTTGTATTCATGTACACTTGTGGCTTGAACTTGATTCACTTCATGTTGTTGTTTGGACATTTGCATTTGTACACTCCATACTTGGTCGTGCTGGAGTCTTCAAGCATGTTGCTGTTGCATTTGTTAGTGGCTTTAGTCTTGAACTGTTTGTAGTCAATTGCTTTGACTATTCATTTTCCTTGAGTTGAACCTATCTTGGGTTTGACCTTGTTTTTGATTTCTGTGCTTTTGTTTGATTTTTGCACACGAGTTGGCGAGGCAGTGCACACGTATACGAATGTACACGTGTGTACTGCAACCACTTATAATTACCTGTCCTTGTAATATCTATGTGCACGACTTTGTGATGAAATCAAGTGTGAATGATGACGAACAACCCAAATAACTGAGGCAAATCATATTTTCAAAAATCGTATTTCATTTTATATTGCAAAAATATTTCTTTTTCAATTTTACTGCGTTAGTGAATATTTTTGCAGATTGCTCAGATGCTGGATTCAAACTGGAATGCAGTTGAAGATAAAAATACGAGTGTGAGTGATATGTAGTGAGGTTAACTGTAAATGTGAAATGTGATGTGATTGTAATCAAAGTTGTATAGTTATAGTGAGAGATTGAAATTGTACTATTCAAAATTGTAATAAATATTTGTTTGAATAAAAATTTCTGTTTGAATTCAAAATCTGTTTAACTTGTTCTGTTTGAATTCAAATTCGAATTCTGTGTAATTTAATTTTATTCAACAAATATTTATTTAATCTATGAAAAACAAAATAGTACATTACCAAATACATACTATTGTAATAAATATTTGTTTGAATAAAATTTCTGTTTGAATTCAAATTCTGTGTCATTTTATTCAGCAAATATTTATTTATTCTATGAAAAATAAAATGGTACATTAACAAATACATTTAAACGAATGTATATATGTTTATTATCATCAAACAAAAATCATATAAGCGCAAAGCGCATATTCAACAATCTCCCCCTTTTGATGATAACAAACATATATTTAAGATTTTGACCGTGTTAAATGTATTTGACCAATTATATACTCTAATTGCTCCCCCTATTTAAATGCATCCTCTCTACATGATGCTCCCCCTACATATATGCATACGAATAGAAATATTCAAATAAGCCTAGATGCAAATGGAAAATTATTTAACCTTTGCTTGATTCTATTCGACAAAATCTTAACTTTTCTCTCCCCCTTTTGTTATCAGCAAAAGAATAATAGTGTTATAAAATAGAGATGAAGTGATAGACATGAATCAAACATTTAACTCAATTAAATATAAATATCAAATTTCAATAAAACTCAAACAAAAATCATAATTACCCTTGTCAAGCGCATATTCCACTTTCAGAAGTGATGGAGATAAAAACATCAAAAATTCATATAGATATGTCTATTTGTGGTATATTTATTTCTGGAAATTTGAATATCTACTAACCATGCATAACGTTAGGACTTTTAAATGAGATTAGTAGTATTCCAATTTAATTTAAAAATGAAATCAAGTATCTTCTAACCACGCATGACCGTGAGGACTTTTAAATGGGATTAGAATCAACTTGTCTATTAAATCAATTAATTTTGATATGCGTTCCATACATGCATAACCGTTAGGACTTTTAAATGAGCATGGAAGCACATAATCAAAAATCCAAGTAATTCACCCATGCATAACCGTGAGGACTTTTAAATGAGAGTGAATACTTTGGATATTTATCTTTATTGCTAAATATAATAAGTTGAAGCACAAATAATTTCCTTCACAGATTTAAAGATATTGAAGAACAAATGATTTCCTTTGTAAACTACCACAAATTTACATACTAAATATGATCTTGATGAGTGATGGTCGATAGAAAGAGGATAGAAATAGAAATGGTCATGGAATTTTTACCCAACAAAAAGTTTTTATAACTCTTGTTATGAAATTCTAAAGAAATTTTCTAATTATACTTTCTCGAGTTATAATATATGATAAATATCAACACTCATCTCTTTTTCAATCACTATTCATCTTTTCGATAATCAAAGGGAGTCAGATTAGTCAAAATTTGTCATTTAAAATCAAATTAAAAATTATAAAATCAATTTTTCAAAAATGATTAAGCTGTAAATATGGTCAAACATGATTTTCTCGAGGGGGTTTCATAAGAAAATCTGTTATTTAAAAATTATTTCAAGTGAAAAATATGCAGATATTTTCTTTGAAAAAAAAGAACGATGCAGCAAATGGATGTTTCAAAATAAAATTAATCACGTTCCACTAGTAATTTTTCTATCAACTATATTACCAGTGTAATCTGCATCTGAATTTAAATTTCACTCAATATTCACTCGTTGAACCATGAAGTGTGCACCAAAAATTTCAAACTTAACATCATTCTTTTGAATTTGAATTTAAGCCGTGTTAACACTCAAACAAATATCATGATGTTAATTTCAGAAACCAAAGGATAAACAATTATATTCATGAGTAATCAACAGTCAATCAACATCATAATTATTTCAAAAACAATTTCTTGAAGTTTCAACAATTTCTTAAAAACCTTTTTCACATGAATTTGAAATCGTGCAAATTTACAAGCAGTGACCAAAATATATCTACGTGTAGCATGAGTAATCAAATACCATCATTTGACCGAACAAATTTATATGGATTAGTTCAAAGTTGAAAATCTGATTGGTCATCGATTAAGCACAAATCAATGTCATAAATAAGAACAAGTCAAAAAATCATATCAATTAAGTCCGAATCAGTCAACCATCATAATTACTCCAAGTAATTCTATTTAAAGATGGTCAGTCAATCTTTTGAAAAAAAATCATAGCATCAAAATCATCATCTTTTGTTTATCTCAATATTGGCTGATTTAATTCAGATTATGGTGCAGATTATCACATTTGATATATCGTTCAAAAATAAATTTACCTGTTTTACCTTTACGATAATTTTTCGTCATTGTCCATTGTGATTCTGTCACCTTTGAACTAGGCTAAGGAACTTTGCTTTGTCGCCCGTTGTGTTTCTGGAATAGCCAAAATCCAGAGAACACTGTTGTTGTTCCTTAGCCTGCCACCACACCTACACGATGAAATATTTAGGTGACCTATTTGTTTTTATAGGTCCATGATTGTTAGTGGCAGAATATGAAAAATATGTTTGTGGAGACCCAAAACTATTTATATATGTTCCTTTTGGCACCCAAATTTGTTTGACTTTCAAAGATTTTATATTTGTGCCTTTTGGAACCCAAATTGGTATAGTTTTCACGTGTTTGGGTCTATACCAACAATTATTTCGATTATGTCCAAATTCTCTACAAAACATGCTCATTAAATTGACTTGATTAAATTTTGTGTTCCTATGACTATGATTTTCAACATGATTTCCAATTATTTCAGATCGAGCAAAAACACTTTTACTTTTTGCATTATCATCATTTTGTGATTTCCCAAAGCCTAGTCCTTTTCTATTGTTAGCAAAAATTTGATTTCCCAATAGCATGTTGAAAGATTTTTCGCCTCTTGAAAAGTTATTCAAAGATTTCTCAAGATTTTGGACTTTGGTTTTTAATATTGAGTTTTCAGTGACAAGTGAGGTGCATCGATTAATAAAATCCTTTCTCCTAGTGTCGATGGTTTCCTTAAGATTCAAGTTTTCATTTTCAAGACTTTCAAAGTTATTCCTCAGTTTTGATAATTCTGAATCTAAAATCTTACATTTTTTACATTCTAGGTTTTGAATATTTTCAAGTTCAGTTTTTAACCTAAAATTTTCACAAGCAAATTCTCTCCTATCAGATTTCAGTTTTTCAATTTTAGATTCAAGAGTATCCACTACCTTAGTAAGATCAGAACACATAAAAACAAGTTCTTTATAAGAAAACTCACCTGCCTCACTAGATTCGTCGGAGGTTGCTTCTGATTCTGATTTTTCCATACAACACAAGTTAGCCTCCTCTGAGCTGCTATCCGAAGCTTCCTCTCCTTCTTCATCATCCCAAGTCGCTGCAAATACCTTCTTCGCCTTTTTCTTTTCTTTGTTGTTTTTGAGAAGTGGGCATTTTGGTTTGATGTGGCCAGGCTTGTTGCAGTTATAACACGTCAGTTCATTATCGGAATTTTCGGAATCTTTTGACCTATTGCCTTTTGTTTTCTTCTTGCGTGGCTTGAATCTAGACCATCTTCTAAGATTATTGACAGCCATTGCAAGCTCTTCAATTTGATCTTCTTCATCGCTTTCTTCTTTGCTCTTTAAGGCAATCGTCTTCTTCTTTGGTTCGGAGTTGTTGCGTTCTTCCTTTGCTTTTAACTCAAGCTCATATGTCATCAAGTTTCCAATCAACTCCTTCATGCTTAGCTTACTCAGATCTTTCGATTCTTGGATTGCCGTGACTTTTGCCTCAAAGTTCATTGGTAAGACTCGTAGTATCTTCCGCACAAGCTCTACCTCAGTGAATACCTTCCCAATTGCTCTAGCGTTGTACACCAAAGTTGAAAAGCGTCCAAACATGTCCTTTATGCTCTCGCCTTTGTCCATCACAAAGTTCTCGTATTCATTGCTGAATAGGGCTAGACGAGACTCCTTGACTTGAGAAGTTCCTTCGTGTGTCACCTCCAAATTGTGCCAAATTTCCTGTGCCGTTGTACAATGAGAAATTCTATTAAATTCATTTTTATCAAGAGCACATATCAAAGCATTCATGGCTTTAGCATTTGTCGTTTTCAATCTCTTATCGTTAGCATCCCACCTATCCTTAGGTTTAGGAATCTCAGTACCACCAACGATTATAGTGGGAGGTTTATAGCCAGTTTCAATAATATCCCAAACATCATAATCAACGGAACTAAGATAAATACTCATCCTAACTTTCCAATAAGTATAATCGTTCCCGTTAAACATGGGTGGCCTAGCAATAGATTGCCCCTCAGAAAAAGCACTATTTTGTAGACTCATGACTCTAGAGTTAAATAAAAAAATATACCGGGCTCTGATACCACTTGTAGGATCTAGATTAACCCTAGAGGGGGGGTGAATAGGGTTAATCTAGATCCTACAAAATCCAATAATAATCAAATAAAAATCACATTAAAAAGTCCAAACAAAATAGAAAATAAAATATAAAATAGAAATGAAGTAGAAAATTATTGAATAGAAAATAAACAGAAAAATGCTGAAAATAATCGCGTGTAAAACACTGAAATTTATCAGATTGTAAAAGTATAAAATAGAATTTTACGAAACGAAAAGCAGCATGAATATCAGAATCAAATATAGTTTCAAAGAAAAAGATTAAAATTCAAAATTCAAAATTTAAAAAATTTCAACTGAAAGTCAAAGTTTGACCACAGTTGACCAAAATATAAAATTTCAGAAATTATTTATTTTATTGTATTTGGAAAATAAATTATCAACAAAATCTAAAATTACGTTGGAAAATACCAAAATTTCAAATTTTAAATGATTTAAAATCAAAGGTTTCAAAATAAATTCTAATAAAATATTTATTAAAATTATGGGTTGTTACACTCTCCCCCACTCAAAACTTTTCGTCCTCGAAAAGGAACAAGACACGAAAACAAAGAAAGATAAGATAGAAAAGCCAATAGTACCTGAAATAAACAATTCCGGATTCGAAGCGCAAATGCTTTCTTCCGTCTCCCAGATACAATCCCGATCATCCTTACTCCACTGCACTTTGACCAGGTTGATAGATTTCCTTCTCAGCTGCTTCGTACCTCTATTGATAATACGAAGTGACTTCCTCTCGACACTTAGATTAGGCTCAATATCCAAACTCTCGAGAGAATAAGGCTGGACAATCAAAGATGGATCATGCAGATATCGACGAAGATGCAAAACATGGAGTACATTATGCACTCCAGAAAACTTCTCAGGCAAATCCAGACGATAAGCTAAAGAACCAATCCTTTCCAAGATGTGAAAAGGACCAACAAACCTAGGAGCAAGCTTCCCTCTTTGACCAAACCGAATCACATTCCTTAAGGGAGAGACCTTAAGGAAAACCAGATCACTAACAGAAAACTCCAAACTCCTCCTACGCCGATCAGCATACTTCTTCTGCCTATCCTGAGCAATCCTCATCGTCCACTTAATCTCCTCAACTTTCTTAGAAGCCTCCAAAATCATATCAGGACCAAGAACCAAACGATCATCATATTCAATCCAGCAAGATGGAGATTTACAAGGTCTTTCGTAAAGAGCAGCAAACAAAGACATTTCAATACTAGCCTGAATTCAAAGACGGAATAAGATAGATAAAAGATTAAGATAAGATTAAAATAGGAGACCGAAAATATACCTAATAACTGTTGTTATAGGTGAATTCAACAAGATGGAGATAATCTTCCCAAGATCCTTCGTAATCAAGAACACAAGCATAGAGAAGATCCTCGAGAATATGATTCACTCTTTCCGTTTGACCCTCGGTCTGTGGATGGTAAGCAGTGCTTAGATTAGGATGAGTATCCCAAAGATTCCTAAAAATATTTCCAAAACTTACTGGTAAAGATAGGATCTCAATCACAAACAATGTTGGTAGGAACACCATCGAGATGAACAATCTCCCTCATATAGATCTCAGCCAAACTAGAAGCAGAACAGGTAGATTTGATCGGAATGAAATGAGCTGACTTGGTCAATCTATCCATAAAGAGAGGAAAGAAGAAAGACTTATATTGATCATAGAGATTTCAACTGGATCAACAGAAACTCCATTACTAGAAACAATATGCCCGAGAAATCGGACTTCATCTTTCCAGAAATGGAATTTTGAGAATTTAGCTTTCCATTGATGACTCCTAAGAGTTTCCAAAACAAAGCTAAAATCAACAAAGAAAGCAGGAGTGGGCAGCAGGAAAATACCAGATGGCTTACCCTTCTACGGAGTAGGACAATGGTACAAGGATTACTAACAAGGTGGATAAGGAAGGAAAGAAGTCAAGAAAATATGATTTCAAAACAAGAAAAGTGTATGTCAAAATAATTTGTGAAAATACTTTGAAAATCATTTGAAAAATCATTTTATACTTTAAAATACGTTCTCTTACAAAGAAAGGATTCCAAGATTGATTTCACTCATTCTAGGGTATATCTACCCTATCTCTAATGAGTTCTTGCTCCGCAGGCTAAGGTTTGCCAAAAACCAAAGCTGTGATACCAAATGTAACGACTCACTATTTTAGACCATTCAAATCGACAATAAAACCACACATGTCGGACTTGAATAATTCAAAATAGAAAATTGTAATATAATTTGGAGCAAATAAAACCAATCACAGAATCACAGACACAGATAAATCAGAATAACTCGCAGCGGAAATAAAATAACAATAGTTGTTCATGAAGCTACTACAACACAGAGTCTCCAAACAAGTACAAAATACCATAGTATGAAAAGTAAATACAACAGAAATCTCAATACATAAATGTTCGCTGATAAAGAGCTGAATAGAAAACAACTAGACAGATAGATAATCTCCAACAAGTCCTCTAGCTCCAGAAGGTGAAATCCAAAGCCGATACTCAGGCTGACCCGAGCGTAAAGCAAAATACAAAACATTTGAGTCAAGACATACATACTTATACAATGTAAACCAACTCAAGTGAACTGTAATAAAATGCACAAGTAACTTAAAGGATGCTTGGGACCGCCCATCCTTTAAGGATCCGTTAAACTATTTACTATGTAGTAATATACGCTATTGTAATAATGTCTAAATTAAAGTATAATATACTTGAAAATAGTGATAAGCTTTACATTTCCACCTTAACACATTTTTATATTCCCATAGTCTATGCAGTACCGTAATCTCTCCCGTACTGGACGTCGTCAGAGGGCACTCCATAGGTATGATACAAAACAAAATTTTATAGGACGCGCTAGGGTAGGTGACATGGCACAACTAGGCAATGCCAGGGTAGATATACCAATTATGCTTCCGGACCGATGGTAACGCGTAGTAGCCACTACCGCCGACCTCAAACCACACTCCCAAAAATCAAAGATGTGCACCAATCAATCACAAAGTAATAGAATAACATACGAAGAAGTGTGTCCGATCAGAGAAGCGATCTCATTAGCCCGTCGATTGCTCCTGTTTTAGCCACCTTATGCTAACTCACGGGAGTCGGGTCCACGTATATACCTCAAAGGAACATTGCCACAATCCTACTTCATTCTGGGATCTCCACCACATACACGGTTGTTAAAGTGGTTTTCAGAGTTGGCAGAGAGTATGACAACTTCCGATCCCGGTCTCTTTAACAACCAAACGTTATTATTACCCGTGGTTATAAATTTCAAAAATGGTTTGTATTCCAAATCAAAATAATTCATTTAAACCATTTAAATATGAAGTCGTTATCCTTTCAAATCAAATATTCAATTCCCAGAATTGTAGCATTTTCTAAGTTCATTCTTTCAATTACAACAATTTCAAAACATTGTATTTTTCAGAAACAACAGCACTTATAAAGTGTTACAGTAGATATATTAGTATTTCAAGAAAATAATTCAATTTCAGAAACAACAGCACTATAACTACTCCAGTAGATAAAATTAGTATTTCAAAAACAGTTCAATTTCAGAAACAGCAGCACTTATAAAGTGCTACAGTAGATATATTACTATTTAAAAAATATAGTATAATTCCAAAAACAGCAGCACTTAGAAAATGCTACCTTAAAACCATAGCATTTTGGAAATGCTGCCAATACAAAACTAAGATTTATTATAGCATTTCAAAAACATTGTAATTTAAGTTTTCACCATTTTTAACTTATAAAACATATCTCACGTTTCATAAATATTTATTTGGATATCATTAAACTTATGATTAAATAAAATAAAATTTTATAACTAAAATATCCAAATTAAACTATAATTCCTTTATTAAGTCAAAAGTACATTATTTTCTTAACTTTTAACTTAACAAATAGCTTAACACTTTATTTTAAAATACCCATTTCATAAATAAAATATTCCTATTGCTAAATTAAGCTTAGAATTTCCATTTGAAAGCTAAATTTTCAATTATCAAGTTAAGTCATATTTTAAATTACATTTTAACCCATTTATTTAATTATACATTTTTAACTTATAGAAAATCACTATAACATTTATTTAAATCATTTAAATCCGATTTAAGTTAAAATTTTATATTTTATATTTCAAAGATACTTAATAAATTTCCAGAAAATATTTAAAATTAACCACGGGTCTGTATATAATTTTCTAACCTAGGTCAAGTGATACAGATATGTATCATTTCAATCTGTAATTTAAAAATAAAAATCCGGGTTCTATCATTTCAAACCCACAATCCCAAGTTAAATAAAATAAATAAAAATCGCTTGAGCGTATCATTTCATCTCATAACGATTTTTCCTTATTCTAATGTATGTTCTGGTATGTATCATTTCAACCCATAGTGATTCTATTCCACAAGGAACTTGCAGTTTAAGAAACAGAAAATAAAATAAACAGTATAATATGGCATATCATATCAGGTGATGTAATAAATAAATATCAGGTTATAGAATCATGAAATATCATATCATAGGCATATATAAATTATTATCATATCATCAACTACAATCACATGCCATTGTTTCACATTTATATAAGTACGAATGTCGAGAGTGATAAACTCACCTTCTAAAGCTAGGGATCAAATTCAAAACACAAATCCAAACTCCGCAAAGCACGAAACGGCACGACTAGATACGAGTGGAAGTAACACCTAAATCCAAATCTTATAGACAACAAAACAGAATATATATGTATACATATAGGTAATTATTTACACAAGGAAATAAAACAAAAGACAAGGAAAAATGGGCTAGACAACACAAGTAGGCTCAACCACTTTCACCATTAGGCTCGGCCACTATGGAAATTGGCTAGATCAACATCATAATGCTTGGCCATAATCTGATCTGAAGCACTTAGGCTTGGCTATGGTCACACAAGTGCACGGCTAGGGGTTAGAAATATGAAGGGGATGGCAAGTTCAAAGCAATAAGAAGGCAAAAGGCATGGATCGGGTGATGTTTTGGGCTCGGCCTAAGGCAAAAATGGCTCGGCCATGAGCTAAAGTGACTCGGCCATGGGTGTTTAGTTTGGATCAGATCTGGTCACCATCATCTAGTCACGACTATGCATGGAAAGGAGGAGATGGTGAGGGGATAGGTGGTGGCCGAGGCAAGTGGATAGGGATTGGATGAGGTGATGGGATCGGCTAGGGTTTTGCTTGTAATTTTGGTGAAGGGATTGGATCTAAGTAGTCACGGCATAGCATGGGAATGATGTGGTGATGGTGGAGGTCGGTCTTAGGTGGTGGATGAGGAGGAGACGGTCAGCAATAGGGTGGTGGCCGAGTCTTGCAAATAGAAAAGCAAATGAAAAGAGAAAAAGAAAGGAGAAGATGAAGCCATGAGAAAAAAAAACTTAATGCATATTTTTGTTTTCATAAACGCAAATGAGAAATGATGTTTGAGAAGTTTTTTGTACATGAATTGAGAAAAGGGAGTGGCGGCTAGATTTATCAAAGTGAACGGCTAAGAGATGTAAAGGTTTTGAACGACTAGGAATTAGAAAAGCTTACTTGATTTCCAAGAAAAGAAACCTAAGACTTTTTGAATTTCCAAGCCGAAAATCCAATAAAAATCACATTAAAAATTCCAAACAAAATAGAAAATAGAAAATAAAATAGAAAATAGAAATGAAGTAGAAAAATATAGAATAGAAAATAAACAGAAGATTGTTGAAAATAATCGCGTGTAAAATGCTGAAATTTATCAGATTTTAAAAGTTCAAAATAGAATTTTACGAAACAAAAAGCAGCACGAATATCAGAATCAAATATAGGTTTAAAGAAAAAGATTAAAAACTAAAAATTCAAATTTAAAACATTTTTCAACTGAAAGTCAAAGTTTGACCACGGTTGACCAAAATATAAAATTTTCAGAAATTCTTTATTTTATTGTATTTGGAAAATAAATTATAAACAAAATCCAAAATTACAATGTAAAATACCAAAATTTCAAATTTTAAATGATTTAAAATCAAAGTTTTCCAAATAAATTCTAATAAAATATTTATTAAAATTATGGATTGTTACAAAACATTTTTGAAAATGCAGAAATCATTTTTGGTGAGAATACTCTGTAAATTATCACCCCCTCCATGGTCGCAGTTAACCCGATGGTTATGTTGCCATCTCGGCAAAATCCATACACAACTGTAGGCACTCCGTGCCTCTCGAATACGCCATGGAACCCGCCACAGATCGTAGCTACACCCAGAGTTACGTCTCCATCATGACAAAAATTCATGTAACTATAGGCATCAATGCCCTCGAATTTCGCTGCCAAATGAAACTTCACCACTCCTACATAGGTCGCAGACTACATCAGTCGAGTCCCAATGTAGCATGTAAGCTCTCACGGCCTCACGACTTTCGCTATGTCTTTATAGATCGTAGTCTACCGATGTTACATTGCCTTCATGGCAAAATCAAACGTAGACCTTTGGCTCTCACGGCCACTCGACTTCTGCTATGGTCCGTAGTAGATCGCAGTGACATCGAGTTACACTGTCGTCACAGCATAACCCAAATGTCTCTGTAGGCATCAACGCCCTCGACTTTCGCTACCCACAATACAAAATCCTTAGGAACTTCAGTTTGTTCGGATTTCCTTCCAGGATCCAATTTAGAGCCTCCTCCTTAGGGCTCAAGGCAGAACCACCCCGTGGATCTCCTATGAAGTTCATTTCAATGGGAGCGCTTTTTTCCCTAGAGCCAATCAAAATGTTTTATACTATACAATATAGTATCTTCAAATCATACCCTTTATGATTTACATAAAAATCTCATTTACACAAAATCGATATCTCAAATCGATAGTTCCAAACTTGGCTTTCCAAAATTTCAAAATTGATTTTTCCCAGAAATCAAAAGCCTTTCTAAAATCTATAGGTTCCAAAACCTTTTTCCCAAAATCATTCTCATAAAATCATATATATATATATATAATCTTGAAAAATCCCGGATCACTTCATTATTATGTAAATTCTCTTTTATACTTCAAATATTTCCAAAAATCCTTTCTTCTGGCTATTAATTCAACAAGGGGAGTTTATCATATATAAATATATATATACACACATACTTACTTCATTTATGCCAAATCAAATATTCAAATTTGATTTCTTTTATAAAATTATTTACCATATCACTTACTTTTCAAAAAGTGAATTTCAATTATAAAGATATCCAACTTCTATTTATATTCATCTATATTTCTCAAAATATACTTTTCTACTCAAAAATCAATTTTACATTTCTTTCAAAATTTCAATACCTATTACATTTAAGAACGTACGACGTACATATATCATCCGTACGGAATATCAAATCTAATCGCTCACTCGATCACACAATTCCACTTCCGAACTAGTATCATCCACCCAACTTTCTAGTGCGGACTTAGATTTGGTTTCTTGATCAGAAACCATCATTCTCCTTGCATAACCATTACTATGATGGATAATTTCTAGAACCAATCAAAAATCCATATCCAGGGTTGCCGTCGAAAATCAAGTGAAAAATCCCAACTCAGATCGATATACTATCTCGAAATTCTACGCTCGAAATCCGGATTAAATCATTATAAGAAAAGAATAATATACATACATCCTACGTATTTACCTTCATTGATTATTAGCTAAATCAATATTCTTTCTATTCATCTTCACTTCGATTCTCTTCACTTCTCACAATTGCTTTAATTTCCATTTAGGTTATCACTTCTATTTTTATCTTAGTTGGTATTTAATTATAAACAGTTTGCACTCTGACCATCTTGGATTTAGAAAACAGCTTGAAAAAGTTTAAAATAGATAAGTAGTTGTAAAATGGTAATTAATTGTAAAATAGCTGTAAGTAGTTAAGTAGTTATAAAATAGTTGTAAAATAGTCAAATATTTATAGAATAGTTAGATAGTTGCCAAAAATAGTTGTAAAATAAGTATATGATAGTTTAGGTTTTTAAAGAAAGGGTTGTATAGTAAATAGCTAGGAAAATAGATTTAAAACAGTTATATTAAAACAATTCTATTAGAAAATAGTTTCAGAGTCAAACTGGTTCCATTTCCTAATTTCTCATTCCAATCACTATTAATTTAAATTTCCACTTCCATTTAAATTGATTAAATTTCAATTCAAATTAAATAATCTTCAATTCCTATCCCAAATTCAAATCAATTCCCATTTGAATTTAAACCTATTCAACCTCAATCTCACTTCCAATTAATTCAATTCATCTGAATTTATCTCAATTAAAATCATCTCGAATTACATAAATTCGAGTTAAATTTTTAAATGTTGATTTAATCCCTTAAATCAAATTATCCTTTACCTTTAAATTAACAACTTAAATCTTTAAACAATTCAATTTTGAGTCCAAAATTTTTAACATTCATTTGGATTACTTATGCTTATCTCAAGGTTCAAATAAGAATTTAAAACCTTTTAGGCGGTTTGATCTTCAAAATCCAATTTATTCCCAATTTTTACTTCAACTTTTGAAAACAATTCTTAAACAATTTCTGTTTGCAAGTTCATTTTAAACATTTGAATCTGAAGTTCAAAGTAATTACATTCCCATAACTTCTATTTTATTTCTAAAAATTATTTAAATAATTTCAAATTAAAGTTTGTTTCCATTTTTACCTCAGTAATGGATACATATATATTATCTCAATCCACTTCTTAATTTATTCAATACAATCCAATTTTACAAGTATGATATTAGGTTAAGCCAAGGTAAATAAACATCCAAATTATCCAAACACCAATCAATAGCATCCATTATCCATTTCCAGATCTCAAACCAGATCACACATAACTCTCATTTCAAATCAACTCATTTAATCTTCCTAAGTTAAATCTCAATTTTATCTTGAAATTCCCAATTCAGGTTGTTTGTTCTAAACTTATTTAACTTTCCCTAAGTTAAATTGAATTTACTTAATCCAGTCAACCTTACTCAAATTTGAATTCTTCATTTCAAATTTTAAACTTCTTATCAATATCCTTTCCCACTTATAAGTTCAAAAACTTATCACATTTCAGGGAAATCTCAAAAACTCAATACCTAGTGTTTACTTCCAATTAACATGTTATTATGTATATTCCACATATATACATATCCATTTCTTTTGCACTTCAAGTCATACTTTAAGTTTTAAACCATTCTTCGTTTACAATTTCAAAACAAATTCCCTTTAATTTTTTTAAAAAACAACTCTTGTTTAAGATAAGATCCTACAATTAGAAATATTATTTATTGTATCTTTAAATACTTTGGAACAACTTAAATTTTCTGAACTTAGATTTAAAACTTCACAATTTAAATTATCTTCAATTCCAATTTATAAGTCATACTCACCTAAATGTTTACCTCCCTAAAACATTTCATTTTTCTTAATCATTAACAAACATTTCATTATTAAACACAACAAACATTTATGATAATAACCAAGATTATCATATCTGAAAACCAATTCACTATATATTATCTTATAATTTATTGAAAAAATAAAATCAGGGTCACCTAATTCAACCTTCTGAAAAAATTTCTACAAATTCAGGATTTTATTTTCTAGTTTGAATCCATTTCTAGCTTATCTTATTTATATAGTTCATATTATCCAATTCCCATCTGGTTGTATTTCTATTACCACATAATTCTTATTATTATTTTTAATTCAAATAATACAACAACTAATTACATTAATATATATTAGAAAACTATTGCTTTATATATAAAAAAATAAACTTATATAAAAACTAATTTTAAAACCGTTTTAAAATCTTTTTATAAGAAAATAACAAATACGCCCTCATATATAATACACTCAACTCGTTCTAGGGTACCATTGAACCTATCCTTAATGAGTAAACCCACCAAAGCCAAGGTTCTCGCTTAACCTCGCTCTGATACCAAAATCTAACGACTCAAAATTTTTAACCTCGGTAATTCGACACTAATACGTTCATTGTAGAAGTGCCGAGCAATCGAATGTCGGAAATTTCAGATTGTTAGAGCAAGAAGAAGAAGGTAGAAGAACAGAAATCAACAACATCTCACATTCACAGCGTATTGAATATAATATCAAATAATAGCATTTATATAAAGAAAGCTATAATGTCAGTTTTATAACAATACATCAGAGTACAATCATTTATACATAAACTAGAAAGTTATACAACCTGTCCCAGACTATCATCAATGCAAACTCTATTACACAACGGAATATACTCCATACGTTCCTGCCATCCAGCTCGCCTTCTGAGCTCCACAATGTCCTAACCTGAAAATCTATAATACTCGATCCAAACCGAGCATTACAATAAAGTAACACCTGGGTCAGGCTAGAAATCAGCGTGAGTAAACCCATATAACTTAAAATACTAAGATATAAAACTTTTTTGAAAACCCCGGGTAACTCGTACCTCACTACGAGTTCTTAACTTGTTATAGTCCAATACACATTTCACAAATCATATCTAAGCATCGTTACTCAGGTTAAATGGCCAAATTCACTAAATTATTTCATTCCAGCCCATTAGATCCTAATCAAAACTATAAAGAATCACTATAGATTACTAGTCGAAATGGTTTCGAGTATTTGCTGATTACCAGACCCTAGTCTCTTCGAATCCAATATCATCTCAAAAACAAAGCTGTTTAAGTTTAAACAATTCCATTTATATCCAGAATTACATATTTACCTAGCAATTCATCGCAGATAGACAAACCATATTATTACAGTTCAACCCAAACATATCATATCACATAGCATCACAAATCACATATCAGAGATATCAAATAATCCAAGGCATTCAATTATAATTAATCATCCATAAGCAAGATTAATCAGTTTTTCAATTCCTAATTAATTCAATTTAATCTGCAAATAAATTAAATTAATTACCTTTATATCCTTCTTAATTAACATTAATTAATTATAAACCCTTAATTAATTTATCATCCATAATTAATTAATCATCTCATATTTAATCACATAAATAAACGAATTAACTTTAAGTTAATTACATAATTAATTAATCCTTAATGAATTACATTCAGTAATTATCTTTTAATCATTAATTAACTTTTAATCATTAATTAACTTTTAATCATTAATTAATTCACCTTTAATCATTGATTAAATAACCTTTAATTACACACACTAAGTAATTAATCCTTAATTAAATAATTAACTATCCATTAATTAAGTAATTATTCTTTAATTACTTCCCTAAATTAATTAATCTTTTAATTATCCATTTAAATTAATTAAAGATAAACCTCTATATCTTAATTAATTACTTAACTATATCATTTGAATCTTATTAAATTATTAACTTGAAATTACTTGTCTTAATTGATTAACTAATATTTAATTATTCCTACAAACAAATTTAAATTCAAATCATTGTTTGAAATCTTATTTTAATTACTTTTGAAACTTGGTTTACAATCCTTTGAAACGTATACATTTCAATATACTTTAGACCTCATCATGCATCCTTTAAAAATTGAGCCTGACAAAAGGTTGCTTTATAAACCCGGTACATTTTTTTAAATTTTAAACTTTGTTAACTAATAAAAAACAACCCGAGCCCACATTAGTTTTTTCCCAAGCCCAACTTCAAATTTTCCCTAGTAACTCACCCTCTACTACTATCCTCGATTCATCTCACAACATACTTCGAGACCGACCCAAAGAGAAAAACTTCTTCTTCCCGATGCTCAAGACACACAGCCATCAATATACACGAGATGATACACGTTCACGTGCACAGTTCACCGCCACTGTTCCGATCCCCCTTGCCAACGCCTACAGGTCGCCAACGACCCATTTGTACATTCCACCACCCAACAAAATCGATTGCACTAGAAATTAGAATCTAGCAAATTGATCACTATCAGGCTAAGAATCCCGATCACCCAACTCCCCTCATGCCACCACCTCCGACCAACTGGAGCCGCGCCATCACGGTGGAGCCGCGCCATCACGGTCCTACCTTTGCCGCACGATTCCCCCGCTATACCCCTTACCCAGTTCAAATCGACATCTCCACGTCGCCGAAATAGCTTCGAGTTCGACCCCCCTGGTCGTCACCTAAAACCCTACATTGACGACGATGTCAAACTCAATAATTTTTATGTTTAAACCCTTATCTTATTAATATATTAATTACTTATATTTTCAATTAATTCATTTTCTATTTACTCTAACTATGTTTATAACACGTATAAATTTAAAAGAAAGTATTTAAACTTTTTATTAAATCTTTTTCAACTAAAACTATTATATCTAATATTAATAAATATTTATCTGTAGAGTTTTCGAAAAAGATAAATTTTTCCAATTTAAATAATTATATCAGGAGATTATCAAACTAATATATATCTAGATATATATTTATATTATCAGAATTATTTATTTAACTTATAAATCAGTGTTTCAATAGTTAAACTCAGCAAATTATCTAATTAACAGATGTTATAAAATTCGGGTTATCACAACCGCTCTCCCCATCGTCATTGCCGCTCTCCTCATCGCCGACATCATTGCCTCGACCTGACCTGCACTACGCCCTCCTCTGTCTTCGCTGGTGTCATTTTAGCTATGAAGCAGATTAAATCATCGTCGATTAGGATTTTAAAAAAATCAATAACATTATAAAATGATAAATTAAATTAGCATTAAATCATTGTAATGCTATATACAAAAAATGCGAACTTTTACTATCATTTTGCATACGTTAAACACGCTAGTGTACTTCATAGTTGAAATGCTACATTAATCTATCATTTCGAATATCATTAATATGCTACTAAACTTTGTATCTAATTGCTACATAAAACTATCATTTTGCATATTTTAAACGTGTTGTTGTATTTCATAGCTAAAATGTCATTTTAAAAAATGATAAAATAAACTAGCATTATCATTCCTTTTTATAGTTTAAAAAATACTAAACGAAATTAGCATTATACATATATATAAAGCTATATTCATTTTCACTTAATGATAATGCTAATTATATTTAGCAATTTTGAATGAACTGTTAAAAAAATCGATCAGCACCAGCTTCGGCCGTCTTCTCTTCCATCACCGATGCCATGCTTCGCAGCTACACCTTCATCGACGCTATGCTTCATCGCTACACCACCAAAAATCTTCTCTTTCATTGCCTCCCAATCCACCTCGTCACCTCTTGGGCTGCTACCATCTCGTCGCCTTGACCATCCACCATCACAATCCCAAGCCCTTGCCGCCTCATCGCCTCCTAAGCCTCATCCCTCATGGCGTCGCTTGCCAAGCCACTACCATTTTAGTCGCTTTTAATTTTGGCATTGCGATGTATTTTTACAGGAAGTTTGGCCTTTGTAAAAGATATAAAATGTGTTGTCCTTGCGTCAAAAATTTTGTTGATGTTTGTCCTCCTCCCAGTTTTCCACTAAATAAAATCTAGAACATTCAAAATATTATCTTGGTTTAAAACTATCCACTATTACCAATTGTTATTTTACAAGGATTTTTATTTTGATTAAAAGACCTTATTATTGAATATTAAAAATAAATATTCATGACTCAAGACCAAAAAAACCCCAAGTCATTACAGTTTGTTTGGACCGGTAAGTGTGAGGAGGCATTCTAAAAGCTGAAACACTTATGGACTAATGTACCTGTGTTGATTGTTCCAGAGGGGAATCAGGATTCGGTGGTGTACATGGATCATGTGGGACTGGGTTAGGAGCCATGTTAATGCATAAGGGTAGGGTAATTGTTGATTCTTCTTGACAGCTTAGACCGCATGAAGTCAAATACCCAACCCATGACTTGGAGTCAACTGCGGTAAATTTTGCGCTGAAGGTGTGGAGACATTATCTTTTATGAGAAAGATTTGAGTTATATACAGACAATAAGTCATTAAAGTATTTATTCTCTCTGAAGGAGCTGAACATGAGACAACATAGGTGGTTAGAGTTTATTGGTTCTTATGATTTCGGTATTGTGTACACAGCGGGAAAGGCAACAAGGCTGCAGATGCACTTAGAAGAAAACATCAGAATGTGGTGTTAGCGATGGTAGCTGAGTGGAACGATTTGGAAGTGTTAGCGACTTGCAGGGTATAGTGGAGAGCTAAGAGTATTTCAAGTACAGGAACTGCTTTGTTATCATGCTTGGAAGTTCGACCTGTTATAATCGAAAAGGTTACTTGTAAACAGCTAGAGGATCCTATGTTAGCTGAACGGATCAAAATGCTGAGAGATGGAATGGAGACCGATGCCTTAAAGGATTTTAGTCTTGACCAGAATGGGTGGTTGCGAAAGAAAGGAAGATTGTGTGTACCGAATGTAGGATACATTAGGAAGGAAGTTTTGGAGGAATGCCGTCGTTCGAAGTTCACTATTTATCTAGGAGAAACTAAGATGTATCAGGATATGAAGAGAAGTTCTTTCTAGGAAGGTATGGGATGTAGGCTTATAGGTGAAGCAGTGTTTGAACTACCAACGAGTAAAAGCCGAACACATAAGCCAAGTGGGTTGCTTCAGCCTTTAGACATTCCGGTGTGGAAGTGGGATTCTATTTTTGTGGATTTCTTTGACGGGTTGCCAAGGTCTAATAGAGGAAATGAAAGCGTTGGGTCATTTTGCATAGGTTGACCAAGAGTGCCCATTTCATCTAATTAAGTCAACCGAAACGGCACTAAGTTAGTGAAGTTATTTATGAAGAATTTAGTTAGACTGCATGGAATTCCTAATGTATAAGGAGTGATAGAGAATCATTGTTCACTAGCGAGTTCTACAAGAGTCTACAGGATACATTTGGTACCAAGCTCAAGATGAGTACCGCTTACCATTCATAGATTGATGGGCAAATAGAGAGAGTTAACAAAGTCTTGGAGGATTTGTTACAATCTTGTGTTTTAGATTTTGGAGGATCATGGGAAGACCATCTACATCTAGTCGAGTTTTCGTATAACAAAAATTATCAGACTAGTATAGTGATGGAACCGTTTGAAGATTTGTATGGAAGGCCATGCAAATCTCCAGTTTGTTAGTTAGAGACCGGGGATAGGTTAGTTTTTGGTTTGGATTTTGTTAGAGAAGCTGCAGAAAAGGTTAGAAGCTATAGAAAAGGTTAAGTTAATTCGAGCTAGAATGAAGGAAGCTTAATCTAGGCAGAAGAGTTATATGGATGAAAGACGAAAAGATTTAGAGTTTTCTATGGGAGAACATGTTTTTATTAAGGCGTCGTTGATGAAGGGTGTGATTCGATTTGGGAAATCAAGGATGTTGGCACCGAGGTTTGTTGGACCATTTCCTATTGTTGAGAGGATCGGGAAACTCGTATATATATTAGAGTTACCGAGCAGTTTGGCAGGAGTCCATGATGTTATCTATGCTTCTCATCTAAGGAAGTATATTCGAGATTTGGATACTATTATATGTCTGACTGTGTTAGATGACTTAGTCGTAGAGCCGAATTTGACTATAGTTAGTAAGCCGGATGAGAGATGCTTATCCTGACTTGTTTGATGGTATGTTTTT
Source organism: Allium cepa (assembly GCA_030765085.1). Lineage (NCBI taxonomy): Eukaryota > Viridiplantae > Streptophyta > Magnoliopsida > Asparagales > Amaryllidaceae > Allium > Allium cepa. Next base: position 208,899,396 of record CM060928.1, read on the forward strand.
CCTTTGATTGTTTTGAGGTATATCTTATCGTCATTTGGAAGACGAAATTCTTTAAGGAGGGGAGTCTGTAACAAAATATATTTTTAATAACATTATTTAGGATATTTAATTAGTTAAATAGAATAAAATAACACAAGATGATTAATGAATTGAGATTTGTGATTAAATAAGAGGTAGCCGTGCCATGTTAAACAAGTAAACTAACATATAAAAAGAGAATAAAGAGGTTAGGAAATATGCAAGGGAAAAATAAGAACAAGGCATATCCTTACACCCTAAACCCCCTTAGGAATTCATTCTATACGTTTATTCCATTTTCACAAACAAAAATAGAGCTACGGTCGGCCACCATTAAGAAGAGCAAAGAAGAAAAATTTAAGCGGAGGAATCTAATCACTTAATCAAGAACAAATCCCACATCTTTAATCAAAAAGCTAAGGTGAATAATGACTACATCCTAAGTTTTTAATGGTTTTTCATTCTTAGTATGAAATCTAAATTATTTGCTAATGTTTTGCCATGTTTTGGATGATAAAACGTATATCTATATGTTGTTGATGACCTATACAAATTCACATAGATTTTAGGATATGTTTTGAAATGAAAACCCTATTATATGACATCTGTTTGCCTTGCAAATTTAAATTTAGATTAGAAGCGATAACTAAGAATTGGGTTTCAATTCTCATAATTTTCTGAATTAATGTGGTTTTATATGAATTTTTTAGTGAAGAAAATGCTAATTTGGGTTAAAATTAAATTTCATCCAAATTATATTAGCATAGGGATTGAAATTTATATATGTTAGAAAACATATTAAAAATGATTTTTTGGATTTTTTGGATTTTTTGCAGAATTTTCCTTAGTGTTTTAATGGATTTATTAAATTATTTAAGGTATGAGACTTGAATGTTTTATATATTCATAAAAAGGAGAAGGGGTATTTTGTAAATAATTCATATTTTTATTCCTGAAAATAAACAGTACTTTTAGAAAATAAAAATTTGCAGCCAATCATAGGTTAACAAACAAGGCAGGTTAGGTACAAATAAGTAGTTTAAAAAGTCAAATCTACATGTTTTTCCTTTTTCAATGCTTTCGGCACCAAGCTTTCGACTCCTTACCTCCACCTTCGACTCCATCGAAACCAATACACATGGTATCAGATACCAAATACATAGTGACATGGATATAGGCGGAAGGTATTGGGTCAAAACCAGGGGTTCCGAAGGGGTCGAAGTACCGCTTTGCTTTTAAATGGAAATGCTCCTGCTTTGCTTTCGATTGAATAGCTTTCGACTTTGTCCACTTTCAACTGGGTCAATGACTTTAAAAGAATGGTTTTAAGTGGTTGTGCCTTTGTTTTTAAGTAAATTCTTTCAATTAGGTTGAAGCTCTTGGCTTTTGGTTTTTTTCTTTCGACCTAGAATGGTTTCGAAAGGGTTACCTTGTTTTTAAAATAAATTCGCTTCTCCAAATGCTTTCGAAGGGCACTTCTTTACTTAGGAATTGCTTTCAAAAGAGTTGCTTTTGACATAAATGTTTTAATGACCCTTTTGCTCTATAAAAGTAGAACTCAAATGGTTTCAAAAGAGATAGTTTTAATGGTTTCGAAAGGTGTTTCCACATGTTATAAATTGAATACAAATGTTCTTGAAAGTCTTGATGTTTTGATATTATTGAAATGGTTAAAGAAAGGTTTCTAAAGGGTGGTTCCCCAATGGTATCAAAAGGTCTAAAAGGAAAATTTTTCTAAGGATTTTGAAAGACGATGTTTAAGTTTTAAAAATAGGTTGTCTAGCATTTTAAAGCTTTCGAAGGAGATGTTTTCCAATGCTTTCGAAAAGATAAATATGCATGGTTTCGAAGAGTATGATTTTGAAAGGTATGTTTTGGCCTTTCGGCCTAAGGTTATAAAGTAAAGTAGTTTACTTATATCGAAAGGGGTGCTTTCAATGGTTTCATAAGGATTGTTGAATGGTTTTAAACAAAGGTTTCGAATAAGTTGTTTTTGGAAATATAGCCCAAGTCTTTTTTTAGTTAAAAAAGGTTTTAACTTATTTTGGAGGGATGAGAAATGATTAATAATTTCATCAACATTATTTTGGGTAAAGTATATATATAACATGGCAAATAGCTTAGTGTAAGGCAAAGAGTATATTTTCTGTGTATACGTATGATTTAAAGGTTTAAATCATTTTAAAAAGGTTTTTAAGGAAAAATTTAATAGGTAGTTAACTCTAAGAAAATGACTCAGATTAGAAGATCAGATGGGACTGGTGTTGGGTTGTGCCCTATACTCATTAGCTATTAGCCCCTAGCTAATTTAGTCCAAAATTCCAGTGTATATAGCTTTGTCACAAGTAAGACTAAAATTATGTTACACACAGAAAGGAATCTAAAAAGGAATGATAGGTTATTTTTAAGCCCGCAAAACCATTAGGATCAGTTAAACTTAGAGAAGTAAGTAAGGACAGACCGTATAGAAGAGGAGTATCTAACATATGTTATATTTGTATTTTTTCTGGTAGGCCCGAGGCAGCCAAGGGTTAGTAGTTAGCCAAACAAAACTATAGTGTATGGACAGATAGTCCATATGATAACTGATGTATACATATACATGATATTGCTTTACATGTTTAACCAGTTTTGGTTGCAGGATGATAAATATGCAAAAGATATGTTTTAAAAAGGATATTAGTGAGGGGAAACCCATTCCACTAACCGGCATGGTCTCACTGAATATCAAATAACCGAGATGTATAGTATTATTCACACCAGGCTTTATGTCTGACTCGAAGTCTATGTTATTCCCTTGAACTCCCAGGTGCTCAAAAATTGACTTGAGTAGGCTGAGGGTTGAGATTTAAGGTTTTATTAGGTTAGCAAATAAAGCTTCTAGAGATGAACAAGCGGCTGATGGATAACTAATTACGATTTAATGTTATATTTTGGATCGATTCCGCTGTTTTATATATAGTACTCCGGTCAACCAAGGGAGCATCGTCATATGTTGCTCTTAGCGTATTTATATAATAACTATATTTTATTTTAACTTGGGAAACGATTATGGAATTATGTAATTTGAATATGGAACATGTTTTGCAAATGTAATCAAAAAATTTGTATTTTTGAAATTTGTGATTTTTTTTCATATCCATGTGCTTCTGATATTTTTGATACCATTAACATTACCGTATTTGATCACCGAAAGTTAATACTATGGATGCCTACATCTATACCGCTTAGCTTTGGGCCTCCAAATATGGGATGTTACAATCAAATTATTAACTCCTTGACAGATGAGTGTGATTGGAAGATACTGGTAATTGAAGAGACTAATGATCTTTCGACGCTTAAGATATAAGAGTTAGTTGGTAATCTAATGTCTTATGAAGTTAACTTGCAATCCAAAAGAACTCAAGCTCAAGAATTAAAGGCTATTGCTTTCAAAGTTGATGATGATTCGGAGATCAGAGAATAATTTTTTTGCTTCTTGCTAAAAAAATTGAAATGTTTTTGAAACATGGTAAAAATAAGAGCTTTCGCAATAACAAGCAACTCACCCTCTCTAAAAGCCCATGAATCCAACAAAATTGGCCACATCAAGAAAGATTGCTTGATCTACAAAAGCAAAAACAAAGCTTCAAGAGCAAGAATGACAAACAATCCAAAAAGAAAATGCAAGCTTTTTAACTAACACAGGATAATTTAGACTTATCTTCTTCATCAGATAGTAAGAGTGATTCAGAACAAGCCAATGTATGCTTTATGGCCACAAGCAATGATGTAAGTTCCAATATTTCTTATGACGATTTATTTGCAATAAATTTAGAATGACTTAAGAAATTAAAAGCTCTTATGGTGAAAATTAAAGGCAGTATTGGAAAGCAAAATAGAGCTGAGCTAGAAAGTGGAATGCTTAAAGATGAGAAAATTATTTTAGAAGAAGAACTTCAAAAATTGCACTATTCTTGCACAAATTTGACTTCTCAAATCTATATGCTAAATAATGAACCTAAAATTTATAAAGATGAAAATGTCAAATTGACTAAAGAAAATTGCGAATTAGGTTCTACCATATATGATCTTAGTAGTGAAATCAAGGACCTTAAAATAATTTTGAAAAACTTTCTATCGATGCTTCCAATTTAATAAAGGTAAAGAGAATTTGTCTAAAATTACAAATATTTCAAAACCATCTTCAAATAAAAGAGGTTTAGGTTTTATCGAAAATAAAAAAATCTTTTCCAATAAAGTATAGTCCTATATGTATGAAATTAAAAAAGAGAAAAAATATTGTCATGATAAACTAATAGCTAAAACCAATGTAAAAACAATAGAAGTTTGAGTGCCAAAGACTAACAATAATTTGATTGAAAATAAATATATACAAGAATTTTTTGAAAAATATTCATAATAATGAGAATCTTATTTTTAAAGGGAATACCAAAACCTTATCGGCATGGTTTCCTTAGATCTAATTCTTAGGACCCCAACATAAGAAGTGGTACTAATTCGAACTCTTATTTTTTGTAGGTACTCGAAAATTAAAAGGGGAGATGGATTCTTGATAGCGAATCCTCCAAATATATGATAGGGAATCAAGATATACTTTCAAATGTTAAATATGTGGATGGAGACATAACAACCTCTGGAGATAATCATAAAGGTTATGTCATTGGCGTGGGGGACGTTAGCAATAATGGTATACCTAGCTCTTCACTTATTACCAATGTCCTACTTGTTCAAAATTTAAAACCTAATTTGCTTAGTACAAGCCAACTTTGTGATAAATGTTAACAATTTCTTTTCAAAAATATATATAATATTTTCAATCAAAATAATTTTTTTATTTTTAAAGGTCTTATAAAAAGGAATATTTATATTTTAAATATGGAAATTAATTATTATAATGATATATGTCTTCCAGCCATTGATCATGATCCTTAGCACAAAAAATTTTATCACTTAAAATTTAAATATATTAACAAACTTTCAAAAAGTGATTTAGTAAAAGGTTTACCTAAAATAAGTTTCAAATTTAATAATTTTATGATGCATATCAACTAGGAAAATTAAAAAAAATCCACTTTCAAGTCTAAGAAAATTATTTAAAGTTTATAATCTCTAGATTTACTTCACTTGGATCTTTTTGGACCAACCAGAGTAAGGTTTTTTAACTATAATAAATATGTATCTGTCACAGCGGAAGATTTTCAAGATACACTTGTACTTTGTTTTTAAAACATAAAAGTAAAACTTTTGGTGCTTTTAAGATTCTCCTAAAAGAATTCAAAATTTTAAAATTTTAAAAATTAAGAATATTAGAAGTAATCATGGTGGTGAATTTGATAATGATTTTTGCAACAAAATGGTTACAAGTCACATCTTTTGTAATGATCCAATTTTTCGATGCCCGAAAATCGACATCAATATGTCCACCGTATCAAATGCCGAATAACCAAACCATTAGGGTTAAAGAAGAAGGAGGTAGAAGAAGAAATAGAAACAAAATCAGAATCTCACAAACGCAGCGGAACAATATATAATAGATAAACGACTAATCTTTTAAAACAAAAGATTTGTATCTGTTTTATATATAGTACATTGTCATAGTACAATACAATCAACATCACAATTCAGGACGGTTATAATATATCGTCCTTCCAAAGCTGAATATACAGCTTACACTGCACAACGGAAATATGAATCTACAAAAATACGCCTCGTCATCCAGCTCGTCTCCTGAGCTCTACAGCAGTCCATCCAGAATCTGTATTCCATAATACTCGGTCTGACCTAAGTACTACAGTTAAATAACACCTGAGTCAGTCTGGAAAACCAGCATGAGAAAACACACTCAATTGGATTATTAAAATTTTCAAAATCCTTTGAAATCAAAGGTATCTCGTAATACCATGCCACAAATAAACATGTCGGGTTTCTACCTTACGATAATCAAAACATTTCTTATAAAATCCTCTGATATTATAGTAGTGTCTTTATACATATACTTATTCAAATAGACGAAATTGTTACATTCATTAAATTCCAACATAATAGATATACAAACAAAATCGTAAAGCCACGTAAGGAGAATGGATTTCCATCAATGGCAGGGCTACTGAGGCACCATTTGTCATAGTTGTAGTCTAGATCACCGTACCGAGGATCCACCCTGATCCCTTGCATCACAAGAATGGAGCTACCCCTTACTTGATAGTCCGAATAAGTTCACCCCATGGTTGGGATCAGCAACCGCCTACACAGCCGAAATAAAGGGACATCTAGACAGGGGTGACTTTACCCTAATTGGTTGCTAGCCACTTAGCCTTGTGTGCACCTCCCCTGTTTTAGCCATTCCCAGTTGATGAGGCTCGAGGCTCTGCGTTACCTTTTTAGCACACATTCACTTATAATGCTGATCGTCCTCCTGATTATCAAATAACGTTCACAAAAACTATCAGACTTTAAATAATTTTCCAAATTATTTATTTCAAAATAACCTCGCAGGCTATTTTCCATAATTCAACCCTTTGAAAATAGTTTCAAACCACCTTTCTCTCACGGAATAAATTCCCTAAATATTGTTCATTTCCATTGAAAATCACCAAGTCCAAATACTTAAGATTTAAAAATAATTTAAATCACTTTATTCTAAAATATACTTTAAAACATTTAAATTAATACTACGTAAACAATTTATTTAAAAAATATACTTTAAAAAAACTACTTTATAAAATATATAACTAATTTTTAAAATAAAAGTAAAGCCAAACTAAATTTTAAAATAAGAGTTATGAAATTCTATACCAGTTTTCAAATAAAACTTCAACCAAACTATCTTTAAAATAAAACTATTTTATAAAATATAAATATTAGTAATTATCTTTTTAAAACATAATACCAATTAACCTCCTAAAATAATTACCACTATAACTAATTTAAATAAATATTTACCATTAAAATTCTAACAACTTAAATAATAATTTCTTTAAAACATACCTTTAAACAACTTTAAAACTTTTAACTTATACTTAAAAATCTGCTTTGAAAACATACTTGGCTTTTCAGGAAAATACACTTCTCTTCCACACCTTTAAAAATAAACCACTATTTATTTTTAAAATAAATTACTCATTCCTTTATAAATTCCCATCGTGAGTTTGTACTTCCAAATATCCTCTAATATCTTATTTCACTTTATAAACCCAGTTTATAAATTCCATAGTCTCATCTTCCTTTTAAAGCACAGTTTCAAACGTTAAATAAATTTTCAAATCGATTTCCAAAATTTATTCAAAAATAAAATTCCTTTGCTTACTCAATTTTATTTCAAAACCCATAAATTTCAGATTTAACTTATTTATTAAGAAATTATCTTATTTAAATTGAAACTACCAATTTCTTATTTATTTCAAAATTCTTCTTTTGTTTTTCCTAAACCATTTAAATCCTGAATTGAAAAATAAATCTTTTGTTCCTTTAAATAATATCACTTAAGTTTAAAAATTCATTTATTCCCATTTGTTAAAAAATCTCCTTTCCCATACTTTGGAATTTATTTATTAGAATTTAAAAATCAACTTTTACCTTTTTCTAAATCATTCTTTAATTTATCCAAATTCTCTCTTTTATTTTCTTTTCAAAAATCGAATCTATACATTTTTGATAACTCAGTACACCCAAATATATTCAATCAAACATATCATCCATTATTTCCAGTTATCAATGTATTCTATCACAGATTATCCAATAACTCATAACATAGAATATTTAAACACTCTAAATATTTTTGAGGAATCCAATTGGATCCCTCCAACCTGTTTCCCTGCATCTATAGATGTTAGCACAATATAAAATACCAATTCCACTTCGAGGTGAAATATCGCGGTGTATGGGGTCATTCGCTATTATGCGGTGCACATAGGGTCTCATCCGCTATATAATACGAGAAATCAATCACTCCAATATATATTATATATAATACTATATATGTACTACCACCTCCAGGCATTTCAATCCATCAACCAATAATGTAAATGAAGTATTTAAATTAACTAGAAATCTGATATGAGTGAGAAAATCTCACCTTATTTTTGATCGCAATCCATTTCCAATCCGGCTTGCCTCTCAAAGAATCTAGACCTTCATCAACTTCAATGCCATTTGGGACGAATGGAGCAGATCCAGTAGCAAATATTATGTCCCTGCAGTGACTTCTTTGTTTCCATACTTCACCTTATGTGGGCTAACAATTGAACTAGTTCCGGTCAATATATCTACACCTTGTCTATTATAACCAGCATCTACGATCTGTAAACCCATGGACTTCCTATGATGCTCGTCTTGAAACTCTCACATCCTACACTCACAGCTAGAAGAGCTTTAAATGATACACATCCCCTATTAACACAAGTTCCTCCAATAACATCCCCTTCAACAAAAGCAACATCCAGTTCCTTCAACAACATGAAGAGAAGCACCGTTTCCGCCAGCACCAGCACCAAAAATAACAAGATCGAAATCGAATTCCCTCCCTTGCTAACTGCTGCAGCTCCATTGTTGCTAGAGCTCGCACCAGAGATGAAAAAAACTTGGCTACCGAGCTCCTCTCGTACTCGATCCTCCCCGACCCGCACAGAGATTTAAGAAGCACTTATCTCGACGAAAAGGAAGACATAGATGAAGAGATGGGTCGAATCTGAACAAGGAATCCGATCTGGGAGAGACGAAAGTGAAGAAGCCATCAAAAGATAATGGAAGCGGCTTCTCGAATTAGAGCTATCTGGTTCGATTAAGGGAAAGAAGGGTAAAGACGAATGCAGAGGACTTGAGGGGTGGAAATTGATTCGAACTTCGTATATTTCTTCCTAATTAAAACTTTATTCGGCCACTAAATTGTTCTGAAGTGGATTTGATTTTGAAAGAAGTTCGCCTTCGTTTACAAATGAATTTGAATTATTTATTTTTACAATGCTCGGCTGTTCTAATTTTAATTTTAAAAACTAACATGTGTCACGAGAAAGATGCCAAGTGTTTTGAAGAGAAAAACGTGTATAACTTGTCTTGTGAAACATTATTATATTAAATACATACATACTATATTTAAATTTTAAATTTAAATCGTTGAGAAAACGAAACCTAAAATCTCGATCTTCTATTGAGGCATGCCGCTAGGTGTTTATAATGTTATACCCCTATTTCGAACGCAACAGAAAAGGTTCCGAGTCCAAATTCGATTGCATGGAGAAGATAGCTTTTTGGACTCAGTTATTATATTGAATTTTCGATATAAATTTTAGCGCGTTTACCTGTCGTACGATTACATGTCAACTCCAAACACTACGAAAATTGAAATCTGATAATAATACAATATTACGGACCCAACATAACTGGTTTCGTCGAATTCCGAGACTGTGCCTCGGCAGGCTATTTTTAAATATCGATTTAAACGATATAATTTCAAAACTTAACAAAACACTTCCAAACTCAATTCTAAAGCTTTCATTATCTTAAGCACTATTAATATAAATTTTATAAGCCTTTGAAATATTTTTAACAGGCATAGACTGGAGATTCAATATTTTACCCAACTTCCAATAATTAAATTTAATAATTTAATTGCAAAATAAATAGTGATATTTGAAATTCAGGTTAAACTACCTTTCAAATATTTAAAATCAATTAAATATTTTAATTTCAAATATTCAGGAATTTTTGGTCGTCACATTCCTCTCCCCTTAAAAGAATTTCGTTCTCGAAAATTAAGTGGAATGTTCCACAACCCGTTAATTTTTTTTCTTCCCAAAATCAAAAGTTAAAACAACTTTCCCAAACAATCTTCTATTAATGACACACTATTACCCTTACTAATTTTCCAAACTCAACCATAAGATCCAACAATATTACTTATTCATTCAATTATAATTCAAATTTTAATTTATCCAAAATTTTCTCAAAGTTTTCTAACTCCCTAAATTTTGAAAAATTTCGCCAGCGTCTCCTTTACGCGGCTAGCTCGGTACGACTACAAAATGACTTTATGGCTCCCCAAATATCAAAAGAAAACAAAATCCAAGTGGCTAGACCAGAAAACCATCAAATTTCATACAGAAATTTAAATACATACTTTTTTATTGGGCAATTCAATTTATCTTTTGAATTCAAAAAAAAATCCCAATTTCCTTTTTCTTTTTAAACACCTGTATATCCTACATAGAAATAATTTCCAATCATAGCTTTCAAAATCATTTTATCCATTACATTTTACAAAAGTTTCAATATCTATTTCATTCAAGACCGTACAATGTACATATATCATCCGTATGCAATATTAATCCGATCGCTCACTCGATCACACAATTCCACTTCCGAACTAGTATCGTTCACTCGACTTCCTAGTATGGACTCAGATCTGGTTTCTTGATCAAAAACCGTCATTCTCCTTGCATAGCAATAAATTATAATAGAGGATCTCCAGAATCAATCAAAAATCCATATCCAGGGTTCGTCGTCGAAAATCGAGTGAAAAATCCCAACTCGGATCGAGATTACTATCTCGAAATTCTGTGCTCGAATCTGGATCAAATCGATATGCGAATAAAATAATATACATACATCCTATGTATTTATCTCAATTAATTATTAGTTATATCAATTTTATTTTTATCCACATTCATTTTGATTTCCATACACTTATTCACAATTATCCTATTTCACAACTTCACCTTAACCCTTATTAATGTTAACTTAAAATATTTTTCCAATACCAAATTTTTACTTGGTATATTTCTCAGTTCCGGTTTTACTTAAGAATCACCATCCATTTCTTAAGTTTAAGATAAATTTTTTACACTTAAATATTTATTTCCACTTCATTACCGAAGTTATATATCCAATTCCATTCAACTTTTCATATTCAATACCATTTGAATTCAATTTCCCTCCAATTTTATATATTGAATTCTATTCACCTTAACCCAATCCATATTTAACTAACCATTCCAAACTTTTATTATTTTAGTTCAATTCGAATAAATTCTACAATTCTACAATTTTACTTTAATCAATTTAAGTTAAGTATCATTTCAATATATTATTTCAATTCGCTTGCTTACCCATTTAATTTAATTAGTTTACTTACAATCTTTTATTTTCACTCCTTTGTTTTGTTTAGTCCACTTGACTAATTTTCCGTTTAATTACAAATTCAAAATGAATTTCAACATTCCATTTCGATTTCATTTACTTGCAATTGTAAATTCATTTATTCATTCACACATTTATTACCACCTTATTAAATTTTATTTAAGTAATCATTTCACTTAATCCACTTAGACTTTTTCTTATTACATTCACCTTTACTTAACAAGATTTAATTACACTCTAATTTAATCCCAAAATTTTAAACTTCTATAAGTTTTACAAATTTAATTATTTCATTCACTAATCTTTTTACTTCATTTAATCGGTTTACTTCACTAGCTTATTTTGTTTCGTACTTATTTTAATCTATCTCTTCCTAAGTTAAATTTTATTCTAAACAAATTTCAAAATTTATAAGTTAAATAAGATTCCAGGGTTTTAAACCATTACTTAAACATTCAAGGTTAATTTTGGAAACATATATATCCAAATCAATTTATTCCAAAATCAACCCAAATTATTCTATAAACAATTCCAAACCAACTCTAGAGTTTTTTAAACAATTACTCATATTTCAAAAGACTTTTTTTACGATCAATTATATATACATAATTCATTTGCAAATCAAATCATCCTTTGAATTTTAAAACGAAACCCAGTTTTGCAAACAATTCCAATTTAAAATAATTTGGTAGCGTTTCCTCTCTTGGAAACTTGAAAATGAACATCGATGATGCTGCAGTCATCACCGAAGTTATTTTCCAGTGACCCAAGAGAGTTCAATGCTTTTATCTCTTTAAAACCCTTCAAATATTTTTAAATTTCAAATCTCACCAGATTTCAAATCCAATTCAAAAATATTTCTGAAATAATACCACTATTTTTTCTCCAAAACCCTTTGAAAACCATTTTCAAACCCAAAGGAACTTAAACCTTTCCCAAATTCCAATATTTCAAAATTTCAAATCCTTCCAATCTATATTCAATCATTACCTTGGAATTTTATCTCATTTCAATTAAAAATCATATTTATAATTCACACTTATAAATTTCATCTGTTAAATGAATTTATCTCCAAATCTTTGGTTACACCATTATTTCCTTATAACAACAATGATAATGATTTAATATTATCACTTCCTAACAACCAAGCAACCATATATAACTATAATAATTTACGGAAAATTATTTCTTTTACATATAAATATAATTTGGGTAAAATTATTTCATTTACCCTATTTTAAAACAATACTATGTCGGTTTATCTTGTTTAAGAGTTTAGAAACCCCTATCGATGTCATGGCGTCCCACATATCGACCAGAATCCATAAACACTCAACCGATAAATCAACATAATATACAAACAATTTTTATATTCACTAAAAAATACATGCTCATATCTTATTAATACACTCAAACTCATTCTAGAGTACTTATGGACTCTATTTCTAATGAGTAATCCCCACCAGAGTCAAGGTTCTCGCTTAACCTTCGGCTCTGATACCAATTGTGACGGCCTAGGCTTTTCAACCTTCGACGGCGACCACTCTCCGCCATGGCACACAGTGGTACCTCGAATTTTCTTTTACGACCAGCCTCTCGACTTGCAACCAACCCTCACAGGAACATGTAGGGGTAAGAGTCTCCTTCTCGCCACCAAACACGAAGTGAGAACCCCTTGCCATGCTGTAATATAGCGAATCCGATCCTGGTCTCTTCAAAACGATCAACGCATTGGCCAATATTGATAGTCGGTTATTTAACTATCAAATAACATTCACAACAACCATCAGACTTTGAATAATTTTCCAAAGCCAACGCTCTCGCTTAACCTTCAGCCCTGATACCAATTATAACGACCTGATTTGTCAACGCCCTAAAATCGACATCAATACGTCCAATAATCAAATTCCGAACAATCGAATGCCCAAAAACCGAACCATTAGGGTTAAAGAAGAAGGAGGTAGAAGAAGAAATAGAAATAAAATCAAAATCTCACAAACGTAGCGGAACAATATATAATAGATAAACGACTAATCTTTGAAAACAAAAGATTTATATCTGTTTTATATATATTACATCATCAGAGTACAATACAATCAACATCACAATTCAGGATGGTTATAATATCTTGTCCTTCCAAAGTTGAATATACATCTTACACTGCACAGAAAGTATGAATCTACCGAAATACGCCTTGTCATCTAGCTCGTCTCTTGAGCTCCACAGCAGTCCATCCAATCTATATTCTATAATACTAGGTCTGACCCGAGCATTATAGTTAAATAACACCCGAGTCAGTCTGGAAAACTAGCGTGAGGAAACATACTCAATTGCATTATTATAGTTTTCAAAATTTTTAGAAATCAAAGGTATATCGTAAGACCACGCAACAAATAAACATGTCGGGTTTTACCTTAGATAACCAAAACATTTCTTATAAAATCCTCTGATATTATAGTAGTGTCTATATACAAATACTTATTCAAATAGCTTAAATTGTTACATTCATTAAATTTCAGCATAATAGGTATACAAACAAAACCGTAAAGGCACATAGGGAGAATGGATTTCCATCAATGGAAGGACTACTAGGGTACCTCCCGTCACAATATGTGGTCTAGATCACCATACCGAGGATCCACCCTGATCCCTTTCATCACAAGACCGGAGCTACCCCTTACTGGATAGTCCGAATAAGTTCACCTCGTGGTTTGGATCAGCAACCGCCCACACGGCCAAAAAAAGGGACATCTAGACAGGGGTGACCTTACCCTAATTGGTTGCTAGCCACTTAGCCTTTTGTGCACCTCCCCTGTTTTACCATTTTCGGTTGATGAGGCTCAAGGCTATGTGTTACCTTTTTAGCACACATTCACTTAGAATGCTCATCGTCCTCCTGACGATGTTCTGAAAGCATTCGTCCATACAAGTCCGTTCTGGGTTCAAACAGAACCGAACACACTATTCCTACTACATCCATTTTGGAATCACCCTCAGGATTAGTAGCGATTAGCCCTTGCACTTCACTGCTCCATCTTCGACCCCAAGCTCTTGTCTTCCTCACGAAACGTTCAAACCGGATCGAAGTAGTTTTTGAAAAATAAATCCCGATCCTGCTCTCTTCGGAACGATCAGCGCATTGGCCAATATTGATAGTCGGTTATTTAACTATCAAATAACATTCACAATAACCATCATACTTTAAATAATTTTCCAAATTATTTATTTTAAAATAACTTCGCAAGCTATTTTCCATACTTCAACCCATTGAAAACAGTTTCAAACCACCTTTCTCTTACGGAATAAATTCCCCAAATATTGTTTATTTCCACTGAAAATCACCAAGTCCAAATATTTAAGATTTAAAAATAATTTAAATCACTTTATTCTAAAATATACTTTAAAACATTTAAATTAAAACTACTTACACACTTTATTCAAAAATATATACTTTAAAAATATTTAAAATAAAACTACTTTATAAAATATAAAACAAATTTTTAAAATAAAAGTTGAGCCAAACTAAATTTTAAAACAAGAGTTACGAAATTCTATACTAGTTTTCAAATAAAATTTTGGCCAAACTATCTTTAAAATAAAACTATTTTATAAAATATAAATAATAACAATTATCTTTCTAAAACATAATACCAATTAACCTTTTAAAATAATTACCACTATAACTAATTTAAATAGACATTTACCTTTAAAATTTTAACAACTTAAATAATAATTTCTTAAAAACATTCCTTTAAACAACTTTAAAACTTTTAACTTATACTTAAAAATCTGATTTGAAAACGTACTTGGCTTTTTAGGAAAATACATTTCACTTCCACATCTTTATAAATAAACCAATATTTATTTTTGAAATAAATTACCAATTCCTTTATAAATTCCCACCGTGAATTTATACTTTCAAATATCCACTAATATCTCATTTCACTTTATAAACCCAGTTTATAAATTCCATAGTTTCATCTTCCTTTTAAAACACGGTTTTAAACATTGAATAAATTTCCAAATCGATTTCCAAAATTTATTCCAAAAATAAAATTCCTTTGCTTACTCAATTTTATTTCAAAACCCATAACTTTCAAATTTAACTTCTTTATTAAGAAATTATCTTGTTTAAATTGAAACTACCAATTTCATGTCTATTTCAAAATTCTTCTTTTATTTTTCCTATACCATTTAAATCCTGAATTGAAAAATAAATCTTTTATTCCTTTAAATAATATCACCTAAGTTTAAAAATTCATTGATTCCCATTTATTCGAAAATCTCCTTTCCCATACATTGGAATTTATTTATTAGAATTTAAATATCAACTTTTATTTTTTTCTAAATCATTCTTTAATTTATCCAAATTCTCTCTTTTATTTTCTTTCAAAAATCCAATCTATACATTTTTAATAACTCGGTATACCCAAATATATTCAATCAAACATAACATACATTATTTCAAATTAACAATGTAATCTATCATAGATTATCCAATAATTCACAACATAGAATTTTTAAACGATCTAAATATTTTTGAGGAATCCAGTTGGATCCCTCCAACCTGTTTCCCTGCATCCACAGATGTTAGCACAATATAAAATACCAATTGCACTTCGAGGTGGAATATCGCGGTATATGGGGTCATTTGCTATTACGCGGGGTGCATAGGGTCTCATCTGCTATATAATGCTGGAAATTTGTCACTCCATTATATACTATATACACTACTATATGTATACTACTACATCCAGACATTATACCAATCTTATTCAGAAAGAAGCCCTCGCAAATCAGGTGCGTAAAGTCCTAATAAACAATATGTATGCTTGATCAGTTCGAATGGAGCACCTTGGGAAACCCGGATCTAACTATGGTCGCTTAGGTTCGACATTGGGAATCAACATTCACATTGGATTTGGATCGCAGAGTTCATCGACTTGTTCTGAGAATGTTGGTTGGGTAGTTTCCGGTGACCTAATATCTAGTTGAGATTACACTACGATGTGAATCCTACAAGTTCAGTAAAGTCCTAATAAATAATCTCTCGGATCTTAATAAGCTGAATATTGATTACCAGATAATTGCAAATTCGGATATTCACTAATCACGTACGGACTCCCCATCACAAAGGGTGATATAATCTCTATACCGGAGCAACTCGGTGCAGAGACATTCGATAGGTAATGCTTTCTCTTTCGAAAATACCGGGTCTTCAATACCATCTTCAAATGCAATCTCATTATATCGTATCGTTATTCAGAATGAGTTTTATGACACAAAGTCCTCTTCCGGCTAACCCGAATAACGAGCGCTTATTTTAAAAATAAGTGTCACATTCAAATTTCAAATAAATCAC
The DNA here is from genome assembly GCA_030765085.1 of Allium cepa. NCBI lineage: Eukaryota > Viridiplantae > Streptophyta > Magnoliopsida > Asparagales > Amaryllidaceae > Allium > Allium cepa. The sequence continues at coordinate 208,915,912 of CM060928.1, forward strand.
AACAAATTGCACTTTGATCTTTTAAACAAAAGATCCGTCACAATGATCCGATATGGTTTTCGAATATCCATTTAGAATCCGACATCCGGTCGCATCGAAATTCAAACGCTACTTAAAGGCCAATATTGATAGCCGGTTATTTAAATATCAATTAATGTTCACAACAAACACCAGAATTTAAATAATTTTCCCCCATACTATGTATTTTCAAAATATCTTCGCAAGATATATTTTCAACACTTCAACCCTTTGGAAAAAAATTTCAAATCACTTTCCTTACTCAGAATAAATTTCCAAAAATTTATTTCCACTGAAAATTTGCTGAGTTCAAATACTTTAAAATAATTTAAGTTACTTATCCATAATATACTTGGAAACATTTAGAATAAAAACTATTTCTAAACACTTATTTAAATATTAGCTATGAAAACATTATACCAATATCTCATATAAAACTTCACGTCCAAACTAATTTTAAAATAAAATTAGTATATAGGGTATAACAATTCAAATAACCATTTTCTAAAACAAATATCAATTTAATCTTTAAATAATCTCTTCTATAGTTTACTAAATAAATCTTTTACTTTTAAAGATTTAAAAATAACTTAAGAAAATAATTTCTCCATAATATTCTTTTAAAAAACCAACTTTTAAACTTTAAATTTATAATATAAAAGTTACTTTGAAAACATACTCGGCTTTCCAGGGAGAATACACTTTCCATTTCAAAATGATCATTTAAATCAATTAGTAAATCATTTTCGATTTATTTTTAAATTTACATTTCAAATCCGTAAATTTCTATCCACACTTAAAAAATAAACCAATGTTTATTTTAAAACAAATTTCCCTTTCCTTTATAAAAAATTCTCATTGTGAATTTAAATTTCCAAATATCCACTAATATACGAGTATCACTCGAAATCCATTTATTAAAACCTTTTCCCCATATTTTGGAATTTTATTCAATAGGATTACAAAAATGAATCTTTATCCTTTTTAAAATTCCTTCTTTTAAATTTATCCAATTTTCAAAAATTAATTTTACTATAAACTTTCTACTTAAATTTCAAAACTCAAATTTTATTTATTTCTGGTATCCTATGATACCAAAAATATATTCGGCTAAACTATATCCTTCAAGATTTCAATCACAAATATAATCATACGCAGATTCTAATAAATTAACACATAACATTGAAACAAATTCAAATATTTGAGAAATCCACTTGGATCCCTCCAACCAGTTTCCCTGCATCCACAGATGTTAGCACAACAATTAAATACCAATTCAACTGCGACGTGGAATGCCACGGTATATGGGATTATATAAAATCATCCGCTATTATGAGGCGCATAGGGTCTCATCCGCTATATAATGCGAGAAATCAATCACTCCAAATACACACACACACACACACACATACATATACATATACTACCACATCCAAACAATCAACCAATAACTAAAATTCCAATTTTAAATTTGAGTGAGATGATCTCACCTTTGCCTTATTTTGCAATCCATTTCCATCTCGTCTTGTTTCTTCACAATTTTAAACCTTATATAAATATTTATATAAGTTATTAATATTTGAATAAATTGAACAAATTAAATTTCCATTTAATATTTTTAATTAACCGGTGATTTATTTTAAACTAATGTTTTTTAAACTAATTTTCTTTTAATAAAATATTTATTTTATTTTTTCCTATTTACAGTTTATCCTCCTATCTACAGATTAAAAGAGAGCTCATCTTTACTGTATAATATATATACATATGTAAATCAATGTTTTACAAACTTATTGTATATATATATATATATAATTTCCTTAAAATAACTTATAATTGAAATATATATATATATATATATTTGTAAACTTGTAAATAAAAAAAATCTAGGTAACATTTTAAATTTTAAATTAAACCAAAAAAAATACCTTCACTGTCTATCGCGGCCTTCCACTCGCGTTCGCGCCCGGCTTCCATCACGCGCGTATCAAATCCAAACTCGAGAACCACTCGAGTTGTCCTAATACCAGTTGCGACATCGGCCTCACGACATTGATCCAAACAACCTGCCGCTCATGCCCTTATCGACGTTGACCTCGAACCCATTGCTGCTCCGTGCGCCTAGCCTCAACACCAGACCACTTCGAATCGCCATTTTCCTTGAACTCGATTCGAGTGCGACTCGAGCTAACGCTCGAATCTTTTCCGCTGACCTACTCGCATAAGCGATACCATAGCTTTGCCGAACACGGCTCGCAAATCGATTATGATTTCGTTGAGGAGCGAATTCGATTACTGCTCGGTGAATTCGAAATAATTTGAGAATGGAGGGGGAAAAGGGGACGAATGAATTGAATTACAGTAGGAAGGTGCTCGACCATTTTCATGAATTTGAATTTTAATTTGATCTGTTATAATTTCTTTGAGGAGCAGATTCGATTATAAAGCAATTTGTTCGATCATTTTTTTATCTTTTGAAACTGCTGTTGATTTTGAATGAAAGGAAATGTTTTCATTTGTCTTATTATGTTTTTCTTTTTATTAACGAAAGTGGGCACTTGTACGTGATTCATAAAGGTAGAGAAAAACGCGGTAAAAATTGCAATATGTGCTTATGCAGGGACCCCACACAATATTTTAATGCAACGATACTATTTAAATTTGAATTTAAATTCAAATTCAAATCATCTCGATTTCCACAACTCAAAATCCCGATCTCCAATCGAAGTGTGCCGCCAGGCGTTTATAATGTTATACGCCCATTCTGAACGCAATGGAATAGGTTTCGAGGCCTAATCGATCGTATGGAGAAGATAGCTTTTTGAACCTGTTATTTATATTAAATTTTCGATATAGATTTCAGCGCGTTTACTTATCTTACGGCCAACTGATCATTCCAAACACTACGAAAATTGAAATCCGAAAATAAAACATTATTACGGATCCAATGGAACTTATTTTGTCGAATTCCGAGACTGTGCCTTGGAAGGTTATTTTTAAATATCGATTTAAATGATATATATTCAAAACTGAATAAATCATTTCCAAATTCAATTCTGAAGCTCGCATTATCTTCAGTATTATCAATATAAATTTTCTAAACCTTTGAAACATTTTTAACCGGCTTAAAAATGAGGATTCAAATTTTTTACCCAACTTTAATAAATTAATTTCAATAATTTAATTGCCAAATTCATAGTTATATTGAAATTCAAGTTTAAAATAACTTCCAATATTTAAAATCAATTAAATACTTTCGATTTCAAATTTTCAAAATTCTGGGTCATCACATTCTTCCGCTTTAATAGAATTTTGTCCCGAAATTACTTGTTAAGAAGAATGATCCTTAACTCGTTTACTATCTTCCCAAAACCAAATAGTTTTATCAACTTTTCAAAACAATCTTTTTATTAAAAACCCATTATCGCTTCAACCTACTTTCCAAAATCTTCCATAGTTTTCAAGCAACACTATTTACTCAACCATTCAAATTTCAATTCAAATTCAAATCTTTTAAATTATAAAAAAAATTCAAAATTTTTCTAACTCCCTAAATTTTCGAATTTTTTTGTCAACGTCTCCTTTGCGCGGCTAGCTCGGTACGACTACAAAATGCCACCATGGCCCCCAAATTCAAAAAGAAAACGAAAAGCCAAGCGGTTAGATAAGAAAGTCATCAAATTTCATACTGACATTTAAATACATACCTTTTTCGAGCAATTAAAATTATCTTCGAAATCAAAAATCCAATTTCCTTTTCTTTTAACACAACTGTATATCCTGCTTGTCATTTTGCACATTTCTTTTCAAAAGTTTGAATATTTATTTCGTTCAAATCCGTACGATGTACTTATATCATTTGTACGCAATATCAAATTCGATCGCTCACTCGATCACACAATTTCACTTCCGAACTAGTATCGTCCACCCGACTTCCTAGTGTGGATTCAGAGCTGGTTTCTTGATCAGAAATCGTCGTTCTCCTTGCATAGCCGTAAACTATGATAGACAATTTCCAGAGTCAACCAAAAATCCATTTCCAGGGTCCGTCGTCAAAAATCGGGTGAAAAATTCCAACTCGGATCGATATAACTATCTCGAAATTCTATGCTCAAATTCTGGATCAAATTGCTATATGAATAAAATAATATACGTATATCCTACGTATTAATTCCAATTGATTATTAGATATATCAATTTCCTTTTTTATTCACATTTGATTTTCATTTCAATACACTTATTCACAATCGTCATTTCATAATTTTCCAATTTAATCTTTATTCAATTTTTAACTTATTAAACTCAAAATTTTTCTTAAGAATTTCACCACCTTTTTCTTAAGTTCGATATAAGTATTTTTCATACTTCCTATATTTATTTTCAATTCACCACTTTGGTTTATATCCACTTACGTATAAACTAGATCTCCAATTCCATATGAATTCAATTTACCTTTCATTTTTAATTATTGAATTCAATTCAATTTCAAAAAAAAATTATTTTTTCATTCCTTCAATTAGTCTCATTTACTAATCTTGTTTCAATACTTTGCTTTGTTTATCACAAATCAAATTCAATTCCCAATCCAGTTCTATTTACTTACAAATTCGAAACGAATTTTAATATTCAATTTCACTTTGATATTCTTGCAATTGTAAATTCATTTATTCATTCACAATTTTATTTTCCACCTTAATAAATTTTATTCCATAACTATTTTTATCAGATTTCAGAGTCTTTCCATCTTTTCAAAACCATTTTTGAAATCAATTCGAATTATCTTTTGAGTTTCCAAAACCAACCCTAGTTTTCCAAACAACTTCAATTTTTAAATAATTGCAGCAATTCCTCTCTTGGAAACACGAAAATGAACACCGATGATATTGCGATCACCATCGGAATTATTTTTCAGTGACCAAAAAGAGTTTAGTGCTTTTATCTCTTCAAAACATTTTTTCCAAAACTTTTGAAAACCATTTTCAAACCAAAAAGGAATTTAATTTCCAAATTTTAAATCTTTTCAATCCACTTCCAAATATTGCTCTGGAATTCTAATTCAAATTATAAATCACATTTGCAATTTACATTTACAAATCCCATTTGTATATGAATTTATTCTTAGCTTTTGATTATGATTTCAATTTCTTATTCAATAATTAATGATAATAATTTATATTATCACTTCCTAACAATCAAACAACCATATATTATAATAATTTATGGAAAATTATTTCTTTTATATACGAAAATAATTTGGGTAAAATTATTTCGTTTACCCTATTTTTAGAACAATATCATGTCAAATTGTTCTGTACAAGTGTTTAGAGATCCCTATCAATAATGTTAATTACTCGTATTGACCAGAATCCATACCACTCAACAAACCGATCAACACAATATAAAACAATTTTATATTCACTAACAAATATGCGCTTATATCTATTAATACAATCAAACTCATACTAGAATACTACTGACTCTATCTCTAATGAGTAATCCCCAACAGAGCCAAGGTTGTCGCTTAACCAATTGCTCTGATACCACTTTGTAACGACCCAATTTTTTGACTTTCGAAAGTCGACATCAATACGTCCACCGTATCAAATGCCAAACAGGTGAATGCCGGAAAACCAAACCGTTAAGGTTTAAGAAGAAGAAGATAGAAGAAGAAACAGAAACAATAACAGGATCTCACATTTTGCAGCGGAATAAATATAATAGATAAATGAATAATCTTTAAAACAACAGAACTATATCAGTTTATACATACATCATCAGAGTTTACAACAACACAACAGCGAAAAAGAAATATTATATACTAGTGATATGCCCAGCCATCCAGCTTGCCTCCAGATCTCCACAGCATATCTTTTTCTTTAACTTCGCTCTAGAATAATGGTAACCGACTCTAGGCTACCCGTGTGGAAAATTATGGGCACCCAGAGTTTAGAAAGGGAAGAACAAACTCCAGGTCAGTTATGGGACTGGTGTGAGATCTTAAAAACAGTTATTTTCACAAGGAAAAGAAATCCGCTATGCTTTTGAAAAATGGAACTACGATAAGGCCTCCCGACACACACACAATGCAATCACACACTTGGGGGAGATTTCTCCTTATGATAGTCAAACATGCTTGATGCACAAAATCTCTTTGATATTATTATTAGTGAATAGTGTGGAAAACATTTCAAAAGTATAATATAAATCTTAGCCAGCATAGGTACCATTATATTATGCCAGCTATAGCTACCTCCTGAGGACGCAGGTTATACAATTGCAATCGTAAAGGGCTCGTATTGTTTCTTTGGATTTCCAACAATGGTCAGGCAAAGTAACTTCCCACACCGAATGGGTGCGCCTCTGGAGGGACCCCCCGAGAACTTACCCAGCTCTCTGCCAACACAAGGCCGAGCCTTACGTTGTAAGTACAGCTGGAAAAAGGTAACTACCACAAGTATGCCATCCTCGATCGTTACCGACCTTTATCCGAGGATCCTCAACCACAAAGCAACAACTACAAAGCACAAATTTGCAGTAACCACATAAGTTAAATATCTTGGCTCCATACTATGATACCACCCTTTTCCAGGAGGAAATGAACATACCCTAAGGGCGCTATCCCCAAATTGTCTTGCTGCATCCTTCTGTTTCGACCATTTTCGGGTTGTGAGGTCCGACGAAGTCTCGCCCACAAAGCTATGCTTTTCACAAAAGCCATGCTTCGATCAATACATGATAAGCATCACTCTGTATGCCACATTACCAAATTGGGAATGTATCACTAGTAACCATCAACTACATAACCTCTGAGCTCGTATGTCTCAGAGAAGAGCGTTAAGATAAGGGAATAAATTCTCCGCCACCAATAGAAATGTATTTGATAGAAACCAGCTTTACATCTCAAAATGTAACGTCAGACACACATCCGTACAAGTCCATTCCGGGATCGAACAAAACCGAAGGTACTTCCAAAGAAGCCCTTGCAAATCCGTATATTCACTAATCACGTCCGGACTCCCCATCACAAAGGGTGATATAATCTCTATACCGGAGCAACTCGGTGCAAAGACATTCGACAGGTAATCCTTTCGCTTTCGAAAACACCCGGTCTTCAACACCATCTTCAAATGCAATCCCATTTCGTCGTATCATTATTCAGAATGGGTTTTATGACACAAAGTCCACTCCCGGCTAATCCGAATAACGAGCGCTTATTTTAAAAATAAGCGTCACATTCAGATTTCAAATAAATCTCAACAAATTTCACTTTGATGTTTTAAACAAAAGATCCGTCACAAAGATCCGATGTGGTTTTCGAATATCCATTTAGAATCCGACCCCCGGTCGCATCGAAATTCAAACACCATTTAAAGGCCAATGTTGATAGTCGATTATTTAACTATCAATCAAAACTCACAACAAACACCAGATTTTAAATAATTTTCCCCCAAACTATTTATTTTCAAAATATCTTCACAAGATATATTTTCAACCCTTTGAAAACAAATTTCAAATCACTTTCCATACTCGGAATAAATTTCCAAATATTTATTTCCACTAAAATTTACTGAGTTCAAATACTTTAAAATAATTTAAATTACTTATCCAAAATATACTTGGAAACATTTAGAATAAACTATTTCTAAACACTTATTTAAATATTAGCTCTGAAAATATTACACCAATATCTCATATAAAACGTCAAGTCCAGAATAATTTTAAAATAAAATTAGTAGATAGGGTATAACTATTCAAATAACCATTTTCTAAAACAAAAATCAATTTAATCTTTAAATAATCACTTCTATAATTTACTAAATAAATCTTTTACTTTTAAAGATTTAAAAACAACTTATGAAAATAATTTCTCCAAAATATTCTTTTGAAAAACCAACTTTTAAATTTACAATATAAAAGTTACTTGAAAACATACTCGGCTTTCCAGGGAGAATACACTTTCCATTTCAAAATGGTCATTTAAATCGGTTAATAAATCCATTTCGATTTATTTTTAAATTTACGTTCCAAATCCGTAAATTTCTTTCCACACTTAAAAAATAAACCAATGTTTATTTTAAAATAAATTTCCCTTTCCTTTATAAAAAATTCCCATTGTGAACTTAAATTTCCAAATATCAACTAATATACGATTTTCAAATCGATTTCCAAATTTATTTTCAAAACACCAAATCAAATTTCAAATCGATTTCAAAATTATTTCCAAATCGATTTCCCAAAGATTTTTTTTAAACACCAAATCTTATTATCTTTTAAAACAAATTCCTTTATTTCTTCCAAACTATTTAACATCTGAATTTTAAATAATATCTTCATCTATTAAACAATATCACTTGAAATCCATTTATTAAAACCTTTTTTTCCATATTTTGGAATTTTATTCAATAGGACTACAAAAATCAATCTTTATCCTTTTTAAAATTCCTTCTTTTAAATTTATCGAATTCTCAAAAATTAATTTTACTAAAAACTTTATACTTAAATTTCAAAAATCAAATTTTATTTATTTCTGGTGTCCTACAATACCAAAAATATATTCGGCTAAACTATAGCCTTCAATGATTTAATCACAAATATAATCATTGTAACAAATTCAAATATTTATGGAATCCAGTTGGATCCCTCCAACCTATTTCTCTACATCCATAGATATTGGCACAACAATTATATACCAATTCCACTTCGAGGTGGAATATCGCGGTATATGGGATTATATAAAATCATCCGCTATTATACGGCGCATAAGGTCTCATCCTCTATATAATGCGGGAAATCAATCACTCCATATATATATATATATATATATATATATATATATATATATATATATATATATATATATAGACACACACACTGCTACTACTACTATATATACTACCACATCCAAACAGTCAATCAATAACTGAAATTCCAATTTCAAATTTGAGTGATAAATCTCACCTTTTCCTTTATTTTGCAGTCCATTTCCATCTCGTCTTATTTCTTCACAATTTTAAACCTTGTATAAATATTCATACAAGTTATTAATATTCGAATAAATTAAAAATATTGAATTTCCATTTAATATTTTTAATTAACCAGTGATTTATTTTAAACTAATATTTTTTTTAACTAGTTTTCTTTTAATAAAATATTTATTTTATTTTTTCCTATTTACAGTTTATCCTCCTATCTACAGATTAAAACAGAGCTCATCTTTACTGTATAATATATATACATATGTAAATCAATGTTTTACAAACTTACTGTATATATATAATTTCCTTAAAACAGTTTATAATTGAAATATATATATTTGCAAACTTCTAAATAAAAAAACCTAGGAAACATTTTAAATTTTAAATTAAACAAAAAAATATACCTTCACTGTCGATCATGGCCTTCCACTCGCGTTTGCGCCTGGCTTCCATCACGCACGTATCAAATCCAAACTCGAGAACCACTCGAGTTGTCCTAATACTAGTCACGACATCGGCCTCATGACATCGATCCAAACAACCCGCCGCTCATGCCCTTGCCGACGTTGACCTTGAACCCATCGTTGCTGCGCGCGCCTAGCCTCAACACCGTACCACCTTGAATCGCTACCTGCCTTAAACTCGATTCGAGTGCGACTCAAGCTAACGCTTGAATATTTGCCGCTGACCTACTCGCGTGGGCGATACCATAGCTTTGCCAAACTCGGCTCGCAAATCGATTATGATTTCGTTAAGGAGCGAATTCGGTTACTGCTCAATGAATTCGAAATAATTTGAAAATGGAGGGGGGAAAGGGGGACGAACGAATTGAATTACAGTGGGAAGGTGCACGGCCATTTTCGTGAATTTGAATTTTAATTCGATCTATTATAATTTCTTTGAGGAGCAGATTCGATTACAAAGCATTTTGTTTGGCCATTTTTTTATCTTTTGAAACTGCTGTTGATTTTGAACGAAAGAAAATGTTTTCATTTGTTTTATTATATTTTTCTTTTTATTAACGAAAGTGGACACTTGTACGCGATTCATAAAGGGAGAGAAACACGATAAAAATTGCAATATGTGTTTATGCAGGGACCCGACACAATATTTTAATGCAATAATACTATTTAAATTTGAATTTAAATTTAAATTCAAATCATCTCGATTTCCGCAACTCAAAATCTCGATCTCCAATCGAGGCATGCCGCTAGGCGTTTATAATGTTATACGCCCATTCCAAATGCAATGGGAAAGGTTTCAAGGCCTAACTCGATCGTATGGAGAAGATAGCTTTTTGAACTAGTTATTTATATTAAATTTTCGATATAGATTTCAGCGCGTTTACCTATCGTATGACCAAACGATCATTCCAAACATTGCGAAAATTGAAATACGATAATAAAACATTATCACGGATCCAATAGAACTGGTTTCATCGAATTCCGAGACTGTGCCTCGGAAGGCTATTTTTAAATATCGATTTAAATAATATATGTTCAAAACTGAACAAATCATTTCCAAATTCAATTTTGAAGCTTCCATTATCTTTAGTATTATCAATATAAATATTCTAAGCCTTTCAAATATTTTTAACCGGCTTAAAACCGAGGATTCAAATTTTTTACCCAACTTCAATAAATTAATTTCAATAATTTAATCGCCAAATTCATAGTTATATTTGAAATTCAAGTTTAAAATAACTTCCAATATTTAAAATCAATTAAATATTTTCAATTTCAAATGTTTAAAATTCTGGATCGTCGCATTTACAATAAACGATGTCTTAATTATTGTTTTTTATTCGTTTAAAAATTGAAGAATTTTGATTGAATGTTAAGAAAGAAAATTGAAAATATTTACCTAAGAGAAAGTGAATTAACTTAGAATTACTCTAAGATAAAAAATAGACTTTCGTAACTAGCAAGAGGAATGAATAAAAGAGGCTTAATAAATCCTATGTAATCATATTTAATGTTTATCAATAATTGGATTTCGAAGAAACCGAGGTCGGATTTGGGTGATTCCTATTCGAAGACCAATTCGAGCCAATCTACGTATTTGGAGTAAAAGATCAAAAGCTGAAGATATCGAGATGAATAGTAATAAAGGACTGCTTGTTGATTTGATTAGGGATAACTCTTGAAATACTTATAGTAGCGGTGGTCTCTTTCTTACAAAAAATCTCATAAACGCAAGGACTATTCCCTACTAATCTTATGATGCGGTAGGAGAGTGCCTTCGGTTTGTCCTTTTCCTGGACAACATGTATGGATGGATGTCCGACCTTGCATTCTAAATCACAATAAGTGGTCTCTATATAATGTATATCAGTCAGGGAAGGAGAAGACACCTTCTCTTTTCCTAACACCCTTTCCCAAAACTTTCGAGCTCAAGAAGTTATACCTTTATATAAACAGTCATGTGACTGTGGAATGGCAATGTGGCATTCAAAGTGGAAGGAGATGTAAAGGTAATCATTACCTCGAGCCTCATTAACTAAGAACTGACCGAAACAGGGTTTGATGCGGCAAGGCTATGTGGTTTGTAAGCATTAGGGTATGATCATCCCCTTTTAGATATATTTCTTCCTGCTATAATGTTCAGGATATAATTAATGTGGATGTATGCAAAGAGAGTTCTTGTATAAAGGTCGGTAACGATCGGAGGATCACATATTCGATAATATCTAGTTACAGAGGTAGGCTGGTTTTGTGTTGGCAGAGGAACGGATGTTTTGTAGTCCTCAGAACTTCCATCTAGAGGTATACCCATCGAAAGGTAGTCCCTTCACCTGGTCATTTGTATGGAAACACATTCTCCAACAAGTGCCTTCCATTTTGTCTGTTGAACCCAAGTCTGCAATTAGTAAGCTGGAATTTAATAATGTAACAATTTGGCTAAGTTTAATGAGTTTACTTGAAAATGTTTTTAAAGATATGTCATTAGAAATAATATCAAATGTTTTGATATATAAGAGCGATTTAGTTATTATAAGTTAAAAACCTATCCGTGTTTATGTGTGGACGTGGTCTTATGAGATACTCTTTGAAAGGATTTTATTCAAGGGTTGATATATGACATTGTCATTTATTATTGAGTTTTTCTCATGCTGGTTTATCAAGCATGATCCGGGTATTTTCAATACTCGTGTCAGATCCGAGTAGTTTCAGATTTAGTTAAAGACGGTTGGAGTTTCCAAAGGGGAACTAGAGATATTCATCTACGTATAGACGTATCCTGTTATCCGCTTTGCTATTCTGCATTGATTGATGGCTGTCAGCATTTGTAAGGACATATGTTTTGAACTATCCAAGCTAAAATTAGGTTAGCTCTGATATATGTATTTTAAAAGTTTTCTGCTATAAAGATTTTGTTCAATATTATATGTTAGTCCATTCGAGTGAGATTATGTTCCGTTATTATTTTTCTTTCTACCCTTCATGTTCCATCTTTCCATTCAATTTGAGTTGGACATATGTGGTTTATTGTCAACTTAAAGGGTACAAAAAAACAGGCTTTGACAAGCAAGCGGAAGTTTTATTCGTCGAGAGATATTTCTGGTTTAACTTGCCATTGGTGAGGATTAAAAGGTCATTTTGCTAGGAAGTGTAGGTTGTTTGGAGAAGGGCAGATGGTTAAAGCACCGATTACAAAGGTTTCAAACATTGAGCCAAAGATGGTAAATACGTAGTTTGCATCGAGGACTTGCTATGACTGCCACTAGCTAAGTCATTTTGTCAAGGAGTCTAATGCCTTAGTAGGGCAATAGCCTAGGGGATTTGCACTCACTTCAGCACCTTCCACTTCTGCAGCTGCGAAGGGAAAGCATATTCTTGTGCGTATACTATCTGTTTAGGCTTTCCTATTAGCGTTGTTTCACTCTAGTGCTTCTCATAGTTTAATATCCAATAACCTTGATCGTTTAGCCATGCTTAATATGTTAGGAACATCAAGTATTATTTGTTATTGATTAATCCTTAACCAATTTATGAGCGGTTTTACCTTTCAACATCATGAGGGTGGGTAGACATCAATTTTGGGTACATTGAATGAACATCTTGTGAATTAAGTTTCATGGTTGGACTATAAGGTGGTTGGACTATAAGGCGTTCGGTGATAATATTGGGTTAGAAGTAAAAATTTAGTACAAGATGCTTACTATAATCAAAAGGGAAGATAGAATATTTTGGAAATAAATATTTGTGAAAAGATTTATATAAGAAAGTGATATAAGTAAGTTTATAAGATATAGTTTACAAATGAAAAGGATTCAATTAGATAATTCATGGACTTAAATCCTGATATCTTTGAAATTGTTTTACTTAAGATTTTGGTGAAAATAGCAATAGTACTATTTGAAAGTAAATATTTAGGAAACTGTTTTAGGAAATTGAGACCATGATACTTAGTATTATCACATGAAGTACTTGATACCACTTTGGAATGGTTTTGGTTAAATACCAAAAGTTTGGTTTGGATGTATTGAACTCACTACTGCCACTTGAAAATGATTTTGGTGATGACTGCATCATCATCGACGTTCATTTTTGGGTTTCGAAGTGGAGGGTGTTACAGAGTTGTTTAGTAAAAAAAATTTTGATTTAAGTCCCAAATGTATGATTTTATACAAAAGTTATAGGTATATATATTATTCAAAATGATTTGAAATGAAAGCCAGTGTTTAGTTCTAAAATTTTCCTATTAAATTAGTTCATAGACACATCTACTTATGCACTAGGAAAGTATGGTATGTGCATGATGATATGATATGTGGTTTGGTGGTTTTCACTTTCTAGAATGAAATGCGATTATCAGTGACTTTAGACAGTTGGAAACTTCTGAATCATTGTAAACTTGTAGTTAAGTTTTTTTGAAAATATAAAGCTAAGTTATATAATTTGAATTAAGAAGGTAATAATTTTAAATGGTAAAACGTACTTGTTAAGTAAAACAAAATGTTTGTTTTTTATATGCTCTTAGAATGTAATGGAGTATTATACGCATATAAACTTGAAGTTAGGTTTTAATGAAACGACCCAAAAATGATTAAGTATTGAAAGGAACACTATTTGGATAAATGAATGTGATTATAAAGTAATTGGTGTATTTAGGAAACCAATAGGATAAATATGTAAGTTATACGCAGATTGTTTTACTCTAATGACTGTAACATCCCGATATTTTCAACCATTCGCATCCACACTTACCGGATTTGAATTGCTCAAAATACCAGATTGTTAATTTATATTTGAAAAAAAATCAGCATATACAGTAAATAAATACATCACAGAATCACAGACACAGAGTAATATACAATATGCAACGGAAACAAAAGAATAGTAGTTCATGAAGCTACTAAATATATCAGAGTTAAATAAGTTACAAAAGAAGTTTCAAATACAATAGTCAAATACAAGATTAGAATACATCACTGGAATCAATTGAATAACTATAAACTGAAAAATGTAGATGGATCTCCAAACGAGGCTCCACTCCAAAGGTGAGTCTCAAAAGTTGTATCACTCAGTCTGACTCGAGCGTAAAGCAAAACACAAAACACTCGAGTTAGGATTAACATTTTTATATCAATAAATCCAACTCAAGTGAAATAACAACCGAAATACAAGTAACTCAAAGGATGTTTGGGATAACCATCCTCTAAGGATCCGTTAAACTATCTACTATGTAGTAATATACGCTATTATAATAATGTCTAAAGTAAAGTATAATATATTTAAAAATAGCTTTAAGGTGTTACCCATATCCCCCTTAACACATATTATAGTGCTAATAGTCTATACAGTACCGTCGTACCTCCAGATCGGGAGGCTACCACAAATACTCCATAGGTACGACACAAATCAAACTCATAGTAAAGAACGCTAGGGTAGGTGACACCGCACAACTAGGCAATGCCAGGGTAGATATACCAATTGCACATCCGGACCGGTGGTAACGCGTAGCAGCCACTACCGCCCACCTCGAGCCACACTCCTAAAATCAAAGGTGTACCCAATAAATCACAAAGTAATATAATGGTATCGAAGGAGTGTGTCAGATAGAGGATCTACCTCATTAGCCCGTCAATTGCTCCTATTTTAGCAACCTTATGCCAACTCACGGGAGTCGGGTCGACATATATAACTCAATAGAACGTCGCCACCATCCTACTTCATTCTGGAATCTCTACCGTGTACACCGTTGTAAAAGTGATTCTCGAAGTTGACAGAGAGTATGACAACTTTTGATCCTGGTCTCTTTAACAACCAAACGTTATTATAACACCGCGGTCATTTCAAAATAATTTATACTTTAAAACCAAAATATCGATGCCTTTTCAAAACTATATCTATATGATATCATTTCCATTTCAAAACCAAATACAATATATTTCCATTCAAATATATCTTTTCAAAAATCATAGCACTTCAAAGTTATAACACTTCTAAACCAAAACACTTGAAATCATAACACTTTGGAAATCATAGCCTTTTGGAGATCATAACTCTTTAGAAATCATGATTACTTTGGAAAAACCCCAACACTTCCCTTTAAACAGTTTAGATATTAAAATAGTTTATAAAAATAAAATAGTTTATATAAAATAGTTATAAGTTAAATTAGTTTATATTAAAAATGATTTATATTGAAATATGAAATAGTCTTAAATATAATTTAAAAATACTTTACGTAATAATATAGTTTCCATAAATTTCACAAATCGATTCCCATCAACTCGAATTCCAAATTCAAACTTTATCAAATCTCAAATCATCAATTCTATTCAATTCAATTCTCAATAAACCATTTCAAATTATATCGATTTCAAATACAGATTTGAACCTCAAATAAAACATTTCAATTTCAATATATTTCAAAGCTTTAAATATTCCATAATTTTAAAACTAAATTTTATAATTTCATATATATCTTAATTCAATTTACTATTATTTAGTTTTGAAATATTTACTAAATAAATTCAATATCTTTTAAATAAAACTCAAACTTGAAATATTGTTAATCACCTTGAACCAAAGTCAAATTATAAAATCATACCTTTAAGATTCTAAATTTTAAATAAATTTCAAATCAAACTTATTTGAGTATAATTCTTAAATAAATTCGATTTCAAATTTATCTTCCAACCTTAATTTATTTAAATCATTATAAACTCTACATAAAAGTATAATTTTAAATAAATATTTAACTATAATATATTTTAATAAGAATCAAACTTTATTATTAAACTTATTCTATATTAAAACAAATTTATACATAGCTTAAAATCAAGAATTTAACTATATAAGATAACAATTATATAATTTCTAAAATCAATATTTTATAAAACCATATATTTCTTTCCAAACCCATAGAAATCTTTTCAATATATATATATATATATATATATATATATATATATATATATATATAGATCAGCGGTGTCTGTATATAATTTTCTATCATATGGTCAAGTGGTACAGATATTTATCATTTCAATCCGCAATTTAAATATATACGGGTATATATCATTTCAACCCGCAATCCCAAATTGAATTCAATGAAAATCGTTTGGGTCTATCATTTCAACCCATAGCGATTTTCTCCTATTCTACAGATCATTTGGGTATGTATCATTTTCGACCCATGGTGAATTCTATACTAACAGGGAACTTGCAGAGTGATAACAAATATGATAACAATACAACCGGCATATATCATTCATGTATATAACAGATAAAGGTGTCATATGTCATAGGTGAACAAATAGCATATATATAACAATGTAAATAATTAACAACAACATATTTCAATTGTCGTTTCAGCTAAAATCAAATTTGATAAATAAAAGAACGTTAATCGTGAGTGATTGCTCACCTTTCGAGGCTAGAGATGATTCGACAAACGAAATGAGCTATTAATCCAAACACGAATTGCAAAGCAAAGTAGATTGGCACAAATTCAATAGACAAGCCGATAGATAAGTGAATGATGAAATAAGTCAGAATCTGCTCGATATAGGTTGAACAAAATATATATTATAATTTTCCTTAAACCAAATATTCAATTTTTAAGATACGTATACATTTTATATCAATATTAAATTCTAAACGCATTTTAAATTTAAGTATATATGTATTTAGAAATCACTGTTTTTAAATTAGAACACATATATACAAAAATAAAAAATATATATACATAATATGTAATTTAAAAAAAATTACTTATGCAGATATACAAAGATAGTATATATTCAACAACAACATAATTATCATTTAAATCTACCCATACATTGCCAAGTTATTCACATCAAGCTAACATCACATTATATATATATACCTATATATAAACCCACGTATAAACATAGTTATAAATTCACATACAAATAAAACATATATAATATAGAGTAAACATACAGTAACATATGAAAGCTTCCTCCCAGATTAGATATTTTAATATATATATTCATATTTTAAAGCTATATATATATATATCATTAAAATTGTTACAAAGCAGCATAGTCTATATGAATAATCCGTCTCACTCTCACTAAAGCCCGTGTTTATGCGGATATAATATTTTAGTCCCATTCTTTATAATTGTCTTTCTCGTACAGTTGCCTATAAGTATACTGGGTGACACTGGACCCAATTCGGTAAAAAAAACTCATTATATAATATATATGTGAACTGTTTCAAATACAACAAAGCTTAACTAAACATTTTTGACATATTAAATATTTCAGACTATAGATCATTATTTCCAAAACATATATATATATATATGCATATATACATATAACTTACGATTAAAACCCAATTCATAAGATCAGTAATGTAAAACAAATTACGTACTTTAAGAATCTATCACATATATATACTATAGACTTATGTAAAACATAGCTTATATATACAGTAACCTATATATGTACATCTATATATGTAACAGTATGGATATGCGAACTAGTATTGTTATATAAAACTCAAGGGTTAAAATTTATAAACAATATATATTTTACTCAACTTACGAAACTTGCATATATGATGAAATCTACCGTAACTATATATATTACGTACTAGCAATTTTGTATATACTAATATATAGTCGAACTTATACAAACATATATATATATATATATATATAGCACATAGAAACATTAGTATATTATAATACGATATATATACACTTGAGATCAAACATATATATATATAACTGTGATACATAACCGCCTATATATACTTCTGATCTGTGAACTAATTATATAGCTAATATATATAAAATCTTATAACAGACATAACTCAAATATACAAACTCACCCATATATATAATTACAGAAGAAAGGCCATGCAAGCAAGCAAATGCCAGAGAGTGTGGTCGGCACTTGTAGGGGAGGAGCTGGTGCTTCACAACGAGACAAGGAGAAAGGTGGTGAGTTGTGTTGTTTTGAAGGCGGAGGCCAGGTTCGGGTCGGTGACGAGAGGGTTGCTCAGGTCGGAGGTTGGTGGCCAAAAGTATTACGCGTGGGAGAAACACGGTGACAAGCTGGAAGAAGAAGAGGCGAATGGTGATAGAGCATAGAGACGATATGACCTCTGAAAATCTTTGTTCTTCATTTTTTTATATAACGTGTCAAAATGAATGAAGAGAAGAGATGGTAAAATGAATGACAGCCGATAGCAATTGAAAATTAACCAGTGGATATTGAATGCTATGAGATAACCAAAGGTCAAGAGTTTTCTTTCTAGAATTTATAAAAGCAGATGGATATTGAAATGACACAGTGAATAAATGAACGGACAAAGGAATTCAGAAAGTTCAAAACACCACCGATACGAAATCATTTCGTAGATTTCGCCATTTTTCGAATTTTTGAAACACACAAACGAATATACGATAGAGATCAGCACGATGAGATGATCAATACGGTATACAGATATCAATGGTACGACCACCCGATCGAAAATCAATAATCGGTACCAAAAATGCTGCAAATTTGTCAGAAATAAGATCGACGGTGCAATAACAGTCCAAATTTGAAGAAACGAAATATACCGTCTCACTCAGAAGATGATTTACAAATTTCCTATATAAAAGTATTCAGGTTTGAAAAATATTTTATTATCATCAAATTCTAACTAATGTAAATTTAAATAAAATTACATAATAAACTAAACTTTCATATTAATAGATGAAAATTTACCAGTTGCTATGTCTAAATAGACGTATTCCAAATATTAAATTTTTATTTCAAAATTTCGTTATTTAAAATTTCACAAAAATTCAATTAAATATATTATTAAAACAAATAAAATTATTAAAAATTTACGGGTCGTTATAATGACTATTCTTGATTTAGTGTTCGAGTTCAGGTTTTTGAGGTGGTTCACACTAGTATGAACAAGGATTTTTCACTCGATTCTTGGTAGCGAACACTTGAGATGGATTCATGATACGATGTCGAGGTTTTGTGTAATAGTATATGGCTATGTAAGGAGAATGGAGGTTTCTAATGAAGGAACCAAATTGGAGTCCATAGTAGAGAGGTCAAGTGAACTATACTAGATTGGAAGTGAAATTTATGTGATCGAGTAAGTCATCGGATCAGATATTGCGTACGGATGGTCCATGTGCATCACATGAGCTTTAGTACATTTATATGATATGTTATGTTGGCTTTTGAAGAGTTTGAGGAATGAATCTTTGATTTGTTATGAGGTAGCATGAATAATTGTCCAACTAATAACCTAAAGTTGTTTGAGCGTAAGGTATGCTTGGTGCCCTGTTTATCATCCTTGGGCAATGGGAGTGTAATGACCCACTTTTTTGAGCATCGAAAGTCGACACCAAACACTACCACTATGTTCCAATCTCGTGCATCCAATCGACAAAAAGGCAGATTGCTAGGGTAAATAAACGAAAAGAACAAAGATAGAGAAAAACAGAATCTCATAGCGAAATCGACCATATATAATATAACAAGGGTAGTAGAAACTGTCACTCCAAACATAAAGAGTATATCGAAGTTAAAAACAAACCTTATCAGCTGGACAGTTATAAAATCCTAACCTTACAAATACTGATAGAAATACTATATAATACAACGGAAAATAAAATACTACGATAGGCGAATCTTCAGCACCTCTCCACGATCTCCAAAACTTCAAAGACAACCTGGAAAATACTCGGTTTGACTTGAGCGTTATAAATAAATAACACCCGGATCAATTTGGAAATACCAGCGTGAGATAACTCAAATAATGGGAAATTTATAAATTTTTGTGAGATTACGCTGCTAACGTGTAACGGGTTTTCACCTGACAAGAATAACATCCATACAAGCAAGAGTAGAAATAAATATCAGGAGCAAATCCAAATATGAATTAGTATAAATAATATTAAATCAGACTGGAAAGAATGGAAATAAACCAAGTAAAATCCAAACTGGACAGGATGCATATAACAAGGAAAACAGTCCAACTTGATAGAATGGACTAAATAAAATAACAATCCAAACTTGATAGAATGGACTGAATAAGATAACAGTCCGACTTAATAGAATGGCCTAAATCAATAGTCAAATGCCATGATGAGGAGTTGGCTTTACTCATGGAAATTTAAAGCTAAAACAGATTCAATGTTTTCGAATCAAATAAGGAAAGAAAAATTTCCAACAAATTATAGGGAAGGTGCACCTCTATGAAGTATACCACTAGCAATATACTTTTGAAAAGCTCATATACTTTATGACACTTCTTGGACAGTACCAAGCCGGACCTCGCCAGACTTTACTGAATATTCAAATATTTCCACATCTAAGTGCACAACCGAATCCAAGTAAATAAGATGTGAAAATACCCTTTTGATGGGAGCAACTCAACATAACTTGGCTTCGTCTAACGCTTTGGGTTAGTCATTTCCGACAATGGATTACAAAGCTCAAAGCGGAATAAATTGCCTTAGAATGACGAAAATAAAGTAGCTGAAGTAACTGATAGTTGAGATACCAACTATCGAGGATATAAAATGATCGTATATAGAAATTAAGCCTTGAAAACTTATCACCACTCATTGAATTTAAACTTGTACTTTTTCTTAGTTAACAATAATACTAGACAAGTCAAGGTGGTGTTAACTCAAAGTCATGTTTCATTATTCTTAACTTCCGAAATAGTGACAAGTCTACTTCTTTGATGTTTAATGCTATTTATACAAATAAATCATTTCCATATAAATGATTCCCTTTACGAAAATAATTCATTTACATAAACGAATCAAATCTTTTATTTTAAAAATGAACCGTACTTGTTCTTGATTCCCACATTGGTAAAACATTTTAAAATTAGTTCCTGATTGTTAAAACATTACGAGAATAATCTTTCAAACTACTCGACCCCGAGGGCCTGAAGACAACATCAGATTGATGCCCAGAAGATTATCCCAAAAGATAATGAAAAAATTTAAATACCTTTTATAACTTCAAAAACGATATTGATTACCAACAGATAATTAAACACATTTAAAATATTTTTTAAATAAACCAATACACTATTTTTAGTAAAATAGATAATATTTCAAAACACTTTTATAACTTTGGTAAATTAACTTTAAAATCTTTATTTATCATTTTATTATCTTTAAATCAGTTTATTAAAGCAATTTAATTATATTAGTAAATTTAGTTTAATCACTTTTATTAAATCGATTAATTAACTTTAAATATCATTAATTACAAAGATTAATTAAATTCAAACTATCATTAGTTAAAATTGAATAAGTCATCCAAAACATCATTTATTAAAATGATAAGTAATTTTGAATTTAATTAATTAAAACAATTAATTAAGTTCAAATAATCATCAATTAATTGAATTAATTAAATTCAAGCTTTATTTGTTAAAACGGTTAATTAAAATATCATTTGTTAAAATGATTTATTCAATTATAAAAATTATCAATTAAAACGATTCAACTAAAATCCAAATATTATTAGGCAAAACAGTTAATTAAATTTAAAACAATCATGAATTAAAATGATTAATTAAAATCAAATATCATTATTTAAAATGATTAATTACTTTTAGATCGAATATCAGAATTTATTTTAATTAGCCATCAATATAAAATCATAAGGATGTAAATAAATAATTATTGATGGGAAACTCTCTGGGTCTTTCTATATATTTTCCCTGCAAAACAATGGTTATGGATAATATATAGATAATCATATGGGTTTATAGCGATCAAATTAATATGTCATCCATTTTCCAAATGGAAATTCAACCAAACAATCAATCAAACAATTTAATTAACATCCAAGCTATCAATAAACGTTTATAGCATCACAGATATGATATAATAAAATCTAACGTGAGTTGAACTCACATTGATTTTCGTTTTCGCCGCAACCACCCGATTTTGGACTAAAACCAAACGGTCGCCCGATATTAGTCTAAAATTCTCACTTACCCCAAATCCAACCAAACTAATCCCATCACGAAGATCTCGAGGATACGAGTCCAATGCAAAAAGGGCATTCGAATCCAACCTTGTATGAACGAGATAAACATTTTAGAAATTATTGATAAATTCAAAATTAAAATTTAACAACTTTTTATATAAATTACAAGTTTAGCTCTCATTACTTCTTCCCTAAATCCAAGTTCAAACATGCATAGAGACACACAACCTATCCTTTGTAACAACCCAAAATTCTGATCATTTGATTTTAAATGTTTAATTAATTTTAAATATTTAAATAATTGGATTTTTGGAATTTAATAACTTGAATTCATATATAGGGACCGATTATAATATTTGAATTGCGAATTTGAGTGTTAACTAAATGAATTTACTAATTTTCTTTAACTTCGTTTAAATTAATAAATAATAATAGTGAATCATTATGCAAATTTATTTACAACAACAAATGGTTCAAATACTAAATAAATAATAAGAAAATCAAATAGTAATAAAATGAATTAACTTTTTGATAATGTATTTTTAATTTAATTTATAAGACTTTTCTCTAATTTTTAATTTGGAAAATATTGAAATTATTCGTTTGACGATTTACTGGAAAACGATGATATTTGGGAAATTTCACAAAATAAAACAATCTGTGTAATTCATTGTTGATTTATGATCGTATCGCATATTAGTACACGATTATATTTTTACTTTAGTTACCCATGGTTCATACTCGAACGAAATATTGCATAGCCGGGTACCGTAAACATTTTATTTAAAAACCATTGTAAAATCAAATCAAAATTCAATTTTTAAATAACGAGTTTATGTCATGGACATTTTGGCGGCTTGAGAAAATTTTTATCATGGTAAAGGTGAACATAATCATTTTGATTTTATTTTTTTATTATATATATATATATATATTATTATAAAAATCAAAGAACACAACACAAATCACTTTCACTTTTCCATTTCCATCCTTGTTTCAATTTCTTGAAGCAAGAAAAAAATGGTAAACATTTCAAAATTCAAACTCAAATCACCTTCTCATCTAAAAATCTCATAACAAAGATTTTTAAACTTGCAGGAACTAGATCTACTATTCCATATCTAGATATTTGTGTTTGATCATGTTTTGGTGAGTTTGACCGTTTGGAGCAGATGTAGGCCAAACTAGGGTCTGTTTTGGTCGGAGCAGGAGGAGGTAAGAGGCTGAATGAAGGGTGGCAGTGGGCTGCACTTGGCAAGGAGCTTCTTTCCTTAAGTTTTCAGCTTCAACGACCATCAATTGCAAAATGCGACCACTGCAGTTGGTCGCAAGTGACCCCAGGTCGTGATATCATAAGATTGACCAAGCTTAACTTTGAGGTGCCCAACGCGTGGAGATTTGAAACATGAAGACGTCGATGTTGTCAGAGTTGTGTTGAGAATTGAAGGAGTTCGTGGTGAAGAAGGGTCTGCCTTGTGGTGCATTTCCATTCACTATTTGTGCATGTACAGGGATCTGGGTGTTTGGGGAAGATGAGACTTTAAATTAATGTGGGTAATTAATAATGTAAATTGAGTTATTAATTGATTTGATAAATTTGTTAGCTCATAAATTTAATATATGTCTCATATGAGTTCCAAATCAAGTGCGGTCAATTGCGTTGTGCTTGTGGTGTTGATTTCTATATTTTGGAATTGGATTAGTGGAGCTTGTCGAATTTTGAACTTAAATCGAATGCTCGTAAGGTTTAGTTCAAAACGAATGCTTCGCCAATAACTAAAATCATTGTGAGTTTAACTCTCACATTAAATTTTATCATACCACATCAATGATGTTTTAAATTTTTATTGATTGTTTAGATATTTGTTAAATTATTTAATTGATTGTTTGGTAGAATTTTCGTTTGAAAAATGGTTATATAAAAATTTGACCGTTATAGACCCATGTGATTATACATATATGCCATAACCATTGTTTTGTAGGAAAAATCCATAGAGAGACCTAAAGGAGGGTTTCCCGCCCATAAATTATTTATTTACATCCATACGCTGTTATTGATGGTTTATCTAAATTAATTTCTGAAATCCATTAATAGTTTAAATGTCGTTATAGCGATTTTCGCTATACAATCGTTATTAAAATTCATCCCCAAAACTCTATCATATGAACTTGAGCTTGTGTTTCCACTAAAAAGAATATTGAGAATTCATTAATCATTTTGTTTCACGATAATTTAAATTTATTATTCTTGTAATTAATTAATTTGAGATTAATTGACCAATTTTAAAAAATGATGATTAAAATTGGTTTTTCTTTAGATTATGTTTACCATTTTTGCTAATGATGTTTTATACTTAATTAATCATTTTAACTAATGATTATTTGAGTTTAATCAGCTAATTAATGATACTTAAAAGTAATAAATAATTTTAAATAATGATATTTGAATTTTATTAAATATTATAATTAATGATTGTTTTGAATTTAACTAATTGTTTTAACAAACAATATTTGGTTTTAGTTAAATCATTCGAATTAACTATGTTTTATAATTCAATAAATCATTTTAACAGATGATGTTTAAATTAATTGTTTTGACTAATGAAATTTGGATTTAAAATTTATGATTATTTTAAACTTAATTAATTGCTTTAATTAATGGAATTTAAAATTACTTATCATTATAATTAATGATGTTTGAGACTTACTACTCATTTAATTAATGACTATTTGAATTTAATAAATCCTTTTAATTAATTGATTTTATAAAGGCAATTAACGTAATTTAACTAATATAATAAAAAATTGCTTTAATAAGAAGGATTTTAAAGTTAATTTACCAATGTTATAAAAGTGTTTGGAAATAGTTATCTATTTTATTATGGATAATGAATTATTTATTTAAAGGGATTTTAAATGTGATTAATTATCTTTTGGGATAATTAATATTGATTTTAAAGTTATAAAAGGGAATTGAAACTCGGTTCTTGCGATTTTAAGTTGGATAATCTTCTAGTAGCTCGGTTTGATGTTGGTCTAGGCTTTGGGGTCATGCGCGTGGAAAAATTATTCTCTTAACGTTTTAACAATCAGGAACTAATTCTACAAGTGTTTTATCAATACAAAAATCAAGCAACATGTTCAGTTCTTTTTAAAAAGTAAAAGTCTAATTCGTTATGGAAATAAATTATTTCCGTAAAGCGAATTACTTATATAGATAATTTTTATTTGTATAATTAGCACTAAACATTGAAAAAGTAAACTTGTCGCTAGTTCAAAAGTTAAGAATAATCGTTGGACATGACTTTGAGGTAACACTACCTTGACTTGCCCGGTATTATTGTTGACCAAGAAAAAGTAAAAGTTTGAATTGAACGAGTGGTGATAAGTATACAAGACTTAGTTTCCATATGCGGTCGTTTTGTATCGTCAATAGTTGTTATCTTAGTTGTCGGTTACTTTAGCTACATTATTATCATCATTCTATGAGGATTTATTGCTCCATTGAGCATTGCTATCCTTTATCGAAAGTGAGTAAACCAAAAGCACGAGTGGAAGCTAAGTTATGTGGTGTTGCTTCCATTGTGGTATTTTCACATCTCATATAGATTGGATTCGGTTATGCACTTAGATGTGAAAATATTCGGATACTCGGTAAGGTCTAATGGGGTCCGAATTGGTATTGTCCGAGAAGTGTCATAGAGTAAATGAGCTTCTTAAAAGTATATTACTAGAGATTTACTTCAAGAGGGGGGTGCACCTTCTTAGTCATTTGTTGGAAAATTTTCTTTCCTTATTTGATTCGAAAACCCTGAATCTATTTTAGCTTTAAAATGCCACTCTCCTCACCATGACATTGAAGTGTTAGTTTAGTCCATTCTATCAAGTTGGAAAGTTATCTTATTTAGTCCATGCTATCAAGTTTGGATCGTTACCTTATTTAGTTCATTCTATCAAGTTGGATTGTTTTCTTTATTCTACCCATTCTGTCCAATTTGAATTTTACTCGGTTTATTTCCATTCTTTCAAGTCTGGTTTAATATTATTTATGCTCATTCATATCTAGATTTATTCCCCGATATTTATTCTACTCTTGCCTGTACGGATCTTATTCTTATGAGGTAAAATCCCATTCTACGTTAGCGGCGTGGTCTCATAGAAGTTTTATATATCTTCCCCATTATTCGAGTTATCTCACACTGGTATGTCTAGACATATCCTGGTGTTATTTATAATGCTCGGGTTAGACCAAATATTTTCTCAAGTTGTCTTTAAGGTTTTGGAGATCATGGAGGGAAGATGAAAATTCATCTATCGTAGTATTTTATTATCCGATGTTTTACATAATATACCTATCGGCATTTGTAAGGTCAGGATTTTATAACTATCAAGCTGATAAGGTTTATTTTTAACTCTGATATACTTTGTATTTTGAAGTAACAGCTTCTACTGTCCTTGTTATATTATATGTTGTCAATTCTGCTGTGAGATTCTGTTTTTTATTCTCCGTTATTTTTTATTTATCCTAACAATCTTCCCTTTCGTCAATTGAATGCGTGACATTGGAACATAGTGCTAGTGTTCGGTGTCGACTTTTGATGGTCAAAATGGTCGATCTTTACATTTGGTATCAGAGTGCAAGGTTAATGAGAACCTTAGCTTTGGTAGGGTTTGGCTTATTAGAGATAGGGTAAGTCATACCCTAAATTGTATTTGAGAGTATTATATATATATATATATATAAGAGAGCAAATTGGTTAATGTTATAAAAATGTGTAATGTTAAATTGTTTATTGAGTTTTTATGAACTCTGGTCGAGATGTCGGACGCTACGGTATCGATAGGGATTTCTAAACACTTGACCCAGGCCAGCGGACATAGTATTGAAATTTTTGAAAATTTGGCAAATTAAATATTTTTCTAGGATTATATTTTATATATGTAAAGGAATGATATTTATTTACTCTAGTTGACGTTTTGTAGGAATCAGAATACCAAAGGACGATCTCTATGTCATTTTGATTCTAGAGTTTCATCATAATTTATTTGGAGGAATCCTCTCCTTATCAATTTGATTTTAATCTTTGATTTTTCTCGTCTGAGAAATTTGAAAATAAATTTTTGAATTGGAAAACCCGGGTATTTAGACCTAAATTTACCATTTGAAATAACTGGATACATACCATCTATTACAAAATATTCTCTGTATTTTGCTGCATATGATTGAGATAAGGTTTTGATTGCATGTTGGATTATATTAAACTAATTTTGCATGTAAATTTACATCACATTGCTTTTATTAGCCCGATTTTTTTTCTTTTAGATTATGTGAATACAGGTACGCATGAGATTGCTATTTGATTCTTGTGCACCTACGTTCATAGAGACATAATAAATTACTTTCCAAAATACAAATCAAATGCAAAAAGGTATGTAATAAATTTAGAAAAATTAAATTGGTTGATGATTTTATGCCCTAGATATGGGATGCTACTAGGCTTTTGTTTTCTTTGATTGGTTTATTGTCCGTGTAGTTGTACCGATCGAGCCGGGCATAGGAGATGCTGGAGAAATTTTTCAAAAATTTAAGGGTTAGAATATTTTTAAGATGTAATGACCTGCTATTTTGAATCGTTCAAATCGATAATCGTCCACTCATGTCCGAAATGAATTGCTTAAAATAATAGATTGTTAATTTATTTGGAAAAACTTAGCATATACAGTAATTAAATCAATAACAGAATCACAAACACATAGTAATTTGAAAATAAGTAGTGGAAATAGATAAATTGTAGCTCATGAAGTTACTATATAAACATTAGAATTTAAAGTAAAATAACATAGACATCTGATACATAGAAGTTACTAATACCAATGCAAATGCTAAGTTAGAACAAAACAATTGGAATAAACTGAAGTAACTGGAAAGCTGAATAGGTAGAGACAGATCTTCAAGCAAAGCTCCAAACTCCGAAGGTAAGTCTCGAATGCTATGGCACTCAGTCTGACCCGAGCATAAAGCAAAACACAAAACACTTGAGTCAGGATTAATATTCTTATACAAATGCGTTCAACTCAAGTGAAATGTCAATTGAAATACAAAATAACTTAATGGATGTTTGGGATTCCCATCCTTTAAGGATCGGTTAAACTATCTACATACATAGTACAATACGCTACATAAATAATGTCTATAATAAAGTAAACTATTAAAATAGCGTTAAGGCGTTACCCATATCCCCCTTAACACATTTCATATATTCCCATAGTCTGTACAGTACCGTAAGCTCCACCAAACCGGTGGTTTACCTAGAGGGCACTCTATAGGTACAGTACAAAACAAACTCGTAGAAGGCACGATAAGGCATGTGACAAGGCATGCGAGGCAATGCCAGGATAGGATTCTACCACTTTGCAGAGTCGGACTGGTGGTAACGCATAGCAGCTACTACCGCCCATCTCGAAACACACTCCCAAATCAAAGGTGCACCCTATCAAATCACAAAGTAATAGAATGGAACCGAAGAAATGTGCCCGATAGGGGTGCGACTCCACTTGGCCCGGCGTGGCTTCTGTTTTAGTCACATCAAGCTGACTCACGGGAATTAGGGCTACGTTAATACGTCATACAGAATCATCGCCAAACCATCCTACTTCGTTCTGGAATCTCCACCACGTACACAGTTGTGAAAGTGGTTATCGATATTGGCAGAGAGTATGACAATATCCGATCCTGGTCTCTTTAACAACCAAATGCTTATTTCACACTGTGGTCATTTTATATTTCAAACAGTTCATAATTCATTTCAAAATATCATATTCATTTCAAAATCAAATCACTTTCGAAATCATATCAGGTTTGAAATCATATTTACTTTCGAAATTATTTTCATTTCCAAAATTATATTTACTTTTGAAATCATATTCATTTCCAGAATCATAATCATAAAATACTTTAAACCATCAAAATATTCAAATTTAAATCCATTAAATCTAAATCATAACTGTTCCAACCAAACGGTTTAAATATTGAAACTAGTTTATATATATTGAAATAGTCATAAAATAAAAATAGTTTATAAATATAAAAATAGGTTATAGATTAAAATAGTTTATATATTAAAAATAGCTTATAGATTAAAATAGTATATATATTAAAATAGTTTCAAATTAGAATTCTTCCTTCCAATTTCACAAATCTGTTCAATTTCTCACTAAACCATTCTCCATTTATATCGATTTCAAATCTAAGTTGAACTTCAAATTTAAACTACTTACAATTCAATAAGTTTCACAGTTTAAATTTTCAAACTATTTACAATAACTCAATTTGATAGATTTCATTTACATTTCAAAATTCAACTTTAATTTTATTAAATTTGAAAATATTCGCTTAATCATTTTTAATAACATTTAAATAAAATCTCAAATCACAAATTTAATCAAAATTTAAATATTCAACTTCAATTTATTAAATTTTGAACATACCCATTTAATCACCCTTAATTAAAATCCTGTTATCAAATTATAAAATCATGACTTTAAAATCTCAGATCCATAAATTTTCAAATCAATTTTGTTTAATTTAAATTCTTAAATAAATTAAATGACATAACAACTTAAATTCTTTTTCCCCACTTTATTAAATAAAGTGGTTACAAAAATCTAATTTAAAATATTAACATAAATTTAAATAAATACTTAAAACATATTTTACATACATATATTAGTTAAATTAAATTCTCACTAAATATTATTATATTAATTATTATTAAATTGAATATTATTATTAAATCTATAAAAACTAATAGAATTATAAGTAAAATCTTAAAATTTACATTTTCACAACTTAACTTCAAATATTAAAATTTCTAAAACATATAATTTAAAATCTAAATTTTTACACATATTAAAATGAAAATCTTTATATTATATTTTAAAACAAAATTCATATATTTCCTTTCAAACTTAGAAAATCATTTTTAAAAATAAACCAATGGTGTCCGTATATAATTTTCTATCCTATGGTCAAGTGATAGGGATATTTATCATTTCAACCCACAATCCCAAAATTTTCGAATTCAATAAAAATCACTTGGGTTTATCATTTCAACCCATAACGATTTTTCCCTAATCTATAATGTTCGGGTATGTATCATTTCAACCCATAGGAAATTTTAAACTAACATGGAACTTGCAGAGTAAGAACAAATAGGATAATAATATAACATATAAACAACAAGCATATATCGTCAGTAACACATTTAAATATAATATATATAACAGGTTATGGTGTCATATGTCACAGGTAAACAATTGCAGGTAACATCATATCGTATTTAACAATTAAATAAGTAACAATTCAAATTTAACAACACATTTCAATGATCATTTCATGTGAATTAAATTTACTACATATAAGAATGTTAATCGTGAGTGATTGCTCAGCTTTCGGGGCTATGGAGACAATGATGGCGAAGAAAGTGACACAGACATGCACATGGATACAGACACGACACTCGAATGTGGATCTAAACAGCGACAAAGATAGAAATTTGAATCGATGGAAAAAAGTCAAAGCTAGCTTGAACAATGATATATATATATATATTAATTTCTATTCGAAAATCAATATTTGTTTTAAAACACGTATTTAAAATGAAAAATCTTTATATATATTTTATTCAAACACATACAAAATAAAAATCTTTATGTATATTATATTGCAAAATCATTTAACAATATATATATTCTAAAATTATTACAAAACCCAATTTTAAAGATATTAACATAATTTAAGTAATTACTTTAAACATATTATATACATACACTCATACTTCAACATGTATACTTTAAGCTACTATATACATATATATACACACACACACTCACATACATACATATATACATACATACATATGCAGATGGTGCTGCAGCATATAGGTGACATATGATATACAAATATATATATATATATATAAACCTGTTATATATATATCTAAACAAAGGAAGACTGTAAGGAGTATCTTAGGAAAAACAAGTAAACTTATATATATATATATATCATTATAAAAATTTTTTTTTTTATAAACAGTAGAGGGCATAATAATTTATACTGATAACAATCAGAGTACTAATTCGAGTGCTACTAATATTACTACTAGTAATACCAGTGATGAAGAAGACGAGGTGGCTTTGATACGTTACTCACAACAATCGGATTTTCGCCGTGGTATAATCAAAGGATCTATGCGTGCTCAAAGACGTAAAACAATTATCAAACAAGAGTAGGTGTCGTAAAGCAAAATATGGGTGAGCAATGTACATGATTTACTTGAACATATTTATCGTATATATTTATATACACGGTACATAAAAAGAGCAAGGTGCTTGGAATGAGATAGCTTGGCTATGGTGGAGATTGGAGTTATGTGCTTGCGCCAGAGAGAGATAGGTGGCGGAAGCTTGTAACTGGTTGCGGGTTGAGCAACAGGGAGGGCGGTGATGGTTGCTATGTCGGAGCAGGGGTTGGGTTTTCCTACATGCTGGCAGTCAGGGATGGCCAAGGCGGGTTTGTGGAAAAAGGTGGATAAGAGGGCAAGCGGCTACAAGATACACGTGCATATATATATATATATACACACACACACACACACACACACACACACACACACATACATACATACATACATACATATATACATACATACATACATACATACATACATACATATATATAGTTCTCTCACTTTTTTCTTTATAGAGAAGGCTTTTGGTGGTCGGTACAAAGGAAGGTAGCTGACTGGACTGAGGAAGTGGATGGGCCGGGATGCGTGGAGATGGGCTATAGTGCACAAGCAAGGTTAGGGAAGTACTGTCGCGTATATGGGTTGTCATGTAGAGTGGTTGAGGAAGGTGGAGGGTATGACAAGGTGATGGGAGGTGGACTGCATGCCTTTGGTTGTCGGGTGGGTAAAGGTATGGGGTTGGCAAAGGCTAAAGTTATTGATGCGGAGGCCAGATGGCGTAGGGTGGTAGAGGAAGAGATGGACGTGGATAACGTGGTTGGAGCGTTGGATCCGGTGGATATTTAGGGAGAGGGTGGATGGGGTTGGAGCAATGTTGCGAGGTGGTGAAGTTTGGTGCGTGAAAAAATATGGAGGGAGGAAGAAGCAGTTCGGAAAAGAAGGGAGTGGTGGGTTTTGCGAGCCCAAAGTGGGAGGAGTAGGTCACGGCCCAAAAGAATGCATGCAAACATATAATATTTTATATTTTCTCTTTTCTTTCTCTAACATACACAGAAAAGAACAGAGAGATAGAAAGAAGAGAACTAATAGCAGGGGAAGCGAACCAAAAATAAAATAAAACAGTGGGATGGCCAAAAGTCAATAATTAAATTCTGAAAATATTAATGGCTACTGACCAATGGTTGTCTCGGGAAGCAAACGAAAGTAAGAAGAATCCAAAAGGCCCATAACTGAAAATATTAATGGCTACTGACCAATGGTTGTCTCGTTAGGTTTAGTTTAAACCGAATGCTTCACCATGAAATCAATGTGAGTTTAACTCTCACACTAAATTTTATTGTACCATATTAATGATGTTTTAAATTTTTATTGATTGTTTGGAGGTTAAATAAACTATTTGATTGATTGTTTGGTTGAATTTCCATTTGTAAAATGGATATATATAAATTTGATCCTTATAGACATGTGTGATTATACATATATTAGCCGTAACCATTATTTTGCAGAAAAAATCTAAAGAGATACCAAAAGGGGGTTTCTTGCCCATAAATTATTTATTTACATCCATATGATGTTATTGATGGTTTGTTTAAAATTAATTTTTGATATTCCATTTAATAGTTTAAATGCCGTTATAGCGATTTTCGCTATATCGTCGTATTTTAAATTTCATACCCAAAACCTTATCGTATGAACTTGAGATTGTGTTTCCACTAAAAAGAATATTGAGAATTACTTAGTCATTTTGATTAATGATAATTTAAATTCATTAATCTTTTAAATTAATTAATTTGAGATTAATTAACCAATTTAAAAAAATATGATTAAAATTGTTTAACTTATTGAATTTATCATTTTTGCTAATGATGTTTTATAATTAATTAATAGTTTTTACCAATGATTATTTGAGTTTAATCTATCAATTAATTATTTTAAATAAATGATAATGGATTTTAATTAATTAATTAATTAATTATTTTAATTTATGATAATTGGAACTAATAATCATTTTAATTAATGATATTTAAAAGTAATAAATCATTTTAAATAATGATATTTGAATTTTATTAATTATTTTAATTAATGATTATTTTGAATTTAACTAATTGTTTTAACTAACGAAATTTGGATTTTAGTTAAATCATTCGAATTAATGATGTTTTATAATTAAATAAATAATTTTAACAAATATTGTTTTGATTAATTGTTTTGACTAATGAAGTTTGGATTTAATTAATACGATTAATTTATGATTATTTTTAACTTAATTAATTGTTTTAATTAATGGAATTTAAAATTACTTATCATTTTAATTAATGATGTTTGAGATTAATTATTCATTTAATTAATGACTATTTGAATTTAATAAATCCTTTTAGTTAATTGATTTAATAAAGGTGATTAAAGTAAATTAACTAATATAATAAAAAATTGCTTTAATAAACTGATTTAATGAAGACTTAAAAGTTAATTTACCAATGTTATAAAAGTGTTTGGAAATAATTATCTATTTTATTATAGATAATGAATTGTTTATTTAAATGGATTTTAAATGTGATTAATTATCTTTCAGGATAATTAATATTGTTTTTAAAGTTATAAAAATGAATAGGAACTCAATTATTAGGATGCTAAGTTGGATAATCTTCTGGGTGTTCGGTCTGATGTTGGTTTAGGGATTCGGGGTTGCGCACTCAGAAAAATTATTCTCTTAACGTTTTAACAATCAGAAACTAATTCTAAAAGTGTTTTACCAATACAGAAATCAAGCAACATGTTCGGTACGTTTTTAAAAGTAAAACTCTAATTCGTTTATGGAAATAAATTATTTCCGTAAAGTGAATTATTATATGGAAATGATTTATTTGTATAATTAGCACTAAACATCGAAAAAGTAAGCTAGTCGCTATTTCAAAAGTTAAGAATAATCGTTGGACATAACTTTGAGGCAACACTACCTTGACTTGACCGGTATTATTGTTAATAAAGAAAAAGTACAAGTTTGAATTCAACGAGTGGTGATAAGTATACAAGACTTAGTTTCCATGTATCATCGTTTTAAATCCTTGATAGTTGTTATCCCAGCTGTCGGTTACTTTAACAACTTTATCATCGTCATTCTAGGATGATTTATTGCTCCATTGATCATTGCTATCCTTTGTCGAAAATGACTAAACAAAAAAGCACGAGAGGAAGCCAAGCTATGTGGGGTTGCTCCTATTAGGGTATTTTCACTTCTCATTTATTTTGGATTCGGTTATGCACTTAGATGTGAAAATATTCGGATACTCGGTAAGGTCTAGCGGGGTCCGACTTGGTATTGTCCGAGAAGTGCTACAAGTAAATGAGCTTTTCAAAAATATATTACTAGAGGTATACTTCAAAGGGAGTGCACCTTCCTAGTCATTTGTTGAAAAAATTTCTTTTTGATTCATAAACACTTAACCTATTTTAGCTTTAAATTGCCACGAGTAGAGTCATCTTGTCACCATGGCATTTAAGTGTTTATTTAGTCCATTCTATCAAGTTGGACTGTTATCTTATTTAGTCCATTCTGCCAGGTTTGGATTTTTACCTTATTTAGTTCATTCTATCAAGTTGGACTGTTTTCTTTATTCTATTCATTCTGTGCAGTTCGGATTTTACTTGGTTTGGTTTCATTCTTTCTAGCCTGGTTTAATATTATGTATGCTCATTCATATTTGGATTTATTCCCCGATATTTATTTCTGCTCTTGTGTCTATGGATGTTATTCTTGTGAGGTAAAAACACATTCCACAATAGCGGCGTAGTCTCACAGAAGTTCTATATACGTTCCCCATTATTCGAGTTATCTCGCGCTGGTATATCCAGACTGATCCCGGTGTTATTTGTAATGCTTAGGTCAGACTGAGTATTTTCCCAGGTTGTCTTTATGGTTTTGGAGATCATGGAGGGAAGAAGAAGATTCATCTATTGTAGTATTTTATTTTCCGCTGTATTACATAGTATACCTATCAGCATTTGTAAGGTCGGGATTTTATAATTGTCAAGTTGATATGGTATATTTCTATCTTTGATATACTTTGTATTTTGAAGTGGCGGTTTCTATTGCCCTTGTTATATTGTCAATTGCACTATGAGATTCTATTTATTCGTTCTCTGTTCTTTTTTCTATTTTCCTTAACAATCTTCCCTTTCGTCGATTGGATGTGCAACATTGGAACACAGTGGTAATGTTCGGTGTCGACTTTCGACGGTCAAAATGGCGGGTCATTACACCTCGCATGCACGAATCTCCAATGACACGAAGCTATGGGCCTCCTTTTCGCGGATCATCTTCGCTTACGAACTACTCTCGACGAACCGCACTCACTTGACCCCATGACGAAAAGACATCATCTACCCATCAATACGTGACCTGTTCCATCCTCACATCGAAGAACTGTGCACGCACGACTATTGTCAACACCGATCCCTTCATAAATTCGTGCATAGGTGATAAACTCCTCCACGAGTTCAAATACGGGCTTCGATTCGCCAATTATGACCATACGATGCAAAAAATCCAACCCTAATTCACGCCTACCAAATAACATCGGCCAAAACATAATCGCACGTAATATGAAGGTATAAAACTAATGATAGTCATCGTACGAGCCCCTAGAACAAGTTTTATGGTTTTAGAATGAGCATGGGATTTTTAACTTGAATTTGGAGTTGAATTCAAAAGGGAAAAATAAATTCTCATTCTCTGGTAAGTTTAAATAGAGAGCAAGGAGTACGGGCTTGCACAGTAGGGTTATGGCCATGGGTATAGGTTGAGTTGATTGGGTATGGCGTTGAAACATGTATATATCTTACTATTTTAATTTTAAAATATTCAACAAAACACGCCTGAAAATTTTGAACTCCATACGAGACTTGCCGCCTAACGTTCTATATGTTATACCACTATTTCAAATGCAGTGGAACTTGTCCCGAACCATAATTTGATCATATGTAGAAGATAGATTTTTAAACCATACTGTAATATTAAATTTTCGATATTAATTTCAACGCATTTCGAACTTGCACAATCAAACGATACGTCTGATCATCATGAAATCTGATGACATATTATAATTAACTATTACGGATCTAATAAAATTAGTTTCGTCGAAATCCAAGACAGTACCTCAGAATGACTATTTCACAAATTTAAATATTTAAATGTCGATATTTGTTTGGTCTTTTACATTCATAAATAAATTTACAAATTGAATTCAGCAATATTATTTGTTAATTAAATAAAGTTGAATAAAATTATTAAAACCATTTAATTATCATTTTATTCGCAATTCAAATATTTAATTATTCCTTATATTTGAATTATAAATTATTATTTTATATTATTAAATTGTTTAAATATTCAAAAAAATTAAACATTTAAAATCAAATAATCAGGATTTTGGATTGTTACGTTCTCCCCCTAAATGAATTTCTTTCTCGAAATTCCTAAAGAAGAGAATGTTTTCAAGCCCTCAAGTTTAAAACTATAAATTAAAATGAGTTGTTAAACTTATTTTCAAAACAATTAGTTTAAATAGGTTCTAAAATTTCCAAGTCGTTTAAATTCATATACCTATACCAACTAATTATTTTTTATTCATTTATTCCATAATATAACCCAAAAAAAAATCAAATTTTAGTTATAAAAAAAATTTCCTAAAATTCTTAAAGATTTCTAAATCTTAAATTTTCGAAAAATTTATTTTGGCGTCGCCTTCGCGCGGCTTGATCGATACAACTACAAATCACCTCTATGGGCACCAAACCAATCAAAGAAAACAAAAACCAAGTGTCCTTCACTATATGGGGTATAAAATCATCAACCAATTAAATTTTTCTAAATTTATTACGTACCATTTTGCGTTTGATTTATATTTTAGCAAGTAATCCATTATCTCTGTACGAATGTAGATACGCAAGAACTTAAAACCTATACTTACATAATCTAAAAGGCAATCAGGTTGAAAAAAGCAATATGATGTAAGTCTATATGAAAAAACTAGTATGATTTAAATCCACATGCAACCAACAATCATATCACAATCATATACGACAAAATATAGAGAATATTCTATAATAGATGATATGCATCTAATTATTTCAAATGATAATTTAGATCTAAGTACACAGGTTTTCATTTCAAAATTTTATTTTTCAAATTTCACAGACAAGAAAATCAATGATCAAAAATCAAAATGATAAGAAGGGAACTCCTCCTAATAAAGTGTGATGAAACTCTAGAATCAAAACAACATGGAGCGTCCAATGGTATTCTAGTTCCTCCAAAAAACATCAACTAGGGTGAATAAGTATCATTCATTTCCCAAATTCTTTCATAAATCTCTTTTTCAGAATCACCGGGATTTAGGTCCATATAACAATAATTCAAAATCCTTTGTCTATATATTTAAACTTTATAAACAATGGTATATGCAATCACATAACCAATCAAGTCAATCAAATTCTGAGAGGAATAAACAAGCGCTAACCGTCAATCAAATTCAAATAGGGAAAACCTATCACTTAATATAGTTTCAAAACATCAAATGACTATCAAACAAATCTTAACTTAGGTTCAAAACTTCCTTAATTGTCCAAAAATATAGATAATCATCTAGGCATATTGTTTTGCCCATCAGCCTTTGTTTATTGCTTAGAAGATTATCCAAACTCACTTGGACAAAATGAGAAATTATACTCCTAATTTTATTAGTTTCTTAATTACAAATTTATTTATTTTTTATTTTTATTTAAATTTCCTGTTAGTATTTTATTCAATACTAAATTTATTTATAAATCATTCATAAATCTTTCAATTAAGTTTAGAAATATTTTATAAAATCATTTCTTTATAAAACATCAAATAATAACTTATTGCACTTTATTTACTTGTATAATACTCTTCTATATCCTAAGATTTCGTACAAAATTTACTTTAATCTTTTCAAAAAACTAGATGGAGATCAAATCAAATTATGGTTTCTTAATACTGAGTCAATCTATTAACCCTTATAACTTAGAGGTTTAAAACTAATAATATTTAGGGGTTGACTCATTCAACAAACAGTTTACGCTTCTCAAATGTGACGACCCAACTTCCAAACTCCAGGAAGTCGCATCGCTAAGAAGAAAGAAAGGGATAGAAAAGAGAAAAGAAAGGAAAGAAAGAACAGACAACATCAGAATCTCACAGCGGAATCGAATAAATTATAATATATCACATAATAATTTACATAGTATCATATACATCAGAGTTAAACAGCTAATACAACACAAACTAGACAGTTATAAACATCTGTCTAGCAATTTCAATTCAAGTACATCAGAGAGAACAGATACAACTCAACACAGCGGAACCACTGCATATATCTACACGCTGAAGCCTCCTGCTCCATTATCTCCTCCAGAACTCGTCAAAGCAATCCTGAAACACTTGACTACTCATACGTAATATGAGTACCCAGTAGTTTAATAAAACAGAAAATAAACACTCAGGTCAGACAGGGGTCTGGTGTGAGTAAACGGGGATAAAAGTTGCTTAACTTTAGAAAATCCTTTGAAAACAAAAGGTATCACGTAAGATTTCCCACACATAAATATGGAAAAGCTTTTACCTTACGCTAACCAAAACATTTTGATAGGAAATCCAGTGATATTATAATAGTGTCTAGGGTTTTCAAATAAATTAGAAATAGCCGAAATTGTTACATGATTAAATTCCAGCCACTAGCCACAAAAGTGGGTAATACAATCAAAACCGTAGGGTCTCGTAGGAAGAATGGGTTTCAATCAATGGCAGGGCTACTGGGGTACCGCCTGTCACAGTACGTGGTCTAGATCAACATACCGAGGAGTACCCCCGCTCCCCTGCAACATAAAGCCGGAACCATTCCTTACTGAACAGTTCCGAACAAGACCACCCCGCAGATTGGTCGTCACCAACTGCCACACAGCCGAATATTAAGGGACCTCTAGACAGGGATAAATCTTGCTCTCCAGTGGGGGCTACCCACGAAGCTTTGCTGCACCTCCCCTATTTTAGCCATTCCCGGTTGATGAGGCTTGAGGTTACGATTACCTTTATACGACATATCAATCTTAGAATGCTCATCGTCCACCCGACGATGTTCTGAAAGCATTCAATCCATACAAGTTCGTTCCGGGTTCGAACGAAACCGAAGGAATTATCTCGTTACACTTGTATTGGAATCACCCTCAGAGTTAACGACGATAACCCTTGCACTCTAAATCACCATCTTGAATCTGTAAGCACTATTCCGTCAACTCATTATGGAATCACCCACAGAGTTATACTGACGTATAGCCCTTACACCTCGAGTCTTCACTTGCTCCACTTGGATTAACGACCTAACGTTTAATTGGAATCGATGTGGTTTTCGGAATTCCAAATATGGAAACCTGATCCCGGTCTCACCGAAACCAAACGCCATCTTAATGTCCAAGTTGTACTTAAGGGTTTTAATCAATTATCTCATTTTATTATTATCTAATTCACATAGATAGATAAACTACATCTAACAATAGATAATCACATTCATATCATAAACAGATAATCTGTATCATCACAAACAGATAACCATCACAAACAGATAATCATCACAACCAAATAATCCATCACAAACCATCATACTTAAACCAAGCATTCATATCATACAGATACGACTCATCTCATTACTGAGATCACAACCATTCAATCAATAACATCCATAAGCAATGATTTATTAACCATCAATTATAATTAATTTACAATGAATTAAATTAATTACAACTATCTCTAATTAATTTAAATTAAATTAAATTAATTACCATATTTAAATCCTGCTTAACATCCATTAATTAATTAATCCAGTTAATTAATTCACTTCCTAAGTATTCAACTTGATTAAACACTTTGATTAATCATTTACTAATTACAATAAGTAATTAATCTTTAATTAAAATTAATTAACCTTAATCATAAGTAATCAACATTTAATTACTCATTTATTAATTAACTATAATTAATTATATTTGTCCTTAATTAATTACAATTAATTAATCACTTAATTAATTATTACTTAATCAAACAATCCTTAATTACATCATTAATTATAATAATTAATGATCTTTAATATTTAAATAAATTATTTAATTAAAATTAATTACATTTAGTAATTAATCTAATTATTAATCACCTTGATTAATAATTCAATTAAGTAATTAACTATCTTTAATTACTTATTTATAAATTAATTATCCAATAATTAATTATCTTTATTAATTAATTCCTTAATTAATTACAAAAGTAATTATCCAAATTACTTTATTAAAATAAATCACCTTTCACTAATTACATTCTAATAATTAACATTATTACTTCACAAAGTAATCCTGCTTCACTAATTACATTAAGTAATTACACTCATTAAATCATTAAATGATTTACTTAAATTAATTAAAATAAATTAATTTACTCAAATAAATCACATATCAAAATTAATTACAATAACTAATTAATTCCTTAATTACTTTTATTAATTATACTTAACAAATTACAATTGATTATATTCAATTAATAAATCTAGTTAATTATCAAAATTAATTACATTAATTAATTACTTAATTATCCTTAGATAATTATTATTATTAATTAACAACATCTTCCTTAATTACTTACTTAAAGAAATTTATTTTAGATTAATTATCAATAAATCATCTCTAATTAAAAATTAATCTAAACCATTATTTAAAACCAAATAATTAAGTAAATTCTTAATTATCTTAATTATTTTCAAAATAATTTATTTACTTATCAAATGACTTCATTTACATTCAAAATATATTAAAACAATATATTTCTAAAATTAAGTTCAAATTCCAATTCATTTAAAAATTTAAAGATTCAAAATGTTTAATCATTTAAACATTAATCCTAATTAAAATAATTATAAACCTTAAAATAATAATGAATGTCTAAACAACATTCATTACTTAAATATAAAAGAAAGATTTAAAACAAAATTACTTGATAAATTAAGCTTTGAAAATAAATTGATTATTTGAACTTTCAAATTTTAAATTTACACTTCATATTTAAATTCAAATACTAAAGGAAACTAAATTCTTTCAAGTTTAAAACTTATTTGAAATCAAATTCTTTCAAACATTTAAATATGTTCATTTCATTTTTTTATTTTTACAAACTGTTTTGAAACAAAAATCTGGGTTTTAAAAGATAAACCTGAAACTGTTTTAAATATTTAAAACCAAATTTAAATCTTTTTTAAATTTAAGATTTTCATTTTTTAAAACTTTGAATTTCAAACTTTATTTGAATTCAGACTTAACTCCCACTTAAATCAAACTTCAACTTTAAAAAATTTATGAATTTCATGCAATTTCAAGAAAACTGCACACTCTCTGGTTATAAAACCTGTAATCACATTACCCCGAGCAACCCCTTGTTCCACTTCGAGTTTCAAATCCAATTGCTTCGAGTCAAAAGCACAAAAACCCGAGAATTCTTTGAGTAAAAAAAAAAACCTGCACATACCAATTGAGTTCACCTGAGTTTAACCTGTACAGTGCATATGCACCGTCACCTTGGCCAACTCCAGCCACGCTAACCCATTCCTACAAGTCACTTGCCATCCCCTAACATAGATACAATCCCCTAATCTCCACTGCAACCCAAATTTCCAAAATTTCAGGTTGATCAAACAACCTGAAACACAACCACAAACCCTATCAAAACCTGTCAACAGCCCATTAGCTCGCCTCCGACCATCATCGTTGATGCGACCTTGGATCAAGTTTCCTTTACACTCCCTCTACAAATTCCCAAAACCACAAATAACTCGAAGCAACAGAGAGCATGTGAGTAAACAAAGAACTGCAACACTGCATGACTAGGTTTTGAAAACCTGGAAAACCCAATCCATACCACCCGTCTCTCTCTCTCTGATCATCTATCACCAAAATCTCCTCCATTCTCACATCAATACTCCACTAACATGAAGCATCTTAACACCCTAAATCCACTAGCCTATCAGATACTTCTAAAATTTCTTTTCTGTTCAAAACAGAATGCTAATTTCCACGGTCAACTTAAAAAGATGAAATTTGTCTTTAAATTCACGTTTTCAAACATGCATTCCAGTTACAAAACTATTTCATTGATTAATATGTTTGGTATTTGTTTCATTTCAATGATGGTTGGTCCTTGTAGTTACAGAGGCAGCAGATTTTGATTTAATCTAAATTATATTTCATAAATCTCAATCTATTCCAAACAAACATATTTTTGCTTACACAAAAGTTTCTGGCTGAACCCATTCAAGTGATAAAGAATTTTCTACTTAAGAATATCTTAATTTACAAGCAAATTAGATCTGCCGCTACAGGAAATCAACACATATATACATATTCATATATATATACACAAGTCAGTTATTAATATTAAATTATCACACATACTTTTTCTTTCAAATTCATATGCTCAGATATCTCAAACTTTTGTGCATGTGAGGTTGCTTAGTTTATTTCATTTTTAAACAGAAACAGAACAAATTTTCTTAACCAGTTTTTGATTTCTGTGAATAAAAATATATCTTAAGTTCTGTGAATTATGGATGGCACTGTTTTTAAAAGGAAAATCTATTTTTTACAATAAGAAGCTTACTCACCTTTTTTTATGAAGATGCAGAGATCAAATTAGATGCAGATTCATATTCCAGAGATGCAATTTGAAGTTGAAGTTGCTTGTTGTTGATGTATGCATGCAGACCTCCTATTCTTATTGCTCGGAATTGAAGTTGTAATTTGCAGATTTGAAGTTGTTTGTTTTGCAGAAATTGATTTGTATTTGGTTTGCAGATATTGATTTGTAAA
This sequence comes from Allium cepa, assembly GCA_030765085.1. Taxonomy (NCBI): domain Eukaryota; kingdom Viridiplantae; phylum Streptophyta; class Magnoliopsida; order Asparagales; family Amaryllidaceae; genus Allium; species Allium cepa. The sequence continues at coordinate 208,959,531 of CM060928.1, forward strand.
TTTAACATGCATTTTGTTTTGAGTTTTGATTTTTCTCAAATCTGATTTTCAGCTTTCATTTTTGAAGAGAAGGTTTTTAACAAATGCATTGCTATGTTTTATTGTCAATAAAATTAAATTTCAAAAATGAATTAGCTTGCCACTTGATAACTTATTATGTTAAATTTTTACATGTGTTCACTTTATGTTTTAAGATTTTAACACATGTACATTACTAATATAAAAGCAATTCTAAATTTGTAAATGTATTTAAATTTATCTTAAACCATTACTAATTTGTTTTTAGCATGTTTTCAAATGTTTATTAACATTAGCCTTTAAATAATAACATATACACAATTTAAAAGTTTACTTGAAAATTTTAAAATAATATTTTAAAGCTAATTTTCAAAAGAGAAAATTTTCAAAAGAAAAATAATGTTGAATTCATTTATTCAAGAGTTTTCAAATCAAATGTTATATTTTAACAAAAATGAACTAAATCTTATTTCAAAAGAAAAGCAATTTTAAAATAAAACAAAAATTATAAAACAAAATTTAAACTATATTTATTCTTATAAACAAATAAATACTTACTTACATTTCTATGAAAATATAAGAAAGATTTTTAAAAGAAACTTTTGAAAAGATTACAATACTAATTCAAATTAATTTAATCAATTTACAAATTATACAATTATATATAAAATTAGAAAATATCCTTTATTTAATATAAATTAAAATTAAAACCAAATCCTTTATTTACAATGTATAAACATTTATACATTATAAATAAAATATTTTTAAATCAGTTTAGAAAGATGAATTTATTACTTAAATATTTTTAACATTTGAAAAGAATATCATTTAACAAACTAAATAATTATTAATTTTCAAAAGAGAATTTCTGTTTGAATTAATTTATTAAATCAATATTTCACATTTTAAAATAATTATCAATGAAATTATTAAATAATTATTGCCTAAATTTCCGGGACATCGCATTCTTCCCCCCTTAAAAGAATTTCGTCCCCGAAATTTAAAAACAAAGGTAATTTAATAATCCCATGCAGATTTTAAAATTTAAAAAGAGCAAACATATTCCATCAACCAAATACTGGCAACCATAGCAACCAATTCAAACAAACAATTCTAATTATCCAGACAAAATTCTGGATAGAATTCCCTAGAGTTTCCCTGGTATAAACACCGGTACACTCGCCCTACAGAATCTAAACTAGCTACACCCCTCAGATCTAGAGCTCCTACATATCTAGATCTACAAATCTAAACAGAGAACTGGACTACAGACAAGTCCTGATCAACTCCCAAACCTCTCAGAACTACTGATTCTAAAACTAGTGATAAACCATACACGTACTCCCTCAGAGATACGTGAAAACAAAACAAATCCCAATCATCTGAACTGGCAATTCAATCCTGTAGATCGAACACTTAATCCTTAAGAAAAGACAGAAAATTCCAATCTCTTATCCACATATCTCTCATGTCGATCCTAGGCTGCCTTCAACTTCTAGATCAATCAAATTTACCACACAAACTCTATTACACAATCATTAGCAGACTCCAAACATACTACTCCATTCTGAAACAGAACATGTGCACAAACATCCGAGCTTCCAGATTAATACAAATTTCCTGTAGAAATCCTCTGATCCAAGACAAAACTCAAATTCCTAAAGAATCGGGTGTTGCTTCTATCTGGAATAGCTGCTACCATGCTTCCACTGCACAACTCTGATTTGAGAATGCTGTTGATGAACACAAGTATAAACTTGATCAACTTATCTCGGAATATTGTTCATCAAATTCCATAAATCTCAGTGACCTATCCGATTCAGTCACAAACATCACAGCAAAAATTCAACCAGAAAATTGGATCCAATAAATCCTACCAACTTAAACAGATTTCTCTTAAAGAACCTCCTACTAATCTGATTCACCGGTAAAGCTCCAAGAACCAAGTCGAATCAGAACTCAAACTCTCGATGCGGATGCAAATCTTGATTCCTTCGAAGATATCCAGAAAATCAAATCACTTCGATAACTCAAACATCCTCCAGAGATGCTTCAATCCAAACAAAGATCACTCAGAGAACTTCTGAACCATCGCATGTCACTTTTGCGATTCCACTCAGTTCAGATCCCAAGAAAAATCGTTCTCACTTCAAAATCAGAATAGCTAAAGCCTTCAAAAGAAGAAACTAGTGGTCCACCTCTTAACCACTAACATTACTCCCAACTGAGCTTCCAGAAGAAATGGACAAGCTACACCATATGCCCGGACTACTGACAGAAGAATCACAGAGATTTCTGAACCATCGAAGAAACAGGCCACTCACTACTGCTACTCCTGCCAAATCTTCCTTATCCAAAAGCTCATCGAACCTCCAAGCTACACCAACCTCTTCCACAATAGAGCCTTACAAATAGACAGATATCTCTCAGGAAACTCGCTCCCAAACCAAGCTCAAAACACTCTACCAAACTGAGTCTCAAACTCAAATACAGACAGAACTCCTCCCTGAAGTTTCCAAGATGCCATTTCTGGCTTCAGTACTCCTAACTGATCCAAACTCAAGAAAAACCACTCATACGAGTGCTACCAAGCTTACAATCCAAAAATAAATTCCGAATCTTAAAAAGATTTCCTTCAGAGATCGGTGAAATCCTTCACCAACTGCAGAACTACTCAAGATGCCCAATACTGCCCTAGCAGATCACTTCCAACTTCAAACACTCGAACTCCAACCATTGGTAGTTGTGTTACACACACTACTACCCTATCTACCTTTATTACTTATATTGGAAAACCCGAACAGGTAACCCAATCTAATAGGTAGAAATAAACAAATATATATATACATATATATATATATATATATATATATATATTCAAAATTACAAATACGCTCTCTCAAGATAGACACCATTCCAGAGTCTAGGTATTCGCTCAACCTAGAGCTCTGATACCACAATGTGACGACCCAACTTCCAAACTCCAGGAAGTCGCATCGCTAAGAAGAAAGAAAGGGATAGAAAAGAGAAAAGAAAGGAAAGAAAGAACAGACAACATCAGAATCTCACAACGGAATCGAATAAATTATAATATATCACATAATACTTTACATAGTATCATATACATCAGAGTTAAACAGCTAATACAACACAAAATTAGACAGTTATAAACATCTGTCTAGCAATTTCAATTCAAGTACATCAGAGAGAACAGATACAACTCAACACAGCGGAACCACTGCATATATCTACACGTTGAAGCCTCCTGCTCCATTATCTCCTCCAGAACTCGTCAAAGCAATCCTGAAACACTTGACTACTCATACTTAATATGAGTACCCAAGAGTTTAATAAAACAGAAAATAAACACTCAGGTCAGACAGGGGTCTGGTGTGAGTAAACGGGGATAAAAGTTGCTTAACTTTAGAAAATCCTTTGAAAACAAAAGGTATCACGTAAGACTTCCCACACATAAACATGGAAAAGTTTTTACCTTACGCTAACCAAAAAATTTTGATAGGAAATCCAGTGATATTATAATAGTGTCTAGGGTTTTCAAATAAATAAGAAATAGCCGAAATGTTACATGATTAAATTCCAGCTACTAGCCACAAAAGTGGGTAATACAATCAAAACCGTAGGGTCTCGTAGGAAGAATGGGTTTCCATCAATGGCAGGGCTACTGGGGTACCTCCCATCACAGTACGTGGCCTAGATCAACGTAACGAGAATTACGCCCGCTCCCCTGCAACACAAAGCCGGAACCATTCCTTACTGAACAGTTCCGAACAAGACCACCCCGCAGATTGGTCGTCACCAACTGCCACACAGCCGAATATAAAGGGACCTCTAGACAGGGATAAATCTTGCTCTCCAGTGGGGGCTACTCACGAAGCTTTACTGCACCTCCCCTGTTTTAGCCATTCCCGGTTGATGAGGCTTGAGGTTACGATTACCTTTATAGGACATATCAACCTTAGAATGCTCATCGTCCACCTGACAATGTTCTGAAAGCATTCAATCCATACAAGTTCGTTCTGGGTTCGAAAGAAACCGAAGGCATTATCTCGTTACATTCGTATTGGAATCACCGTCAGAGTAAACGACGATAACCCTTGCACTCTAAATCACCATCTCGAATCTATAAGCACTATTCCATCAACTCATTACGGAATCACCCAAAGAGTTATACTAACGTATAGCCCTTACACCTCGAGTCTTCACTTGCTCCACTTGGATTAACGACCTAACGTTTAATTGGAATCGATGTGGTTTTCGGAATTCCAAATATGGAAACCCGATCCCGGTCTCACCAAAACCAAAAGTCATCTTAATGTCCAAGTTGTACTTAAGGGTTTTAATCAATTAACTCATTTTATTATTATCTAATTCACATAGATAGATAAACTACATCTAACAATAGATAATCACATTCATATCATAAACTAATAATCTGTATCATCACAAACAGATAATCATCACAACCAAATAATCCATCACAAACCATCATACTTAAACCAAGCATTCATATCATACAGATACGACTCATCTCATTACTGAGATTACAACCATTCAATCAATAACATCCATAAGCAATGATTTATTAACCATCAATTATAACTAATTTAAAATGAATTAAATTAATTACAACTATCTCTAATTAATTTAAATTAAATTAATTACCATATTTAAATCCTGCTTAACATCCATTAATTAATTAATCCAGTTAATTAATTCACTTCCTAAGTATTCAACTTGATTAAACACTTTGATTAATCATTTACTAATTACAATAAGTAATTAATCTTTAGTTAAAATTAATTAACCTTAATCATAAGTAATCAACATTTAATTACTCATTTATTAATTAACTATAATTAATTATATTTGTCCTTAATTAATTACAATTAATTAATCACTTAATTAATTATTACTTAATCAAACAATCCTTAATTACATCATTAATTATAATAATTAATGATCTTTAATATTTAAATAAATTATTTAATTAAAATTAATTACATTTAGTAATTAATCTAATTATTAATCACCTTGATTAATAATTCAATTAAGTAATTAACTATCTTTAATTACTTATTTATAAATTAATTATCCAATAATTAATTATCTTTATTAATTAATTCCTTAATTAATTACAAAAGTAATTATCCAAATTACTTTATTAAAATAAATCACCTTTCACTAATTACATTCTAATAATTAACATTATTACTTCACAAAGTAATCCTGCTTCACTAATTACATTAAGTAATTACACTCATTAAATCATCAATTGATTTAATTAAATTAATTAAACTAAATTAATTTACTCAAATAAATCATATCAAAATTAATTACAATAAGTAATTAATTCCTTAATTACTTTTATTAATTATACTTAACAAATTACAATTGATTATATTCAATTAATAAATCTAGTTAATTATCAAAATTAATTACATTAATTAATTACTTAATTATCCTTAGATAATTATTATTATTAATTAACAACATCTTCCTTAATTACTTACTTAAAGAAATTTATTTTAGATTAATTATCAATAAATCATCTCTAAATAAAAATTAATATAAACCATTATTTAAAACCAAATAATTAAGTAAATTCTTAATTATCTTAACTATTTTCAAAATAATTTATTTACTTATCAAATGAATTCATTTACATTCAAAATATATTAAAACAATATATTTCTAAAATTAAGTTCAAATTCCAATTCATTTAAAAATTTAAAGATTCAAAATGTTTAATCATTTGAACATTAATCCCAATTAAAATAATTATAAACCTTAAAATAAAAATGAATTTTTAAACAACATTCATTACTTAAATATAAAAGAAAGATTTAAAACAAAATTACTTGATAAATTAAGCTTTGAAAATAAATTGATTATTTGAACTTTCAAATTTTAAATTTACACTTCAATTTAAATTCAAATACTAAAGGAAACTAAATTCTTTCAAGTTTAAAACTTATTTGAAATCAAATTCTTTCAAACATTTAAATATGTTCATTTCATTTTTTTTATTTTTACAAACTGTTTTGAAACAAAAATCTGGGTTTTAAAAGATAAACCTGAAACTGTTTTAAATATTGATTTAAAACAAATTTAAATCTTGTTTAAATTTAAGATTTTCATTTTTAAAAACTTTGAATTTCAAACTTTATTTGAATTCAGACTTAACTCCCACTTAAATCAAACTTCAACTTTAAAAAAATTATGAATTTCATGCAATTTCAAGAAAACTGCACACTCTCAGGTTATAAAACCTGTAATCACATTACCCCGAGCAGCCCCTTATTCCACTTAGAGTTTCAAATCCAATTGTTTCGAGTCAAAATCACAAAAACCCGAGAATTCTTTGAGTCAAAAAAAAACCTACACATACCAATTGAGTTCACCTAAGTTCAACCTGTACAGTGCATATGCACCGTCACCTTGGCCAACTCCAGCCACGCTAACCCATTCCTACAAGTCACTTACCATCCCCTAACATAGATACAATCCCCTAATCTCCACTGCAACTCAAATTTCCAAAATTTCAGGTTGATCAAACAACCTGAAACACAACCACAAACCCTATCAAAACCTGTCAACATCCCATTAGCTCGCCTCCGACCATCATCATTGACGAGACCTTGGATCAAGCTTCCTTTACACTCCCTCTACAAATTCCCAAAACCTCAAATAACTTGAAGCAACAGAGAGCATGTGAGTAAACAAAGAACTGCAACACTGCATGACTAGGTTTTGAAAACCTGGAAAACCCAATCCATACCACCGGTCTCTCTCTCTCTGATCATCTATCACCAAAATCTCCTTCATTCTCACATCAATACTCCACTAACATGAAGCATCTTAACACCCTAAATCCACTAGCCTATTAGATACTTCTAAAATTTCTTTTCTGTTCAAAACAGAATGCTAATTTCCACGGTCAACTTAAAAAGATGAAATTTGTTTTTAAATTCACGTTTTCAAACATGCATTCCAGTTACAAAACTATTTCATTGATTAATATGTTTGGTATTTGTTTCATTTCAATGATGGTTGGTCCTTGTAGTTACAGAGGCAGCAGATTTTGATTTGATCTAAATTATATTTCATAAATCTCAATCTATTCCAAACAAACATATTTTTGCTTACACAAAAGTTTCTAGCAGAAACCATTCAAGTGATAAAGAATTTTCTACTTAAGAATATCTTAATTTGCAAGCAAATTAGATCTGCAGCAACAGGAAATCAACACATATATACATATTCATATATATATACACAAGTCAGTTATTAATATCAAATTATCACACATACTTTTTCTTTCAAATTCATATGCTCAGATATCTCAAAATTTTGTGCATGTGAGGTTGCTTAGTTTATTTCATTTTTAAACAGAAACAGAACAAATTTTCTTAACCAGTTTTTGATTTCTATGAATAAAAAAAAATCTTAAGTTCTATGAATTATGGATGGCACTGTTTTTAAAAGGAAAATCTGTTTTTTTACAATAAGAAGCTTACTCACCTTTTTTTATGAAGATGCAGAGATCAAATTAGATGCAGATTCATATTCCAGAGATGCAATTTGAAGTTGAAGTTGCTTGTTGTTGATGTATGCATGTAGACCTCCTATTCTCATTGCTCAGATTTGAAGTTGTAATTTGCAGATTTGAAGTTGTTTGTTTTGCAGAAATTGATTTGTATTTGGTTTGCAGATATTGATTTGCAGATTTAACATGCATTTTGTTTTGAGTTTTGATTTTGCTCAAATCTGATTTTCAGGTTTCATTTTTGAAGAGAAGGTTTTTAACAAATGCATTGCTATGTTTTATTGTCAATAAAATTAAATTTCAAAAATGAATTAGCTTGCCACTTGTTAACTTATTATGTTAAATTTTTACAAGTGTTCACTTTATGTTTTAAGATTTTATCACATGTACACTACTAATATAAAAGCAATTCTAAATTTGTAAATGTATTTAAATTTATCTTAAACCATTACTAATTTGTTTTTAGCATGTTTTCAAATGTTTATTAACATTAGCCTTTAAATAATAACATATGCACAATTTAAAAGTTTACTTGAAATTTTTAAAATAATATTTTAAAGCTAATTTTCAAAAGAGAAAATTTTCAAAAGAAAAATAATGTTGAATTCATTTATTCAAGAGTTTTCAAATCAAATGTTATATTCTAACAAAAATGAACTAAACCTTATTTCAAAAGAAAAGCAATTTTAATATAAAATAAAACAAACTTTTATTATAAAAAAAAATTTAAACTATATTTATTCTTATAAACAAATAAATACTTACTTACATTTCTATGAAAATATAAGAAAGATTTTTAAAAGAAATTTTTGAAAAGTTTACAATACTAATTCAAATTAATTTAATCAATTTACAAATTATACAATTATATATAAAATTAGAAAATATCCTTTATTTAATATAAATTAAAATTAAAACCAAATCCTTTATTTACAATGTATAAACATTTATACATTATAAATAAAATATTTTTAAATCAGTTTAGAAAGATGAATTTATTACTTAAATATTTTTAACATTTGAAAAGAATATCATTTAACAAACTAAATAATTATTAATTTTCAAAAGAGAATTTCTGTTTGAATTAATTTATTAAATCAATATTTCACATTTTAAAATAATTATCAATGAAATTATTAAATAATTATTACCTAAATTTCCGGGACATCACATCAGATGTTTTAAACAATTATCTGGTTTTAATAAAACAATATTTATCAAAATCTTCTTATTTAATTTAACCCAATTTACCTGTGTTAAATTATCCCTTATCTTATTTTAGAGAAAAATCTTATTTATCAAAACAATCCCTTATTAGAAATACTTTTTATTATTGGAAAATAATTCCCCTTAATTTAGATACCCGGTTTTTAATTTCAAAAACTTATTTTTGAAAGCTTATTACATATATTTTCATATATAATAATTAAATAATTTATTTATTAAAACTCACTTTGGGTTTATTCGGATTTGAACTCACTTCGATCGCACAACGATGAAGAGAATAATTTACTTAGTACCCCACAACGTTCATATAAGCTAATATCTGATCGACACTTAGAAGATTATTCGGATCGCAACAAAACTAATTGAAATGATTTCCTTCGAATTATTTCAAAGAAAATGCATTTCATTTAAAATTTTGCTTTCCAAAATATTTTAACACTCAAGTACATCCAGAAATTCTTTTATTTCATTCCTCAAAATTCTTTCAAAATTATTTTCAAAAATTGTAGGATTTAGATTCAAAAATTCTTTCTAAACATATTTCATAAACTAGTTTATATAAAATTTCCATTATATAAAAATCATTTCATATTATAATAACTCTTCTTTATTATAATAGAGTTATCTCGAATATTTATTCTCTAAATATCTTATCCCATTATTTAGGTTATGTTAACAACTTCTTATTAAAGCTTAATCCTTAACCCACCATTATTAAAAGGTGAACTTTCAAGTCAATATTTTCTTCGAACACCTTTATAGTCAAATTGTGAAAATTAATTCACAAAGGTTTCATTTTAAATCAAAACAATGAATGCTCCTAACTAAACCGAGCATAATTTAACAACTAACCGTTAATAATTCTTATTTAAATTAAGCATAATCAAATAAACAATGAACAGTAATGATAATAAATAAATATTATCACATTTAAACCAACTCACTTTATAACTATGTAAATTTTGAAAATTATTCCTTTATATATATAACATATAATCATGGGAAAAATATTTAATTTTCCCAAATTTTCAAAAAATTCCAATACCATGTCCATTAGCCTTGGTCAAGTGTTTAGAAACCCTTATCAATATTGTGGTGTCCCACGTCTCGACCAGAATTCATAAAAACTTAATAGACCAATTAACACAATACATTATAACATTAACCAATACACTCTCGAATATATGATACTCCCAAACTCATTCTAAGGTGTCGCTTACCCTATCTCTAATGATCCAAACCGTACCAAAGCCAAGGTTCTCGCTTAACCTTCAGCTCTGATACCATATTTTAATGACCCGCCTTTTTGACCATCGAAAGTCGAACGCTACCACTTTGCTCCAATGTCATGCATCCAACTGAAAAAAGAGTAGATTGTTAGGTAAAGAGAAAAAGAAAAGAATAAAGAATATAGAAAAGCAGAATCTCACAACGGAATGGACAACATACTGTATAACAAGGATAGTAGAAACTGTTACTCCAAACATAGAAAGTATATCAGAGTTAAAAACAAACCTTATCATTTAGACAGTTATATAATCCTAACCTTACAAATGCCGATAGGTATACTATAAAATATAGCGGAAAATAAAATTATATAATAGGTGAATCTTTAGCTCCCATCCACGATCTCCAAAACTTCAAAGACAACCTAGGAAATTACTCGGTCTGACTAAATCATTAACAATAAATTACACCTTGATTAGTCTGGAAATACTAGCGTGAAATAACTCATATAACGGGGAACGTATAAAGTTATGTGAGACTATGCCACTAACGTGGAACAGGTTTTCACCTCACAAGAATAACATCCATATAGGAAAGATCAAAAATAAATATCATTAACAAATCCAAATATGATTGAGCATAAATAATATTAAACTAAACTTAAAGCATGGAAATAAACTGGGTAAAATCCAAACTGGAAAGAATTGAAGAACAAAGAAAACAATCCAACTTGATAGAATGGACTAAATAAGGTAACAATTCAAACTTGATGGAATGGACTGAATAATGTAGCATTCCAACTTGGTAGAATGGACCGAATAAGGTAACGATCCAACTTCATAGAATGGACTAAATCAATACTTAAATGTCGTGATGAGGAGTTGGCTCTACTCGTGGCAATTTAAAGCTAAGAAAGATTCGGGGTTTTCGAATCAAATAAGGAAAGATAAATTTCCAACAAATGACAAGGAAGGTGCACCCCCTTGAAGTATACCTCTAGAAATATATTTCTTATAAGCTCATATACTCCATGACACTTCTCGGACAATACCAAACTGGACCCCACCAGACCTTACCGAGTATTCGAATAGTTCCACGTCTAAGTGCACAATCGAATCCGAACTATATGAAATGTGAAAATACCCTTTTGATGGGAGCAATCCCACATAGCTTGGCTTCCTCTCACGCTTTGGGTTTAATCATTTCCGACAAAGGATAATAAATCTCAAAAGCAATAAATCATCTTAGAATGATGAAAATAAAGTAGTTGAAGTAACCGACAGCTGAGCTACCAACCATGGAGGATATAAAATGATCGTATATGGAAATTAAGTCTTGTATACTTATCACCACTCATTGAACTCAAACTTGTATGTTTTCTTGTTTAACAATAATACTGGGCAAGTCAAGGTAGTGTTACAAAATCATGTCTCACAATTACTCTTAACTTTCGAAATAGCGACAAGCCTACTTCTTCGAGATTTAGTGCTAATTATACAAATAAATCATTTCCATATAAGCGATTCGCTTTATGGAAATAATTCATTTCCATAAACCAATCAAACTATTTCTTTAAAAACAAACTGAACTTGTGCTTGATTTCCATTCTTCCACATTGGTAAAACACTTTTAGAATTAGTTTTTGATTGTTAAAACGTTAAGAGAATAATCTTTCCAAGTGCTCAACCCCGAAGGCCTAAACCAACATCAGATTGACACCCAGAAGATTATCCCAAAAGATAATAAAACAATTTAAATACCTTTTATAACTTCAAAAACAATATTAATTGTCCCGAAAGATAACTAATCACGTTTAAAATCTCTTTTACATAAATCAATCTATTATCTTTAATAAAATAGGTAATTATTTCCAAACACTTTTATAACTTTAATAAATTAACTTTAAAATCTTTATTAAATCGGTTTATTAATTTTAAATCAGTTTATTAAAGTAATTTTATTATATTAGTTAATTTACTTTAATCGCTTTTATTAAATCGATTAATTAATTTAAATATAGTTAATTACATAGATTAATTAAATTCAAACAATCATTAGTTAAAATTGAATAAGTCATCTCAAACATCATATATTGAAATGATAAATAATTTTAAATTCCATTTATTAAAAAAATTAATTAAGTTTAAATAGTCATAAATTAATTGAATTAATTAAATTCAAGCCTCATTAGTTAAAACGATTAATTAAAATATCATGTGTTAAAATTATTTATTCAATTATGAAACATCATCAATTAAAATGATTTAATTAAATTTCAAATATCATTAGTTAAAACAATTAATTAAATTTAAAACAATCATTAATTAAAATGAATAATAAACTTCAAATATCATTATTTAAAATGATTAATTACTTTTAAATATCATTAAGTAAATTGATTATAAATTTGTAATTATCGCTAATCAAAATAATAATTAAGTTTAGTAAATTAATTATCAATTATCATTAATTAAAAGAATTAACTAAACTTAAAATATTCATTAGTTAAAACAATTAATCAAGTATAAAATATCATTAGCAAAAATGATTAATTAAATCTAAAGATAAACCAATTTTAATCATCATTTATTAAATTGGTTAATTAATCTCTTCTAAATTATCATTAATCAAAATAATTAATGACTTTTAATATTCCTTTTCGCAGGAACACAAGCTCAAGTTCAATTGACATGGTTTTGGGGATGAAATTAAATAAATGATGATATAGTGAAATTGCTATAACGACACTTAACATTTAAATGGAACATCAAGATTTATCATAATTAATCATCAATATAACAATATAAGGATGTAGTTAAATAATTATTGGTGGGAAATCCTTCGGGTCTCTCTATAAATTTTCCCTGCAATACAATGGTTATGGATAATATATAAATAATCATATGGGTTTAAAACGATCAAATTTACATGTCATCCATTTTCCAGACGGAAATTCAACCAAACAATCAATGAAACGAGTCCAACGTAAAAAAACGTTCAAATCTGACCTTTTATGAGCGAGATATATATTTTGGAAGTTATCAATAAATATAAAATTAAAATTTAACAACATTTTATATAAATTACAAATTTACCCTCACTGCTTCTTCCCCAACTCTAAGTTCAAGAGTGCATAGAGATAAACAAACCTATCCTCGCATGCATGAATCTCCAATGCACGGAGCTATGGATTACAATTTCATGAACCTCTTCCCCTATGAACTACTCTTGATAAACCGCACACGCTCGACACCACGATGAAACGACCACACCTAACCATCAATACACAACCTACTCCATCCCCATGTCGAAGCACTATGCACATGCAATAATTACCGCCACCGATCCCTCTAGAAATTCATGCCTAGGTGATAAACTTCTCCATAAGTTCAAATCTGGGCTCCGATTTGCCAATCGACAACTATAAGATTCAAAAACTCCGACCCTAGTTCATGCCTACAAAATGACATTGGCCAAAATAATCACATGCAATATGAATGGCATAGAACTGAAGATAATCATCATTCGAGCCTTTGGAATAAGTTCGTTGACTTTAGAGTGAGCATGGTATTTTCAATTTGAATTTGAAGTTTGAATTCGAAAGGGAAAAATTCTCATTCTTTGGCAAGTTAAAATCGAGAGCAAGGAGTATAGGCTTGCATAGTATGGTTATGGCCAAAGGTATGGGTTGAGTGATTGGGTATGGAATTGAAACATGTACATATATTTATTTTAATTTAAAAATATTCAACAAAACACACTCAAAAATTTCAAACTCCAACGAGACATGTTGCTTGGCATTCTATATGTCATACCCCTATTCTACACACAATGGAATTTTTTTAAGGCCTAATTTGATCGTATGTAGAAGAAAGCGTTTTAGACACAATTATAATATTAAATTTCTAATATTAATTTCAACGTGTTTCAAACTCGCACGACCAAACGATAGGTTTGGTCGTCATGAAATCCGACGACATATTAAAATTAACGATTACGGATCCAATGAAACCGGTTTTGTCAAAATCCAAGACAGTGTCCTGGAATGACAATTTCATAGATTTAAATATTTAATTATCGATATTTATTCAGTCTATTTACATTCATAAATAAATTTAGAAATTGAATTTACCAATATTACTTTATAATTAAATGGAATTGAATAAATTTATTAGATCCATTTAGTTATCATTTTATTCACATTTCAGAATTTAATACTTCTATTATTCAATTATTTAAATATTTAAAATTAATTAAACATTTAAAATCAAATGACCAGAATTTTAGGCTGTTATAGGGAGAGTTTTTAAACTTGAGAAAACCATGAGTTTTGCTTACTTGTGATTGTGAATGCTTTTTAAATTTCTAGTTCCTTTGTTAATGTTAGAAGGGCCATGGAGTGAGGATGCTCGAGGTGGTGCCAAGAAGACGGAGGAATGTTTGAAGGTTCAATCCAGTGTTGCTTACAGACTAGAGTTTCCTTCTTATCTTAGTATTGTACATCTTTTGTCGTGTACTCACCGCTTGAGGTGAAGTCACTTAGTATGCATTGGTTTGCGGTTTAGTTGTATATAGCTTCATCGTAACTCTATATATTTATTTTGTTTCATTTACCTTCTTTGATTATCATTCCTATTTGAATTTCGAGGATGAAATGCACCAGTGTGGGAGTATGTAGCGACATGGAAATTCGAACGCTTCATCTTTGAAAATCGAAGTTTCGAAATATGACTAATGTTATAAATATGATATAACTTTGTTAGACATCAATTCATTAATAGATATTGTTAAGGAACTTTTTTTGAAAACTATTTACAAAAATATATTCTTTGGAAAAATATTGATAATATGACTTAAATTCGTTTTTTCGATAAATAGATTTTTAACCGTCATAAGTTGTTCGGTTTTATTTTACATACACTTATTTGCAAAGGAAATCAATAAATGAAATAAATTTTTTTACCACTTGTGGAAATAAACTTTTTGCATTGTCCTATGGGTGATGTCATCAAATATATTTTAATTTGAGTTTAAATGGAAGTACTTAAGGGTTAAGAGACGATAAAGGAGAAGTGAGAGGTGGAAAGCCTTACATGACATAAATAGGGGGTGAGAGCAAGCTTAGGAAACACCAAATGGAGCCTATATAAGGAGGGGCATACCCTTATGAATAAAGCATAAGTTCACAAACTAAAACCAAGCTTCTTTAATGTCTTCTCTAAATTCCTAAAGCCAAATATTTGCAAATCAAATCAAAATCAACTCAAATTTGAAGTGAAGCTTTGAGAAAATATTATAAAGCCTTCCATCTAGTTTGAAATTGAAGAAGTGAAGCTAAATTCTTCATGAAAGCTTTGGCCGTGAGCAAATAGAGGGTGGTTGTGACGACCCGCCCTTCTACTACCAGAAAGACGCATCATCATTAAGAAAGAAAGGGGTAGAAATAGAAAAAAATAGAAAAAAAGAACAAAACACCTGAATCTCACAGCGGAACGGAACAAAATATAATATATCACATATCTATTACATAGATTTCATATATCAGAGTTATACAATATCAATACACATGACAGTCATACATACATCTGTCACTATATACATCAGAGATAAAGTATACATCAAATAACACAGCGGAACTAGATAGATATCTACATACGTCCGGAAACTCCTGCTCCAAGCTCCTCCAAAATCAAAATCCAAACCTATCACTTGGCTACTCGTAAAAATTTGCGTACCCAAGAGTTTATGAAAAACAAAATATAAACTCCGAGTCAAACATGGGTCTGGTATGAGTAAAAGGTTTAAATTGTTTAATTTTGAAAACCTTTTAAAACAAAGGTATCACGTAAGACTCCCCACAAATAAATACGGGTAAGTTTTTACCTTACGCTAACCAAAACATTTTATAGGAAATCCAGTGATATTATAATAGTGTCTAAGGTTTTCAAGTAAAATAAAGAAATAGCTGAAATGCTTACATCTCACATTCCAACGTAGTTGTGCACAATCAAAACGTACGGCGCTTATTGGAAATTGGATACCATACAATGGCAGGGCTACTGGGGTACCGTCCGTCACAGTACGTGGTTTAGATCACTGTACCGAGGAGCCACCCTAACTCCACTGCAACACAAGGTCGGAACCATTCCTTACTGAACAGTCCCGAACAAGATAACCCCGCAGTTGGTGCACATATCCAACCGCCCACACAGCCTAAATAAAGGGACATCTAGACAGGGGTATATCTCGTCCTGCTTGGGCATGACCCACCTAACCTTGCTGCACCTCCCCTGTTTTAGCCATTCTCGGTTGATGAGGCTTGAGGCTGCGATTACCCTTACACTTGCTTCAGTTTCTATGCAATGGAAAAATAAGTGGATATTTTTCCTAAGATCACTAACCTTTGCACTTGCTTCAGTTTCAATTTTAGCATTTTATATTGGATCAAATTCGAGAATTTGATAAAATTTCAATTTTTGTTCAATACCGAGTTGCTCTCGAAATACTGAGCTAAAAATCCCCATTCAAATTTTAAAAATCATATCTTTTAGTAATAATTCAAGATATAAACTTGAATTGGTAATTTATGGCATTAAAATTTTTCAAAGAACAATTAAAATACCTGCTAAACTAGTTACAGTAGTATATTTATTATACTTAGTTTAATTAACTAGTTAAGAACCTTAATCTAGTTTAATCCTATTGCTTAAGTCAAATACTTACAAATTGACACTATTTGATGAGCATAATTTATGTTTTGATCAAAAGCATGGACTGTACCAACAGAGTAATATATAACAGAGATGAAAGGAATATTTACAAACTCAGAATTATATCAGTATAAAACACATACTACCCTGTATTCAATGAAATATCGTACTGCTTTTAAATTAAACTCAAGTTTGCAAATTTATATGTTTACTCACCACAAATAACTGTTGAACAGAAATCCCTTAGATGCCTTGAAAGCTGCAGTTTAAAAACTGTCTGTTGCTTGTTCATGAATCTGCCCTTTTCTTTTAGATTTGAATATGTTTCTTGTTTTAGTTTCTTCTGGTTTCACTTTTTTTTTCTTTTTTTGTTTTACGAACTTGAAGTAGCATGATAGATACATATAAATAAAGAACAGAATGGGGAGGCTTTAACTGGTCAGAAGCTTCTTTGATTGATCAGGCTTTATTAATATCCTGAATTGACAAAGGTTGGCTGAGAAGATTGGTAATTTAATGTCTTGTTTACCTAATAGGTTTACATACTTATTATGTTTGGCTGCTCATAGATATTTGTATATAATTGTTGTACTATGCATAAAGTTGTTGGTTTGTTCTTTATGTTGCAGGCCAGCATAGCTTGCACAAGAAGCTATTCATTTATACATATTTGCTTTATATCTTAATTGGCTTGCATAGTTATTAAAATGTTTACATAATTATCATGTTTTGCTATGTATAAGGATTTTATATGTCAGCATATACTTACAGGTAGGTTTGTGGCTTGTGAAAGAAGATGTGTTTATATGTATTTGTCTTATTATTTCCAGTTTGAACTTCAATATACAAATATGTTTGTGTAAATATATTTGTCTTCTTTCTTGATTCATATACACTTGTTTGACTTAGAATTTATAGCTTAATAATTCATATGTTTATGTCAGGCTTACATTTCTTTGGACTTGTAAGTGAAAATAAGTTGGTTTGCTATTAGCTTCCAGTTTGAATATTTTGCATATATGTGTCATATTTCATTTTACTTTGCTGACTAATTTTAAGGTTATGTTGTATGCTTGTTTATCTACTTTAATTCTATTTGTGTTATTTTATTTTATATTTTTTTTTAATTTCTACTCTATACTTTGTTCTTAATTTAGTTATATTCATGTGTTATACTTAATATTCTTATATTTATATTTTAACTGTCAATATTTAAATTAGATTCGTGAGTTTACTCATTCTTTATATTTATTTTATTTGTATTTAACTATAAATATTTAAATTATCTACAATATGATTTATTTACATTTATACTTATTTTATATTTATCTCCATTTGTATTTTATTTAAATTATATGCATAAGTTTGACTTATATTTCACATTTATATTTTAGTTCTATTTCAAACATTATCATTCATATGTATACTTACCAAATATAAACAAAGTAAGATATTTTAATTTAATCATAAAAGACAAATTTTATTATGAATATTATTGAGATAATTTATTTAAACTTTCAAATCAATTTCCCTTTTAAAAATACCATTTATATAAACAATGGCAATTATTTCAAAATCATATCCGTTTCAAATGGATAAGTTTACATTTTATTTAAATTGATTTGAATATTTATTAAAATAAATAGGGCCAAAATTCAGGGTCGTTACATTCCTTCCCCCTTAAAAGAATTTCGTCCTCGAAATTTAAAACAAAGATAATTTAAAAGTTGTCATATCAACCATTCAAACATACATATCATTCATATATTAACAAACAACCAACAATCTATCCTAACAAACATCGCTAACTACCCGGACACAAATCCAGATAAGTTTTTCTAAAACTATACAGAGTTTCCTGGGTGAAAACTCCGGAATCCTCGCTCCACTACACTATGGCAAGCTACACTACTATACTCCTAAGTTGCCTCTCACCTTAACTAACAATCCGAACTGAATTTCTATCCACAGTCACATTCGGCTCATCTTTCAAGTATTCCTGTACTATTGATTCTACAACTAATACTGAATCAAGAACAAATTCCTTAGATGGGTCACACAGAATACACTATGAATTCCAGACATCTGTTCTGACAATTCGACTCTGCAAGCTACAGTTCCAATCTTTTCAATATCCGAAATAGTCCAATATATCCCGAGTCAAGTTTTCCCGCCTTTCGAATCTACCAGTTCCTTTAATCGAGAAACTTTGGCCAAAAACAAATTACCAATCTCAAATTCCAATACTCCTTCTTATCTGCGTACTTCTTCTTCTGACAGTCTTGAGAAGCTCTTTTCTTATCCTTTGATAAGCCTAATCTTATCTGAAACTTCACAAAACAAAACTGGTCCAAACACAAGATAGTCTTTCCACAATTCACCAAAATTAAAAACTCAAACTTGCCGCATATCCTCTAAAATACGGTTCAGTCTCTCTGTCCGCCTGAGGATGATAGGCTGTACTAAATTTCAAACTCGATCCCAAAGTCAATTGCAAAATCTTCCAGAAATTTGCTGGTGGAAAGAAAAAAAAATAGGGTCACGGTCACTTATTATGCTAACAGGAACACCAAGCAATCTTACTATTTCCCTCAAGAAAAAGTTTGGCCAGTAACTGTAGTCCGAGTTACCTAACTAGTATAGAATGAGCACTATTAGTTACTCGATCCACAATAATCCATATTCCATCGTTTCCCTCCTTGGTTCTTGGCAAACCGTCGATGAAATCCATCGAAATCATCGCCCACTTCCATCTGGGATTTCTAAAGATTGCAATAATCTTGGACAACTTCTATTGATCACCTTAACTTGCTGATAGAAAGTACAACTATAAATGAAAGCAACTATGACCCTCTTCATGCTTGGTCTCCAGAAAATTCTTCTCATATCTTTATACATCTTTAAAAATTCTGGGTGAATATTCAGTTTGGAGTAATGACATTCATCTAAAACTTATTGCCTCAATTCATCTATATCAAGCACACAAACGGCCACTAATCCTTTAAGCACCTTGATCATCTACCTTAAAATCTGAACACCTTCCATCCTTAGTTTAAGAATCAATTCCTCAAAAGATCTATCCTCCCTTAGCTTACTTATGATTCTGCCCTGGAGAGAAGGAACAACTTCTAAAAGAACAAAACTGCATTCCTACTAAGAGCATTAACCACAACATTCGCTTATCCTGGGTATACAGGATATCCATATCATATGAGGCCAGAAATTCGACTCACCGCGGCTGCCTCGGATTAATATTCCCTTAGAGAAAAAAAATTATTTCAATGGTTTGTGATCCATGAATACCTCAACTTTTCTCTCCCCACAGATAGTGCCTCCAAATCTTCAAAACAAATGCAATGGCTAACGACTCAAGGTCATGCGTAGCGTAGTTCCCTTCATGTTGCTTTAATTGCTGTCACGCATATACAGTTACTCTCCACTCTGCATCAACACTGCCTCCCAAATCAATTATATAATCATTCGTATAAATTCCAAATCTTCCCTTCCCTTTCGGAATAACAATCACTGGAGCACTGGTTAGCCTCGTCTTCCATTCTTAGAAAGCTTCTTCACACCGGGTGTCCATTTGAACTTAGTTCTTTTCCTTGTCAACTTAGTCAGATGTGAAGAAATCTTGGAATAGTATCTGATAAATTTTCCTGTAGTAGCCAGTTAAACCAGAAAATTATGAATTTCCATTGGTTGCTTCGGTTGCTTCCATTCTAGAATAGATTCTCCCTTCGCTGGGTCTACAGAGATATCTTCTCCCAAAATAATGTGCCCCAAAAATAACTTTCGATTTCCAAAAATGGCACTTAAAGAACTCGCCTTCAAAACATGTCTCCTCAGTGTCACCAACACTATTCTCGAATACAGCTTGAGCTCTTCTTCAAACTTAGAATATACCAAAACAAACTTATTCATACTCTTATCGATCCTTCCGATTTAGCGACAACACTGTCACAGAACCCTAACAAGAAAAACTAGACTTGATCAACTCCTTCCCAGAAGATCCTGAATCTGCTCAACTAACTCTACTTCCTTTCTCGGAACCATCCTCCAACTAGGCTGAATCACAAGCACTACCCTGGAATCAAACCATCACGAAACTCTATCTCTCGATGTGAAGACAAACAATCAAATTCTCGAATACATCAGGAAAAACTTGGTTCACATCAATACTAAAAAAAATATCTCAACTCCATGAAAAAGATTACACAAATGAATTCCAGAATTATCGCACAACACACTGGTAATTCTACCCAAATAAGTTTGTTCTCGCTACACAGTCCAGAACAGCCAAATACTATTCGGTAATGAATCCACTCTGCTACTTCCGAAATCACCTCAAGAAAACTGCTAATCAACAAACCTTCTCGACAGCACGCAGAACACTTCCAGCTATAGGGCTAACCTCAATGTCCAAAGACTTCTATTCAAAGCTCTTCGAGAAACTCGGGCCTCAATCAAACAAAAATACCCTACTGAACTTGGTCACAATTCCGAAACAGACATACTTCCTTAACTTGTTCCAAAGAAACATCTTCGGAGACACTCAAAATCACTGTGTCTCATTACGCAGCTACTACACCCTGAGATATCAAGATATCATGATTTGGGCATGTCCATCCGATAGATCCAAAATCAAGCTCATCCAAAATTACATTCCAAAAATGAAATCCTCACATCACCCAAAGCTCACTCGAGATGGTAATAGGCCCGCAGTCTCGACAGATACACTCCAACTACAAATATTCAAAACTCCAACCATAGGTAGTCGTGTTACGTACCACTACCCTATCTACCTTTATAACTTATATTGGAAAACCTGAACAGATAACCCAATAAATAGGTAGAAATAAATAAATAAATATATATATATATATATATCAAAATTACAAATACGCTCTCTCAAGAAAGAAATCACTCAAGAGCCTAGGTATTCACTCAACCTCGCTCTGATACCAAGTGTGACGACCCGCCCTTCTACTACCAGAAAGACGCATCATCATTAAGAAAGAAAGGGGTAGAAATAGAAAGAAATAGAAAAAAAGAACAAAACACCTGAATCTCACAGCGGAACGGAACAAAATATACTATATCACATATCTATTACATAGATTTAATATATCAGAGTTATACAATATCAATATACATGACAATCATACATACATCTGTCACTATATACATCAGAGATACAGTATACATCAAATAACACAGCGGAACTAGATAGATATCTACATACGTCCGGAAACTCCTGCTCCAAGCTCCTCCAAAATCAAAATCCAAACCTACCACTTGGCTACTCATAAAAATTTGAGTACCCAAGAGTTTATGAAAAACAAAATATAAACTCCGGGTCAGACATGGGTCTGGTATGAGTAAACGGATTAAATTGTTTAATTCTGAAAACCTTTTAAAACAAAGGTATCACGTAAGACTCCCCACAAATAAATACGGGTAAGTTTTTACCTTACGCTAACCAAAACCTTTTATAGGAAATCCAGTGATATTATAATAGTGTCTAGGGTTTTCAAGTAAAATACAGAAATAGCTGAAATGCTTACATCTCACATGCCAACGTAGTTGGGCACAATCAAAACGTACGGCGCTTATTGGAAATTGGATCCCATACAATGGCAGGGCTACTGGGGTACCGCCCGTCACAGTACATGGTCTAGATCACTATACCGAGGAGCCACCCTAACTCTCCTGCAACACAAGGTCGGAACCATTCCTTACTGAACAGTCCCGAACAAGAACCCCGCAGTTGGTGCGCATATCCAACCGCCCACACAACCGAAATAAAGGGACATCTAGACTGGGGTATATCTCGTCCTGCTTGGGCATGACCCACCTAACCTTGCTGCACCTCCCCTGTTTTAGCCATTCCCGGTTGATGAGGCTTGAGGCTGCGATTACCTTTACATGACAAATTTTCTTAGAATGCTCATCGTCCGCCTGACGATGTGTTGAAAGCATTCAATCCATACAAGTTCGTTCCGAGTTCGAACGAAACCGAAGGCATTATCCCGTCACACTCATTTTGGAATCACCCTCAGAGTCAACGACGATAACCCTTGCATTCTAAAACCACCATCTCGATCTTCACTTGAGAATTCATGACCTATCGTTTATATTGGATCAATGTGGTTTTCGGAATATCAAAACTGACACACGATCCCGGTCTCATCGAAATCCAAACGCCATTTTAAAGGCCAAGTTGTCTAATTAACTTAACAGTTTAATTCAATGATTGAATTCATATAACATTTACCACAGATAAATCATACACAATTGCCATGGATATATTACAGCATATCAGTGAGCATCACAGAATATCATCAATAAACATCACAAGCAAATATTCAACATCCATAAGCAATCATCTTAAATCCTTATTGTGATTAATTTAATTACTTAAGAGTTAATCTCTTAACCCTGTTTAATCACTTATTTCCCTTCAAATTATTAAATCAACAAATCATTTCTTAATTAATATTTATGTCTTAATTGCTTAATTACTCAATTACTTTATTCATATTATTTAACTAATTACTTCCTTAATCAAGTTATCTAACTTTAATAACTTAATTATCAATTAACAATCTAAATGAGAAGGATTACCTATTTATTTACTGCTAATTACTTCCTTAATTCTTAATTAAATTACTTGATTAATAAACTATAAATCGTTCATTAATTAATTAAGCAGTTAACTCAATTTCACTTATTACTTATAATACATTACTAATTAAAATTACAAAGTAACTACTCTTAATTACTTCTGAACCCAATCAATCACTATTGATTATTCACTTAATTAACATTCAAGTCTTCTTGAAATTTGATATCAATTATATCACTAACTGAAACATTATTTGTTAATTTACTTAAATTATCACTTAATATTAACAAGATTTTAAAAGCATGGTTAAGCTTAAACAAAAGTAATTAGTTAATTTAAATAATTAATCACGAGTTAAACTATTGTTAAACCTTACTTGGATAATTAATGCTTGAATTAAGTTTAACTTAAAAAATTTAAACATGTATTCCGATCACTATGATGATTTGCTGGACCCTTTATTCATTAACAATTTTTATGTTTCAATAAGCAAAGAACCCGAGATCTCCCCAGTTACACTCAATCGCTGCTTCGAGTCGATCACCCCCTTCACCCGAGTCACCAACCCAGATACGCGAACTCACCTTCTTCCCTCTTTTTAATTTACAGCAAGTTTTCATTTAAACTTAATTATAAGATAAACATCAGAAGATATACGCACTCAAACTCAAAAGAAACCCGAAGCATACAACCAATAGTCTCGAGAATGACTCGAGACAGCGCCCCCCCCCCCCCCCCCCACTTCAAACACTAATACGCCACCGTGCCGTACACGTGTACAGCGTCGCTCGTGGCTCCGGCAAGCTTCTGAGGCTTCGAGCAAATCCCAACTAGCACGAATACGAGAAAACCAAAGTCGCAGTACCACCAAAAATTCACATTCAAAATTATGCAGTTCGAACGAAAGAAACGAACAACCTCACTACAAACAAACACCTTGCCACCAAAACACGGTCCACCGGAGGTGATGCAAACTCGACCTCACCTCGACAACGTCACCAGCAATCTTCCACCCGAGCCTCTAATCACTCGATCACGTGTACAAGTCGAATCTCATATTTTACTGGCATGAAAAAACACGCAGTAAAACCCTATGTCGATCTCGTATCCCAATTCTATGCAATGGAAAAATCAGTGGATATTTTTCCTAAGATCACTAACCTTTGCACTTGCTTCAGTTTAAATTTCAGCATTTTATATTGGATCAAATTCGAGAATTTGATAAAATTTCAATTTTTGTTCAATACCGAGTTGCTCTCGAAATACTGAGCTAAAAATCCGCATTCAAATTTTAAAAATCATATTTTTAGTAATAATTCAAGATATAAACTTGAATTGGTAATTTATGGCATTAAAATTTTTCAAAGAACAACTAAAATACCTGTTAAACTAGTTACAGTGGTATATCTATTATACTTAGTTTAATTAACTAGTTAAGAACCTTAATCTATTTTAATCCTATTGTTTAAGTCAAATACTTACAAATTGACACTATTTGATGAGCATAATTTATGTTTTAATCAAAAGCATGGACTGTACCAACAGAGTAATATGTAACAGAGATGAAATGAATATTTACAAACTCATAATTATATCAGTATAAAACACATACTACCCTGTATTCAATGAAATATCATACTGCTTTATAAATTAAACTCAAGTTTGCAAATTTATATGTTTACTCACTATAAATAACTGTTGAACAGAAATCCCTTAGATGCCTTGAAAGCTGCAGTTTAAAAACTGTCTGTTGCTTGTTCATGAATCTGCCCTTTTCTTTTAGATTTGAATATGTTTTCAGTTTCTTATTTTAGTTTCTTCTGGTTTCACTTTTTTTTTCCTTTCTTTTTCTTTTTTTGTTTTACGAACTTGAAGTAGCATGATAGATACATATAAATAAAGAACAGAATGGGGAGGCTTTAACTGGTCAGAAGCTTCTTTGATTGATCAGGCTTTATTAATATCCTGAATTGACAAAGGTTGGCTGAGAAGATTGGTAATTTAATGTCTTGTTTACCTATTAGGTTTACATACTTATTATGTTTGGCTGCTCATAGATATTTGTATATAATTGTTGTACTATGCATAAAGTTGTTGGTTTGTTCTTTATGTTGCAGGCCAACATAGCTTGCACAAGAAGCTATTCATTTATACATATTTGCTTTATATCTTAATTAGCTTGCATAGTTATTAAAATGTTTACATAATTATCATGTTTTGATATGTATAATGATTTTGTATGTCAGCATATACTTGCAGGTAGGTCTGTGGCTTGTGAAAGAAGATGTGTTTATATGTAGTTGTCTTATTATTTCCAGTTTGAACTTCAATATACAAATATGTTTGTGTAAATATATTTGTCTTCTTTCTTGATTCATATACACTTGTTTGACTTAGAATTTCTAGCTTAATAATTCATATGTTTATGTCAGGCTTACATTTCTTTGGACTTGTAAGTGAAAATAAGTTGGTTTGTTATTAGCTTCCAGTTTGAATATTTTGCATATATGTGTCATATTTCATTTTACTTTGCTGACTAATTTTAAGGTTATGTTGTATGCTTGTTTATCTACTTTAATTTTATTTGTGTTATTTTATTTTGTTTTAGTTTTTTTATTTCTACTCTATACTTTATTCTTAATTTAGTTATATTCATGTGCTATACTTAATATTCTTATATTTATATTTTAACTGTCAATATTTAAATTAGATTCGTGAGTTTACTCATTCTTTATATTTATTTTATTTGTATTTAACTATAAATATTTAAATTATGTACAATATGATTTATTTACATTTATACTTATTTTATATTTATCTCCATTTGTATTTTATTTAAATTATATGCATAAGTTTGACTTATATTTCACATTTATATTTTAATTCTATTTCAAACATTATCATTCATATGTATACTTACCAAATATAAACAAAGTAAGATATTTTAATTTAATCATAAAAGACAAATTTTATTATGAATATTATTGAGATAATTTATTTAAACTTTCAAATCAATTTCCCTTTTAAAAATACCATTTATATAAACAATGGCAATTATTTCAAAATCATATCCGTTTCAAATGGATAAGTTTACATTTTATTTAAATTGATTTGAATATTTATTAAAATAAATAGGGCCAAAATCCAGGGTCGTTACATTGGTGGACAAAAGAAACCAGTGAAAGGAAGGAGGAAGAAGAGAGAAAAGGTGGTTGCAAGTTGGAGGTTTGACTTGGTTGCTTGGATCTTGATCGTTTTGTGAGGTTAAAGGTAAGCTAATAGACCTCTTTGAATGGAAAATATAACATATGTTGTGTTTTGATTGTGTTTAAGTTGTTGAATTGTTATTGATATTGTTAAAAACATTGGTTTGATTCTTGTTTTTAGAACAAGAAGCACATGTGATCCGTATTTATGGACTCGAAATGGACTTAAATAGACTTGTATGACTTGTGACAAGGCCTTGGAACAAAGCGTATAGGTTATAGATGGACTTTTATTTTTATGGACTCGATTTGAAAGAGCACTTATATCGATAGTCGTTGTGGATAGATTTTGGAATTATCTTGTTTTTGGCAATTTCTATGGAACTTTATAGAGAGATCCTTATGGGTTTCTCACTATATTTATAATGTTATATATATACATATATATTCATTGCTATTAAGAGCTTAGATAGTAAAAAAATTTAGTAACATCTCGAAAAGTGACCAAAACTTCACTTGTACAGAACTGCCCCGTTTAGCCTTGATTTTTGGACTTTAAAGGTCTGAAAAGATGTTTAAATGTAAATATTTGTTCTATTCTTTTCATAAATGTTCACTAACTCATATTGGAGTATTTCAAAAGTGGTTTGAGATATTTGTGAATTTTTAAGAATTAGTTGTGAATCTTTAAAGAAGAGATCTTTATAATAAAAACTTGTTTTTCCAAGTTTTTAAGGAATTCGTTATTTTCATGTAATATTTTGGATGTTTTAAAACCTATTATAAGTATTATAAAATATTTTCAATGCGTTTTTAAGTATATATAATTTTTAGAAAATATGTTGACAATTTTACATTCTATGTAATAAAATATCTTTTGACTTATTTATTTACATATCAAATTTTGCTAAATAAATTACTATACATGTATATCATTTTTAAAAGGGTTTTGAAAGTATAAAAAAGGTTTAGATAGGGGTTATAATAGCTTAATTGTAATACAGTTAATTGTAAAAATTTTAATTTAAAAAGTAAGTAAATCTGCTTAACGCTAAAGCTGACAAACTAGGCTTATCTATCTGTAAGAGTTAAGATTAATGTTCGAGTAGGGATATGAGCAACAGAGCTCTAATCTACAGGTTTCCATCTTGGCGAGAAATAATTAAGTTAGAAAATGTCAAAAATGTGTTAATATTGTTGATTTCTTACTTGCTTATGGAAATCATTAAATACAATACTTAACACTAAAAGGCGACGAGGTTGACTTATCTATTTGTGAGATTCAAGAATGAAGTGTCTAGGCAAGACTTAGATGCAACCTATGCTCTAACATACCTTACTTCACTCTTGAGCACGGAATAGTTAAGTTGGAGTGTTAGAAACGAGTTATGTATATGAATATTTACTTGTATAAGAAATTATTTTCGACTAGATATTCGATTAGTCGACTATCGAACTTGACCAAATATGACTTAAGAAGTTATCGAAAGGCTTTGCGATTTCATGCCAATGAGAACCTCTGAGGAGGATTATTGGTTCGAAACATCTCTAGCTTTCACTTACTTTTGAGGGAACCAGAATTGAGTTAACCAAAAATTCATTGATTGGTTTATGGAGAGTCTCGTAAGAGGGAAGAGTGTACTTATATGAGATAACTCAAATCTGTAATCACTTCAGAACCATATATGCGATCTATGTTCTCGAAGCAGTTTGAAGTGAACTGTTGTATAGTTGAACTATCTAACCTAAGTTTATGTCTAATGGAGATGTCAGCGTTGAATGATGTTATTGTATAGGACCATCTATCTCAAGGAGTATTCCAAGAGAGAGGGTAGCGTTAGCATTCATTGGAGGACTTATGCATAGAACCTATATGGAGATTCGCAATCTGTTCTAAATGATCGAATCTATATAGTGATTCGTGTTCTGTTCGAGATGAAGGAATCCATTTAGGGATTCGTGTGATGCTCGAGCGATAAAGACTCGTGTGAAAGATGTCGAACATAGTCTCCATATTGAAAATGACTAAAACCAGAGTAATATGTACTATATAGTGTTTAGCTTATCCATGAGGGAATATTATCTCCTAGTGTTTAGCTTATCCATGAGGGAATATTATCTCTAAATCTAGAGTATGCTTATTGATATGTTGCGCGCGGGAGTTGTTGATACTTGGTGCCATGTAGTTCATCGTTGGGCCAGTTGTATTTAATTCAAAGTATATCCTATCTGGAGGTATACGGTGCTCGAAAGAAGTTTTTGATCCTAGTCATGAAGTTTGGGTTCGGCTTAATCCGAGAAGAGCTCCAAGGAAATCCTTACACCTATGCGAATGCACCTTAGCAGTATTGATATATACCTATTATTATTATGACGTTCACACGGTAGCTATTTGATATGATTTATGTGCTACACGCTAGACATTATCTGCCATATCACTGTATGTTAAACTTAATGCATGGTTGGTTTCATTTGAGGGAAAAACCATTACGATAATCTATACGGTCTCAAAAAGATGTTATTATATGTCATCTTATTTCTTAAGTTTCTCACGCTAGTTTCCTAGACCGATGCAGGTGTTATTTTCTTATAATGCTCATGTCAGCCTCATGTATATTATTATATTTAGCTATGGACACTTTGGAGCTTATGGAGAGGAGCCGATGTTTATCTACTGTAGTATTCTTATTTTCATTGCATTTTTGAATTGTATATAACAGCATTGTAAGGACATGCAGTTATAACTATCTAGACCAATGATAGTACTTAGATTTTGGTAACTTTCAAATTTCTGTATTCGGAGTAACCTTTTGTATTGTTATTTTGGTAATATATATTATTCTTCTTGCAAGTGCTTAGTACTATGTGATAAGGGTTTTCACACTAGTGAATGTGTGATGAAGCTTTGTCTCTTATCCCTACACATCCCATTTATGGGTTGGTGCGTGGACGAGAGGCTCGCCGTAAAAGAAGAAATGAGGTTCCTTGTGTTGTCACCTCCGTAAAGGGAGAATGTCATATTTGGTATCAAAGCTTAAGGCTGAGTAAAGAACCTGGCTTTGGTTGGTTATGGCTCATTGGATATAGAGTTAGCGATACCTTAAAATGAGTTGAGTGTATGAGAGCGTATTTGTATTTTGAAAACTAGGCTTTTAAAAATATTATCAGGAGTGCCTCTTTCTTGGTAATCCTCTTTTAGTAACTTTCCCTTGAAATAACTCTATCCTTTAGTTTCCTAAAGAAGTTTTTCTTTGATTAGATAGTAAGAAACATGAATACCAGGGCTTCTAATGCTAAGGAAATGTAGTAGAAGAAGTGGTGCGTATTCGACCATAGAAAGAGTTTGCTTTGATACGGCGTGAGTTTGAGATATTAGGAAGAAAAATGGCACCGAGACTATCTCCAAGGTCTAGGCTCGAATTAGTCTGTGTAACAAGGTTTGTAAGGACATGACAAATTATATCCAAGGAGCATTCAAGGATATTAAAAGTAAAGATTTTCAATTCGAGGGTTTGGCTCCAAGGCCGTCTATATCGACACCGACCGAAGGCAACAAGCAGACCACTGTGAGATATTTCTGGTTTAACCTATCATAGGTGAGGACAGAAGGGTCATTTTACTAGGAAATGTAGGTAAGGTAGAGAAGGGTAGATGGTTAAAGCACCGATCGCAAAGATTTCGATGATTGAGCCATAAACTGTAAATGCCCAGTTTGCATTAAGGACTTATTACAACTGCTACCAGCCAAGTCTTTTTGTCAGGGATTGTCTGATGCTTTAGGTAGGGCAATAGCCTAGGGTATTTGCACTTGCTTCACACCCTCCCACTTCTACCGCTGCGAAGTGAAAGCATATTCTTGAGGGTATACTTTATGTTTATGGCTTTCCTATTCGCGTTGTTTGACTCTTGTGCTTCTCATTGTTTAATTGTAACGACGCAGAATTTTAAATCATCTGAACTTGGAATATTTAATTGATTTCTAATATTGGAAAGTTAATTTATAGGGGAAATAACTTGAATTTCAAATATTGCGATTTATTGGATAATTTAATTATTGAATTTAATAATTAAAAATCATTTAATTAATTGAATCTTGGGTTTTAAGTTAGATAAAAATAATTTTAAAGCTTATTTAAGTTCTATTAATAATAAAGATAACAACTTTTTAATTTGTATTTAAAAGTAATTTAATTAACTTTTAATAATGACTCTTTTAATTAACTTACGAAAATAACCTTCCGGGACATAGTCTCGGATTTTCACAAAACTTGTTTCATTGGATCCCTAATAATTAATTATAATACGCCGTCAAATTTCATGGAAATTAAATTTACCGTTTGGCCATGGCGAGATCAAAATGCGTAGAAAGTTAAGTTGGAAATTTAATATAATAATTGGGTTCAAAAATCTATCTTCTCCATATGATCGAATTAAGGCTCAAGACTAGTGCCATTGCATTCGAAATAGGGGTATAATATATAGAACGCTAGGTGGCACATCTCGATTGGAGTTCGAAATTATATAGCTAGATATTTAAATTTAAATAATATTATATATATGTATGTATATATATATATATATATTTATTAATAGTTGTAATACCTTTGGTGTCACACTTTTTTGGTATCTGCGTGAACTACCAAAAATGCCCTTCTATCTTAATATCGTTTAAAATTTGGATTTAACTTCTTTTACAAATTCAAAATTCTCTTCTACAAATATTATTGAATCTATCTTAACATCCCTTAAACATAGGATCTAATAAATAAACATCTACACATATTATCAAACCTTAGTGTCGCTTAAATATAAGATCTAATAATTAAATTTTCTTTACAAATTCAAAATTTTCTCAACAAACATTACCAAATTTTAATACCACTTAACCTAACATATTCGATTCATAGAAAAATAATTCACGCATAAAGCACGTGTCATTATCAAGAGCGAAGCGCGTGCCGTAATGCTATATATATATATATATATATATATATATATATCTTAGCCTTGACTTGACCATACAGCAATGTCCATTTCCATCAGACCATGCCTCCTCGTGTAAAGTCGTACCCATCACGTTATCTCCCTATTATATAGCCTTCTCCAGAAAGCA
This sequence comes from Allium cepa, assembly GCA_030765085.1. Classification (NCBI taxonomy): domain Eukaryota; kingdom Viridiplantae; phylum Streptophyta; class Magnoliopsida; order Asparagales; family Amaryllidaceae; genus Allium; species Allium cepa. The sequence continues at coordinate 208,991,227 of CM060928.1, forward strand.
TAAGGTGGGACGTTCTCAAAAAAAATTAATCATATCCTATCCTCATCCAACGGCCCACCATAAACAACGCCGATCTAGGGCATCTCAATCGAGGGTTCAACGAAAAAAACATGTGCGAGGGGAAGCTCGAGGCAATGTTCGGTGGAGATGGGTTGTAGTTCATTGAGGCAGCGGGAAATCGCGTTTGACCGCACACGGTTCGAGGATGAAATTCGATGATAGGCGAAGTTTTAGGTGGTGTAATCTGAAGGGAAGTTGTAGGGGTTGGCAAGGGCTAGGCATAGCCCAAGTTCGGTGGCGTAACATGGGTCAAGGCAGCGATAATGGTGTTTGAACATAAGTTGCATTTGTGGGTTAGGTGACTGTTGCATGGTCAAGGCGAGGTTAAGCGAAGGGTGGAGCATGGTCTAAATCGTGGCTTGCTAGGGCGTGCAGTTGCGAGGGATGGCTCGTGGTCAGAGTGGAAACCGCGAAGTCGTTGGTCACATGCACATAAGTACTTGGTGACTTCCAATCGAGGAACATGAAATTGGCTTGAGGGTATAATTGTAAATATATATTAAGTTTGAAATTAAAATATTATATTATTTTATTTGATAAACTTATAAACATGATAAATTATTTGTTTTAGGCCTAAATCGAATTCGGTCTGTCGTGTTTGGTTCATGTTGAAAAGCAAACGAAATGGAATTGATTTGGTGACAATTGGAGCTTGTAGAATTTCATGTTAAATAGAATGTTAGACGGAATCCAGAACGTCCTAGCGATGACTGGAATAATGGTGAGTTAAGCTCACCTTTTTGGATAACTAGTATGATATTTAATTGATAAAAATTGTTGAATGATTGTTTGGATGAATTATTCTATTTATTAGTTGGTTTGGGCATATTCTCGCCCTTGGAACGGATGAAATCCTATTATATTTTCGTATAAGAGTGGATGACCCTTTGTATACGAATCCCTCTTCAAAGCGGTTGATTTATATTTTATGATTGTATAACATTTGTGATGTGGGGGAAAACAGGTTAGAGGGATCCAATGGGATTCATCGCTATTATCGAATTGTTTCAATAATATTTCCTTTATATGGATTATCGAATAATAAATATGATTGTGGATACTGTGGTTATAAAATCGTTACATGTTTGAAAATAAAACCCAATAGTGGTAGAAAATCAATATCGATATTGGTTAAGTGTTGGGTGGTTATTGGCCTCAAAATTGTACTCTAATAATACTATAAATTGCCGTATAAGTCGGAATTTGGTTTTTGAGATAAGAAACGATTTTTACAACCGAATTTGGGTTTCAAAATTAATTTTTTAAGGATTATTTTATTAATTATATGAATATTGTTTTTAAGTTAATTAACGATATTAATATTGTTTTAAGTTAATTAATCGTATTAATATTGTTTAAAGTTATTTAATTATAATAATATCATTTTAAAGTTATTAATTATAGTAACATGTTTTTATGAGTTAAACTTAAGTTATAAAATATAGATAAACTTAAAGTTAGGTTTTTATGAAACAATCCATAAATGATTTAGTATTGAAAGACATACAATTTGGATAAATGAATGTGATTAAAAAGGAATTGATGTATTTAAGAAACCAAATGGACAAATATGTATGTTATACATAGATGATTTTACTTGCATGACTATTCTTGATTTAGTATTCGAATACATGTTTTCGAGGTGGTTTACACCGGTACGAACAAGGATTTTTCACTCGATTCTTGGCATTGAACACTTGATACGGATTCATGATACGATCCCAATTTTTTTATCATATTGACTGCCGGTGACAAAATACGGTAATATTAATGGTATCCGTAATATCAGAAGCACATGAATCGGAAATAAAATTAACATAGATTTCAAAAACAGGTACTGTAATCATATTTCAATTCGACATTTCATATTCAATTATATAATCCCAAACGATTTCCAGGTTTTGATCAAATATGATTATTACAAATTAAGCCAAGAGTGACATATGAAGATTCCCTCTTGGATGATCAGAGTACTAGATAGACGTATGAGTTATAAATACATCATGGCGAAAATACTATTAAATAGAGTACTAGATGGACATATCAGTTATAAATGCATCATGACGAAAATACTATTAAATAGCTTCTATATAGCTAGGTTCGCCTCCTGCACATCTTCGGAAGCTTATTTGTCCCACCTAATGATCATAAAATTTCTTAAATCTCAATTTACTCAAATTAATTTTTGAGCACCAGAGAGTTTAAGGAAAAACAAAAACTTCGAGTCAGACATAAATCCAGGTACGAATAATATTATTACATCTCGATTCATTGATATTAAGTGAGACCATGCCGCTTTGCGGAACGAGTTTTCCCTCACTAATATCCTTTTAAAAGCATATCTTTTGCAGATCATAATCCTGCAATCAAACTGATTATAACAATAATGGCAAGTACATTTATGCAAAATAATCAGGAAATCTATGGACTATTTTCCCACACTATAGTTTTATCTGGTTAACTACTAACAGTTTGTTGACTCGGGCCTACCAAACATAATCAATAGTCTAACTTTTGTTAGATGCAATACAGGGCTATTTGACCTTAAATACCTTCTTTTGGGGTCAACTGATCCTAAAGATTTTGCTAGCTCGCCAATAACCTATTTTACTCTGAATATTCCCTTTTGTGTGTAACTTCATTTTAGTCCCATCTACGACAATGCCCAACTTAATGGAATTTTGGACTTATTTTAGCTAGGTACTAGTAGGCAAAGTATAAGGTGCGACCCTACAACAGTCCCATCCGGTCTCCTAATACATGAGTCATAAACTTAGGTTTAACTATCCTATTCACGTTTCATTTCCTGTTTCATACTTGGGGTTAACTACCCTGTTAAATTCCATTTCCTTGTAAATAATCTTTTTAAATGATTTACCCCTGAAACCATATCTTTATAAAACAAAGAAATCATATACTTTTCTTCACTCTAAACACTTATGCCATAATATATACTTTACACAAAATATTGTTGATGAAATCTAATCAATGGCCATGATGCCAAGGTAAAAGACTTTAGGCCATGAAGCCAAGGTAAAATCTTCAAAACCCTTGTTAAATAACGCATTTCGAAATCATTGAGAACAACCCTCCCGAAAGCTTTGCTAAAACCTTAAACGTCCTCTTTCAAAACCATTTAAACTTGTCTTTCGAAAGCATTGGAAACCCTCCATTCAAACACTTAAAATAAAACTTTTGAAAAAAAAATTTGGGATCTCCCCTTTGAAACGTTTATTAGTTGCCTTTATAAAGTATTGGGTTCAAGCAAAGGATTGTGCAAACATTTCTTTGAAGCTTTTAATAATTATTCCTTTCGAAACCATTGGTTTTTAACTTTTAATATAACTAAGGGTCATGAAGAACTAGGGCGAAAGCATTACGTTGGAAAGCATTCATTCCTAGTAAAAGAAATAAGATAGTTTCAAAACCTACTCTTCCAAAACCATTGCCTCCGAAATATTTTGAAAATAGCTATAGGACCCTTTCAAAAGCATCGAGAAGGCAGCTTCAAAGTGCAAAGGTGAAAGCGCCCTTTCAAATGTATTGATTTGAAACGTATGAATGTGGAGCTAGATTTCAAATAAATTTGAAAGCGGTTATCCCATAGAAAGATTTTTTTGAAAAAAATTTATGGCAACTCTTTCGGAAGCTCTTTTCTAAAAAAAGGCAAGTGGATTGATTCTAAAGCTAATATAGTTAGCTTCAACCCCTTCGAAAGCATCATCTATAAAAAGAAGTAATTCAAAGTTAATAAGAATAGCTTCTACTCTTTCGAAAGCAAGATTTGGACACTGTTATCTCCGCCATTCTCCAATGCACTACATATCAATTGCTTGATACCACGTGCATTTGTTTCGAATGTGTTCCTTAGCGAAGGTATAGTGTCAAAAGCTGCAGATGGAAGTGGCAAAGTAGTAAATTCAAGTAAAACTGATTTTTAGCCTTTAAGAGAAGTTTCTTTTCACCTAACTTTCCTTATTTATTAAAATATAATTGGTTGTCATTTCTTTATCAAAAATCCTTTTCTAAAAGTGCTGCCGAATTTAGAATTATTAATTAAAATATTTTAACAAATAAGCCTTTCTCCTTGATAAAACATTTAAGTCCCTTAACTTAAATAACTTTATAACTATACTAGAATACGTAGGAAAATTCCCCAAAAATTTACCATAATTCACTTTTAATAGGTTTTCGAATATATTTAAATTTCAAACCCAAAATCAGTATACAATTACCTTAAATAATTTAAACTCAATTTTAACTATTTTCTTTCGTAGAAAATTCATAATAAATCCATGATAACTTAGAAAATTATTAAACTTGAAACCCACTTCATAAATAATGTTCTCGGCCATATATAAAAAAGGAAATTCATTTGTATGTCATTTAATAGACTTTCCAATCTAAAATATACTACAAAATATATATATGAAACACCATAAATCATTAACAAGCATATATATATATATATATATATATCCATTCAAAAAGCATAACGTGTTCATATTATTTGCAAAATTAATTTGGGTCAAACCTAGAAACGGAGATTATCAACAAAAGTGAGATGTATATCAAATTACTCACCTTAGCTTGATGTTAAGAAGGTTGAGATCGGGCCTTTCATTAATTTCTTCAAGCTTTCTACTTGATTCCTAGCCTATCTTCTTTTTGGTTCCCCTTAATGGTGGATGCCAAGCTATTGGGGGTTTTAAATTTTTTTATGAATTTTGAAATGAATGAGAAATGAAGGGTAGAAGGGTTTAGGGTATAAGGATAAAGAACATTCCTATTTTTCCATTACTATATTCCTCTTACTTCTTTTTGATTCTCTTTTGCTTGTATATTCACTAAGGCACAAACCCCTTATTAACTTACAAATCTCAATCCCTTAACCATCTGCATTATTTTATTTTATTTATCTAATTAAATGTCATAAATAATGTTTGTCAAAAATTACGGTCATTACATGCTAAAAGACGGAGGACAGTTTGAGGAAGTACAATCATTTGTCGTGTACTCACCGCTTGAGGTGGAGTCACTTAGTATGCATTTTGGTTTGCAGTTTAGCTTGTATATAGTTTCATCAAAACTCTATATATGTAATTTGTTTCATTTATCTTCTTTGATTATCGTTCTTATTTGAATTTCGAGGCTGAAATGTACTAAGTGTGGGAGAATGCAGCGACATAGAAATTCAAACATTTCGTCTTCGAATATCGAAAGTTTTGAAATATAATTAAGTGTTACAAATATGATATAACTTTACTAGACATCAATTAATTAATAGATAATGATAAGAAGCTTGTTTTTGAAAATTGTTTACAAAAATATATTCTTCGAAAAAATATCGATAATGTAACCGAAAATCCTTTTTTTATAAACAGCTTTTTAACCGTCAGATGTTGTTCGGATTTATTTCACATATACTTATTTTCTTAGAAAATCAATAAAATAAAATAAAATAAATTTACTTAATGAAAATAAACTTTATGGATTATATCGTGGGTGATGTCATCAAAGATATTTTAAAATGAGTTTAAATGGAAATACTTAAGTGTTAAGAGATGATCAAGGAGAAGTGGGAGGTGGTAAGTTTTACATGACATGAAAGTGAGGGTGAGAACAAGCTTAGGAGACACCAAAAGAAGCCTATATAAGGAGGGGAATACCTTTAGGAATAAAGCAAAATATTTTCCAAAACCAAGCTTCTTTATGTCTTCTTCTTCTTCTTCTATAAATTCTTAAAGCAAAATATTTTCCAATCAATTCAAATTTGGAGTGAAGTCTTGGGGGAATATCATAACACCTTCTATTAGTTAGAAGCTGAAGAAGGCCACACAAAATTATAGGGTGGTGGAGGCTAGAGGCAAGTGAAAGTAAGAAGGAAGGGAGGAAAGGTGGTTGCAAGATGGAGGTTTGACTTAAGTGCTTGGATTTTGATTGTTTATGAGGTTAAATGTATGTTAACACACATCTTCGAATGGAAAATATAACATATATATGTTGTGTTTGATTGTGTTTAAGTTGTTGAATTGTTATTGACATTGTTAAAAACATTGGTTTGATTCTTGTTTTTAAAACAAGAAGCATATGTGATCCATATGTATTAACTTGGAATGGACATGAATAGACTTGAATGACTTGTGACAAGATCTTGGAACAAAGCACATAGGTTATAGATGGACTTTTTTAAAGTCAGACTCAGATTTGAAAATGCACTTATAGCGATAGTCGTTATGGATGCACTTTGGGATTGCATTGTTTTTTGCGATCTCCATAGAATTTTGTAGAGAGGTCCAAAGGGGTTTATTACATTTATAATGTCCTACATATAATTTATAGGTATTAAAAGCTTGAATAATAACAAATTTAAGTAACACCATATACGCCATATTTATAATGACTGAAACGAGTGTACTTATATGAGATGACTCAAACCCGTAATCATTTCAAAATCATGTACACGATCTATTTCTCGAAGTAGTTGTGAAATGAAATGTTATAGAGTTGAACTGTTTATCCTAAGGTTAAGTCCAAGGGAGAGGTCAGCGTTAATGTTTCAAAGGATATTATCATGTGGGACTGGCAACCTTGAGGAGTATTCCAAGAGAGAGGATAGTGTTAGCATTCGTCGAAACTCAAAAGACTTATGCGGGGAACCTATATGGAGGTTTGGTCTGTTCGAGATGCTCGAATTCATATAGTGATTCATGATCTATTTGAGATGAAGGAATACAATTAGGGATTCGTGTGCTGCTTGAGTGATGAAGATTTGTGTGAAAGATGCCAAATGTAGCCTCGACATTGAAAATGACTAAAACAAAGTAAGATGCATATACCCATGAGGGTATATCAACTCTGGATCTAGAGTGTACTTATCGATATGTTATGCGTAGGAGTTGTTGATATTTGGTTCCACACAGTTCGTTGTTGGGCCAGTTGTGTTTACCTTAGAGTATATCATATTTAGAGATATTTGATGCTCAGAAGGATGTTTTTGATCTTGGTTATGGAGTTCGTATTCGGCTTGATCCGAGGAGAGCTCTACGGAAATCCTTACATCTATGCGAATTTGCCTTAGCGTTATTGATTGTATACTGATGATTGTCGTGGTGTTCACACAATAACTATTTGATATGATTTATGTACTACACACTAGACATTATCTATGATATCACTATACGTTAAACATAATGAATGTTGGTTTCATTTGAAGGGAAAACTGTTACGGTAAATTCATACGGTCTCAAAAAAGTGCTGTTATATGTCACACTTATTTCTTCTATTTCTCACGCTAGTTTACCAGACCGGTCCGGGTGTTATTTTCCCATAATTGTTGGGTCAGCCCTATGTTTCCAGATTTAGCTATGGATGCATTGCAGACTATGGAAAGTAGCCAGTGTTTACCAACCATAGTATTTTTATTTTCGTTGAATTGTATATATCAACTTTTGTAAGGATATGCAGTTACAACTATCAGGCTGATGATAATAGTTAGGTTTGGTAACTTTAAAATTTCTGTATTTGGAGTAAACCTTTGTACTACTCTTTTGATATTATACATTATCGTTTCATTGTGAGATTCTAATGTTGTGCTCTTCCTTTCCTGTTCTATTCTTCTTTTCATCATTCTACCCTAACTTTCTCCCTTTCCAGCACTTGGGTGCTCAACGCACGAATACCACAGATGTATTTTGTGTCGACACTCGTGAATCAAAAAGTCGGGTCGTTAACATACGAAATATTTTGACATAAGACATCAATTCTTACGTGATAATGCAAAAAAGGCACCGTATCAGTAGAATTTGTTAACTCTAAAAATCAAATTGCAGATATTTTCAAAAAACCCTTCGTGAAAACATTTTATAAGCTTAATACGAAGAAAGGAATTTGCTAAAATAATGAAATAATTTAATATTAACCACAAAATAAAAAGGTTATTTATTAACTTATCATAACTAAAACCATAAGTAAAATCAACAAATTAAAATAACATGTCTGTTTTTAGCCTGTCCTATATCACTTTATACTTGACCTTAAATTGTTACTTTATAAATCTTTTATCTTCAAAATAAAAATTGGCTTTAAGAAATCATACCTCCTCATCTTTAAAAATAACTGCATCATTAGAGGAATCAAGTGAATAATCACCAAAAGGAAAAAGTAGGGCTATTATGGTATCGGTAAATTTACCATTACCATACCATTACCAGTCAATTGGTTACCATTTAAGGTAAAATCGGTGAAGTAGCATAATCGGTACGGTAATGGTAAATGTACCATTTTTTAATGTAAAACATCGATAATATTTTTTTCAAAACCAGCGGTAATGGTAATTTGCCAATCCATTCATAATATATTGACATTCATATAAGATGTTGTATTATGGTCATTTAGAGGCAAGAAAAAAGTTCAATTTATTTCAGTAATTTAACTCAAATGATGATAACTACACTTCTTTTCTATGTCCTTTATTACGTGACCTAATAAGATATATAATGAATCATCACTCAATGTAAAAATATATCAACTTATTTTTTTGTAAAAAAATGGTAATTTACCATTACCAATGTAACGGTTATCAATTTATCAGTATACAAGTTAATTGGTAACGGTAAACAATTTATTTTACCAGTAAAACGGTACGGTAACGGTACATACAAAATGGTAACGGTAACCATTACCATAACAGCCCCAGAAAAAAGGGTTAAGCCATTACTTTCAATGGTTAATTGATATGAAAACATGCAATATCAATAATTAAAAATATTCCCAACATAAATTAATAAAGCAACATGATGCAATCTTTTCAGAGCAAAGGAAGATAAGGTTGGAACGACGTAGATAGGGGAAGAAGTTAAGCTTTGTCAAAAAAAAACCCTGATTGCTTTCTACGACATAATGCATACTAGAAATAACATCAACAGTAAAGGATCCTCCAAATTTGGAGCCTAGTTATCGCGATATGAGCTCCAGTCATGAACCCACGGTCGGATGTTCCCAAGGCCCAAAACTCCTTGCCTCGGTGAAGAGAAGAAGAAAATGGCTCGTTTCTAAGCTTCGCAGAGGACAGGTCTCCAAGAATTCAAAGTCAACCTCTGCTGTTATAGATTAATCTAGCTCTCTACCTCTAGAAAATTTATTTAAGGGGCTGTTGGATATCGCAATTCCAGATGATGTTGGGAATTATGATTTCACTTGTTTTAGTCTCGGAGTTTGGAATCACCTACCGGATTCGACGTTGACGTTCCTCCAACTAGCATGGGAGAGATCACTCTAGCTAGCAAAGCTCCAATAACCGGTCCATTTGGGGGGCATTAGGACACATACGATCACGTGCACTGCGCTGCATGATACTTATCCACATTAACTCCAGTGATTCTTATACACTTTTATTTTGTTTACAGGCTCAAATGGGACCCCCTGTAGCTATGATCACTTCAAGAGATCAACATACTCCCAACCATCTTATTTTGAGCTCAGTTGAGGTCTAGACCCTTGTCAAGATAGAGAAGGTCATGAAGGAAGATAAGACCGAAATCGGAGTCACCAATCCAAGGACTCATCGTCAGCCAAAATCTTAATCTTCTCACCACAAGAGTGCCGGTCAACACCCTACTATATATATTGGTAGTAAGTCACAGCCTCATGCTCCCAATTCGGCTACTATTCCCAAGCAACATTCGGGTTCTTTCGACGTCCGTCAATCTTCGAAACGCCAGCCTGGCGTAGTAGGTCTTGATACTTCATCCCACAAGTATGACAAATGGGACCTCTTAGCCCCGACTACTCTTGATGCCACTGTGTCGAGAAGATAGCCAAACTTAAGGACACATTTCCCAATTTATGTTTTAATGAGTTCAAATTTGTTCCCGCTTTAAATCTGATTCCTTCAAAGACCGAGCGAGTCCTCTAAATCCGTCGAGCGTTTTAATGAAAGTTTGCCACGATGAATTGGACACTGCCATTTGTCGCAGTGGTACTTTTGCCCTTGAAAAAGACATCTTATAGAAGGAGAATGATGTGCCAAAAAAAGAGAATGATGCTTTATCCCTTCGTATCAAATAGCTTGAGAAGGAGCTTGAAGAGGAAAAGCAAGAGAAACTCAAGGCTCGGGTGAAGTCTCAATGATACTATGAGGAAAACATCGAGTCTCGCGAAAATAAAGTAGAGGCGGACAGACAAGTTGCACAGATAGAGGTCCTTAAGGAATTGGCTAGGGAGGCTGGTTGGACAGAGATGAAGGACGAGTTTGATCTATTGCTTATATATTATAATGTGTGTGTCCTCATGTATCGTAGCCTTCGCTTCCTTAGAGAGGGGTACCCGAGTCCTTTGTCGAATCCTGGGACCATATTGTAGATCTAAAGAAGAAATCCCTCGTGGTTCTGAAGTGGATGAAGAATAGCTCATGCGTGAAGTCTTGCACGATGAAGAGCCTGTTGAACTCAGGGCTGCTCGACTCAATTTACTCAGTGATCTAGCACCACCGGAAGGGGAAAAGATGGCGGTGAATCCTCGAGATCTGGCTTCTAAGACCCTTCTACTACTCAGGCAACTGGTGCTTCAATTTCTCAGGCCCTGGAAAAGGATGTGGGCTACGATTCAGATTAATCAGGGATGCACAGATCTTTTGGACTGTCTTCGATTTTGGAAGGCGACACTCCAGCTATGATCGAAGGCCAATCTGGTAGAGGTATACCTCCCACTTTTCCTACGTTCAAGAAGGTTTATATCTCGCGTATGATGGTCATGGGTTTACCCATTGATCTTCATGAAATTGAAGGTTCGTCTACATATGTCCATGCTCCCAATGATGATGTTATACAGGGACAACTGGCACTGACTAAGGGGTCCACTACGGCCGTCATTGTACAAGTAGATCTTACCAATCAACCTGTTGAGACTTCCAACCACAATGCTCGCATACTTCATCTTTTAAACACATATTGTAGTTCTTCATGATGATTAAGAGTTGTACTTAGAAAATAACAGATTACATCTCCATGTTTCAGCTCCGTCTAGGCAGAAACTGCTATTTTTTTGTCCAGATTACAGTAACTTCTTCATACTAACTCGAAATCAGGTGATATGTCGACCAATGAATTCCCATCTAAATTACGAAAAATACGGAACACTCATATACTTCGTATTGTGAACGCACATTGTAGTTCTCTATAGGGACTAACAGTTGTACTTAAAAAATAACACGCTATATCACCATATTTAAATGGATTAAATGGGCAACCCACTCATTATACGGGTTGAGTCAGACGGACCCATGTATTAAATAGGTCAAAAAGGATGGGTCGTAAATGGGTTTGGTCAAAATCAACCCAACCCATATTGATTCAACCCAACTCATTTGACAGGTCTATCTCTATTCATGGTTTTTTCCTAGATTTTCTTAGCATAAGTTTTCAATGAGACAATGATATTCATATAGATTGAATGGATTAATGTAAGCAGCATATGATTGAAGAAAAGCAATCATCACATATGCTTCAAAGAATTGCCTCAAATTATTTAGGATCTTATGAGATTTTCAAAAAATTATATTTAAGGGAAGAGTTATAATATGAGTTTATAAAGATGAATACGTTTATCTAAGGATTCACTGTGATTTCCTATTTCCATTTATTCTACGAATTTCAATAGTATTGCGTTTATACAATTGTAAACAGAATAAAGTCTTCTCCCTCAATTTTCATCTCTTAAATCTTTAAATATCATCATTTATATCTTAAAAATTATCCAAATATCCATGTCTATCTAATGTCCAAAAAAAATTATTACTTTCAACTTTGCATGGATATGATATCTCATTCGTACACGAACCTTTCCTTTGAAGTTCTTAATTGAAAATAGCCTATTAATATTGATATACAAATTAAATGATAGTTAAATAAGAAACCAATAAAATAAGTTGCTGAGCTCACCAATAATTTTCAATGAGATCATGCACTAAATACACTAACGTCGACTGTTTCATGAGCATTTACAATGACTAATAGCATTTTTCCAATTGTGAAAATTTCCAGACTTTTGTAGAAGTGACAATATGATTATTATAGGCCATTCGTTGGGAAGAAAGAAAAGAAAACATGTAAAATTAAATACAGCACAAAAGCTAAACAAAGCACATTCTTATAATCGATGATTGAAATATTTGGTTAATAAATGTCAATGGATGTATTTCAGTCAAATTATAAGTTTATACAATGGATAAGAGAACTATTTATTCTTGAAAACTGAATTTCATACCACGGTCTTACAAATACTATCTGCAAGAGCCGATGTAATGCCTCTCACCTTACTGATCAATGACCATTGTTAAGAGGACAAATTTTATAAAAACTTATTTCAAGTTTAGACCCTATTCAAAATTTATTATGAAAACAAGCATCTTTTTCACTATACTGTTGGGGTAAATTAAAATTTAATGATAAGTTTAAGAGTCATATCTATTAAAGTGAAGAGTCGTGTCTATTGAAGTAAAAAGTTGTGTATGTTCAGTGAAGAGTCGTGTCCATTGAAACGAAAAGATGTCTATATAAAGAGTTGTGTCTTTTTGTAAGAGTGTGTAGTTCACTATAAATATGTGGTTATTTTATTGTGTTGGATGTATGTGTGAAAAAGGAAGTCAAAGTTGAATTAAAAAAGAAGTAAATAAATGAAAGTTCTTTATTTGCATATCCTCTAAAATTATATATACCTCCCCTCTCTCAATATATCCAGCGTATTCGTATATGCGCATTTCAAAAATGCGCATGTACAAAAAACACTTGTGCATTTTGAATTAACATAAGTACAAAATTTGTTCTTTCATATTCTTAGATGCACAAATGTAAAAATGGATTGATTTTCATAATAATTTTCAAAAAGGTCTATACTTGAAATAATTTTTTTCCTAAACCTAAAACGTAAATTTGTCATTTATTTATATATGTCGGTTATCCTTTTGCTCTGTTGATTTAGTGTTGAAAATGTTATATATTTACCCTTATTGGAGTTTGCCAAGAGAACAGTTGCATGTTCCTGTAGAATTTTCCATGCTTCTTTAATATGTGTCTCTTCAGTCAATGGAACTTTGACTGTAAGTCTGAGAATAAGTTTTCCAGACAAAACTTATCAAACATGATTTAGGCAGTTCAGTTACAACAGTCCACATTCAGAGTATTAGTGAAAATACGATGAATATTAGAATAAATAATAAAAACACTTAATATATGAGATATGAAGATTTTTCCACTAGAATTTACAGCACGTAGTAAACCTGATTCAAGTTGTAGCCACTATCCTCACCACTAGACATGTAGCCGTTAATTATCTTAGTTGATGTTTGTAGAAGAACGAAAGCATACAAGAGAGAGAGTTCGAAGTGCAACAACCTGAGGAATGGTAGTATGATTCATATGTTTTATGTGTATTTATATCATATGTGCATAAACTTGGAAGATGAATCTGTTAACATATGCACTGTTTGTTGGCTACCCAATGAAGATTTCATTCAAATATCAGTAACAAGACCAATGACCAGTGGTTCTGTAAGAAATGGTAGTATGATTTGAAATTCACTATGATACCAGTTAATTTGAACCCAGTGTTCATAGATAGGCTTAGCTTCCATAGTTACATATTTAAGCACCACAGCCTTCAACATCTAATACATATTGTTGTTTTTTAGTGTTAACGTAAAAAGTATACGCCTAACACCCCGGTGGTTATGAGATATAGTGAAAGCACCACTCGTTGGTATGGGAGCTAAAAACAAGTAGAAAATAGCAGAAAATAGTAAAGAGATGACAATTTTTATAGTGGTTCGGTTCAAAGTCAAGCCTACGTCCACTTCATATCTTTTTATTATGATCTTTGAATACACTTTGTTACAACTAAATTTCAAGTACAACAAACTTCAAAGACTTGAGCTTCCAAAGTAGAGTTGAGTCAGTGAAGAGGTTTGATCCCTTCTCTAATTGATCTCTGAAGTTACTATAATGTTGTAGGACTTGGAGAATGAGTTGCTTGAATTTCAACGTGGCAGAGTGTCGGTTTTTTCCAGGAAAAATCCCCTCTTTAAGTGTGGAGCAGGTGAGATATTTATAGGAGAGGTTGGGCTTAGGTCGGGCTGGTCATAAGTCGTGAGCGACTTTAGGAGTTGCGGCATAAGGAGTGGCGACATAAGAGTGATCCTGAGGCAGCATAAGTCGCTAACGGCTTAGTGGAGTAATCCTGGACGAGACACATGCCTCCAGCGACTTAGTATATGTAAGGCAGGAGTTATTTCGGCTTGCTTAGGTCATGAGCGACCTAATGGATGAGACAGTGTGCATGCGGCTCTACTCTGCCTTAACTCGTTAGGTCGTTAACTCACTAAGTCGCTGCCTTTATTAACCCGTTGAGTTGTATGAGCCTTTAGGTCGCTAGGTTGCTGGAGCTCCCTAAGTAATTGAGTCGTGCCATGTTTTATCTCGTTAAGTCATTGATCTATTAGGTCGTTAACCCTTTGAGTCGCCCCATGCTTTAGGTCGTAAGGTCGCTTATTCCTTTAGGTAGTTAGGTCGCGCCTTTCTGTAGGGTGTTAAGTCGCGAGCTTTCTTCTTAAGCAATTAGGTCGTTGAGTCACTAGTAAAAGAGGTTTTAACACTTGCCCCTCGAAGTATACGCCTAGGTTATAGGTCGTGTGCTTCGATATCTCTTCACTCGTGCCCTTTTGAGTCGTCAAGTTGCTCGTGCTGATTCGAGGCGAATGGTGACCGTTCGAGGTCGGGTGCCCCTTGAGGCAACTTGTGACCATTCGATGACGTTTGCCGTTCGAGGCAAATTGTGACCGTTTGAGGTCAGGTACCATTCGAGGCGAATTGTGACTGTACGAGGTCAGGTGCCATTCGAGGCGACCTGTGACCGTTCGAGGTCAAGTGCCGTCCGAGGCGAATTGTGACCGTTCGAGGTCAGGTGTCGTTCGAGGCAAATTGTGACCCTTCGAGGTCAGGTGCCGTTCGAGGCAAATTGTGACCGTTCGAGGTCAAGTGCCGTTCGAGGCAAATTATGACTGTTCGAGGTCGGGTGTCATTCGAGGCAAATTGATGTGCCCAGGGGGACTTAATATTATCGATGCCAGGTTCACGTTCGAGTGAGTTCCAGGATCGTTTGTCAGGGCGATATACTGCCATCTCAGAGCATGCCTAAGGACCGTTCGTAACCCCGTACATGTGTAAGTAGCTTCGCCATTTTAGAATTATCAAAATCCAATATTCACTCAACTGAAGAGTTTTTAAAGCAAAAATGTCCGACAAAATCAAATCCAAACACAAGAAGTAAAACACAAAAACAAAGTAGTGACGTCAGAGTGCAAACACCTACATCGATATGATTTATAGTTGTATCAGAGCATGCCTGGGGATCGTTCGCGGTCCCGTACATGTGTGAGCAACTTAATTGTGTCGATGTAGAGTTTTTCACTCATTCGTCATTATCTCAATCAATTGATAATAAGCTGACGCCTCGATCCCGAGCCGTCTTTAGTTGGTGCATGTGGTGGTCGTTCTTGCTCCACCGTTGCGGTCCTCCTTCTCACATACTGTAATAGCAAACCATTCCGAATGTGCCCCTCAACTTCGTCTTTCAAGTGTCTACAGTCATTTGTGCTGTGACCATTCAATTCATGGAATGAGCAATACTTGTCCGACCTTTTCTCATTGTTGGTTGGATCTCTCCTCATCGGCTTTCGACAAGGAACCTGTCCCTTGGTGTCCTGGTTCCGCTTCAAAGTCTCATTCAATTCCGTGTATGAGCTGAATCTTGGTTCCTTTCGTGATCTTGTTGATCTATCGTTGTTATCCTCAGCCTTTCGTTTACCTTCGCTAGTTTATACACCTTTCTCAGGAGGATTCCACCTTTGATCGCAAAAACATCGATTCCTACTCCTTCTTCTCTTTCGGCATTTGCATCCTCTAACCGTAGAAATCCTTCGGCCTCATGGTAAAATTGTAGCGACCCGACTTTCTATCACCTGAAAGTTGCATCACTAATTAAGAAAGAAAGAGATGGAAGAAGAAAAGGAAAGAGAAGAAAGTAAAACAACACATCAGAATCTCACAGCGGAACGAATGAAGTATAACATGTAACATATATTTATAATCATATACATCAGAGTACACAACTATACATCTCAATTCAGATAGTTATAACATTTCTGTCTAATATACAATACAAGAACAACTATACAGAATAACACACAGTGGAAATTTTAACTATATATCTACACGCTGAAGCCTCCTGCTCCAAAGCTCCTTTAGAATTCGTCAAGGATAACCTGAATCACTTGACTACTCATACAGGATATGAATACCTAAGAGTTTAATAAAACAGAAAATAAACACTCGGGTCAGACAGGGGTCTGGTGAGAGTAAACGGTTTAAGATTGCTTAACCATAGAAAATCCTTTGAAAGAAAAGGTATCACGTAAGATTTCCCACACATAAACATGGAAAAGTTTTTACCTTACGCTAACCAAAACATTTGATAGGAAATCCAGTGATATTATAATAGTGTCTAGGGTTTTCAAATAAATATGAAATAACCGAAATTGTTACATTCATTAAATTCCAGCTACTAGCCACAAAATTGGGTAATACAAAAAAACCGTAGGGTCTTGTAGGGAAAATGGGTTTCCAACAATGGCAGGGCTACTGAGGTACCGCTCGTCACAGTACGTGGCCTAGATCACAGTACCGTGGAGCCACCCTAACTCCCCTGCAACACAAGGCCGGGACCATTCCTTACTGAACAGTCCCGAACAAGACCACCCTGCAGTTGGATGTAGACCAACTGCCCACAAAGCCAAAATAAAAAGGGACATCTAGACAGGGATGAATCTCGTCCTACTTGGGCATGACCCACTTAACCTTGCTGCACCACCCTTGTTTTAGCCATTCCCGGTTGATGAGGCTTGAGGCTGTGATTACCTTTGTAGGACACACTTATCTTAGAATGCTCATCATCCACCTGACGATGTTCTGAAAGCATTCAATCCATACAAGTTCATTCCGGGTTCGAACGGAACCGAAGGCACTATCTCGTTGCACTCATTTTGGAATCACCCTCAGAGTCAATGACCATAGCCCTTGCACTCTGAATCACCATCTCGAACCCATAAGTACTATTCCGTCAACTCATTAGGGAATCACCCATAGAGTTATACTGACGTATAGTCCTTACACCTCGAGTCTTCACAAAGCTCCACTTGGATTAACGACCTAACGTTTAATTGGAGTCGATGTGGTTTTCGGATATCCAAATATGGAAATCTGATCCCGGTCTCATCGAAACCAAACGTCATTTTAATGTCCAAGTTGTTTAAGGGTTTTAAACAGTTTAACTTATATTCGGGATGATATAAACAGATAGATGAATCACATTATCATAACAGATAATTCATAATAACCATTCATCTCACAAAGTAGCATATCACATATCATAGATATTCAAATTATCCAGTATCAACCAATCACCCAATATTAATCATCCTATATCAATTTATCATCCAATATTAATCAATCTTCCAACATTGATCATCCAATATAAACCAATCATCCATAAACAGAATTGGTTAACTCTTAATCAATTTGATTACCTAAATCCTTCTTCATTTATTTATTCCAAATAAATAAATAAATAATCTCTTAATGAACTTCTTTAATTAATCTCCCCTGATTAATTGTACTTTAATTACATTCAAGTAATTAGCCTTATCCATATTCAGTAATTAACCTTTAATTACTATCATTAATTACAATAATTAATGATCATTCATTTACTTCCATTAATTAATCAATTATAATTAATTACAGTAAACCTCAATTAATTAATCACTTTAAATTTAACTACTTTTATTAATCAATCTAGATTAATATCATTTATTAACTACTGATTCTTATTAATTAATAATTTCTTGTAATTAATCATCTCATTAATTATAAACAGTAATTAATAGTTTGTAATTACTTATCTTAATTAATTATCTTCTTAATTAATTGTATTAATCCTCGATTAATTAATCTAATAATTATTCTTTAATTACTTCATTAAGTAATCAATTAATTAATAAATCCTTAATTAATTACTTAATTAATTTACATTTTTAATTAATTTCACTTAGTAATTAATAATTCTTAATTTAATCTCATTCATTAATTAATTAATCACATTAATTAATTAACTAAAATTAATTAAGTAATTAACCTTTAATTACTTACATAAATAATTATCTTTAATTACTTCTATTAATCAATCTTGATTACTTACTTAATTAATTACTTAACAAGCAATTAATCCCATATTAAATAATCCTTAATTATTTAATTATGTAATTACTCAATAATTAATCAACTTCAAATAATTATATTAATCAATTTCTTAATTAATATCATCATGTGATTATTCATTAATCACTTCAACTTTAATTACTCCCATGAGTAATTTCTACTAATTACTTCCATAAGTAATTATCATTCTTAATTACATTCAATAATTAACCATTAATTACTTCATTAAGTAATTTCACTTAATTAATCCTAATTAAGTGATTATTTAAAATTAAATAAACAATTGACTAATTATTTAAAATTAATTAAATAATTAATTAATTAGCTTCTTATATTTCAAAATCCTTAATTAATTAAGAAAACATCATTCTTAATTAAACTTTTACTTATTAATGAATCATATTACTTAAGTATCCTTAAGTTCAAACAATTTAATCTTAAATATCATCATAATTTGATCATTTGAAATTAATCAAACTTTAATAACATCAAAAACAAATTATTTGGATTTCAAAATCATAACAATGACCTTATTTTAAAGATAAGGCATTTAGGAATCAAATTTTAAAAATTTAAAATACTTTAAACATCTAATTTAAATTTATTAATTTTCAAAATAAATTTGAAGACTTTGTTATTAAAACATTACTTAACAATTTACTTAAAAACTTTGATTAATTAAATTTTTTTTTTTGAATTCAAACATTTCCTTTTTAAATTAACATTCACAATTAAATGAAATTAATTTCTTCAAAAAGAAATCATTTTAACCAAATTTAAAACTTAAAATAAATTCAATAAATACCCTTTTTATTTTAAAGTTTAATTTACAATTATTTCCTAACAACAACCCTTAACTTTGAAAATTTGTTTACTTATCAAACTTGTTTATAATTTAAAACATGATCTGAATTTATTTAAATTTACAGATTTTGATTTGTAAACTTAATTACTACACAGCACTTAACAAAAGCAAACAACCCTAAACTCGAGACACTCACAGCATCAACACGCGTGCTACCCGAGAAACCTCCAGATCCTTCCCCCTTCGAGTCCAACCCTAGCATAACGCGAAAACTTCCCGAGAAAAAACCCTCGTTCTCCCCAATTCAAATTCCAGTGCACACTGCACAAACACGTGCACATGTACCACCGCCACCGGCCACCTTGGGTCATCGCGACCGACGTCGACGATCATACGAATCCCTACGATCACCAAAACAACCCCAGATCGATCCAATTCCACACGAAACAAAATTTCGACCTTCTGCTCGAAACTGCAGAAAACATAAACCACCCAAAAATCCCCCAACGCCGACCACCACAACGTCGCTAGACCTCGCTGATTACTCCATCGAATCGCCACAACCATGATCTTCAACACCCCCAAATGCACACGACTTCAGTCAAAAATCCAAGTCGCGATGTTACAATATTCAAGCCGAACCAAAATTAAAATCTTAAACCATAGTTCCTTCAAATTCACACATCACAATCAATAGAAAAATTCCAAAGCATTTTTCTCTTAATCCTTGATACGAGAACAAGCTTCGATCCAAATTACAGTTGCAATCATCATGTTGTTCTTCAGCAATTCACCAAAACAACCCAAATGTTCAAACCTCAAATTCTCACAAGTTACCCAACTAAAATTCGTGATTCAAGCTTCTAAAATCGTGATTTCTTATTTGCAATATGATTATAACATCAAAACTCAAGTTTGAAATCAAAAACTTTTGACTCAAATTATAATTTTACTGTAAAATTTAAAATTTTGGGCTAATTATTTATTTTAACAACCTATAACTATTTTTAGATGTTAGATAATTTGATTACACTCGTCTTTTATTTAAAAATCAAAGTCCAACTCGAAATCAAAATCAAGTTATTGAATTTATGATGAGATTGAAACTGTTTTTATAAACACGGTGATTTTTTTTCTATACAGACATTCAACCTACACATTTCAAGCATGCATCGAATATAAATCAGATATTCCCTATAACATTATGAGATCATCATACTACTAAGTTGAAATCAAGATTAACTGTTTTTAAAAAGATTCAATTTACTCACTTGGTTATTTGCAGAAGATAAAAACTGGTTCCATGCTTGAAGTTTCACTGCATTTTTTCCCAGGTTCTAGAATTTCTTTGCATGTTGATTTTTATTTTCTTGCTGTAAATCCTTAATTGCATGTTTGTACTTGAAGATGAACTTGCATTTGCCTCTGCTTCGCATTTTCCAGATTTTACGGATTTCAAATTTTTTTCCTGTTCTTTGATTTGCATTTGTATTCATTTTGTTGAGAATGAAGATAGAATTTGCGGAAAATAAAACTCCTCTTTCCCTTTGCAATTTAATTTTAAATTTAATTAAAAGAATTTGACATTTGTCTCTTGGATGCCTTATTTTGCTTACACCTAAGCTTAAAGATTCACAAGTGTCTTTAATGTTTACTAAATGTTTTACAAGTGTAATTATGTTTAAATTAACACTTTGAATGTTATTTCTTTTTAACATTTTTTTAAGCTATATACATATATTTATGTATATGTAAGTAATGTGTATTTTATCTTTTATAAATAAGCTCTTAGATTTAATAAATACACAAAAGTGAATTCATGTTAATAGTTTATAAATTATTTATGCTTTTATTTTAATTTTAATGGTATTATATATTTATAAACTTGAGAAATTGATTTTAACTCTTTATATAAAAAATTTAAAATAATTTTATCTTATGTTAAAATTAAAATGAAAGACTATTAAAACAAATGAAACTTTAATTTAAATCTTATTTAAAACCAAAGCTTAAAGTATATGTTTATAATAAATAAGAAATTAACTTTGTTATCAAAATTTAAATCTCAAATATTATTTGCAAAGGTATTAAGTCAAATTAACATTTCAAATTACAAATTATATATTTATTAAAGTTTGCAAATACTTATTAAATTCAACTTAATAAAATTCCTATTTCAAATATATATACACGTTTCAAATAGAAAAACATTTTATCATTAATTTTGATAATTACCATATTAGATCTTAAAACAGATTTCAAATCACAATATATATATATATATACACATTCATATATATTACAATTTGAGTGGATAGCTTTTATTACATTAAAAACTTTCTATTTACAAGATATATCAATACATATATATTATAAATATAAAATATTATGATTAACCTTTGGAAAAATAAATCTTACCAATATTAAATTGCCAAAATAAATATTCCCAAATTAAAATATTATAAATTTTCAAAAGAATTAAACTTGCCAAATTTTATATTATTAAGAAAATTGTTGATAGATATTAAATTATTATTATTAGCCTTTTAAAAGAATTTTAACTTGTCGGTTATAATGTAAAATGATCAAATTAATTTAACTATTATCAAAGATTATTAAATTAATATTGCTCAAAATTTCGGGTCGTCACATTCCTCCCCCAGTTAAAAGAATTTCGTCCCCGAAATTTAAAAGCAAGGATAATTTAATAACCCAGCTAAAGAATTTAAATTTCAAACAGCAATCACACAATCAATCATACACTATCAATTGTAGTTACCAAAGCAACCAATTCAAACAAACAATTTTATCTATCCAAATAAAATTCTGAATAGAACTTCCTAATATTATCAAGAGTTTCCAGGTTCTTATACTGGAATACTCGCTCTACAAAATCTTAAGTAACTATACTACTATAACCCAGAACTCCTTCTCATCTGGATCTACAAATCTGAAAAAGATGTCAGATTAAACTCATAACCAACACAACTACCAGATCCTTCTGAACTGCTGATTCTATCACTCGATGAATCATACACATATTCCTCAAAATTATGTGAAATACAATGAATTCCAGTTATCCGAATTGGCAATTCGATCCTGTAGATCAAAATAATCTCCAGAGAACACAGGAAAACTCAAATTACTTCTGGAGCTAACTCTCCAGTTTTATCAAATCTTATATCTCCTTTAATCGGATAAAACTAAAACAATATCCAAATTACAACTTCACATTCCAAATCTCCTCAATTCTTACCTGCACAACTCTACTGATGCTCCTGAGTCACCTCTAATATTCCTGATCAGCTTAACTCTTGCTGATTGCTTCATGAAACAAACAGGACCAAAATCAAACCAATTTCCAGATCCTACTCAACAAAATGACTCTTCTCAAAAATTTGCTGAAATCCAATACACAACTTTATTCCACAAGCATTAGTGGACTTCAGACCTACATCTCTAATCTGGAATAGCCAAACGTTGCACCTAACAACCTTTCCTACCAAATCCAGAAAATTTCTTCATACTTGAATTTCCCGTAGAAATCCTTTACTGCAACTCCCAGTTGTTTCCATACTGAAATAACTGCTAACTCGCTTCCGCTGCACAACTCTGATCTGGAGTAGATGAGAATGCTATCGAAGAACACAAGCACAATCTTTCTCTATACATTATTCATCCATCCCATAAAAATCTTAGTGACCATTCCATTTGGTCAAAACATCTCAGCAGAATCTCAACTTAGAATAAGATGATTAATCCTTCCTCAAGAATCCTGAGCTGCTTCACCAAACTCTTCTCGCTCCAAGAGTCATCCCTCTACATGGTTGAACCATCAATACTACTCTAGAATTCCAAGTTGATAAGAAAACTCAATCTTCGATTCGGGTAAACTCCTGATTTCTTCAAAAACATCAGGATAATTACTGACTACTTCATAACTTTTACGTTCATATGAGTTTCCTCAATTTCCAAACCAAAGAATACTCAAATATACCCAAACTAATCGCAAGTCACTTTTGCGATCCTATCCAATTCAGATTCCAAAGAAACTGTCTCCCCAACTAGAACAGCTTTTCCTAATCAAGATCAATCCTTCCAAAATGTCTTATCTACCAGAAAAACTGATAGATCACTTCCAACAAATATCCTGCTCTGCTGAGCTTCCCGAAGAAAAAGATAAACCTTCACTATCTGTCTGGTCTGCTGATAGTAGAATCCCAAAGATTTCTGAGTCAACGAAGAAACGGATTCATGCTGCTGCTTCCAAACTTTACTTCAAAGATACTGCTAAGCCAAAAGATCATCCTTAACCACAAAACTATCACCTAATTCCACCAAAAATCCTTGAGACGAGTAGACATCCTCTCAAGAAACTCGGCTCCAAACCAACACCAACCACTTGTTCCTCTAAAGGGAAAACAAATGAGACCATGTCCGAAATGAGATAACTTATCGACCTTAGCCTTATACTTCAAAATAGATAAGACACCCTTACTTGAGATCCAGAAAATTTCTAAACATCCGAATCTTCCCGGCAATAGGCATCACTGTTCCCCCAACACTGTTCCCCCAACACTATTTAAATCTTGTTCTAGAAGAACGTCTTTAATACCATCTACGGATACTGCCTCTCATCACACAGCTATTCCTTCCTAAAGTCACCAAGAAACTGTCACCTGCTTCTGCTCACTTGACAGATTCAACTCTTGGAAATCCTTGCTCACACGAGAGCAAATCAACCTCACACTCCAAGAATATACTCCAATTCTTGAAAATACTTCCTCTGAACCCAATGAAATCCTTTCATCAATCTACAAAGCTTATTCGAGACGGTATTAGATCTACAATCTCGACAGATATACCTCCAACCACAACATATAAACCTCTTCCATTAGTGGTAGTTGTGTTACACACACTCCTACCTTATCTACCTTTATAACCTATGTTGGAAAATCCGAACAGATAACCCAACAGATTAGGTAGATATATAAATATATAGATATATATAAAAATTATAAGTACGCGCTCTCAAGATAGACACCACTCCAGAGCCTAGGTATTTACTCAACCTAATGCTCTGATACCAACTGTAGAGACCCGACATTCTATCACCAGAAAGTCGCATCACTAATTAAGAAAGAAAGAGATAGAAAAAGAAAAAGAAAGAGAAGAAAGAAAAACAACACATCAGAATCTCACAGCGGAACGAATGAAATATAATATGTAACATATATTTATAATCATATACGTACATCAGAGTACACAACTATACATCTCAATTCAGACAGTTATAACATTTCTGTCTAATATACAATACAAGAACAATTATACAGAATAACACACAGCGGAAACTTTAACTATGTATCTACACGCTGAAGCCTCCTGCTCCAAAGCTCCTTCAGAATTCGTTAAGGATAACCTGAATCACTTGACTACTCATACAGGATATGAGTACCCAGGAGTTTAATAAAACAGAAAATAAACACCCGGGTCAGACAGGGGTCTGGTGTGAGTAAACAATTTAAGATTGCTTAACCTTAGAAAATCCTTTGAAAGAAAATGTATCACGTAAGACTTCCCATACATGAACATGGAAAAGTTTTTACCTTACGCTAACCAAAACATTTGATAGGAAATCGAGTGATATTATAATAGTGTCTAGGGTTTTCAAATAAATATGAAATAGCCAAAATTGTTGCATCCATTAAATTCCAGCTACTAGCCACAAAAGTGAGTAATACAAACAAAACTGTATGGTCTCGTAGGGAAAATGGGTTTCCAACAATGGCAGGGCTACTGGGGTATTGCCCGTCACAATACGTGGCCTAGATCACCGTACCGAGGAGTCACCCTAACTCCCCTGCAACACAAGGCCGGGACCATTCCTTAACGAACAGTCCCGAACAAGACCACCCCGCAGTTGGCTGCAGACCAACCGCCCACAAAGCCGAAATAAAAAGAGACATCTAGACAGGGATGAATCTCATCATACTTGGGCGTGACCCACTTAACCGTGCTGCACCTCCCCTATTTTAGCCATTCCCGGTTGATGAGGCTTGAGGCTGCGATTACCTTTGTAGGACACACATATCTTAGAATGCTCATCGTCCACCTGACGATGTTCTGAAAGCATTCAATCCATACAAGTCCGTTCCGGGTTCGAACGGAACCAAAGACACTATCTCGTTGCACTCATTTTGGAATCACCCTCAGAGTCAACGACCATAGCCCTTACAATCTGAATCACCATCTCGAACCCATAAGTACTATTCCGTCAACTCATTACGGAATCACCCACAGAGTTATACTTACGTATAGTCCTTACACCTCGAGTCTTCACAAAGCTCCACTTGGATTAACGACCTAACGTTTAATTAGAGTCGATGTGGTTTTTGGATATCCAAATATGGAAACCCGATCCCGGTCTCATCGAAACCAAACGCCATTTTAATGCCCAAGTTATTTAAGGGTTTTGAACAGTTTAACTTATATTCAAGATGATATAAACAGATAGATGAATCACATTATCATAACAGATAATTCATAATAACCATTCATCTCACAAAGCAGCATATCACATATCATAGATATCCAAATTATCCAGTATCAACCAATCACACAATATTAATCATCCAATATCAATTTATCATCCAATATTAATCAATCTTTCAACATTGATCATCCAATATAAACCAATCATCCATAAACAGAATTGGTTAACTCTTAATCAATTTGATTGCCTAAATTCTTTTTCATTTATTTATTCCAAATAAATAAATAAATCATCTCTTAATGATCTTCTTTAATTAATCTCCCCTGATTAATTATACTTTAATTACATTCAAGTAATTAGTCTTATCCATACTCAGTAATTAACCTTTAATTACTATGATTAATTACAATAATTAATGATCATTCATTTACTTCCATTAATTAATCAATTATAATTAATTACATTAAACCTCAATTAATTACAATTAATTAATCATTCTAATATCATTTATTAAATAATGATTCTTATTAATTAATAATTTCTTGTAATTAATCATCTCATTAATTATAAACAGTAATTAACCATTTGTAATTACTTATCTTAATTAATTATCTTCTTAATTAATTGTATTAATCCTCGATTAATTAATCTAATAATTATTCTTTAATTACTTCATTAAGTAATCAATTAATTAATAAATCCTTAATTAATTACTTTATTAATTTACATTTTTAATTAATTTCACTTAGTAATTAATAATTCTTAATTTAATCTCATTAATTAATTAATAATTAATTAACTAAAATTAATTAAGTAATTAACCTTTAATTACTTACATAATTAATGATCTTTAATTACTTCTATTACTCAATCTTGATTACTATCTTAATTAATTACTTAACAAGTAATTAATCCCATTATTAAATAAACCTTAATTATTTAATTAAGTAATTGCTCAATAATTAATTAACTTCAAACAATTATATTAATCAATTTCTTAATTAACATCATCAAGTGATTATTCATTAATCGCTTCAACTTTAATTACTCCCATGAGTAATTTCCACTAATTACTTCCATAAGTAATTATCATTCTTGATTGCATTCAATAATTAACCATTAATTACTTCATTAAGTAATCACACTTAATTAATCCTAATTAAGTGATTATTTAAAATTAAATAAACAATTAACTAATTATTTAAAATTAATTAAATAATTAATAAATTAGCTTCTTATATTTCAATATCCTTAATTAATTAAGAAAACATTATTCTTAATTAAACTTTTACTTATTAATGAATCATATTACTTAAGTATCCTTAAGTTCAACCAATTTAATCTTAATTATCATCACAATTTGATCATTTGAAATTAATCAAACTTTAATAACATCAAAAACAAATTATTTGGATTTCAAAATCATAACAATGACCTTATTTTAAAGATAAGGCATTTAGGAATCAAATTTTAAAAATTTAAAATACTTTAAACATCTAATTTAAACTTATTAATTTTCAAAATAAATTTGAAGACTTTGTTATTAAAACATTACTTAACAATTTACTTAAAAACTTTGATTAATTAATTTTTTTTTGAATTCAAACATTTCCTTTTTAAATTAACATTCACAATTAAATGAAATTAATTTCTTCAAAAAGAAATCATTTTAACCAAATTTAAAACTTAAAATAAATTCAATCAATACCCTTTTTTATTTTACAGTTTAATTTACAATTATTTCCTAACAACGACCTTTAACTTTGAAAATTTGTTTACTTATCAAACTTATTTATAATTTTTAACATGATCTAAATTTATTTAAATTTACACATTTTGATTTGCAAACTTAATTACTACACAACACTTAACAAAAACAAACAACCCTAAACTCGAGACACCCACGGCATGTTGCTACCCAAGAAACCTCCAGCTCCTTCCCCCTTCGAGTCCAACCCTAGCATAATGCGAGAACTTCCCGAGAAAAAACCCTCGTCCTCCCCAATTCAAATTCCAGTGCACACTGCACAAACACGTGCACCTGTACCACCGACCACCTTGGGTCATCGCGACCGACATCGACGATCATGCGAACCCCTATGAGCACCAAAACAACCCCAGATCGGTCCAATCCCACACGAAACAAATTTCGACCTTCTGCTCGAAACTGCAGAAAACATAAACCACCCAAAAACCCCCAACGCCGACCACCACAACGTCGCTAGACCTCGCCGACTACTCCATCGAATCGCCACAACCATGATCTTCAACACCCCCAAATGCAGACGACTTCAGTCAAAAATCCAAGTCGCGATGTTACAATATTCAAGCCGAACCAAAATTAAAAGCTAAACCCTAGTTCCTTCAAATTCACACATCACAATCAATAGAAAAAATCGAAAGCATTTTTCTCTTAATCCTTGATACGAGAACAAGCTTCGATCCAAATTACAGCTGCAACCATCATGTTGTTCTTCAGCAATTCACCAAAACTACCCAAATTTTCAAACCCCAAATTCTCACAAGTTACCCAACTAAAATTCGTGATTCAAGCTTCTAAAATCATGATTTCTTATTTGCAATATGATTATAAAATCAAAACTCAAGTTTGAATTCAAAAACTTTGACCCAAATTATAATTTTACTGTAAAATTTAAAATTTTGGGCTAATTATTTATTTTAACAACCTATAACTATTTTTAGATGTTAGATAATTTGATTACACTCATCTTTTATTTACAAATCAAAGTCCAACTTGAAATCAAAATCAAGTTATTGAATTTATCATGAGATTGAAACTGTTTTTATAAACACGGTGATTTTTTTTTCTATACAGACATTCAACCTACACAATTCAAGCATGCATCGAATTTAAATCATATATTACCTATAACATTATGATATCATCATACTACTAAGTTGAAATCAAGATTTAACTGTTTTTAAAAGATTCAATTTACTCACTTTGTTATTTGCAGAAGATAAAAACTGGTTCCAGGCTTGAAGTTTCATTGCATTTTTTCCCAGGTTCTAAAATTTCTTTGCATGTTGATTTTTATTTTCCTATTGTAAATCCTTAATTGCATGTTTGTACTTGAAGATGAACTTGCATTTGCCTCTGCTTTGCATTTTCTAGATTTTACAGATTTCAAATTTTTTCCTGTTCTTTGATTTGCATTTGTATTCATTTTGTTGAGAATGGAGAAAGAATTTGCTGAAAATAAAACTCCTCTTTCCCTTTGCAATTTAATTTTAAATTTAATTAAAAGAATTTGACATTTGTCCCTTGGATGCTTTAATTTCCTTACACCTAAGCTTAAAGATTCACAAGTGTCTTTAATGTTTACTAAATGTTTTACAAGTGTTATTGTGTTTAAATTAACACTTTGAATGTTATTTCTTTTTAATAAATTTTTTTTAAGCTATATACATTTTATGTATATGTAAGTAATGTGTATTTTATCTTTTATAAATAAGCTTTTAGATTTAATAAATATACAAAAGTGAATTCATGTTAACAGTTTATAAATTATTTATGCTTTTGTTTTAATGTTAATGGTATTATATATTTATAAACTTGAGAAACTGATTTTAACTCTTTATATAAAAAAATTAAAATAATTTTATCTTATGTTAAAATTAAAATGAAAGACTATTAAAACAAATGAAACTTTAATTTAAATCTTATTTAAAACCAAAGCTTAAAGTATATGTTTCTAATAAATAAGAAATTAACTTTGTTATCAAAATTTAAATCTCAAATATTATTTGCAAAGGTATTAAGTAAAATTAACATTTCAAATTACAAATTATATATTTATTAAAGTTTGCAAATACTTATTAAATTCAACTTAATAAAATTCCTATTTGAAATATATATATACAAATATATATACACATTTCAAATAGAAAAATATTATATCATTAATTTTGATAATTACCATATTAGATCTTAAAAGAGATTTCAAATCACAATATATATATATATATATATATTCATATATATAATAATTTGAGTGGATAGCTTTTATTACATAAAAACTTTCTATTTACAAGATATATCAATACATATATATTATAAATAGAAAATATTCTGTTTAACCTTTAGAAAAATAAATCTTACCAATATTAAATTGCCAAAATAAATATTTCCAAATTAAAATATTATAAATTTTCAAAAGAATTATACTTGCCAAATTTTATACTGTTAAGAAAATTGTTGATAGATATTAAATTATTATTAGTAGCCTTTTAAAAGAATTTTAACTTGTCAATTTATAATGTAAAATGATCAAATTAATTTAACTATTATCAAAGATTATTAAATTAATATTGCTCAAAATTCCGGGTCGTCACAAAAATTCCCCTAGATCCATAAAGGGATCTCATATCAGTGAATTCTTGAATTCTGTACCGTCGGCTATGCCCGACACAGCTGCCATCAAGACCATGGATGGATCCGGTCGATCCACCAATGCTGCAGCTGCATTGAATCGCGTCAAAAACTTCTCAAAGATTCCCCGGCTCTTTGTTTCAGTGTTGCCAAACTCATAACATTCTTGGGTCTCGAAATGTGGACCCTGGATTGTCTCATAAACCTCTCAGTTAAATCATTCCACGTTGCGATAGATTCACTCTCCAGTTGTCTAAACCATAATGCTGCAATATCTGCCAAGTACAGTGGAAAGCACCGGACCATAACTTCCTCTGATGCCCCCAGCACCTCCATATGCCTCATATATTTTGTCAGATGAACTGTAGGGTTTGTCCTTCCATTATACATATCCAACGATGGTTGTTGAAATTTTGGTGGGTTCCTAGCTCGCCTGATTGTTGTGGTAAAAGGACTCCTATTCACATCCTCCAAGTCCTTGTTTACCAGACCACCTCTCGTAGCTCTTTTGACCATTTCCGCCAATCTGTTGCTGGCTCCTAGTTTTAGTCTCATCCATTACCTTCGGCCTACCCCTCGAGTTCATGAGGGAATTCTGGAACCTGTTCTCCTGGTTGGGCTCCATTTGCTCCTTGATTCTGCGCTCCAAGTTGTCCAATCTGCTGAAACAAATTCTGGATCAACTCCTCTTGCCTTCTCATCATCATCTCCATCTCGCTCCTGGTGATGAAGACTGAAGTTTGGTTTGCTCTTGAGGAAGCCTCTTGACTTCGTGCTGACTTCTTTCTGGTCTCGGCCTTCTACTCGACCGCCTTGTCATAATTCTTTGGATCTCAATCTCCAAACTGTCTAATCCAACTCTCAATTGATAGAATTCCTGAGTTCGATCCTTAGTGAAAGCACCAAAAAATATTAATGTAAAAAGTATACGCCTAACACCCCGGTGGTTATGAGATATAGTGAAAGCACCACCCGTTGGTATGGGAGCTAAAAACAAGCAGAAAATAGTAGAAAATAGTAAAGAGACGACAATTTTTATAGTGGTTCGGCTCAAAGTCAATCCTACGTCCACTTCATATCTTTTTATTATGATCTTTGAATACACTTTGTTACAACTAAATTTCAAGTACAACAAACTTCAAAGACTTGAGCTTCCAAAGTAGAATTGAGTCAGTGAAGAGGTTTGGTCCCTTCTCTAATTGATCTTTGAAGTTACTATGATGTTGTAGGACTTGGAGAATGAGTTGCTTGAATTTCAAAGTAGTAGAGTGTCGGTTTTTTCCAGGAAAAATCCCCTCTTTAAGTGTGGAGTAGGTGAGGTATTTATAGGAGAGGTTGGGCTTAGGTCGGGCTGGTCATAAGTCGTGAGTGACTTAAGGAGTTGCGGAATAAGGAGTGGCGACATAAGAGTGATCCTGAGGCAGCATAAGTCGCTAACGGCTTAGTGGAGTCGTCCTGGACGAGATACATGCCTCCAACGACTCAGTATATGTAAGGCAGGAGTTATTTCGGCTTGCTTAGGTCGCGAGCGACCTAATGGATGAGACAGTGTGCATGCGGCTCTACTCTGCCTTAACTCGTTAGGTCGTTAACTCACTAGGTCGCTGCCTTTATTAACCCGTTGAGTTGTATGATCCTTTAGGTCGCTAGGTCGCTGGAGCTCCCTAAGTAATTGAGTCACGCCATGTTGAGCCGCTCCATGTTTTAGCTCGTTAAGTCGCTGATCTGTTAGGTCGTTAACCCTTTGAGTCACCCCATGCTTTAGGTCATAAGGTCGCTTATTCCTTTAGGTATTTAGGTCGCGCCTTTTTGTAGGGCATTAAGTCGCGAGCTTTCTTCTTAAGCAATTAGGTCGTTGAGTCACTAGTAAAAGAGGTGTTAACATTTAGTTTACCTCAAACTTTGGATCCGAAATGACAAGCTGTTCAAATTGTTCAGCCATCTTTATGTGATCACAGATGTTTCTTTGTAGGTTTTTCGAGCCTTATAACCTCTGAACCATACATAGCTTCAATGATCCGCAATAATTCTCTCTTGTGAATCAAAGTTACTATTGGAAACTGGAGGCTTGAAACTCAATGTTTGATTATGGCATTATGTTTATCGCATTTAACTAAATCAAATCAACAACAATGAATACTAACACGCAACTTTTCTTAATATGGAATAGGTTCGGTACAAAAGTTGTGATAAAGAACCATTTTCAAAATTCTACACTAGTACATACATCATCAATGCAATATTCAATACACTAATAATTTTTTTTTTTGATCGTGACTAGGCATACACTGTAAAAGAAATGATATACTTGTTTTATTATGTTTTGCCTTTTACAGTTGTGCCTTCAATAAAAACGTATTTATAATACACTACTTATAACATGTAGGCTGCGGGTTCATGTCCAGATAAATATAACCCGCATCATATTACACTCTATTATATTTTTCTGCTCCGTCTATTTTCTTATTCATTCATACCCTACTCAAACCCAAACTATGGTAGGGGTTTGCGTGCGATCCCCAAATCTAGTTGCTGACTGCAAAAAATTGTTCAAATAGATACAATTTTCTTTCTTCCAGTAGCTTCGATTGATAATTGAATTTCAAGCTACTGGATCGAAGGCACTAGCGTTTCAATGTTTGATTCATGAGTTGATATTATGCTGAGCTTCTCTTTCATCTTGAATGGCTTCAGGAATATAGATTATGGCATGAGATCTGAGCCTGATGTCAGCTTCGTCGACATTGAGCTCATGCCTGAACATAATAAAGTTCGGTCTCGAAAGAGGTTTGGTCAAAATGTCCGCCTTTTGGTAAGTTAAAGGTATGTAGTTAACCTTTAGACTTTCTTTTGATTACTTTTTTCTTACAGAATAGAGATCAAGCTCTATATGTTTCGTTCGAGAATGCAAAACTGGATTGGTAGTAAGTGAAATTGCGCTTATGTTGTCACACCATATAGTTGCTTTGTTGTTAAATTTGACTTGTAGTTACCTAAAAATGACTATCCGCATGAACTGACTTATTTTATTCATACTGAATGAAATATCTGGTCTAATTATAGTGACATATTGTAGTGCTTCCACTATACTTTTGTATCGTTTGTCATTTAATATTGGTTTTCCTTTATCTTTTGAGAGATCTAAATTCCTTGTCACTAGAGTGGGAAGTGAACTTGGCTTATCCATTTTGGCTTTTATCAGTATTTCATTGATATACTTTCTCTAATTTAGATGTATTTCTGAGTCTGAAATTCTTTTAACTTCAATACCTAGGAAGTAATTTAATTCTCCCAAGTCTTTAATTGAAAATTCTTCCTTCAAGCATTGTGTGATGTTTTTGATTTCTGACTTACTATTTCCTATAATAATAAAATTATCAACATAAATTTGTACATAATTTGCAGTATTATTAAGAAATTTAGTGAATAAAGAATTATTAGATTTGGTTGAGTTGTAGTCATATCTTGATAAGGTTGCTTTCAATTTGTTAAACCAAACTCTTGATGCTTGCTTGAGTCCATAGAGTGCTTTATTGAGTTTGCATACAAGTTGTTCACTACCTTTTTTCATGAATCCATATGAATGTTCCATGTAGACATCTTCCTGCAACACACCATAAAGAAAGGCATTATTCACATCTAATTGCTTAATGGTCCAATTTTTGTGCAAAACAATTGTTAAAATAATTCTGATAGAAGAGGGTTTCACAAATGGAGAAAATGTTCCATTAAAATCAAAGCCATTTTGTTGTGAATACCATTTTGCCACCAGTCTTGCTTTGTACTTAAGAATAAAACCATTGGTAAAGGTACATGGTCCCATGTCTTGTTCTTTGTCAATGCATTATATTCTACCTTCATAGCACTTTTCCAGTTGTCATCCACAATTGCTTGCTGATATTTAATTTGTTTAATGATCATAGATTCAACATTAAACATTTTTAGTTTGTTTTTCCCTTCTTATCATATGATGACCAGTGTTTGTAGGTGTAGGAGGCTGATTATCTTCATCCAGAGTGGTCTCATGTTGAGTATTGGATGACTGAGAGTCATTAAAATATTTGGCATGGATCTAAATGATGGCTGATACTTGGTTCAATAATTTCAGTATTTGCTAGTGCTTCAATCCGCTCATGACCAAGTTCAATTATGGACAATGTGTTGTTGGCTAAAGTCACTTCTGCCATGATTACTTTCATTCTAAGTTGGCATGATTATCTCTGGTGAAGGTAATATTACCTTCTGTGTTGTCTTGATATCTTCTTTACTAAAGGGGAATTCATGCTCATTAAATATCACATGTCTAGATATGTATATTCTTCCATTGCTATCTAGACA
Source organism: Allium cepa (assembly GCA_030765085.1). Classification (NCBI taxonomy): domain Eukaryota; kingdom Viridiplantae; phylum Streptophyta; class Magnoliopsida; order Asparagales; family Amaryllidaceae; genus Allium; species Allium cepa. The sequence goes on from CM060928.1 coordinate 209,025,645, forward strand.
CGTATATCCTTTCCGATTTACTGCATAACCTAGAATTGTACATGGTGAGGATCTACACTCATGATTATGCATGTTGTATGGTCTCCAACAAGGGAGACGTAGACATCCAAACACTTTTAAACTTTGATAATCTAGTCTAACTTTAGTTAGCACCTCCATTGGACTTTTGAACTCTAATACCTTTTTAAGCAATCTATTAATTAGATAGACTGTTAGAGAAAAGGCATCTAGCCAGAATTTTAGTGGCAGAGATGCTTGTGCTAGTAAAGTCAAACCAGTTTCAACAATATGTCTATGTTTCCTTTCAATGATGACCACTCTACTCTGAAGTGCATGGACATGTGGTTGTATATGTGATTCCTTTCTTTTGAAAGTAATCATTAAGTGGCAGGAATTCCTTGCCACCATCAGTTTGCATTATTTTCACCTGACAATTTGTCTGTCTTTAAGCATTTCTTATGAATTGCATCACCGCATTGTTAGTCTTAGACTTTATTTCAAGAAATAAACCCATAAAAATCTATAATAAGCATCAATGAATGAAATGTAATATTTATAACCATAATCAGTACTTATCGGGGCAAGTCCTTAAAGACCTGTAGCAACCAACTCAAGTGGTTTATTATACACAATCTTTGAATCTGGAAATGCAAGTTTATGACTTTTGCCCATTTGACAGTATGTGCAAGTGTAAGAGGTGAGAATTTTATCAACAAGAATGTTATCACCTCTACCTAAAAATTTGTTTAGCAATATTCATACTGGGACATCCCAGTTTACAATGCCAAATGTCATATTTTTCGACATTTTAAGTTTCAGAAATGTTATACCATTTTTTCTTGCATTTAGAATTTCTTGAAATTGCAACAACAAATTTGCATAATCCCTTATACTCTCTACCCCACAAAAGAATTTCTCCAGTTAGACTATCTTTTACTAAACAATTTTTTAAACGAAATTCAAAGTAGACATTATCGTCCTTAGCAAATTTTGATACACTCATTAATTTTTTCCTAATTATAGGAACCCTTAATAGATTGTTAAAATAAAGCTGTCTGGCACCATTAATACTTGCATTTCCAGTATAGGAGATTTAAACTGATTTATCATTACCTATATATAGTAATTTTTACCTTTATATTGTTTATTGCCAAGATTTAGTTTGCTCAAGTTATTGGTTACATGGTTGGTTGCTCTAGAATCTGGATACTAGTTATCATCGTGTATATCCTCAACATTTGCTATATCTGCAATTTCATTTTTTGATTTCATTTCTTGCTGCACAATCGTCGTATTTGAATTTAGGTTCTACAATCTTGAACGTTTGGTTCCTTGTTGTGCTGGTGTAAAGTTCACATCAAATCTAAAATAACATTTTTCTGTTGTGTGACCATACTTTTCACATATTTGACATCTTGGCTGTTACTATTGTTGTTGTGATTCCATCTACCAGCCGTTCCTCTAAATCTACTTGATTGACCACCTATGGTGTTGTTTGATTGATTCCTGGTATCATAATTCCTTTCTTGATTTTTTTTCTTTTACTGACTGGGGTATAGTTTGCAGTATATTCCTAATTTGTTGGTTTCTTTTGCTCCAATCTTCCCTCATGAGCAATTAATAAAAAGTGAACATACTGTAGAAGTGGTAATTTTTTTATTAGAGGATAGTATGGCCACCACTACCTCATATTCTTCTTCCAATCCACTTAACAAACATATTATCTGCTCCGTGTCAAATATTTTGTGACCTGTAGAGGCCAGTTGATCATACATGGTCTTGGCTTTTGATAGATACTCCCTCATACTTGTATTATCTTTTCTTAGATTTTGTAGCTTCCTTTTATATTGCATTATTCTTGTTGTAGACCGAGAACTGAATATTTGTTCAATTGTAAGCCAAATCTCATGGGTAGTCTTACATCCTATTAACCGTGGTAGTAAGTTTGCACTTAGAGGTGATAGCAACCAAGAACTGATCAAATTATCTTGTCTTTCATGTGTTATGTAATCCTTGTTGCCGACGAACTTCCTTTCATTATCTGCAGTATATCTTGGTGGAGTAATTAATGTATCAAGAACACATTCTTGTAACCCATAGCCTCTTATTGTTGTTTCAATCTAGAATTTCCAAAGCAGATAGTTTGATTCGTCTAATTGGATGGTGATGACTTGACTCTGTGGCTTAATTATGGATTTGATAAGTCAGGTAACATTTGAATAATTTTGAGTAGTTCTTGAATCCGAACTGGGGGATATGGCATTATCACTGCCTTCTTCGGTCATGGTGCCAGAGCAGTGAATCAAGAATTAAGAAATAAAGATAAGAAAAAGAACGGAACTATCTTACTGATTGCAACTTTAAAGGTGAGTTGCAGAACAAAGATTTTCCGATGATGTAGATGCAACTAGCGAGGTGGTTGAATGATGAAAGAAAACCAATAATCTTGTCTAGATGTGGCACTGCAATCAAATAAGAAAATAACAGAATCTTTCTGCAAGATTCTTCAACTCTGATGCTAACCTAAGTTGATGGTACTTAGATGATGATATCACTTCTGATGAGGCCAAATGCGTAGCCATTTCTCAAATGATGAGAGTTTTCTGATGATGATTAGGTGTAGCACTTGCAGCTAAGCAATGTATTCTTCTCAAATGCCTGAAATGATATACTTGCTTTATTATGTTTTTTCCTTTTTTTACAATACAGTTGTGCCTTTAACACAAACATATTTATAATACACTACTTATAACATATGGGTTGCAGGTTTAGGCCTAAATAAATACAACCTGCATCATATTACACTTTGTTATATTTTGCTACTCCATGTATTCTCTTAGTCATTCATATATATAATTGAAAATGACAATCTTAACTTATTATTAAAGTTTATTCATCTCATTGACTGCATTTTACACATTATAGTTTAGCATTTATAAGAATTTTCTCACCAACGGTAAACTATAGGTATAAATAATTTTCCTAACATAACTATCCAAAATAAGTGCTTATTCATAAATATTGAGGTTTGATAGCCTGTTAAAAATAGCAATTCGGGTAATAACCTGAAATATCTTCCAAGTGGAACTTGTCAATCTTTGAAATCCACAGCTTAATTTTCTTGTAATGCTCATTATAATAGCATATTAATCAAAACAGGGATAAGTTAATATTTAATAAGAAGTACGATAAATTGATAATATCCAGTGAATTACATAAATCTCTTATAACTAGGCAATGACTTACTAATAGGAATCATAACAACGGTTTAATTGCCTTATTTTTCAAATACTCTGGATCTGTAGATGTTTGTGATTTTTAAAATTGATGGAGGGATGTTATCATGCCAAGCATCTATGCCGATGCAAATGATGTCCAACTAACTTGAAATTTTACTAATAAAATAAGAATAAGAACAATTCATCACTTTGCATAATCTATATATTAATATTCATTATTATTGTATAAGATTTTACTAATTATTTTTGTTATTATAAAGTAATACTGACTTGCTAATTGTAGAGATGCAAAATAAAAAAATTACATTGCTACTTTTGTCCACCTAATAACAATTTTTTTTAAATATTGACCTTCTAATAATTGAACTTTTTGTAAAGAATGCAAGTTAAATTCCCTTATTGTTAAAACTAAATTAAATGTACACTATATTTCACTTATATACAGAAGGTGCAAATTAACTTCATTTTTTTCAAATGTAAAATGCAAGTAGACCACGTTTTTTACTTGTGAAAAATCATGTAAATTGCAATTTTACTTTTGAAAAATGCAAGTTAACTGCACTTTAAAAATGACTAGAAACCAAGTCGAAATATCATATCAAAATTTATACACGTAAAATTTACTCACTGAAAATAGCATTTGAATTTGTTATTTAAAAGAAAAAATGGGCCTCTAATCCAAAATATGTGTGTACAAAGTTTGGCATATGAGTTTAATGCATTCGATGTGGAACGATATAAAGTACTAGAGAACTTAATTTGATTAATGAAACGTAGGAAGTCCTTTAAGAATAAATTTTCAAAAACATGTATACTGCCCCAATGGCCCCGGGTAACAAAAGATTAGATTTCTGCACAGAAAGTTCATTCATGTTTCATGATTATAATAAACTTAACCTTAACCGCAAACCTCGTCACAAAACAGCATGAAAATAAAAATTGGAATAAAAGTGCATCGAGTGTTGACTACATGTTAGGGTTGAAGTAGTGTATCCTGACCCAGAGAATAGAACAGTCAAAATTTGTAAGAAACCATTTCTGTGCATTCATGCCAAATGAATCTTCTTCTTCTACCCCATTTTATGGTGGAATCCTAGGCATATACAAGCACTACCATCATATGCAGCATCCACGGGAAATCATGTCTTATTTTCCTAACATCCGCACAATCTAAGTTTATAATCAAATATTGGATGCAATTACTTTCACATTAAATTGCAAGAGTATACACTAGATACTTGGTTTAAGAAGATTTCAAAGCAATGACATTAAATGCATACATATATAGCAAAGAAATCAAAATGAAAAGTAAGACCATTATGAAAACTAATATAGGTGCTTTTCGATGCACAACAAAGGTTATTCAGACAAATCAAAATTAAAAGGAGGCAAATAATGTGAATTTTCGTGTTAGGAGCTTGGTAGTTAGAAAATACATTTAGTTGATTCGAAATCAGAGATGATTGTTTAGAGTGTTGAAAGCGCAAGTTTTGAAAATAATTACAATATATTTGATCCGTATTTCAATGATCATATCATAGATACTGCATCAACACAATCAATTCTAATCCAAATCACCGCTTATAGAGAAAGAAGAAGAAATGAATTGATGAATTTATTATTCTTGAAATGTTTTTACATGATAAAAATGAAATGGTATATAGAATTTATAGCAGTTTTGATAATGCTGGTACATGAATAGATATATGGGCTTTTGGGCTTGTCTGTACCTGCACCCGCATCTTAATCTCAATACAAAGTAAGATAAACTACTGCTAACATCATTTCTTCATTCGTCAATACTCTCCCTGAATTCAAAGCTAGATTTTCTGCCAATCCCCATATTAGAATCTCCGATGATCTTTAACTGTAATTAAATCCAGCAAGTAATTATGAGGAATTGCTTTGTCGTCTTCAATATCTCTTGGTTCTTCAATACTCTCCCTCGGTTTGAAACTAGGGTTTGTGCAATTAATACGTTTATGATGGAAAGATTGTTCCTTTGCTTGGAAGTTGTTTCTCTACTTTGAAATCTTCTCTGGATGAAGTAATTTCATCCGATTGAAGCTAGGGTTCATCTCGACTCTCTGATTCATCGCAAATCTGCTTAACTTTTAGTTTCAGTTTCAGACGAATGAAATTCTTAGCGATAACAACTTGGTAAGAATATCAGCCCATTGCTAAGTAGCTTGTAAGTGGTTTACAGATATCTTCCTTTTATTACTTGTTCTTTAATGAAGTACAAGTCTAGTTCCATATGATTTGTTCTAGAGTATATAATTGGATTGGCAGTTAATGTTACAGTACTGAGATTGTCACACCATATAATTGATGTTAGTATTAATCTTTAACTCAATGAGTAATTATTCTATCCATATTATTTCGGTGTTGCACATGTTACGCTCCAGAATTCTACTTCGGTACTTGATCTTGATATAGTTGATTGTTTTTTTAAGAACCACAATATTGGAATTTGCCATATATATATGTAGTATCCAATTGTTGATCTTCGATAATATGAATCTGTTGCCCAGTCAAAATATGCAAAACCATATATATTATGATTAGCGCATGATTTTAAGGTTATGCCATGATTTATTGTTCCCTTTAAATATTTTAGAATCATCTTCACAGCCTTTCACTGTCCATTAAGAGAATGAAACACCCTACACCTCTTAGTATACCAAAAAAGGGCACGCTAAAGAATATGGTACATTATAGATAAAACTTTATGGAGACTAAGATTCACAAGACAAATAAATAAAAATAGCGGAAACATTAAAATAGTAACTCATTAAACTGAAACTTCATAAATATGTCATAAAACCAAATATGTCTCAAAATACCAAATACACATCTCATATGAAAAATACCATCTCAGTCACAACATCATAGAACATAAAATCTTCCCCCTCATCAAGTACCAGTACATCCCAAAAAATTTATGAAAAGTAAACTAGAAAGGAAGAAGAAGAATACATGTAGAATCTCCAAGAATATCTCTCCAAGAAAGTTGAAATCTACTATCTCTGCCTCTGCTGGCCTAAGGAGGGAAAAAGGAAAAAATAGAGTAGTGGGTCAGACTAAAAGTCTGGTGAGTGAAAGTAACTACTAGTAATTTTAAGCAAGGTAAGATAATAGACTTAGCAATAGTTCTAGTATGAAAGGAAATAAAGGAAAGATAGAACTAGAATAAAATATAGTTTAACTATTTGCTTTACTTAAATAGTTTTAATTGGATTGTTTGCACTTTTCTAAAATTGCTTTGATTAGGCAAAAATCTAAAACCTAGTTTAATTAGGCTGAATTTCTAATTCTACCCTTTGATTGGCCTTCCATCTCTGTTGTTCCACTATGAGCAAGTCCCATCCTGTGGGTCCTACGGCAAAAGAACACTTGTTAGCGCTTTGGAACTCAATAGCGACTTATATCTCTACTTCGAGGTCGCACGCTCGGCCACCATTGGCTCGCACTATTTGTGTCCCCCTCTTTTGACCTCTTATTTACCATTATTTCAGCATAAGCGTACCTAGCCTCACTTGATTTGTTGTGAGACCATCAATCCTAGTCTGATAAGGTCCTGCCCAGTCTCACCTAAGTGTTTTGTGAGACTATTAGTCCTAGTCTGAAAGGGAAATGCTACTGGATACGGGTCCTAACAAACAAAATCTAGTTGCGCCCCTTTTCCAAATCCCCTGATTTTAGTTTCTATCTACTAACTACTTATTTACCATTACTTCGGCATAAGTGTGCCTAGCCTCACCTAATCTATTGTGAGACCATCAGTTTACGATTGGAAGGGAATGCTGCCAGTACGAATCCTACTTCTATCTTTTCTTATTAACTTACCGTAAGTTTTAAAATAAGCCTTTCTATTATTTCTACTATGTTTTCTTATCAACTTAATCTAAGTCTCAAAATAAGCCTCTTCTGTTACCTCTACTATACTTTCTTATTAGCTTAACTATAGGTTTTAAAGTAAGCCTTTATCTCTAACTACAACTTGTGTGTTATAATTTTTCCTATTAACTAAACCCATGGTCTAAGCCAAAAAGATAAGCTTCTTCTGCTATTTCTTCTATTTTCTCTTTTTAGTTATAATTACATATTATAACTATGCTTGCAAATGTCTTATTGCCTATTTCAGTCTATGTCAAATTTATTATAGTTATTCTTACTTTACATCTAAGTTCTGTGAATTTAGTATTCTTATATTTTAGTCCATATTAGTGAATTATCCGCTTTAATTATTATATTCGCGTAAAAGGGAATAAAAAGAAACTAATAATTATAGGCTAAATTTCAACTAAAAAGGAATATATGTAAATAACAATAAATGATTTGTAAATAGTTGGGAAAAACTATAAATAACAATAAATAATTGCAAATAACTGAAATAAAATAGCTAAAAGAAAATCGAATGGAAAGAAAGTCAAAAATTTACTTACAAATAAACTGTAAATAAATTTGCATAAAGGTTACCCTAAAATTGTAGAACAACTATTGGAAACCTTGTTATTTTAAATTACTTAAAAAACTAAAATAATTACTAAACACCTGCCAATGGTCCTTAGCTCTTTTCCTTGGCCTTTCCGGATCCACTTCTACGGTATAAAATATTTAATTAAAAAGATCTTCTCTTTGAAAAAATATTCCTGTTAGGGTCCAGCCTCAGGCAATGAACCTAGATGGAGATATGAATGAGAAAAATAGCTAGGACCAAGGTCTTATTTATAGTGTCACTTAAGGACCTCAGACCGTTGGATTTGGAGATTAAATCTGGTGCAACCAGATCGTAGACTCACTGGGAACCATAGAATGGAAGCATGAATACACAAGATTGGAGAGAATTGGGAAAAACAAGTTATATAAGAAGCTGGATGAAAATTCATCCATGTACAGGGGTGGGTCGAAACCTAGGTCGACCCTTACATATGGTAGGTTGACCAAGCCATGGGGAGGGTCGACCTGGTTGTATTATATTTTTTTTCTTTATTTTGCTCATTTCTTGTTCTGGCATATCTTCTTCATATTAACTCGGATTCTAACAAATTATCGTCACAAATGCAATGGTGCTACTCCCGTAGCTCAATTTTGATAATTTCATAAACTTATTTTATTATTTAATTAATTCGTTAATTAATTGTTATTATTTAAATTTCAGGTTGTTACATCATCCCCTCCTTAAGGGATCTCGTCCCTGAAATCTCCAAGGATGGAAGAATGAAATAAATGTTTTCATACAATTTCTAGAACCAACTACTCAACCATCACCCATTACATCCATTGTCCTTAAGTTTTATAATGCAATTTGTGATACACATGCGAACAGTGTGGTGTCAATGTTCCTAACTAATGCAAAAGATTAGACGGTCTACTGATTCAGTCGACCTCCTTTTTATGTAATCATGTCTGTGCTATGTATCCAAATGAATGCAAATTTCCTAATGATAACTTATACTTCTATATGCATGCTACAATCATCATCTAAATACAACAATCGTATGATAATCATCCATCTATAGTAATGGAATAAAAATGCAAATGCGCACACATCCATATACATATGCTTTAGTGACCTAGTTAGGCCAATCCCTAAGAGATAATACTGTCTAGTGTATATATGTGCGTCCATTAACATCCACTTGCAACCACTAGCGTCCATCATACATAACATGTTCTAATAACATGTTTACATTCAATCCTACTATTCATAGGTTAAGTCCTAAGATCTACCTTCCCAAAGGATAATAAAGGAAAGAACCTATTCAAAACTAAAGATGGGAATAGGAAATTCAGAATTTTCTATCAAAGATATGTGAATAAGAGGTATATATTTTCTTCTAATCAAATCAATCTTCTATGAAGTCTCTCTAACCATGTCGGGACCGAGTAGTAATCTGTTTCTAGACTCTAACCAACATGAAAGCGACATGCACTATCTTCCATAAAGAGCTTCGAAAAGTGTCATTTCAGTGCTAGCTTAAAAATTATTATTATAAGCAAATTCCACTAAAGGAAGATGCTCCTTCCAAGTTCCTCCAAAATCAAGAATACACATCCTCAACCACGTGCGTCTTACTATCTTACTAATATCACCTTACTATTCTTCTATAGTCTGTACACATGAAACAACAATCCTAGGTTCTCATTAGTGTCCTTTACACTTTATAGAAACTTCTATTATTACATTTAAGAGTAATCACTGCTATCTCCTACATAGCCTTACACTTATTCTATCACACCTAGGAAATGATTCCTATCTACTCCATATTTAAAATTTTATTTGGTATTATCATTTCATTTCAAAAACTAAAGCTTCCAAATTTTTAATACATCAAATTCCAAAAAATTTGGCTTTAAAAGTGTTATTCTCAAGTTTCTATTAAATTCAAAGGTACTTGGTTACTTAACATTTTATCTTTCTTGACTTCATCGTTACCGCCTTTTGAATTCACATTATTCCCCAAGCCTAGAGGGGGGAAAACTTACAAATTCCGAGTTCAAAACATATTCCTCGTTTTCTTTTAAAGACCTTTATAGCTTTGCATAAAAATTCTGATTTTTAAATTTAACTATTATTAAGTTTTTTGCTTCTAAAAATTTATTTACTTTTTCTTCAAACTATTTTTCTTTGAGATATCTTTAAAATGTCCTCACATGTTTTCAAAACATCTTCTTTTAATAAATTTTTAATTTTGCAAAACTGGAATAGATAAGAACAATTAAAAACCCCTTAACTTTCCAATTACCTAACGTTGGAGGAGTTCTTAACTTGCTACAAAGGCTCTCTATAATATCTAACACTGGCTCTAATTATTACACTTCCTACTACACCTAATAGTTTTATACCTTAATATATTGGAACTACTTTCTTTTATAAGAAACTATTAACGCTAAAACCTTCCATGAATCCTTTAAAAGAGGGTTTCATGTTTATGTGAAATTACAAAGAACTTATTTTTATATTTTTCAAAATAGGCTGTACAAAATATGGTGCTTCCCATACATTGTACATCTCTTTCACGCATTCCTTATAACTTGCATAAAACATCTTTATTTGTGATTTGGTCCCATAGAAAATTATACCATTATTCATTCCCTCTAATAGATTAAAGCTTGTTTAATGTGAATTCTCTTACGATAGACATATTCGATGAAATTTATAAATTTCCTAATATTTAACTTACATTTTCAAAACTGTTAACATTTTCATAAATAGAAAACATTTCCTTATACTTATTTAAACAACAAGTGTACTTACAAACCGCTTTATTTCTATACTTAAAAATTATCTTCAAACCACATTTTTATTTGGGTCAAAACAGCGTAAAACACTGTTACTACAACCCAAAATATTAGTGTATGGATTCAAAAATAAACACTAATAGTTCTTATATACTATGAAAAAAAACATTTCATTTGGGAGTCACCTACTATAACAATATTGTTATAGTCTATGCCCCCTTTATTTTCCACGAAAACATCTATTACAACAATAAATGTTATAAGCAACATTTTCTACTTAATATACTGTAGGTTTTTATATTTAAAATCTTTATTTATCTACAAAGAAACTAAAGAGCTATACATGCTCTATAATTCTTCAAAAAGAATTTCACTTTTAACAAAATTTACATCATATAAAAAACCATTTAAATTTCATAACACATTTTTTTCTTCAAGAAACCCAATATTTTCTTCCTAAAAAGTGTCAGCAATTATATTTTTCAACTTTTCTATTCTAACATTTTCATTTTATTGGGCTAGACATAAAGTGGATTTTCTTCTTACTACCCTAAGAGTATGCTTCCTAAACCTTGGATATCTCATTTTTTTACTAAAATCTATTATTCCTATTCCTCTTTTATGCTTATATTTATTCCAAGGCATTATCTGAAACAATTATAATTTTTGCAATTATTTACACATGGGCTTTCCTATTTCTTTCAACTGAATCTATTGTACACTCCAACCTTTGCCTATAACTCTTTGGATTTCCAAAATCCGAACCTAAATATAAAAACAGTTTCTCAAACTCTTTCCACGTGTTGACCTCCTCTATGCCTTAGAAACATACTTTCTTACGCCAAAAAGTGACACTTCAAGAATTTTGTCTTAACGCGAAGTTTACGAAGAACCTCCTCTAGATGAACAGCATGCTCTTCCATACACTTGGAAAACACCAAAATGTCATCCATGAATACTACTACAAACTTATTTAGGACATATCCAAAAACATGGCTCATCAAATCTACAAAATAGGCTTGGGCATTGGTTAGCCCAAATGGCATAACCAACAACTTAAAGAATTCGTCGGTTGTCTTAAATGCTACATTATCGATGCTATCATCAGCGACTCTAAGCTGATGAATCAAGTAGCTAAATTAAATAGAGAAAATACTAAAGAGCCAACCAACTGACCGAAAAGATCGTCTTTCCTAGGAAGTGGGTAACGGATTTTCTTCGCGAGCTTATTCAACTCTCTATAGTCTATGCAAAGTCGAAGGGAACCATCTGCCTTTATGGCGAAGACGATTAGCGTTTCCACTCAGATATGCTCCTTCTGATGAAGCCTTTCTCGAATAGCTCGTCAATCGCTTACTTAACTCCTTCCTCTCCCTACGGGTCATATGTCTCACGGGAAATGCCACTGGCTTAATATTGCCATTAAGATAGATCCTAAAGTCGATCTCCCTCTTAGGGGGTAGTCCCCTAACCTCCTTAAAAACGTTTGGAAAATCTCTGATGACTAGAACTGAATCTAACTCTGTTGGTGATGAATCGAGGGAACAAAGGAAGCTCAACACGAATGACCCCTATGGTCATAAGAAACCTCGAGAGTCTTCCCTACATATCTCTAGTCTAACAACTCTCCTATCGCAGTCCAATATCGCTCCATAAGTGGATAGCAATCCATCCCCAAAATCATCCCATACACCGAAAAACCCAATACATGGGCGTCACAATCAAATTCTACGCCTAACATGAAAATTTTCAAACCCCTAAAAACCATGGATAAATGTGTCGATCCTCCTATGGGGTTTGAAACAACTATGGGTTTTACTACTAAGGAGATATCTAAGTGTAAACAATCAACCAAAGAAATAGAAATGAAAGAGTGTGATGCTCCAGAATCAAAAAGCGTCCGAATGGGAAAAATCAAAAATAGAGATCAAACCTTCCACGGTGACTTTCCTACCTCTATTTGATCCGCTGCTAAAAGGTGTTGCATCCAAGGCTTAAATATGCGCTGTAGGTGCGCCCGCTTCCTGCTCCCTCTTCTGAGGACAAAATATGCAAAGATGACCGGGTTGTCCATAGCTGTAACACCTTTCCTTCATCATTTAATTCTTATAGTCCCTTGCATGATGACCAACCTATCCATAGCTACGACATTTCCATCTTTTCTTAATCCGCTTCTGAGGTCCTCCTTCTTTCCTCTTATCCTTATCCTTTTTATTCTTCCACCACGGCTTTTTATAGCTCTCTGACTTAGGAACGTCTTTAAGCTCTCTCTTCGACTGCCAAGATGCAAGTTGAACTCTCTGTCGTTTCTCCAATCTTAACAACCTAAACATCTGCACCGTACCCTCCATCGTAGCTCGTGCCTCCTCAAAGTCCTATATGCCAGAAAACGTCTTGCCTCCTAGACTAGCGAAGTCCTTATATAGCTTAGAAAAGTTGGCTGCAGTAGGTGGATTAATGCGATCTCCACTGCTGGTGCTGTATTGGACGCTTGCCCTTCACTACTGTTACCGTAGCTCTAAACCAATCAGCCATACTATGCAAAGAAAATGAAATTTAGGCAAGAAAGAATCGAAAGAATGTTGAACCAGACTTTGAGGGCATTTTTATAAAAACTCTTTTACACTTGAAAAACTATTTCTATAATAAGAGTTTCTTTCTGAAAAATACTTCTAGTTCGCAGATATGCTACTTTTAAAAATAGATTACTTTTGGAAAAATACTTTATTTTTAAAACAAGTTTTTAAGGATCCTCTAGCCTTAGGCTCTAATACTAACTGAAACACCCCCACACACCTTAGTATACCCGAAATGGGCACACTAAAGAATATGGTACGTTATAGGTATAGCTACAACTTTAGACTAAGATTCATAAGACAAATAAATAAAAACGACGAAAACATTAAAATAGTAACTCGTTAAATTGAAATTTCATAAATAAGCCATAAAACCAAATATATGTCAAAATACCAAATACACATGTCTTATGAAAAATACCATCTTAATCACAACATCAGAGTACATAAAATCATCCCTCTCATCAAGTACCGGTACATCCCAAAAATCAAATGAAAAGAAAGCTGAAAAAGAAGAAGAAGAATATATGCAGAATCTCCAAGAACATCTCTTGAAGAAAGTTGAAACCTACTGTCGCTGCCTCTGCTGGCCTAAAGGGGGAAAATAAAGGAGTGGGTCAGACTAAAAGTCTGGTGAGTGAAAGTAACTAGTGGTATTTTTAAGTAAGGTAAAGATAATAGACTTAACAATTGTTCTAGTATGAAAGGAAATAAAGGAAAGATAGAACTAGAATAAAATACAGTTTAACTGTTTGCTTTGCATAGATAGTTTTGATTGGATTGTTTGCACTTTTCTAAGATTGCTTTGATTAGGCTGAAATCTCAATCCTAGTTTAATTAGGATGAAATCATAATTCTACCATTCGATCGGCCTTCTATCTATGTTGTGCCACTGTGAGCTAGTTCCATCATGTGGTTCCCACATCAAAAAGGCACCTGTTTAGTACTTTGGAACTCAATAGTGACTTATATCCCTGCTCCGAGGCCGCACGCTCGGCCACCGTCGGCTCGCACTATCTGGTGCTCCCTTTTTTGACCTCTTATTCACCATTACTTCAGCATAAGCATGTCCAGCCTCACCTAATATATTGTGAGACCATTAGTCTTAGTCTGATAAGGTCCTGCCCAGTCTCACCTAAGTGTTTTGTGAGATCATCAGTCCTAGTATGAAAGAGAAATGATGCCGGATACGGGTCCTAACAAACAAAATCTAGTTGCGCCCCTTTCTGAATCCTATGATTTGAGCTTCTATCTATTGACCACTAATTTAACATTACTTCAACATAAGCGTGCTTAGCTTCACCTATTCTATTGTGAGACCATCAGTTCCTAATTGGAAGGGAATGCTGCCGGTACATGTCTTACTTTTATCTTTTCTTATTAACTTAGTGTAAATTCTAAAATAAGCCTCTTCTATTATTTATGCTCTGTTTGCTTATGAACTTAATCTAAGTCTCAAAATAAGCCTCTTCTGTTATCTCTGCAATACTTGCTTAGTAGCTTACTTATAAGTTTTAAAATAGCCTTTTCTGTTATCTCTAATTATAATAATTATAACATATGTATTATAATTTTGCTTATTAACTTAACCCAAGGTCTAAGTCAAAAAAATAAGCTTCTTCTGTTATTTCTTCTATTTTCTCTTTTTAGTTATAATTACATGTTATAACTATGCTGGCAAATGTCTTAAATTTTCCTATTTCGGTCTATGGTTAATTTATTATAGTTCTTCTTGCTTTACATCTAATTCTGTGAATTTTATGTTCTTATATTTTAGTCCATATTAGCGAATTATCCTCTCTAATTATTTTATTCGCTTAAAAATTAATAAAAAGTAACTAACATTTACAGGCTAAATTTCAACTAAAAAGGAATAGTTGTAAATAACAATAAATGATTGTAAAAAATTGAGAAAAACTGTAAATAATAGTAAATAATTGCAAATAAATTAAATAAAATAGCTAAAAGAAAATAGACTAGAAAGAAAGTCTAAAATTTACTTACATATAAACAGCAAATTAACTCGCATAAAGGTTACCCCAAAATTGTAGAAAATCTACGACTATTGGAAACCCTATTATTTTAAATTACTTAAAAATCTAAAATAATTACTAAACATTCACCTGTGGTCCCTAGCTCTTTCCTTTGGCCTTTACAGATCCACTTATAGAGTAAAAATATTTTAATTAAAAGATATTCTTCTTGGAAAAATATTCTTTTTAGGGTCCAGCTTCAGGCAATGGATCCAGATGAAGAAAATCTGAATGAGAAAAATAGCTAGGCCTAGGGTCTTATTTATAGTGTCACAGAGGAATCTCAGGCCGTTTGATTTGAAGATTTACTTTGGTGCAACCACGTCATAGACTCACTGGGAACTGTCAAATCGAAGCACGAACGCTCAAGATTGGAGAGAATTAGGAAAAACACGTCATATAAGAAGCTGGATAAAAATTCGTCCATATAAAGGGGCGGGTCGACACCCAGGTCGACCCTTACCCATGGTAGATCGATCTATAAGTCGACCTACCATGGGGAGGGTCCACCCTAGGGTCGACCTGACCTGTATTATATACATTTTTCTTCGTTTTGCTCATTTCTTGTTTCTTGCGTATCATCTTCACATTAACTCCGATTCTGACAAACTATATATGAAAATTGACTAGAAAATCATCACGGACACAATGGTGCTACTCCCGTGGCTCAATTCTGAAAATTTCATAAATTTATTTTATTATTTTATTGATTAATTATTATAGCTTAAATTTCAAGTTGTTACAGTGGAATTTTCATGAACTGACTGACTTTGTTCACACTATAAGCAATTTCTAGTTGAGCTATTATCACATAGTGTAGTGCCCCTACGTGCTTCTGTGTTGTCTTGCATTTAATATTGGTTCTCCTTTTTTCTTTGATAAATGTAGATTACTAATCATAGGTGCCTACAAACTGTTTGCTCGATCCATTTTTGGTTTTGATGGTTTCATAGATATACTTCTTCTGACTCAGGAGAATTTTAAGCTAGATGTTCTTTTAACTTCAATACCAAGAAAAAAGTTCAATTCTTCAAGATCTTTAATTGAAAACTCCTTTTTTAGATGATAAATGAGTCTGCTTATTTTATCATTGTTGTTCCTTGTGACAGTGAAGTCATCCACATACCTAGAATGTACATTACCGTGGTACCACTGAATTTGGTAAATAAGAAATTATCAGACTTTGTAGGATTATAGCCAAATCTGATCAATGTAGCTTTTAACTTTTCAAACCAGACCCTTAACGCTGGTTTGAGACCATAAATTGCTTCATTTAACTTGCATACAAGTTATATGTTTCCAACTTTCTTGAACCAGTGGCCATTCCATATATAGTTCCTCTTGTAGAACTCCATTTAAAATGCATTATTTTCATCCAGTTGCTTTATGCAAGAGTTTTTGTGTACTGCAATTGTAAGAATGGTTCTAATTGATGATGGCTTTACCACTAGTGAGAAAGTTTCATTGAAATCAAAACCTTGTTGTTGTGAGAAACATTTTGCAACTAATTCAGCTTTATATTTTCTATAATTCCATCAGCATTCTTCTTAAGTCTTTATGTCCATTTGCATTCAACGATATTTTTGTGCTTAGACAAAGGAATAAGATCCCATTTCTCGTTCCTTATGAGAACATCATATTCTTCATTCATTACTGCTATCCATTTTACATTTTGTAAGTAGATGGCTCCTTTGTATCGATATCAGTAATATACACATTTGGTTTAAATATTCCACTTTTTGATCTAGTAATCATATGATGACTGATCTTGTGATGACTTGATGAGTTATCTTCTGTTTCAGGTTGAGTATTGGATGATTGAGCATCATCATGCGCTTGATTGAAGTCTGATTGATAATTTGAATGTTGATGAGATAATTGAACTGGACTTCTAAATGATTCAGTGGAACTATAACCTGGTCCAGATCTGGACACTGTGTGTTGTGGTACTGAATGGTTCCTTCATTTTGGTCATGAACAATTACATCATGACGTAGAGGAGTTGGTGGTATGGAGAATCTTGAGTTGTAAATTTTCTGAGATGTTTTAATATTTGATCTTCTGAATGGTATACATGTTCATTAAAAATGACATGTCTGAATATGAATACTCTTCCTTTACCGTCTATATACTTGTATCCTTTGATATTATTTGCATAACCAAGAAAGGTGTAGGGAGCTGATAAGAAATCAAACTTGTGAGTGATGTACCGCCTTAAGCAAGGAAACACAAGTAGCCAAACACCTTTAAGCTATGATAATCTGGTAGTTTTTTGAACAGCACCTTAGTTGGGCTTTTACCTTGTAAGAATTTGGTTGGTAACTTGTTAATCAAATATACTGCTTTAGAAAAGACATCAGCCAAAATTTCAAAGGTAATGAAGCTTGTACGAGCAATGTAAGTCCTATTTCCACCACATGCTTATATTTTCTTTCAATTTATCCATTCTACTCTACTGTGTGGAAACAAATGGTTCTTTAAATCATTCGTTTTTTTTGGAAGTATTTTTTTAAGTGGTTTGACTTCGGTACCTCCATCTGTTTGTATAACTTTAACTTGACGGTTTTTCATTTCTCTGCTTGAGCCATAAATTGTAACACTGCATGAAATGCTTCTAAATTCATTTTAGAAAGTAAATCCAAACAAACTTGAAATATGCATCAATGAATGATATATAATATTTAAACCAGAATCAATGTCAATAGGAGATGGTATCATAAATCATTGGCAACAAGTTCAAGGGTTTTGTATTTGGTTTTAGAATTCTAAAAAGTAAGCTTATGGCTCTTGCCCATTTGACAGTATGTGCAGATATTGGAAACATATATATTATCAAAAGCAGTATTATTACTACTTGGAATTTTCTTTACAACATCAATACTGGGATGACCTTGTTTACAATGTAAGACATCAAAGATACCGTTACTCATTTTATTTTGAGTAGATTCAGAGAAATTGCAACACTTTTCTACATTATCACAGTTTTTAGAATCAACAAAGATAAATTTGTATAGATCCTTGAATGCCTTACCCGATAAGAGAACTTTCCTAGTTAGTATAATCTCTAATTAAGCAATAAGTAGGATAAAATTCAAGATGATATTATTATCACTTGCAGATTGTGATACACTTATTAAGTTTTTCCTAATTTGAGGAACTGTTAATAAATTGTTAAGATAAAGTTGTCTTTCACCTTACATAAGTGCATCACCAGTATGTGTCATTTTAGTTGACGCACCACTACCCATGTATATACACTATTTACGTCTGCATTCTTTATATTCAGGATTCAGATTACTGGGATTGTTAGTGACATGATTTGTGTCTTCCGAGTCAGGATACCAGACTTCATCACGAATATCTTGCAGTATCATTAGTGCTTAGATAATTGCTTCTTGAAATTTCTGACTGATTTCTCTATTTATTTTGGATACTGGTTAGATATGCACATGGATTGAAACTTCTTTGATTACTAGAGTTGCCTTACCGTGCAGGTACATAGTTGGCATAAAATCTAAAACATCATTTGTTTGCTGAATGGCCATATTTCTCACATATTTAACATCTAAGTCTATTGTTGTTATTGTTCCATCTACCACCCCTTCCTCTATATTTGTAAGTCCGACATCCTCTTGATTGTTAGTAGTCCCAATCCTACCTCTATAGGATCTTTCTTGATTCTTGCCTTTATTGTTTGCAATGTAGTTTACTGACAAGTCAGAAACCACTAGTTTGTTTTGTTCAATTCTTCATTCATGAGTAAGAAGGATGGAATGAACATATTGTATGGATGGAGTTGTGTCTTTTGATGAAATAACAGCCACCACAGCTTCATACTCATCATCAAGTCCACCCAATATTGAAAGAACATGTTCTTTATCGGTGACAATGTGTCCAGCCGCATTAAGTTGTTCATATAGGATCTTGACTTTGGTTAAATACTCTGTCATTGGCATAATTTTCTTCTTTACAATTTGCAATGAAATAACTGTCACCACAGCTTCATACTCATCATCAAGTCCACCCAATATTGAAAGAACATGTTCTTTATCGGTGACAATGTGTCCAGCCGCATTAATTTGTTCATATAGGATCTTGACTTTGGTTAAATACTCTGTCATTGGCATAATTTTCTTCTTTACAATTTGCAATTGCCTTTTATAATACATTATCTTTACTGCTGATCATGCACTGAACATTAGCTTACTAGTTGCATAGATCTCATGTGTGGTTTTGCACCCTATCAACTGTGGTAGTAAACTTGCACTTATGAAAGATAATAACCAAGAACACAACAAATTATCTTATCTTTGATAGATTTTTTATTCTCTGTTATTGACAATATTGCCTACAGTGTCTGTAGTGTATCTTGCTGGTATTGATTTTGTTCCAAAAATGTACTTCTACGATCCATAGCCTCTCACAACAATTTCAGTCTGATATTTCCAGAGTAAGAAATTTGATTCATCTAATTGTGTTGCTATTAGCTGACTCTGAGGACTAATCAAGATTTTGGATAAACTTTCAGTTGTAGGTTGCTATGTAGAGTTTGGATTTTTGGAAGATGCAGAGTTTGGATTTGTAGATGAGAAAGAATTATTGTCAATGTCGCCTTCTGCCACGGTGATATCTTATGAACAAAAAACTCAAAGTATGGAATATGCAAATTCTTGAAAAAAAAAGAAAAGAACTAAAAAAAATTGAAAACCCACGTATGACAAACTAGATATTTGGGTTAAATTTTTCTGAAAGACATCAGAAAACAATTATTTTTAGGCATGGTTTGATGAAGAAACAGTGAGATTTTAATATTTTGATAAAATCCCGAAAACAGCCAAGAAACTGAGTGATGAACACTTCTGACAGTTTTTCTGACAAGGCATAATGATGAATTTAGTAAGATTTTCAAAAAAATGAATGCAACAAAGAGTTTTAAGATCAAAGAAGAGTAATTCAGATGATAAGATTTCTTCTTGATGATCTTTCACGGTTACAGCCTTCTCTAAGTGATGATTGCAAATCTAATGGAGAATTGGCACGTAATCAATTGTCTTTAGACATTTTGAGGCTCTGATACCATATAGAGAAAGCAGTAGAAATTAATTGTTGAATTTTATTATCTTTGAAATGAACTTTACATGATAAAAATGAGATTGTTTTACACGGTTGTTATAGCAGTTTTGATACTGCTGTTACATGAATAGACATTTGGACCTTTGAGCTTGTTTGTGTCCGCACCTGCTTTTTAATTTCATTACAAAGTATGAAAGTAAGTTAAACTGCTGCTAACATCGTTTCTTAATTTGTCAATACCGTTGTTTTTGTTATTGTGGACCTTAACAACTGTTACATTTTATCGATCAAATTTTGTCTTATTTGACTACTAATAATTTTATTAAACAAGTCATAACACATTGCATGGCTTTAACCCTGCTTATAGAATACCTTGGAAATCTTCTCTAATTCTAACAAAGGATCGACAGCTTGATAAATTTATATACTTACGAATAGAATAAAGTCTCTTCTCCCTCGATCTCCATCTCTTAAATCTTAAATGTCATCATTTATATTTTAGCAATTATCCAAATCTATCTTATGTCCAAAAAAATTATAACTTACAATCTTGCAAAGATATGATATCTCATCCATATACAAACATTTCCTTTAAGTTCTTAATGGAAAATAGCCTATTACATATTGATGTACAAATTACAATGATAATAAAATAAGAAACGTTTAACATAAGTTGCTATCGGATAATCTATCAATGATTCGAGAATGATGAAGATGATAACTACAGTACTTCCAACTTCAAGGATCGACTGCGTAGATTCTTTTAGACAATAGTTCAACCCAACAGGTACAAACGGGTTATTGAACTATCGTTTTCAGGATTCAATGAAGCCTTGAAACAGCGTAATCGGATTCAAAAGTTGTAAGATTTTGATCCAATCAAGAACACTCAAATTTGATCTCTGATGATGCAATGTAGTAGAATAGAATAAAGAAGAAGAAGAAGAAGAAGAGAAGCAACGTCTCTATGTTTGCAACACCTTACAGGTGTCGCAAACTGTGGTGGTGTTCTGCAACACTTTCTGGGCGTCGCAGATCCAAAGGTAGAAGAAGAAGAGACAAGCAAAGGAAATTATTCTTCTCAAATGGTTCATGGGCGTCGCTATTTATAGTAAAAGAGGAAATGTCCATTCGTTAAGCGTTGCAACCTTTCCAACGGTCTGAAACCGTTACAAACGGTCGTGCCTTTTCGCAACGGTTTCAAACTGTTACTAAATGGTTGCGTCTCTTCATTCAAATGATCCGCCAAAAATCTGTCCATTCAAATTCCAGATCCGGCCGTTAACAAAAATTAATTCGTCATTTTAGACCCGAACCCGAAACCCGGACCCGATCCGGCCAGACGAACGGACGGCTGCGGCGGTGCGCGCGTATGGTGGTGATGCATAACTTCCCTCCACACATCAAAGAAAAGCTTTGGGTGCCCAAAGGGCCCTACCTTCCTTAGAGAATCCTATATTTAACTAAGTATAATTCCCTATTTCCAAGATGTGGGACTATACATTCCACCTTTCTTCTTCCATCTTCTTCCCACTTCTTCCCTCTTCAAAAACAAAACCCAAATCCAAACTAATTTTGAAAATTTCCAACAATTTCTCCCCATTTTCAAAATAAGTAAAATAAATAAAATAGACGGCTGCATCACTAGAGTGACTACCTACATTCCAAGTGGGATCAAGCCAATGTAGTTCCAAGATTAAGTTTTGCATCATCGTGAAAATCAATATATAAATGATAGGTGTCTTTTGGATTTGAACCTTCATTTAGTGTAAACCATTCAAAGTTCTATCGAGGTCTATGGTGAACGTTCTTGAACCAAATACCCCTAGTGATAGTACCGAAACAGTCATACATACTGATTTTCATATATAGAGTGTTCTGTATGCTCATCACATTAATGGCCATGTGCTTAAATCCTGAGTTCATGAGTCTACTTTAGAAAGCGGTCTTACTTTCTTAAGAAATGACTTGATTTCCATACTCATATAAGTAAGTCTCTAAAGGTGTTTCTACGATACACCTTTTTAAGGTAACTAGACTTATGAAGGATATATTATCCATCCTTTGTTCTTGCATAATCCAACACTAAATATTATGAGATTATTAATTTAGTGTTTCATAATCATTCTCTTAACTTTTTGGTACCCATTGAACTTTGTCTATCCTTTTCAAAACATAAGTTGGGTTTCTGTTAAGGATGATCAACCTTCATTCACATACCTTAGTCTCATTTTCTTTGATTTTATAGAAATCGTTGCCTTTGGAAGACTCTTCGTGAGTGGGCCAGCCAAGTTTTTCTTTGTTTTTATGTAACCAACAGTTACTACTCCACTTTTGAGAAACTGTCTTATCATTTGATGTCTTAGACTCACATGTCTAGACTTCTCATTATATGTCTTATTATAAACATTGTATATTGTAGCCTGATTATCACAGTTAATCAAGAGATGGCTTCTTCCATAATAGAATTTCTATTAATAAATTTCTAAGCCATTCTGTTTTTTTACCAGCATCTTCTAATGCAATCAACTCTGACAACATTGTTGAGTCAGATATACAGGTCTGTTTCTTGAAAACCCAAGACACAGCAGCACCTCCTAATGTAGAGATTCATCCAGTCGTAGACTTGAATTTTGATTCTACATTGTTTCAGGTTGCATCACTATATCCTTCTATTATAGCAGTATATCCTTTATAAGATAAACCATAGGTAACAGTTCCTTTCAGATAAGCTAAAACTCTGAAAATAGCTTTCCAATGTTCGGAACCTGGATTGCTCGTAAATCGGCATAACATGCTTATAGCATGTGCTATGTCTGGTCTAGTGCAATGCATAGCATACATAAGACTCTCAATAATACTGGAATACTCAAGTTGAGAAATGGTATGTCCAGTATTCTATTCTAATTTAATATTAGGATCTAAAGGAGTAGGTGCTGGTTTTGTCGTTATAATGACCATACTTTCGGAAGTACTTCTCAATGTAATAAGATTGTGTTAGTAACAACTCTCCCTCTTTCCTAATAATTTTAATTTCCAGAATTATGTCAGCTTCTCCTAGATCTTTCATATCAAACTTAGAAGATAGAAACTTCTTAGTTTCATCCACACAAGATATATTGGAATCAAATATTAGCATGTCATCAACATATAAACATATTATAACATAATCGTTGTTGTCCGATTTGCTATAAATACATTTATCAGCATCATTAACAATAAATCCATATGACAATGCTATTTTATCAAACTTCTCATGCCATTGCATGGGAGCTTGCTTCAGGCCATAAAGAGACTTAACTAATTTGCAAACTTTCTTTTCTTTGCCTGCGGTTTTGAAACCTTCAGGTTGTTCCATATATATCTCTTCTTCTAAATCCCCATTTAGAAACACAGACTCTACATCCATTTGATGTATGACCAATTTATGAATTGATGCTAGTGCTATTTAACAGCGTATAGAAGATATGCAAGCAACTGGAGCATATGTATCAAAACAATCTACTCCGCGTCTTTTCTTATATCCCTTTGCAACTAATCTGGCTTTAAACTTATCAATGGATCCATTTGTATTCAACTTTTTCTTAAATATCCATTTACATCCTATAGGTTTAGCACCAGGAGGTAAGTCAGTTAAAACCCAAGTTTGGTTTAACTATATGGAATTCATTTCATCATTAATAGCTTCTTTCCAGAATATTGAATCTCTAGAACTCATAGCCTCAGAATAAGTTTTGGGGTCATCATCGACATTCATGACATATCTAGTCACATTAAGGACTTCGTCCTTACTGCCTTCTATAAGATATGTAATGAAGTCGGAACCATAGTCCTTCTCTATTCTTGCTCTTTTATTTATTCTTTATTCAGTACTATTATCTAGTACTGATACTTTCTTGCTATTTTGAGCAGGAGCATAGTCATCGTCATTGATATCATCAATCGTAGTAGGTTCTGGACTAGATCTCAATGGAATCTCAACAGTTTGATTTAAAAGAATTCTACATCTACGGATTCTATAACTTCTAAGGTGTCAAGAATTAGGAATATATAAGTTATACTATTAAGTGTATATCCTATGAAAACACATTTAAATGCCCTATTTTCTAACTTTGGTCGTTTAGGGTATGGTTTTCTAACATATGCTAAACAACTCCAAACTTTAAGTTTTGTCAGATTAGGTTTTCTATTAAACCATAATTCATAAGAGGAACATTATTTTTTTTAAGTGGTACTCTATTTAAGATATAACATGCAGATAACATAGCATCACCACATAGTTTATAAGGTAAGTTTGAACTTATGAGCATGGCATTAACCATTTCTACTCAATTTTTATTTTTCCTTTCAGCAACACCATTTTGTTGCGGTGTATATGGGGCAGTGTATTGGTAAAATAAGTTATGTTGCTTACAAAATAAGGTGAATTCATTTGAGAAATATTCACCACCTTGATCTGAATGTAATACTTTTATTTTAACTTCTAATTGTGTTTCGTCCTCTGCTTTGTAAATTTTAAATTTATCAAAGGCCTCATCTTTAGTTTTCACTAACATAGTATTGGTTACTACCATAGGTGATATGATTTTTTAAGTCACCCACATCACTATATACTAAATCAAGAAATCCAGTTTTCCATTCTATAGATTTAAAGGATTTTCGGTGTATTTTTGTTTGGACACATATTTCACATTTAGAAATAGTATCGAAATCATAATCAGAAATTAATCCCAGTTTATGCATATTTTTAAGTGAATTATAATTAACATGACCTAGTCTACCATGTCATAAACTATAAGAACCAATAGTATAAACAGAAGATTTATTTATTACATTCAACTTAATCATGCCGTTACAAGAATATCCATGTCCAATGAACTTTCCATTTTTGGACAATACTAGTTTGTCAGACTCATACACTATCTTGAATCCTCCTTTTTTAAGAAGGTATCCAGAGACCAAATTCTTACAAATATCAGATACATGATATACATTGACCAAAGTAAGAGTCTTTCTAGAAGATAACGGTAGTTCTATAGTGTCTTTGCTAATCACCTTAATGCGAACATTGTTTGCCCCAGTAACGTGATTCTCATCTCCGCTAACATCTTCATAGTTCTTGTAGAGACTACGGTCCTTGCATATATGAATGGATGCTCCAGTATCAAGCCACCAATCATTTCCCATGTTCTCAACGGAGTTTGCCTCTTGCACTACTGCAAAAAATTGTTTTCGACCATATTCGCCTTTAATTGTTTCTTTCGTAGACGACGGGCATGAGCATAATGGCCGGACTTGTTACAGAAATAACAAGCACCTTTCTTTTTATCTTTCTTAGAATGATTTTTCTTCTTAAACTGTGTCTCATTCTTAGGTTTTAGAGAATTTGATATTTCAACATTATTTGTCTTAGAATGAGACGCAGTTTGTGGATTATCATTTAGTTCTCTTTTACGAGAGTCCTCTTCTCTATGAAGATGACGCTGTAAATTCTCTAAATCATAATCCGTCTCCGCGTGTTTCAATTTCTTTTTATAATCATTTCAAGAGTGAGGGAGTCTAGAAATAATAACTCAAACCATAAAGGATTCAGGGAGTTCAATCTTGCATCTTTCAGTTGATTGATTATATATATTTTATCACTACTTGTCCAATAATGGACTTATTATCATGCATTTTGAAATCCATAAAATTGCATACCATGAATTTCTTGTTGCTTGCCTCAAATATTCGATATTTTCTCTCCAGGGCAGTCCAAAGTGCTTTGGCTGTTTTCAGGCTTCTATGTGCGTTATAAAGTGATGTAGATAACGCATTGAAAATGTGCCCTCTATACAGGAAATCATTTTCTTTGCGCTTTGCTCGTTTTGCTTTCAATTCATCAGTATCTTTATCAGTTTCCTCTGGCATTTCCTCCAAGTTATCTTCAAGAATATAGAACAATTTGACCGTGATCAAAAAGAATTTCATCATCTCTTGCCAACGAGTGAAATTTTCACCATCAAAATGCTCCAATCGCGTCAAATGCCGATTCATAACTTGAAGAGCATTGATATTGCTTGAACTTGAACCATCCATGGTTGAAGATATTGTCTAAAAATTGTTGGATAATCTGTCGATGATTCGAGAATGATGAAGATGATAACTGTTGTACTTTCGACTTCAAGAATCTACTGCGTAAATTCTTTTAGACAATAGTTCAACCCAATAGGTACAAATGGGTTATTGAACTATTGACTTCAGGATTCAATGAAGCCTTGAAACAGCGTAATCGGATTCAAAAGTTGTACGACTTTGATTCGACTAAGAACACTCAAATTTGATCTCTGATGATGCATTGTAGTAGAGAATAGAATGAAGAAGAAGAGAAGCGATCTACAACGTTTCTGCGTTTGCAACACATTACAGGCGTCGCAAACTGTGGTGGTAATGCAGTGTTCTGCAACACTTTCTGAACGTCGCGGATCTGGAGGAAGAAGAATAAGAGACAAGCAAAGGAAATTATTCTTCTGAAATGGTTCATGAGCGTCGTTATTTATAGTAGAAGATGAAGTGTCCATTCGTCAAGCATTGCATCCTTTCCAACGGTCCAAAACCGTTATAAATAGTCGCGTGTCTTCATTCAAATGACCCGTAAAAAATCTATCCGTTCAAATTCCGGTCTGGTCGGTCGGATGGCTGCGCGCGCGTATGTTGCTGATGCATAACTAAGTATAAACCCTGTTTTTCAAGATGTGAGACTATACATTCCATCTTTCTTATTTCATCTTCTTCCCACTTCTTCCCTCTTCAAAAACAAAACCTAAATCCAAACTAATTTTGAAAATTTCCAATAGTTGCTGAGCCGATCAATAATTTTCAATGAGATCATGCGCTAAATCACTAACGTCGACTGTTCCATGAGCATTTGCAATGACTAACAGTGTTTTTGCTAATTGTGCAAATTACCAGACGTTTGTAGAAGTAACAATATGATTATGATGGGCCGTTCCCTTAAAAAAAAGAAAAGAAAATGTGTAAAATTAAATACAACACGAAAGCTTGTTTAAAAAAAAAACACAAAAGCTAAACAAAGAGTTTTTTGCAATCGATCATTGAAGTATTTGGTAAATAAATGTCAATGGGTATACTTCAGTCAAATTATAAGATTATACAACGCATAGGAGAACTATTTATTGTTGAAAATTGAATTTCATACTGTGGTCTTACAAATACTATCTAGAAGCAGAGCCGAAGCAGTGCCTGACTTAGAGAGCCCTACTACTGTCGCACTCATAATAAGCATACAAGAGTACATAAAATAACATGTTATACTGAACAACGACCATTGTTAAGAGGACAAATTTTCATTCTACATCCAAAAAAAGCTATTTCAAGTCTACATCCCCTTCAAAATTTATTAAAAAAATATGCATCTTTTTCGCTATACATTGTTTTTATACATGCATATTCTGAGTACAAAAATAGAAAATACGCTTGCACAAGTACAAAATTAGTTTTTGTTCTTGCGCGTTTTCAGATGAAGTGTAAAGTGATCTATTTTCATAGTAGTTTCGAACGAGGTCGATACTTGAAATAATTATTTTTTTTCTAACACTAGAATGAAAAATTGTTTTTTATTTATTTATGTTGGTTATCCTTGTGCTTTGTTGAATTTAGTGTGTTAACAATGAAAAGCGCAGAGTAAGATGTTTGATAATTACGGTATCAAACCATAATTATTTTGAAATATATGTAATATCACAGAGCAATCCTCCTCCTTTTCATGCAAGTATTCAAATGTGTAAGTAAGAAACATGTTAAATGTTTAATCTTATCGGGGTCGCCAACAGAACGGTTGCATGTTCCTGCAATACTTTCCATGCTTCTTTAGTATGTGTCTCTTCTGTTAACGGAGCTCCGACTGCAAGTCTGAGAATAAATTTGACAGACAAAACCTTCAAGTACAGTTTGGGCATTCGGTTATAACAGTTCACATTCTGAATAATTGTAAGCAGATGATGAATATTAGAAAAAATAATAAACACTTACTGTATGAGATTTAAAGATTTTTCCACTAGAATTTACAGCGTGTAGCAAATTCTGATTCAACATGTAGCCGCTATCGTCATTACTGGATTTGTAGCCGTTAATTGTCTTATTTGATGTTAGTAGAAGATGGAAGCAAACAAGAGAGAAGGTTGGAGGTGCAGCAGCCAGGTAAAATACATTGACTTTGTTATGCAACAGCAAATAACAATAACATCCAATATATACTGACTTGTAGAGTCTTAGACTGCTTTTGTGCGTATATTCATATGTTTTAACGTGTGTGTATGTATGTACATACATATACATACATACATACATATATATACATATATATATACACATATATATATATACACATATATATATATAGAGGTATATATATGCATAAACTTGGACGATATTGAATCGGTGAATATATGTGCTATTTATTGACTACCCAATGAAAATTTCATTCAAATATCAGCTACATAAATTACAATAGCTATGACTAGTGATTCTATAAGAAAACGGTATGATTTGAAATTCACTATGATACCAGTCAATTTGAACCCAGCGTTCATAGATAAGCTTAGCTTCTGTAGTTATATTTAAGCACTACAACCAATAACATTGTATGCATATTGTTGTTTTTTAGTTTACCTCGAACCTTGGATCTGAAATTGACAAGCTGTTCAAATTGTTCAACCAACTTTATGTGACTACGGATGTGTCTTTGTCGACTTTCCAAGCCATATAACCGCAGAACCATCGATAGCTTCAATGATCTGCAATAATTATCTTGTTTTTGTGAATCAAAGTTACTGTTGGAAAATGGAGGCTTGAAACTCAATGTTTGATTATGTCATTATGTTTATTGCATTTAACTAAATCAAATCAACAGCAATGAATGCTAAAATACAACTTTTGTTAATAGTTAATACGACATAGCTTCAGTACACAAGTTGTAATAAAGGACCATTTTCAAAATTCAACACTAGTACAGACATCATCAATGGATTATCCAATACACTATAATTTTGTTTTGATCATGACTGGGCATACTCAATTGAAAATGACAATCTTAACTTACTATGAATATTTATTCGTCTCATAGACTGCATTTTTCATATTATAGTTTAGTGTTTATAAAAATCTTCCTACCGACCGTAAATTACCGGTAAAAATAATTTTTCTTGTATAACCTTCCAAAATGTTTGTTCATAAATATTGAGGTTTAATAGAGTAACCGATAATAAAATGGACAAATAAAAGGAGGACTTTTTTCTTTCAATCAGGTACTTAGGAGGACTTTTTTTAATTGACTTTCAAAATAGCAACTCGGCTAATAACCTGAAATGTCTTCCAAGTGGAATTTGCCAACTTTGAAATCCACAACTGAATTTTTTTTTGCGATGCCTATTATAATAGGATACTAGTCAGAAATAATTCTATACCCAACAAAACCTTAAAAAAAAAAGGATAAAGTTTATATTTGGCAAGAAGTATGATCAACTGATAATATCTAGTGAGTTGCATAAATATATACGAGTATATACGCACGTCCAGATGGACATGCATTTACAACGTTAACACCTTTAATATCCCTTAGTGCTTATCAGGGGATTTAAACAGTATTAGAAAAGTAACGAAAAACTAAAGGGTAATACTCTGCATCCTTCAAATGTTCAAGAACCGAATAAAACCAATTTTAACACTGGTCCCGTTGAATTCAATATCTGTGGTTTTAAACATTCATGGAGGTTAGACCTAGTCGAAAACATAGCTACTAAAATTAAAATAGTTTTTACAACATATGTCGTGGTTACAAAATTTCTTTTCAGTTTAAGCAATATAGCTCCTTTTCGAAACTAATGATCATAAGCCCATCAATTTATTTATGGCTAATTCAACTGATAAAACATCCCAAACCATTTAAATATAGAAACCGTTGGATTTTAACATTCAATACAAGACATTATTGAGCTTCAATTAGTAAAAAAATGATTCTTTATTTTCCAGTGATATTAAAATTTGAATATTTGTAAACAAGTATTTTGAATTTGTAAAGAAAGTTTAATTTTAGATCCTATTTTTAGAAGCGTTGATTATCAAAGCTTAAAATAGCAACCGAAGGCAAAGGCATCAGATAATAAGCACACCATAAGACCTCAATGCAATACTGTAAAATAGATCTGATATAATTCATTGTAATCCGAAGAGATGACGATGAATAACAAACTATAAAATAGACGTATGCCAGAGATTGTTGAACCACCATACAAACTCTTGTGTCTCTTTTTTACTTGTTTAATCTGAGATTTCTACTGCTCTTACATCAATTTTAAAAAAACTGGTGCTTTCATCTGATTTTCTGGGTGTTGATCCATCTTCTGCATTAACATTTATTGAGATAAAATGTAAATTGAGTTTGTTGTTATTGTTTATGTATATACTTTAAGTTATGTGGTCACATATGTATCCTTACATTAATGATTTTTTTTAATCAATTATGTTAATATGAATATGGTGTACATATTGAAATTCTCATATTTTCATAAATTAGTAAAATAATTAATAAATATTAATTAATTGGATTCATATAATTAGTTCAAATTTTAGAAGTTTACTCAGTTGATATATATGAAATGAAATATAAAATATTAGGAGAAAAGTGAAATAAATTATATAAATAATTACGCAAACTTCAGATGTAGGTATTTGAAGTTAAAAGTAGTATTTACAATGCAATGTATGATAAATTTGTTGAGATAAATGAACTACAGACTATTATAATTTTATGTGGCCGCAGCACTGTTCTTTTGAAAAAGAAGTCAAACATGTACAGAAAATATTGAGCTTACTAGTACATGCAATGCGTTTTTCTACCCCATGTCTTACTTGCAGTTGCAAAAATGTCTCTTCATCTCAGTTATTCCTTTCTAATCTCTCCTCCACTACAATGTTAATTTTCTTTCCTACCTACCTAACAAATAAATTATTCATCAATCAAGGAATTATCTTCCTATTATTCAATAAGGTCACTTATTTCAAACCATCAAAAGTTAACTATCTATCAGTACACTACTTGAAAAGAAGAATATTAACTGTAAGTTGGTATGTTAATGACACTTCATTTCCATGCTAATACTCAATCATCACATCTATTTTAATTTAATATTTCATAATCTAATTTTACAACTATCCTATTGTAAAACGTATATTAAACACCAAATACTACAAAGTACACAATTGTATACATGTATGAAAATATCTAACCACAATCCATATGCAGCTATATGCATGAACACAACTAATTACAAAATAATTTAAACTTGTTATAATTCTACACTTCTACGCTTCAGATGCAAAACTACAGCTTACATTTATGTAAGTTGACATATGGCTACATGAATGTATGTAAATTACTACGTTAGTCAACAATTATACTTGATTTGCATAAATGTATGCTGGCACATCCTGGTTTGCTATGCTGGAATGATTGAAAAGCTGATATGGCTTGAACCTATAACATGGAAACAAAATGAGTTTAACATTCTTTATTTGTGTAATGTAACATTCAAAACGAAATGCTGCTGGCACCAAATAACTACTTAGAACTTATTATTTATTTATTTAATAATGTCTTCATAAGAAATTCCTATGCTTTGAGCTATACATTATTTTATTTCATGACGTATGTTTTGTTTATCTTCTAGATAAGTATATCAAACTAAGATCATCATTTCTCATTTATGACAACACACAATTATAAAGTTAATACTAGACTCGAAAACTTTAGCAAAGACACCAATTTATGAAAGACTATTAACAAACCAACATGATTAGTCACTTGAATATCATACAATAACATTTGAGTTTCACCGAATGAACCCTGTTACACCATATTATGTGAATACATAGGTACATTCTTATCTCTATTGCAGAACTACTAACCAAGCTTTATTTGACCATTGACAGTAACAGGTATAGTGAATGGTGACAAATTATTTTATCATATATAACCAATTATTGCCCCCACTTCATACCAGTAACGTGCAAAAGCATTGAACAAATTAAAGCAGTTGTACATGGAAACAAATTAATTCTAATTAATCCCACATCACCTAAAACATCTTTATTGTTAGTATATATAAGCTAAAAGAGGAAGTAATAGGTTGTCCTGATCACTACAAGAAAAAGGCAGAATACCGACAGCCAAGACCGACGGCTTCCGACGGCCATTTTCCGACGGCTTTCGACGGGCCGTCGGCGGCCGTCGGAAGCCGTCGGAAATTTGCGATTATACCTGCCAGCCGAGCCCTTTCTTCCTCCTCCATTCCATACGAAAATAAATCAAAAAACCCCCCAAATTCAACCCCCAAGCTTCCAATCCCTAATTTCTAGCTTCCGGATCTTCCAAGGCTCTCTAATCAAGCTTCATTACTCTTAATCTCAGATATAATCTCTTATTTTTATGAAAAATTCAGTTTTTACCCTAATTATAGATTTGCATAAATTGATAAATTAGGGCGAATTAATGATTGCAATTGTTTCCACTAGCGTAATAACGGTTTATAGCATCACATGGTATACCGATTTCATCTTTTATCGTGAAATTGTGATAAACACGTATAATTTGTGCTTGTTCATGTATATGTATTTTGTTGTGTATGCCTTGATTCGACGATTGTATACGTTATTTGGAATAAGATAAAATGATTGAATGAACTAGGAGTATTATATTGTGCACGTATTTACTTATGACACAAAAAAATGCATTACTCTAAATTATAATTGTGTGTATTGAAAAATGACAAAATGTTAAACCAGCCCTAAGTTGATGCGTAATACGTCGAATAAATGTGTGAAATTAATATATAAATGTGAACAGTGAGTAAAACTGTATTTTTGAGTAAAATGCGCGCATGTTAACCGACAAATGTCCCTTAGAGAGTTTTTGGCCCCGTCTGACGAGTGTTGTACATGATCGTTGTATAAATAGTCGTTTTTTTCGAAAAACGACCATTTATATTCATCTGGTACAATGTTTGTCGGATTTGTCCCTATATTGGACAAGTTATGAACACGGTAAGAATTTACATTTTGTATACTACTTCGTCTCAAACGGTTCATAAAATTTCGCCCTAACTTTTCTTTTTTGTTTCCTGCGTACACGCATTTGTGTACAATGCAGGGAACAAAAGGGAAATGCTGCCGAAATTTTATTGAATCGTTTGAGACGAAGTAATATACGAAATGTAAATGCTTACTGTGTTTCTAATGGGAAGTAGGATGTCTGACCAATGAAAAAAAATTATATATATTTTTAATCGTTACGTACGTTAAAAAATGAAATGTGTCCTATTTGAAAATATTTTTAAATTTGTGAAGTTGTTCTTTAAATTCAAAATATTATACGAACATGAAAATAATCTTTTTCGAATATGTATTCTTCAAAATAAATATTAAATTTTGAACTTCTCATTTTGTCAAATAGGAAAAATGATTGATTATTTTGTTGATCGAAGGAGATGGATGTACCAAAGAAAAGGACTGAGGGGCTCAATAAAAGAAGATTTTTATAATGGTATAAACGTGTTTGTTGAATTCGCCTTAAGTAATAACGGAAACGATCCAGAAATTCGTTGTCCGTGTAGTAGGTGTAGACATTTGAAGTTTTTGTTACCAGATATTGTGAAAGTTCATTTGTGCCAACACGGTTTCACACCCGAATATTATGTTTGGGATCGGCATGGAGAAGTTGTAGCAAATACTTCTGTAGAGTCTGAAAGTGTCGTTAACGAAATAGTTTCAACGACCCGTATAGAAAATATGGTCGAAGATGCAGCACGATCAATGTTTCCTATGGTTGAAGTTGACGACGATGATGTAAATGTTGAAGAACCAAATATTGAAGCTAAGAAAATTTATGATTTACTAGATGCAGCTAAGAAACCTATTTGGGATGGTTGTAAAAGCGGCACGCAGCTGTCGGTAATCGCAGAATACATTGCGATGAAGTCAAAATACAACATCATTGAAGCTGGGTTTACGGCTGTTGTACAAGCTGCAAAAAGACATATGCCGCCCGATAATCTAATGTGTGAAAATCACTACGAAGTTAAAAAACTTATGTCGGCTTTTGGTTTACCGTATCAGAAAATAGATACATGTTTAAAAGGATGCATGTTGTTTTGGAAAGAAGACGCAAACCTTAGAAATTGTAAAGTTTGTAACCAGGAGAGATACAAACCAAGAAAAAAGAAGGGTAAGGAAGTTCCGTACAAGCGTATGCACTACTTACCCATAACTCCAAGACTTCAAAGATTATATGCATCTTCTGTAACTGCGTCTAATATGAGGTGGCATAGCGTGAGAACGGAGGAAGAGGGTACGTTGACACATCCGGCCGATGGAGAAGCATGGAAGCATTTCGATAAAACGTATCCAAATTTTGCAGCGGAGAGTCGAAATGTTAGATTAGGATTATGTACGGACGGTTTTTCTCCATTTTCTCAATTTGGTTCTAAATATTCATCCTGGCCCATTATCGTCACACCGTATAATTTACCTCCATGGATGTGCATGAAAATGCAATATATGTTTCTTACTGTTGTCGTTCCTGGCCCCGACGATCCGACACAAGGAATCGATGTATATTTACAACCGTTGATTGAGGAGTTAAAAATACTGTGGAACGAAAGAGTAGAAACATACGATGTGTCAAAGAAGAAAAATTTTCGTATGTTTGCTTCTTTGTTGTGGACTATAAGTGATTTTCCTGCCTATGCAATGCTTTCGGGATGGAGTACTGCCGGTCGTCTAGCATGTCCATATTGCATGGATGAAACACGAGCGTTTTCTTTACCTCATGGTAAGAAAATTTCATGGTTTGACTGTCATCGATATTTTCTCCATGTAAATCATCCCTTCAGAGGAGACAAGAAAAACTTTTTAGCTAATAGAGTAGAAAACAGACAACCACCGACGATATGGTCAAGCGAAGACATATATGAACTTGTTAAGGACTATCCAAAGATATATGAAACGGGGGAGCAAACAGAAATTGAAGGCAAATCAGTTGTTCATAACTGGTGCAAACAAACTATTTTTTGGGAGTTGCCGTATTGGAAACATCTTCTGCTTCGCCATAACATAGATGTGATGCACAATGAGAAAAATGTATTTGATAATGTGTTTAACACAATTTTGAATGTGAAAGGGAAGACGAAGGATGATTTGAAATCAAGACGTGATATAGAAGAATTATGCAAACGTCCCGAGCTTCATATGAAACCAAATGACAGTAAAAAACCAAAAGCTTGTTACGAATTAGATAATAATCAAGTTAAAGCTGTGTTAAAATGGGTGGAAGGGTTAAGATTTCCTGATGGGATATCATCAAATCTTCGTAGATGTGTTGACTTTAAAAATGGTAGATTGAGCGGAATGAAAAGTCACGACTGTCACATAATGATGGAAAATTTATTTCCGTTATGTTTAAAGAACTACTGCCGTTAAAAGTTTGGAAGGTAGTAACGGAGCTTAGTATGTTTTACAAAGAGCTTTGTTCGACTGCTTTAAAAGTGCAACGTTTACGTAAACTTGAAGTGGACATTCCTATATTGCTTTGCAAATTAGAGAAAATATTTCCGCCAGGTTTTTTTAATGTGATGGAACGTTTACCTGTTCATCTTCCATCTGAAGCACGACTTCGAGGTCCTGTCCAATACGGATGAATGTTTCCATTTGAGAGGTATGTAATATGTTATAACGTAATTTAATTGCATTTGAAAGATGAAGTTAATATAAATTAATGTTGCATAGATATTTGAATCATCTGAAGAAAAAAGTGAGACAAAAA
Source organism: Allium cepa (assembly GCA_030765085.1). Classification (NCBI taxonomy): domain Eukaryota; kingdom Viridiplantae; phylum Streptophyta; class Magnoliopsida; order Asparagales; family Amaryllidaceae; genus Allium; species Allium cepa. The sequence goes on from CM060928.1 coordinate 209,061,688, forward strand.
GCACGAGTTGAAGGTTCGATATGTAAATCTTACATCGAAGAAGAAGCTTCGTTCTTTTTCTCTCACTATTTCAGTGACCATGTGAATATTTCATTTCAAAGTGTTCCTCGTAATGATGAAGGCGACGAACAAGAGTCCTCTCAAGCAATGTTATCTATTTTTAGACAACATGGTCGGCCTTCTGGAAAATGTGTGGAAATATGGCTAGACGATAGAGATCTTCGTGTAGCACACACTTATATTCTTCTAAATTGTGCCGAGGTTGCACCGTTTGTTAGGTATTCTGAAATAATAATTTTTGTTTTATTCTTTTCTGTAATGCATGCGCGTGTATAACCTAATGTAATAATTTGTTTATATAAACAGTGTTTATGAACGGGAACATCCGAACGGAGATCTCAGTAAAGAATTTTCCCGTTGGTTTTCAAATTACGTTTATGAGCCGAAAAATTGTGTTGTTGACGAAGGGTTGAAACATCTTGCAATGGGACCAAAAAGAGTGGTCAAGACATATCCAATATATTTCGTCAATGGATACAAATTTAACACCAAAGTATACGGTGCAGAAAAATTAACAAATAATACTGGTGTATTTGTTAAAGGTAGTGACGATCCAGAAAACCATTTAAATGATTTTTATGGCGTTCTAACACAAATTTTGCAACTGACATATTTCTCAAGACCCGCGGAGGAGGTGTTTCTATTTAGATGCAATTGGTTTAGCAATGTTCCAGGTTCTGGAATTAATGTGCATAAGGATTATAATCTTATCGAAATAAAGCATACATCGCACTATCACAAGTATGATCCTTTTCGCACTATCACAATTAATTTAGACAAGTGGGATACCATCCCTCCGCACATCATAGAGTGCATATGGCAGGATGTCCTAGTATGTGTAATTTTTATGTTTTCCATTTTTAATTCGTTTTTGTCGTTTTTCTACCGTTTATCGTTTAAAGTGTAATCTTTTTTTAACACAGGCTGAGATAGACATCCAGACAGATGATATGCAGCTGGCACGAGCATACTGGATGAGGAAGATGCGAAAGAACTACACAGACACGATATCTGAGGTTAAGAAATCCGGGAAGAGACCACGGTGGATGGGGGAGAGCGTGTGGCAAGCTTGGTTGAGCTACTGGGAGACGGACGAAGCGAAGGCAAGTATACTAATTTTTTTTGAATTATTAATTTAACGTGATTGGAAAATAATGTATCAAATTTTGAATGTACAGGCAGAGTCAGATAGAAACTCTGCAAATAGAAATAAGAATCTCGTTACTCATCGCGGAGGATCGAAGTCGTTTCAGCAGTATCGGCAGGAGTTGGTAAATTTAATTACTGAATAATAAATGTAAATAGTTTATGCTATATGATTTTAAATGTATAATAATTGTATGTAACAATCAACTTCAGGAAGCCGAGGCACATGGTCCTGTCAGCTATATGGACGTGTTCACCCGTACGCATGCTGTCGAGCATGTTAATCCAAACGGGACTGTTTCGTACACATGGCAGGACGATAAATCCAGTAAAAGCCATGTAAGCATATTTCATTTTATTCAGTATTAGTAATTGTTTTAGTTGTCAAATTATTATGAAATAAGATATGATATTATTAATTTGTCAATGCAGGAGATGTTTATGGAGCAGCGACAGAAACTCCTTTCTGATACGGGTCGAGAGCAGCTGACGACCGATGAAGAGGACGTTATTTTTGAGTCCGTTATGAGTCCACCAGAGCATGGTCGACGATACGGATTTGGCAATTTAGCGGTAAATAATTTAATTTTTCTTAAAATACTTAAAATATGATATTCTTACCTTTTCAAAACAATAAATTTTGATTTTATTTATTTTTCAATTATTGCAGTCCAGTAGTCAGAGTAGGAGACGGCGGAGTAGACCTCAGAGCGAGCTAGCAAGTATAGAAAAATTGCAGACTAGAGTTCAGCAGTTGGAGGAGCAGAACCGCCAACAGGCCATGCAGACGGCACAGTTATTTGAGTACATGCAGCAGTTTGGTGGCCGCTTCCCTTCATCGGCTGGCTCTGGATCTGGGGCAGATTGATTCATTGCTTTCTGATTCGTTCGTGCAGGTATGTTTAGTTTTAGTTTACAATGATTTGGTAGATGGAACAATTAATTGTTGATATGTATAATTATGTATAATACACTTGGTTCTGTAGTTGTATCAGGATATGCATGATTAGAACAGTTATTGTTAGTATTATTGTTAATGTTGGAATGTTATGTATATTTTGTATTTTATTTTTATTCCAATTTTGTTTATTTCTGTGTCTATTGAATATTTTGGAGTATTGGTTTGCATGTTTGGTTGGATTATTGTTTATTGGATTGTGCAGTATTGATATTGTAGTGTTTGGAAGAGAAATGTGGTTGGAAGGCTCTATTTGCAGTAGATTTTAAAAAAAAACAGCAGATTTCCAACGGCTCCCGACGGCTTATAGGTCGAAATTTTCATCGGTTACCGACGGCTCCCGGCGGCCTGATTTCCGGCGGCTTCCGACGGCTTCCGACGGGCGACGGAAGCCGTCGGAAACCGCCGAAAGCCGTCGGAAGCCGTCGGTAATCTATACGGCAGCACCCGTCGGTAGCCGTCGGAAACACTGCTCCCCGACGCCGTCATTTCCGACGGCTTTTTCCGACGGCCGCCGACGGCTTCCGACGGCCGCCGACGGTTTTCAGCCGTCGGAAATCCCCCTTCCCCTTGTAGTGGATGTGTAGAGCTTATAAAATTATGATAAGGTGGGAGGGTAGGAGAAGTTAACTTGATCGCATGGCAGTTGAAAAATGATTATTATGTTTTCTGAACCTTTATTGATGCGAAGAGCATTTTTGGAATTTCAAAAAGACACGGTTGAAACTAATGGATTGAATTCTTATTATTAATAATAGAGATTGTTATAGGTAGTGAATCTTCTTAAAGCTTGTTTGACATCTAAGAATCCTCTAAATGACTGTTTGGAACAAAGAAGAAACTACAAGCAGCGTGAAAGAATTATTTTTCATAATTATTATTGCTGTTATTATGGTTTTTTTAATCCAAACCAAATGAAAGAAAAGGACATTTGTGTTCCATTAGTCTTCCCTTCCCTTAAATTTTGGTCATTGCTAATGCACTTAAATCTAATTTCTTATTGACCAATATATATTTTAAAAATGCTGACTCTACACTTAAGAAAAGTTACTTGAAATTTCCATATGATCTGTAAATAGTGACATAAATGTGGTTTTACATGCTATCTTCATTATGACACCGTGTTTACCAGGATTTTCTTGATAATTGTAGTATTGTGGATGTTGCGCACGTGACATTTTTTGTATTTCTTTTTTATGGAACAAAGACGAAGAGGAACCATGCACAATCTTTAGTGAACTGTATTGTCAGTTTCTACAACTAAAATTATCATGGTCACAACTTTATTGGAATTTCCAGTTAATGATTTTGTATTGCTAGTTTCTACAACAAAATTATTTCCAGTGAACCTACACAATTACTAAATTTAATGCCACATTTTAGTTTTTTTTAGACTTGTATAAATTTATTTGCATGAGATGTTAACTTGAATTTTTAGTTTTCCAGAAGGGAAGTCTGAAATTTCAAACATCTAGTCTGGAATTCCAGTATTAATCTTTTGTTTCATTGCATAAATTTGATTAGCCACTTGCAATAATCCCTTTATTACTTTGATTATAAATGTTAGCTACCTCTAAAATATCATAATTTTAGTTTTTTTCTAACTGATTTGTAGTGTTGGGAAGTGACTTAAATTTAAGCATGATGTGATGTGTACGTGTATCGCTCGTTCATCATATAACATAGGAATGATTTTACTAAGGACCTCAAGTGAATAACAACATAAGTATCATTGCCTTACAAAAGTCAAACAATTTTGAAACTGTGCACCATCTTATGAGCATGGTGCTTTGTGATAGCAAGAAACGGTTTGTGGTTCCCTCAGTTGACTGTTTGGTGCTTTTATTTTCAATAATCATGCTATTATTTTTAGCATGCTCACAATTAACTCAGACAACCTTTTTAGTTGTTTACCTTAGCTATATTTTTGTTAAGGAGAATGACTTTTATCAATATATTCCCATTTTAAGAAGTTTGTGAAAAAGTAGTTTCATCAGCGCCATTTCAAGGAGCCCTAGTGAAAAAGAACTATATTTAGTTATTATTTTTCATTGAATGGCCACTAACATTGTCACTTCATGAATTCGAAACCTTTTTTGTTTACTTAGTATAAATATTAAAGGAACATGTGGATTATTGTACATAATGGAAAAAATAACTAAGCAAAAGAATTATTATTAACGTAATCTAATGATATTATTCTTCCAAAATGTACATGATGCAACATACATAAAATATTAGTGGTACATTCAATCAATAAAACTATAGATTCTTTGAACATTATAGTGGAAATAAAATGACAATATCACTTGTTGATAAACTATTCATTAATGTGCATCATCAAGATACCGTAAATAGATGTACGAACATACCTTTTCAAACTAGTGAATCAACATGGCATTGAAATTTTTTCAGAACGCCAAAGTGAAAATAAGAGTAAAAAATCGACAATAAGGTTGATCGTTTATTAAAACGAATAAAGAGAATCAGTGGCAGCAGATGCAGATGGAGAATTAATCTCCACTGACAGCAATGCATACTAAGCAAGTTTAAATTGACGAAAATATCCTCAATGATGTAGTTTAAATTAGCCACGATAAGAGTGAATTGCATGTAGATAAACAAAGTAATTCAACTCTAAATCTTAAATAGCATTGATAACTTGTTTACCATTATACTTAGTACTGGAAGTAAATTAATATTAGGTCCAATACGAACTGTGCAAGGCTCTTTAGTTTTCTTTAAAGTTTAATAATAACTACAAAAAATATAAAAAAGTAAGGATTGAAATTTTAATATAGAAAAAAATTAGATAGGACTATTAAATATACTTAAAGAATGATACACAATAACACCTACAATAAAAATAAAGAATCGGTTTGCATGATAAGTGTGAATCAACTAAAGTCTAGAATTCATCAGACTTCTTATTTCACCAAAATGTACAAAATATCCACAATTTTGATGTAGATGCTTTAACTATGTAGTTTTCGAAATGGAGTTTCCTTAAATTAAAATCTTAAATTGAAGTAGATAATGGTCAGGAATTAGAAGAATATGGACTATACGTACAGAAAATTAAGTCCAAATATTTATGTACTTAAGCAATGTTATGCCCCACTTAGAAATATCTCCATCAAATTAAGAATGTATAAACAACATACCTTAAGTGGCTTGATATTACATCTAACTAAAGTAGGGGTAAAATAGGTTACAAAATCTATAACAAAACAATTTTGCTCAATCTTGGTTTGTATCCTCTTCTCTTTAAATACAACTTCATTGTAAATATTGAGTGGAAACAGATAAATATTAAAGGGTAATAGATCGATCATAATATTTATAGAAGTGTAAGTAGTAAATAATGCTGGTACACAACACATAGTGGTACAAAACAAATAGAAATCGTATTTTCAGTAGCCTCAAACAAATTGCCACTAAATCCCTCATGACTTATTAGGAATGGTGGGAAGACAAAATTGGCATAAAAACAACATATATTATGCACAAATATAGTGTCAGATGATACTAAAGTCAAATCAGTATGAATACCTCAACGTAATTCAGATTGTAGTATTGTCTAGGACACTATGATATCTGTATCAGCTCATTTGAAAAGAGACACATATAAATTGATGAACGAAGAAAAATTAGGTATCGATGAAGAAAAACTGAAGCAAAATTTAAAAAATGCCAAAATCATCAAGGAATAGAGTAAGAACTAATAGTGAATTCAAGTCTAACAAATAGTACGTAAAATCCATTCAGATTAATGAAAATCAACGAAAAATTACCTTTGATCGACGTCTAATGGATGATAACATGGTTAGAGTTGAGCATAGTCGTCGCTAGATCTGCAAATCTCATTAGTTGACAACCTTCGTTAGTTGCCAATCATTGTTGCTGCTACGAAGGGTAACAGAGAAAGGAATATGCCCAAATTTGTCATTGTCAATCCATTGGAGTTAAGGGAGATCAATGAAAAAGCATCTGTAGTCGAAGTTCGATGGGCATATGTTCAATAAGGGTTAAGCGTAATCGTCGGTAATTGCTAGCTGGAGTTAATTGGTGATCGTTGTAGGGTTTTTTAGTTTCAATGATAGCGTGGATTCAACAGTGGATAAATGGCGATTAGAGTAGGAAAGGAAGATGAGGAGGAACTACAGAGGTTTGTGATGTCAGTTGCTTACTTGAAGCATTCATAGTTCATTGATTTGTTGAAGGAGGTGGAGGAGTACGGATTCAAATAGGGGGTATGGTAGGAGATTGAATCTACGGTGGGATCGAATTGGGGACGAACGAATGGAATAGGCGATATTTTAGGCGAATCCAGGGATAAACAAAATTAGGTTTTAGAAGAGGAGAATGAGAACGGAGGTTACGAGTGCGGGTACGACCGAAAGAATGCAGACGTGGAAAATCAAGGGCATTTTTGGAAGTTCAAAACGACGCCGAGTAATTTAGTTGAATGAATTATCTTTATTAGTAGTAAAGATTATATACACGATAGCTAGGCTATACCTTGCTAATAGAAAATCACACCAATGGTTTAATTACCTTATATTTCAAATACTCTGGATTTGTAGATAAGGACTGAATTAGAGCGCTTCGGTCTAGTTAAAAGATAACATGACATTTTTTGATTGACATCATTAATAGTTAATGACAAACTCAACACCATGTAGTTGTTTGTGATTGTTAAAATTGATGAAGGAGATGTTATCATGCCAAGCATCCAAGGCGATGCAAATGATGTCCAACTGAATTGAAATTTTATTAATAAAAAATATATATATAAGAAAAAACATATTCTTACATTTAATTCACTGTGAGAAAATTTCACTGCGCATGGCTGCAATTAAGATTCAAGATAACCCTATCTTTGTTGCTATCCCTAATCAGATCGGGGGCTAATTTTCTTCTTCTCCTTCTTATTCTCCTCCTTTGTCAAATAACATTCTCCATTCACAGTATAATTAGAAATCTGTTGATATTGATGAAGATGGTTTTCAAAGAGTTCAAAACCGAAGGAAGAACAACCAGAATGATCAAAATCGGTCTCCAGCAAGACAAGCCAATGCAAACTGGATTTGTTCCTCACAAATTCAATTCCGAAACAAGATTTGCTCCAAGAAACAAATTTATCAATCACGAAATACTTTCAGATAAGAGCCAGAAGCAAAAAATGCTTTCAAAATACTGGGAAAATCCCTCAAGATCTCCTTAGAAACAAAAAACCCAAAGTTGCGGAAAAACAAATAGGACCGGATTGATGGTGAGACAAAACAAACAACAAATAGTCACCAGCTAAAAGCAACACAAATCAAGCAATAAAAGAAAATAACACACGTGATTTGAAGTATTTTCACTACGCGAGGTAGCATTGGGGAGAGTGACTCTATAATTTTCTAAAATGAGAAATTTTTAAAAGATTGATAATAGAGAAGAAGAATAAGAAATACAACTGAAAGAGATAATTCTACTCATGTTAATATCTGCCTTTATATTGAGATTATTACTTGGGGTTGAAGTAATTGATTTATGGTCATAAATCAATGCTTCATTATTTCTCCTATTCATATAGGAAATGTTTACCCATTTGATTTTCCAGCTTTCCCAATTTAAATACGGCTGATAAGTTTCCTTTTATAATCAGCTAATTGGAGAATTAATTGATTATCTCAATCTTCCAAAATAATTCTTCTTCTCACATAGGTAAATTATTATTCTCTTTAATAATATAAAAGAGGCAATATACGTTTGAGTAGTTATCTCAAATATCTTTCAAAATTTCTATAATTGGAAATATTGTATCACTGAAATCAACAGTATTTTTCAGATTTTTTGCAATTGAAAATATTGTATCACCAAATCTTACAATCTCCATCTTATACTATATTTCCCTACAAGACTATCAACTCCACCTACATCCTCTTAGTCCAAGTAGCTCTCAGACAAGACACCATATATACTTTCTCGATGAGCTTCAGCATAGCCTCACCCATTGCATTTTGTCAACGAACTCTGGCAAGGCTTGCATCCGCCAACAAAGTATTGAAGTATTCTCTTTGAGTAGGGCCTATCAATCTCTAAAATGAAAATAAACGTCTTCATATACCAACTCGCTCTCCCCCGTATCACCCTGTGGCACCTAGCACTTCATCAATCAAATCAAGTATTTAGAGATCCCTATCAATAACGTTAGCTACTCGTATTGATCAGAATGCATGAGCCGCTCAACAGATCAATTAACACAATATAAAACATTTTTGTACTAACAAATATGCACCCTCGTATATATATATATACACTCAGACTCATTCTAGGGTACTACTGATCCTCTCTCTAATGAGTAACCCTACCAAAGCCTAGGTATTCGCTCAACCTAAGCTCTGATAGCATGAAGTCACGACCTACTTTTCCATACAGTTCGAACGGACACTTTAACACACTTGTCTAGTACAAATTGAACAGAAAGATGGACAATAAGAAAAAGAAGTAGAAAGAATATAGAAAGAAAATAGAACAACACAGAATCACAGCAGAAACGGATAATCTATAATATAGAACAAATCTTAACATAACAAAGCTATAATATATATTTAGACATCGATCAGAGTATACTAACCTATTCAGCACTGATAGTTATAACACCCTGTCCTTACAATCGCTGATAAACATAAATAAATGCAACAAAATATAATCATCTACGTGAATACATCTCTAGGCCTCCAGCTCCTTTCATGAAGCTCCAAAACCTTCCAACTAAACTTAAAAATATGCTCGATTTGATCCGAGCATATAGGAAAAACTACGCCTGGGTCAGTCTGGTAAAACTTGCGTGAGAATTTAAATCACAAGGAATTTATTCGTTATAACTTTCAAAATCCTTTTACGATCAAAGGTGTCTTGTAAGACCGCGCCACACATAAACACGACGGGTTTTTCTCTTACGATAACCAAAACACTTTTATAGAAAATCCAATGATATTATAATAGTGTCTAAGCACAAATACTTATTCAAATGGCTGAAATTGTTACATTAATTGAATTCCAGCATACTAGATTCTACAACCAAAATTGTAAAGGCACGTATTGGGAAATGGATTACATACGAATTACCAGGCACCGAGGTACCACCTACCACATTACACATCTAGAAAAATGTACCGAGGACCATGCCTGCATCCCCTTCAACACAAGACTGGACTACCCCTAACCTGGATAGATCGAATATACTATCACCCCGTGTGTTCCCAACTTTTCCTGCGCTCCTTAAATTTATCGTAGTAATAATATTCAAGAGTATCTAGAATGGTGATAAACATACCCTAATTGGGTGTGACCCACTTAGCCTTGCTACATCTTCCCTGATTTTCAATCATTCCTGGTTGACGAGGCTTCAGGCTACGATTAACTTTTCATGAATTTTCACTTAGAATCTTATTGTCCTCCAATAACAATGTGCTGATAACATTCATCCAAACAAGTCCGTTCTGATTTGAACAAAATCGAAGGCACTATTCCCGCTACATCGATTTTGGAAGAAGGCACTATTACTACTACATCGATTTTGGAATCATCCTCTGGATTAGTGGCGATTAGCCCTTGCACTTCAAAGCTCTATCTTCGACTCCATGCTCTTGTTTTCACTTCGAAAATGTACTCGTTAGATCAAAGTGGTTTTCAGACAACTTATCTGATCTCGGTCTCTTCGAAACAACGTTCGATATTTCCGGTAAACTCAACCCCGATTCTTTAGGAAATAAACAGACGAAAATAAGATCAGAAATCACCTCCCAACCGTTAGTGGAAAGATTTCCTTATCAATGTCTTAGAAGAATGAAATGAGTTTATACGTATAGTATAGCACCTCGAATGGTAACTGTACCACATAATTCCCATATTTCTTTTGGATATTCCTAAAGTTATGTTTTGTGTCCAGATTGGATAGTCGATTATTTAACTATCAAATAAACAACCATTAAACCAAATATCTCATTTTCCACTGATAAATACTAAGTCTCATTTAATTTAATTTTAAGAAATTAAATCTCTTTATAAAAAGGTATGTACTTATTCCATCGGAGTAAGTACGTTCTCTAACCATTCTTTCAAAAATATTTGAAAACCTTTTAAAATAAATATGGAAAGCATCACTGCGATATCATCCATGGATTCACATCTCAATGGTTATGTCTTTATCCTAGAGAAATCCAAAACTTAACTACAGGAACTCTCTGCCTCCGATTTTTGCCATGGAAGTATACCATTACTTTTCGAAAACTTTATTTAATCATTTTCTAAATATTACTTATACAGTTTCAATATAAATTTTCCAAGTTCTAATTAAGTCTTATATAAAATTTTATTATATAACATATTACTTTTAAAACATTATTAATATTTGAAAATTTTATCTTGAAATAAAATATTTTAACGTTTATCAATCCTAATATAATAACTTATTTTAAAACAAATCATTATAAAATAACTTTATTTAATAATTAGATATACTTTAAACAATTTAAATAATTAAATAGCTTTGAACAATAATTAAGTACTTTTTTAAATAATTTTTTAGAATAATAAAATAATTAACTTTAAATATTTTCAAAAAAAATTATCATTTAACTTTAAAATATCATTAATAAATAATAATCATCCTCAAGCAATTTTGGTTCAACAGTCAACCTCCAAATTGAAAAAAACTTATTATTTTCAATGATACTTAATTAAATTACTATTTGTTCCATTACAGTCCAGAATAACAAATACAGATATTCATATCAATTTGTTTTTAACAATCAATTCAACATCAAATTACCCAATATAATCTATTAGGAAAATAAATAGATGTCTGTATAAATATAATAGCAGAACATGGTTTTGTTTCTGCTAGTAAACGTCCAAAACAGATATATTCAATAACAATGGCAAAACGGTGATTTATTCTATCAACAGTGTTCCAATTAAATACCATTAGCGGAACGGTGTTTTATCCCGCTAAACAAATGTTAAAGTATCACAATTAACATAAATTAACTCGTCGTTATTTTTAACTGGGGATCACTTCAATAGATAGGTAATATAATTTAAACAGATTTACTTATTTTAAGTCGATTTTTTTCTTTTTTAGAAAAATCCGTCCGTTAAAAATTGCCTATAATTTTCACTAATTCAAACTTGACAATAGATTACACATAATGTAGTGTTCGTTGATACGAATCCACTGCAACGAGTCTCGCATGAAACGGGATTCATATGAAGGAGTTACGGCACTTTTAAATTGGCAAACATATAAATATAATTCAAATTTATGTTTTAAAACGCTCCCTCTATCGTCCTGGGCTAAAACCATCCTTTTTATTTACTTTTTTATTTTTGTTGCCTGGGGCGAAGCCCGCTCTCTTTTTTCAGAGCCGAAGCCCAAAATTCCTTCTACAAAAAAACGAACCCGTTTCCCCCATCTTCCTCCTTTCCCTTCCCATTCTTCCTTGCTTCTAGTTTTTAAATCAAAAGCCATGAATCCCAAAACCAAACCAAAGCATCGATCATCCTGCTACATGTTATCGATCACCCAAGCCCTTTCGTATGTCCCTGGACCAAGCCCAAGGTCACGAACGTCACCTCTGTTTCGAACATCCTCCTTGGAATCCCCTTGCACACCTACGTGCGTGCATGTGCACATGACCACCGGTCGACATCACTCGCCACCTGTCATCCCGGCAGACCACCCATGCCCTCGACATCACGGCCACCCACTTGACCTGCTACCCTAGCCTTAGATACGAAAATGAACTCATATGGTCCTATACTCAAATTCCAGGCTCCGACCACCCACCCACAAATCCACTTCGCCCCTCCTACTCCCATTACTAGAACTCAAGCCACCACTCCTATTAGGAAGCCCATTCCCATTACGATCTTTATGCCAAATGCCATGACCTTCGGTCATCTCCTCCTTCCCCAAATCGCTTGCGTTCTAGCCTCACCCAAAACAGTTTCCACGCCCTAAAATCATCATGTCACCCCAATCCAGAGCCTATTTCAAAAATTAACCATGGTCAAACCCTTGCCCTCGTCCCCACGATCATCCTAAAGCCAACGGCCCGCCGCCTCGTTCACCCTCAAACACAAAATTATTTTTTCATGAAAATCGATCATCTCAAAAATTCTCAAAACATAAGTTGCTAAAAAATGTAATTTCTTTGCTAAAAATCCTATTTTCACATGTTGACCATGATTATATTCCTGATTCAATGATTTAAGTATGTCGAAAATTGCCAAACATATGATAGCTCCCTGTAAATTTAAAATTTCACACAACATATCGCATGAATTAATCCCAAATTATGTTTGACTTTATCTATACTCGAAAACGTGCGTTTCACTAGCTTACGTTATCCAAAATTTATAATCGAGGGGAGAGATATATATTTTTGAAACTAAGCAGGCTTGAAGTTTCTACCGTTAAATATTACAGAGGTGAACCAAACACTTCCACACATCTCAAGAATTTATTTCTCACTTTAAACATGTTGAATTCCTTTGAAGTCTTCCACTTGAGTCTTAGTTTTTGATCTGAACACTTTAAAATCTTGCTTTGCTTTTGAATTCGACGGAGCATGTTGTTCTTTTTCTCTTTTTTTCCTCAGTGTTTGTTTTTCAGAATTTTTGTTTACATATTATTTTTGCTTACAGGCTTTACAAAACTGAGCATAAACACACATATAAAAGCCTATATATATTCATGTTTTGCAAAACAAATTGATGTATATAGGTTTTGGCTCAAAAGATTTGATATGCTGTACAATTGTTTTGATGGATTGATTGGAATTTTGGGTGGCTTGAGATTTGCAAATTAAAAATAATTGAAAAGAAACTAAATGGGTGTTTTTAATCTTTCCCCTTTAATCCAAACATGCATAAGTATATGCATTTATGTTTTTACCCATTTTCTTACTTACTTTAGGTTGTATACTCCTTTCCAAGAAATGCTTATACTATTGATTAGTAAATCCTGTTTAAATTTTACACGATTTATCTTTTTGTTTATTTACTTTTTACATGATTTTTTTTCGACATGCACTTTTATTTACTTTGTCAATTTCCTCCTCATTAGTGTTTTTTCACAAATTTTTTGAAAACAATATGTAAAGTGGTTTTCGAGTATAATATTAAAATAATTTAAGTCTTTATATATATATATATATATATATATATATATATATATACACACACACACACATATATACATACATATATATATATATCCTTCTATTAAATTATATAACTCAAGGAAAATGAAAAATTTTCTATTTTATTTTAAGTGTATACAATAACAGTTTTTGTCAAAACAATATTTTGTAAAAGATTCCTTATTTAAAAATGATTTTATAAATCTTCTCATTCCTATTATCATATATTTTCATATATATCTTTCTTTCTGTTTTCCAATATATATGTATTATTTTTAATAACTATATCTATTTAGTTCATATATATTTTACACTCTTCTTAATTAATGTGTATATATATATATATATATATATATAAGAAAATCCAATTTTAAACTTTCTTTATTTATGATACATTATGTTTTTTTCTATAAGTCGTATCCTTTCTATGTACAATATAATCTTTTCTTTCTATTTTCACTACATATATTACTTTTAATACACCATTTATATTCGTTTAAAAATATTACCGATATTCTTTTTCATTCTTCTCTCTTAAACTAACATATATATACATATACATATACATACATATATATATATATATATATATATGTATGTATGTATATATGTATGTATGTATATATGTATGTATGTATGCACACACACATACATAAGAAAATGCACATTTTAAACTCTTCTATTTATAATACACTATATTGTTCATAAGCCTAGAATCATTCCCTTTTATAATATATTCCTCTTATTCATTTTTATTTGCTATGAATTTGATTTCCATATTGTATATATAATTTTTGTTGTCCTCAATCATATATATAAAAAATTCAAATAAATCAATTTCCTATTTTAAAAATAAGAATGTGGAAATTCAAACTATTATCTTGGCTTGAAAAACTGTATATTATTACCAATTGTTATTTAATGGGAATTTTTGTTTGATTAAAATACCGTATTATTGAATATTAAAAATTAATATTCAAAACTCAAGACGACGAAAATTCCGGGTCGTTACAACAATTCACTTGTATACCTCATACACGAAGCCCAAGTCACATAACAATTGCTTCAACTAAAGCATCTCCTAGCCGCTTCAACCGCAGCTATAAACTCAGCCTTTGTAGTAAACACAACCATAATCGTATGCAACCTCACTCTCCAACGAATAGCTATCCACCAATGGTGAACACATAACCTGAGATTGACTTCCTTCGATCTCTGTCACCTACATAGTCAAAATCATAAAATCCAACCAAGCTGAAATCTCTATCTCTTCCACCAAAGACAAGCCAATGGTTTGAAGTCTCTCTAAGATATCTGAAAATATACTTTACTGCCTTCAATGCATTTTTTAGATTTGACATGAATCTACTCATCATTCCAACTACATATGCAATGTCAGGCCTAGTGCACACAATGTCATACATCAGACTACCAACTGCACTCACATAGGGAACCTTCTCCATATAAGTCTTATCCTTCTCCAAGATCAGAGAGCCTCTATTAAAAAGCTGTATGTGCAAAGGAATGGATGTGCTAATTGCCTTTGCTCCTTCTATGCTAAACCTAGCAAGTAGTTTTAAAATATATTCCTTTTGAGTGAGGCTCAAAAGTCCAATTCCTATCCCTTTGGATTTCCGTATCCAAAATCTTTCTTGCTTCTCCAAGGTCTTTCATCTCGAATTCCACCTTAAGCTTCAACTTCAAACTATCAATTTTAGCCTTATCCTTGAAAGTAATCAACATATCATGTACATACAAGAGTAAATACACCCAATAACCATTCTTTAAATGTTTGAAGTGCACACAAGCATCTTTGATGCTACGATCAAAACCAAGTGAAAGCATGAAAGAATCAAACCTCTTGTACCACTGTCTAGGCGACTGCTTAAATCCATACAGTGACTTCTTTAGCTTGCAAACCCATTTCTCTTTTCCATCTAATACATATCCTTCTGGCTAATTCATGTAAATGGTCTTATCCAAGTCTCCATGTAAGAAAGTGGTCTTTACATCAAGTTGCTCCAAATCCAAGTCATGAGCGGCAGCTATAGCAAGAACAATACAGATAGAGGTGTGTCTCACTACAGGAGAAAAATATCATCATACTCCAATCCCTTCCTCTGTGAAAATCCTTGAGCAACAAGTCTAGATGTTAATCGATAGAGTTTCTATCGAGTTAGAAAACCGTCGATAAATTTTAAATTAAAATTTATAACCGTAAGCGCACGACGTACAATGATAATACGTGGCGAGTACGGGTCGATCAGTAGGAAATTGTTAGATTTTGAAAATCTATTCAATCAAATTAAACCAAAGTCGAGGGATTGTTAACTAATTAAAAGAAAGTAAAAACAAGCAAAAACTAAGGAGAATAAAAATATGAGATTAAAGAGCAATTTAGAGGCAAATCCCCTCTCATGATCACATAAATCAACATAATGAAATTATGATCTCTTTTTGGTCGTTTGTGAGGTTAATTGATGCATTTATCATAAGCATGGAAAAATTGTGTTATTAATTAACACACTTAAACCATCGAACTTTAATTCACCCTCTAACCTACTAACTAATTGTAATGAAAATGACATGAAATTAAAAGAAGAATATATTTTAAGCATGGCCTATTAACTATTGAATTAGAAATATAAACCATCAAATTTTGATTCTACATCCACTTCCATTACCATAATCATATGTAGATGAAGAGGTAATTAGCGATTCATATGACTAAGCATAGCCTATTTGTTTTGAACAAATAAGCTATCAAACTCAATATTAAGCACAAAATCACACAAATATCCAACTTTCCATTAAGCACAAAAGAGACATAAATGAAAATTTATGTTGCATTTACATGATTCAAGAGAGCTTCATTACCCCTAAATTGAAGGGGTTTACCCTCTCATTTTGTTGTAAGATCAACAAATGTAGAAAGCAATATAAAACAAGAAGAAAAGAAAATGCAAGCTAATGGAAAAGAGAACTAATCTAATTACATAAAATAAAATCTACACTATTAGCATGAAAAAAAGAGCATTTCAGTAAAATTAAAACACTAATTAACATTGCATAAAAAAGGAAAAGTACATGAAATAAAAATGGTTAAGTATCCATGAAAAGAGGGAGAGAGAGCTTATCTTTTATTTTGATTCCAAACTAAAACTAAGTAAGGGGAAGAGAGCCTAAAGAAGAGACTAAGGGAAGAAACGATTACATGAAACATAAGGGTATTTATACATGTATGAAACCCTAATTCATTTTTTCGAAGAATGCCCAAATCGTCCTTGAGGTAGTTTGGTGGCCAAGTTATCATTAGTTTCAATAATCAGCCATTAAGTGGGCATAAAAGTGTAATGGCCATTAGCATGTGGATTAGCTTCTAATTTGTACATGAAGGAAGGTGGGTAGGTGGGGTCTTCCATGATCTTGGTTTTGAATTATTTCCATCTTCATTTGTTCTTTTCACTCTTGTGCATGCATATCTTCATGAAACCACTTCTAATTTCCATCCACTTTTCCTACAAAATAATTTAGAAATTTCCAAATAAATTTTCTCAAATTAGTATATGCACAAAAATGACCGTTTTGCCCCTATGTGAAGATGAATATGTGACGTTTTGAAAATAATTTGAATTTTGGTTTAAAAGGTGAAAATACCCAATATGATCGTTTATTCTAATAAGATTAAATATGATGGTAAAAATATGCACATTTACGTGCACATCAAATACCTCCACACTTATCTTTTTATTCGTACTCAAATAAAAAAAAACTAAGATAAATCTGTTTTCTTAGGGAGCACAATTGCATTGAGCATATGCAACAAGCTGTTAAACCTCTGGTGTCCCAAGTAGAACAAGTGTTGTCTCGTGAGGGTTTTCAGCGGATACTACCCATAAAATCCAAATGCAAATTGAAAATATTTAAAAATTGTGAGATTTATTTACAAAGAGATGAATGCAAGTTTTTTGAAATATTTACAAACGAAAGATTTTCTTTTAAATCGACATAAATAAGTTAAATATAGGTTTTATTCATTATCTTGAAAATTTAATTCATTTAATCTTCAAAATTTTCAATAAAAATCAAATTATCATAACAAATAGACTATAGTTTAACTCGTTGTTTCAGGTGATAACATAGTGCAATTATGAAATGGATCCTTAGTTGATTATCAAAGTTCATCAAAATGGTATTTTCATTTCAGTTCAATATCAAGTCAAATAAGTTAAAATAGTGCTTGGATTTCATTTGCATACTCTCTTCATTTTTTCTTTTGAAAATTATATTGATATTAGCAATGTTTACATATGCCTAACCCAGGTAAACTGAGGCCAGATATATTACCCCTGCACCGCATTGCGGACTTAGGTGAAGGGAATACAGAGCGTGGTGAGTGAATACACAAGTGTGAACACTTATCAACTGTAGGCGTTATTAATAAAAGAAATTCTTTTATATACACACACCTAATTCAGATAAACTGAGGCCAGATATACCGATCGTGCATTACCTTTCGGGCTTACGTAAGAAGGGTACAGAGTATGGAGAGTGAACACAAGATTGTGAACACATGACTCTAGGTGTTTATTAAAAAAAATATACATATATACAACAAGATTTTTCTTTTCTCTTTTTTTGTCTTTTTTTGGAAGTGAGAGTTTTGCAAAATCATCATAGCACCATTTAACTTAGAAGACAAAAAAATGTTATATCCTTTACTTTAAATCAACCACTTTTTAAAACAAAGATTTTTAGTTAGGATATATTTCATGATTAACACGTATGAATTTTCCTATATACTAGTTAAACCATCATTATTTTATAATCAAACTTCATTTTTATTTTTATTAAGACAAATAAACTTTCAAAAAATTTAATTTAATAAGCCAAAACCATATATTTATCCTATAGTGTTTCTTTTAAAAAAAAATCAAAACGCTTAAAAAAAATTTGAGAACGTTTCTTTTAGTTTTGGAAAGAGAATGCAAAAATAAACCTTGATGATGATGAATCTCCCCCCCTCCCCCCCCCCCCCCTTGATTTTGACTGTGTCCCCATAGTTACATGAAAATGAATGGTATTTACACGAGA
Source organism: Allium cepa (assembly GCA_030765085.1). NCBI lineage: Eukaryota > Viridiplantae > Streptophyta > Magnoliopsida > Asparagales > Amaryllidaceae > Allium > Allium cepa. The sequence goes on from CM060928.1 coordinate 209,080,147, forward strand.
TCGGAAAGTATATCGTTATAAAGTAAATGAAACAGACTTCTAAAGATCGATTCATTTGTCTCCCCAAGTATGCGAGGCACAACTTAAGCTTGAAAAACCAAACCATAAATGAATTCGGAACTGAATGTGGATTTGGAAAAACTGAATGTTGTTTTATTGAAAATCGTACGAGTTATTTTATTTTTGATGATTTTCGGGGTTGATAAAAAATTTGATTGAAATTAAAATTTATTTTCACCAAATTTAAATTCAAACTTTACGCTAAAAACTTCTTTCGAATTACTGATTTCAAAATCAAAGTGGTGATCGACATCTTCCCCTTTAAAATTCAACAACTCGTTGTCGAAAAGTCCAAAAAAATTGTGTTCACTAAATTCGTCTTCCTTGTTTGGATTATCAAAAATTTCATTGCGTATCTCAAGTTTAAAATTCAAAGTTATTGTATTCAAATTTTCGAAATCGAAAAAAGGAAGATCGGAGTTTAAATCGAGTTTCTCGCCATCAAAATAATTGAAATCCAACTCAATATTTTCAAAAACTTCATTAAGATTTGCATTTTCAATTTCAAAAGTTGTTATTTGAATATCGTTAATTGTGGTAAAACATGGATTATTATTTGACTCATCACACGTTGGGATTTTATTTTGTTGTTCATGTAATTTTTTATATGTTTCAATCAACAACTTCGTGTGATCATCGTAAATTTCGTCCACTTGCTAAACAAAAACTAATTTATAGTTATTAACTAGAAGATTTTCAATTTGAAATTGTTGAGAACAAAATTTTTTACTCGCATTGTAATCGAGATTATTCCCATTGCCAAAATTATATGAAAAGTGGATCACATTTTCGTTTTGATTTTGAAATTAATTTCAAATTCGAAATTATATGGGCATGGTTTATACCCGAATCGTTTGAATTTTGAAGTGAATTCAACTCTTCATTATTTTGAAATTTTTGATTTGAATTATTGCACAAATATGAATTACACAAATCATTTATCTCTTGATTTTGTTGTGCAAAAAGTTCAAGTAAAGATGAAATTGTTTCAACGCTATTTTCGAAATTCGAGGGTTGTTCATCATTTTGAAAATTTTATGGTTCAAAATCTGTATCGTTTGAACAATAGTTGTTGTTAAAATATCCACATGAATTTGGAGTGAATTATATGGATTATATTGATTTTCACAACTATCGTAAAATTCATGTGAGCAAGGAAATTCAGACATTTTTAAGAATGTTTTTGTTTTTTTATAAGAAAAAATATTTACAAATAGAATTTATTTTTAAAAAGGAAAATTGATTTTTGTTTTGTTTTTTGGTTTTCGAAAAGAAAATCGTATTTGAAAAGGTTTTATTATTTATTTTTTTGAATTTTATATTTTCTAAAAAAAATAAGTAAACTTTTTTTTTGATTAAAAAAAATTCAAAAGAAAGGATTTAAAAGCAAACTTAAGGAATATTTACAATTTTTTTAAGTTTTGGATTTTGAATTTTTTTTAAATATGTATGAACTAATGTAACCAAATGAATGCAAGAGTTTAATTACAAATTATTTATCCTAAGTTGCTCCTAACATAAAATTGTATAATCACACTTTGTCTTAATTCAACAAGATAGTTCTCAGCTAGGTAACAGACATGATTTATCGGTGCATCATGAATCACCGTAGCAATGACAGCCGAAGGTTTAAGTACCTTCAGAGAAATAACCACTATAATATTTACGAAATAATATTTATAAATGGTCATTGCTCTGTCATAGCCTAAACACCAAGAATTTAAATTGTTCAAAGAAAACAACTTGTCAATATATAATTAAGTGTTATCGATATCTAACCGTTATTACTAATCAAAATTCTAGAATGAAATGCAAAGCTGAAATTAAACGTGTATTAACAATGCAACCACGAATGGATTTTTTTTGGATTTTTGAATTACTTTTAGAAAAATGCAAATGCAAGCAACCAACAATGCAATTCAAATAAAACTAAAAATGAAAGCAGCAAATTTTATTTTTAAGCAAGCAAGTAGAGCAATTTATTTTGGTAAGCGGTTCTTCCTTTGAATTTCCCCTTCCGCAACCTGAAACTAAAAACAAGTTATATACACGTTCTTTTTTTAATATGAAAGAGTAAAACAATTGAAATCAAAAGAAATTAAAAAAAACAAAAGATGTGTTTTTTTCCTTTTTTTTTAAAAAAAAATGGTAGAAAAGAATGATAAGCTTTAACACACATCTCTCCTCTTTTTTTTAAAGACACACAGCCCAACCCCTTTTTTTTTTCAAAAACCAATTTGCTATTTAACTTTAACACAAAAGCTTTAACTAAAAACCAATTCAAAGAACACAAAAGCTTTACATCTGGCCCAATTCAAAAACAAATTTGTTAAACAAAAAAAATGCCAGCAACTCCCCTTTTTTCGACCACTTCCCTATTCAACTTTTCCCGTTCACAATTCTTCCATTTCTGCCGCTTTCGCACCCAATTTATTTATTTATTTTATTTTATTTTGGAATCAATTATCGGCTGTGATTAGGTTGTGGGTAGGTCGCGCTTCGATTGTAGTGTGATTTGAGGTCGCGGGTTTGAGAATTGGGTCGAAATTGGCGAGTTGATTTGATTGGAAGGCGAATGGTAGTAGGGGATGAGGAGTAGGGGAAGGCGAATGGTAGTAGGAGGATGAGGTGTTGCTGCTGGTGGCAGGGGATGAGGATGTGGGTGGTGTTTGTTTGCAGTTGAACTGGGCAGAGATGGTAGTTGTTGAGTATAGGAGATGTGGTTGGTTGATGTGGTCGGCAGTGGAAGTATGGTGGGTTGAAGGTTGTAGAGGGTATGGTAGACTGATTACAATCTGCGATGCAGTGGTAGTTGCCTGCTGTTGGGGAAATTTGGGTATGTGTTTCTGGCGGTTGCACTGTGGGTAGTGAATGGCGGATGATGTTGTTTTGTGGTCAGGTTGCGGGTTGATTTTAGTTGTAGAGGTTATGTGAATTGCAGTGATTATGTGGTAGAGTGAAGTGGAAGAAAGGGGGTGAGGTGAAGCACTGTTGATGTAGACGAAGTTACTGACTGTGGAAATTGATTGCAGTGGCTAGTGGAGTTATAGGATGATGGTGGCTTGTCGAAGTCTGGTGGTCGAATGGTTGTTGATGGTGTGTGCTGCCAATTTTTTTTTTTTTTTTTTTTTTTTTTTTTTTTTTTTTTGTGAAGAAGGATTGCGGTTGATGACTGCAGGTTGGAGAGGGATTGTCGAGTGGTCATTTGGGGTGGTCGATTGCAGTTGTGGTTTTGATGTCTGTTGTTTGCAAGTAGAAATTGGACAGTGGAGAGCAGTGAGAAGATGGAGTAGTTTAACAGGGAGGGGTTTGAAGTATGGAGCAGAGGAGGTTGAACTGCTGTAGTTGCAATGTGAGTGGATGTAGCTGTTGTTTTGTGTGCAGCAGTGTTGGTCAGAGGTTTGGTTGTAGTGAGTGTTTTTGTAGATGAGTGAAGTTGCCGTAGTCAGGTGAGTGATGTTGGTGGTTGGAAGGAGATGTTGGATGAACTGTGTTTGTAGGAGATGTTAGAAGAGATGGTTATTTGCACTGATATGGCAGTGACAGAGTAATGAATGGTAGTAGGCTGGGTTAATGAGGAGGGTGGGTAATTGACAGTGGCACAGTAGGCAGTGTTTGAAGTATGTAAGCGTTTGAAGTAAGGGTGGGGTTTGAACTGGCTGTGCACTGGTGAAGTAGAGGTGAGTATTGCAGAAGTTTGAAGTGTTTGGTCAGTAATTGCAAGGTAATGTAGTTGAAATGATGTGGTTGATGTTGCAACTGTTATGACCAGAGGTATCGTCGTGAGATGGAGCAGTTTCTCTGGTGATGTATGGAGTGTAGGCGATGTATCGATGTGCACAATGTATCAGTGAGATGATATGAATATGGCAGTGAGATAATAATATGAGAAGTTTGTATGTGGCCGAAGTGGTGGTATATATAATGGTGAGTAATGTTATCAGAAGTGTTGGATGGACAGAGGTAAGTGATCAAGTAGAAAGTGGTTTGGCTGTAAGCCAGAGGAGCAGTAGTACGTTGAAGTTGAAGTTATATCAATGAAAGCTGAAGTTGGATAGCAATGAAGCATTAATATGAATATGTGGAAGATGTTGTTGACAGTGGAGGTATTTGAAGTGAAGGTGTGTTGTCTTGGAGTTTGATGGCAGTGGAGATAATGCAGGGATATGCACTGTGTCAGGGTCAGGCAGAGAGAAAGAGAGGCAGAACAGTGGTGATGTTGGCAATGTTTGTAAATGTAAAAAAAAAATTTAGAAAAAATGTAGATGTAAAAAAAATGAAATAGAAATTGCAAAGGAAATAATTTTTTTTGTGTTTTGAAATTGTGACGTTTAAAAAAAATAAATAGAAATGCAATGCAGATGGAAAGAAAAGCAAGAAACAAGCACACAAATAAAATCACATGACAAACGTACACACAACAAATATATTTTTTAATGCAAACACACATAAAATAAACACACAAAAACCAGACAAAATAATTCGAATAATAGAAAATTAAAATCAAATCAAGTTTCCTGACAACGGCGTCAAAAACTTGTTAATCGATGGAGTTTCTATCGAGTTAGAAAGCCGTCGAAAAATTTCAAATTAAAATTTATAGCCGCAAGCGTACAGCGTACAATGATAGTACGTCGCGAGTACGGATCGATCCGTAGGAAATTGTTAAATTTTAAAAATCTATTCAACAAATTAAGCCAAAGTCGAGGGATCGTTAACTAACTAAAAGAAAGTAAAAACAAGCTAATACTAAGGAGAACAAAAATATGAGATTAAAGAGCAATTTATGATCACATAAATCAACATGATGAAATTATGATCTTTTTTGATCATTTGTGAGTTTAGTTGATACATTTATCATAAGCATGGCCTAATTGTGTTATTAATAACATACTTAAATCATCAAACTTTAATGCACCCTCTAACCCACTTACTAACTGTAATGAAAATGATGTGAAATTAAAAGTAGAATATATTTATATTTAAGTATGTCTTATTAACTATTGAATTAGATACATAAACCATCAAATTTTGATTGTAAATCCGCTTCCATTACCATGACATATGTAAATGAAGAGGTATTTGGTGATTCATATGACTAAGCATAGCCTATTTGTTTTGAACAACATAAGCTATCAAACTCAATATTAAACACAAAATCACACAAATATATAACTTCCCATTAAGCACAAAAGAGACATAAGTAAAAAATTATTTTGCATCTACATGATTTAAGAGAGCTTCATTACCCCTAAACTGAAAGGGTTTAGCCTCTCATTTTTGTTATAATATCAACAAACGTACAAAGCAACATGAAACAAGAAAAAAAGAAAATTACAATCTAATGGAAAGAGAACTAATCTAATTGCATAAAATAAAATCTACACTATTAGCATAAAGAAAAGAGCATTTAAGTAAATAAAATATTAATTAATATTGCATAAAAAAAGAAAAAGTACATGAAATAAAAATGGCAAAGTGGCCATGAAAATAGAGAGAGAGCGCGCGCGCTTGTCTTTTATTTTGATTCTAAACTAAACTAAGTAAGGGGAAGAGTGCCTAAAGAAGAGACTACGTGAAGAAAAGATTACATGAAACATAAGGGTATTTTTTTTTTGGCAAAGCCAGCGGGGTTAGAAATGGACCTCTACCATTTATTGATATACCAGGAACGAAATACAAAAGGAAAACAAAGCTACCTAAAAATTAGGCAACAAGAAACCCAGAAACAAAAATACAAGAGAAACAGGCATACCAAAAAAAAAAAAAAAAACACAACACAACATGAAGGCCACCAAGGATCAGGAAAGGGCAGCCAGGAAACTAGGTTCAAACCGATGACTTGAAGCAGTGATTCCAAACTTCAATCTCCCCATGATACTATCTTTCATTTGAGAATAAGATTTCCTTTTAGCACAGAAGGTGATAGCATTTCTCTCCTCCCATATCGACGCAATGAATATTTTAAGTGTAAACAGCAAAACGTAGGTAGATTCTCCTCTCCATCTAGTTGCCTTGAATATGATATCCTATTCTTCCTCACTGTCATTTGCAACAGACCTACCAGAGATGAAGAAATTAGTTAAGCACCATACACTATGGACATAAGAACAGTTGAAGAATAGGTGTTACGTATCTTCCTCCTCAGCATGACAGAAGCTACAAGTAGCATCAATGATAAGCCCTCTCTGTCTCGGCATATTTTTTGTTTTTAAAACATTACCAAATATCTTCCATAACATGAGGTTCTGACTTTCAGTGTTGTGATTTAACCATATACGTTTATGCCAAATGAGCACAGCAGTGTTATCCTGGTAAACAAATTGCTTGTACATACCACCAATCATGAATTGGTCAGAGCAACATGACCAAGAAATACCATCATCAAGATTAAAATTAACTTGACTACCTCTCAACTGATTCCATAGTTGTCTAACATTCAGATTGCTTGAAAAAGGGAGATCAACTTTACCATCATTGATATATTCCGCTGCCAGAGCATAAGGACTAATACCAGATTGTTGTTGTTGGTTGAAAGTAAGACAATGACATAATATTGTTACTTCCTTCACCCAGGGGTCGTGCCAGAACGAAGTACGATCATAAATACCAATTTTACTTCTTGCAAGTGGAAGAATTTCAGATCTGATTTTGAGAATACTTCGCCACGTCCAGCTACAGGACTCAGGAATATCCATGGTCCAGAACTTTTTGTTACCGATGATATATTTGTGAGACCATTTCACCCATAAGCAGTCTTTATGATTCAATAAGTTGTCAATATGAAACACCATAGCCGCATGATTCCACAGTAGCAAGTTTTTAATTCCTAGACCACCTCTGGATTTTGGCTTTTTAAGTTTTGAGAAGGCACATGGGTGGAGCTTATTGGAATTAATAGATCCATGCCAGAAAAAGTTTGACAAGGCAGACCTTATCATCTTGATTAGCTTGGTTGGAAGGATGAACGAAGGAGACCAATACACAGTCATGGCGAAGATAATGGAATTTATGAGTGTGAGCCTACCTTCTTGACTAAGCAATCTATTAGTCCAAATAGAAAGTCTAGCAATAATTTTGTCATATAGTGGAATACATTGAGCAATAGAAATTCTCGAAGTTGCTAAAGGAATGCCAAGATACATTGATGTCTCAGCTGTATGCGAGATGGCAGAGAATGAAGTGATTTGAGAGATTAGGTCAGTATTCACTCCAGCTATCATTAAATCAGACTTGGTTAAATTAATGGATAAGCCTGATAATCTGTAAAATTATCGAGACCGTATATGATCGCTTTAACAGTCATCATATTAGGCTTGAAAAATATGACCAAGTCATCAGCAAACATTAAAGATGTGTTTAGGGGACTCTTACATTTCGGGTGAGTAGAGAAACTACCTTGATTGACAAGTTGAATAAGAATTTGAGTGAGAATTTCCATCACTAGAATAAATAAGTAGGCAGACATCGGATCGCCTTGCCTAATGCCCCGTTTTCCTTGGAAAAAACCAACATTACAGTTATTGACCATAATTGAAAACCAAGGGGGTAGATATGCAGGAGTGGATCCAAGCAACAAAGTGTTTGGGGAAGTTCATTAACCCCATGATTCTAACAATAGAGTCCCAATGCAGAGAGTCGAATGCTTTCGAAATATCTAGCTTGAACATTGCTCTGGGTGAAACATGTGAGTTGTTATAACCCTTCAACGGTTCGTGAGACATCATAACGTTATCAAGAATGCTTCTACCTTTCAGAAAAGCAGCTTGGTTGGAGGAAATGACTCTGTCAAGAACCATTTTAAGCCTATTGGCTATAACTTTCGAAATGCACTTGTATATGGTGTTACAACACGAAATTGGCCTATAGTCAGAAACTCTACATGCATTCTTCACCTTAGGTATTAGGGCAATGTTAGTGGTATTGATGGACCCTATCATTTTGCACTTATTGAAGAAACTATGAATAGCCTTCAAGAAAGATTGACCAACAATTTCCCAGGAGGTAGTGAAGAAATATGCATTAAAGCCATCAGGACAACCAGTGGAATTAGAATTCAGGGAAAAAAGGGCAGATTTAATTTCATTGTCAGTTATACCAGAGCAGAGGAAGGCATTGTCTTCAGAGGAAATTCTGGGGATAATGATTGAATCCAGAAGCTTAAGCGAAGGATCAAATTGATTATAGTTTCCAAGCAATTTACTGAAATGATCAAGGAACATATTAGCAATATTGTTAGGGTCATTAATGTACTCACCATTATCATCAATAAGAGTAATGATTAACTCTCTTGAATGCTTGGCTTTAAGAGAGGAATGGTAGAAAGCAGAGTTTCTATCACCATCTTTAAACCACTTTAGCCTCGACTTCTGTTTAATCATATCAGCTTCAATCTCCGCCAGCTCACTATTTGATGTGTCTCTCATCATTGACTCTTGAACTTGATGTAGTTCGCTTGAGAGAGAGGAGGACACCAAGTTTCCATGACCGAACTTACTCAACGCCCACTTTTTCAATTCAGTTTTGACAACTTTCAGCTTGCACTGCAAGATAAACATAGGATTACCAAAGAATTTTGTAGACCAAGCCTTATTAGCAATTTGAAAAAAATCAGGGTGGAGAACCCAGGCATTAAAAAATTTAAAATTTATATTTCTCTTTCTCAAAGCAGCTCCAAAAGATAATATCGGGGGTGAGTGATCCGATAAGCCTGACATTAGGAGAAGGTTATATAAGCTAGGCCATTCGGTTAGAGTAATGAGATTCGAAAAGGAGAAATCAATTTTGGAGAAAGTACGAGTGGCATGTCTACTTGAATTATTCCATGAGAAGGGGGCACCGACAGAATTTATCTCAATAAGGTTTGATAGGGAGATAGTACTGCAGAGTGGTCTAATTTGACAAGGAGATAAGGGATTACCACCTTGTCTATGAGATAAAAGGTAGGAGCAGTTGAAGTCTCCTATAACTATCCACGGATGAGTTTCTTGTCTCAAAGAAGGGAGGAGAGAAAGATAAGATTGTCTAGCTAATACAGAGTTATGACCATAGATAACAGTGATATAAAAAGATGTTGAAGATGAAAGGTGAATACAGTGAAGGTGAATAATCTGAGATGTTGACAAGATAGGATTAAGCTGGAAGATAGAGGGGTTAAATAAAATTAGGATTCTACCATAGGGAGCATCTGAAAGATTATTTATCATTTTCCAAGTAGGATTAATGAAGGTAGCTGCTTTGGACGAGAGAGGAGCATTAAGCTTAGTTTCAAGAATAGCAAGGAGACTCAAAGAATGCATAGAAATAATCTGTTTACATTGGTTAAGTTTAACTTCCGTGTGGGCACCTCTTATATTCCATGCTCCAATGTTGTTCATCATTGAGCAAACAATTGTTTTTGTTGAAGTTTCTTCTTGCCACCTCTGGTTAAAAGGGATGATTGAGCATTTGTTACCGGAAAGGAAGATGATGATGCTAATCCAACACTAGGGTTGAGATCCAGGTCATTAGGCAGATAAGATTCGGCTGCCTTACTGTTTCGAACTGGCGAATTGCTATCTTTAAACAAAACAAGTTAATTAGCATTACTGGAGGGAGGGCTGGAAGTGGAAAGGAGCATAGAAGGAGGAGGGGGTTTCCATGCTTGTGGAGCAGTAATGTGAATATACGGTTGGTTAGATTCATGGCGGTTTTCAGAAATTAATGGTGGTGGAGAAGAAGAAGAAGAACCTGGATTACATATGGAGACTGTAGGGTTGTGCACGTGCACGAAGGATACATGCACAGCCTTGGCTTGAGTTATTGGATTTTGGTTTAATGCACTAGAATTTTCTTTGTTAATGGAAGTTGGAGACAATTTTGATGGGTGGATGTCATTGTAGCTGGCAGTATTAAAAATGCTATTGCTTGGTTGGATAGGGATAGTATTGCTTTCTGATATATTGTAATCAACTGGTAACTCAGCTTCAAGTACACCTTCAGCAAAATGTAAATGTTTAACATTCTCATTGACTTGAGCTGATGAACTATGTATTAAATTACAAGAAGTATTTTTTATTATGGTAGATGGATCAGAAGACAATGTTGGATTTGATGGGGGATGACATTGTTGTAGGCTACATCAAGGATGCTTTTACATGGAATAAAAGGGATGGAATTACTTTCTGAGTTATTGCAGGCAACTGGGTGAACAACATCAGATACACCAATTGCAGTTTGAAGAAGTGAGTTGCACATTATCTTGGCATTTGAATGTTCATAATTACCAGAACCATTCACAACATCAATTATATCCTTCTCAGTATCATTATTTTTGAAAACTTCCACTTCAGTATCATTCCCACACATCTCAGAAAGTATATGAAAACCATTATTTTTCAGTAATTCACAGTTTTCCTTATCATTTATTTCTCCATGCCCAATAGACTTATCATGCATACCTTTAATAATCTCACCTTCCTCAACCTCTTTACCAGTTGACAACATATTCAAATCAGTGATAATATCTTCATTCTCTTCAAGCAATTGATTTTTCGTAACAGATAAATTATTTTTTCTTTTTTCTAGATTTGCTCACAGTTTGCCATTTTTGTTTTCTTCATCTAAACATTATACCATTGGCTACACCAGGTAGGTTTATTTTTTCAATCTTCTCCCCAGATACTGAAGCCAAAATCTTTTCACAGTTGGACACCGAGTGACCAAAAATTCTACAATTTGAACAAATATCTGACTTCCAATGAGAGTCAACGTTAATATGTTGGGTTCCGCCGTCAGGAAGTTGAATTGGAAAAGAATCAATAAGACTGCAATCTGGCTTTATTTCAATTAAACACTTAGCATAAGACAGTCTCTCCATTTTTTCAGTAGATTCATCCATACAAACAAGCTTTCCCAATCTACTTGCTAACCAATTTATGCCGCAATGGGACCACGCAAACAAAGGAATATTAGATAACTTAACCCACACTGGCACAGACGAGATGGTTGCACAAGCATTACCAACATAAGGATCCCATTGCTTAACAAGGAATAGCTTGTTACGCATAACAATTGGGTCTCCCTGTAGAATTTTGGTCCTATCTTCATCACAAGCAAGGTGAAACAAGAATAAAAACCCATTCGATCGGACTTTTGTTGCACCCTTCAATTTCTAGTATTTCTTAAGGAAGTTAATTACCGTAGAATAAGGTAGTGGCTTGTCAAGAAAAAATCCTGCAAGGTAACTACTCCATACTTCAGTTCCAGCTTCAATCACACATGAAGGAGGGATCATTATCTCATTAATGAACTCAGGGGACATCTCAGCCGGAATGTACTTCCCTGCGTTACTAGGTTTACGCTTGAAAAGGGAAGTCCATTGCTGCTGAGACGTATGTAAAGGAACATGGGGGATAGGAGCAGATGAAGGAATAAGAGACTGGGAAGAAGATGGAACGTTGAGGGAGGACGAAGAAGGCAGGGGCGGAGGAGGGGGGTCAGGAGCAGGACGATGTGGACATGATGGAGAAGACGTTTGAATAGAGGAGGACAGGGGAGGTACAGAAGGGGATGGAGGAAGTACATGAGGGATGGTTGGAACTGCCATGAAAAAGTGCTAGTGGAGTAACATAAGGGTATTTATACATGTAAGAAACCATAATTCATATTTTTGGGGAATGCTCAAATTGCCCTTAAGGTAGTGTACTGGCCAAGTTATCATTAGCTTCAATAATCACTCATTAAGTGGGCATGGAAGTGTAATGGTCATTAGCATGTGGATTAACTTTTCATTTGTACATGAAGGACGGTGGGTAGGTGGGGTCATCCATGGTCATGGTTTTGAATTATTTCCATCTTCATTTGTTCTTTTCACTCTTGTGCATGTATATCTTCATGAAACCACTTGTAATTTCCATCCAATTTTTCTACAAAATAACATATAAATTTCCAATTAAATTTTCTCAAATTAATATATACACGAAAATGACTATTTTGCACCTATATGAAGGTGAATATGTGACGTTTTGAAAATAATCTGAATTTGGCTTTAAACATGTGAAAATACCCAATATGATCGTTTATTTGATTTAATATTAAATATGGTGGTAAAAATATGTACATATACATGCACATCACTAGCCTTATATATTACATCATCCTTCACATTAAACACCCACTTGCAACCTATGGCTCGACTTTCTTGAAGAGGAGGTACCAAATCCTAAGCCTTGTTCTTCTTCAACGACCCTAGCTCCTCTTCCATAGCACACATCCACTTCAAGCTGTCGTATGACTTTGTAGTTTCATCAAGGTCAAGCGACTCCTCATAAATCACATGTAGACATGATCAAACTGATCACAAATGCTAAGGTTTGCATACTGCTAGCCACCATACCTCTTAGGCAGCCAAATAGTCCTATCACTGCCCTAAGTAGGTGCAACTTTGCCTAAACTTCTTTCGTTTCCACCTTGAACTGAACTTCCTCTAGTCTCATGCACATCACCAACACTACTAGAAGGAATATGTGGACTACTCTGTGATGTCACATCAACTACATCTATCTCACTCTCAACAACATCAACAACTCTACAACTAGGCTGTAAAATAGGAACCTCTTCCAACTCCGTAGGCCCATCAAAAACATCTGATGTGGTAGGTAAGTCTTTCTTAGGATTGAACATTTCCGACTCATCAAAAGTAACATGTATGGAATGAAAAATCTTCCTATCAATAGGGTGTCAAATATGATAACCTTTGTTACCATCTGTGTATCCCAAGAGGATGCCCAGTATGCTCTAGCCTCCAACTTATCATCACCTGTATGGTGAATATACACAGGACAACCAAAAAACGAAAATAACCAAGGTACATGGCTATACCTCTCTATGTCTCTTCTTGAATCTTCCCATTAACGGCTGATCATGGAATCCGATTAATAATATGCACCGCAGTCGATAATGCCTCAGCCCAAAAGCCTCTTGATAAGTCCAGTGTCAATCTCAAACAATGAGCCTTCTCAAGTAAAGCCCTATTCATCCTCTCAACAACCTCATTGGATTACGGACACTTGGTGTAATCATGTCTCCCAATGCTATGTTGTCTACAAAAGTCGATGAACTTCCTAGAAACAAACTCACCGCCGTTATCAGATCTCGACACTTTTAACTTAGAACCAGATTGGTTCTCAACAAGCACCTTCTAAGCTTTGAACTTCTCAAAGCCCTCTGATTTGGCCTTCATCGCATACACCCAAAATTTTCGAGAAAAATCATCAATAAAAGAGATAAAATATTTTGCTCCCCCAATGGAAGCAGTAGAAGTTGGTCCACAAACATTTGTATGCAAATTATCAAGTACTACCTCTGATCTATGGAGTCCAACTTCAAAGGATACCTTAGTCTGCTTACCTAACACATACTCCTGGCAGAAAACAAACTTGTCAAAGTCACTTTTGATCATCTTCCGTCTACGAAGAAACTCTAAGCCCTTATCGGAAATACGACCCAACTTGAGATGCCAAAGTCTGATGGCATCTAAAGCATGGAAACTATCAACTTCAACACACGACTCTCCACAAACTGTGGTCTCCTTAAGAAAATATAGATTCCATAACACGTATTCCTTCACAAGAACGAGAGAACCCCTTGAAACCTTCAAACCATCCTTCTCTAAAGTGACCTTGCACCCCATGGATGCCAACTGCCCCAAAGAAATCAAGGACTTCCGAAAACCCAAAACATACCGGACACCTGTCAAAGTGTGTATCACTCCGTCAAACATCCAAATCCACAATGTACTTTCTCCCCCAGCTCTACAACTAGCATCATTACCCAAAAGCATTGCACTTCCTTCTTTATCGACTAAAGAACTGAAGTAATCTCTATTAGGTGTCATATGAAAAGACGCTCCTGAATCAAGCATCCAATGGATTGATATATTTGTAGATAACACATCATCAGATATAGCTTTCTCCACCGCAAATGATGATGAACCGTCTTCTTCCAATTCAAACAGTCTTTTTTTAATGTATTGGTTTCTCATAATAGTGACACTTTCCATCCTTAGATTTTCCTCTATAATTATTACCGGGCTTTCTATATTTGGAACACCGCCTAGAATTCCAATTTTTCTTCTCCTCTCTCACTCTCTAAGAAAATAGACCTTGACTACTACTTCCTCCTCTATGTTCACCCATTTCCTTCAACTGATCCTTTAAGCTCTCAGATAGAAGACCCGACTTCACATCTTCAACCATCAAAGTATCTCTCGCAAAGATAAGCTGTTGGCGAAACTTGTGTAACACTCCAAAAGGAAATAAAAGAGCATCATAGACATATGCTCTTCATCTACCTTCAAATCCACGGTTTTCATATTCATCACTAGATCATCGAAGAAACCCAGATGCTCTTTGATAGATATACTATCTCTCATCCTCATGGTGAAAAACGTCTTCAACAAAATTAGACGGTTGGTCAAAGATTTCTCCAGATAGAGATATTCTAGCTTGGTCTAAATATCGTTAGCAGCAGTTTCACCACTAATCTTAGAAATAACATGTTATCCCATAGCTAATTACGAAGTAGTAAACTCCCATTTTTCCATCTCCTTCCTTTCGACGGTTGAAATTTCAGCCATCAACTCCTTAAGAGCAAACACCACAGAATGAACTTCATTTCTCATCAAAAAACTGCTTTCATCTTCGATTGCTACTTCTCAAAATCTTTATCACCATTCCACTTATCTATTGCTAAACTAGATCCTGATGCAATATAGGTCCCTCTAGGCTCTAACATAGGGTCTTAGTACAAGCGCTGGAGTCTCCTCATCTCCTGCCATAATGCCTAAAATCCTTTCTCAATCAACCATGTCGCTCTGATACCAAATTGTTAGATTGCCTTAGGAAAAAAACCCAACCTTGTGGAAAAACAAATAGGACCGAATTGGTGACGAGGAAAAACAAACAACAGATAGTCACCAACTAAAAGCAATCACAGATCAAGTAATAAAAGAAAATAACACACGTGATTTATAATGGCTCCACTACCATGAGGTAATGTACATCCATTTGGGAGAGGAGATTTTATTACTTTCTAAAAGGAGAAAATTTTCCAAGATTGATAATGGAGAAGAATAATAAGAAATACAGCTGAGAGAGATAATTCTATTCATGCTAATCTCTGCCTTTATATAAAAATTATTACTTGGGGTTGAAGTAATTGATTTATCGTCATAAATCAATGCCTCATTAATTCTCCCATTCATACAGGAAACGTTTGTCCATTTAATTTTCTAGTTTTCTCCAATTTTCATGCACCTGATAATATTCCTTCTTTAATTAGCTAATAAGGGAATTAATTAATTACCTCAATCTTTCAAAATAATTCTTCTTCTCACATATGTAGTCTATTACTCTCTTTAATGCTATAAAAGAGGCAATATATATTTGAGTAATTATCTCAAATATCTTTTAAATATTTTGCAATTGGAAATATTGTATCACTGAAATCAGTAATATCTTCCACATCTTCTACAATTGGAAATATTGTATCACCAAATCTTACAAAATCCACATGGGCATATCAGAATAAGGCCTTATAATGGGTAGAGCTGCTTAAAAAGGGTGGATCAACTACTGCTTTTGATCTAAACATTGTTGCTCCCATCAATATCAATAAAAAGAAAATTGTTGTTGTGAAAGAAGAGATTGACAAAAGGACTGAGAACAAGTGGAGCTTTTCAGTAATAGCATACGTCTTAGGTAATCGTCCACCTTATCATCATTTCAAGGATTTCATTTTCTACACTTGGAATCTCACTGGTAATTTTGAAATCTTTACTCGATATAATGGACTTTTCATCATCAGATTTTTGAATTTTGAAGATTATGAAAAAACCTTAAAAAGGGGGCCTTATTTCATCAATGGAAAAATTATCATTTTGAAAAAGTGGAATAAAAAATTAAATCTTGATAGGGATTTGTTAAATGCTATGCTAATCTTGATAAGGTTATCTGAACTCAATTTAAGATTATAGGACAAGGGTGCTTTTAGTGCAATTGCAAGTGTAGTTGGTATTTCTTTGAAGTTAGTTGAACCAAAAGAAAAGGAAGCAAGATTATGTTATCCTAGAATTTTTTTTGAAATTAAAGATGACACAGAGTTGCCAAACAAAGGGTACATGTATGATGAAGATAATTTAGTTCAAATTGAGTATGAATGGATTCCTCTAATATGTAAAGCATGTATGTTTTTTTGGAATTAAATTGAAAATTGTGCCACTAAAAAAGTCTGGAGGGAAAAAAAGAAGATTCAATTCTTGAGCAAGAAAATATGTAGTTAAAAAAATGAATGCAGAGAATCCAGTTTTAGAAAGAAAAAAAAACTCCGGTTCTTGTTTACAATCAAGAAACTTCATTTTTTTTAGAGCAACATTGGTTTAGATAATGAAGAGTCGAATAATGCAAATACTGAAATCTCAGGAAAAGTAGATAAACATCAGTATAAAAATAAAGAGGATGCTTCAAACTCGATTCAGAATTTGCAAGACTAGATAGCTACTGAAAATACAGAGAGAATGCACTTAAATATATACCTCTCTGCATTTCCAAATACTAACTTTCTAAAGACTACTACTCAAGCATAAGATTCAGGGGATAATACAGCACAGGTCATTGACATCCCCCTCCTTATGGAAATCCCAAGTTTAGTTACAACATCAGATAATATGAATGTTGTTTCTTGTATGTCCAAGAAATTAGATTTATTAACTTGTCCTGATAAGACTGACATCTCTTTGTTATCAAGTACCCTCTTTCCTCACGCAAGAAAGACTATTTCTGAAAAGTCATTCAAAATGTAGTGAACTTAGTGATGACTTTCTCCTCTATTGCAAGTAAAAAAGAAAAGAAAACAAGAATCAAAAGTTTAAATGATATCTCATTTGCGAAGCAAGCAGAGAATGCTTAAGATATAGAATTTAGGAAAAGGTATATTATTAAAAATGAAAAATTAGAAGAGCGGCTGAAAGTAAAAAAGCAAATCAACTTGTAAAAGAAGAGGCAAAAGGCCGGTGATATAGGATGTTGAGGATAGTTACAGTGTATCACCTTGACTGCTAACATATCTTTTGTATATCCTTTAAATATTTCTTAAATTTATTATTATTATGTCTATTATTGCATAAAATGTTAAATGGCTTACCTGAAAAAAAGTTAGATTTATCTAATTTTCTTTTCATGAAAAGCCTAGTATCATAGGATTATTAGAACACAAATTAGATAATTTTAAAATTGTTGATTACCATGCTAAACATCTCTTCAGTTAGAATATTTTAAATAACAATTAATTGGGAGGTAATGGTAGTATTATGATTTTATGGGATGATAATATATGGAATTTAAATAACAAAATTTCTAATTTTAAAACGTTCATTATTTATTTATAGATAAAGGGGGTCCTCATATTGAAATCACTTTTATCTATGCATCAAATTTAGAAAAAGAGAGATTCTTTCTTTGGAATCAACTTGAACTTTTAAGTAAAAATATTACTCATCCATGGATGTTATTGGGTAATTTTAATACTACTATGCATGCGTTTGAAAAAAGAGGGGACAATCCCATTCCTTTCAAAAATTTAGAATTTATCAATAATATCATGCTTAGGATTGGGTTAATAGAAGCTAATTTAATAGAAAATAGGTTCAATTGGGAATATGGAAAGTATAGAAATATTCATTGCAAGCTTGATAGAACATTGATAAATCAAAGTTTTATAAAAAAAAATTCAAATTACAAGTGTTTCACCTTGCGTCAAGCAACAAGTGACCATACCCCAGTTTAATTTTTTCTTACTAAAAATATGTTGTTTATGAAAAATGTCCCATTTATATTTATGAATGGCTGGATTTATTAAGAGGGTTGCAAAGATGTAATGACCATAAATATTCAAGGCATTGCTCAGTATAAATTCAATATATTTTTGGAAATTTCTATAGAAAATTTAAAAGAAAAAATAATAATACAATTCAAAATGAGCCCAAAATGGCAAGAGCTAAATGTGAGAGATTACAAAATTCTCTTGATAAAGATTGCTCAGATAGTAATGTTATCAATAATTTCTTTTGGCATAAAATAAGCTAATTCCTCCTTTCTAGTGCAATCAGTTAATTTAAGGCAAAAAGCAAAAGTTAACTGGCTGACTAATGGAGATGAAGCGAGTAAATTTTTTTATGCTAGAGTGTCTAATAAGAAAAATAGAAATGATATTGGAAAATTGATGGATGCAAATGGAAATGTTTTAAACAAAATAAATGATGTAGAGAGGAGCCATTAATTACTTTGCTGAATTATTTAACAGTAATGAGTATGCTAATAATTTTCCCTGTATAAATACCCAATCTTATTAAATGAAAACTCTCAAGACATTCTTCTTGCCTCTGCTAGAATGGAAGAAATAAAAGATATTATTTTTAATGCTATTAACGATAAAAGTCCTGGTCATGAAGGATTTGGAGCAAAGTTTATAAAACTCGTTGGGTTGAAATCAATAGCAATATTTTTGATGTCATTGTTGAATATTTTAGATCTAGAAAGCTTTTTTTTAATTTCAATCATACTTTCTAAACTTTGGTTCCAAAAGTTAGTATTCCTATTGGCCTTAAATATTTTAGGCCTATTGCTTGCTGTAACTTTATGTACAAATTATATCTAACATATTATGTAGCAGAATTAAAGTATTTTTGAAATTTTTGATTGCAGAAAATCGGTGCACTTTTATTCGTGGTGGCTTATAGCCGAAAATACTTTACTAGCCCATAAGCAGATTAGAAGCTTTAGTATTAAAAATAAAAAACTTACATGAATTAAAATTGACTTAAACAAAGCTGGTGATAAAATTTATAGATAATTGATGAGATATAAGGAAATATTTTGTGCTCTTACAAAAGAATGTATTGATAATGTTACATACTCAGTGTTGATTAATGGCTCTAATAGGGGCTTTATACAGTATATGAGAATTAGACAAGGAGATCCACTATCTCCTTATCTATTCACTATTGCTGTGGAATATTTTTCCATTTTAATTGAAATAGAACTAATTAAAGGGAACATTAAAGCAACTAATAGAGTTAAGCCCTCTACTACACATTTTTATATGTTGATGATTTACTATTGTTTACAAATGAAGATACTCAAAGTGCTAGAACAATAGTGAACATATTAGAAAAATTGGATGCACATGTTGGTCTTAAAGTTAATGAATGCAAAAGAAAATTTTAATTCAGCAAAGGATGCACAAGCAAAGAAGAGATTTTAAACATTTTAAATTTTAAAGAAGGAAGTCTGCCAGTCAAATATTTAGGTCTGCCTCTAAGCATGAATCAAGTTAATGATAGAGATTGCATAAAGCTATATGATATTATTTAATGTAGGCTTGAAGGGTGGTCTAGTAAAATTTTATATCTAGCTGGTAGATTTGAACTAACCTATACTGTCATCATTGCAATTATTCTGTATTGGATGCAAGCTCATAATATTCCAGCAAAAGCAATACATAAAATTGAGAAAATGTGTGCCAATTTTATTTTGGAAAGGAAAACAACGTAAAATTGCTTGGGAAAAAGTTTGCTTACTTAGGAAAGCAGGCGGCTTTGGCTTAAGAAATATTAGAGACTTGAGAGAAGCAGCAAAGTTCAAATTATTTTGACAATTTATTGATGGAAAATCTCAGTGGGCAAGATGGATGAGAGCAAAATATTTTAAAAACATAACTTTCTAGACACAAGTGTTGAAAACCATCATTTTTTCGCTTGAAAAAATATTCTTGGGTGTAGAGAAATTAGTAAAAAATTGTTGAAAAGAAAATTTAAAGATGGAAATAAGACCAATTTATGGTTTGATCCATGGATCTTTGGAAAATCACTTATAAATCTACTTGGTTGGACTAACATGTATCTCTTAGGTAAAAATAGTGAAAAGGTTAAAACCATCATCCAAAATCATTGTTGGAAAACAAGCAATCAACAAGCTACTTCAATCTTCAAATCAGTAATTGAAAAAAATCTCAATAGATCAAAATCTCCAAAAAAGACACATCGATTTGGAAACTAAACACAAAAGACAATTTCTCTTTCAACAAAGGTTTGGAAATTCATCAAGGGGGAGGAAACAGAGGTTAATTGGCACAAAGTAGTATGGAATAAGTCAAACTGTCCAAAAATGTCTCACTGCACTTATTTTGCCCTTCTAAATACGCTTCCAACTAAAGACAGATGTGCTAAATGGTTTAAAAATGCGGAAAACAAATGTTTACTCTGTAAAAATGATGCTGAAAGCGAGGATCATCTGTTTTTTGATTATTTATACTCAAACACATTTGGTTTATAGCCAAAAGTGTTTTAAAGTTTAATCTGTCTGAATCTATTCAAAGCATTATAGAGAGCACATAGTATATCCAAAAAAACTTCAAAGCTAAATTAAAGGAATTCAATAAAGTTTCTATAATGTTGACTACTATAGTATATCATATTTGGAGAGAAAGGAATCAAATATTTCATCACAATAAAGAAATAAGCAGTATTCAATTATGGAAAATCATTTACTCAAAATATTAGATAACCTTTAGAAAAGCAAACAAACAACGGGACTACACTGAATCATCAAACTTAGTTATCAGGAAGCTGGATAATTACGAGGAATGGGTTAAATATTTCTTACATTGTGGGAAATATACTACTGATATTCCCCAAAGGAGAACCAACGACATTAGTCTACATCAAAGTATTGCTTTCAGGTCAAAGATGTCAACATTACGACAAGATAATAGCTCCATAGGCTGTCTACCTATAGGCATCCACTCCAGCACTGTAAACAGGATGAAATCTAGCAAGGAAACTAGAAAATATCTGGTTATTTCTAATGCTAATCATAATAGAAAAATGAAGAATAATACTTTCTGTTGCCCAATACCGGTGACGGAATTACCACTTTGCCAGCAGTGTTCCTGTGGAGGCTTATTCGCTGTCAAATGATGAACATATCCATCTGAACTTTAATAACAACAGAATTGGAGACAACTACTATAAAAGCAGGATGAACAATCAAGTGTATCATTTATCTGTTTGGTGCATAGAAGAAAGCAGTAAATTAAAAGAGCAAGTTATTAAAACAAAGATAAAATCCTCTAAAACTCACAATTTTAGAAATATAAGTATGGTCCAGGGGAAAACGGGCAGACTTTGGAAGATCAAGAAGCTTTCTTCTTGAAACGCTTACTTAACCAATGATATTCACCTGATATTGGACACTCAAGCTACTCGCAAAGGCAAGGAGTTTCCGCTGAAGCCTTCTTAAAGTTAGATCGCTTTGATTTCCAAAAAAAATGGTAGATCTCCATTCGCCATTTTAGTTTCCCCTAATTTCTATAGTTTTTTTTTACTCACCTATAAAGAAAAACGAAAGCGGATAGGGTTTAGTGTATTGTGATGTTGTATCGGGTTCTTTTTGTTGCTCACCGCTTTCTTATGTGGGTTATTGTATTTGAACTGTAACATCCCCCTACATGAAATCCCAAAACTAACGGCTACGGATGCTGCAGTCATCCATAGTTATTAATCCTTGGCGATCAAAAACGATGACATTAGATACACCGATACACAAAAACACAAGAATATGGAAAAATCTTAAATAGAGTGACAAATGAAGATGCCCCCTTGGTAGACCAGAGTGTATAGATAGGAAAGAAAACAATTTGCCTTTAAAAACAAACACACAATGAAAATAAAAGAATTTTAATAACAATCTTGCCCCCTTCACATCCTCGGAAGCTTTATTCGTCTAAAAGAACATCCGAAAACCTTAACTCTCAACCTACTCAAAATCAATTGAGTACCTGAGAGTTTAAGGAAAAAACAAAAAGTTTGAGTCGGACATAAAGCAGGTATTAATAATAATTTACCATCTCAAACCATTTAGATATCTAGTGAGATCACACCGTCTAGCGGAACGGGTTTTCCTCTCACTAGTATCCTAAAACATTTATATAACCATATAACGTTCTCCTGCATTGACAATGGTTAAAACATTGTATTTCAAAACAGTATGAAGATATGCAAAACAAATAAATCAATTCTAGATTACCCATCCCCACTAATTTTGACCGCTATTAAATGTTAAGGACTATCTATCCAATTACTTAGTTTTCTTGAGATCACTAAGAACCTATTGGTAACTCCAATATGTTATTTTTTATCCTAGTTTTCATGGGCTAACTAGGAACCTATTGCTTGACTGCCAATATCTTAATCCAGATATAGTTTCATGGGCTAACTACAAACTTACTGGCTCCTGCCAGTATCAAATCATAGTTTTCGTGGGCTGACTATGAACCTATTAGCCTATGCAAATACCATACAGTTTTCATGGGCTTACTGTAAACCTATTGGCCCCTGCCAATATCTTTAAATAAAATTTTAACACTGTTAAGTTATATTCACTAGTGGGTCAACCTAACTGCTTGTTCTGCCCTTTCCCCAAAATACAGTTATGGGATAACAATAATATGAATAACATTTCAAAATCCTTATTTATGTCATGGTTATTACTTTAAATTAAGATTGGATTTATGTTTTGAAACCATAAAAACATATATTTCGAACCTCTGGATAGCCTCCTTTGAAAGCAAACACTTCTTTTCAAAACATTGTATACGTACCTTTCAAAATAAATGATGCCTTTCGAAGGCATCAAGAAAAACATTCTTTAGAACATAGCTTCGAAACACATAAAGTACCTTTTCGAAAGTAGTGGGTTTACTCTTTAAAAATCATTTGGGTCAAAATGGTTATGTACGAAAGTATCACTTTCCAAACCAACAAAAATTTGTTTGGGGAAAATTGATGGTGTCGGAACCATCTTAGTTGAAAGAAAAATCTTAAAAACAAAAACTTTGAAGGACAGAGTCGAGACTCCCTTCGACTCCATCACCTTCAGCACCCTTAACCCGAAAAAGGCTTAGTTGAAAGTAAAAATAAGGGTAGATTTTCAAAAGCATTACTGGTCATTATGGTCGGATGGTAGAGTAGCGGTTGGGTTTCGACAAGGTCGGAACCTACCCTCTCAAAAGTAGTTATGTAGAGGAAAAAGGTACTCCTTCGAATGTAATACTTTAACACAACATGACAACCTTCTCTGAAAGCTAATTATGAAACCTTTTCGAAAGCATATGTTTCGACCGTGTCAAAAATTTTAGGTAAAACTAGGAAAGAATGTTAAGTTATGAAAACATAGCAGGTTTTCGACTCCATCAAAAGCAAACATTTCGACATCAAGGCTTTCGCCCTCCTTCTAATCCACTGCATACCATCTAAGTGATATCTTGTGTGTTGGTTTCGACCGGGACGAGGCAAAACCAAAGGAGTCGAAAGGTCTTTACTAATAGAGGCGGAATGCCTTTTTTGATTTAAAGGCTGAATTATAGCAACTTTTAGTAATTACTTTCTAACAACTTGCCTATTTGTAAACTATTGATTGGTTATCATAAAAACTTTTCAAATACTTTACCTTTAAAACTGCCACATTTATACTACATTAAAACCATAAGAAAGGCAACAGTTTAGCCCTTCCATGACTAAAACCAATTATTAAGAAAATACCTTCTTTTAAAATAATTTACTTTCCCAAGTAGATCAATTAGGAAAAATCCCCAAAAATCATAAAACTTCAGTTTCATCATGTGATCGAACATATTAAAATATTAGACCCAATTTCTTTCTGGAATTCTTTAATAAATTTTAAACCCAATTTTATCATATTTTTGATCAAAAATTCATAATAAAATTTTCATAGCTTGAAAAATTCTAAAAATTAAAACCCATCTCCAAAATCATGTTTACTTAACATAAAAAATTTCCATGGTAATCGGAAATCATATATTCTTGGTTTCATGTCAAAACCGTGCAAATTCATGTGCTTATGAATTAAAATAAATCATCATAATATAACTCAAGCATATCATCATCCATTTTATCACAAAACAAATTTAAATCATAAATTCGAAACCAAATAATCAATGAATGAAAATAGAGATGGTAGAAGATTATTATTCACCTTAAACTTGATAAGGAATTTGAGATTTATTATTGATTAATCCTCCCTAGCTTTTGATCCTTAGCTTTTGGTTAAAATTCCGCTTCTCCTTTGTTAATGGCCGGTTCTATTAAGGTTCTTTCTTTTATTTTTAATTTGAGAAATAAAATGAACGTGAATGGACAAAGGCAAATGCATCGCCGTGAATAGAAAGTGCGGCTATTTTACTAATAAGTCCTTATGTAAGTTAATTATCTTATAAACAAAATTTAGACCTATTTATTTTTTAATAAGCACGGCCATATATATATATAATTTAATCAAATCTCAATCTACTTATCATCATTAGTATATTTAATTTATCTAATTAAATCTTCTGAATAATATTATAAAAAATTAGGAATGTTACAAGCTTTGCTCCATAAAGAATTTCATCCTCGAAATTCAGTAAGGACTAAACACTAAACATATCAATCATCTGTAATAACTCCTAACGACCATACCAGTCTAACTGACTAGCAATAATATATATAAATCTAATATAGACATACCCTCAAAGCAGATCAGGATAAGTATCTCTAATCATGTCCTCTACCTTCTAAGTACAGTCCTTCTCATTATCGCTCCACTGAACTTTCACCAACCTGACTGTCTTATTCCTTAACCTTTTCTCATATCTAGATACAACCCGAACTGGTTGTCTAATAAAAGTCAAATTAGGCTCTACCACTAAGTCATCCAACCTTGTAGGAGAAATAGTATGCTCTGGATCATGCACACACTTGCAAAGTTGAGACACATGAAATACATTATAGACACCTACCAAACTGCTCGGCAACTCTATTCTATATGCGAGCTTTTCAATATTCTCTATAATCTGGAATGTATCTACATATCTTGGGGATAACTTCCCTGAATTTCCAAATCTAATCACACCCTTCATAGGTGACACCTTAATGAAAACCTTATCTCCAACTAAGAATTATAGGTCCTTATGCCTCTTATCTGCGTAACACTTTCATCTTGACTGAGTATCCTTCATCCTTCCTCAGATTAACTCAATCTTCTCTAACTCTTCCCAAACCAAATTTGGACCTAAGACTAATCTGTCTCTAGTCTCCAACCAACATGCTGATTATTTGCATGGTCTTCCATACAAAGCTTCAAATGGCGTCATTCCTATACTAGTTTGATAGCTATTATCATAGAAAAACTCAACCAAATGTATTAATCCTCCCAAAATTCACCAAAGTCCAATACACAAGCTCTTAGTAGATCCCTGATTACTTTGTTGACTCTCTTTGTCTGCCCATTTGTCTGAAGGTGATACGCAGAACTCATATTAAGCTTGAAATCCATCTCTTTCAGTAAGCTCTTTTAAAATTCACTAGTAAACAATGCATCTCTGTCCCTAGCTATACTATAAGGAAATCCGTGCAGTCTAACTATGTTCTTCTGGAACAACATAGCTAAAACAGATGTCGTTCTGTTTGACTTGACTGGAATGAAATGGGCACTCTTGGTCAATCTGTCTACTATAACTCATATACTTTCATTACCTTTATTTGACCTTGGCAACCCATCTATAATATCCATGGATATCGAATCTCATTTCCAAACTGGAATATCTAAAGGCTGTAATAATCCACTTACTTTCTGATGTTCAGCTTTTACTTGTTGACGGTTTGCACACTGCCTAACCCACAAGCCAACATCCCTCTTCATGCCTTCCCAATAGAATCTCCTCTTCATATCCTGATACATCTTGGTTCCTCTAGGATGAATCATAAACTTGGATCGATGACATTCTCCAAGAACTTCTTAAGTCCTCCATATTAACACACAACCTCCCTTCTTTCTTAGCCACGCTTTCTGGTAAAGGATAAAATCTTTAAGATCATCGATCTATGTTCCAAACTCAAGTCTTCTGATCCTCTCTGGTAATACTGGATCCTTTTTCTTCTTAGAAGCAATTTTCACAATCAATACTGGTCGAACTTCTAAACAAGACAACCTGGCGATACTCTGACTAGAACCAACGGTCGATCTTAACTGCACATCGCAGCTGACTAAAGTTTCTAAATCCTTCCACTCTGCCAATATAGCTAACACCACATTCTGATGTTTCCGCTAAGAACATCAGCCACCTTACGACCTTTTCATGTGTATATTCTATACCAAAATCATATGCAGCCAAAAAATCCAGTCACCTTTGCTGTCTTATATTCAACTCCTTCTAAGAGAATAAATACCACAAAGACTTATGATCGGTTTATAACTCAAATGTTTCCCCTAAGAGATAATGTCTCCAAATCTTCAATGTGAAGATCACAACTACCAACTCCAAATCATGAGTAGGATATCCAACTTCATGTGGTCTAAGCCGTCAAAATGCGTAGGCAATGACTTTACCACTCTGCATCAACACCGTTCCTAATCCAGTAACACATGCATCAGTATATTCCATCAATCCTTGGTTTCCTTCTGGAACTACTAACACTAGTGCATTGGTCAACAAATGCTTTAGCTTAAGGAATGCCTCCTCACATTTGTTAGACCAAATAAATTTCACCTCCTTCCTGGTTAGCTTATTTAAAGGTGCCGCTATCCGTGAGAAATCCTTAATGAATCTCCGTAGTAGCCAGCAAGTCCAAGAAAACTCCTAAACTCGGTCATTGTCTATGGTCTCTTCCAATTATTCATAGCTTTGATTTATCTGGATTGACTGACGACCCTTTCTCTGAAACCATATGACTAAGAAACTTTACCTCTTTCTTCTAGAAATGACACTTGGTAAACTTTTCCTTTAGCTGATTCTGCCTCATCGTCTCAAATACCACACTAGGATGAACTTCATGCTCTCTCTCATCCTTAGAGCATACTAGAATGTCATCTATAAACACTAGTACAAACCTATCCAAGTACTCTCAGAAAACTCGGTTCATCAAATCTACGAAGAAGGCAGGCGCATTCGTCAATTCAAATGGCATCACCAACCACTCATATGAACCATATCTAGTTCGAAATGCTGTCAATGGAATATTATCCTCTGCCACTCTTAATTGATAGAAATTGGTTGCCAAATCTATCTAAGAAAACACTATGGCTCCACTCAACTGATCAAAAAGATTATCTATTCTTGGCAAAGGATACTTGTTCTTAATTGTCCTTTCGTTTAACTTACAATAGTCAATATACATCCTTAACGGCCCTTCTAGCTTCTTCATGAACACCACAGCACTCCCCATGGTGAACTTCTTGGTCTAATAAAATTCCTTCCTTCTTGATCCACTAGCTGCACCTTCAATTCCTTCATCTTAGTAGGTGTCATCCTGCAAGGTAGTCTACTTACAAGTTCAACTCCTGGCACACGATCTATTCTAAACTCAACATCCCTTTTCGGGGTAGTCCAATGACTGGCTCAAAGACATCTGCAAACTTCCTTGCTACTCGAATCTGACTTAACTCATTTCCTATCTCTATAGCATTAAACATAGCACTAGCACTCTGGTCAGTATTCTCTACTAAGAATATCACTAGGTTATGACTATCAGGGTGTCTCAGTGATATTTCCTTATCCTGGAAAAATATTCTAGCCTTATATCTACCCAATCAATCCATACCCAAAATGATCTCGAAATCTACGAAATTAATTACATACAAATTGCATGCAAACTTATGACCTATCAAGTTAGGTTCTAACTGGTCACATCTTAACCCTAGGGTTGCATAACCTCCTATTGGATTCGTAACCCTTAAGGAAGTAACAAGGTAAGCGGGTTCTAAACATAATTTATCAACCAAACATTGAGATATAAACGAATGTGGTGCACTAGTATCAAAAATGACTCTAACTGAAATACTCTGAATCAAAAGCGTACCTTCCATGACAGCCTTTCCTTTATCTGCTGTAGTAGGCCTAGCTGGTCCTATGGAAGAAAAAAAATTCTTTGTCCTCCCTAATTGGCTCTAACACTGATTCTTGTAATGCCCAACTTGTTCATAGTTGAAGCATTTCACATTCTTCTTAACTGCAGCTTTCTTCCCATTTCTTGACCGACATTTATTAGCAAAGTGACATTTCTTGTCACACTTATAGCAAACTACTTAAGCCTTTGACTTCTTAGTAGTGTCTCCCCTCTAGGCTCCATTCTTTTTATAGAACGTCCTCTTCTTTCCTTGAGAACCCTGGGTCTCCATGGACTTCTCTTTAGCTAAATCAACAAGTAACTCCTCATCATGAATGGTAACCTCTGCCACTATATTACAAGGATCATGGACATGCGTCATGGTCATCCTAGCAAGTTTGGGCCTCGATCCTCGAATGAACTTCTCATTCCTTTTGATACTAATATCTATAATAGCATATCCATATCTAGAAAGCTCTTCAAACTTGGTAGCACACTCGACTACTGACATCTCTCCTTGCACTAAATCCATAAATTTCCTCATCAACTTAGAATTAGCAAACTCAGATACAAACTTCTACTCAAATATCATTTTAAAATTAGCTCAAATTAACTGCTCTATCGGAACTTCGGTGGGGACACTATTCCACCAATGCAGTGCTGACCACTACAACTGTCTAGAGGCCAACCGTCTCTTTTCCCGTCAGTCAAACCCAGATCATTGAATATACCTAATAATGCAACATCCAATTCTAAACCTCTACGGCACTCTCCATTCCCATGAATGGCTTCCCACCCAAACTGGTGTAATTTCTCTCAGCAAAGAAATATTCCCAACTAGAACCACATGATTGGCTCCTCTGCATTTCCAACAACTCCAGCAGCAGCTCAAGCTTGCATTAAACTGGCTAAGAACTGATACATCACCCCAATATCTACAAGTGGATTTCCAGCACCCATATTGGCTTCAGCATTTTGGTTACTGGCATTAGCCGGTCAACCTAGGTTTCCCCTGGTAGTGGGTCGAGGAATTCCATTAGTTGTGGTGCTTCCTTCACCGAGATTTTCTCTTCGGTTTCCTGCTTCCATATCCTTTCTCATAAATCTGCATACGAGCCTTAGTAAGATACAGAAGAACGATCTAAGAGACAAGGGGCTACATACCTATATATATATAACTATATAGAAAAGATACAAATACATTGCTATAGCGTTAACCCAAACCCCAATCTTATTATTGGATTCATTGGATTATGTTTGGAAAAATCTTTTAGGTTTAAGTTTATTTTAAAGTTTCATAAATCTATGCTCTGATACCAATGTGTAACATCCCTTTACTTGGAGGTCCAAAACTAACGGCTACTAATACAGTAGCCATCTACAATTATTAATCTTTGGCGACAAAATACGACGACATTAGATACATTGATACAAAGAAACACAAGAATATGGAAAAATCTTAAACAATAAAAGAATTCCATATTCCATTTCAAAATATTCCAAATTGATTATGTAATCCCAATTCGCAGACCACGTTCAGCTAACATATAATTACAAAATACGCCAAGAGCGATATATGAAGATGTCCCCATGGTAGATTAGAGTATATAGAAAGGCAAGAAAACAATTTGCCTTTACAAATAAACACATCAAAAATAAAAGAACTCTCATAACAATCTTGCCTCTTACACATCCTCGGAAGCTTTATTTGTCTAAAAGAACACTTGGAAACCTTAATTCTTAACCTACTCAAAATCAATTTATTACTCGAGAGTTTAAGAGGAAAATAAAAACTTCAAGTCAGACATAAAGTCTGGTATGAATAATAATTTACCATCTCAAACCATCTGGATATCTAGTGAGACCATGCCGCTTAGCAAAATGGGTTTTCCTCTCACTAGTATCCTAAAATATTTATAAAACCATACAATGTACTCCTGCATCCATAATGGTCAAAATATAGTATTTAAAAACATTATGAAGATATGCAAAAAAGAAAAATTAATTCTGGATTACCCATCCCCATTTATTCTGACCATCTATCTCAATTATAGTTTCTAGGGTTACTATTAACCCGTTAAATGTTATGGACTATCTGTCCAGTTACTTGGTTTTCATGGGATCACTAAGAATCTATTGGTAACTCCAATATCTTATTTCTTATTTTAGTTTTCATGGGCTAACTAGGAACCTATTGGCTGACTGCCAATATCTTAATCCGGATATAGATTTCATGGGATAACTACAAACCTACTAGCCCTTGCCAGTATCAAATCATAGTTTTCATGGGCTGGCTATGAACATATTGGCCCCTGTCAATACTATACAGTTTTCATGGACTTAATGCAAACCTATTGGCCCCTGCCAATATCTTTAATTAAAATTTTAACATCTGTAAAGTTATATTCATTACTGGGTCAACCTAACTGATTATTCTGCCCATTCCTAAAAATACAGTTATATGATAATAAAAATGTAAATAACATTTCAAAATCCTTATTTATGTCATGGTTATTACATTACATTGAGATTAAGTTTATGTTTTTGAAACCATAAAACATCTCTTATGAATCCTCTAGATAGCATCTTTCAAAAGCATATACTTCTTTTCAAAACATTGTGTACGTACCTTTTGAAACCAATGATGCCTTTCGAAGGCATCAACAAAAACATGCTTTAAAACATAGCTTCGAAACACAAAAAGTACCCTTTCGAAAGTATTGGGTTTACTCTTTAAAAATCATTTGGATCAAAATACATAATGAAAGTATCTCTTTCGAAACCAACAACAATTTGTTTGGGGAAAATTAATGGTGTCGAAACCATCTTAGTTAAAAGCAAAACCTTTAAAACAAAAACTTTGAACGACAGAGTCGAAACCCCTTTTGACTCCATCACCTTCGAAAACCTCAACCTTTTGAAAGAAATTAGGAAAAAGGCTTAATCTAAAGTAAAAAATAAGGGTAACCTTTCGAAAGCATTACTGGTCAATATAGTTGCAAGATAGAGTAGCAGTTGGGGTTCGACAAGGTCAGAACCTACCCTTTTGAAAGCAATTATTTAAAGGAAAAAGGTATTTTTTCGAAAGAAAGTACTTTAACACAACATGACAACCTTCTTCAAAAGCTAATTATCAAAACTTTTCGAAATCATATGTTTCGACCGTGTCGAAAGCTTTAGGTAAAACTAGGCAAGAATGTTAACTTATGAAAACATTGCAGGGTTTCGACTCCATCGAAAGCTAACCTTTCGACACCAAGGCTTCTGCCCTCCTTCCAATCCACTATATACCATATAAGTGATATCTTGTGTATTGGTTTCGACTATGGTGGTTTCGACTATGTTGTTTTTGACTAGGACGAGGCGAAACCAAAGGAGTCGAAAGGTTCTTACTAATAGACGCGGAATGCCTTTTTCTGATTTAAAGGCTTAATTATAGCAACTTTTTGTAATTACTTTCTAACAACTTGCCTATTTGTAAACTATTTATTGGTTGTCATAAAAACTTTTTAAATACTTTACGTTTAAAACTGCCGCATTTATACCAGGTTAAAACCATTGAAAAAGCAACATTTTAGCCCTTCCATATACTAAAACCAATTATTTCAAAAAAGTCATTCTTCTAAAATAATTTATTTTCCCTAGTACTCAATTAGGAAAAATCCCCAAAAATCAGATAAATTCAATTTCATCATGTAATCGAACATATTTAACTTTTAGACCCAATTTCTTCCTGAAATTCTCAAAATAAATTTTAAACCCAATTATATCATATTTTTCATCAAAAATTTATAATAAAATTTCTATAGCTTGGAAAGTTCTGAAAATTAAAGCCCATCTCCAAAATCATGTTTTACTTAATACAAAAACTTTCCATGGCAATCTAAAATCATATATTCTTGTTTTCTTGTCAAAATCGTGCAAATTCATGTGCTTATGAATTAAAAAAAATCATCATAATATAACTCAAGCATATCATCATCCATTTTATTAGAAAACGAATCTAAACCATAAATCCAAAACCATATAATCAGTGAATAAAAATAGGGATGGTAGAAGATTATTTTTCACCTTAAACTTGATAAGAAATGTGAGATTTTTTTGTTGATTAATCCTCCATAGCTTTTGATCCTTAGTTTTAGATTAAAATTCCTCTTCTCCTTTGTTAATGGCCGGCTCTATTAGGGTTCTTGCATTTATTTTATGATTTGAGAAATAAAATGAACGTGAATGGACATAGGCAAATGTATAATCATGAATAGAAAGTATGGCTATTTATTAATAAGACCTTACGTAAGTTAATTATCTTACAAACCAAATTTAAGAACATTTATTTTATTTACAAGCACAACCATATATGTATATCTAATTTAATCAAATCTCAGTATCTTTATCATCATTAGTTTATTTAATTTATCTAAGTAAATCTTTTGAATAATGGTACCAAAAATTAGGGATGTTACATGAACCTTGGTCTTATTATTTTTAATATTTAAAAAAATAAAACCAAAAATAAGAACAATTCATCATTTCGCATAAGCTTGATACTAATTATGCAACGGACCATTCTTTTAATAATAAAACAATGTTGTGTTAGAAATAAATTGAACATTTAAACGAAATAGACAATGTTGGGAAAAGTAAATGAATGCTTCATTTTGAATATAAGAATAATTTTGTAAGAGATAAATTCAATTTAAAATTGTTGATAGTCATCATATAATTGTAATAGGCGATAAGTAAACTTATTTTACACTAAATTGGAATTTTAATAAAGTAAAGTCGTTTAAACCGAAACGTTGTTAATAGGTAATTAGAATGAATATAATTTGTTTTGAAATCAAACAAATATTCAGTTTCAACATAACTGGAAAACGATCGAATTTAAAACTTGTGTAAACATTATAATTTGAATTGGATGAAATTAATAATAGAGATTTATTATTAATATAATGATTGGTTTTAATAACATATTTTTGGAATGGAAATTTATCTGTGTGTCCATAACTGTGATTGGAAAAATATTTGAATTTAAATTTGTTGTAATTTATCGAATGATAAAAGAGTAACTTTTATATACAATTGAAATTGGTCTCAAAACTAAGTTCCATTGAATAAAAAGTAGTGGTATTTGGCTTGGAACACTGGTGACCATGTCTCATTAGGGGTCCATGTCCATTAGACGAACAGTGTTTAGCTAAAAGCTATATAATATCACTATATCCTTCATACGTTCAAACTCAGCCGACAATAAAAAATAAAAATTTGAAACCCTTTCATCCTACGTTCCATGTTCGTCTGCGCCACCTGAGCATTTTTAGGGACGGTCCTAACATGTAAGTCGTTTGCCTTGGTGAGATAAGTGTTCTATACGTTTAGATCATCATGGATCAGAGCGGATAGCTGTAAATCTGGGTTTGAACATTGCAAGTTCAACGACATTTATCCCCGTCAACGTCGATTATTCAGAGATGGAACCAGAAGAGAAGTTAAGGAGGAAGATGAGAGCGACAATCTGGCAAAGTTTGATGTTGAAGGAGGTCTGTGGCGACGTCAGGGCTATGTTGAATGGAGCAGGGTTAGGTTGATCAATCTCGGCGTGTGGATGATTGTTAGCAACTTGGTGAGCGACGCTGGATGCGTCGGGGTCAGTGGAAGCATCGTCCGGGCGTGAGGTGTAGTCAGGTCACTTGTGGTGGTGCGAGGAGGCAAAGGATTGATGTCGTGATTTTCTTTGGTCGAGCTTAATCGATCATGACCTGGGTTGCTTAGTTGGAACGATTAGTGAGTTAAGCACGGTCAACAATGATAAGTAAAATTTAGTTACTTTTAAATTAAGCATCTGATAAATTTATTAAATTTGAAATGTTTATTATTCATATCTTTTCCTTATGAAGTCGGATTTGGGCACGGTTTCTTGCATTGGATTCGTACCACCGTTGTCTACGCTATGGAGTTAGATTTGTGGCCATTCGTCATCGTGAAATTTCCATATCTATTTAAGGTGAGTGGTTGAACCCATTAACAAAGTACTGAATTTCCTACCGCAAAGTTAAACCAATTAACGAAGTGTTAAAAGTATATTGATTGTTGTTGGAAATTTAATTGATTAAATTTGATTGATTAGATTCGATTTGATAGTTAATTTGACGATTAAAATTGATTGTTAAATTGATAGTTAAATCTGATATTTAAATTGAAGTAAATTGATCTTGAAATTGCACATCACTTTTAGTTAAACACCCCGACACTTGATAACTATTGATTATTGTGAAATGGTTGAATTGGTTGATTTAGTTGATGATTGATATTGTGATGGATGATATTTTGATTGGCTGTATATTGTGTAGTGATTTTGATATAACCATATTTCGTCCTGCTATTATCACTATTGATATGTCGATCACTTGGACACTGAATTTTGCTATGGACCCTTGGACATCCTATTTGATATATGTATTATTGGATGCATTGTTGACTGCTTTGGCAGAAATGTGATTCTATTGCCATTTGGTGATATTTAAATATTATGATAAATAAGATTTTTAATTCTGAAAGTTATAAAATTAAACTTTTAACCTTAAGAAATTTATATATCTTATAAAGAAAGTAAATTTCGTAAATTGAGTTAAATAGCATTTCTGAAAATAAATTTGAAATTCATTTATAAAACTTTTAAATTCTAATTTTAATAATAATAGTGCATAAAAAATTTGAAAAAGGCAATAAGGGGCTTCAAAATTTTCCATAACTTTATTTAATAAAAGAAAATGGTTGCAAAGGAATCGACATTTTGAATTTCAACCTTAAGTGATTTCAGTATGTTTGTGCTTTTAAAAATGGAATTATCGAGATTATGTTAGTATGTATAGTAAAGTGAAATCTTAAAATTGTAATAAGTTATTTATATATTATTTCATAAAAGAAAACCAACTTTATTTCGATGATTTGATAATTTTAGAATTTTAAACTTTTAAGATTAGTCGTGTAAATTTTTTAAATATATCAAATCCATTTGAAGTTTGTAAATTTATTGAAAACCATGAAATGAAGTTTGAAACTGTGAAACCCTTATATGAAATTCAAAGTGAAAATGAAGTTATTTACAAACATTTTTCACCTAATTTTGATTTAACTTACATAAGGATTTTTAGTCCCGACTCAAGTGTTTTTTCTTTTAATTACGTTTGGGTCAGCCTAAGTATTTCAGCGTTTCAAAGACATTGTTTCTCGACGATGAAGATGGAGTTGAAGACCGTATTTACCATTATTATTAACATTCTGCTGCACTATTCATTCTGTTGATTAAAATGTATAATTATGATGATATTGAAGAATCAAAATCAAATGTATATTGTAAAATAGTTTAATGAATTGTTATGTATATATTATATTTTATTAATCCACTGTGAGATTCTGTATTTTGTTCTTCTGTATCTTATTTCTTTAGAATAAAACCCTTTGATAATCCATCTTTTAAATGGTTTGAGTTGGACACGTGGGGTTTACTGTTGACTTGACTCGTTTAAAAAGGTGGATCGTCACACTTGGTATCAGAGTTTAGGTTGAGAAAACATGTAGGCCTATAGGGTAAACTCATTAGAGATAGTGTTAGTAATAACATAGAATGAGGATGAGTGCGTGTATATATACGAGAGCGTGTGTTTGTTATGCTATAAAAATGTTTTATTGATTTTGAAATTTAGTAAATAAATAATTTTACCTAACATATTTAAAGGAATATTTCAAGTTTAATAAATTTAAAGAAATATTCAATGATTTGAAATTTGGGTTTTATCTGAATGATATAATATTGAATTATTTTTGAAATGGAAATGATACAATTGTGATATTGTTTTGAAATGAGTATGATATTTTGGTCTTGAAAGTATAAATTATTTGAAATAAATATCCATGGGTTATAATAACGATTGGTTGTTAAAGAGACCGGGATCGGATATTGTCTTATAGCCCGACAATACCGGAAACCACTTTAACAACTGTGTATGCGGTGGAGATTGCAGAATGAAGTAGGATGGTGGCGACGTTCTCGAGGTATGTTACGTGGACCCAACTCCCGTGAGTTGGCATATATGACTAAAACAGGAGCTATACCGGGATACACAAAGGGTCGCACCCTTTCATCGAGCATGCTCCATCGGAAACTATTCTATTACTGTTGTGATTCGATTCGGTGGCGCCACTTTGATTCGGGGGTATTGTTCGAGGTGGGCGGAAGCTGCTGGCTTGCCGTCACCACCGGTCCGGGAGTGCAAACGGTGTATCCACCCTGGCATTGCCTCGCGTGCCGTGTCATATCCTTATATCGAGCCCACTACGATTTTGGTTTAAAGATCCGACCGCGTTAAGGTTCACCATCCCCTTAACGCTATTTTCTATATGATTATACTTTACTGATTAGACACTACCGTATATAGCGTATATTACTACATAGTAAATAGTTTAACGGATCCTTAGAGGATGGGCGGTCCCAAGCATCCTTTAAGTTACTGATGCATTTTGTTACTGTTCACTTGAGTTGATTTACAGTTTATAAGTATTTATGTCCTGACTCGAGGGTTTTGTGTTTTGCTTTACGCTCGGGTCAGATTGAGTGAGTTAGCATTCCAGATTCACCTTCGACGTTGGAGCTTTCCTTGAAGATCCAACCATTTATTTTTTTTCAGTATCCAGTGGTTCAGTGATGTATCTGATTTGTACCTGATGTATCCTGTTACTCTTCTGTTGTATCTTATTTAACTCTGATGTATCTCATATTTATATAGTAGCTTCATGAACTACTATCTCTTTTTCTTCCGCTGCATTTTTATATACTCTGTGTCTGTGATTTGTGATTTTATTTACTGTATATTCTGAGATTTGCCAAATTTTTATTTACAACGCGGTATTTTAAGCAATTCAATTTCGGCATGAGTGTCTACCCATACACTTATAATGGATGCGAATGGTTGAAAATATCTGGTTGTTACAGTTGGTATCAGAGCTTTGGTAGCTCTAGGCAAAACTCAGCATATAGAGTGAATGTATTTACAGAATCACTTTCATTCGAGTTTGAATCTCTTCCCTTTTGACTCGATTCCTTTGAATTTTGGAACGTTCCTGTGGTTCCAAAGTCTATTCTTATTCCCCGCTATTCATCTTCATTTGATTCTGGAGTAACCCACAACTCCACTTTGAATGATCTTTATAGTGAATTGGCGGTCCCGCCAATCTCAAAAATTTTCTTGTAAGAGGAGTGAAACTCCATTACAACAACATCGATTCACCAAAGATTTTATATCCTCGATTTAGATGCTAGTATCTCCTATTATCCCAAACTCTAACTCTTGAGATCAAACGTAGATTTACCCCCGAAAATACACTTCGATCTTATACTTTAAGTCACGGTTGACCCGATTAAGGTTGCCCGTGATTTATTTTAGCTTATTCACCTCCCTACTCTGTATTTAATCATCTTGTCTTTTGTTTCCAACATATTTTCAAACATTTTGAATTGTATTTGTCAATCTATATTTTTTTATTGTGTTGTTGGAGTTGTTGATGTTGATTTGGGTTTCCGATCGATTCGTCTGATCAACGCTATCGATAGGATTTCTAAAACACTTTGACAGAACAAACTGACACGATATTATTTTAAATTTTGTTTTGGTTAATGAAATAAAATTTTGATATATATATTTATGGAACTTAATAAAATGATTCAAATTGATAATTTGAAATGATAATACTTGATTTATCATTTATTGTTCTATAAATGAATAATTGTTTATAAATTTATATGGGAACTTAAATGAATTTAGAAAACGAAATTTGAGAATTTGATTTCCGATGGTTCCAAACCTTTTGTTTAAAAGTTTAAAGGGATATAATATTTAAAATATTTTCAAATAGAAATTTGTTTCCAAAGAATTTTAAGTTTAAAATTAGTACTCTTCTCTTTGTCGCTGGAAAATAAGTTTGGTGATGACTGCAGCATCATCGACGTTCATTTTCGAGTTTCGGAGTGAAGAGACTGTTCTGTAGTCTTGCTACAGCTTTGTTTTGGGAAATTAAATAGATTTGAATTTCTAAAATATGACTTAATTTATAATATATATAGATATATGATTGAAATTTGATTTGACATATTATATATATATTATTACTTATCTCTAAATGGTTTGAAGAAATCGGAAATTTTATTCTTAAATTCTATTTTAAAGAATAATTTCAATTATAAAAAGAAAATCAAAAAATTTGGATAAATGATTAAACTTGAGATAATTGAATTGGAAAGTTTTATTTGTATGAAACAATTTCATTCCAATATAACTTACCTTAATTTCAGAAGTTAACAATGTAATTGGGTAATATACAATATAAAAAGATTTTATAAATAAAATTTGAGTGGTTATAATAAATGTTATACACTTAAATTTTAATTATAAAATGATTAACAGAGGTAAATATAATAAAGGGTAATTGAATAACTTACAATAAAATGATGTTAAAAGAACTAAGAATAAAAGAAAGCAGTTATAATAAGTGTAAGTATATTGAACATGAGTGATAAATATACTTAGAGGAATAAATTTAATTTTATTAGGAATAAAGAAGAATAAAATTTATTAAATACATTGTGAGTGTAATAAATGATTATTTTTCTAACCCATGGTTTAAGGAAAAAAAAATTTGTTAATTTAAGATGATTGGATAATAAGATAATGAAATTTGAGATAGTTAAGATTTATGTAACTTGTGTAAAAGTTTATTTTCTATTTAAGCTGAAATCTCCATGCTTTCAAATTCATTTCCTTATTTTGTTTTTCAAACTATCTTTTGGTTGTTCTTATCATCCTCATCTTGCTATAGACTGGTATATGCATCTTTCTATGATCTTTCTGTTTAGAAATCTTTCTATAATCTTTGATAATCTCCACCTTGTAAAACTTACCTATAACAACAGTTATCAGGTATAACTTCAATCTTCTTGTCATCTTATCTTAATCCTATTTCACTCTATCTTTTCTATGCCCTTCCATACCTCATTCCTTTTCGGGGACGAAAAGTTTTGAGTGGGGGAGAGTGTAACAACCCTGTATTTTGTAATTATTGTATATTTTAATTATTTTTAATGTAAGATTTTGATTTAAAAACTTATTTTACTTATTTGAAATGATTAAATTTATTATTTAAATATAATCTTGATTTTTATATGAGTTATAATTCCAAAATTTTGTAAGTTGAATATTTGCCTGAAATGCTGATTTTGGTAAAAATAGTCAAACTGTGACTTTCAACTTAAAATTTTAAAAGTTTAAAATTTTAATTTTTTTTCTTTTATTATGAAAGTACATAAAATTCTAAGAACACCACTTTTCGTTTCGTTGAAATTGGATGTAAATTGTGAAAGTTATACCCTTTACAATATTGTGCGTATATAGGGTTATTTAACAATGACTATTTTAAATTGTATAAATTACTTCTTCTTGGTTATATTTTATTTTAATATGTGATAATATTTTTTATTATGTATATTTTGACTTTTAAATATTTTTAAATGATAATAGAATTTTTCCAAAATTTACTGTATTTATTTCCTATTTTTAAAGGCTGTTTTCTAATTTTCTGCCATTTTCTTCATATAAATTATATTTAATAAAAAAAATTTTGTGGATGCACTTTTATTTTTTGTTATTTTATTTGTTATAAATATTTTACAAGTCCATGAAGATTTTCTAAAGTTCATTTGGATTTATTTCTAATTTTAAAGCCCAGTCTACAATTTTTAGCCATTTTCTTATTTTAATTATACATAATTAAAATTTATTTATTTATTTTATGCACTCACTTTTATTTGCTGTGTTTTACTTTATTTTATTCATTTTATATGTATTTAAATTTAAGTAAATTTTTCCAAAGTGTATTGAAGTTATTTCTAATTCTTAAGTCTAGTTTTCATTTTTCTGTGCTATTTTTCTTATTTAATCATATCTAATTAATATTTAATTTTTAATATTTTGTTTATCTGTTATATTTTCGAATTTTAACTGAGATTTTAATTATTTTCAGTTATTTGGATGTATATAAATATATATGAGAAATTTGAAAGGGTTAAGAGCTAAGAAACGGAAAAACGTTTTATCCGTTTCTTTTGCAGTTTCTTCTGTCATTAATACATCAATTCATCTTAGCTATTCCTTTCTCCATCCTTTGCAGCCGACTTCCTCTTGTCATTCATGAATTTTTGAAGCCCCAAAACCCTAAAAATCATGGCCTCCACCTTGAAGAAAAAAAATTAGGTAAATCCCTCTCTTCTTTCTACTTTTCTTACTTTTCTATGCAATTTTGCCTTGTTTCTCTTCGAAGTTTGGATCGGCCTCTTCTCCATAGCTGCAGCCACAAACTCCTACATCTCTTCCATGCCTCCAACACCATCTACTCCACCAACAATGTGACGACCGCCCATGACTCCCGCACCATAACAAGGAAATAATGCGCTGAAAGGCGTGCCAGGTAGCCATGGACGATAGTCGGGGTAAAAATAAAACAGAAACTCTATCGCATAACTCACAGCGCATGGATAAAATACAATAGAGAAATGATATATATATATATATATATAGCGAAGCTTCATAACAGGAAATCATCATATAAGCATCACAGTAGTTTGATACAATCATCCAGGCAATCCATACATCAAAGCCTCACTACATAGCACTCAGAATATATACAAGCAGCGGAACTCCCAGTACAAATAGTAAGAAAACTAATATGCAAAGCCTCCTGCTCGTCTTCATCATCATTAGCGTAGATCTCCAAGAACAGCACCTGTCACCTGCTACCTAGTCTGCCCATCCCAACATGGATGAACAGCCCAAGGTAATAAGAGGAGACATAAAACCTTGAGTCAGACAAAGTCTTAGTGAGCAGTAAATCAACTATCAAACATACCAAAAGAGCATAAAGGATAAAAGGAATAGGAACCAAACCATCCCACTCCACCTCTTTCTACAGTGATAGCCCCCCAGACACACACCAAGGAGAAGTAAGCATAACATAGCAGACAATTAAGGTAAAGCAATAATCACTCGAGTCAAGGGCGATGTTTTCCAAATACAAACCCCCAAGGCCTAAACCAAGATCAGATAAGCACCTAGAAAGTACCGCTCTTGAGACCGAATGATGATACAACCAAACGTCCAAACATCCATGACTCTGGCTATCACCGTTATCCTTGCTTCGATTTTACCGTTGATTGAATGGCCATCCGTCAAGGGCTAATGGTAACCCCGGTTCCAGACATAACTCCGCACACTGCCTTGTGCCTAGGACTTATCTACTTTGCCCAGAGTACTCGACTACCTACCTGTAGTCTTTTGGTTGTCCCGACTACCTACCTGTAGTCGTTATGGGCACCCCATGTACTCTTGCTTTTGAGCATGCTAGAACCTTCAACAACGATGAGATCCAAGCCTCCTAGTCATCCTCCTTGACGACTATCCTCATACTAGCTCAAGCTACCTCTCGAGCAATCCATTATCAACCAACTCGAACCATCCCTCGAGTTATCAACATGCTTGGAATGATCCCTGCCTGGATTACGCCAAGTCTACATCACATCATACTTCGCTTTATTACACCATAGCAAAGTCTCAACTCAACAACATGGTTTGCCTCATCGCATCATGGCAAAGTTCCATCTCAACATCATTCAATCCATACATATGAGCTTCCACATCCGCCACATATGCCTTTAGCAGCTTTCACCATTCAAGAGCCTCTCCTGTAGCTTTTGAATCATCTTTGACCATACTTGTCCAAATCTATCAACTAGATAGCTCATTCACAACAATCAATCAAGGCAAACATTAATCCAAACAAATAAGTATTCAATTAAGATCTAATTAGGCATTCATAACTACAATGACAATTTCGTAAATAAATGAGCATAGAACTAACATACATGAATCATGGGTTTTTAGCATAGATCTAGCAAATATAAAACATGGGTTTTGTTTCTATAACTTAATAAATGAGCTTGCATAGGTAAACATCTTCACAAACAATGGATCTATACTTGGATCTAAGGAAAATGCACAAAATCACTATCTACAACACTCCAACAAACCACCAATCCAATATACTCCTTTGGGTCCGCGTGAGAGATAACTACCACTCACCAAATCACCTAAACACCTCAAAAACTAAACACTTCAGATCTGGACAGCGAAGATCAAGGCTTGATCCGGCGAAATCTCGCTTAAAACTATGAAATCTAGCTTCATTGAATGAAGATCTTCAACTTTGTCTCTTGGATCTTCAATCTCGATCTTCGATCTTGGATGGATGTTAGAATTAGATTGGAATGGAGAAAAGAAGATGAAGAAATGTTGTAGTTGAGTTCCCAAAATGGCAGCACTTCGTTGC
Source organism: Allium cepa (assembly GCA_030765085.1). Taxonomy (NCBI): domain Eukaryota; kingdom Viridiplantae; phylum Streptophyta; class Magnoliopsida; order Asparagales; family Amaryllidaceae; genus Allium; species Allium cepa. The sequence continues at coordinate 209,122,613 of CM060928.1, forward strand.
TTCAAAAACCGGTGCCAAAAAGTGAGCCGCACCCCTCTATTTATAGGCTGGAAAAACCCTTATCTCGGCCGTCCCTAAGTCGCCGCCGACCTAACCTTGCCGACCCAACACTCTGCCGACCTAACACATAAACCACTCTAAGACTCAACAGGTACACGACCTAACGACCTAACAGAGATACCGCATGGCCGACCTAACACTAAGTCATTTTGCGACTTAACAAAGACACGAGGCCACACGACCTAGTTATAACACGGCCTAACCGACCCAACGCCTCAACATACACTGCCGACCCAACTATCTAACACACCTTGCCGACTTAGCAATATACCCGACCTACCGACCTAACCACATATAGGGGTAACCACTAGGTCGCTATATGTTAGACCAGTAACTCCCTTAGGTCGGTCAGTTCTTAACTCGGCCAAACTTTAACTCGCTCGCTTCTTAAGGTTGCCCAAACCCTTTAACTCGGTAATACGTTAGCCTTACTAACCCGGCCATCACGACCCAAGCTTTAGGTCGTCTACCCCTTATCTCGGCTAAGCCTATAAGTCGGTCACGACTCAACACTACACATGAGTTAACTCCCCATTCGACTCATGCTAGAGACAACATAAACAATACTAACGACCTGTAAATTCTACGATTTATCGACACGTAAAATACGGGTCGTTACATTCTCCCCCCCTTAGGAATTTCGCCCCCGAAATTCCAAGCAAACATCAGCAATCAAAAAATATTCTGCATGCCTACCATCCATAGCAATCAACAAACCATGCATCCAATTCTAGCCTAGCATGCAGAATTCTAAGACTTAGAACAAGCTACAAATTCATGAGATGTCACAACACTTTAGGGCCATACCTCGAAGAGTCCGGGATGAGCTGCCTTCATCCTCTCTTCCTCTTCCCACGTACAGTCGTTAACATCATCACTCCATTGTACCTTGAGCAACGTAATCGTCTTCCTCCTAAGCTGTTTCGTGTCAGTTTCAACAACACGAAGCGGCTTACGAGGTCTCATAACCACTGGATCAACCTTCAAGTCTTCACAGCTATCAGCAGAAACCACCGTAGTTGGGTCATGCACATACTTCCGTAGATAAGATACATGAAAAACATTGTGCACACCCGCCATCTTTTCTGGTAACTCCAATCTATAAGCGAGCTTTCCAATTCGCTCGATAATCGGGAATGGTCCAACAAATCTCGGAGTCAATTTCCCTTTCTTCCCGAATCTAATAACACTCTTCAAAGGAGAAATCTTCACAAAAACCATATCACCTACGTCGAATTCCAAATCCTTTCGACGATTATCGGCATAACTCTTCTGACGATCTTGGGCTGCTTTCATTCGTTGCCGAATGATCTCTATACAATCCGAAGTCTGTCGAATCATCTCTGGCCCAAGTATCAGCTTTTCTCCAGTTTCCAACCAACATGTCGGAGAGTTGCACGGTCTTCCATATAATGCCTCATATGGTGCCATACCAATACTCGACTGATAACTGTTATTATATGCAAACTCTACCAAATGAAGATGATCTTCCCATGATCCTCCGAAGTCCAAAACACAAGCTCTGAGAAGATCTTCCAAAACTCGGTTAACTCTCTCAGTCTAACCATCTGTTTGAGGGTGATAAGCTGTACTCAAACACAACTCAGTTCCCAAAACTTCCTGGAAGCTCTTCCAAAATCTACTAGTGAACAATGGGTCTCGATCGCTCACTATACTCTTCGGAATACCATGGAATCGAACTATCCACTTAACATACAACTCAGCCAACTTCGATGCAGTCCTAGTTGATGGAACAGGAATGAACCTTGCACTCTTGGTCAACCGATCTACTATGACCCAAATTCCTTCATTTCCTGCTCTTGTCCTAGGTAGACCATCGATAAAGTCCATCGACACTTGCTCCCACTTCCATGTAGGAACTTCTAATGGCTGAAGTAATCCACTGGGCTTCTTCTGCTCAGCTTTCACTAACTGACAGTTCATACACTTGGAAATAAAATTTCCAACATCTTTCTTCATGCCTTCCCAGTAGTAAGTTCTCTTCATATCCCGATACATCTTGTTTCCACCTGGATGAATTGTCAACTTCGAGTGATGACCTTCCCTCAGAACTTCATCTCTCAATCCATCAATGTCGGGAACAACCAATCGTCCTTGCTTCCGAAGCCAACCCTCTCGATCGACCTCAAATCCCTTATTCTTCTCTGGGTCCAATCCAGATTCCAAATCTCGGATGATCTTGACAAGCTTATCGTCTCGCTTTTGGCTCTCGCCAATTCTTTCCACAAAAGTAGGTCTTATCGATAAGTTTGCTAACATCTCAGGTTCCAATTCACATCTAGGCCTGAAGTCAAATCCAGCCAAATACTCGAGACTCTTCCATTCTGAAAACATGGCTCCCAAACCTGCATGTCTTCGACTTAACGCATCAGCCACTGCGTTACCTTTTCCCGGGGTATAGGCTATACCAAAATCATAAGATGCCAGAAACTCTAGCCACCGTTGCTGTCGAAGATTCAAATCCTTTTGGGAGAACAGATACTTCAACGACTTATGATCTGTAAACAACTCGAATCTAACTCCCAATAGATAATGCCTCCATATCTTCAAAGCAAACACAATCGCCGCTAACTCCAAATCATGAGTCGGATAATTCCTTTCATGCGGCTTCAGTTGTCGACTAGCATACGCAACAACTTTATCCTTCTGCATTAGCACTGCTCCAAGTCCAGTGCCACATGCATCGGTGTAAACCACCATCTCTTCATTCCCACTTGGAATAGTCAAAACAGGAGCACTTGTCAGCCGTTCTTTCAGGATTACGAAAGCTTGCTCACACTTATCATCCCATCTGAACACTTGGTTCTTTTTCGTCAATCCTGTTAACGGTGCAGCTATCTTGGAAAAGTCTTTGATAAACCGACGATAATATCCTGCTAATCCAAGAAAACTTCTCACATCAGACGCATTCTTAGGTCTAACCCAATCCTGGATTGCTGCCACCTTAGCGGGATCAACCGCTATTCCATTTCCCAAGATAACATGGCCTAAGAACCTCACCTCACTCTTCCAGAAGTGACACTTCGAAAACTTAGCCTTCAGCTGATGTTTCCGTAAGATCCCCAAAACAATCCTCAAGTGTGTCTTGTGCTCTTCCTCAGTTCTGGAATAAATCAGAATATCATCCACGAACACAAGCACAAACTTATTCAACTGATCTCTGAACACTCTATTCATAAGATCCACAAAATATGCTGGTGCGTTAGTCAATCCAAACGGCATTACCAGCCACTCATAAAAACCGGATGGTGTTCTGAAAGCAGTCTTTGGCACACTATCCTTCGCCACTCTCAACTGGTGAAATCCCGTTGCCAAATCCATCTGAGAAAACACCTTAGCCTCGTGAAGCTGATCAAACAAGTCATCTATTCTCGGCAATGGATACTTGTTCTTCCTAGTCAACTTATTCAGCTCACGATAATCCACACACAACCTCAACGATCCATCCGCTTTGGTTGCGAACACAACTGGTGCACCCCATTCGGACACACTTCTCCGAATGAATCCTTTCTGCAAAAGGTCATCAACCTGCACCCTCAACTCTAGCTGCTCCCTAGGCGCCATCCGCCTAAGAGGCATCACAACAGGTCTGGCTCCCTCAACTAGATCGATACGAAACTCGATCTCCCTATGCGGCGGCAACCCTTTGACTTCGTCAAAGACATCCCCGAATCCATTCACAATAGGCACTGATGACAGTCCATCCCGTGGAACAACCAGCGAATACATGAAGCTCATGAAGACGCCTTCCTCATGCTTACATCGTATCACAACCTTTCGCCCTTCCACATTCCCGACTGTCACCTCAAGCCTCTCACAATCAATCCTTGCCGCATACTTCTTGAGCCAGTCCATACCCAAAATAATTCCGAACCCCGCAAAGTTCAGAACAAAGCAATCACAATCAAACGAGCAATCATGACTCGACACAACCAGACCACGACATATCGTACACAAACATGACGAACCCCCAACCGGATTAGTCACAACCAATGGCCTATCAACAATATCCGGTTTCAAACCTAACCGGCCTACCAAATCATTACAAACAAAAGAATGCGACGCTCCAGTATCAAACAACACTCTAACTGGAACACCACAGATAGAAAGAGTACCTTGAACCACCACACTCTTCCCCTTTTCTTCAGCAGTAGGAGCTTTTGAAGATGACGGCACAACTCCCAAAGCATAAGCTTGCACAATCTGCCTATCTTTCCTCGGCTTTGGGCAATCCTTCTTGATATGTCCCGGCTTATCACAGTTATAACATTTTCCCGGCACCTTGGGATTCTTACAATCTTTGTAAAGATGGCCCTTCTGTTGGCAGTTATAACAAGTCACTTCGCCTTTCGGCTTCTTCTGGCCATCCTTACCCTTCTGCTGCTGCTGCTTCCTCCTCTTATTGCCACTCTGGTGTGGTTTAGATCCTTCCCTGGTTACAGCAACAACAGAACTTTCCTTAGGAAACAAACTCTCATGCCTGAGAGCTTTCTCCATAAGCTTCTCAAATGGATCGTCCAGATGATCCACCAACTGCCTCCCAAGATAAGCATCCAAACCAGTCACAAACTTCTCATTCTTCTGATAAGGAGAATCAATATACGATCTAGCATACTTGGACAAAGCTTCAAACTCAGAAATATACTCAAGAACTGGTCTCCCACCTTGCTTGAGCTCTACAAACCTCTTGAACAAAACAGACTTCTGAGCCGTAGAGATGAACTTGGCTTCAAATCTAACTTGGAATTGCTCCCAAGTGATCTCTTCTTCTGGAGTATCGATGGTGATAGAATTCCACCAATCAGCAGCTCTTCCCTGAAGCTGTCTCGATGCAAGCTTCCTCTTAGTTGCATCCTCAATCCCTAAGTCACCAAAGATTCTTCGACATGCATCAATCCATCTCTGCACCTCAATGGTCGACTCCGTCCCCAAGAAAGCTTTTCCTCCAAGAGCGGTATAATCCTTACAAAGCTTAGCAAAATCCACCGGCCTTGGAGCTTGGACTTAAACTCCCACATCCATTGATGATCCCGAGGCTGGTATCCTTCTCATGATCGAAGTCATCATCGCTTCGAACATAGTTCCATAATCAACAGCCCCTTCATCAGCACGGCCTTCCCTTGCAGCTGGTCTCCCTCTTCGACTCATCCTTAATATCTGCAATAAGAATGATTAGAACACCTTAAGAATCAACTGCATAAGGAGTTCAAATCCTTCTAAGCTACTATATTATATATAGTAATCATCCATCAAAATACAATTACGTTTCTCATACGTAGTTACGTCAGCGAGCGTTGGCTAAAATCGATTAACCAAAGCTCTGATACCAAATGTGACGACCGCCCATGACTCCCGCACCATAACAAGGAAATAATGCGCTGAAAGGCGTGACAGGTAGCCATGGACGATAGTCGGGGTAAAAATAAAACAGAAACTCTATCGCATAACTCACAGCGCATGGATAAAATACAATAGAGAAATGATATATATATATATAGCGAAGCTTCATAACAGGAAATCATCATATAAGCATCACAGTAGTTTGATACAATCATCCAGGCAATCCATACATCAAAGCCTCACTACATAGCACTCAGAATATATACAAGCAGCGGAACTCCCAGTACAAATAGTAAGAAAACTAATATGCAAAGCCTCCTGCTCGTCTTCGTCATCATTAGCGTAGATCTCCAAGAACAGCACCTGTCACCTGCTACCTAGTCTGCCCATCCCAACATGGATGAACAGCCCAAGGTAATAAGAGGAGACATAAAACCTTGAGTCAGACAAAATCTTAGTGAGCAGTAAATCAACTATCAAACATACCAAAAGAGCATAAAGGATAAAAGGAATAGGAACCAAACCATCCCACTCCACCTCTTTCTACAGTGATAGCCCCCCAGACACACACCAAGGAGAAGTAAGCATAACATAGCAGACAATTAAGGTAAAGCAATAATCACTCGAGTCAAGGGCGATGTTTTCCAAATACAAACCCCCAAGGCCTAAACCAAGATCAGATAAGCACCTAGAAAGTACCGCTCTTGAGACCGAATGATGATACAACCAAACGTCCAAACATCCATGACTCTGGCTATCACTGTTATCCTTGCTTCGATTTTACCGTTGATTGAATGACCATCCGTCAAGGGCTAATGGTAACCCCGGTTCCAGACATAACTCCGCACACTGCCTTGTGCCTAGGACTTATCTACTTTGCCCAGAGTACTCGACTACCTACCTGTAGTCTTTTGGTTGTCCCGACTACCTACCTGTAGTCGTTATGGGCACCCCATGTACTCTTGCTTTTGAGCATGCTAGAACCTTCAACAACGATGAGATCCAAGCCTCCTAGTCATCCTCCTTGACGACTATCCTCATACTAGCTCAAGCTACCTCTCGAGCAATCCATTATCAACCAACTCGAACCATCCCTCGAGTTATCAACATGCTTGGAATGATCCCTGCCTGGATTACGCCAAGTCTACATCACATCATACTTCGCTTTATTACACCATAGCAAAGTCTCAACTCAACAACATGGTTTGCCTCATCGCATCATGGCAAAGTTCCATCTCAACATCATTCAATCCATACATATGAGCTTCCACATCCGCCACATATGCCTTTAGCAGCTTTCACCATTCAAGAGCCTCTCCTGTAGCTTTTGAATCATCTTTGACCATACTTGTCCAAATCTATCAACTAGATAGCTCATTCACAACAATCAATCAAGGCAAACATTAATCCAAACAAATAAGTATTCAATTAAGATCTAATTAGGCATTCATAACTACAATGACAATTTCGTAAATAAATGAGCATAGAACTAACATACATGAATCATGGGTTTTTAGCATAGATCTAGCAAATATAAAACATGGGTTTTGTTTCTATAACTTAATAAATGAGCTTGCATAGGTAAACATCTTCACAAACAATGGATCTATACTTGGATCTAAGGAAAATGCACAAAATCACTATCTACAACACTCCAACAAACCACCAATCCAATATACTCCTTTGGGTCCGCGTGAGAGATAACTACCACTCACCAAATCACCTAAACACCTCAAAAACTAAACACTTCAGATCTGGACAGCGAAGATCAAGGCTTGATCCGGCGAAATCTCGCTTAAAACTATGAAATCTAGCTTCATTGGATGAAGATCTTCAACTTTGTCTCTTGGATCTTCAATCTCGATCTTCGATCTTGGATGGATGTTAGAATTAGATTGGAATGGAGAAAAGAAGATGAAGAAATGTTGTAGTTGAGTTCCCAAAATGGCAGCACTTCGTTGCTTCAAAAACCGGTGCCAAAAAGTGAGCCGCACCCCTCTATTTATAGGCTGGAAAAACCCTTATCTCGGCCGTCCCTAAGTCGCCGCCGACCTAACCTTGTCGACCCAACACTCTGCCGACCTAACACATAAACCACTCTAAGACTCAACAGGTACACGACCTAACGACCTAACAGAGATACCGCATGGCCGACCTAACACTAAGTCATTTTGCGACTTAACAAAGACACGAGGCCACACGACCTAGTTATAACACGGCCTAACCGACCCAACGCCTCAACATACACTGCCGACCCAACTATCTAACACACCTTGCCGACTTAGCAATATACCCGACCTACCGACCTAACCACATACAGGGGTAACCACTAGGTCGCTATATGTTAGACCAGTAACTCCCTTAGGTCGGTCAGTTCTTAACTCGGCCAAACTTTAACTCGCTCGCTTCTTAAGGTTGCCCAAACCCTTTAACTCGGTAATACGTTAGCCTTACTAACCCGGCCATCACGACCCAAGCTTTAGGTCGTCTACCCCTTATCTCGGCTAAGCCTATAAGTCGGTCACGACTCAACACTACACATGAGTTAACTCCCCATTCGACTCATGCTAGAGACAACATAAACAATACTAACGACCTGTAAATTCTACGATTTATCGACACGTAAAATACGGGTCGTTACAAACCATGACCATGGCCGAGCCATCTATGGTGGCCAAACCCTTCAAATTGCAACCTACATGCCTAAAAACAATGTTTTTGACCATTGTTGCCTCATTCCCTTCATCTCCACTTGTTGCCTTGCCTATATGATGTTAAACTTGACCTATATGATGTCATACCTGAGCCAAAGCATCATCATAGCCAAGCATAAGTGTCCCTTAGGCCAAGCATTGAAGTGGTTGAAGCAATGTCCAACCTATCTTGTTCATTTCGCTTTGTATTTCAAAATTGTTTCAATGTTATTTTATGTTGAATGTTTATATATTGTCTGGTTTGTTTTGTTTTGGGTTGATGATACAAAATCATATCTTGGCTATCTTTCAACTCAAATCAAAATTCGTGAAATTGTGCTTGTCGTGCCTTTGGAGTCGTGCTTGTATGTTGTTTTGGTCTCTAGCTTTGAAAAATGTGAGCCTTTCTCACTCTGACATATATACTTATGAAAAGTGGATTGATGACAAGTGTTTAGTAATGTAAAATGTTTATGCAAGTTAATGATTATCATATGATATGCTATGCCGTGTTATTACCATGTTAAAACTGTTAATTTTCACCTGACATCTGATACATAACTGTATATTGTGACATTGACATAGTTTATATTATTTCTGTATATGATCACACTGCAAGTTCCCTGTTAGGATAAAAATCATTATGGGCTGAAATGATAGGCCTGAGTTATTTTATTTATTTATTTAAACTTGGGATTGCGGGTTTGAAATGATAGAACTCGGATTTTTACCTTTTAAACTGCGGATTGAAATGATACATATCCGTATCACTTGACCTAGGTTAGAAAACTATATACAGACCCGTGGTTATTCTATAAAGTGCTTCGAATATTTTAAGTATTTTAAAAATATAAAATTATGAAATTTGATTTAAATAGATTTTGAAAGGTTTTAAAATAAATAAATTATGATTTTTCTATGTGTTAAAAATGTAATTTATGAATGGATTAACTGGATTTTGAAATATAACTTATGTTTGAAATTTGGAATTTTGACTAAAAATGATATTTAAGTTACATGAATAAAATGGACTTTAATTTTATTTGGAAAATGGTAAATATGATAAATTGATTTATATTTGAATTTAAGTGATTTATTAAAGAATTATTGATTTTCTATAAATTTAAGTGGTTGAATAAATGACTGTTGAAAATGAAATTTTAAATATAACTTGACTTGAAAATGTGAAATTTGAGTTTTAACTAAAGATATTAAAATTAATTAAATAAACTGGAAGTTTAGTTAAATTTGTGAAATGGTAATATAAATCTGAAATGTTAGGTTTTAATTAATGAAAGAAACGTATAGGTTTTAATTAATGAAAGAAACGTATAGGTTTTAATTTATGAAAGAAACGTATAGGTTTTAATTTATGAAAGAAATGTTAGGTTTTAATTTATGAAAGAAACGTATAGGTTTTAATTAATGAAAGAAACGTATAGGTTTTAATTTATGAAAGAAACGTATAGGTTTTAATTTATGAAAGAAACGTATAGGTTTTAATTAATGAAAGAAACGTATAGGTTTTAATTTATGAAAGAAACGTATAGGTTTTAATTTATGAAAGAAACGTATAGGTTTTAATTTATGATAGAAACATGTAAATTCCTAATTAATGAAAGAAAGGTATAAGTTTTAATTAATAAAAGAAACGTATAAGTTTTTAATTAATGAAAGAAACGTGTAAAGTCCTAATTAATGAGAGAACATGAAAGTTTTAATTAATGCAAGAACATGTAAAGTTTTAATTAAGAAAGAAACATGTAAAGTTTTAAGTAGTGTGGTATTGATTTAATTAATAAATGTTCATTATTGTAATAGGAATATAAAATTTAAAACGTACATTTGACACGTAGATTTTAATCAATGTAATGGTGTATTTTAAATTGATTAAAATGATAAATGTTACTTACTGTAATAATAAAATGTAAGTTGATAACGTACATTTGATAAGCAAATTTTAATTTATGTGAATGACATACTTTAAATGATTAAAAATAATAAAGTTTCTTTGTTGTAATAATAATGTAAGTTAATAAGGTGCTTTTAACTTAACATAAGAATTTCGGTTTAAATTGGATATTACAGTAAGAAAGTTTATTTAACTATAAGGCTATGATAAATTGACATGTTAAAATTTTAAGCTTATCAATACTTTGATTATATACAATGTAAAGTGGAAAGTAGTACATTCCAAAAATGCTATGATTCCTTAAGGTAACATTTATCATTTTAATCAATTTAAAATACACCATTACATTGATTAAAATCTACGTGTCAAATGTACGTTTTAAATTTTATATTCCTATTACAATAATGAACATTTATTAATTAAATCAATACCACACTACTTAAAACTTTACATGTTTCTTTCTTAATTAAAACTTTACATGTTCTTGCATTAATTAAAACTTTCATGTTCTCTCATTAATTAGGACTTTACACGTTTCTTTCATTAATTAAAAACTTATACGTTTCTTTTATTAATTAAAACTTATACCTTTCTTTCATTAATTAGGAATTTACATGTTCCTATCATTAATTAGAACACCATACGTTCTTTCATTAATTAAAACCTATACGTTTCTTTCATAAATTAAAACCTATACGTTTCTTTCATAAATTAAAACATATACGTTTCTTTCATAAATTAAAACCTATACGTTTCTTTCATTAATTAAAACCTATACGTTTCTTTCATAAATTAAAACCTATACGTTACTTTCATTAATTAAAACCTATACGTTTCTTTCATAAATTAAAACCTATACGTTTCTTTCATAAATTAAAACCTATACGTTTCTTTCATTAATTAAAACCTATACGTTTCTTTCATTAATTAAAATCTAACATTTCATTCATAAATTAAAACCTATACGTTACTTTCATTAATTAAAACCCATACGTTTCTTTCATTAATTAAAACCTATACGTTTCTTTCATAAATTAAAACCTATACGTTTCTTTCATTAATTAAAACCTATACGTTTCTTTCATTAATTAAAACCTAACATTTCTTTCATAAATTAAAACCTATACGTTACTTTCATTAATTAAAACCTATACGTTTCTTTCATAAATTAAAACCTATACGTTTCTTTCATTAATTAAAACCTATACGTTTCTTTCATTAATTAAAACCTAACATTTTAGATTTATATTACCATTTCACAAATTTAACTAAAGTTCCAGTTTATTTAATTAATTTTAACATCTTTAGTTAAACTCAAATTTCACATTTTCAAGTCAAGTTATATTTAAAATTTCATTTTCAACAGTCATTTATTCAACAACTTAAATTTATGGAAAATCAATAATTCTTTAATAAATCACTTAAATTCAAATATAAATCAATTTATCATATTTACCATTTTCCAAATAAAATTAAAGTCCATTTTATTCATGTAACTTAAATATCATTTTTAGTCAAAATTCCAAATTTCAAACATAAGTTATATTTCAAAATCCAGTTAATCCATTCATAAATTACATTTTTAACACATAGAAAAATAATAATTTATTTATTTTAAAACCTTTCAAAATCTATTTAAATCAAATTTCATAATTTTATATTTTTAAAATACTTAAAATATTCAAAGCACTTTATAGAATAACTACGGGTCTGTATATAGTTTTCTAACCTAGGTCAAGTGATACAGATATGTATCATTTCAATCCGCAGTTTAAAAGGTAAAAATCCGGGTTCTATCATTTCAAACCCGCAATCCCAAGTTTAAATAAATAAATAAATAAATAAATAAAATAACTCAGGCCTATCATTTCAGCCCATAATGATTTTTATCCTAACAGGGAACTTGCAGTGTGATCATATACAGAAATAATATAAACAATGTCAATATCACAATATACAGTCATGTATCAGATGTCAGGTGAAAATTAACAGTTTTAACATGGTAATAACATGGTAATAACATGGCATAGCATATCATATGATAATCATTAACTTGCATAAACATTTTATAAGACATTCGATATATAAAAGAATAATTTGTAAAATTTGATAAGGTTATTTACGATGTGTTTGTTTGAAAAATAATAATGATAATATTTTGATTATTACCATTTATTGGCTAATTTCTTGTGCTCGGCAAGTTTATGAGCAACGAATATTATTGTTGATTTTCAAATTGTGTTTGACAAGTCATAAGTAATTTGCCTTTTCAACATGGGATAGGTAGATATTAATTTATTGGAAACACTGAATCAAATGCTTTGTGAATTTAGTTTCACAGTTTGACTATACGGTGTTCGACGATAATGTTAGGTTAAAATTTGGTTTAATTTGATAAAAGTTGTTTATTTTAATGTGAACAAAGGTTTACACTTGTGAAATGATTTTATCCAAGAAAGTGACTTATATAATATGGTTTATAACTAAAAAGAAATCCAGACTGAGATTTTGAGAACTTAAATTCCGAGGTTTTTAAAATTAGTTTTCTGATATTTGTAAAATAATATCAGTATTATTTGGAAGTATTTTCAAATAGAAATGTTTTCAAAACAAAAGAAATAGAAGTGCTGAACTCTTCTTGCTGCTGAAAAATAGTTTCGGTGATGACTGCAGTATTATAGCGTTTATTTTCGAGTTTTGACTAGAGGAGGTCACTACAGTAGTGTTGCTATGCAATTATTTTGGTTAAATGGATTTTTATTTAAATCCCTAAAGTATGATTTGGTATACATAAGATATATGTATATATTTATTTCAAATGATTTGAAATAAAACCGGTGTTTAGTTCTCGATTTTTTGGTTAAGTGATATTATAGATGCATATATCATATGCATTAGGATAGTTTGATTGTGCACCCGCTTGAGATATTGATTGGTAATTTTTGATTATTGAAATGAAAGGGAATTTTCGACAATTTTGAATAATCGAAAACTTTGAAATTGAGATAAGAATCGAAATCAATTGTTTTAATGAACTTCGTTAATGTTTTATACGTTTCATTTATTTGCAAAGTGATTTTTGAAAAGTATTTGATTTTAAAGAAAATTTGATTTACATAAAGTCTCTATCTTATATATTAAACCGTGGATTTTGAAAATAATGAATTTTGAAAGGTATTCAAATTTAAGAACGAAGGAAAAATGATTTTGAGATTTTATATAAACATGAAACCAAAACGATATTTTGAAACTTATTGATTTTTGAAGGCCTTGATGTTGTAAGACATTCGATTTGGAAAAAAAAATTATACTTTTAAAGTGGACTTTATATAAGTATGAAGTTATTTCGAACACTGTTGATTTTGAAAGGTATTCGATTTGGAAAGTAATGATCTTATATAAATGGAGTTTATATAAACATGATATATAAGGAGTTTATGATATAGAAGGGTATTATGTATATTATGATATATTTTGAAACCGAAGATATGGATAAGCATCCTCTACGGAAATCGAAAATTGGAGATCCACTAGGTGGAACCACTTGGAAATTCACTATGTGGATTCAATTGAATTTGATGCAAGTTGTCTGGACATAAACTCATGAGTTCTTTTGATTTTTGTTTTTCCTCATAGCGTAAATCGTGTGGCAGAGATCGCCTACAATTACAATGGATTCGCTAGGATAATGATGTAACATCGTGTAACTTCAATCTATAAGGGGTTTTTTGTGGCGTAAATCAAGGGGCAGAGATTGCCTACAGTTACTATGGATTCGCTGGGATAGTGATGTTACCATTGTGTTAATTGTGATCCACAGTGTTCTATGGCGTAAATCGTGGGGCAAAGATTGCCTACAGTTACTAGGGATTCTTTGGGATGGAGCTGCAACCATTGCATAACTGCGATCCACGATTGAAAAGTGAAATTGGAGTGGTACTTTCCATATTTGTTTTGAAAGGTTTTCAAATATTTTCATTAGATGTTGAAACAGGTCTACTAAGTACTTAGAGATTCTAGTCTTGTGCCTGATCAATGTATGGCTAGAGTATTTGTAACGACCCATTTTTTCCGAACAATTCAAGCTGACAATAAAATACACATGTCTAAACCAAATCAAATGAAAAGATAAATAGTTAAGGGAAAGAAAGAAGAAAGAAGAAGAGAAGAGAAGAGAAGAAGAGAAATGAAATGAAAAACAACATAAAACCTCGCAATCGCAACTGAAGAACATATAATATAATATCAATGATTTTTACAAAAAGAGGAACGGTTACCTATCCATCGGAGTGCAACAACAATCACAATCGTCAGCCTGGACAGTTATAACATTATGTCCTCACAATTGTCGATGATTTCAACAGCAAAGCATCGAAAAATAAACATATACGAGAATACAACTTGAAGACCTCCAACTAGCCTCCTAAACTCCAATGCGTCCAAAGCAATCTGTAAATATACTCGGTCTGACCCAAGCATTATAATGAAATAACACCCAAGTCAGTTTGGAAAACCAGCATGAGAAAACACACCCAATTGGACTTTTAATTTTATAGAAACCTTTCGAAAATCAAAAGTAGCTCGTACGACCATGCTGCACATAAACAGGGACGAGTTTTTATCTTACGATAACTAAAACATTTCATATGAAATCTTCTCAATAGTGTCTAATATACAAGTACTTATTAATCATAGTTGAAATTGTCACATTAATTAAATTCCAACACACTAGGTTCTACAACCAAAACCGAGGGCTCGTATCAGAGAATGGATTCCAACTATGAAAGGGTAATAGTCTACCCACCGAATCCGTACACCTCTAGATAAAATGTACGAGAGGCTACAAGACATTGCACCTCTGCTACTCAGGACTAGCATTACCCCTTTCTCGAGTAGCACCTTATACGATCACCCCATGGTTGCAATCAACAACCACACAATGTGATCCCAAAGCATACATGAATTTCGCTCTAGACTTGGGATGATCATACCCTACTTGGTGCGACACACTTTTCCCTACCGCATGTCCCTACTTTATTCATTTATCGGGTGTGAGGCTCGAAGAGGCCATGCTCTTACCATTTATATAGCACTTCCCACTTGGAATGCTAACACTTCCCTCCAAATAACAATGCAATATCAGCATTCATCCGTACAAGTTCGTTCTAAGACTGAAGGAAACACTTGAGAACTCCGTCTCCAATTCAATCATCATCAAGATGTCTTCACTTCAAATGCTTGAGTTGTATCGAAGTGGTTTTCGGATAATATATTCGATCCCAGTCTCTTCGAACAACATTTAACAGTTTTAGGTAAACTCAATCATGGTTCTTTAGGAAATAAATAACAAAGATAAAATCGGAGATTACCTCCTAACCGTTAGTGTATGAATTACCTTATCATTGTCCTTGAAGAACGAAACAAGATTTACACGCCAGTACAACATCATCGGAGATGACTGTGCCATATTACTCACGTGTTTCTCCTAGATATTTCCAAAGTTACATTTGGGTCCAACTTCGATAGTAGGTTATTTAACGATCGAATAACAAACATTTTATTAGGGATTTAATTCCATAGGAAAAACCAACATTTGGTTAAGCACCAAGCAACACTGAGCCTCCTTAATTAATCTTTTCATTAATTAAAACCATCTTGTAAATGCTTGTATCAAAATACTTTTATAAAGACATATTCACAAACCCCTATATTTTCAATGCTTAGAAAATATCCATATACTTATCTCATCGGTTCAAGTATATTTAACAAACTCTAAGGAAGATCTCCCTTTTACTAAATTTGAAAATCATTTATAAACTCCATTATAAATTTCTATAATCATTTATAAACTATTTCTCAAGTCATTTCTAAACCCTTATAGAACCATGCAATTATTTATAAATTCCTTTTTATAAATCTATAACCCATTTCCAAAATTCGTTATAAATATACATTTATTTATAACCCTCTTTATCTTGTAAATAATCTCTTTTTAGATTTTCAAACCATTTTATAAGCTCTTCTTATAAAAATCCAAGTCCATTTGCAAAACTCTATTTATGAATCTCGAAACCATCATAAATAAATAATTATAATTAACTTTTAACCTCTTAAAAATAAGTGGAAATTTGCCATAAGGGCCTCTTTAGCAAGCGCAATTAGTTTCTAGGACACACAACTGAAATAATTATTTTTAAGGACAAAATGCAAAATAATTAGTTTCTAAGGCCTAAAAACCTATGAAATTATGTCCTTGAAAATAATTGGACTGCTGACTTTGTCCTTGAAAGTAATTATTATGCTGACTTTGGCCTTGAAATTAATTTTTGTGAATGTGTGTCCTAGAAACTAATTGGACTGCAAAGTTTGTCCTTCTGGTAAAATGCCCCTAAAAATAATAACTATTAATTCAAAACATTATGAATAAAATAATCATTAATCTTTACCACATAAATAATAATAATAAAATACCAAAATATTAATAATCATTCTTATTAATTTCAAACCATATTAATATTATAAATAATTAACTTTTCAAAATTATTTAAATATTTATAAACAACTTTAAGCAATATTAACATCAATAACCAACTTTAAAACATAATATATTTCCTTGATAAATATCCATACTTAAATCTTCAACCCAGTCATTTTCATATTTATAAAACTTTATTTAAAAATCTCTTTCCATTTTATGAAAACTTCCTTTCATAAAACCCATTTATTTATGAATTCCATTTATAACTTTATTTTCTTTATGAACCTCATAAATCTCATTTAAAGCACCAATCACCCTCCGTTTTAACATTACTTCCTTATAGATAAATTCCTTGTATAAATTCCTTTCTATCTACAAAAATATCGCCTCGCCTTCAATTGCCAAAATAGAGTCAAATATTTCTAAAATATCAGTCTGTATCTTATAATAAATCCGCCGTTTGATTTATTCTTCAATTTACTAAACAATAATAGTTTCCTTTAATTTATAAAACCCATTTATAAATCTATTCTTTTTATTATCAAAACACGATTTTACAAATCTTCACTTCATTTGTAAAATATTGCTTTTATAAATTATCACACTTACGAAATCTCATATTTGTAATTAATCTTTCATATGTGTGTGTGTATATATATATTACTTTGTATAAATTGATTAATAAATATTATTATCAAAATATTTATATTTTCCTTTAAAACATGTCCCTTTATTATAAAAGACGGACTTATTTCAATATTTTAAAAATCTTTATTTTACAGTTCGGAAACCTCTATTTAATAGTATTTTATGAAACTATTAACAATGATATCCAAAAATCATTCCATTGGTTTTAAGATCAATTACTCCTTCAAATAATTCAAGACTAATTATTTAAGCTTATAAATTTTCAAAATCGCTTTGAAATCCCTTTTTAAATCAAATCACTATTTATAGTATTTCAAAATACCAAAAATGAGGCTTGGTTCTACTAAATCACTAATTAAGCAAATCATATCAATGTCATTAATATGACATTCAAGAAGTCATATATCACCATAAATAAGGAAATAAAATCAACAGTGTGAGGAATCCCACTGGATCCCTCCAACCTGACCCCCTGCATCACATACAATATATAATCATAAAAATATAAATCAATTGCTTCGAGGCAGGATTCGTATACAACAGTCGTCTGCTCTTACAAGAGAACGTAATAGGGTCTCATCCGCTCCAATAGGCGGGAATATATCCAATCCAACTAAAATAAACAGTAAATTATCCAAACATCCAATAGATAATTTTTATCGACTAAAAATATTTCTGGTTAACCAAAAAGATGAAATTAACTCACATTGATGCTAGAAATCGCATAAGTGCTCTGGTTTGAATTAAAATCGAACGGTTGTTCAATTTAACTCAAAATCCCTACTAGCTTTGAACTCGTCCAATCTAATACCATAGCGTAGTGCTCGCTGTTACGAATGCATCTCGTCACGCTCGAAACGGACCTTGTACGAGAAAGTTATGAATCTACAAACATTCGATATAATTAATATTTAATTACTATAGTTCATTAACTTTAAACTTATAACCTTCTTCCAACTCTCATCTCCAGGCAAAAGCTCGTACGCACGTTTATTTTTTAATATAAATCTCAATCGAATCGCTCGCGCCATCCCCTAGCCGTTGACCACCCATGCCTGCGCACCACTGCCATGCTCCACCACTGCGTCACCGCTTGCGTATTGCACGCACATGTGCCTCACCGACCCAAAATCCTGTAAATGAACGGAGCATGATTTCCATCACCTTAGTCGTCGATTCAACGATCCAACTATAGATTAGCTTCATATGGTCGCTCTTTACGTTTCCCTAATTGAAGTCATTGGCTAATTTTGCCTTTAGAGGCTCCGATCGATATTAGCTATTTGATTGTTTAATTTAATGACGACTGAGTATAGAATCTTGGGCTAGAGTTTTCAAATGAAAGAAAGTTGAGGAATATTTGAAGAAAATAAACTCGGCACTATTCATCCGTGAAAATTTCGAACTCCAAACGAAGCGTGTCGCTTGGTGTTCTATATGTTATATCCATATTCCGAACACAATGAAATATATATTGTGAGTCAATTCCATCATATACAGAAGATAGCCTTCAAAACCAAATTATTTTAAATTAAATTCCTTTAATTAATTCCTATGCATTCCAATCTCGATAGTCAAACGATACTTCTAATCGCCACTAAATTCGATGGCATATAATATTTCATTATTACGGATCCGATGAAACTGGTTTCGTCAAAAT
Organism: Allium cepa; assembly: GCA_030765085.1. Classification (NCBI taxonomy): domain Eukaryota; kingdom Viridiplantae; phylum Streptophyta; class Magnoliopsida; order Asparagales; family Amaryllidaceae; genus Allium; species Allium cepa. Next base: position 209,141,425 of record CM060928.1, read on the forward strand.
CAAAGACAGTGCCTCAAAAGACTATTTTTACACGCTATATAAACGAGTAATTTCCAATTTCTATTTATTCACTTTTAATTCAAATTTAAAAGCTCACTATCTTCCTTCTTATTTAAATAATTTAAATCAACTTTCGAAATTTTTTTCACTCATATTAAATCCAAGATTAAATTATATAAACAATTGCAAATATTAAATTTAATAATATAATTGTCAAATAAATCGCTATATTTGAAACTCAAGTTATTTAACTTATAAAATAACTTTTCTATATTTAAAATCAATTAAATATTCTAAATTCAATTGACTGAAATATGGGTCGTTACACTCTCCCCCTAAAAAGAATTTATGCCATGAAATTACCAAGTAAGAAAGATGTCACAAGCCCATTAACTTTTCAAAACAATTAGTTAAAATAGATTACCAAATTTTTAAATCTTTCAACTCAATTCATAGTTACTAACTAACACCATTCCAAGACTCAAATAATATCATTTCGAGTTATAAAACTTAAAATCCAAATTTTAGTTATCAAATATTTTTCTCAAAATTCTCAAAAAAATTCTAGCGCTTTAAATTTACGAATTTTTTTTGCATGCGTCTCCTTTGCTCGACTCGATTGTAAAAATCTACAATATATATATGTATATATATAATCACAAGTATACGTCTCATCTTCGAGGATGAGGCATCCCGTAGAAAAAAATATAAAAGTACGATATGTAATCCAAGATGTGTGTCTTATTATTATATTAGCAAGCATATACAGTCAGTATAGCGCGAAAGCGAGCTCCAAATGCAAAGCATACGCCATCTACACCTACTAATCACTTAACAACAATGAGAATATGTACTTAGAAAATAATATCACTATATCACTATATAACATAGAGTATACCATAACTATATGCAATTTTAGTAAATGTAACAACATAACTTATTAAACAAATGACATCCATCTAATTTATTTGTCATCATATAATTTTGCATTCCCAAATGTCAACATTATATGCTTCCATTTCATCTTAGCTTGCTATTGATTCATTTCAATTTATTCCCATTCAATTAATTTACATTCAATTATTAACATTTACTTTAATTACATTCAATCTCCAGTTAATAAAAATTCACTTACATTCACTTATTTATATTTCTTATTTATCTCCAATTTATTCATATCCAATTCGTTCATGCCAATTAATGTACATTCCATATAAATATGCATTCCATTAGTCTATATTAAATCAATTTTCATTTGATCCATTTGCATTCAATTGATTTACATCAAATTCAATTATTCTCATTGATTTTTCTTACACCCATTTATTCACAGTCATTTAATCTGCATTCAATTTAAACCAAATTCCATTATTCATATCAACTTCATTTACATTACATTCATTGACATTCACTTATCAATATTCACTTTAAATTCAATTTATGTTTAACAATATTTCATTCCATGTTCAATTCATTTATGGATCATTCGATAAAATCATTTCATTTTAACTTTTTCTAAATTGAAATTTATTTTATCCCTTTATTTAACATAGTATATTTTTCAATATTAATATTATTTATGAACCATTCCACCAAAATTTTACTTAAGTTCTCTATAAACATTTTATACCACATTCTAATGTTTATTTTCACTTTATAGTTCAAATTCATATTTATTTGTAGAAACAATATTTCAAAGCATATTCAATTCACTAATTCATTTCATTAGCTCAATTCAAGTCATTTTACAATTTAAGTTGAATTTCACTTTATCACTCAAGTTCATTTCCATTTCACTAATTTATTAGTTCATTTCAATAATTCTTTACAAATCAAATTCAATTTCATTTTCATTAACTCCTTACTTAATTTATTTAACTTAACCTAAGTTAAAAATTTAATTTCATAACTCGATTCCAAATTCTTTTTTCTATCTATTCTATTTCCAAATTATAACTTCAAAAACTTATTATCTTATGTTTCTCAAAACATTTAGGTAGAAATATTCAAGATTTTAACACTCGGTTTAATTTTAAATCATTTTGAAATCATTCACACACAGCTACTTTGTATATCAAATTACACCTCTGAAATCTAAAATATTTGTCTTATCAAAACAAAACTTCAATGTTAGCAATTCATCAATTAGAAACTCAAAAATGAATGTCGATGATGCTGCTGTCATCACCAGAGTTATTTTTCAGTAATTGAAGTGAGTTCAATGCTTTCTATCTCTCTAAATTCCATTTAAAATATTTCAAACCCAAATATTTTGAAAATAATACTTCTTAAGCTTTTTAAAAACCAATTCTCAAAATCAATGGGTTTTAAATTCTCAGACTTCTTGTTTAAACCTGTTTTCATTAACAAATCATATTTGCAAATATACTCAAGCAATTCCCTTTCCTTTCCATTTATAAATCACGTTTAAATCATATTTATAATATATCACTTCTTATGTAATACTATTTCACAACTGTTCATTATTTAAGTATAATCAATATTCTATAATTTATACTTATAAATTTGCTTTTATATATAACTTAATTTATAGATGTCTATCTTTGTGTAGATTATAACAATGACAACTTTTATTAAAAAAAATAACAAATGATAGTAATAAAATATTATCATTCTCTAAGAACCAAACACACCATATATAACTATAATAATTTCTGAATATTATCCCTTTATATATAAAATATAATTTAGGTAAAATTATTTCATTTACCTAGTTTTCAAAACAATACCGTGTCGGTTTGCCTTGTTTAAGCGTTTAGAAACCCTTATTGATATCGTAGCATCCCATATACCGACCAGAATTCATAAGTCACTCAATTGATAAATTAACATAATATAAAATATTTTTAATCGCTAACAAATACGTGCTCATATATATACACTCAAACTCGTCCTAGCATCTCGCTTACCCAATCTCAAATAAGTAAATTCCCACTAAAGCCTAGGTGTTCGCTCAACCTAAACTCCGATACCACGTTGTAATAACATGCTTTTTCATACAATTCAAGCTAATAATAAATAAAACATGTCCAACCTAAATCAAATGAAAAGATGGATAGTTAAGTAAAAGAAAGAATAAGAGAAGGGAAGAAGAAGATAAATGAAACTAAAAACAACCCAGAATCTCACAACCGTAGTGGAACAACATATAATATAATATTAATGATCTTTACAAAAAGAGAAACTGTTTTCTACGTACATCCATCAGAGTACAATAACAATCAAAATCATCATCCTGGACAGTTATGACATTATGTCCTCATAATTGTTGATAATTTCAATAACAAAGCAGCGGAAAATAAACATATACGGGAATACGACTTGAAGGCCTCCAACTGGCCTCCTGAGCTCTAATGCATCCAAAGCAATGTGTAAATTTGTTTGGCCTGACCCGAGCATTATAATGAAATAACACCCAAGTCAGTCTAGAAAGCTAGCATGAGAAAACACACCCAATTAGACTTTTAAAGTTATAGAAACCTTTCGAAAATCAATAGTATCTCGTAAGGCCGTGCCGCACATAAACACAGACGTGTTTTTACCTTATGATAAACAAAACATTTCATATGAATCCTCTAATATTATAATAGTATCTAATATACAATTACTTATTAATCACGGCCGAAATTGTCACATTAATTAAATTCCAGCATACTAGGTTCTACAACGAAAACCGAAGGCTCGTATTAGAGAATGGATTCCAACTATGAAAGAGTATTGGTCTACCCACCAAATCCATACGTCTCTAGATAAAATGTACGGAAGGATACAACACGTTACGGCTCTGCTACTCGGAACTGGCACTACCTCCTTCTCGAATAGCACCAAATATGATAACCACATGGTTGCAATCAACAACCGCACAATGGGATCCTGAAGCATACATGAATATCACTCTAGACTTGGGATGATCATACCATACTTGGGTGCGACCCACTTAGCCTTGTCGCATGTTCCTGCCTTATTCATTTCCCGGGTGTGAGGCTCGAAGAAGCCTGTGACGCCCCACCTCTATACCCACTCTAGCCAAGGACACTACGGTGCAATGCCGTCAACTAGCGCGGAAAATAAGGCTGTTGAGGAGCGACCATCCGTGTAATTGCTTTGTGCGAGCACTGATATGTCAGATAGTACAACATGCATCTGTTTAAGGAGGGAAATCTGACATACCGGTACAAACTCAAAGCTACTGCACAATGGCTATATATATTCTTCGAAAACAAATATAGAAGTAAACATAACACAAATCAGTCACAGACATCCATATCACAAAGGCGGAAGTAGATATGAATATATAACACATGGAAGTGTACATCAGAGTAGTGGTCAAACAAGATCCACAATATCACAAAAGAATAGCTACAAGTGCTAGGCAAAAGAATATGGATAAATCTATTGGTCTATATCTCAAATGCATACAACAAAAACCACTAATCTAAGTAGTTAGCCAAAAGTCAGGGTGATAATCCCAGAGGTGAAGTCAAGCAGAAGCACCTGTAACATCTCGGTCTGACCTAAGTATTATTTAATAAGAAAATAATAAACGGATCAGTCTAGCTATAAATATCAGATAAAATGATATAGAATAAGAGATATGACATAGATATATGGTAACCATAAAGCCATACTGTAATAAGTATGTAATTGAAAATCAATAAGAGATTAATCAATATCACGAGAATCTTCTCAAAGATCAAAAGGAATGTCATACTCCTTATTTACCAAATCACCAGACTATAAATATTGACAATAATATCAATGTCAATCACAAAAGTAAATGACATACAAATTCACCAATGCACAAATATTGATAAAACTTATCAATGTAAATCACGAAAATTGGTGAAAACACAAATTCCAGAAATCATCAATGGAAATCCAAAAGTCACAAAAAGGGGGAGGCCTATCACAAAACGGGAGCATGACAACTCACCAACACATGTATCACAAATTGGAACACTATTCCATGGTAGCTAACCATTAATTTTGAGTCGAAACTCCACAAAACGGCCCGAAGACCATGGGTCGCTACCCCACCAAATTGAGCCGAAGCTCCACAGAAACGGGGTTTAGTCCCCCTCGTAGACAAAGAGACATCGCACATTTGCTAGTCTAAATCACAAAAATGATCATCAACGATCATCAAGAAGTGTCAATTACAATAAGCTAGTAAATATATGAGCTTAGCTTCATGTCCCATAACCATTAGCTTAACTTAAATATTTACAAACAAATTGTAGATCTCCACTCGAACATTGTCACAAGAGATTCAATTGAACAAGTCCAAGAATTAACCAACGAGGTAAACGCAAGCGTTTCATACCACTTGTTTTATGAAGTCGTTTAATTAGATTTCTCATACGAGTGAGGTAAAGTGACAAATCACAAAAATGATTGTAGAAACAATAAATCACAAAAATTCACATTGATGATGTAAATACAAATCCAAAGAATTCGATTCCAAATTCATCAAAATGGAAATAGCCTAGCGACTCAACACGGTGCGACCTAGCAGTGGAACGACCTAAGGAGGTAGCATCTCAAAAGAGGTCGAGCGACCTAACATGTTGCGACCTAACGTTGGTGCGAGGCATAACAGGTGCGACCTAATGAATGGCGTGACCTAACTACATGGCGCGACCTAAGAGGAAATGAAGGTCGAGCGACCTAAGGTGCATGCGACCTAAGGGGTAGGTGCGACTTAATCAGTACAAACAACCTAAGGAAAGGCGAGCGACTTAAGAAACTCACGGCATAAGGAGGTGAGCGGCCTAAGGATGGTGCGACCTAAACGCACGCGCGACTTAATGGGTCGAGCGACCTAATTACGCAAGCTACAAAGCCGAGCGACCTAACTGGAGTGGCCAAAGCCAAGCGACCAAAGGGGAAGCGGCTTAACAGGGTTGCGAGCTAAAGTAGGCCGAGCGACCTAACGACCTAACTAGGTGCGACTTAAAGGGACCAACGGCGTTACCCAAGAGACGCGACCTAACCGGAGCGACCTAGCTGTAGAAAGCCGAGCGACCTAGTAAATGGTACGACCTAACATGGGAATGACCTAGCTTGTCGCGACCTAAGCTCGAGCGACCTAACTGCAGACCGAGAATTTGATGTGTGCAGGCTGAGCGACCTAAGGGTTTGAAGTGCAAAAACTCTCCCAATTTGCAACCGATTGAGCATGGACGCTAGGGGATTATGCCCATAGGCTACCTGGTCGTATTGGCTCCTCGATGCATCACCAAAAACGTGTTCAAACATCAAAGTTAGGATTTTTAAAGATTTGAACCCAAAACACTAAAAATTGGGATTTTCCCCCATTCAATCCAAACCCAAAAGCAATTGCACATGAATAAGTGTTAGGAATTCATACCTAACAATCAAAGATAGTTATAGACAAAGAAGTGAGATAAAAATCTCACCTTTACACAAAATATATGAAGAAGAAGCTTGAAATCAATGGAAGAATCAATGGCTTCTCTTTGAACTTGGAGTTAGATGTTGGATTTACAAATGAACTTGAGTTTGGAGTTTTAATTTCCCATTCCTTCCTCCATTTTTGATGAAGCTTGAGTGTTAGGAAATGAAAGTAAAGTTATGAAGAGAAGGGGGTTGAGTTAGAATTAATAGTTTAGACAAATGGGCTAAACCAAACCCAAAACGCAAAGTGAAAAATTTGCAAAATTCCACTAACTCCAAACATATCAAAGTTTATACTCAAAAAGATCGCAACCGGTGTTTTGAACTCAATGGAAGTGGTTCCGAGTCCAAATTGACCGTATGCAAAAATTAACTTTTCGGACTAAAATCCGACTAACGATAAAATATTAAAATAAAATATTTAACTATTTAATCGTAAAATATGCGGGTTGTTACAGACTCCCCTCCTTGAAGAAATTGCGTCCTCGCAATATTTAAGAAGAAAATATAAGGTAACAACCATGAAAGCATATCAACACAAAAGAAATTTTGAAATATGAAATCCACCTCATGGAGCACAAGAAAGTAAGTTCGGATGTGTTCGCTCGATGAACTCTCTAGATTCCCAAGAACAATCCTTAGGATTTGAGGGCCATTGGACTTTAACAAGCGGAACATCTTTATTTTGAAGGCGCTTGACCTCCGAAGCAATAATACGAATAGGATGTTGCTCATAAGTTAAATTAGGTGAAACTTCAATTTCTTCCACAACACCGGGCTCAAGAATAGAATCAGAATCTCGAAGGCACTTCCGTAATTGAGAAACGTGAAACACGTCATGAATAGCAGAAAAATGAGCCGGTAATATAAGGCGATAAGCCACGGAACCAATACGTTCGGTAATAGGAAATGGCCCAATATATCGAGGTGCTAACTTTCCCGATCGACTGAAATGTACAACACCCTTCATAGGTGAAACACGGATAAACACAAGATCTCGCATAGAAAATTCTAATTTCCTTCTCCGGTTATCGGCATAGGATCTTTGCCTGCTCTGGGATTCTTTCATCCTATGACGAATAAGGTCAATCTTCTCTGTGGAATCACGAAGAAAATCTGGACCTAAAACCAGCTTCTCACCGGCCTCAAGCCAACAAGAAGGAGATCGGCATGGCCTTCCATAGACTGCCTCGAATGGTGCCATACCAATACTAGATTGGAAGCTATTATTATAGAAAAACTCAACAAGAGAAATATGGTCTTTCCAACTTCCACCAAAATCAAGAACACATGCATGAAGAAGAACTTCAAGAGTTTGATTCACATGCTCAGTTTGTCCATCGGACTGAGGATGATAAGCGGTGCTAAAATTAAGCTTCGTTCCCAAAGCTTTTTAAAGACTCTTCCAAAATCCACTAGTAAATAATGGATCACGTTCACTAATAATAGAAGAAGGAACTCCATGCAATTTTACAATTTCTTTAATAAAGAGTTTGGCCAAGAGAGGAACGGTTCGGTTGGATCGAACGGGAATAAAATGGGCAGATTTAGTAAGTCCATCGACTATCACCCATAAGCTATCATGACCCGAACGTGAACGGGGAAGGCCGTCTATAAAATCCATGGAGATTTGGTCCCACTTTCAAATTGAAATTTCTAAAAATTGCAATAACTCACCAGGCCTTTGATGTTCGGCCCTAATGAGTTGGCAAGTCATGCAACACTTAACAAAGTTAGCAACATCAAATTTCATTCCCTTCCAATAATAAAGTCGCTTCATATCTGCGTACATTTTACTACTACCGGGATGAATGGTAAATTTAGAACGATGAGAATCTTCTAAAATGTCTTTACGAAGATTACTAATATTTGGCACGATGAGTCTACCAAATTTTCGAATACCGCCACGAGAATCAATATCAAAGTCTTTTAAACCTTCAATATCAATTTTATCCTTCAGATTTTGGCCAAAAAGAGCCAATTCGAGATCTAGCTTTTAAGCTTCAAGAATGCGGTCTAAAAGAGAAGGATGAGCCTCAAGGCTACATAAAACAAAAGATGAACATAAATCGGAAACATTATCTCGAATCTCACAAGTGGACAGAATTCCGAGATCATTCCATTCGGATATCATCATAGAAACAACCGCTTGTTGCTTACGACTAAGTGCATCTGCAACACGATTTCCCTTTCCGGGAGTATAAAGAATATCAAGATCATAAGCTGCAAGAAATTCGAGCCAACATTGTTGACGCAAATTAAGTTGATTTTGAGAAAATAGATACTTCAAGGATTTATGATCGGTGTAAAGAATAAATTTTTCTCCCAAAAGATAATGACGCCAAATACGAAGGGCGAAAACAATACCTGCGAGTTCTAAATCATGAGTGGCATATCTAGTCTCGGCTGGCTTCAATTGCCTAGAAGCAAAAGCAATAACATGTTCCCTTTGCATAAGAATGGCACCCAAACCAACGCGACTAGCATCGGTATAAACAATAAAATCTTGGTTTCCCTCAGGAATCACAAGAATAGGAGCATTGGAAATGAGCTCTTTTAATTTCTGAAAAGAAGCTTCACATTTGTCCGACCAAATGTATTTAACTCCCTTCTTTGTCAAACTAGTGAGAGGCACAGAAATGTTGGAAAAGTCCTTTATGAAACGGCGGTAATAACCGGCCAATCCAAGGAAACTACGAATTTCCGTCACACTCTCCGGTCTCTTTCAGTTTTGAATCGCTTCAATCTTTGAAGGATCCACGGAAATTCCGGATTCGGAAATAATGTGACCGAGAAACTTCACACGAGATTGCCAAAAGTGGCATTTAGAAAATTTTGATTTTAATTGATTGCTCCTAAGAGTTTCCAACACAATCCGAAGATGTTTTTCATGCTCCTCCTCGGTTTTAGAATACACAAGACTATCATCAATAAAGATGAGAACAAACTGATCGAGGAAGTCTTTGAAAACTCTATTCATACGGTCAACGAAATAAGCCGGAGCATTCGTTAAACCAAATGGCATAACAAGCCATTCATACGATCCATAGCGAGTACGGAAAGATGTCAAAGGAATACTATCCTCTGCAATATGAAGCTGATGAAAACCGGTAGCTAAGTCTAATTGTGAAAAGACTCTAGCACCACTAAGTTGATCGAATAGATCATCAATCCGAGGTAAAGGATACTTATTTTTGATAGTAATATCATTAAGCTTGCGATAGTCAACGCAAAGCCTAAGTGTACCATCGGATTTCTTCACAAAAATAGCCGAAGCTCCCCAAGGCGAGGAACTAGAGCGAATAAATCGCTTCGTCTCCAATTCGGATAATTGTTTACGCATCTCCTCATTTTCTTTATTGGACATACGATAAGGAGGACGAGAAATAGGTTGAGCTCCAGGGATGAGATTAATTCTGAACTCAATTGCCCGCTTAGGTGGTAATCCTAAAACGGGCTCAAATATGTCGAAAAATTCACGAACAACGTGAATAAGAGAAATAATATCTTCCTCATCATCATTATCGTCATCATGAGGATTTAAAGAATATAAAGATGCAACTAAGATGGAATCCAAATCTTTAATGTCAGTAGAAATCTGCTTAACAAATTGAGGATGTCGAAGATAAATAGTCCGCTCAGGACATAGGATTTGAGATTTATAGCGGTTAAGCCAATCCATTCCCAAAATCATTCCAAAGCCTAAGTAGCGCATAACATGCAAATCGGCTCGGAAAGAAAAATCACACAAAATAATCTCGACATCCTAACACAATAAACTGATTGTTGCGGATCCACCAACCGGATTCGCAATTCTAAAAGAAGTCATTAAACACAAAACATCCAAAGAAAAAGTATCAACAAGTTCTTTTGAAATAAAAGAATGGGACACACCCATATCAAAAAGAACTCGAATAGGATGATCACGAAATAAAATAATGCCATCAAGGATAGAATGAGAAATGCCTTTTCCACGAGATGTGTTGCCAAGGGCTTGAGCAACATTAAGCTTTCCCTCCTTCCTATTTTAAAGTTTGGGACAAGAAGATAAATAATGATCCGGGCTTTTGCAATAGCGACAAGTACGAGGCTTTGAACACTTGTTCGCATAATGGTCCTTAGAACCACAGTTGTAGCATTGCCCACCGCTTGGGGTAGAAGTCTTAGTTGTCGGAGAGGCTTACTTCCCTTTCTTATTGTTGGGATAAGGACCTTTGAACTTAATAGGCCTTTTCTTGTTGTTGAAGTTCGGTTTGGCACTCATAACTTCCACATCACTCTCCCTATCTGCCTCTTCAAGACGAAGAGCGATATCAACGAGTTGATCAAAAGGAACTTCTAATTTTAGAAGTAATGGCTTCTTGAGATTTTTGTTCGAGCCATAGACGAATCGTTGGTTTTTCTTCAATGGGGTGTTTATATATTCGACCCCGTATTTAGAAAGTGACTCGAAGGATGCGACACAATCCGTCACAGAGGATTCACCTTGAACAAGGTCAATGAAACGGCGAGCCAAAGTCACCTTCTCAGCTTCTGGCACAAATTTTAATTCGAAGCATTCCCGGAATTTCTCCCAAGTAAGATCCGCTTCATTTATTTCAGAAATCAAAAGCTCATACCAATCTAATGCTCTCTCTTGGAGCATACTTGAGGCCACCTGGACACGGTGAAGATCAACAAGATTCATGCAAGAAAAGATTCGATCTCACGATCTCAGCCAAGCTTGGACTTCAATAATGGTTTCAGAACCTTTGAATAGCTTTCCACCCAAATTGGTATAATCGCTGCACAAACGTGCAAATCCAGACCTAGGGTGAGTAGACTCCGGATAAGATCCGGCTGCTTGAGCATTCCTCACTAGATCAAGAAGCTGCTGGGCAGACATAAATACTCCATCTTGGGGAGTAGCACGAGATTGACCGATGCTGGGACGGCCAGGTCTAACCATTTCTCTTCCTTTAGAAAGAAAGAAAGAAGAAGGATAAGGTTATTCACCAAATGAATATGAAGAAATCTTGATAGATAAACAAGGAATCATAAGAAAATAGGATGAATCGGTACGAAGACTCGAATTAAATCCTAAAGCACGATTCCTAAGATGGACTTAGGATGATGATCCTTGCTAGATTATTCTACATTGTTCCGAAGATTCGCTTTGATACCAAGCTGTGACGCCCCACCTCTATACCCACTCTAGTCAAGGATACTACGGTGTAATGCCGTCAACTAGCGCGGAGAATAAGGCTGTTGAGGAGCGACCATCCGTATAATTGCTTTGTGCGAGCACCGATATGTCAGATAGTACAACATGCATCTGTTTAAGGAGGGAAATCTGACATACCAGTACAAACTCAAAGCTACTGCACCGTGTCTATATATATTCTTCAAAAACAAATATAGAAGTAAACATAACACAAATCAGTCACAGACATCCATATCACAAAGGCGGAAGTAGATATGAATATATAACACATGGAAGTGTACATCAGAGTAGAGGTCAAACAAGATCCACAATATCACAAAAGAATAGCTACAAGTACCAGACAAAAGAATATGGATACATCTATGAGCCTATATCTTAAATGTATACAACAAAAACCACTAATCTAAGTAGTTAGCCAAAAGTCAGGGTGATAATCCCAGAGGTGAAGTCAAGCAGAAGCACCTGTAACATCTTGGTCTGACCCGAGCATTATTTAATAAGAAAATAATTAACGGATCAGTCTAGCTATAAATATTAGATAAAATGATATAGAATAAGAGATATGACATAGATATATGGTAACCATAAAGCCATACTGTAATAAGTATGTAACTGAAAATCAATAAGAGATTAATCAATATCACGAGAATCTTCTCAAAGATCAAAAGGAATGTCATACTCCTTATTTACCAAATCACCGGACTATAAATATTGACAATCATATCAACGTCAATCACAAAATTTAACGGCACACAAATTCACCAATGCACAAATATTGATAAAACTTATCAATGTAAATCACGAAAATTGGTGAAAACACAAATTCTAGAAATCATCAATGGAAATCCAGAAATCACAAAAAGGGGGAGGACTATCACAAAACGGGAGCATGAAAACTCACCAACATGTGTATCACAAATTAGAACGCTATTCCATGGTAGCTAACCATTAATTTTGAGCCGAAGCTCCACAAAACGGCCCGAAGACCATGGGTCACTACCCCACCAAATTGAGTCGAAGCTCCATAGAAACGGGGTTTAGTCTCCCTCGTAGACAAAGAGACATCGCACATTTGCTAGTCCAAATCACAAAATGATCATCAACGATCATCAAGAAGTGTCAATTACGGTAAGCTAGTAAATATATGAGCTTAGCTTCATGTCCCATAACCACTAGCTTAACTTAAATATTTACGAACAAATTGTAGATCTCCACTCGAAAATTGTCACAAGAGATTCAATCGAACAAGTCCAAGAATTAATCAACGAGGTAAACGCAAGCGTTTCATACCACTTGTTTTACGAAGTCGTTTAATTGGATTTCTCATACGAGTGAGGTAAAGTGACAAATCACAAAAATGATTGTAGAAACAATAAATCACAAAAGTTCACATTGATGATGTAAATACAAATCCAAAGAATTCGATTCCAAATTCATCTAGCCTAGCGACTCAACACGGCGCGACCTATCAGCGGAACGACCTAAGGAGGTAGCGGCTCAAAAGAGGTCGAGCGACCTAACATGTTGCGACCTAACGTTGGTGCGAGGCATAGCAGGTGCGACCTAATGAATGGTGCGACCTAACTGCATGGCGTGACCTAAGAGGAAATGAAGGCCGAGCGACCTAAGGTGCATGCGACCTAAGGGGTAGGTGTGACTTAATCAGTACAAACGACCTAAGGAAAGGCGAGCGACTTAAGAAACTCACGACATAAGGAGGTGAGCGGCCTAAGGATGGTGCGACCTACACGCACGCGCGACTTAATGGGCTGAGTGACCTAATTGCGTGAGCTACAAAGCCGAGCGACCTAACTGGAGTGGCCAAAGCCAAGCGACCAGAGGGGAAGCGGCTTAACAGGGTTGCGAGCTAAAGTAGGCCGAGCGACCTAACGACCTAACTAGGTGCGACTTAAAGGGACCAACGACGTTACCCAAGAGACGCGACCTAACTGGAGCGACCTAGCTGTAGAAAGCCGAGCGACCTAGTAAATGGTACGACCTAACATGGGAACGACCTAGCTTGTCGCGACCTAACTGCAGGCCGAGAATTTGATGTGTGCAGGCCGAGCGACCTAAGGGTTTGAAGTGCAAAAACTCTTCCAATTTGCAACCGATCGAGCACGGACGCTAGAGGATTATGCCCATAGGCTACCCGGTCGTATTGGCTCCTCGATGCATCACCAAAAACGTGTTTAAACATCAAACTTAGGATTTTTAAAGATTTGAACCCAAAACACTAAAAATTGGGATTTTCACCAATTCAATCCAAACCCAAAAGCAATTGCACATGAATAAGTGTTAGGAATTCATACCTAACAATCAAAGATAGTTATAGACAAAGATGTGAGATAAAACTCTCACCTTTACACAAAATCTATGAAGAAGAAGCTTGAAACCAATGGAAGAATCAATGGCTTCTCTTTGAATTTGGAGTTAGATGTTGGATTTGCAAATGAACTTGAATTTGGAGTTTTAATTTCCCATTTCTTCCTCCATTTTTGATGAAGCCTGAGTGTTAGGAAATGAAAGTAAAGTTATGAAGAGAAGGGGGTTGAGTTAGAATTAATAGTTTAGGCAAATGGGCTAAACCAAACCCAAAACCCAAAGTGAAAAAGTAGTAAATTCCACTAACTCTAAACATATCAAAGTTTATACTCAAAAATATCGCAACCGGTGTTTTGAACTCAATGGAAGTGGTTCCGAGTCCAAATTTGACCGTATGCAAAAATTTACTTTTCGGACTAAAATCCGACTAACGATAAAATATTTAAATAAAATATTTAAATATTTAATCGTAAAATATGCGGGTTGTTACAAAGCCACACTCTTACCATTTATATAACACTTCCCACTTGGATTGCTAACTTTGCCCTCCGAGCAACAATGCAATGTGAGCATTCATCCATACAAGTTTGTTCTGGGACTGAACAAAACACTTGAGAACTCCATCTCCAATTCCATGATCTTCAAGATGTCTTCACTTCGAACAGTTGAGTTATATCAAAGTGGTTTATAGATAACATATCTGATCCCGGTTTTTTCGAAACAACATTCGACAGTTTCCGTTAAACTCAATCTTGGTTCTTTAGGAAATAAACAGGTAAAGATAAGATCGGAGATCACCTCATAACTGTTACTGGATAGATTTCCTTATCATCGTCCCAGAAGAAAGAAACGAGATTTACATGCACAATATAACATCATAGGAGATGACTGTACCATATAACTCATGTGGTTCTCCTAGATATTTCCAAAGTTACATTTGGGTTCAAATTCGATAGTCGGTTATTTAACTATCGAATAACAAACATTCAACTAGGGATTTAATTCCATAAGAAAAACCAACATTTTGTGAAGCATCAACAACATTAAGCCTCCTTAATTAATCTTTTCATTAATTAAAACCATCTTATAAATTCTTGTATCAAAATACTTTTGCAAAAATATATTCACAAACCTCTCTATTTTCAACACTTAGAAAATATCCATACAATTATCTCATCGGTAAAAGCATATTTACCAAACTCTAAGGAAGAGCTCCATTTTTTCAAATTCGAAAATTATTTATAAACTCCATTATAAATTTCTATAACCATTTATAAACCATTTATAAATTATTTCTGAAGTCATTTCTAAACCTGTTAGCACCAGAATTGGTTACTACTACCCTTTAGATAGATTGTGTAGAGAGATTAATGAAGAAAGTAAATTAAAACAAAAGAACTGTATACTAAGTTAAATGCATAAAAAAAGAACACCGGATTTATAGTGGTTCGGCGTAATTGCGTATGTCCACTTTAAGTTTAGATCTTTATTGCTTTCACAGGTGACTGAGTACAGATACAATCCATACTATAAAGACTTGAATACAAATGCTAAATGAAATAAAGCGAGTCTTAAAAGCGGCAGAGTCTCCCCAGTGTTCTCGAAAAAAGATCCATTTCACTGTGCCCCTGCCCTTTTATTTATAGACGAAGATGGGTTGGACTTCCCTAATGGGCCTAGGAGTAAGACACCTCGGCCCGTTGTGAGTGACTTATGTTTGCCGAGCCATAAATGTCGATCGGGAAATGCCGAGCCGTATCTCCAAGCCGATCGAGGTAGTGTGTTGAGTGAAGGGTGTAGGCCAGACGAGATCCGAAGCCGGACGAGGGGAGATGCCAAACGACATACTTATGCCGAGCGAGGCTACGTGCCAATCGAGGCTGGAATGCCGAACGAGGCTGGAATGCCGAACGAGGCATGAATGTCGAACGAGGCTGGAATGCCGAACGAGGCATGAATGTCGAATGAGGCATGAATGCCGAACGAGAATAGATGCCGATCGACCCCGTTATGTCGAATGAGGTTCATGCCGAATGAGGCTAAATGTGGAACGGTGCTTGGATGCCGGTTGAGACTTCCCTACCGAACGATATGAAATGCCGAACGATGCTGGATGCCAATCGAGACTTCTTTGCCGAACAATATGAAATGCCGAACGAGCCTTCTACATCAAGTCTCTTATTGCCTGGTCAAACCAACGGGTAACACTTGCCCCCCAAAGTGCATCATGTGGATGAACATGATGCGCTTTGAATTACAAGCCCTCTATGTTTTGCTCCGAACTCTAGCTTTGTTTTCTCGATAATATCTTCTCCTGAATGCCGATCGAGGCATTGTATGTCGAATGACATGCTAATGCCGAATGACGTACAAATGTCGAACGTCTTAGCTGTCGAACGACATTAATGCCGAACGAGGTAGGTGCTTTGACCAGTTCTACCGATCGCTGCCCCTTCGGCTTCTCTTCTCTCTATATAAGACGATATCTCTACCTCCCTTCCCTTTTACCTCTGCTTTTTCAAGAATTGCCACTTTCCAAACCTTTTCCAGCACTTCGATCAACTCCTCTAGCCCCCGAGTCTTCTTGGCTATTTCTCGATTGCCTTCAACAGTAAGCCCATGTAGATCATTACTTCCAATTCGAGCATTCCATCGGACTTGGCCCCATATTCTAGGTATTAACCCTTTACTCGCTTGATTCTCCCTGATTAGGGATTTAAGACAAGTCCTAAATCCACGCCCTTCCTTTAACCCATGAACGATGAGAGTTGTGTAGATTAGGAAGGTGGAGTCATGTAGAATGGAGAGGAAGATGGAAGAAAACATTTACCTTAGGATTAGGTGGAGTGGAGGATGGAAGAGGGCGATGTGTTGATGTGGCTCGGCATGACTTCCTCATGCCGAATGAGGTTGGAGAAGAAGCACTGGAGTGAAGTCGCAGTTAGGTCCAGCGTGTTGAGCGATGTGGCTCGGCACGATCACGGCTCGGCATGGTCCTTTTATGCCGAACGATGTTAGTGGGAGTGTAGGTGAAAAATGGGAGGTAGGAAGAGTGTCGGATGGGGCAGCTCGGCATAACTTGTTGGACAAATTATCCATGCCGAGCGGTAGGGAAGATGTGTTGAAAGAAAGTAGGAGTAGGTGAAATGCCGAGCGAAGCGGCTCGGTGTGATTGCGGTTTGGCATGACTAGACGAATGCCGAACGATGAAGTGGATGAGTAGAAGAGTGTTGATGTTGAGGGTGAAGTGCCGAGCGAGGCAGCTCGGCATGGTTGTGGTTCATCATACTAACCAAAAGCCAACGGTAGAGAGGATAGGTGAGAGAGTTGTACACAATGGCAACACTAGTCGAACCTAATGCATAGTTGACTCAACACATCTCATGCCTGCATATATGATAATGGACAATGACAGACTTACACAACTAAGCATAACGGACAATCCGGACTGATAACTCTCGTGTTTATACAACTGTAAACTTGAACTTAATTTATTTAACAGTTAATAACCTTCCATATGCAGTGTTGATGCTGAGTTCAAAACATAAATCATCGTACGATAAGCTCTCATAGACAGTCAGCGATGATGGTCTTCGAAGATGATAGTTCGAGTTTAACTTTATTTCGCCAACGCAGTGACTTTTAATTTCTTGGCACTTACATTCGAATGATCGCACTAGTTCACACACTACATGGGGGAATATTTATGTTATTAAGTCTAACATCGATTTTTTTTCAAGTATAGTTCAAAAAGGTGTTTGTTAGATTAAATATACATTAGAGATGTCTAGGAAATCTAGCTCTGCTACGATCTCGGATAAACCTGAGCCATCCACTCGACAAGAAGTTGTAGGAACTTCAAATCCGTCAACCACTCCGCTTAAGACTTACCGAGCGCTGGACCACATCTGTCGACTTGGCTCTTGATGCTCTGGAGGTAGCGATTTTATTAGACGATCCAATTGATTCCCAAGCCTCCAAGATTAACGAAAGTACGCTCCGTCGGATATGCTCAGTCCATGGAATCCCCTTCGATGATGTGTTAGTTCCATCGGGGCATGATCGTCCTCACTTTCCCCCAGTCAGATATATAGCCTATAACAGATTCATGTGCTAGGTTGGCAGTGTGCCGCCATTCAACTCCTTTCTTCGAGACCTGTTGCAGTATATAGACATTGCCCCATCGCAATTGCATCCGAACAGCCAACCTTCATATATGGCACTTGTATTCTCTTCATGAGTGTCCTCTTCAGCTTCCGACTTTGGGCGATATCCGCTATATTTATTGCTTTAAGAGACGGTCAGATAGCCCATCCTTCATATTCCTCGAGCCACATAGTAAATGCCAAATCCTGACTGGGGCATGGAGCAAATTTGTCCAGTACAAGCAAGAGTGGTTCTACGCGCATTGTCCTCCTGGTTTTGCCAGGAGATGAGTAGAAGGAAGTAAGTTCCTTTTCTGAATCAAGACTTGAATTTGGCGAAATTTTCATCTTTTTTGACTCTTCGTCTACTTTCACAGGTATCAACCCATATCTTGAGGGCCTCGGATATTCCGAAGCTGTCGAAGCCATTCAATCTCTCCCCACAGAAGACCAGGACATCAGATCTCTCATTTCGAATGAGCCACTCACGAAATTTAGGCTATTGGCGGAAGGTCGTCGAATAATCCTCCCCTAAGGTGTGACCATAGCCAGTCCTACTTCGGGGAAAGGAAAAAAGCAGGCCGAGTCTTCAGCACGCAACGTCCCTGACACACCAGAGGAGGGGAAGATTAATGAAACTGAAATGCTCGAAGTTCAGGGCGAAAATGTCAGTCCATCTCGGGACCCAATAGTCGAAGTTCATAATATTGAAACAGTGGGCGGAACTTCTAAAGTTACCCTTATTCCAATGGAGAAAGAGGCTTCCTCGTAGCACTTAGAAAGTTCTCTGAAAGGCCTGTCGAACCTTACCGTACCTGACGATCAGCTCAACTATGGTTTCGACGATCTAGGGGCCCTTAATCTTCATTCGCCCGCGAGAGGTGAAACAAACGCTCAAACCCAAAACCAGGGAGAAAAAACTCCTATTAGTAAAGAAACTGGTCCATCGGGGGGAAACACACTTGCACTCAAATTTCTGTCATTACTCTACTCTTTTCTAACTTGTCATTACTTAAATTCCGTGTAGGTGACATGGGGGTATGCATGGACTTGATCGCCTTCGCGGTTCATCGATTTTCCACCAATCCGACAGGGATTGGGGTTCCGGCAAACGTCGAGATAAAGATGACTTCGACGATCAAGACTACTACCGCCGAGAATGGTCACACCGAAGAAAAACTTATCGTCGGTCCTCCTATCCACGCGATCCTCCTCCTCGGTCGGAGCACAGCAAAGAGAAACCTACACAAAAGGGGTCCCAGCCTGTGGCCCATCAGGATCAACACTTCGGTTCATTAAGTACCAGGCAATCTCGAGATCCCCACAGAACACCTACAGTCTCCAAGCAGACTCCTTTCGCTCCCGTACCTGATCCATGGTGGTAGAACGACTTGCTGAGCTTGAAGCCTCGTTTCCAAAGATATGCTTCGATGGCTTAAAATTTCTTCCAGCGATTCACCAGATTCCAGGACATGTCAAGAAAAGCGCTATTGCTTGCACTAATGACGTTTATGTCCAACACGATGCATTCATGCACTTAGCCGAAAAAGTTTTAGTAGTCTCCATTTAGTGTCAGCAAGAAATTGATCGCCTGAAGCTCTCAGGATGAAGAGCTTACTTCTTACAAGTCTCATCTTGAAGCTGCCCAACAAAGCGCTAAAGATACGACGGAAGCCGTCAATCGTCTGGAGACAACTCATAAAAAAGAACTTGATGAGGCGGTCCAACGCTGTAGGGCCCTGGCCTTAGAGGAGGAATCAATGCAGAAGGAAAGAGATGCATTTGCTCTCCGAGTCAAAGAGGTAGAGGATCAACCCCGTAAAGAAAGAGAGGAGAAAACTGCTGCCCAAGAAGAGTCGCAACGATATTGCAATGAGATCGTTGCCTCGCGACTTCTGAAGGCGAAACTCGACGATGATCTTTCTAAAGTCGGGATGCTGAAAGATGATGCCCGTGAAGAGGGAAAGAAAATAGTATCTGCAAAGATTGACTCTCGCCTTGAGGCGGCTAAAGAGGTTGGTAGGGAGGAGGTCGAATGCATGTTCAACCCACTGATTGGTGAATTCAACGCCCGTGTCCTCATGCATCGAGACTTGACTTTTCTGGACGAGGGCTACCTCGAATCCCTAGCTGAGGCATGAGAGACTTTAATAAAAATCTAGAAGGTCGAACTTAGCACTGAGGAGGTCGATGAAGATGCTTTAATAAAAGAATTTCTGAAGGGGAACGAGCATCCGGACCTGTCTACAGCAAAGGCTCTCTACTACAAAGGTTCCTCCTCATCGAAAGGGAAAGATGTTATTGCTGGTTTCATCCGGGATCTAGCCTCTAGCTCATGCTCCTACTCAGTCGGCAGATCATCCGGTACTTGATCCATTTGAGAAACATGTTGGTTATGACCCGGAGGACTCTGGCCTTGGCGTTCACATTCTATCTCCCATTCCAGAGGGTGAGATCCCTCGGACAGTGAGAGTCAGCCAGAAGCCGGTATGTAACTCTTCATGTTAAAATTCCAAGAATCGTCGTTTTTCATGAGAGATCATTACATTCTAATGTTTGTTTTCCATGATTTTGTGCAGGCCGTTCAGATCCTGAGCCCACTCCAAGAAGCGATGACGCCAAGGAGGTGAAGGGGAAAACAAGCGAGGCTACTCACACAGAAGAGACTCCCGGTCCAGATGCTCAGGTGGTCGGGGCGCTTGATGAGGATAAGTCCGAGACTTCATCTCCCATCGAGGGAAGTTATGAAATTGAGATCACAAGCGCCTCTGAACATACTTTTAAAATGAGCATGAAGGAGCAGCTCAAGGAGGAAAAGAATACGACGGCCGAGATTAAAGTCAAGCCTCGAGTCGTGGACCTAGATGATCCTTTGAATAAGCCGTTGAAGGTCATCCTCCTTGGCGGGTCCAGGCAGTTGGAGGTTCCTCGTACTTCTTCGGTTGTTACGTCCCCATCAAAGAAAATTACCAAGGGAAAACACACAGGAGAGGAGTCGTCTGAGAAGACGAAGGAAGGGAAGAAGTCGAAGAAATCAAAGAAATAATTGTTACTCTCATTCAACAAGAGTTAGTTTAGATTATGTAATTATTTTTATTTATTTTCGTAGTCCATGTAAATAGACTTTTGACTCCGATTTTTGGAGGAGTTGTAGTAGAAACTTATTTTTTGAATAAATAAAGCTTAGTTCTTTTGTCTTTCAAAAGACTTTTATCGTTCAGCTTTCTATATGATTGTGGTCGAAACTCAAGCCATTGTGAGTTACATAAACTTCTTAACTCTTCTTGATATAAGTCGGAAACTTTTTGGAATTGTACATTCTTCATTCCACGCTTCGGGTACTTAGAATAAATTTTCAGTCTGTATGCTGGGGACTTGATGACTTCAAGTCATTTGTTTCCTTATTCACACTCCGAGGACCTAGAGAATTTTAAACCGTTTATGCTCCAATCCGCACTCTGGGGGTTCGGAGCGCTCCAACCCATACTCTGGGGACTTATAAATTTTTAAGTCATTTATATTTTGGTCCGCACTCAAGGGAATCTGAGTACTCCAGTCCGCACTCAGGAGACTTGGAGATTTCGAGTCATTTATACTTTGGTCCGCACTCAGGGGACTCAGAGTACTCCAGTCCGCACTCAAGGTACTTGGAGATTTTGAGTCGTTTATACTCTGGTCCGCACTCGGGGGACTTGGAGATTTTGAGTCGTTTATACTCTGGACCGCACTCAGGGGACTCAGAGTACTCCAGTCCACACTCAGGGGACTTGGAGATTTCAAGTCGTTTATACTCTGGTCCGCACTCAGGGGACTCAGAGTACTACAGTCCGCACTCAGGGTACTTGGATATTTCAAGTCGTTTATACTCTGGTCCGCACTCAAGGGACTCAGAGTACTCCAGTCCGCACTCAGGGGACTTGGAGATTTTGAGTCATATATACTCTAGTCCGCACTCAAGGGACTCAGAGTATTCCAGTCCGCACTCAGGGGACTTGGAGATTTTGAGTGCTCATGCGCGTTGTACGTCGACAGAATAATGCACCTCTTAGTTGTTTTCCACATAGTTACCATACACAGAAACATTAACAATCCATGGAAAAAATGGCTTCAAGCCTTTATTAATGCAAACAAGCTAAATTGTCTTATTACATGCCGTAAACTAGAATCAACGAAATAAAAACATGTTGGAAATAATTGCAACTAAAATATGAAAGAAATGAACTAAGTATAATAATGCCACAAATGCTCGCTATTCCATGCTTGGGGGAGTGTCGGACAATCAACGGTCGCTAGCTTGAAAGTTCCTTCTCCATGCTTCCATTCAATGACGTACGACCTTCCCATGCGGGGTTCATATGTGATGGGACTAAAAAAAATCGTTTCAAAATGAGGTCACCCACATCAAAGATTCTCGGTTGGACCTTTTCATTATAATATCGAGCGACTCGGTGTTGGTATGCGGCCGCTTTTAAATTAGCTTCTTCGCGTTTTTTATCAATGAAGTCCAGTAATTCCAGCAAAAAATCCCAATTCGAATCAGAGTCATAATAAGTTACCCGATATGATGGAACTTCAAGTTCTACGGGTATAACAGCCTCTATGCCATATTCTAATGAGAATGGTGTGTGGCCAGTCACAGACTTGTGGGTGGTTCTATAAGCCCAAAGTGCTGTTGGAAGTTCATCCACCCACTTGCCTCTAGCCTTTTCCAAACGCTTTTCTAGATGGATTAGCTTTCGGATGAGCAACCGCCGCAAACCTTTTCTCAATACCATATTTTTAGCAAAACTCTTTTAACTCTTTGCTTTGGAATTGAGTTCCGTTGTTTGTAATGATGGTCCGTGGAAGGCCAAAACGACATATAATATTTCGTACAACGAAATTAATGACCTTTTTGGTGGTGATAGTGGACAAAGGATCTACTTCTACCCACTTGGTAAAGTAATCGACCGCAACTATCACGTATTTCGCACCACCTTTGGATATGGGTAAGGATCCGACTATGTCGATCCCCCACATTGAAAACGCCTAGGGACTAACCATTTGTGCGAGTTCCGTCGGCGGAGCTCTCAAGATTTTTGCATATTTCTGACATTTGTCACATCTTCTCACATAGTCTACGGCATCTCGATTTACAGTCGGCCAATAGTATCCATAGTGGAGGATTTTCTTTGCTAACGTCTGCCCTCCAGTATGGTCACCACACTATCCTTCATGGACTTCCTTCAGGACTCGTTTTATCTCACCATCGGTTATGAATCAGAGTAAGGGGGTCGAGAATCCCCTCCAATACATTACCCCGTCTTGCATTACATATCGCGAAGCTTTACGAATGACTTGTCGTCTTTTGCTCCTTCTTTCGTGTATGACCCCGTGTAACAAGTATTGCTTGAATGGGGTCATCCATAACTCCTTCTCAACTTCTGTTTCTAACGTGAAATCTACCTCCATCATATTCATACTCGGAGCATGTAAGGTTTCAATGGGAAACAATCCCATTTGCTGCGCATCGCCAGTGCTTGCAAATTTTGCCAATGAATCGGTTGCTCTGATTTGTTCACGCGGAACATGTGAAATATCATAATACTTCAAATTCGCTAGCAGCTCTTGAACCCGTGCCAGGTACGAGGCAAGTCTCATCCCTTTGCTTGATAGCCCCCCTGAAATTTGTACACTACCAGTTGTGAGTCACAAAAGATTTCAACCGATCTTACCCCCAATTCTTTGATAAGTCTCAAGCCAGCAATCAATGCTTCATGCTCGGCTTCGTTATTTGTTGCTGGGAATTCAAGCTTCAAAACATAACGAACTGATCAGTTTTCAGGAGTCACAAGAACTATGCCAGCCCCCAAACAACGGTCGCTAGATGCCCTATCGGTGAACACCTTCCATCAAATGGGAGGTACGACATTGTGACCGTTTGACTCGTCGGACACGGTGAATTCAGCAATGAAGTCTTCTAACGCTTGCCCTTGTATGGCCCTTCGTAGAAGGTAGGTAATATCAAACTGACACAACTCGATATTCCATTTTAACATCCTTCCAGAGGTTTATGGTCGTTGAAGTACCTGCCGCAAGGGTTGATCGGTGTAAACATTGAATGAGTGTGCCTGAAAGTATGGACGAAGCAGCGTGATGCAATCACCAAGTAGTAAGCCGGTTTCTCAATCTTGGGATAATTTCTTTCTACCCCCGTCAAACATTTACTGACATAATACATTGGCTTTTAAACTCAATCATCCTCGCGAACCAAAGCCGTACTGATAGCATGTAGAGATACAGCCAGGTATACATACAACATTTCATGGTCAATTGGTTTTGATAGCACCGAGGGACTTTCTAAATGCCTAACCAGAGCTCGGATGCTTCCTCACAGTCGGATTTCCACTTGAAATTTATCTTTCCTTTCTTTATCACATCGAAGAAGGGAATGCACTTATCCGTAGCTTTGGATATGAATCGACTCAGCACGGCCACCTTTCCGTTCAAGCTTTGTACTTGCTTTATAGTTCTGGGCACTTGTATGTCCCGAATAGCCTGAATCTTCTCCGGGTTTGCTTCAATTCCCTGCGCATTCACAATGAAACCCAAGAATTCCCTGACGCAACGCCAAAAGAACATTTCAAAAGGTTGATTTTCATCCCATAATGCCTGAGTATATCAAACATCTCTGCTAAGTATCGAATGTGGTCATTTGACTGTTGTGACTTTATGGGCATGTCATCTACATAGACTTCCATCATTCTACCAATTTGATCTTTAAACATTCGGTTCACCAGACGATGACAAGTTGCTCCCGCATTTTTCAATCCGAAGGGCATCGCTATATAGCAATATAACCCAACATCTATGACAAAACTGGTGTGTTCTTGATCTGGAATGTGCATTGGGATTTGGTTGTATCCCGAATACGCATCCATAAATGACAGTAGCTCGTGTCTGGCCGTTGAATCGACCAGCTGGTCAATTCTAGGTAAGGGAAAACTATCCTTCGGGCATGCTTTGTTTAAATCAGAATAATCAACATAAGTTCTCCACTTCCCATTCGCTTTCCTCACTAGCACAGGGTTAGATACCAATTCAGGGTAGAAGGCATTGCGGACGAACCCATTGGCTTTGAGTTTGTCCACCTCCTCTCTAAGAGCGGCGGACCTCTCCGGGTCCATGCCTCTCCGTTTCTATTTTACTGGATGTACTTCGGGTCTATGTTCAACATATGACTCGCAATAGCGGGAGAAATCCCGCACATATCAGAATGTGTCCAAGCGAAAACGTCCAGGTTTTCTCGGAGGAAATCAGTAAGATCCTCGGCCAATGACGGGTTGAGTTGCGATCCAATCTTAAGAACTCGTGACGGGTCATCCCGGCTGACTGGAATGTCAATTGTCAGCTCAGCCGGTGCTGCATTCTCTCCCTGGGTCCCCCATCAGCATCTCTCGGATCTATGTCTCTATATATCCGAGATATCACCTGAGCCAGGGCTCGGGCACTACTTGTTAATTGTTAGCGTTTTGGGTGCAGACGAAGTTGTCCGCAACCTTTCCTTTCCCTCCCCGCTAAGCCTCTCTCAACTCTGCCATATAACATGCACGACCGGTCGCCTGATCGCCATGCACTAAACCGACTCCTTTGTTTGTCAGAAATTTTAATGTCAAACACCACGGGGCCAAAGCTGCCCTAAACTCCGCCAGGGCCGGACGACCCAGAAATACATTATATGGAGAATCAACATCCAACACTATGAACAGTAATATTCGCACCCTCCTACGCTCACCTTCTCCCAGTTCAACTGGCAACTCAACATACCCCATCGCGTCAGTCGTCGCACCATTAAAGCCATGGATACGAGCTTTAGATGGCTTTAGATCCTTTATCTCCATCTTCATTGGGTCATATGCCTTTTTGAAGATGATGTTGGTGGAGCTACCACAATCAACTAAAATTCTTTTGACGTATGTTGGCCCGATCGTCGCAGATATGACCATCAGGTCGATGGTAGGAGCCTCCACCTTGCCTGCATCTCGGCTCCTAAACACTATATCGTCTGTTATCATGCGTTGTTGTTTTTTGGGGGTTCCATCTTCCACATTCGAACAACATTCATAATCTGCATGCCTTAAGGAGGTAGCATATTGCTCCATTTCCTATCAATTCTTGTCTGTAGGGTGAGGTCCTCCGACTATACTGTTTATGATCAATCTACCCACGGTTCGGGCAGGTTCTTCTAGATGGCGTGGAGCCGGCCCGCATCCGGGGTCTAATGTTCCTTGCCTACCCTCTTGTGGGTTTCTTAATAAATTCCTGCAGCGTTTTCTTCCTGATCAGCTTTTCTGTGGAATCATGGAGGTGTCTACACTCCTCAGTATTGTGCCCGTGAGTCTCATGGAAGCGATAATACTTCCCGTCTGCTTCTTTTCCTCTATGGACTCCTTTGGGCATGGCTTTCTATATTGAAAGGTATTACAGGTTGACAGATACATATTTTCAAGAGACGTATTCAGGGGGGTGTATTCATTGTAGGTTGGAATCAACGGCTTCCATTTCCCCGCTTCTCTTTTCTTTCCAGGATTTCCTACTCCGGACCCTTTAGATTGCCCAGGCTTGTTATGGATGTTAACTTTAACCTTTCTCGATTTGTCGCCGGATTGCTTTACTTCGACGTTGCTTTTTATAGTCTCCTGAACAGGCCCTAGTGCCTTATCTCTCCTGGTCCACCTGGCTTCTTCTTTTCTTATGAATTAATGAGCCTTTGAATAGAAATGCTCCAACGTTTTTGGAGGTTTTCTTGCCAACCAGTCTTTAAACTCCGAATCTGGATCTACACCTCACATTATCGCCATCAGAATTGCGTGGTCGTTTGGATTGCTAATTTCAGTGGCCGCAATGTGAAACCTTTGCAAGTATGCTTTCATTGACTCTCCCGGAGACTGGATTACGCTTGATAAGGACATCACATCCTTTGGGCGAGTATCATGTATCCTGAATTGTTCTACAAATTTCATTGCCAATTCGTCAAAGTTGGATATAGACCGCGAAGGAAGTCGAGTCAACCGCATAGTGGCGATTCCGGATAAAGCGGTTGGGAAGCACCTACACTTGTTGCATCATTTGCTCTGGCAGAATCCATCATCCATTCATACCTCATTACGTGCTGTCTGGGATCGGTCTTCCCTTCGTAGGCCGGTATAGTTGGCATACTAAACTTCCTGGGATACTCGGCTTGTAGGATAGTATCTGTGATGGAAGTATGACTCCTGGATACTCCCCAATCTTCATTGGTCAAGCATTGATTCTCTCTCATCAACTTCCTGACTATAGCTGATAAGTTCGGAGTTCTACGGGACCGCTCAGGTTGATGTCCCCTCTGCTGGCGATTGGCCAAACGTGCATCCTGAAGGTCAGCTTCGTTAGGATCTTAGTGAGTCAGGCGTCCAGTCTCCTTACATACTTGATCCCTAGTTGATCGATCAGTGGCACCTACTTGTGCAGTTTCAGTCTTACGGCATCTATGCCTGGGAGGTTCATCGGCTGAAGTCGAGCTATCAGATGAAGAATGAGGGGTAGGGCTACCACCAACATTCTGATGCTACTTCTGAGTAAGATGAGTCATAAGATTAGCATTGGCCTGAATCTGCTCAGCAAGTTGCCTTCTACTTTCCCCGAGTTCCCTCATCAAGCCATTGAACTCCATCCTGGTGATGACTTCCGTTTAAGTTTGGGCAGTAGTCCCTGCACCTAAATTTGCTTGTTGATTGCTAGGTCCAACTTGTTGCATGCTAGCAGTCTCGTTGACATCCGCATTGTGAGAGGCTGATCGAGAACGTGGTCTTCCCATAGTAGAGTCGTTGGTCGAAACTCTGAGTAGATTCAACGGATGTCCTATGAGTAGGTTCGATCTCCTTCGAGGGATTTATTCAATCCAGTAGCTACAAAGTAGATCCTATCGGCATAAGAATTAGATTCTCAGTGAAAGCACCAAAATGTTAGCACCAGAATTGGACACTGACACGCTTTAGATAGATTGTGTAGAGAGATAAATGAAGAAAGTAAATTAAAACAGAGAATTGTATACTAAGTTAAATGCAGAAAACAAGAACACCGGATTTATAGTGGTTCAGCATAATTGCCTACGTCCACTTTAAGTTTCGATCTTTATTGCTTTCACAAGTGACTGAATACAGATACAATCCGTACTATAAAGACTTGAATACAAATGCTAAATGAAATAAAGTGAGTCTTGAAAGCGGCAGAGTCTCCCTAGTGTTCTCGAAAAAATGTCCATTTCACTGTGCCCTTGCCCTTCTATTTATAGACGAAGATGGATTGGACTTCCCTAATGGGCCTAGGAGTAAGATACCTCGGCCCGTTGTTAGTGACTTCTGTTTGCCGAGCCATAAATGCCGATCGATTTAATTTCTAGTTGATTAAATCATTCACTTGAGTTGACCTGAATTTTAAACCAAACTCATAAGTTGAATTTAATTGATTCACCAAATTTAATTCTAAAACCAAAAATTATATCCAATTCATTTTATAAATCAAATTTTGTCTCTTATCAAAGAAATTCAATTTCATTTATTTACACATTTAATCAAATAGTCACAAACTAAATTTCTTAAGTGAACAAGTTTCAAATTTGTTTCGTTATTAAATAAGTTTACAAAACTCAATACAATAATTTATTAAATTAAAACAACATAACTTTCATTAAACATTCGTTAACATTTGTTTCAATTTATCAAATATTTAACCTTTTATTTTCACTAGAATTTAAAATTTCAAGTTTAATTAAACCCCTTCATTTTTTTTTAATTCAAATCTTTATTATTATTTTTCAAATCAAATCGTTCGACCAATCAGGTTTCTTATTTAATTCTCTATCCTAGGTCAAGTGTTTTATTTGGGTATTTATCATTTCAACCCGATTCCATTTCAATTCAAATTAGAGGCATAGTAAAATGGAACTTGCAGTGTGATAACTGAGATGGTGTCAAAGTAAATAAACATGCAATAACAACAATCAACAACAACACAATAATAGATTCAAATAATCAGCAAATAGTCATATTAATTTTACATTATCTTTTCATGTAAAGTAACACAATTATTTCTAGAATCTACACTATCATTCATGTAGATTAAAGAATATTCCATGTAAATTATGCTATCATTTCATGTGATTCTACACTTGTTATTATTTACTTAATTTAAATCCAGTTTCGTCAAATTCACATACTATAATATTTGTTCGCATTGTTTCAAAGTGTCGCTAACTATATTTCCTACTTGTCGACTAAATTAAGTATTTCAAAGGTTATACTATGTAGATTTTAATTTGGTCAAATTCAAGTACATATATGTCAAATTTAAAATGTTAACTACCATACGTCTAGTTGAAGTGTGCATTACTTATCACTTCATGTGTCGAACAATTTTAACATTCGATATTAACATTAAACAATCATCAATATCATTAACCAAACTTGATTATCATCGTATAATAATATGAGTCGTGAAATTATTCACCTTTAGTGGTTAATGGAGAATGAACGACGAAGGCACGAAGAGGCACGAATAAACTTGACTCGAACACAAATACCAGCATGAACAATCAAACAAGCTGTAACAATTGACAAGAAGGAAATAACATCAACTTCCAATATAATCGTTCATATATATATATATATAAACATATATACACACAAATTCTTACCAATCAACAAGAGGGAGAAGAGAAGCTAAGAGAGAGTGATGCTGCAAGGTGGAAAGCTTCAGATAGTTGTTGTTCGATACAGAGAAACAACACATCATTGACTATGACACAAATTAATACATGCATATATATATGTAAACATATACATATACATTTGTATAGAAAATGGTCCATCATGCAAAGACAACAAGGGTACACAGGGAAGGTCGGTGGCACTGTGGCTCGGTTCAATACGTCGACCGACGCGTCAAGGAGGCAAGGCAGCGCAGTTCACTTCGCCGAGAGGGGAGCACTGCGGCTTTAAAAGGAGGAGGTGGTTTGGGTGATCATGGTGGGGTGTGACGGCCATGTGGAGGTAGTGGCGGCAAGTCTGGGTGGCGGTGGAAGGTAGCAGTGGCACGTGGTGGGGTGTGCCACGGCGCGGTCGAGGGGGAAGGTGGCGAATGATGGAAATGGTGCAGGCAAGGGGGAAGGCTCGGTGAGGGTCTGTTGTGGTCGTCGTTAGGGGGTTAGGCAGGCACGTGGTGTGGTGTGCCACGACGTGGTCGAGGGGAAAGGTTGCGAAGGCGTGGTGTGAAGTCAACGATCGTGGGGAAGGCCGATTTTCTCTTTTGAAAAAATGACAGGTGAAAGAAATGTAAAAGAAAATATAAAAGAGAAGAAGAAAGAGCAGATTGTCAGAGAGCACGTTCCATGCCTGGTTGAATATATTTGCAAACAAACGTTTCAATGCGTACGAATTTTTTTTTGTAAAGGCAGGGATTTAATGGGTGGATGGAACCAATGGACAGAAATATTCGATGGTGGTGAGTAACGAGGTGTTGTATATTTATCATGCCATAATTCAGCTGTTGTTACATTTTTTATGCTCATTAGATCGGCTGCCAACCACCATCATTAATTAAAATTAGCCAAAGAGTTTTCAAAATTTTGTGTGCAAATGGGCCGACCAAATTTTGGGCTAGAATAGATTTTGTTTTAATTCAGAATTGATGGGTATAATAAGGTAAATTAGAGTGGGCCGAAAAATGGACTAAATATTCATTTAACCGACCCATTTGGAACGATTAAATTAGTACAAAGATTTGCGTCGAACTCGGATTTGTAAAAATGAATATATTATTCTGATTGGTGCGACGAGGTACTTACAACGGTATACAGATATTGACGATATGATAGTTCTATCAAAACTCAAATTTTACGCCGATTAAATTGTTCATTTGCCAGAACAATTTAAATGAAGCGGACGATGATGAAATTAGGTGAAACGAAGTGCAACGTCTCGATCAGATATTTTCTACAACCTTACTGTGTAAAAATATTTAGATTCGGAAGAAGAAAATTTACGCACTTTAAAATGAACTGATATGCAATAAAACGTGAACTAATTTTACTTCGATATTTTGCGACGAAACTTTTTCTATATCCATAACTAACTAGACGCATTTCATATTCAAAGTTTGGATGTTAACTGAGAATGTACATAAATTTCAAATTTTATACTAAAATAATTGATTCAAAATTTAAATGGGGTCGAAAATTCAGGGTCGTTACAATCTCCCCCACTCAAAACTTTTCGTCCTCGAAAAGGAACGAGGCGGAAGAAGTAGAAAAGAAATAAGCATAAAATCAAGATAGATTTTGAGAAAAATGGATTATACCTGAAATCAGCAATCCGGGTTTTGAATCCCGAATACTATCCTCAGTTTCCCATATGTAATCTCGGTCGTTCGAACTCCATTGAACTTTGACGAGATTTACCATCTTCCTTCTAAGTTGTTTCATATCTCGGTTGACTATCCGAAGTGGCTTTCTCTCAATGGTCAAGTTAGGCTCAATGACTAGCTCTTCCAACTGAGCAGTGGGAATGGTCATAGATGGATCGCGCACTGCTTTGCGGAAATGTGAGACATGAGACACATCGTGCACACCAGCAAACTTCTATGGTAATGCGATTCTATAAACTAGGGTTCCGATCCTTTCCGTAATCTCAAACGGGCCAACAAATATGGGAGCAAGCTTTCCTTTCCTTCCAAATCGAATAACATTCTTCAAAGGTGACACTTTGAGGAATACTTCATCCCCTACACTGAATTTGAATCTCTCCTTCTTTTGTCAACGTAGCACTTCTGTCTGTCTTGTGTTGTCTTTATCTTTCTCCTGATCTCTTCAAACTTCTTGAAAGCTTCCATAATCATTTCTGGACCAAGCACTAATTGGTCCCCAGGCTCAATCCAGCAAGCTGGCAATTTGCTCGACCGTCCATATAAAGGTTCGAACGGCGCCATATCAATACTCGCCTAATTTATCAAACATAAATCAATTTCGATTCAAATATACTATTCAAATTGAAATTTGGTTTTTACCTGATAACTACTATTATATTCAACCAAATGGAGATGGTCTTCCCAGGATCCACTAAAGTCTATAATACAAGCTCGGAGAAGATCTTTCAAAATCTAATTCACAATCTCAGTTTGGGCATCTGTCTGAAGATGATAAGCTGTGCTCAGATTCAGTTTAGTTCCCAAGGTATCTTGAAATGCCTTTCAGAATTTACTAGTGAAAATAGGATCTCTATTGCATACAATACTAGATGGTACACTATGAAGTCTAACAACTTCTCTCATATATATCTTGGCCAAGCTCGAAGCAGCACGAGTGGTCTTAATTGGAATAAAATGAGCGGATTTTGTCAGCCTATCGACAACCACCCAGATGCTCTCATTTCCCTTTCTAGTCCTTGGTAGCCCATCAATAAAGTCCATGTAAATCTGCTCCCACTTCCAACATGGAATCTCAAGAGGTTGAAGCAGTCCTGTTGTCTTTCTATGATTAGCCTTAACCTGTTGACAGGTTGTGCATCTACTAACAAAGGTAAAGATATCGCGTTTCATCCTACTCCACCAATATAACCTCTTCATATTCTGAAACATTCATGACTCCTGGATGAAATGAAAGCGAGGATTGATGGTTTTCTCTAAGCACTTCCTGCCTTAAACCATTAACATTTGGAACACAAATTCAGTTGTCGATCCTTAAAACTCCATTACTATCTATTTGTGCACCCATTTTACTGTCAACATTTCCGACTCTACCGAGAACTATTTCCTTGATACGATAGAACAAAGTGTCCTCGTATTGCTTAGCTATGATGCGATCCATAAGAGCTGGGGAGGCAATGAGTTGAAATAACATTCCTTCTACAAGATTACAACATAACATCGCTTTGTTTCTGTTCAAAGCGTCAGCTACGACGTTTGCTTTCCTTTGGGTGTAGTTAATATCGAGATCATACGCAGCTAAGAATTCGAGCCATCAGACTTGTCTCTGATTCAAATATTTTTATGGGAAAATATATCTCAATGACCTATAGTCTGTAAATAATTCGAATTTGGTCCCCAAAAGATGATGCCTCCATAGCTTTAGAGCAAATACAACCACAAGAAGCTCTAAATCATGAGTTGCATAATTTGCTTCATGGGTTTTTACTGACGACTAACATAAGCAATGACCTTTCCATTCTGCATTAAAACTACTCCTAATCCATCACGGCAAGCATCAGTATAGAGGTCAAACCTTCACTTCTGTCAATAACTGTAGGAACTGGGACATAGGTCAACTTTCGCTTCATCTCATTGAAAGCTGATTCACACTTTTCATTCCAATTAAACTTGACATCCTTTCTGGTCAGTGCGGTGAGAATTGTGGCAATCCGAGTAAAATTTTCTATAAATCTATGATAATAGCCGGCCAAGCCCAAGAAGCTACGAATATCTGTAGGAATTTTGGGAGTCTCCCAATCCTGCAAATTTTGAGCATTCGAGTTTAGAAAGAGATAAGTCGTTCGGATAGGGATGACGAATAAGGATAGTACTTACATTGATTATGGCGAACTTAGCTGGATCGACCCGAAATCCCATTTTTCGAAACAATATGGCCAAGCAATCGAACTTCATCTCTCCAAAAGTGGCATCTATAGAACTTTGCTTTAAGCTGATGACTACGAAGAGTTTCAAGAAAGAAAGCCAAATGTGACTTATGTTCTTTCTCATCTTTAGAGAAGATGAGAGTATCATCGACGAAAATAAGAAAAAACTTATTAAGAACATCACGGAAAACTCTGTTCATCAAATCGATGAAATAAGCTGGAGCATTAGTTAGGCCGAACGGCATAACCAGCCACTCAAAGAAACCATTATCAGTACAGAATGTTGTTTTAGGAATACTCTCCTCAGCAATTCTGAGTTGGTGGAAGCCGGTAGCAGGATCAAGCTGAGAGAAAACTTTAGCTCCATGGAGTTGGTCGAATAAATCATTAATGCGGGGCATTAGATATCTGTTCTTGTGTGTGAGCTTGTTTAGCTCTTTATAGTCCACACACATTCTGAGAGAACCATCTGACTTTGTGACAAATACAACCGCAGCTCCCCATTCTGAATGACTTCGTCGAATCAAGCCTTTAGCAAATAAATCTTCAATCCGAGCATTCAATTCTGCCTTCCCTTGGGATCCATTCTCCTGTAAGGGAGAATTATGGGTCAAGCACTTGGAATAAGATCAATGCGGAGCTCAATTTCTCGATGAGGTGTTAGATAATTGAATTCTTCAAACACATCCGGAAAAAGCTGAACAATCGGGGTAGAGCTTAGGTCATTCGGATGAGAGTCAAGAGAGAATATAAAACTTCCAGCTCACTCCTGAGGCGATTTACCTTTAATAACTGAAGGATTTACTCTTGTCATCAGTTAGAGAGACGATTCGAGCTATGCAAGAGATAATGGCTTCGAATTTCCATAGCCAGTCAACACCCAATAGGATATCGAATGCCTCGAATCCAAGGACATAGAAATCCCAAGTGAAACGATGCATACCGTACATAAGTGCGAAATATTTGCATACCCTTTTGAGGTTAGAGGGTCCTCCGATGGGATTTGATACACATAAGAAAGTTGAGGCAAGAATGGGTTCTAATTTAAGTTTATTATACAAGTCAATATATATGAAACTATATGTTGCTCCAATATCAAATAGAACTCTAACAGGTAAAGTATGCAATTTAAAAGTACTCTGTAATGTACCTTGGTCATCCTGAACTTCAGGGGTAGGGGTGGTAGTAGCAAAAACTCCATATGGGGTAGCCTTCTTCTGGATAGGGCAATCTTTCTTGGAATGTCCGGGCTGTAGGCAAATGTGGCATACATCTCTCCATTTGAGCCGGTGGCGGAATAGGTGCTCCCTTCGGGGATGGGAAACTGCTGGCATAATGACCATTCTGATTGCAGTTGAGGTAGGTGATAGAGGATAAGTCGATGGGCTTCTTCTGAGAATAGCCAAGGCAGGTTGTCTTCTGCCAGTTCTTCCTTTGCTATACAAAATTCAACTTCCTCTTTCCGGTCTGACTAGAGGATGATTGAGCAACTGGTGTCTTGGTTACTGATGCACCCTTTGGCTTTCCCTCATATCTAAAGGCATAATCCATCAGCTCGGTGAAAGTTCCATGGACATGAGCTATGAGGAGATCATAATACTCTGGACGTGCTCCATGAATGAATTTCTCGTTTTTCAGAAGTGGTACATCAATCAAGCCAGCTCCGAACTTGGATAATTCGTTAAACTTCCTCTCATACTCGGAGAAAGTCATGTTACCCTGCTTGAGGTCCATAAATGATCGGTAAAGCTAAGACTTTCCGACGGTTGGCATCCACTGAGCCGAAAAAGAATCCCTAATCACAAGCGAGACAAAGATGAGTCAAAATTTGAAGAGATAGAGGGAATTATTTGGATGGAAATTTCAATTAGATTTATCTAAACTGGGTCCAAGTGATAGTTTCCTCAGCAGTACGGAAGGTGACTGACTCCTACAAATCCTGTGCCGCATCCTGGAGTTGCCAAGCGGCCAATTGACGCTTCTGCGCGTCAATAATCTCAAGACCGGTGAAGATCCTTTCCAGGCTCTTCAGCCACTATTGCGATCCAATGATGCTCTCGGAACCAACGAATTTGATGCTGCCAAGCTGGGTGGACTCTTTGCTAAGAGTAGAGAACTTGACTGCTGGAGCTGGGGCACGTGGTGCGGGAGCATTTCCTCTAGCCCTACCTCTGGCGTTCCTTCTGGTACTCATCCTGGAATAACAAAAGTGACTTAGAATCAAAGATAGAAATTTATAGAACTTAGGGAAATTCTAATCAAATGAATTCAATAAGGAAGATGGAATCGAAGGATATAGATTCTGAAATGATTCTCCTCATTCTAGGATATTGTTATCCTATCTCTAATGAGCTTTACAACTCCACATGCTAAGGTTTACGGGAACCAAAGCTCTGATACCAACTGTAACAACTCGTATATTTGGACCATTTAAATTGACAATATTCCACACATGTCAACTTAAGTAGTACAAAACACGAATCATTAATGGAGTATATGTATATAAATGAGAGTCATCACAGAACCACAGACAGATACAAAATAACAGAGTAACGCAGCGGAATTACAACAATGTCATAATAGTAGTTCATGAAGCTACTAAATACAATAATGTCCCAAACAAATGGTAGAAATAGAAATACATAGATGTCCGATACAAGTATCATAATGGAATAGAATAATGCTGATAAAGATAAATGATAGTCTTCAAAGTCTTCAACTCCCAATCAGCTCGGCAACAGAAATCCTCAGGCTGACCCGAGCATAAGCACAACAAACACTCGAGTCAGGACATATATTCTTATACAAGATAATATGGCATAAGTTTCGAATTAATAATAACTCAAAGATGAATGGAATGAACATCTCTCAAGATCCGTTAAACTATCTATATATAGTAGTGTACGCTAAGTAGATAATGTCTAACAGTAATATAAAGTATCAAAATAGTGTTAAGGCGTTACCATTATTCCCCTTAACACATTTATATTGCATCGTAGTCTATACAGCACTGTAAACTCCACCGTAAACTGGTGGGCTATCAGGGAGTACTCTATAGGTATAACACAAAACAAATCGTAGTAGTCACGCATAGGGATACAAGTATGACAAGGCACATGATGCAATACCCAAGGTAGTGAAACTACCGTTGATCCGGACTGGTGAGAATAAATCACTACAACGATCGCAACACCACGATACAACACTCCCAATTCAAGGGCGCGCACCAATCAAAACAAGTAATGAGTAGTTTACGAATAAGTGTGTTCGCTAGAGGTAGGTGGTCCGGCACGGCTCCTGTTGAAGTCATTTCCAATTTGACACTAGTGTCAAGGTCATCCATTATCGTTCTCTTTCTTCAATCATCAACGTACATCATGCCAACCACTTCATTCTGGATCACACTCTACGTACAATACTTATTAAAGTGGTACTCGTTTTAGACAGAGAGTATGTCCCTAACCGATCCCGGACTCTTCAATAACTACGTAATTATTACACCGATTGGTCATTTAATCTTTCAAAATCAAAGTCAATTTCACTTAGACTTTGAAAGTCAACATTCCATTTGACTTTCACTGTTAGTTTCCATAATTCAAATTTTAAAGCTCAAATTTCCAATTTTCATATTTCTAATTGGTTTCACAATTCAATTTAAAACAATTCAGATATTGATTTAAATTCATATATGAATTACATTTAATGATCATTTAAATTAAATCAATTTAACACTCAAATCAAATTCGATTTAATTTCTAATTGATTAAATCATTCACTCAAGTTGACCTAAATTTTAATCCAAACTCATAAGTTGAATTTAATTGAATTCACCAAATTAAATTCTTAAATCAAAAGTTATATCCAATTCATTTGATAAATCAAATTTTGTTTCTTATTAAAGAAATTCAGTTTCACTTATTTACACATTTAATTAATAGTCACAAATTAAATTTCTTAAGTGAACAAGTTTCAAATTTGTTTCGTTATTAAATAAGTTTACAAAACTCAATTCAACAATTTATTAAATTTAAACAACATAACTTTCATTAAACATTTGTTAAAATTTGTTTCAATATATCAAATATTTAACCTTTGAATTCACTAGAATTTAAAATTTAAGTTTAATTAAACCTTCTTCATTATTTCTTTTAATTCAAATCTTTATTATTATTATTTTCAAATAAAATCGTTTGACCAATCAGGTTTCTTATTAAATTCTCTATCCTAGATCAAGTGTTTTATTTGGGTATTTATCATTCCAACCCAATTCCATCAATTCAAATCAGAGGCATAGTAAAAGGGAACTTGGAGTGTGATAACTGGGATTGTGTTAATGTAAATAAATGTGCAATAATAACAATCAACAACAACACAATAATAGATTTAAATAATCCCGAAATAATCGTATTAATTTTATATTATCTTTTCATGTAAAGTAATACAATTATTTTTAGAATCTACACTATCATTTCATGTAAATTAAAGATTGTTCCATGTAAATTACGCCATCATTTCATGTGATTCTACGCTTGTTATTTACTTAATATAAATCCGTTTTCATCAAATTCACATACTATAAAATTTGTTCACATTGTTTTAAAGTGTCGCTAACTATATTTCCTATTTGTCGACTAAATTAAGCATTTCAAAGGTTATACTATGCAGATTTTAATTTGGTCAAATTCAAGTACATATATATCAAATTTAAAATGTTAACTACTATACACCTGGTTCAAGTATGCATTACTTATCACTTCATGTATCAAACAATTTTAACATTCAATATTAACATTAAACAATCATCAATATCATCAACCAAACTTGATTATCATCGTATAATAGTATGATTCGTGAAATTATTCACCTTTAGTGGTTAATGGAGAATGAACGATGAAGGCACAAAGAGGCACGAATAAACTTGACTCGAACACAAATACTAGCACGAGCAATCAAACAAGCTGTAACAATTGACAAGAAGGAAATAACAACAACTTCCAATATAATCGTTCATATATATATAAACATATATACACACAAATTCTTACCAATCAACAAGAGAGAGAAGAGAAGCTAAGAGAGAGTGATGCTGTAAGGTGGAAAGCTTCAGATAGTTGTTGTTCAATACAGAGAAACAACACATCATTGACTATAACACATATTAATATATGCATATATATAAACATATACATATACATTTGTAAAGCAAATGGTCCATCATGCAAAGACAACAAGGATACACAAGGAAGGTGGGTGGCACTGTGGCTCGGTTTAATACGTCGACCGACGCGTCAGGGAGGCAAGGCAGCGTAGTTCACTTTGCCGAGAAGGGAACATGGCGGCTTTAAATGGAGGAGGTAGTTTGGGTGATCACGGTGGAGGGTGGCGACGATGTGGAAGTGGTGGCGGCAAGTCGGTGTGGCGGTGGAAGGTAGCAACGGCACGTGGTGAGGTGTGCAGTGGCGGCGCGGTCGAGGGGGAAGGTGGCGAAGGATGGAAATGGCGCAGGCGAGAGGGAAGGCTCGGTCAAGGGACTGTTGTGGTCGTCGACGTTAGGGGGTTAGGCGGGCACGTGGTGCGGCGACGCGGTCGAGGGGGAAGGTGGCGAAGGCGCGGTGCGAAGACAACGATCATGGGGAAGGCCGATTATCTCTTTTGAAAAATGACAAGTGAAAGAAATGTAAAAGAAAATATAAAAGAGAAGAGGAAAGAGAATATTATCAGAGAGCACGTTCCATACCTGGTTGAATATATTTGCAAACAAATGTTTCAATGCGTATGAATTTGTTTATGTAAAGGAGGGTAATGGGTGGATGGAACCAATGGACAGAAATATTCAATGGTGGTAAGTAACGAGGTGTTGTATGTTTCCCATGCCATAATTCAGCCGTTGTTACATTTTTTATGCTCATTAAGTCGGCTGCCAACCACCATCATCAATTAAATTTAACCAAAGAGTTTTCAAAATTTTGAGTGCAAATGGGCTGACCAAATTTTAGGCCGGAATAGATTGTTTTAATTCACAATTGATGGGTACAATAAGGTGAATTAGAGTGGGCCAAAAAATGGACTAAATATTCATTTAACCGGTCCGTTTGGATTGATTAAATTAGTGCGACGATTTACGCCAACTCCGATTTGTACAAATGAATATATTATTCTGATTGGCACGATGAGGTGCTTACAACGGTATACAGATATTGACGATACGACAGTCCTATCAAAAATCAAGTTTTACGCCGATTAAATTGTTTGTTTGGCAGAATAATTTAAATGAAGTGGACGACGATGAAATTAGGCGAAACGGAATGCGATATCTCGATCAGATATTTTCTACAACCTTACTGTGTAAAAATATTTAGATTCGGAAGATGGAAATTTACGCACTTTAAAATGAACTGATATGCAATAAAATGTGAACGAATTTTACTTTGATATTTTGCAACGAAGCTTTTCCTATATCCGTAACTAACTAGACGCATTTTATATTCGAAGTTTGGATGTTAACTAAGAATGTATATAAATTTCAAATTTTATACTAGAATAATTGATTCAAAATTTTAAATTGGGCCGAAAATTCAGGGTCGTTACAATATCTTATAAATGTGAATACATATCGGAAATTGGCTCATCATCCTTCATTTTAAAAGGCCGTGATTGCTTTTTCAACATGGAAATCTTGCTTTGTTTCACTATGCCTTCATGTGTATTTTACAGAGTCCTCCATATTTCATATGCAGACTTGCATATACCAACTCTATTAAATTCATTCCTATCCAATGCACAAAATAAAATATTCATGGCTTTAGAGTAGTTTTCTACTAAAGTAGTTTATTGAGTTGTCCATGTACTAAAATCAATAGTGATTCTTCATAATCGATCTGAGTCATGTTCCAAATAGCATAGCTATTAGATTATATATATATATTTTTTCATTCTAATAAACCAATATGCATAACTTGTGCTAGTAAAAAGCATGGGTCGTGCGGTCGATTGACCTTCTTGGAAAATAGTGAAATTTGATGCCATATTGTTTTTAAAAATGATTTT
This sequence comes from Allium cepa, assembly GCA_030765085.1. Classification (NCBI taxonomy): domain Eukaryota; kingdom Viridiplantae; phylum Streptophyta; class Magnoliopsida; order Asparagales; family Amaryllidaceae; genus Allium; species Allium cepa. Next base: position 209,182,227 of record CM060928.1, read on the forward strand.
ACTATTTTTGAAATTCTAGACTCTGATACCAAATAAAAGTCGCTACATGATGTGACTTTATGCAGAATGTGGAATGATTTATAATATGGCAATATATAACTTAAGCTAATAATATAAGAAGCTGAAAGAAAGCGGTAAATAACAGATTGCACCGCCAGTTTTTATATTTGTTCGGACTTTTCCTCATACGTCCAGTCCCAGAACCAATCCTCACTTTACTCGAAGGAACATGAATCTACAGTACTGCCTAAAAAATTGAACATGACTTCAACATTTGCTTAAATATCTTCAATGGGACTTCAACTATAAAAGAAATAATTCCAAATTTGACTTTGATGTGTTCTTTTACAACATGGATAAGTCACTCTTCAGTATACCCTCCCTTTGATGATTATGAATTGAACATGTAGAAATATAGGAAAAGAAAATTATTTTTGATTGCTTTTGATTTGAGCATTATTATGAATTAGAGAGCAAGAATTGTTAAAATTAATGAATGGATCCAGCCTCTATTTATAGGAATGAAATGATCTACTGAAGGGTCATGATTATTCAAGAGATCATGTCCATTTATTAGAAGATGTTCCTTTTAATAAATTGGTGTCGTCTATTCAAAATTATAGCCTTTTAAAAATCTTAGACATCTGAACCATAGGGTCAGTCGTCCAACTATAGCAAATTCAAAAACTTCTAAAACCAGGTTTAGATGTCAGAACGAATAGGATGAAACGTCTGAACATATTCCAAAAAGAAGTACGTTGATTTTTAGTGTAGTTCAGACGTCTAGGTTCAGATGTCTGACCTTTAGGTTCTAAAGAGTTAAGTTCAAAGTCTGACGTCTGACTTTGAAGCTTAGATATTTGAATGGCTTTAGGAAATAAAAATAAAGAGTACCTTAAATGTCTAATAAAATGGATCAAACGCCTGGCTTTTTACAGGTTTGTTCCCGAGGGTTTATAAGAGATTTTTGAATATTTCAGATGTCTAAAAAATGCATTCAGACGTTTGAACTTGTATAAGGATTTTATACTTTCACTTTCTCAGACGTTTGATATAATAAATGGGATATGACTTCTATTTATTTCTAAAAGTGATTTAGATTTTGAGAATTTTATTTTTGATGGTCTAAAAGATTTTTGTGTGTGTTATCATCAAAGGATATTGTACAAGTATTTTCTAGACTTATACAACCACACATCTAAATATGGTCTTCATTGATCGAGCTCATCATCTGTAATTATTTGCCCTAGTATGATCGTCAGCTGTAGTCGTTTGCCTTAGTCTTCGTAGTTTGAATTTTGTTGAAATGTGCAACTTGTACAATATATTTGAAATGTATAGTTGTCACTTCAAAGCTAGAAATGAATGTTCTAAAAAGCTGAAAATCCAAAATAAAGTAGGGGTAGATGGTAGGAAATAAGGTCGAAATATACCTAGCCTTTCCCTATTTCCTCTTGCTGTCACTTATTTACCAAGTTTAGCCTTTCCCTATTTCCCCTTGTTGTCACTTATTTACCGATCATTTGTAGTTATTTTTCGTTAGTCTGCTCATCAACTATAGTCGTTTGCCTTAGCCTTCATAGTTTGATTTTTTCTAAAAGAGTCAACTTGTACAATATATTTAAAATGAATAGTTGTTACTTCAAAACCATAAACGAATGTTTTGAAAAGCTAAAAATCCAAAAAAAAGTGGGGGTAGATGGTAGGGAGCAGGATGGAAATGTACCTAGCGTTTCTCTATTTCCCCTTGCTGTCACTTATTTACTCAGTTTAGATACTTATAGTTCATCTCCTTCTTGAACTCGATGATGAATAGTATCTTTGGACAACCCTACTATTATTAGTGTCTTTGAGAATCGAAAAACCAATATCCTATAACTTGCATCCACCTTCCCTAGTAAACAGTGCGCTTTGTTCCCCTTACATTATATCACCCCCATCAACTTGGGTATACATGCAATGCTTGATGATTTATTAGCCTCATTTCCTCCAAAAGATAACAAAAATACTATATTACAACGCCCTTTTTACAACGGGCATTGGCCGTCCATTATAATAGAAGGCTATTACAACGGTCCATTCAGGCCCGTCGTAAAAAATGCCATATACAACGCCTTTTTTACAACGGGCAATGACTGACTGTTGTAATAGAATGCTATTACAACGGTCATTTCATGCCCGTTGTAATAGATCCCAGTTTTACAACTGTCCTTTGATGGTCGTTGTAAAATCAAAACTCTTTTTCTCGTACAAGTCACCCCCAAAATCATTCGCAACAGTTTTTCCCTTGAATTTAATTCCAAAGAAAAAAAAATCTCAAATTCGCATTCACAAAGGAAAATTTCAAGCCGCAGTCAAATCAGTTCTTGTAAGTGGTCACGACACGAAACAAAGCACGATTCAGCTGTGGATTCGAGGAAGTTCTTGTAAGCAGACCACAATCGAATTAGCGAAGATTGAGATTGAAAATTTTCGCGAGTGGTTGATTGCAGGTGTTAAAAGTCGCAGCGGTTCAACGATGTGGGGATGACGATGAAGTTGACTTAGTCGTGGTGGTACGAATCTTGGTGGTGAATGGACGAATAGGAGGTTGGGAGTTCGCGATTTAGTTGGCAATTACAGCGATTCAGGCGTTTGATTGTGGTGGTATTCATTGGGTCGATTGAGTTCTTGAAGGCTGCGGTTAGAGGAGCTGGCTGCTCGATAATCGAAGGGGTGCTTGGTTCGCCTCGGTGTTGGGGAGATTTTGTTAGATTTCTTATTTTGTGATTGCGGTTCGTGGTTGGTGATGCAGCGAGGGTGGAGATGGGTTGAAAGCAGCGGTCGTAAGCAGCAAGTAAGTTGTCAGAGCTGTGATGATGTGGTGAGCGGGGTTTGTTGTTGTTTCAGGTGAACTGAAGGCAAGCAGTTGTGAAGTTTTATGGCTTGAAGTTGTTGGAGTGAAAGTTTGTTGAAAGTAGATAGTGGAGGTGGTAAGGATGTAGATGATGGTGGTATTATAGCAAGGTGGGGATGAAATGGTGGGAGATGTTGGAGTGATTTAAGCAGTGGTTGAGGGAGACTTGTGGAATTGATTTGTATGATATGGTGATAGCAAATCGCGTGGGAAGTCGTGCTCTGGGAAGTGGTGATAGCAAGAACGAGTCGATGATTAGGTAATTAATTTATACATTTCCTCTAGTAAAGATTCTTCGCTGAACTACTTCATGGTATCCATATTGATACTTCCAAGCATTATTGTAATCGAATGCTCTATGCTTGTTATCAAGAAATCCAAAAATAAGGTTAATGAAACTGGTGAGTGGTCGCATGTTGATTAGTTCAAAGTAGTTACATTGGCTAAAACTCCCAAATATAGCCTAAAAACTCAAATTCATTTAAATACACTAAACAAAATAAATTTGATGTTTAAAAATTAGAAGTTTAAATAAATCTGATTTTGCCGTTTAAAAATTAGAAGTTTAAATAAATCTATTAACCAATGTTTGGTTATAATTTTGAAGAGGTAAATATTTCTAACCAATCTCATTTTTTGAAAACATAATATCAAAATATAGATTAAAAATCCAAAATTTTTTTTGCAGCATTTCAGATACTCTAGTTCAAAATATGTTGCAAATGCTACCTTTAAGTAAGAGGCATCATTCAACGAGTTGCATAAACAATAATAAGTCACGGACTAATCATGAAATTTTTGAAGATGCTCTTACAATTACTGCAAGGGCAATTCAGCAACTTCCAGTTTACGGAAAATAATAAATAAAAGTGAACGACGCGCTGAGGTATGGACTGAGTTGTCAAACTTTCGCTCAAACATAAGCATCGGCTCAAAGTATTTGTCTTTACTTATAATTGAGGATGCAGGCAACAAATGGGAAGCCAATCCATCGATGTTCTGATAGACATTGAATAGCCCAGTTTGTCTGTATTTCCTTGAAGCACGCTATAATTTGTCTGTGGTTCCTCATTTTCAAACCACTATTATTTCGTCCAGTTTGTCCAGCAGCATATAGTTTTCATTAACAAGCATAAACTTCAAAAAAGAATTAAACTATAAAAGTCGAACACAATAATTTTTCTAAACATTTTTTCTCTGAACGTGCGTATATATTTGGTAGACAATATCAAGAGGAAAATAAAAACAACATAACTATGCTAAGACACGATTAAAATTCACTAAGATCACTAAAATATAATTTTGATATTGCACATATATATTGTTTCAATTCCGTACAAAAGGATTTAAGACAAAATATGCGTTATAACATGAATAATTAAGCAAATTGGCATTCAACGTGATGCAAAGTGATGCATATTAGGCTTGCAAGATTTACTCACCATAGTATAACAGATTAATTTACCAAATCATATATAAAGATTTTCAGAAACATATTCTTGTTTGATACATTCCAGATGATGTACAACAGAATGAAAGAGAGGATTGAAAGTAATATGATAAAAGGCTATGTCAGCGATGATTTTTTAGCTACCGACTCTGAAGGGTACAAGATCTTCAAGAAATGGAAGGATTATACAAAGCGTGACCACCCCTCCATTGTACAGGTACATGTGTGCATGTGTTTGTAACAATTTTGAAAGCATCAAATTATCTTAAGTTTTATTTTGTTTCTACTGAACCACACTACATACTCAGTTTCAGTAGTTTGTGAAGATCTATGTTCTTAACGAACCACACTATACTATTCATTTTCAGTAGTAAGCTGAATTAAATGTAACAGGTTTTGGTAGAAAGCAACAAAGATTCAGATAACGCAATATCAAACCTTGTATATATATCACGAGAAAAAAGACCAACGCATCATCATCATTTCAAAGCTGGAGCCCTAATAATGATAAGGCAAATGCGGTATAATGTATTACATAAAGAACATAGGTCGGGTACATTGCTATGTTAATCAACCCGGCCCATATAACCATCTCTTGCCTTATAAATACAATGTGTACAGAATGTATTGTATTAAGATTAGAAGCTATCAATAAAATACAAGGCATTTTACATCTTCAAATTCTCTTTCATGGTATCAGAGCCTCTACCAAATGGCGTCATAGGCTGATCCTTCTAGTTACTGATCAAACTCCATCAGAGAGTTCTCATCATCTGAAGTTTGCTTTCATAATAACAATTCTCTTCAGATTAATCATCATCAGAGAATTTTTTTTGCTTTTATCCGTCATTGCTAATCAAGAATCAGGTTATTGATCAGATCTGCTGCAGAGAGCCCTGCTTAAAGACTCAAGTTGTGATCAACAGAATCTTGGTTGCATCCCTGTCATCAGAGAAGATCTGGATTACCTTATCATCATCAATCCTCTGTTTCCCCTCTTAGCTACACACTGAAATTCAGTGCAATACTTAATTTCAGTGAGTCTTGCCAAGATTACTGCATCATCTTTCAAACCCAGTGCCCACCATGTCAGAAGGTGGAGATAACAAATCCTCTGCCACTTCTGTGATCGAAACCACCAGTCTCTCTCTGATAAAACCCAAGAGCCATCTTAATAATATTCAACTCGATGAAAACAACTTCTTGCTTTGGAAATATCAAGTTGAAACTGCCATAAATGGCTATGGGCTTGAAGGGTTTATCAAAGGAATCATTGCAATCCCGCCTATAATGACAGCAGACAGAGAAGGCAAAATGATAAGTAATCAAGATTATGTGAAATACAAGAGACAAGACAGTCTACATCAGCATGGCTCTTATCACCTATCAGTGTTAATCTACTGCATCAAATCGTTGGATGTAGTTCATCATATGAAATCTGGAAAACTGTGGAACAAATTTTTAATTCACAATCTGCTGCGCGTATTATGCATTACAAGAGAGAACTACAAAACTTTAAAAAGGAAAATATGTCAATGAGGGAGTACTTAACCAAGATTAAGTCGTTTTGTGGTTTACTAGAGACTGCAGGTCATAAAGTCTGTGAAACTGAGCAGATCCTAACCATAATGAATGGTCTTGGGGAAGAATACGAGTTTGTCATTGCAGTTATCTCCTCTAGAGAGACATTACCCAATATGCAATTTGTTCACTCCTCTCTTCTTGCTCATGAAGGAAGAGTTGAACAAAGAAAATCAAATACAACAGATTTTTCTGTTAACTATGTATCTAATTCAAGAACCAAGAATCAAGAAAAAACTCAAACCAACAGAGGTGGTCTTAATCAAAGAGGAAGAGGGAGGAGTGGAATATAGTACAATAGTAACAGAGTTAAGTGTCAAATATGCGAAAAATTTGGTCATATTGCAAGCAAATGCTACTTCAGATACAATCCTGACAGCAGTAGCACTAATCAAAATCAAGGCATGCAAAGAAACTTCAATCCAAATGCAAATGTAGCCCAATTAAGGAAAACATCAAGAAGTCAGAATGAAGATACTCAAGGCATACAAATGAATTCAAAAACTCTTACCAGACCTGAAGACATTCACTATGAAGAATGGTACCCAGATTCAGGTGCCACCAATCACTTAACCAACAACTTTCAGAATTCGAATCTTGGCAACAAGGAATACTCAGGTACACAGTCTATTTATATGGGTAATGGTGAAGCTATAAGTATAACTCATGTTGGAAATGGCAGCATCAAAGGTAAAAGGCAACTTTACTTGAATAATTTGTTGACTGTTCCTCGAATTAAAAAGAATCTCATTAGTGTCTCACAATTTGCCAATGACAACAATGTATACTTTGAGTTTCACCCAAAATTCTGCACTGTTAAAGACTTATCAAATCAGGATATATTGTTACAGGGTAGGTTGCACAATGGGCTTTACAAATTCAATCCTAGGAATACACAGAAATTCACTCATAAAAGACCATGGTGCAACAATTTAGAAACCAATGACACTAGCAATAAGAGTGTATTTGATGTATGGCACTGCAAACTGGGACATCCCAGTGTTAAAACTGTAAAACATGTTCTGAAAAGTAATAATATTTCTTTTGAAAATATCTCTGTTCCTTATATATGTACAAGTTTTCAACTTGGCAAAAGTCACAAGTTACCTTTTGCAGACTCTACTACTGTTTATAATAAGCCACTTGAGCTTATAGTTACAGATCCCTGGGGACCCTCTCCAGTAAATTCAGACTATGGATTCAGGTACTACATTTCATTTTTTGATGCTTATTCTGGGCATACTTGGATATATTTTCTCAAGACTAAATCAGAGGTATGTAAAGCAGTTATTCAATTTATCAGTCAAGCTGAAAAACAGTGTAACAGTGAGGTTAAGACCATCCAATCAGATGGAGGGAGTGAATTCAAACCTCTAAAATAATATTTTCATAATAGAGGAATTATACATAGAATTACCTTCCCACACACTTCTGAACAAAATGGTTTAGTTGAAAAAAAACACAGACATATAGTTGAGACTGGTTTAACATTATTGGCTCAGGGATCTTTACCAATGAAAATCTGGCCTGATGCATTTACTACATCAGTCTATCTAATTAACAAATTACCAACCAAAGTTCTTGATTGGAAAAGCCCAATTGAAGTGTTATTTAATATAAAACCATTTTATTCAGAATTAAAGACCTTTGGTTGTCTGTGTTTTCCATGTCTTAGGCCATATAATACTCATAAACTAAGTCTTAGATCTGCCCCCAACACATTCTTAAGATATGCTAATAATCAGAAAGGGTATAAGTGCCTTAGCAATGATGGCAGAACCTATATTTCAAGACATGTTGTATTTAATGAAACCATTTTTCCCTTTACAGATAAAGGAATAAAAACTACACAGAAAGTATATAACACAAAGTTTTCAATACTACCAATACCTGAAGCTACTGACTGGAACAGTAGGCAAGAAGCTGACAAGACATCAGCACCACAACACACCTTGTCTTCCATCAGACCAGGTCAGAGTACAACTGAGTCAAGTGATAATCTCAGCATCTCACCACACAACTGTTCCAATTCTGAAGAAAGCTCAAAACATAATGAAAGTAATTCACCATGTTCTGAACACTCCAGTGTCAATGAAATCAATCAACCTAGCATTCCTGCAAGAACAGAACACCATATGATTACAAGAGCTAAAATTGGGATTTTCAAACCCAAAGTATACACAAATCATCTACATCAAAAGGAACCTATTACTTATGAAGAAGCTGTCAAGTATGATCACTGGAAATTAGCCATGGATGAAGAATACAATGCCCTCACAAGGAATAAAACATGGAGCTTAGTACATCCACACAGTCATAAATATATTATTGGAAGTAAGTGGACATACAAAGTAAAGAGAAATCCCAATGGTAGCATAGCAAAATACAAAGCATGACTTGTTGCAAAGGGGTATACACAGAAGTTTGGTTTTGATTTTAATGAGACCTTTTCTCCTGTAGTGAAACCAACCACTATACGAATCATTTTAACTATAGCTTTACATAATCACTGGAGGATTAAGCAATTAGATGTAAACAATGCCTTTCTAAATGGGGAACTACGAGAGGAAGTTTATATGCAGCAACCAAAAGGTTACATTCAAGGCAACAATGCAAATTTAGTATGTAAACTTCACAAGGCTATTTATGGACTCAAGCAGGCTCCAAGAGTATGGCATGAAAAATTCCAGACAACCTTGGTTAACTTAGGATACAAGCCAACCAAGTCAGACAGCTCTTTATATGTGAAAGCAAGTCATGGGCTAACTGTCTACCTTCTAGTATATGTAGATGACATATTAATCACAGGCAGTGACAACAATGAAATTAGCAAAACTATCCAGCACTTATATCAAACTTTCTCTATCAAAGAACTTGGTGGCTTAAGCTACTTCTTGGGCATAGAAGCAGTAAAGAAAAGTAATACTGAGCTTGTTTTAAATTAAAGCAAATATATCTCAGAGATTCTTGCCAGAGCAAAGATGGACTTAGCTAAACCACTGCCTACTCCTATGACTAGTAACCTCCATCTTTCAAAAGACAAAGGAGAACTCGTTTCTAATGGCCGTCAATACAGAAGCATAGTAGGTGCTCTATAGTATGTTACAATTACAAGACCTGAAATATGTTACAGTGTCAACAAAATTTGTCAATTTATGCAACGACCAAGAAATGAGCACTGGAAGGCAGTAAAGAGAGTGTTACGCTATCTTAGAGGTACAATTAATCATGGAATATCATTACATACTTGCAAAGAGTTAAATATACAAGCTTACGCTGACGCCGACTGGGCGACCGACCCAGACGATAGAAGGTCCACTTCTGGATTTTGTATTTATCTTGGTGACAACCCGATTTCGTGGTCCTTCAAGAAGCAAGCTACTGTCTCGCGCTCAAGTACTGAGCTGAGTACAGAGCTGTTGCCAGCGCAACTGCAGAACTAATTTGGGTCGAACAATTACTATGTGAAATTGGAACTAAGCCAATAAAAAGGCCAATAATTTGGTGTGATAACCTGAGTACAGTGGCTCTCTCTGCCAATCCCGTTCTTCATTCTCGAACAAAGCACATCGAGATTTATCTGCACTTTGTTCGCGAACAAATCAGCAAAGGAAAGCTTGACGTATGTCATATCCCTGTTGGATATCAACGTGCTGATATCTTGACAAATGCTCTCTCAACTAAGAACTTTGCAAGATTCAAAATTTACTTGAAGGTGGTCGACACCAACACTGGAGATGAAGCAAAAGGAATTTGGAAAAGGGGTAGTCAAAACAAGCTAGATCTGTAAGATCCAACTTGTTCTTCGTATAGTAACTCAAGATTAGAGGGACTGATTTATTTTCTTAAGCAAGTCACCATGGCGGCGTAGAAGAAAGAAGAAGGGCGAAAACCCTAGATAAATTTGAGGGGGTGTAATAATGATAAGGCAAATGCGGTATAATGTATTATGTAAAGAACATAAGTCGGGTACATTGCTGTGTTAATCAACCCGGCCCATATAACTGTCTCTTGCCTTGTAAATACAATGTGTACAGAATGTATTGTATTAAGATTAGAAGCTATCAATAAAATACAAAGCATTTTACATCTTCAAATTCTCTTTCAAGCTCTCAACGCTCTGGTTAGTACATGCAATTTTTGACATAACAATATATACTTATAACTTGTAACAAGCTATTTTTTTGTTTTCTATTAAGCTCCGAATATCAAATACGATGACAAATGCACCAGTCATTCTAACATTAGACTGTGATATGTACTCAAATAATCCCCAGACTCCCCTACGTGCACTATGCTACATTTTAGACCTAAAAATAGAGAACAAACTTTCTTTTGTTCAATTCCTACAATGTTACCAGGGTCTAAACAAGCACGATATTTTTGTTTGTTTTCTTATCTAACATTTTTCCTCACTTCTTATTTATATTTCTGATGAAACGTATAAATTCATTACCTCTTTAAATAAAAGTAAAAATGCAAATCTTTTAGATAAAAGACTACATCGTTTCTTTTAAAATATTGTCATAGCAAGCATTTAGTGTTAGAAAGACATCCATTTACTGAACTAAGAAGTACATAGGCTGAATATCGTGGATAATATTCAAAAAACAGTAAAGCTAGCAAAGAGGTACCTGCAATATATGCGTAAGGAGGGAATTTAACATATTTACACTGTGTGAATTATCCTTTATTTCTTTTGCATGTGTGTGATATGCTAGCTTCTGTAACCAATTCAGCTATCTTAATAGAAAATTTGTGCCTTGAATGAAGAGCACGCATGTTTTTATTTGCATTTTCATTACCTGTTTCCAAATTTTTTAAAAAACTGCTTAAAAATCATAAGTGAATATCAATTGTGTATCTGATCATATAATCGGTGATCTGCTCTGGGAAGATTTGAAAATCTGATGGTACAAAAAATAGATATACTCATTTGTTAGTACTGTGCACAGAAGAAAAGAGAATGTAGCTATTATATGATATCCAGATTCATCTTTGTAGACCTTGAAAGAGTCTGGTATTAGAAAGCGTGTGTTTTGAAATTACTTATCTTTGAAGCTATTATATGAAATCCTGATGCTTTCAGCCTGATTATAGCATGTTCACTGCATATGTAGGTTTTGTATTTTTTGTTTGTAAATTTGTGGTCGCAGTGCTTGTTGAGCTGTTGCTCTACACGGTGAAGAGTGAATGTGTATGATGATCAATTGTTGACTTGAGGGAGCGCTGATTGATGGTGTAAATCATAAAAACATACATATACATGTGTATGAGTATCAAAGTGTGTGCATAGCGCTTTAGTGCTTCTTTAGTCTGTGTTATTTATTTAATCTGTGTCATTTATTTAACCTCACTTTTGCCAGCGTTCTACTTCTTCTGAAAATTATTTGACTTATTTTTGCAGAAGAAATCAAAACCCCTGCACTTTCGATTTGTTTGATGTGATGATGAATTCTTTGTTTGAGGTTATTTCTGTACATGGTTTAGTTTGGAAAAGCAATAATATGCTCGGACGCGAGGCTGTTGGCTTGGGGGTCGCGGGTTTTCGGGGCGGCAGTTTTAATTTGCAGTTGAATTTGAGGCAGGCGAGTGTATGTCAGTAGTGTAGGCGACTGTTGCGCGACGCCTTGAAGCTTGAACTGGCGGAGTTGTGGTTCGCGCGTGTGCAGTGTTTTTGGGAAGGGGTGTTGCTGTTATGTTGAAGTGCAGCGTACCGTTTTGAATGGTGGAGTTTTGGATGAAGAAATTGTATTGGGAGTTTGATGAAGGGGAGGAAATGGTCAGTGAATGTATTGAATAGTGGTTGCATAGATTGGTGGTGATTGAGATAATGGCAGGGGTTGTGTGGAGGGTGGTTTGATTTGAAGCAGTAGAGCAGATGTTTATGTCTGTTGTTTATCAGTGATGATGTTGGACATGGTTGTTGAAGTGTACAGCAGATGATGGTAGCCGTAGTATGGTGGGTTCTGTGATATTTTTGTGGAAATGTTGTAAGGCAGAGGTATATGCGGGGGTTCATGGCAGTGCAGTTGTAAGTGGACGCAGTTGAAAGTAGATTAGGTGACAGAGTGGTGGAAGAGAGAACTGTTGGTTAGTGGGAGGCTATTGTTGATAAAGTGCTGCTGTGGGGTGGTGTAGTTGAAGTGCAGTGGCAATGGGTAGATGATGTAGTAGTGGTGTGATATGCAGGAGAAGGGGACGGTCAGAAGCTTGGTGTTTTGGCACTGTGTGGTCAGAAATGAAGTGCTGGCGGTCAGAGAAGAGGGTGGCTGATGGTTGAATATTTGGACTGTGTTGTATCAGTTTGGGATGAAGGGGATGCAAATGAATCTTTGATTATGGAATTGGTGATTATGCAAATGAATGCAAATGAAGGGTAGTTGAGGACTTGTGATTGTGAAACTGGTGGTGATGTGTATGTTAACAGTGGTGTGCTTGTGGTAAATGTTTGAGGAAGTTGTGGAAAATGTATGTTTGATGAAGTGGTTGGTGTGCTTGTGGTAGTTGTCCGAAGAGGTTTGTGCAGTGTTTCGGTGGTGATGTGATGACAGCAAGTTGAAGAGGAAATTGTATGCAGGGGAGGAGGGATTGGTAGCAGTATGAATTTCAGGCAGGGGGTATGCACATTGCAACAGTTTTTGAATGTTAAAAAAGAAGAATTATGTTTAACTCATGTTACACATGATATTGTCAAAGCTCAGTGTAGGTTGACAACTGAAATTCTCAACGGTTGTTATGTAACTAGTCATCATGTGTATATTAGAACTATGTCAATGTAAACTTATCTAACTTTTTGGAATGTGTTGGAATTTTATGACTCTAGCTTTTAGTCTTTTCGTATGTGATTTTGGTTGTTTTATGATAATATTTATTACTCGTTAAATTATTCATCATTGGTATGCATGTACTGCATAAATGCTGCTGTAATTTGTTTTAAAATTTGCATTTATTGTTTTAAAATTTGCATTTATTTTGCAACGGTCAGAAACCGTTGCAATATCATATATTACAACGGACATTGCCCGTTGTAAAAAGGTGTATTACAACGGGCATTGCCCGTTGTAAAATATGGTCGACCTATTACAACGAGGCCTAATACAACGGGCTCATCCCCGTTGCAAAATCCATATTACAACGGGCATTGCCCGTTGTATAATGGCTGTTTTGTCGTAGTGTTATCGATTTTGATATAAGGAGCTTTCTTAAAAACACCCTATTTAAGTTTCAAAATACATAGCCACCGCCTCTCAAAAATAGGTATTGAAAACACCCTTATTTTTATTTCAAGATATTTAAGGAAAATTCTGTAAATATTTATAAAGAACTCAATAAATAGTTGTAGAGAACTCTACAAATACAAAGAAATCTGCAAATATTTGAAGTTTTTGTACCAAAAATATTTGCAGAAAAATCCGCAAATATTTACAGCATTGTTTCTAAATATTTGCATTTTTAAAAGAGATTCAAAAAAATTATTCTGATCATAAATACAGACGATTAATGCTCAAATTTAATTTTTCAAAAAATACGACCTTTTTTTACCGAAATAAAAATATGGGTGTAATTTAAAATATGTCTATGGAAGAACTTTTCATGTACTAAATATATAAAAATAAGGGGCGTTGATATATTTAGCGTTTCTTTTAGTATAACATCGATTATTGATGTATTCGAAAATAACTCATACTTAGGTCATTTCTAAATTTTCCATTAGCACCAAAAGTTTTAGAATAAAATTTTTGCCATTAAAGATTGTAATTTTTGGTACTTTTGGTTATTTCTACCTTTTGTGGGCAAGCATTGAGTTAAGAAATAACTCATCAGTTTCCTCACTATTCTTTGATTGATTCTCAGAAAAATTAAGGATTCGTGGACCAGTAATCAATTCTTTTATGACCAATAAGTGCATTGGTTCTCAAATTTTATTCCCTTATGTGTTTCAAATTTTTTGTTACTATGTAGATCCAATTCTTTTTAGCCTATTATCTCAATTTGTTGATCATTTTGTAGTTTGTGTATTCGATTTCCTGGTTAAGAGATTGTTGATTATTTTGTAGTTTATGTACTCAATTTGGTCTATGTTTTACATGCTAGAGGCATCAATTCTTTCAGCAATAAGGACAATTTTACTTCTACTATTGTATTTTTTTGTAGTTTCAACTCATATGTACAAATTCAATTTTATTTATAGTGAATTGTTCGCTTTAGGAGTTAATATCATCCTTTGAATGAAAACGAATTCAACAATGGTTTGCTATGCATTAAGAAAAGCTTCATGCCCACCACAACTGCAGATATGATATACTTAGCATACAAGTTGTTAAAATGTATTAGTAATGCTTTAGAAATTCTGCAATAATGTATTTACAACATAAATTGTACAAAACTACAACTTTTAGAGTTTTATAAACCTTGAGAAAGCTTTATACCTTTAAAAACTATGCATATAACCATATTTTAAGCACTATGTAAGAATGTAAGTACACCACCTATAAAGTATTGAAAAAAATCTATGGCAACTGAATGTCATCTCAAAGGAGCCGTGTGAACGCTATGGAAAAAAGAACATTTACGGTGTCTTTTTTACAATGATTAAAAGTTCATTATTATGAAAGTTTTCTCCTGTTTATAACTTCAGATATGACAATATTATGTATAACACCCTTAAAGTGCTTACACATTGTTTTTGAAACATTTTAATTCTTTTTTCTCTTATTGATATCAACTTGGAGTTTTATGGTTTATTTACCACATTTATCATTATTAACATGTTGTGCTTTATCGTTTTATTACTGCTTCATATGCTTAAATTTTCTTTCATTCTTACTTTATGATTTTGCTATTTGAAAGGTTTGCACTGGGCAATATTTCATGCTATTCTCTATTTTTTAAGAATCAAACTTACTTTCAACTATTGCTTCAGATCTTACAAAGGTACATCGTGGGAATTTAGCTGTAACTGATAATGCATGTTGTTTCTTTTCATTATATTTAGTGCCAAATCATGGCCTAATGGAATTTACGAACTAAATTGTATTGTCGGATTCTGTGCATTTCTGAAGGACCTAACATACAGTTAGAGATAAATTAACCTATTCATTTGCACTATTTTAACTTGCATTGTTTATATTTTGCCTTCTTTGGTTTTGACTTTTTAGTAAGTTAATTACTCAAATAGTGCAATAAACAAATAATCTTATTTTACAATGCTCATCAATCTTAACTTTATTTTATACGCTCGGATCTCAATCTAGTCGATTGGGGTGTTATAATATCAAATATGATAATATTATGTGTGTTTAAAAAAGTTTACTCTTTAGCAGTTCTTCCTGGTGCACATATTCTACCTCATAACTACCTTCTTCCTTGCACCATGCATGTACCTTATATTGTTCTCTATGATTCACACTTTATTTTCAATCATGCAAAATTTTGCATCTACAAAAAACGTTTCATCTGTTGGGTTGCTCATGTCAACCTTAAACAATCTATTGAAAGTTAGGGTTATGCACTACCTGCTATAGTTTATATAGTTTATAGATGCTACTACTTATTCTCGATGTTCATGTTCTTTTGATGTTCCATAGTTTAGGACGATTTCAGAGATTTCAAAAGTTTCAATTTCAGTCATGGTTTATGGTTTTGAATTCATGCAACGATAAATATTTAGATAAAATACAATGTATAAGAAACAAAATACAACATACAACAACAATATTTTGTCAAAATACAATTTTTTGGAGTTGTGTTACTTGTGTATGGATTATCGAACATTAGTACATCCATAAACCATCTTTGCTCTACCGTGCGATGTGTCATCATCTTCGTTCTTGTCTTTTTTTTATCTGAAGTTGTAACCTAAATTACACTAAACTAAATGATTGCTAACTAGATCATACTAAAATTTAATTTTAACATGAATTAACCTATTTTTGAATTTAAATTACCGTAATTGTAACGATTCAGCCCACATTTGAATTTGACAAACTTAATACGATGAGCCCAACGGCCCCAACCCATAATTTTTAAGCATTACCCTAATTTTTTTTTAAATCCGACCCAGTTTCACTCTCCAATTTCATTTCGCCGCTCAAAATCATCTGCTTCCTCTTTGTCGGCTAAATAAAATATGGAAACTTTAAAAAAACGCAGCGAAACAAAAAAAACTTCGAACTCAATAAGACTGCTTACAACTAACAAAGGTCAAGAATCAAAGAGGGAAAGCTCGAATTAGGGCTCGTCGCATAGCCAAATAAGTTCGATCTTTGATTTACTTATCTTTTTATTTTTCCTTCTTTTAACACTTTAACATCTGAAACCGGATTTCCTGGTCGGTTCTGGACCGATGTTGACCTGTACTCGCCTGGTACAACCGAATGTTCGGTATACCGGTTGATACCTTATACCTTGGTCTTGTACTTCTGAAAATTTTGTTTTTGATTACTTCCTAGGATTCCTTGTGTGATCAACTACTTTATTTGTTAAAGATCACTTAATTACGTGTATAGAATGGGTCAATTTTATTAACGTTAAAAAGGCCACCTATAACAAATTGCTTATTTCTGTTTTAGTGCATCAACTACTTTGTTATCGTTTTTTATTTTTGAAACTTTCAAATGATTTATAAATCATCTTTGGTTTATGCAGCAACAGAGGGAGGTATTAAAAGTTAATGGCAATTCTATGATCCCTACCAGTCGTATTGCTATTTTATCTATTATTACATTTGTTCTCTTGACAAATTCTGCTGTGATGAACATAACAGCTACCGTGTTCTACAATTATGGCTCTTTTGTGCCTACTTTCCAGATTGGGTTGCTATTTATGGACCAGGTTAATTTTCATCTTTTACAAATTATATTCTTCTTAGAGTTTAATTACAGAAGTAGGCATTCTTAAAAAATGCACCGCAGAAATAAACCTAATAAGTTGAAACTTACTATAAAAATAGATCTTGTTTCGGACCTAGTACATACATTTTTGTAGCATGCACATGTACATTTTTTGAATTTGAAATTGCGCATTCCCTAAATGCGCATGTATATTTCAACATTACTTATGGGTATCTCATAAATGCGCATGTGTAAAAGTTCCCTTACACTGTAAATGCACATGTACAATTCCAACATTACTCAATGGTATTTCATAAACGCGCATGTGTAAATTCCCTTGCACCTCAAAATGAGGCCTATATTTATATTAAGTTCTAGAGCTATACTATTTTTGCAATATGTTTCAAGCCTTATTTTTGAAATTAACCTTCCTTCTAAAGATTCCTGTTTATGCATTATTCACCTAAGTAACTACCATCTTGGTAAAAGGAAAAAAAGAAGGTTATAGGTTTAAATTGTTGTTTACTTCTGATCAATATTGTTTTCCTAATATGTTTTCATTAAATTCTTGTCTGCAATTTTGAAATTACCTTATCCACTCATATGTTCAACTGGTTCTACATGCTAATGTTAAATATAAATTGGGGTTAACCAATTTACTAGATGAAGATCACTAATTGAAAACACAGTACTGTGATAAAGTTATTAGACAGGATAATCAAGTAAAGGAGATTAAAATGTTGTGTATAGACATCTTTTTTCAAGTAAAATGAGTGTAGAAGAGCGGCACCCATTTGTAAGGATGAGCAAATGGTTGGTCCGGTATGAAATTTATCAAAAACATTGAAACCATAATAACCATTCAATAAACATAAACCAAAACAAACCAAATTGATATTTTTTAAACCAAAACCAATTAAACCGATACTATTTGGTTTATCTTAAAATGAATTAGATCTTCTGGTTATTGATGTTATATAAGATTAAAGCAATTATTTGAGTCCTTAATATGCAAACATTTTGAAAAACAAACTCATCTTCTAAAACTATTAATATGAATTGAAAAAAAATCATTGTTATGAAAATATTATAAATAATAGTGTTGCCAGTAGTAATTTTGTTATTTTAAAATAAATTAACTTTTAAATTTGGTATAATTGTTGGTTCGATTTTCAAAATATTTAAAACCAAACCCGACCAATAAACCAAAAAAGGTATAAAAATAGAAACCAAAACCAACAAATTAACTAATAAAAATAAAACCAACCAAACCGAACCGAACCGATCCAACTTAATTGGTTTTGATTGGTTTATTCGGTTTTAACCGGTAAATGATCTTCCCTGCCCATTTGTAAAGATATTTTAAAGGCGGTTAGTCATCTGACAGGAAAAAGAGAAACCACATTACATCCTAACAATAGAATTTGCTGATTTAGCATATAAGAGAGTTTGAAATAATCAATTGAGGCGATTAGCCGTTTTCTTCCTATAATAATTTCAGTAAGCAATATTTAGGATAACAACTAGCAATTCGTTGTTCATTTTCTTGTTGCTTTATTCATAACATTTACATATACATATATATGGTAATGAAATACCAGTATTTAATATATCATTCAAGCATTATGATTAATGACTTTGTTAAACTTTTAATGCAGGTTTATAAGAGTTTCGCAGCCATAATCCCATACTGTCTACATTTCTTCTTCTTAAGCACAGTATTAGTTATATCACATGAGCATGTTGGACGGAGGCTCGCACATAATTTCAGTTTCAATCTTTCTTTCTCACATTTTCACATTATCGCTAAAGGTTATACTACATTCTTTGCATTATATTATACAAAAGGATTAGGTTCAGATGAGATATACGAGTTACTTCTTTCTTGTCAAATTATGTCAGCGTTTCTCCTTATTGTCTCTGCGATTCCCCTTCTCCAGTTTCCATCATTTCTGACTGGTTTCAGCATCTCTCCTCTGGTCTCATGTTTATCCATTTTTTCCTTTGTAGTCATAATTTCAGCAAATATTCTTTTCGTTAATGAGATGATATACTACAATAGTGAATGGTTCATTGACCCAATGGAAAGTTCTGCAGACAATTATTTATCCATATATTATTTGGACATCCTCCTCCTTTCAGTTTCCATTACTTTAACTCTATATTTGTGCCTCTCAGTATTAAAATATTTAAACAACATGCCATACAAGGAGATGAAGGTCTCTGGGTTGGAAGATGAGCAATCAAAGAAACATGAACTGGCAGAAGAAAAAAATTTGGTGAAGGAATTTGTTAATAAAAGCCAAAATTCTTCATGTGATATAGCCCTTATCGAACACGAAGAAATAAAGTTAGAGTTAACGAGTCGCTCAATTGAAGAAGGGAATGTGACACTTAAAGAAGGTGTATCCTTTGAGAATAATTGTCCAGAATCTAAAGTTAACGGGTCAGAAATTCATTCGACTAGTGGAAATAGTTTAAGCAATCAATATGGAATAACCCGAGCTGATAAAAGACAGCTCGCTTCAATTCTTGATGAATTCTGGGGACTTATATTTGATTACCATGGAAATCTGACTGAAGAAGCAAAGAACATAGGAGTATCTGTCATATTTGATATATTAGATGTCGAATCGCCTGCATGTACAGAATCACAAATTAGAACCCCGAAGGATGAAGTAGCTCTTTCTAATGGTTATATAAATGAGGTGTTCGAGCATGCTCATTTGACTACAGGGTACATGGTAAATTGGACCCAAAATTATTTAACTTCGTTTCCTAACTATGCTCGTGAAGATGAAGTAGTTTACAATGCAGTTGAAAAGTTAACTTGGGGAGGTAGGAGTATCTATACTTTATCTGGTACGCAGAAAAAACAGCTAACTTATGAGGAAGTTGAACGTTTGGTTCTTCATTCTCTTAAAATTTGCATTCGGAAGATATCGAGTTTGAATAGCTCGGAGTGGTTATTTTGTGAGAATGATGGTTGTGATGAAAAATTGATAGAACAATTGGCTAGGAGCGAGAAGTTTCTGAATAAAGGTGAAGGATGCGATTTGGATGAAGGATCAATTGTTTACCCTCTAAGTATTTCATTCTGTGGTAAAGAATGTGTTTGGCGAGCTAGTTTAGTTTTAAGCTTTGCTGTTTGGTCTATTCGGCGCATTCTCCTGTTGATTAGTAAGGAGACTCGGCCAGAGCTTTGGGGAAAGTTCACTTACGTTCTGAACAGAGTCCAGGTAAAAATATCATTATGTTCTCATGCATTCTTTGTTTGAGAAATTGGTCAATGGCACCACACCTATTTGTATTGTTATTAGGCTATCTTATTTTATCTAAGTAGTAAACTGACATGCATATTTGATATCGAAACATAAAGTTTACATTTAAAAAGACCAAACAGATACACTGATTCGTATCATTATTGTTATATTTAAATACGTAACATATTTTTTATTAATTAATATACTCCTCTTTGGAAAAATATCGTGAGTAGAAAAATACTTAACATAATGTTTCCGGGTTCGAACCTGGACTTCCATATCATCATACGGGTGACCTAGCTGTTGCACCAAGGCTCCACCTCAAATTTAAGAAAAATTATTATTGTAACTAGTTTGAATCATTAACTGATGAAATGGATATAACTAATTTGAATGTTGAAATGTTGGGTATTTTATTGTAACTAGCATATACATACAAAATGAAGGAGGAATTTTTTATGATTCACCTGTAACATTTTTACTCTTTTACAGGCCTTATTGTTTGTCATTTATCAATATCTACTCAAAACTTTCACATTCAAAACAAATAAATATATACATTACTTAAGTTGGCACTAGTTTTTTTTCCTTATTTTTTCTTTCTTTCTTTCATGGTAAAAGCTGAAATATGACATATGGTGGACTTAGAGGGACTTGTACCATTGAAACCAATTGCATATATATGTTACTTAAGCTGTCCTATCTTTTTTGGAAATTTGGATCCGCTCATTATTTTCAAGTTTGATACACGAAAAACCGTACTTATAAACGTGTTTTAAATTACACATGTAAAACTATTTCCGATAATTTTTTTTACGGAAATCAAATATGCACTTAATTGCATGTTTCTACGAACAATAATAATTTTCCTTTAGCAAAATTGCAAATATTTGTAGTTGATTGAAATTAAAAATAGGTTTTTTTTTGTAACAGGTTTTTGAGGAGTGACTGTTTGTTTTGAAACTTAAAGAGCATTTTTCAAAAGTTCCCTCTTTTTCTAGAAAAATCCAAACATGACATGATGTTGAATCAAAGACCACCTTGCACCGGAACAAGTTAAATATAAGATGATGTTAATTTGTTCCCATATTTGAAAATAATTTTTACATTTAATTTTTCGTCTTCTTCTTCAGAACAAATCATTACGAGTGGTCACATGTTAACAGTACTCTTGAATATATAGATTGTTTGGATCGGCGTTGTTATTATTATTATTCAAAAAGCCAATATAACACATAGGGGAAGTAGAGACTTGTAGCATGGAAACCAAAATAAATACATGCATCGGCTAAGTTGACATTGGCCTTTAGTTTTTTTTAACAAAGGTCCAAGTACGACATGGTGGTCAAAAAGCAATCTATGAATTGTAATATTAAAACGAAGACGAAAAAAAGGCGGATAAATTTATCGTTTAACAATAATATAGTTGAATTATACGAAATAAGTGTGGTGTGTTAATGGTGAAGATCCTTGGATTTGTCCATCAATAATGCTAACCAAATTATGTAGATAGCTTAAACATAAGAACTATGGTTGTAACAGCCTAACTTAAATATCGGGTATGAAAAGTTTTTAGAAATTATAAATATACTAGTATAAACTATTTAGTGTATACACCATCTCAATCTGATTCAAACGTTTTAGTATATTTGAATGATATACATACGCACATATATATTACAAACAAAACAAATAAATATACATTTATATTCATAAATATGTATATGTTAAATGACATGAGATGGTGATGACACGCGACATCAAATGGAACATACATGTGCCATAAGATTAAAGGAAATAATGACACATATACTTAGTGGGTGTGCATATGTAGAACCATCTTAAGACAACTAAGGAGGCATGTGTCAAAATCTTAAGACATGCATAAAGATAAGGTGGACAAGTGTCCAAAGTAAAATAACAAAACTAGTCTTAAGAAATGCTATAAATATGATGGATATCTTTATTAGGTTTTCATGTTTTCATAAACTAAAACAAAAGTAAGATTAATAAGAGAAGTTTGGAAAAAGCCAAGAAAATAAAATACAAGTCAAAGCTTCAATTCTAAGGTGAAAAAAATCATTTAAATATATGTATTCATATTATTCTATGAAGAGATGAGGTAACTATTAAGGATGAATGATAGTGGCTCGGATATGTCAAAATGGTGTTCGGTAGATCAACCATAACGTTCGCAATTCTTAATAAAATTTTCGTTTCTTTAATGTTCTGAAAAGCTAACTCACAGATCTACAACTTTCATGTTTATCACCTTTCCAGTTTCTTAAATATATAGACCGAAAATCGAGGTGCAAAGTCGGGTTTAATCTCAGCTCTAAATGAACTAGTGTATTTTTAAGAAAATACACTACTTTGTCAAATTTTTATAATTATATTGATAAATAATTTTAGGAGTTTCTTTCCATGGTAGTTAAGTAGAATAAATAAGCTACTTGCTGAAGAAAATTTGTAGTTAAAATCTACTTTTATCATAGAGAAATCGAATCAAACATTTTGCGGAAAAACTGCTCAACAACCCGAGTTTCAAAAATTAGTAACACTTCTGAAAATTGCAACACTTTAACTGTTATTAAATCTGAAGTGTAATTTAAGGCCAGAATTTGCAACGATTCAGTTCAATGACAATTTTAGCTGTTATAAAACTTTAGATTGTTTTCGGAATGCTACCGTAAACTGTTTAAAATTTTAAGCTTGATATTAGCAACACTTCTGATTTGCAACGTCTCATAGTTGTTTCAAATCTAAAGCTTGAACTTTAGTGTTTAACTTGACTAGAACTTTACATAGCACATCCAAAAGGCTGTCTTTTCTTTTAATTGTTTATAAAGTGATCTACCATGTCCAGAACTTTTCATAGCACACCAGAAATGCTGCAGTAGTTGTTTTAAATCTAAAACCGCAACAGAACTTTCCATCACGCTTTATAATCTGCTGCAGTTTTTATTTTAACACTTTTATTGATGCATAAACTTTTTATAGCAATTTCTGAAACGCTGTCTTTTTTGCTTGGGACTTTAAAACAATTTTAAATGACTATTAACTTAATTATTCACTTCAATAATTTTGAGATCTTTTCTAACATATATCAGAATATTTCTAAAGAGATTTGGGGTTTGTCTTAAACTCATATATATATATATATATATATATATATATATATATATATGAGTTTGGAAAGGTATTTTAAGTTACTTAGGAAATATTTTCTCAATGATAATTACTTCGCAGATGCGGTATAAGACAATAGATTTTGTGTAGTGCATTATTACTATGTGTTGGTATCGAGCCAAGTAGAGTACATCCATACTTAGCGACGGGATGTCGACCGCAATAGGATAAGGCATCTTAGGATCTAATCCAAATCGAGGGTATGGTTTAGATTCATGATTGAATATTTAGATAAATCTTGATTTTGGTTGAAAGAAGTTTATTTTAAAATTTCTATTACAAACTTGTTTACTTTAATATTCGAAGTCTTCCTTGAATATTACTTTGAACTTTGGATTGGTAGAATCTCCAAAGAAGTAATTTATAATGAAACTATAATATGAAAACTCTGTTAATACAACCCATTATGACATGACTTGAAAACTAGCTTAAATATATTTCACCGGGTCTGTGTTGCTCATGATGCTCCACTTA
Organism: Allium cepa; assembly: GCA_030765085.1. NCBI lineage: Eukaryota > Viridiplantae > Streptophyta > Magnoliopsida > Asparagales > Amaryllidaceae > Allium > Allium cepa. The sequence goes on from CM060928.1 coordinate 209,205,915, forward strand.
AACATTTGAGGTTTAGATGGTTAGTGGTTCGACCCTAGAAGTTAGATGGATGCATTGAAGTGAAAACTTATATTATGTATATTATCTCTTTTATGTACTCATATGTATAAGAATGTGATGGTTAGACTCTTGGATCTTATGTAATCATGTTATATGGTTCTGTAAATGTATAATAACTCTTTTGCTAAAAATCATGTACTATGAATGATTTTATATTCCGACGTACCTTTGTTAATTGTGATACTATTCTATTAGCACCATCTATTAGATGTAACATCGTCGCCTCTGGATAAATTTGCCGAGCGGGGTGTTACAATGGTTCATTCTCGATCTTTCCCGTTCATCTAGGAATCGCTACCGCAGTGTTCTTTTTGGTTACATATTAACAACCGAAAAAAAAAAAACACACACAGAAAAAAAACTGATGTATGGTCTTCATATAAATTGCAGGGGCTTCTCGATCTGATTTTTAGTAAACCTAGAGCAATTCTTCTTCCATGCAAGTGCCTTCGAGCATCCGAGTGTAACATAGGCAACTCTGGCATGACAAAAGTCACTTGTAAGAGAGATATCCTAGAATTGATAAAGGAGGCAGAAGCATTTTCTTTAAAGCGCAAAGGTCATGCAGGCACTGCAGCAGGTGATATAGCATTTCCTAAAGGAAAGCAGAATTTGATCTCAGCTTTTAGACGCTACAAGCGCAAGCTCTCTAACTAATCTATATCCTTTAGGAAATATTTCTGAAAAATATAGAAAACATCACATCAGCTTTGTTTTGTTAAAAGCAATTATGATCGAGGACAGCTCAATCCGTTTTGAACTATGGTAAAAGTATAATTATGTTATATCATCGAAGATTTTACATACAACTTTTTAGACAATCTTTTCAAACAATTACTTACATTGCTTATTCTTTGTATACAAAACAGAGCAATATACGAATAACATTGAATTTATCTTATGCTTGTGAAACAATAGATTTACTTTTAATGCATCAATTCTTAATCATGAATCAATTATTTTTAGTTATACTGTATGTAGTGAGCATGCATACACATTAGCTTTACAAGATACAGTTTCTTTGTTTATATATAATAAGCGGAAAACTCCAGTTTATAACCATATCATTGTCATAACGTTTTGTTGATTCCAATTTGACTAATCAAACATGTTCATAGAATAGGTATTCATTTCATAATTGCTTTATAATGTTCTTTGTCGATGAGGTATCTTCATCAAAGTACCTTTCACTCTCTCCCTTGTTCTATACACACACACTGATTTCTCTGAAAGATGAACGATATGTCTTTGATTGGAAAAGGTGCTTGTGATGTTATACTTGTCTTGGGTTTCTATGAAACTTCTTTTTGTTAGCATTTACCGATTAATCGTTATCTTGGTTGTTTTTAATATCCATTTTAGAGTAGTAAAATCTACAAATTTTTGGGTAACTGAAAGGATTACCTAACGTGCAAGTGAGAAGTGACCCCCCATACTAATTATCATGTTTCATGCGCTTACTCAATCATGTTAACAGAATTATAAATATATTTATTGTTTTATTTAATTGATAAATGAATGGTAAACACAGAGGTTGGAACTTCCAGTAAACCTGTCAATGGATACTTGAAAGGTTCGAAATCCGTTCGCATCCGTATCTAAAAAGCGCATAAATATCAAGAAAATGATATGGATGCAGAAATGAAAACATATGTATTTGAAAAATATCCGTTTCGTTTTTGTCAATATTATAATTTATATTATGTGTATTTAAAAAAATAATTATATGTATTTATCGTTTTATAAAGTTAATAGTTTATATTACAGGAAATTATTGTCAATGACAAAATTTCTCAGCGTTTTAGCCTCAAGTACAGACCTTCTGTATTTTATCCTGAAGGACAACTTTCTTTAGGTATCAGTTTTTAGTCATTGATAGCAGTTTTTAGGTATCAGTTTGTAGTTATCGGTATCAGTTTTTAATTTGGTAGCAGTTTTAGAAGAATGTTTGTCCTTGTGAATAATTTTGGAAGAATGTTTGTCCTTATGAATAATATTTAGACGAATGTTTGTCCTTGTGATAAAAATATTGAGGTCGTGTCCTTAAGGCTAAAAATATATAAATTTTTGTCCTCTAAATTAATTCCCTCTATTATATTATTTGCATTTATGCATATTAATTACCCAAAACTATTTATTACCATCATATTTGTTTATTTACTCTTATAATTAGCGGGACAAAATATATTCATGTTAAGCCAAAACAATTTTATTTATGCATATTGATTTATGAGTCGTTAGCCGATAAGATAAATTACTGATATTCATCAGTATTTGTCGATGTGGATTTTCATATTCGAAAATGATTTTGAATGCGAATGTTGATAGTGTTTTGAAAAGGAATGAATTTGATAATGCATCTCTACCATAAGTTTTCACGGAATCTGGTCCAAAACCTAGCCAGAAAAGATAGAGAAGCGTTGTTGACCTGATAATGTCACTATGACTTTGGCATAGAATCCGCATCCTCTGTTATAATGTCACTATCCGCATTTGAAAGTATCGTTGGCATGCCTAATTTTTGGGGTGGTGGCCTATATTAAATGTTGTATGGTTACATCTCAGTTTTATGAAAATAAGACTTTTTTTTTAAAAAAAAAAAAAAATCTCATTCCAGCTCCAACCTCTATATTTACCATCCATTTATCAAAACCTAAAATCACAAAACAAACCGTATTCTCAAATGAAGCACATACCCAACTTTCACATGTACTTGGGCAAACCACCTTTCTATCAAACAGTGCTTATGTCCTTCTTAGTTTTTTTTATTTTGTCCATTTTCTAAAAATTCACGGTATTTCCATTTCATTCAAGCATTCTCGAAACTAGTCAATTTACTACGTTAGCAAATAAATCAAACACCGTTTCAAGATGAGAGCTGAGTGTTATAAAAACGAAGTGATTATATTATGAAATTAGATTTAAATTTGATGAAAACGAGTAAATGGAGAAAGTGACAAAGGTAGTAAATAAAAGGCAGCGAAAGGGGAGGAATTGAAAAAGGAAGTGAAGTTAAGGAAGTCAAATCAAAGGCGAAGGGTATAAGTGGCAATAAGTGGGCTGTTTATGGTAATTTAAGGGGTTCAATTGATTTGTAGATAATTTATGTGATCAATCTCGATTATTTTGTAAAAAGATAAGAAGATGATGGTGATACACGTACATATCATAGTGTGTTACACGTACCTTATACGGTGCATCAAAATCTAGCAAATCTTGGATACGGTAGCCTGGAAGAGTTTTGATCAGATACTTTAATATACTGCCAGCGCCATCACTAATTTGATTATTTTTCTCTTGGCTTGATTTCATCAGCTTATTAACTGAATTATATTGCCACATTGTGTGCATTTCCTGAAGGCTTAGCATATAATTAGAGATAAACCTATTCAGTTGCACTAATGTAACGATCCACTTTTTTCGACGGTTTAAATCGACAATAAACCGCACATGTCAACTCAAACCATTCAAAATGGTGGATTGTTAATGAGGTAAATAAGAAAATAAGAGAAAAGAAAGAAAAAACAAAACACAGAATCTCACAGCGGAATGACAAGATATAATAATCAAATAAACATGCCATGAAAATAAGCTGTTCATTTACTTCTATCAAACTATCTCTTTGCGATTCAATTTTAGCATATTTCTCCCTAAGACGTTCAAAGCACCCATTTGCCTCGTGAAAATATATAAGTAATTCTGAATGAGTAAGTTTTGATACCTCACTTGGCTCGTCATCATCACTGTCAATTATTTCACCATGAAGACACAAATTTGCTTTTTCACTCTCACTGCCAGTGCTATCACTTCCATCTTCATCGCTTTCATCCCAGGTAGCTGCAAAACTTCTCCTTTTCAGTTTCTTTCCTTGGCTAAGTCGATTTTGTGGGAAATTTGGCTTGATATGGCCTGGTTTATTACACTTGTGGCAGACGATCTCTTGTTTTTCTGAATTGTCTAGAACTTTGTTTATTCTGCTCTTTACTTGACTATTTTTGGCCGGATTGCCATATTTGCGATTCCACTTTTTGAATCTTCTTATTAGTAGTTCTAGTTCTGCTTCACCATCATCATCATCATCATCATCATCATCTTCACTTTCAGTTGTCCCTTTGAGAGCTATTGATTTCTTTCGAGCGTCTCATCTTTCACGCTTTTCCTTGAATTTCATCTCTAGCTCGTAAGTGGTGAGATTTCCGACGAGTTCTTCAACTTTCATCTGTTTCAAACCTTTCGATTCTTGAATGGCAGTCACTTTGGCTTCAAAACTTCGTGGAAGAATTTTGAGGATTTTTCGGACTATCTCCAAATCTGTGTATGATTTTCCAAGAGCTTCTGATTTGCATACGATATTGGAAAGTCGTCCGTACATCTCTTTGACATTTTCTTCCTTCTCCATCATGAAGTTCTCGTATTCGCTGCTTAGCATGGCAAGGCGAGATACTTTGACTCGTGACGTTCCTTCGTGAGTTACTTCGAGTGTGTGCCATATTTTCTACGCAGTTAGACAATGCGAGACACGATTAAATTCAAATTGATCCAATGAACAGATAATAGAATTCATAGCTTTAGCGTTAGCATTTTGTAATTTATTTTCTAGCTTTGTCCATTGATTCTCCGATTTATCTATTTCCTGATTATCTACAGTTATAGTTGGTGCTCTATACCCCGTCTCAACAATATTCCAAGCGTCAATGGTTTTCAGAAAATTTTTCATCATATTTTTTCAGTAAGCATATTCACCATTGAACATTGTTGGTCTAACTATGGACTGACCCTCAACGAAAGCATTATTAAAAGAAGCCATTTTAAAAATTCAATTTTTTTTTACCCTAGAGGTGTGTGAATATGGTGATACTATTAGTTATAAAAATTTAATGCGGAAGTTTATATAAAATATTTTCAACATAGATCACAGCAGAATAATAGCAGCATAGATAATAGCAGAATATAAAAAGCAGAACACAGATTTACCCAGCTTCGGCAAAACTCTGCCTACGTGCTGCCTCCAAGGTTTCTACTAAAACTTAAGTAGTCAGACACTTACACACGTAAACTCATGACACCCGCTACCGATTAAACCTAACTCTACGCTCAAAAGCCTGCCACAACTCAGCCACTGAGTTGCGAATTCTCAAACTACGACACGTAGTTTGTCCCCTAGTCACACAACTAGAAATTACACGGAAGTTTAAAAAGAAAATACAAATTAAAAAACAAACTAAAAACAAAGCCCCAAATTATTAAAGCCCAAATGTATATAGTGAGGCCGGACTTAAAATAAATTAAGTGTTAAAAAAATCATCCCTCTACTCCTTTTATTTCTTCGGCTTGGTATCTCTTTCTTGTGAAAAATGGCGGCTTCCTGTTGCTCATTCTCGTTCGTTCCGATTTAGGGCTTCATGATTATTTTCGAAGCTGCTGACTTTGTTGATCAATCAAGTGGATATTTGCGTGTAACTTTGTTGATCGATCGTTTCTTCGTTGCTCAGTTTTGGCTGCTTCAATGATCGAGTTCGATTCAACAATCTGGTATGTGATTTGTTACTTTTGCTTTACTGTTTTAGCTAGCTTGAACTCGATGATCAACTACCGATGATGTTACTTGTTTATATAGGGTTCGAACCCCTTGATTTTCATTCGTATATTTTATACGAATTCGTCAATTGATTTTTTTTCTCGGCTGTATGATTTTGCTTAGACGTTGATGATGATTTCTGACCTTTTCAATTTCGTATATTTGATTACTTGATTTACACGGCTTGCTCCTTGGTCATCACATCTCTGACTTTGGTTTGAACTTGCTACTGTTTTGATTTTTATAACTGTAAACCGATGTCGTGAATTTCGGGCTTGACTCCGAACTTGTTTCCTTGGCCATCACGGCTCTGACTTGATGTTGCAAATTGAGTTCGGTCATTTTTGAACCTTCCTGCTTGGTTTTGTTTCTTCCTGTACTTGTGCATTTGAACTTGAATTATTCCTCTCTGTCTTTGTTCAATTTCAGCCTTGACATATCAAACTATTTATATGTTCGGTAGCTATGCCTTTGGCTCGACTTGATACTTGTAGTTGTTTTCACTACACATGTATATGCTGCAACACAGTTGAACTTGTCCGAACCTTGAACTGATTTATTGTGTTGTTGTATTTGGACTTGTACTCTTGTGTTTCACTTGCACTTGATCACTGTCACTAGTTGACATTATGTACATGTTGTCATTCATTCATTTGTGTACTATCTGGAGCTCGAGTTGCTTCAGTTTTGCTTTGCACTTGCAATCAGGTCTGCATGGAGTCTGGTCTTTGTTTCACTGATGCACGCGCTTATCCCTTCATCATGTGTATTTTGGATTGCTCTGACCAGTTCATTTTAGTCATGTGCATTGAGCTCTTGTGCAGTTTGGTTTGATATTGATTTATGGTTCATGTCTACCCGTCAGGTCTGGTTGCTTCATGTGCATTGATCTTGAGTTGATTTCATGACTGGTTTCATGTGTACATGCTGTGTTGAATCCAGCTTAAAGCTCGGGTTTGACCTTGTGCTCGTGCCGTGACTTTATTTGTATTGCACTTGAGTTGAATCCGGCTTTTCATTTGGGTTTGACTTGTGCTCCCCTATCCCTATAATTTTGTCAAGTGTATATATCGGTGTGCACGGGCTTGTGGCATGTACAGTGATACACTGTGCATGTCACAAGCTGTTCGTGTATGATGAATTCAAATTTAAATGATGACGAACAACCCATATAACTGAGGCAAATAATATTTTCAAAAATTACATTTTATTTTATACTGCAAAAATATTTTATTTTCAATTTTACCGTGTCAGTGTACATTTTTGCAGATTGCTCAGATGTTGGATTCAATCTGAAATGGAGTTGAAGATTAAATACGAGTGAATGAGCGATATATAGTGAGGACATTTGTAAATTAGAAATTGTGATGCAATCGAAATTTTATTGTCATTTAATTTGTATATATATAGTGAGAGCTCAAATTTGTACTATTCAAAATTATTATAAATATTTGTTTGAATAAAATATCTGTTTGAATTTAAACTCTGTGTTATTTATTTTATTCAGCAAATATTTTTTTAATTCCGTGAAAATAAAATAGTACATTAACAAATACATTTAAATGAATATATATATATATATATATGTTTATTATCATCAAACAAAAATCATATACTTGCATATTCAACAGTCTCCCCTTTTGATGATAATAAACATATATTTAAGACTTTGAATTTGTTAAATGTATTTGATCATTCAATTTGCTCCCCCTATTTGAATGCTCTCTCTCTACACAAAACTCCCCCTTCATATATGCATCTAAACAAAAAAAAAATGCAAATAAGGCTAGATGCAAATAGAAAATATTTGACCTTTATTTGTCAAAATTTTAACTTTTCTCTCCCCCTTTTGTTATCAGCAAAAGAGTAATAGCGTTCGAAAAATAGAGATAAAGTGATAGACATTAATACAATATTAAAAACTCAATTGAATATAAATATTAAATTTCAATAAAAAATCAAACAAAAATCATAAATACTCTGTTTGACGCATATTCGACTTTAGAATGATAGGAATGATGTCATCATTTAAATCCATATAGTTGTGTCTATTAGTAGTATGCTTATATCAGAAATTTGAATATCTACTAACCATGCATAACTGTTAGGAATTTTAAATGAGATTAGTAGTATTCTATTTTTTTATAAAAAATGAATTCAAGTATCTTCTAACCACGCATAACCGTGAGGACTTTTAAATGGGATTAGAATCAACTTGTCTATTTAACAAATCAATTTTGATATGCGTTCCATACATGCATAACTGTGAGGACTTTTAAATGAGCATGGAAGCACATAATCAAAAATTCCAAGTAATTCACTCATGCATAACCGTGAGGACTTTTAGATGAGAGCGAATACTTTGGTTTATTATTATTATTATTATTATTATTTAAAAATAAAATAAAATGAAAAACGAATGATTCCTGTTTAAATCACCACATATTGACATACTATATTGGATTATGATGAGTGACGGTCGATAGAAAATGATAGTAATAGAAATGATCATGAAATTTTTACCAACAAAAAGTTTTTATAACTTTTGTTCAAATTTCTAAAGAAATTTACTAAATATACCGTCTCAAGTTATAATATATGATTAATATTAACACTCATCTCTTTTTCAATCACTATTTATCTTTTAGATAATTAGTAGGGTGTCAGATTAGTCAATGTAGTTATTTAAAATCAAATCCAAAAATAATTATCAAATTTACTAAAAATAACTAATCTGAAACAAGGTCAAAAATGATTTTCTAGAAGGGGTTTTATAAGAAAAATGTCTGCTTTTTAAAAATATTTGAAATGAAAAAATATGTAGACATTTTCTTTGAAAAACGATGCAGTTACTAAATGTCTCAACATAAATCACATTCCACTAGTAATTTTTCTATCAACTAGATTACCAATGTAATCTGCATCTGAATTTTTCTTTCACTCGAGATTATCATTAATTGAATGTTATAGACCAGACTGTGAAATTTTCAACAATTTCTTGAAATCCTTTTTTTTCAACTTTTTAAATGAATATTCTTTTAAATTTTAATTGAAGCCGTGCCAATAAACAAAAAACTATGAATATAGAGTCAGCCGTAAAATAACCAAATGTGTTATCATTTACCAATAAACACTATCATTAATCCAAACTATTACATATGAAGTAGTTCAAAGATTCTAGAGATTTTTATAGTGTTCTTGGCATAAGAATATAATTGGCCAATTTTTTTGAATAAGTCAAAATCAAAATCATCATTCATTTCATCGTCACATTACTGGCTAATTTAATTCAAATCTGATATGGTGCAGATTATCACATTAATATATTATTCAAGATGAATATACCATTACCTCTTTTACCTTTACGATATTTTTTTCGTTGTTGTCCATTGTGATTCTGTCACCTTTGTACTAGGCTAAGGAACTTTGCTTTGTCGCCCGTTGTGTTTCTAGAACAGCTAGAATCTAGATAACACTGTTGTTGTTTCTTAGCCTGCCACCACTTCTACACGATAAAAGATTTTTGTGACCTATTTGTTTTTATAGGTCCATGATTGTTAGTGGCAGAATATTTTGGAAAATAATTTTGTAGAGACCCAAAACTATTTATATATGTTCCTTTTGGCACCCAGATTTGTTTAACTTTGAGAGATTTTTATATTTGTGCCTTTTGGAACCCAAATTGGTATAGTTTTCACGTGTTTGGGTCTATACCAACAATTGTTTTGATTGTGCCCAAATTTTCTACAAATTGTGCACATTGAATTGACTTGATTAATTTTTCTTTTAACAGGTTCAGATTGATTATATCCAAGTCCTTGTCTGACTGTATTACCAGTTTGTTTCCCTAAGAGCATATTCAACGATTTTTCACTTTTGGAAAATTTATCTAAAGTCGTTGACAGTTGTTGGACTTGTGTTTTGAGAGATTCATTTTCCTTTAATAATTGTGTGCACTTTTTAATTGAATTTTCCCTTCTTGTATTTTCACTTTCTTTCAAAATCAGAATTTCATTTTCAAGCGATTTAATTTTGATTTTTGATTTTTTGATCTCTTCTTCGAATGTTGGACACTTATCACACTTAGGGATCCTACTTTGATAGTTTTAAACTAATTGTTCAAGCTCTTGATTTACTTCTATCAAACTATCTCTTTGTGATTTAATTTTAGCATATTTCTCCCTAAGACGTTCAAAGCACCCATTTACCTCGTGAAAATATATAAGTAATTCTGAATGAGTAAGTTTTGATACCTCACTTGGTTCGTCATCATCACTGTCAGTTATTTCATTATGAAGACACAAATTTGTTTTTTTCACTCTCACTGCCAATGCTATCACTTCCATCTTCATCGCTTTCATCCCAAGTAGCTGCAAAACTTCTCCTTTTCAGTTTCTTTCCTTGGCTGGGTCGATTTTGTGGGAAATTTGGCTTGATATGGCCTGGTTTATTACACTTGTGGCAGATGATCTCTTGTTTTTCTGAATTGTCTAGAACTTTATTTATTCTGCTCTACTTGATGATTTTTGGCCGGATTGCCATATTTTGCGATTCCACTTTTTGAATCTTCTTATTAATAGTTCTAGTTCTGCTTCACCGTCATCATCATCTTCACTTTCAGTTGTCCCTTTGAGAGCTATTGATTTCTTTCGAGTGTCTCCTCTTTCACGTTTTTCCTTGAATTTCATCTCTAGCTCGTAAGTGGTGAGATTTCCGATGATTTCTTCAACTTTCATCTGTTTCAAATCTTTCGATTCTTGAATGGCAGTCACTTTGGCTTCAAAACTTTATGGAAGAATTCTGAGGATTTTTCGGACTATCTCCAACTCTGTGTATGATTTTCCAAGAGCTTTTGATTTGTATACGATATTGAAAAGTCGTCTGTACATCTCTTTGACATTTTATTCCTTCTCCATTGTGAAGTTCTCGTATTTGCTGCTTAGCATGGCAAGGCGAGATTCTTTGACTTGTGACATGCCTTCGTGAGTTACTTCGAGTGTGTGCCATATTTCCTGCGCAGTTAGACAACGTGAGACACGATTAAATTAAAATTGATCCAATGAACAGATAATAGAATTCATAGCTTTAGCGTTAGCATTTTGTAATTTATTTTCTAGCTCTATCCATTGATTCTTCGGTTTATCTATTTCCTGATTATCTACAATTATAGTTTGTGCTCTAAACCCCGTCTCAACAATATTCCAAACATCAATGGTTTTCAAAAAAAATTCCATCCTATTTTTCCAGTAAGCATATTCACCATTGAACATTGGTGGTCTAACTATGGACTGACCCTCAGCGAAAGCGTTATTAAAAGAAGTCATTTTAAAAATTCAAATTTTTTTAACCCTAGAGGGAGGGTGAATAGGGTGATATTATTAATTATAAAAATTTAATGCGGAGGTTTATATAAAATATTTTCAACACAGATCACAACAGAATAATAGCAGCACAGATAATAGCAGAATATAAAAAGCAGAACACACAGATTTACCCAGCTTCGGTAAAACTCTGCCTACGTGCTGCCCCTAAGGTTTTTACTAAAAATTAAATAGTCAGACGCTTACACATGTAAACTCGCGACATCCGCAACCGACTAAACCTAACTCTATGCTCAAAACCCTGTCACAACTTAGCCACTGAATTGCGAATTCTCAAACTACGCCACGTAGTTTGTCCCCTAGTCACATGACTAGAAATTACACAGAAGTTTAAAAAGAAAATACAATTAAAAAACAAAGTAAAAACAAAGCCCTAAATTATCAAAGCCCAAATGTATATAGTGAGGCCGGCCCTAAAACAAATTAAGTGTTAAAAAAATCATCCCTCTACTCCTTTTATTTCTTCGGTCAGGTATCTCTTTCTTGTGAAAAATGGCGGCTTCCTGTTGCTCGTTCTTGTTCGTTCCGATTTAGGGCTTCGTGATTATTTTCGAAGCTGCTGACTTTATTGATCAATCAAGTGGATATTTGCATGTAGCTTTGTTGATCGATCGTTTCTTCGTTGCTCAGTTTTGGCTGCTTCGATGATCGAATTCGATTCAACAATCTGGTATGTGATTTGTTACTTTTGCTTTACTGTTTTAGCTTGCTTGAATCGATGATCAACTGTCGATGATGTTACTTGTTTATATGGGGTTCGAACCCCTTGATTTTCATTCGTATATTTTATACGAATTCGTTAATTGATTTTTTACTCAGCTGTTCGATTTTTCTTGGACGTTGATGATGATTTCTGACCTTTTCAATTTCGTATATTTGATTTCTTGATTTACACGGCTTGCTCCTTGGTCATCACGGCTCTGACTTTGGTTTGAACTTGCTACTGTTTTGTTTTTTATAACTGTAAATTAACGTCGTGAATTTTGGGCTTGACTCTGAACTTGTTGCCTTGGTCATCACGGCTCTGACTTGATGCTGCAAATTGACTTCGGTCATTTTTGAACCTTCCTGCTTGGTTTTGTTTCTTTCTGTACTTGTGCATTTGAACTTGAATTATTCCTCTCTGTCTTTTTTCAATTTCAGCCTTGACATATCAAACTATTTGTATGTTCGGTAGCTCTGCCTTTGGCTCGACTTGATACTTTAGTTGTTTTCACTACACATGTATATGCTGCACCACAGTTAATCTTGTCTGAACCTTGAACTAATTTATTGCGGTTGTTGTATTTGGACTTGTACTCTTGTGTTTCACTTGCACTTGATCACTGTCACTAGTTGACATTATGTACATGTTGTCATTCATTCACTTATGTACTATCTGGAGCTCGAGTTGCTTTGCTTTGCACTTGCAATCAGGTCTGCATGGAGTGTGGTCTTTGTTTCACTAGTGCATGTGCTCATCCCTTCAGCATCTGTATTTTGGATTGCTCTGACCAGTTCATTTAAGTCACATGCATTGAGCTCTTATGTAGTTTGGTTTGATATTGATTTATGGTTCATGTCTACCAGTCAGGTCTGGTTGCTTCATGTGCATTGATTTTGAGTTGATTTCATGATTGGTTTCATGTGTACATGCTGTGTTGAAACCAGCTTAAAGCTCAGGTGTGACCTTGTGCTCGTGTCGTGACTTTGTTTGTATTGCACTTGAGTTGAACCCGGCTTTTCATTTGGGTTTGACCTATGCTCACCTGTCCCTGTAATTTTATCAAGTGTATATATCGGTGTGCACGACCTTGTGGCATGTACAGTGATACATTGTGCATGCCACAAGCTGTTCGTGTATGATGAATTCAAATTTAATTGATGACGAACAACCCATATAACTAAGGCAAATAATATTTTCAAAAATTACATTTTATTTTATACTGCAAAAATATTTTATTTTCAATTTTACTGTGTCAGTGTACATTTTTACAGAACGCTCAGATGCTGGATTCAATCTGAAATGGAGTTGAAGATTAAATACGAGTGAATGAGCGATATGTAGTGAGAACATTTATAAATTAGAAATTGTATTGTCATTTAATTTGTATATATACAGTGAGAGTTCAAATTTGTACTATTCAAAATTGTAATAAATATTTGTTTGAATAAAATATCTGTTTGAATTTAAACTCTGTGTTATTTATTTTATTTAGCAAATATTTATTTAATTCCATGAAAATAAAATAGTACATTAACAAATGCATTTAAATGAATATATATATATATATATATATATGTGTGTGTGTGTGTGTGTGTGTGTGTGTTTATTATCATTAAACAAAAATCATATACTTGCATATTCAACAGAATCTACGATTACGGTAAAATTCGAACTCATCAACTCAAATATGGTTCGTATTGATATTAATGTAACTAGAGTTAATAAGTAAATATACTAGTATAGAATTTTGTTAAAATCTATTCTCAAAGCTCATCATCCACAAATTCATTTTATGAAACTTGCACACATTTTATAAAATTTTCATATATACACACACAAAGTTTTTAAGTGCACTGAAAAACAGTATTCAGTCGACTGAATACTGTATGTCAGTCGACTGATGCTGTATGATTTTTTTTAATATATTGCATTCAGTCGACTGAACTGCTTAGGTCAGTCGACAGACACCGTGTAATTTTTCTCTCTACACGTTTAAATTCAGTCAACTGACTAAGCAACTTCAGTCAACTGAATACTACAACCCTCATATTTCCCAAGAGATGATTTTTTTTCACCAAAAGGCTTCTTCTTCATGGAAGGTTGCATTTCTTGGATTTTGATAGATATCTATTTCCACCAGTCATATCTCCTTACACGCTATATATACACTCAAGATTTATAGATTCCAATCACCTAATTTTCTATTCTCTTTTGATTTATAGCACTTAGCAGTTTTGAGTTCAATATCTATAAGCTTTCATACAATCATTGCTTACGTATTCATTTCCATACTCTTCAAGCAATATTAAACTTCCTATTCTTCGTACACACACAGATATACACATCTATCTTGAGGAAAAGATTATAAGAAGGGTGTATCACAAGTGATAAATTCATGTTATTCAGAACACACAAAGTCAAGTTAAATCCAGTTTGTAAGAAAGTCCTGTTCAGTTGCTCAGGTGATCAAGTCCTATTCTGTTGCTCAAGCGGTCAAAGTCTGTTCGGTTGCTCAGGCGGTTAATACATGTTCCTCCGGGGTGAGTGAGGGTTGCTAACTATAATTCTAGAAGGAGTCTAGAACTGGACTTAGAATGGAAGTTCGAACCAGTATAAAAATCTCTAGTGCCATTTTACTGCTATTATTATTTTACAGTTATTTTCCACACTAGTTATTTGTTATACCCCATATTACATGATCTTATAGCACAATCACTTTCAAAAACTAGTTCCATCAGATCCGTAATAGTGTATTGTTATCAGATTTCAGATTTCTTAGCGTTTGGAGTTATCATTTGGTCGTACGGGATAGAAACGCGTTGAAATTAATATAGAAAATTCAATATAATAATTGTGTCCGAAAAGCTATCTTCTCCATACGATCAAATTAGGACTCGAAACCTTTTTCATTACGCTCAGAATAGGGGTATAACATTATAGACGCCTAGGGTCACGCCTCAATAGGAGATCGTAATTTTAATTGTTAAATATGAGATATTTATAATAAAATAATATTATAACTGGTTAAAGCCAACCTTAGCCTATCGTATAGCCGAAGCCATCTTACTTCGTTAAAATGCAAATACCTTATCCTATCTTCCTCTATTCAGTTCGAAATCGACCCAGACAAAAAAAAATGAAAGATTGATCTCTGTTCATATATATAAAAAATCAATCAAAATTGCGAAACTGAATCGCGATGAGGGAGTAACCAGCGTACTCGTGACTCGAAGTAGCAGGCGATCGTGGTTCTTGGTGTGGGGGCAGCAGAGGGTTAAGGCGAAGCTGGGGAGGCTCGGGGTTTACTTCGCGTTAAGGTTTTTCTCGCGTGGCTACAGGGAGGCGAGCGCTTGGAGGGGCTCGAACGACGAACTGGCAGGGTGGAGCTAGCAAGGAGTTTTAAGCATGCATGACTTGGTGGTATGGCTCGTCAATCAAGCAGCTATTTAGAGGGGTCGGCGGCATTGTTGATAGACGCGCAACTGTGTTCAGGTGATGGTGAGGCTCTGGTGGCTGGTTTGCGAGGTTTGATGAGGAAACAACAGTGGTCGGCACTGGTATGTGAGGAACTCGATGAAGTCTAGACAAGGTCGCGGCGAAGCAGAGCGTTCTGGTGGTCGACAGTGAAGGTATAAGATGATTTTATCTTTAACTAAATTTATTAAAGGTATATATGGGTTAAGAAAATTTAAATGATGAATTAGTTATAAAATTCAAATGTTTAAAATTGAATGATTTTCTCAATGCAAGGTTGAAATCGGACAATAAAGTTGCGATGTAATTGTATCGACTATCTGGAATTAAATTGGAATTGATCGGGATTGGAACAATTAACAAAAATACTCGAAAATCAAGGTAAGTAAATCTCACTCTTTTTGGATTGCTAGATTTTAATTTTAAATAGTTAAAATTAATTCTGGATGTTTGGATGAATTAATTTACTGTTGAACGATATTATAATATATACAGTAGTGTATATATACTAGTATTTGAAGTGATATTCCCGCACAGTATAGTGGATGGGGCCTATGCGCCCTGCATAATAGTGGACGACCCTATATACCGCGATATTCCCCTCGAATTGGGATTGATAATTTTATATTATATTAACATCTATGGATGTAGGGAAAACAAGTCGGAGGGATCCAACCGGGTTCCTCAAAAATGTTGATTTTAAATTTCATATATAGTGATATATGATGGGTTAGAATAATCTTTATAGACTATTGTTGTAATTGAATAATTGGATGCTAAATTAACATTGGTCTGAAATTTGGTATTTTAAATACCATATTATATTTTTGGAATTTAAAGGAATTTAAAGGAGATTTTGAATATAAAAATATTTATATCGAAATTTGGATTATTGTAAAAGAAATCGATTTGGTTAAAACCATAAATTGATTTTTGGGTTGTACTTAACTATTAGTAAAAATATTTTAAATGGATATTTTTAAAATAATTTATATAAAGGATTTTTGAAGATGGAGTTTTAAGACGATATTTCTAGGAAAACGCGAGAAGAAGTTGAAATCGATATTAAACATAGATTGGTGGAAATGAAAAGAATTTGTGAGGAATTGAATTTATAAAATGGAATTTATAAATTAGATTATTTTAATAAAAAAGTGAAATTCAAAGAAGTTATATATATATATATGTATATGTATATAAACGATGTTATAAATAAAGGGAATCGATAACAGATGAAAATTTAGGAATATAAAATTCATAAAATGAATTTGTATTAGAATACGGAAATAGGGTGAGAAAAATAGTGGATACTATTTTTGAAAAGTGAAAAAAAGGGTTAAGGAGGTCGGAATGGAAGTGATTCGAGAGAAATTTATAAAATTGAATTGGTTATTGAGGTTTTTTAAAAAAATACTTTTAACTCAAAGAAGTTAGGTTTTTTTTTTAGGGAAATTTTATTATTTAAAACCGTAAAATCTTAAACTAGTTAGGATTGAAATACTTCGGTAAGTAGACTTTTAGATATTAAGTAGTTATTTAGTAAATTCTAACTTTTAAAATCAGCTTTGAAATTTATTTGTTTATCAAAAATTGAGTTATTGATGTTTATAAAAGTGTTTTCAATGTTTTAACTAATTATTTGAACGTGTTTTAAAAATAATTTATTATTCTTTTAAATACTTATTACATATATATAGAGTTTTAAAGTGACTGAAAATTTTATTTTATAAATTCTCTCGAGATTCAAAAAAGGGCTTATATAAGGATATGATTTTGAGGAGAGGAAATTTATTAGTGATTCCGGAGACTTTGGAGTAAGTTACGGCATATTCTCTAAAGCGTTAATATTGAGAGATTTTGGAAAATAAGATTTACAATATTTTTCTAAGTATAAAAATGGAAATTTCAAAATATTTCTATGCTGTAATGGATTTAATTATTAGAAATTGTTTTCAAATATTGGAATATGAAAAGGGATTTGAATATATATCTTAGTAAAGATATTTTGAAATAAATGTTAAAGAATTATAAAATAAGGCCTAGTGTCTACTTATGGATGTTTTATTGATAGTTAAATGTAACGATCCACTATTTTGGACCATTCAAATCGACAATAAAACCATACATGTTTGAATTGAATAATTCGAAACAGTAGAATGTAATAAAATTTGGAGCAAATAAAACCAATCACAGACACATATAAATCAGAATACTCGTAGCGGAATTAAAAATAACCATAATGGTTCATGAAGCCACTACTAACCCAGTCTCACAACAAGTACAAAATACATAGTCTGGAAAACAAATACAGTTCTAAAACAAGTACAGTAGAAATCCTAAATACATAAGTCTCTAATACATGAGCTGAAATAGGATTGCTGAACTGAAATGGGTAAACTAGGTAAGCAGATAAACTCCAGAAATCTCTAGCTTCCAGAAGATAAATCCAAGCTGTGATACTCAGGCTTACCCGAGCGTAAGAAAATGAACACAAATACTCGAGTCAGGACATACATACTTATACAATGTAAACCAACTCAAGTGAACTGTAAAATAAATATACAAGTAACTTAAAGGATGCTTGGGACCGCCCATCCTCTAAGGATCCGTTAAACTATATACTATGTAGTAATATTCCGCTATTATAATAATGTCTATTAGTATAAACTTACTTAAAAATAGCGTTACGGCTTCACATTTTCCACCTTAACACATACATAGTGCCAGTAGTCTATACAGTACTGTAATACCTCTTGATCGGGAGGCTACCAAAGGATACTCTATAGGTACGACACAAATCAAACTCATACAAGACGCGCTAGGGTAGGTGACACAACACAACTAGGCAATGCCAAGGTAGATATACCAATTACACTTCCGGACCGGTGGTAACGCGTAGTAGCTACTACCGCCCACCTCGAACCACACTCCTAAAATAAAAGGTGCACACCAAACAATCACAAAGTAATAGAATGACATACAAAGAAGTGTGTTCGATAAGAGGTGCTACCTCCATAGTCCGTCATTTGCTCCTGCTTTAGCCACCTTATGCCAACTCACGGGAGTCGGGTCCACGTATATACCTCCACAGAACGTCACCACCATCCTACTTCATTATGAAATCTCTACCACGCACACGGTTGTCAAAGTAGTTTTCGATATCGACAGAGAGTATGTCTATATCTGATCCCGGTCTCTTTGCCAACCAATCATTATTATAACCCATGGTTATAATTTCAAAAATGATTTATATTTCACTTCAAAACATATTCATTTAAACTATTTAAATTCAATATCAAATAGTACTCATTTCAAAGTTGTAACATTTTTAAGTTCAATCATTCAATTATAAAGTTTCCAAAATATTGTAAGTTTCAGCTATAACTGTACTTATAAAATGTTACGGTAGATATAGTAATATTTCAAAAACATTGTCAAATTCAAAAACAGAAGCACTTATAAAGTGCTATGGTAGGTATTTAGTTATTTCAAAACAACTCAATTTTAAAGCAGCAGCACTTACCAAGTGTACAGTAGGTATTAGAAATTTAAAATAGTTTACTTTCTTTCAGCAACAATAGCACTTACCAAGTGCTACAGTAGCTATTTAGCTATTTAGAACAGATTACTTCCAGCAACAGCAGCACTTACAAAGTGCTGCAGTAGCTCTTTAGTTATTTCAAAGCTTAGTTTAGTTTTCTACAACCACAACACTTACAAAGTGCTGTAGTAGCTCTTTATTATTTCTGTACTTAGTTTATTTCCAAAAATGACATCACTTAACAAATGCTGTCTTAAAAACCACAGTATTTCTGAAGTGCTTCCAAATGTGTAACATCCCGCTATTTTGGACATTTTGCATCCGCACATATCGGATTTGAATAGCTCAAAATACCGGATTGTTAATTTAAATTTGGAAAAACACATAATATACAACAAATAAATACGTCACAGATCACAGACACAGAGTAATATAATGTAGTGGAAACAAAGAAATAGTAGTTCATGAAGCTACTATATAAATACATCAAAGTTAAACAAGATACAAAAGAAGTTCAAATACAATCTTCAAATACAAGATCAGAATACATCACTAGAATCAACTGAATATCTGAAAGCTGGATAGATAGCTGGATCTCCAAGCGAAGCTCCAACTCCAAAGGTGAGTCTCAAAAGCTGTATCACTCAATCTGACTCGAGCGTAAAGCAAAACACAAAACACTCGAGTCAGGATTAACATTCTTATACCAATAATACAACTCAAGTGAAATAACAACAGAAATACGAGTAACTCAAAGGATGTAGGGATAACCATCCTCTAAGGACCCGTTAAACTATTTACTATGTAGTAATATTTCGGTATTATAATAATGTCTATAGTAAAATAAACTTACTTTTAAATAGCGTTAAGGCTTTACATTTTCCACCTTAACACGTAATAGTCCCAGTAGTCCATCCAGTATCAGCGCATCTCCAGATCGGAAGACTACCCTAAATAATCCACGGGCTACGAGAGAAATTCAAACTCGTACAAGGTGCGCTATGGTAGGTGACACGGCACAACTAGGCAAAGCCAGGATAGATATACCAATTACACTTCTGAGCTGATGGGAACGCGTGCAGCTACTACCGCCCACCTCGAGCCACAAACCAAATCAAAAGAACCAAAAGTGGCCACCAAATCAATCTCAAAGTCAGAATATAATAGCGAAGGAGTGTGTCCGATCAGAGGAGCGACCTCATTAGCCCGTCAATTGCTTCTATTTTAGCCACGTTATGCCGACTCACAGGAGTTGGGTCCACGTATATACCTCAAAGGACGTCACCACCATCCTACTTCATTCTGAAATCGCCACCGCGTACACGGTTGTTAAAGTAGTTTTCAGAGTTGGCAGAGAGTATGACAACTTCCGATCCCGGTCTCTTTAACAACCAATCGTTTTTATAACACCGCTGTCATTTCAAAATTAATCATACTTTAAAACCATAACATCATTTCCATTTCAAAACCATATCAATATGGCATCATTTCCATTTCAAATATATCTTTTCCAAAATCACAGCATTTTCCAAAGTTATAGCACTTTCGAAACTAAAACGTTCGAAATTATAACACTTCAGAAATCATAGTTTAGAAATCATAATACTTCCCACTTAACCGATTTAAATATTAAAATAATATATATAATAAATTGTTTTTCTCAAATTTATCAATTAATTCCAAATCAACTCGAACTCTAAAAATTCAAATTTAATCAAATCTTAAATCATCAACTTCAACTCAATTCAGTTCTTAATAAACCATTTCAAATTATCGATTTCAAATACAGATTTGAACCTCACATAAACCCTTTCAGTTTCAATATATTCCAAAGCGTTAAATATCCCATATTTTCAAAACTAAATTTGATGACTTTATATATATATCAACTTCAATTCACTATTATTTAGTTTTGAAATATTTACTTAATAAATCCAATATCATTTAAATAAAACTCTAAATTTCAAATAACTGAATATTCCTTCAATTTATTTGAACTTGATATATTCACTTAAATCATCTTAAAAAAATCAGGTTATAATATCATAAGTCATATCCTTTAAAATTTCAAATTCTATAAGTTTCAAATCGATTTAATTAAATAAATTCTCAGTTAAATACCATTTCAAATCAATCTTCCCAACCTTAATTAATTTAGAATCATCATACCACTATATAAAAATATAATTTATATAAATATTTAACCATATTATAATAACATCAAACCTTATTACTAAACTTATTTTATGCCAACAAATTTATAAATAGGTTGAATTTAAGAATTTAAATATATATAAAATAATATTTATATAATATCAAAAAATCGATATTTAATAAACCATACCTTTCTTTCCAAAAACCATAGAAATCATTTCCAATACACACACACACACACACACACACACACATATATATATATGTGTGTGTGTGTGTGTCTATATAGACCGACGGTGTTTGTATATAATTTTCTATCCTATGGTCAAGTGATATGGATATTTATCATTTCAATCCGTAATTTAAATTATATACTGGTATATATCATTTCAACCCGCAATCCCAAATTCAATTCAATAGAAAATCGCTTGGGTCTATCATTTCAACCCATAACGATTTTCTCCTATTCTAAAGTCCGTTTGGGTATGTATCATTTCAACCCATAGTGAATTCTATACTAACAGCGAACTTGCAGAGTGATAACAGACATCATAATCATAAAACAGGCATATATCATCAATATAAATAACATATAATGGTGTCAGATGTCACAGGTGAACAAATACAAATAATAGCATATGTAACAATGTAATTAACTAACAATAGCATATTTCAATTGTCGTTTCAATTGTCGTTTCAATTGAAATCAAATTTAATAAATATAAGAACGTTAATCTGAGTGATTTCTCACCTTTCGAGGCTAGGGGTGATAGATAATGAAATTGAGTTACGAAATGCAAGCATGACTTCCAAAGCAAAGCTAGATTGACACGAATCGACGGTCAAAGCTGATAAATAGGAATTTATGGAACATATCAGGACTGGGTCGATGAAGATATTTGATATAATTGAATAGATACAACATATGAAATTATATATGTATATGCAAAATCATATTCTAAGTTCAACCCATATTAAATTAAATATATACATATACATATACATATACATATACATATACATATACATATACATATACATATACATATACATATACATATATATATATATATATATATCCACACACACTTTTAAAATCATTATTTTTAAGATAAAATATTTTATAATCAAAGATATATTATTTTCAAATCAATACTGATATATATTATAAAAGTAAGATCCAAGTATACTTTATTTAATATATATATATACATATAAATATATATATATATATAGATTAAAACATATACAAGCTATCAACCCAAACACGTGAGAACTACCCAAATCAAATACCACTAATGCTTCATATAACCAACAACTATTATAAACTTAAGTATATATACGACTGTTCCAAGGTTAATGTTATATGCAACTGATATAATATGCAAATCGAACCAAATATATAGAAACATTCTTACATATCAACAGACTAACATATAGTCATATATATTTAAACTTACTGATCAACTACCCATAATTTATTTACCCAGACTAAACAAACTAATATATTACTACACTATTATTACTAATCATATATATATTATACATCCACAAACTTATATTCATTACTAACCAAACTGATATATATCAACATATTAAAACTGCTTGAACTTATAAATATAATATATAACTTACTTTATATAAAATATAACTAGCAAAATATAAATATATGTAATACTGTACATAAACCACTTTATAATACAACATATAATACTGTGCAAAATATAGTTAAATACACAGTAGGAGGTATAGGAAAATCGAACAACTAAATGATATAAATATATTTAAACGTAAAATACATAAATATCAATGAAAACTCTACCAACATATTCATATATATGCCATTAAAATTAGAAGATCGAGATTAGCAAATAACATTTTAATACAGTATAAGAATAAAATCTTTATTATTTGCTATTTTCTTTTTGTGTATTTGCGCACTCAACAACTAATTAGTTTGAAGATTAACATTTGTCAAGTGAATCGACCATGAACTTCGACGCATTTGGCATCGGCTATATTATATATACATTAAAGTCAATATACCAAATATATAACATGGTATGGTATAATTAGCTTTTTTATATATATACATAAGTTACAGTATAAATAGTATATACATATAAACAATACTTATATATATAATAATCTTATAAAATAAACACACATCAATGCACGGATACTTAATATATTATTATCCTTTAGAACTAAATACTTAAACTGATATTTCCCAACACATATATTAAGATTGTTAACTGTAGTAAGTAAAGTATAAAACAAATGAGCCAAAAATAAGCATATACATTTCATATAATAAGAATTAGCTTATAAAGCAATAACTTAAGATAATAATAAAAACACCAGAGAAGCAAAACAGATGCTACTAACTCACATTCACATAAAAATCTTAATTTACTAACATATATAAACAATAATATGCATATTCCAACTAGATGCATGCTTTTGATATATACAATATGTGTACGTACCCCTATTTATAAAGCAACAGAAGGTCTAAAAAAATACTATACATCGAAAATAGATTTTATATATAACTATACATATACCCTGTATGCGTTGATATATTTCAAACACATATCCTTCCTCCGTAAAATATACGTATGTCTCATATATAAAACGGTAAAATATAAAACAAAAGAAGACAAAGCATCCTATAAATATATTACCTATATAAAATGATGCTGCAAAGGTGATGAAGTAGAGGCGGAGGGGAAAAGAGATATGGTCGGCACTTGCAGATGTGACTTCGACACTTGGTTAGCTTGGCGATTTAGTAGGAGGGAGGTGGAGAAAGGGGCTGCTAGCAGCTCAAGGCGGATGCTTCGGTGGTCTGTTGGAGTGGTGGAAGATTGGAGTTGCGGAGAGAGGTGCGTGGTGCTGTTGCGTGAGGGGCGGAGGGGCGTGCTGTCACGGAGATGCTGGTGGCCTAGTTCGGTTGGCAGTGAAGGGCATGGGTTTCGGTTGACAAGGTGAAATGGGTATTAGTGAAGATTGCATGGGTTGTGGGGGAAGGAAGCAAGGTTCAACAGAGAGGAAGAAAAGAACAGGCTAAAATGAAAAATGAACGCAAATCTTAAATATAATGAACCGGCAAAACTAATTTAACGTTGGAAATAGTGGAAATCAAAACGTTGGAATTCAAGGGTAATAATAAAACCGATGGCTGTAATTTTATTTATTTATTTAGCCAGTGGAAAATTTGAATAGTCACCAAATACAAATAGACTCGAACGGGTACCGATACGGTTGACCGTTTCACGGTTTACACGACGTACCGGACTCCAAAACACAGAAGTGAATATACCACAGAGATCAGCACGACGTGAGGATCAAAACGGTATACAGACATCAGTGGTACGATCGTCCGATCAATAGTTGATATCAGAACGAAAATTTTGTAAATTTCACCGAAAATAAGATTGACGGAGGAATAACAGTCCAAATTGGGAGAAACGAAATATGACGTCTTGCTCAGAAGATGATTTATAAATTTTCTATAGAAAAATATTCAGGTTTGGAAAACATTTTATTACCATCAATTTTAACTGATTTAAATTGAAACTGAAGTACACAAGGAAAAGAAACTTCTATATTATCAGCTGAAAATTTACCATTTGCTATGTTTAAATGGCCGCATTCCTAATATTAAATTTTTATTTCAAAATTTTATAATTTAAAAGTTTACAAATTTCAATTAAATATATATTAATAAAACAAACAAAAATTATTTAAACTTACGTGTCGTTACACTCTCCCCCACTCAAAAGTTTTCGTCCTCGAAAAGGAACGAGGGAGGAGAACTGAAACGACTAGAAAGAAAATAGATTGAAAACAAAATAAAACGACTAATTTAAAACCATGTAAATTTCAATTTAAATTAATTTATATTCAACAATTGATTTTAAATTTAAGGCATTTATTAAGTTGATTTTATTTCAATTTATTAATATTTGATACAAAAGGTTTCTTTCAAAACAGAATTTTATTTAATCTATCTCATTTACTATTCAATCAACTTATTATTCCATTTATCAGTACTACCCTTTTTATAATTAAAACTTAAGTGTATAGTATTTATTATAACCACACAAATTTTATTTATAAAATCATTTAGCCTAATTTACATTATAAATTATTCAATTACATATTCATTTATGAACGATTTAGGTAAGCTATATTGGAACGTAATTGGGTATTATATAAATATAAATTTTCTAATTCAATTTTTTCAAGTTTAAATATTCATTTATACAAAATTTTGGTTTCATTAAGATCACCCTTAACTTAAATTTAAGAATTTAAATTTTCGATTCACTTCAAACCACTTAGAGATAGATAAATATAGATATAAATGTACAATATACATCAGACAAAACTTATAATCATACACATATACATATACATATACATATATATATTATATTAAGTTATACTTCAGAAATTTAAAACAATTTATTATTATTATTTTTTTCAAAACAAATGTGTAGCAAGCTACAGAATGGTCTCTCCACTCTGAAACTCAAAAATGAATGTCGATGATGCGGCTGCCATCACCGAAATTATTTTCCAACGACCAAGAGAAAAGCACTGATTTAAACATTTAAAATTTATTTGGAAAAGATTTCTATTCGAACATATCTTTAAATAATATACTTTCTAAAATTTAAACCAAGGTTTGGAATCAATGAAAATTAAAGTTTAAAATTTGTAATTTATATTCATTTATATTCCAATTCAATTTGTAAACCATGTTTTTATAAGTCCATTTATTTAGTCATGTGGTAATAGTCATTGGTTTACAAACAATAATTGAGAAGAAAATATTATCGTTTTGTTGAACAATTTATTTAACAATTATCTTTTAGAAGATTTACTTATAAATAACCATACAAAATTCATTTATTTGCTAAATTTAAAAATAATATTGCGTCAGTTTGCTCTATTCAAGTGTTTTGAAAATCCTATCGATAGCGTTGATCAGACAAACTGATCGGGAATCCAAATCAACATCAACAACTCAAACAACACAATATATATATATATATATATATATAACATTTTTAATATTAGTACACATACACTCCCTCACTTGATATTCAAGGATAGCTTTCAAAACAAAGATAGAGATTCGAATTTGATGGGTTCAAATCAAAGAGAATTCTGATTCGAAGATAGGTTCGAAACAAAGATAAGATAATTAAACGACAAAATAGGAAGACGGATAAGCTTACATAAATCGCAGACAACCTTAACTGGGTCAACCGTGACTTCAAGAATTAGATCGATGTGGAATTCTAAGGAAAATCTACATTTGATCCCAAGAGATAGATTCGAGCGTAGCGAAAGATAACAACATCATAAATCGAGGATACAGAAATCTTCGGTGAATCAATGCTTGTTGTAAAGGAGTTTCGTCCCTTTCAAATCATTCGAAGATTGGTGAGACTACCGAGTTATTATAGAAATTGTTTGAAGTGGAGTTATGGAATACTGCAAAATACGAATAGGGAGAGACAAGGATGGATTTTGGAACCGAGGGAGAACGTTCCAAAATTCATAGAGAATTCAAGTCAAAAAGGAAAGAATTCAAGCTTGAACGAAAGTGATTCCGTAAATAATTTGCCATACATTCTAAGTTTGCCTAGAGCCAAAGTTATGATACCACATGTAACATCCTGCTATTTTGGACATTTTGCATCCGCACATATCGGACTTGAATAGCTCAAAATACCAGATTTTTAATTTAAATTTGGCAAAACATAGAATATATAGCAAATAAATACATCACAGATCATAGACACAGAGTAATATAATGCAGGGGAATCAAAGAAATAGTAGTTCATGAAGCTACTATATAAATACATCAGAGTTAAACAAGATACAACAGAAGTTCAAATACAATCTTCAAATACAAGATCAGAATACATCACTAGAATCAACTGAATATGTGGAAGATGGATAGATAGCTAGATCTCCAAGCGAAGCTCCAACTCCAAAGGTGAGTCTCAAAAGCTGTATCATTCTGTCTGACTCGAGCGTAAATAAAAATACAAAACACTCGAGTCTGGATTAACATTCTTATATCAATAATACAACTCAAGTGAAATAACAACAGAAATACAAGTAACTCAAAGGATGCTGGAATAACCATCCTCTAAGGATCCGTTAAACTATTTACTATGTAGTAATATTTCGGTATTATAATAATGTTTATAGCAGAATAAACTTACTTTTAAATCGCGTTAAGGTTTTACATTTTCCACCTTAACACGTAATAGTCCCAGTAGTCCATCCAGTATCAGTGCATCTCCAGATCGGGAGACTACCCTAAATACTCCACGGTCTACGGGGGAAATCCAAACTCATACAAGGTGCGCTATGGTAGGTGACACGACACAACTAGGCGATGTCAGGGTAGATATACCAATTGCACTTCCAGGCCGGTGGTAACGCGTAGCAGCTACTACCGCCCACCTCGAGCCACACCCAAATCAAAAGAACCAAAAGTGGTCACCTAATCAATCTCAAAGTCAGAATATAATAGCGAAGAAGTGTATCCGATCAGAAGAGCGACCTCATTAGCTCATCAATTGCTCCTGTTTTGGTCACCTTATGCCAACTCACAGGAGTTGGGTCCACATATATACCTCAAAGGACATCGCCACCATCCTACTTCATTCTGGAATCTCGACCGCATACACGGCTGTTAAAGTGGTTTTCGGAGTTGGCAGAGAGTATGACAACTTCCGATCCTGGTCTCTTTAACAACCAACCGTTATTATAACACCGCGGTCATTTCAAAATTATTCATACTTTAAAACCATAATATCATTTCCATTTCAAAACCATATCAATACGGCATCATTTCCATTTCAAATATATCTTTTCCAAAATCACAGCATTTTCCAAAGTTATATCACTTTCGAAACTAAAACGTTTGAAATTATAACACTTCGAAAATCATAGTTTAGAAATCATAATACTTCCCACTTAACCGATTTAAATATTAAAATAATATATATAATAAAATTGTTTTTCTCAAATTTACCAATTAATTCCAAATCAACTCGAATTCCAAAAATTCAAATTTAGTCAAATATTAAATCATCAACTTCAACTCAATTCAGTTCTTAATAAACTATTTCAAATTGTCGATTTGAAATACATATTTGAAACTCACATAAACCCTTTCAATTTCAATATATTCCAAAGCTTTAAATATCCCATATTTTCAAAATTAAATTCGATGACTTTATATATATATATATATATATATATATATATATCAACTTCAATCCACTATTATTTAGTTTTGAAATATTTACTTAATAAATCCAATATCATTTAAATAAAACTCCAAATTTGAAATAACTGAATATTCCTTCAATTTATTTAAACTTGATATATTCCCTTAAATAATCTTTAAAAAAATCAAGTTATAATATCATAAGTCACATCCTTTAAAATTTCAAATTCTATAAGTTTCAAATCGATTTAATTAAATAAATTCTTAGTTAAATACCATTTCAAATCAATCTTCCCAACCTTAATTAATTTAGAATCGTCATACCTCTATATAAAAATATAATTTATATAAATATTTAACCATATTATATTTTAATAACATCAAACCTTATTACTAAACTTATTTTATATCAACAAATTTATAAATAGCTTGAATGTAAGAATTTAACTATATATGAAATAATATTTATATAATATCAAAAAATCAATATTTATTAAACCATGCCTTTCTTTCGAAAAACCATAGAAATCATTTCCTATATATATATACCGACGGTGTCTGTATTTAATTTTCTATCCTATGGTCAAGTGATATGGATATTTATCATTTCAATCCGTAATTTAAATTATATGCGGGTATATATCATTTCAACTCGCAATCCCAAATTCAATTCAATTGAAAATCGCTTGGATCTATCATTTCAACCCATTACAGGCAAATCAAACAACTAAATGATATAAATATATTTAAACGTAAAATACATAAATATACATGAAAACTCTACCAACATATTCATATATATGCCATTAAAATTAGAAGATAGAGATTAGCAAATAAAATTTTGATATAGTATAAGAATAAAATCTTTATTATTTGCTATTTTCTTTTTGTGTATTTGCACACTCAACAACTAACTAGTTTGAAGATTGACATTTGCCAAGTGAATCGACCATGAAACTTCGACGCATTTGACAACGGCTATATTATATATATATACACATTAAAGTCAATATACCAAATATATAACATAGTACGGTATAATTAGCTTTTCTATATACATACATCAGTTACAGTATAAATAGTATATACATATAAACAGTACTAATATATATAATAGTCTTATAAAATAAACACATATCAATGCACGTATACTTAATATATTATTATCCTTTAGAACTAAATACTTAAACAGATATTTCCCAACACATATATTAAGACTGTTAACTATAGTAAGTAAAGTATAAAACAAATGAACCAAAAATAATAGCATATACGTTCCATAAAATATGAATTAGCTTATAAGGCAACAACTTAAGATAATAATAAAAACACCAAAGAAGCAAAATAGATGCTGTTAACTCACATTCACATAAAAATATTAATTTACTAACATATATAAACAATAATATGCAGACTTCAACTAGATGCATGCTTTTGATATATACAACATGTGTACGTACCCCTATTTATAAAGCAACAGAAGGTCTAAAAAAATACTATACATTGAAAATAGATTTTATATATAACTATACATATACCCTGTATGCGTTGATATATTTCAAACACGTATCCTTCCTCCTTAAAATATACATATGTCTCATATATAAAACAATAAAATATAAAACAAAAGAAGACAAAGCTTCCTATAAATATATTACCTATATAAAATGCTGCTGCAAAGGTGATGAAGTAGAGGCAGAGGGAAAAGAGATATGGTCGGCACTTGCAGATGTGACATCGGCACTTGGTTAGCTCGGCGATTTAATGGGAGGGAGGTGGAGAAGGGGGCTGCTAGCAGCTCAACGCGGATGCTTCAGTGGTCTGTTGTTGTGGTGGAAGACTGGAGTGGCGGAGAGAGGTGCATGGTGGTGTTTGCGTGAGGGGCGGAGGGGTGTGCTGTCACGGAGATGCTGGTGGCCTAGTTCAGTTGGCAGTGGAGGGAATGAGTTTCGATTGACAAGGTGAAATGGGTATTGGTGAAGACTGCATGGGTTGTAGGGGGAAGGAAGCAAGATTCAATGGAGAGGAAGAAAAAGAACAGGCTAAAATGAAAAATGAATACAAATCTTAAATATAATAAATCAACAAAACTAATTTAACGTTGAAAATAGTGGAAATCAAAACGCTGGAATTCAAGGGTAATAATTAAACCGATGACCGTAATTTATTTATTTATTTAGCCAGTGGAAAATTTGAATAGTCGCTGAATACAAATAGACTCGAACGGGTACCGATACGGTTGACCGTTTCTCCGTTTCCACGACGTGCCGGACTCCAAAACACAGAAGTGAATATACCGCAGAGATCAGCATGACGAGACGATCAAAACGATATACGGACTTTAGCGGTACGATCATCGGATCAAAAGTCGATATCGGAACGAAAATGCTGTAAATTTCGCCGAAAATAAGATCGACGGAGCAATAACAATCCAAATTTGGAGAAACGAAATATGACGTCTTGCTCCGAAGTTGATTTACAAATTTTCTATAGAAAATTATTCAGATTTGGAAAACATTTTATTACCATCAATTTAACCGATTTAAATTGAAACCGAAGTACGCAAGGAAAAGAAACTTCCATATTATCAGCTGAAAGTTTACCATTTGCTATTTTAAATGGACGCATTCCTAATATTTAATTTATATTTCAAAATTTTATAAGTTAAAAGTTTATAAATTTCAATTAAATATATATTAATAAAACAAACAAAAATTACTAAAATTTACGTGTCGTTACAAAATGCTAATTCCAGATTTACTATAGAATTTCAAAAACAATAAAACTTCAATTGTAACCAATTTAACTTATAAAAATCATATTTTTCACTTCAAAAATATTCGTTTGGGTATTGTTTAACTTATGATTCAATAAAATAAACCTTTAATAAATAAATATCCAATTTAAACATTAGTTCACTTATTAAGTCAAAGTCAACCATTTCTCAACTTTTATATTTATTTTTTTCAATTAAATTAATACTTTATTTTAAAATACCCAATTCATAAATAAAATTAAATTCCCATTCATTTGCTTAACTTAAAAATTTCCATTTAAAACCAATTTCCAAGTTGAGTCATATTTTTAGAATATACTTTTCCATTAAATTCTTTATCCATTCTAACTTATAGAAAAATCACTATAAATTCATTTAAATTATTTAAATCCAGTTTAAGAAAAATGTCATATTTTACTTCTAAAATTTACTTAAAAATTTCAAAAAATATATAATTTAACCACGGGTTTGTATAATATTTTCTAACATAGGTCAAGTGATACAGATAATATATCATTTCAATCCATAATTTAAAGAGAAAAATCCAGGTTCTATCACTTCAAACCCGCAATCCCAAGTAAATAAAATGCAATAAAAATCATTCGAGCCTATCATTTAAGCCCATAATGATTTTTCCTTATTCTAAAGTCCATTCGGGTATGTATCATTTCAACCCATAGTGATAAGGGAACTTGCTGTGTGAGATACAGAAAATAAAATAACAGTATATCATATAATATCCTAACAGATGATGTAACAGGTATAAAATCAGGTTATGCATCATATAAACAGAACACATGCATATATAAACATGGTATATCAATCATTACATATTCACTTGTCATCGTTTTACAGTAATATAAGTACGTAATGTCTAGAGTGAATAACTCACCTTTTTGAAGCTAGAGATCAAATCAAAACAAAAAAATCCACACCCCGCAAAGCACGAAAAGGCACGATAGGATTTGAGAAGAAGTAACAACCAAATTCAAATCTTGTAATCAAATATTATATAAATATGATTTAACACAAAGTAAATTAAAACAATATAAAACATGAATAAATTTGAAACAAATATGGATTCAATAAACAAGTGGGCTTGGCCACATCACCTATAGGCTCAACCTATGAGGAATGCGGCTAGAATTAACACTAAAGGAGGGGGGGTGAATAGTGTTTTAAGGAATTATTAAATCTTTTTGAGTTTATGTTAATTTGAACACTAATGTATGTAATATTCAGACACAGATATGATTACAGAATCAAACACAAATGCAGAAATAAAGTAAAAGCAATAAAGGAAACAACACACCAGATTTTATACTGGTTCGGAGTTACCCTACATCCAGTCCCGCATGAAAGTACGGATTTCCTTTCAAAACCAATTGTACAATTACACCCTCGATTTCAAGGCCATGAGGTACACTACTCCAGATTCACAATCCTCTGGGTAGAGATACTTGATTTTACGGGCAACAAGTTCACCCAATTGATTTCATAGGCTACAATCACACATTTTCTCACTTGATTGATTTCACAGTCTACAATC
Organism: Allium cepa; assembly: GCA_030765085.1. NCBI lineage: Eukaryota > Viridiplantae > Streptophyta > Magnoliopsida > Asparagales > Amaryllidaceae > Allium > Allium cepa. Next base: position 209,238,401 of record CM060928.1, read on the forward strand.
ACACCTTTTCTCACTCAATTTATTACAAAGAAGCCTATAACTCTGAATAGCACTGAGATCTTATTGAGATAGTGATAGAGAATCAAACCAGAGATGATCTAGTTAGATTCAATGGTGATTTCGGTAGAGTAATGATAAAAATATATATAAAGAAATGTGGAAGAAGAAGAGAAGTGAAATTAGAGAAAATATGAATATAAATTCATTTAAAACTGCCCCTATTTATAGTAGAATAACAACCATGTCCATTCGTGAAAGGATATGACGAATAGCCACTTCCTTTGAAATTCAAATTATTGAAACAAACTGCCACCTTCTCGACAAGGGGTCATAGGGGTTGTCGACAGGCCTAAGTGATTTTTGGTAATTTGTTTTTCTTCGAAAATAACTTCTATCTTCTAATAAAATTATTTAAACTTTATAAATATACTTAAATATAGTTAAAATACATAAATAAATATAGAGAACAATATTTCGATATATATAAAATTTTACTATAATTTCATATTTAAATCTAAGTATAAATATTAAAAGTTAAATATATTTTTATTAAAAGATAGTTTAAAACCAAGGATAATTTGATTTTTAAATTAAAGATTATTTTGAGGCTAAAAGTATTTAAAACCAGGATAGATGTTTTTGATTCTTTTAAAAGGAAGATTTTGAAATCATTTTGAAAACAAGATATAGTTTTGTAAAAACATTTGAATAAAAGTTAGTGGATACAAAATAATGTTCCACTAGATTTTTCGTAGGTACCATCCTACTTAGGGTTCCATCCTTTTAACAGACTCAAAGTGGATTCCATTCCATGAATAAATTAGATTTTAAGATGTCATTGCTTTTCTAGGAATTTTAACAAAATTCCTAATTAAATTACTTATTATTGAAATCTTGAACTCTTGATAATCTTGATACTCAGGAGTCTTCAATCTTGATATCTTGAATCTCTATACTGTACAGTCTTCATTCTTTGATACCTGCATGGTTAAATCCTGCATATACATATATATCTAAACTATAATATTAGTATTTACATCCTTCTCAAGGACTAACAATCTCCCCCTTTTTGATGATGACAACCTATATTTATAAAATATACTTCACCTTCACTATAACTCCCCTTAATCTAATAACTCCCCCTTAATCTAAGCCTAACTACTCTAACTACTCTATTTTATATTTCTCCCCCTTTGTAATCAACAAAAACCATCCTAAAACCATAAAACTATAAAACTCCCCCTTAAACTAATGCTAGAACAAAGTATAGTAAATGGAATGTGAAAGACATTAACATAATTATATTATAATTATTCAATACATAAATATGTATAAGTATATTTCAACACACAAATCAAAACCAATCATGTCAGACAAGTCAAAAAAATCAATCAAGTCAATCAAGTCAAACAAGTCAACCAAGTCAAACAAGTTAATCAAGTCAATCAAGTAAAACAAGTCAATTAAAGCATAGCAAACAAATCAAAAACTAATAATCCTATATTATAAGACAATACTACAAACTCCCCCTAAATAAAATACACTCGTTATGTATACATGTATGCAATATGTAGTCTGTAATGCAGTATGAAATGTATGACATATGCCATATAGCATGAGATGATATGCAAAATGAAGTGCAACTTATGATGCAAATGATTATGATATTTCATGCATTGTAATTTATGATGTAATATGCAATGAAATGTGATATGAAATAAGATGCATAATGATATGTAATATGAAACAAAATGATAACGAAATAAAAATAATAATATACAGCATGATATGATGATATATATACCATGGTAAGAGATTTCCAGATTATAAGATAAACATGAGCAATAAGTAATATCTAATTGACAAGCATATACATATGTGTATGTATGCATATGCATATGTATGTATGTATACATATATCAAACAGTTTATTATAACTCGCTTCAACCAAACAAATGTAATACACACCAATTACTAAACTTCGGTTAAGGAAACTAATGAATGGGACTAAAAGAGTAGTAAAGACAAGATTTTAAAAGTAATTAATGATATTAAAACTATAACATATTCATAAAAGGTAGTAATCAAACTCAATATCAAAATCGAATTGCTATGAAATATGGATTCAAACTTTATATATGATCAAATATATGGGTTTTATAAAAATTAATACCCTAATTATTTAAAATAATTTTAAAATACTTAAATTAATACCCTAATTTTATAAACATGAAATTAATTTAAAATATTCTAATATAAGTTAGAAACTAATTCAAAAAAGAATAGAGAAAAATACTTACTTTAAATATCATTTTTACATAGTGTAAAGTTTCATAAAGAAAGACAACATTTAAAGAATGCTATAAAATGTTTTTGCAGTAAAATATATTCGAAACTTTATAAAACTGAAAATGTAGCATTTACCAAATACTGTGTAAAGTTTCTGAAACTCTATAGCGTTTCAAAGCACAGAAATGCTATAGAAACGAATTTGCAGTACTTACAAAACGTTACAGAAGAAAAGAAGCTTTTTAGAAATGCTATCTAAAATTCCAGGCCTCTTTTTAACATGATTTTGCACTAATTTTACGACTGGATTTTGATGTGTAAATAATTAATTTTTGACCCAATTTTTAAAGTAGTTAATATAACTAAATCACTTAAGAAAAATAAAAAATTATGGAAGAAACATGCGTAAAGACACTTGGCAATATGCATGTAAAAATGCTTTTATTATAGAACAAGTGTAATGACACGTGTCATTTGGCATGTATGTTACTATCTACTTATATGACAAGTGTCATGTGATGTGGTGCAATCTTATTAATTGAAGAAATATATAAATAAAGCCTTATTCTAACATTCTAAATTCATTCTATTAATTTCTTAAAGATATAAAATTAGTATCTTAAAAGAAGTAGAGTATGAGAAGTAAAAATAACATTTGAAAAGTTGAAATCATGAATGAATGTATGCTTTTCTACTTAGCATAGTTGTAATAAATTAGTAGTAAGATTTTATTTGAAATAAACACATTTTGGAAAAACTTTTTGAAAAAAAAATTAGACCGGTATATCAATATTTATACTATGGTGTGTCGATATATGGACCAAAATATCAAAACTTATAAAAAAGATAAATTTCTATACCTAACTAAATGCATAAATATATATTCCTAAATGCAACAATAAAGATGAAATAATAGTAAAGCGTACCAATATTTTTGCACTCCATCTTTCTAACTTGTTGTTCTTCCATTGTCGTGAACCACATATTTATATCTTTCAGAATTTAATGACGAGATCTATTCTATTGCGATGGGCTCGTTTTTTTTGAACAGCGTAGTATATTCAGTTGCTGAATTCGAAGACCGTATGAGACATATGATTTAGTAGATTGACTAACTCGACTCCAAAACTTTAAATTTGAATTTTGAATGAATGAACACTTCAACTATTATAAATAGGCCCAACAGTCACCACTTTTCATAAAAATTCATCTTCTTCTTCTTCTTCTTCTCGTTTTTCTATTTACTATCAAACTTCTAGAAGGCATACCTCCTTCATTTCTTAACGGAATTATATGAAACCAGCGGCAAATCGAAGAAGAAGGCAAGGGCTATGATCTAGTAATAGTTTGGTGATGAATTCGGAGGGTATTATGGTGCTACAGGCCGAACAGTAGGAGAAATGTAGAAAATCTCGTACATAGTTTTCAGTTTTGGATAGCCTATTTCAAACGGTCATATCTCAATCAATTTTGATCGAAATTTGATGATCCACCTATCAAAACAACCGTGGGAACAAGGAATACAATCTGGAAAAGAATTTGGGATAAAATATTCAAATATCTAGATGAAATTTGAAGAATTCCACTGATAGTTTTTTTTTCATTTTCTCTTTGTTCACCAAAACTTCGATTGACCATAACTTGGTCATTTCTTGACAGATTCGCACGAAATTAGTGGCATTGCGAAGCAGATGGAGAGAAGTACAATATCAAATCAAGTTGTAGGCGAGAACCAAAAGTTTTGTATTGATCTGGTACCCTTTTCATTGTCGATTGCCATTATATATCCATTTGTTCTTCTTGTTCGTTCAATGATTATCTGGTATCTTTTAACCGACAGTCATTAGACATAACCATTCTCCTGCAAAACGACATAACTTTTTAAAGAATCAAGTGACTTCTCAAAATAACTAAATATAGTTTTAAACAAAAATATGATGATGATTCTGTAACATATTCATATGAAAATAGTGTTAGTAATTTTATCAAAAAAAATTGCCATTTTAGAATTTTTCAAAATTCAGATTACGAAAACTTTGAAAACCTTGCTCTGATACCAAATGTGAGAAATGCAGATTATGAATCTTATGGCTAGAATTAACACTAGAGGGAGGGGTGAATAGTGTTTTAAGGAATTACTAAATATTTTTGAGTTTATGTTAATTTGAACATAAATGTATGCAATATCAGACACAGATATGATCACAGAATCAAACACAGATGCAGAAATAAAGTAAAAGCAATAAAGGAAAGAACACACCGGATTTTATACTAGTTCGAAATTACCCTACAACCAGTCATGTATACAAGTACGGATTTCCTTTCAAAATCAATTATACAATTACAGCATCGATTTCAAGGCCACGAGGTACACCACTCCAGATTCACAATCCTTTGGGTAGAGATACTTGATTTTACGGGCAACAAGTTCACCCAATTGATTTTACATGCTACAATCACACCTTTTCTCACTTGATTGATTTCACAGGCTACAATCACACCCTTTTCTCACTCGGTTTATTACAAAGAAGCCTATAACTCTAAATAGTACTGAGATCTTGTTGAGATAGTGATAGAGAATCAAACCACAGATGATCTAGTTAGATTCAACGGTGATTTCGGTAGAGTAATGATAAAAATATGTATAAAGAAATGTGGAAGAAGAAAAGGAGTGAAATCGAGAAAATATGAATATAAATTCGTTTAAAACTGCCCCTATTTATAGTAGAACAATAGCCATGTCCATTCACAAAAGGATATGACGAACAGACACTTCCTTTGAAATTCAAATTTTTGAAACAAACTGCCACCTTGTCGACAAGGGGTCCTAGGGGTTGTCGACATGCCTAAGTGATTTTTGGTAATTTGTTTTTCTTTGAAAATAACTTCTATCTTGTATTAAAATTATTTTAAACTTTATAAATATACTTAACTGTAGTTAAAATACATAAATAAATATAGAGAACAATATTTTGATATATATAAAATTTTACTACAATTTTATATTTAAATCTAAGTATAAATATTAAAAGTTAAATATATTATTATTAAAAGATAGTTTAAAACCAGGATAATTTGATTTTGAAAATAAAGATTATTTTGAGGCTAAAATTATTTAAAACCAGGATAGATGTTTTTGATTCTTTTAAAAGGAAGATTTTGAAATCATTTTGAAAATAAGATATAATTTTGTAAAAACATTTGAATAAAAGTTAGTGGATACAAAACAACGTTCCACTAGATTTTTCACAGGTTCCATCCTACTTAGGGTTCCATCCCTTTAATAGGCTCGAAGTGGATTCCATTCCACGAATAAATTGGATTTTAAGATGCCAGTGCTTTTCTAGTAATTTTAACAAAATTCCTAATTAAATTACTTATTATTGAAATCTTGAACTCTTGATAATTTTGATACTCATGAGTTTTCAATCTTGATATCTTGAATCTCTATACTGTACAGTCTTCATTCTTTGATACCTGCATGGTTAAATCCTGCGTATACATATTTTCATCTAAACTATAATGTTAGTATTTATATTTTATAACAAGTCCTAAGGTTGTTGTCATCAAAACCATCCTTCTCAAGGACTAACACAACCATCACCGTATTTTTCTCGGCCATGATGTCTAGAGACAAGCTAGGCTCGGTCATGGATCAAGTAACCACGGCTATGGCTTGAGGAAGTGGAAAAGTGATGTGTTACAACCATGGTATTCAAAGGTCAAATCCAAAGAAGGGTTTGGTTCACACGTAGGCTTGGCCCTATGGTCTAAATGGCCCTGCCTAAGGATAGACTTGGGTCCTATGCATCTCAAGGCACGGCTTGGTCGGGTTTAGGTCACAGCATGTCAAAACTAGGTGGAGTTCTAGGGTGTGGCCAAGGCAATTGGAAGAGTTGGTGAAAAGTGGAAGGCTTGTGATGGTTTTGGTCGAGTTTGGTGGTGGATCTAGGTTTAGGGTCATGGTCAAAGGCATGAGATGGTGAGGAGGAGTGGATGGCCAGTCGTGGTGGAGGAGGAGAGGAGGTGGTGGTCGGAATAGGGTGGAGGCCGAGCATATGATGAAGAAAACAAAGGAAAAAAATAAAAGAAAAAAGAAAGAGGAGAGAAGCTATGGAACTTACAGTATTTTTCTCTGGATGCAAATGAAATTTTTTTGGAGAAGAGAAATTTCTTTTGTACGTGATTTAGTAATAGAGGAGGCGGCTAGGGTTTGGGGTATGCATGGCTAAAAATAAGGAACAACTAGGGTAGGAAATAAAGAGGCCAAGCAAATAAAGGCAAGCATTAATAACAATGTAACCTATGTCTAATTAAAATAAAGTAACATATGCCTAATTGATTTTTTCCCAGCTACAATAAAAGATATACATAAGAAACATCTAATAAATAAAAATAAAGTCTATACAAACAAAATAGAAAATAAAATAAAGAGATGGATATAGGAAAATATAAAATAAAACATAGAAATTAATTGCTTTTAAAACGCTGTATGTTATCCAATTTACAAAGTATAAATCAGAATTTAATGAAACGAAAAGCATAACGGATATTCGAATTATATTCAGTTTCAAATAAAAAGATTATAATTTAAAATTTAAAATTTAAAATTTCAAATAAAAGTCAAATTTTGACCAAAATATAAAATTTCCAGAAATTGTTTATTTTATTGTATTTGGGAAAATAATTCATAAACAACTCCAAAATTATATTGAAAAATTTTAAAATTTTAAAATTTAAATAATTAAACATCAAAGTTTTCAAATAAATTAAATTTAAAAATATTTACAAAATTTTGGGTTGTTACACTCTTCCCTACTCAAAACTTTTCATCCTCGAAAAGGAACGAACCAAGGAAAAAAAAGAAAGATAAGATAGCAAAGCAAAAGTACCTGAAACAAACAATTCCGGATTCGAAGCACGTATGCTCTCCTCCGTCTCCTTGGTACAGTCCCGATCATCCGTACTCCACTGCACTTTGACCAGGTTGACTGATTTTCTTCTTAGCTACTTCGTACCTCAATCGATGATACGAAGTGGCTTCCTCTCAATAATCAGATTAGGCTCAATATCCAAACTATCAAGAGCAGAAAGCTGGACAATAAGAGATAGATCATGCAGATACTGACGAAGATGCGGAACATGGAATACATCATGTACTCCACCAAATTTCTTAGGCAAATCCAGACGATAAGCTAGAGAACCAACTCTTTCCACAATGCAGAAAGGACCGATGAACCTAGGAGCAAGCTTCCCTCTACGACCAAAACGAACTACATTCCTTAAGGGAGAGACCTTAAGGAAAACCTGATCACCAACAATAAACTCTAAACTCCTCCTAGGACGATCAGCATACTTCTTCTGCCTATCCTGGGAAATCCTCAACTTCCTCTTAATCTCCTCAACCTTCTCTGAAGCTTCCAAGATCATCTCAGGGCCAAGAAACAAACGATTACCAGATTCAATCCAGCAAGATGGAGATCTACAAGGTCTTCTGTAAAGAGCAGCAAACGAAGACATCTCAATACTATCCTGATAACCGTTGTTATAGGTGAATTCGACAAGATGGAGATGATCTTCCCAAGATCCTCCATAGTGCAGGGCACAAGCACGAAGAAGGTCCTCGAGAATCTGATTCACTCTTTCCATTTGACCGTCGGTCTGCGGATAGTAAGCAATGCTCAGATTCAGATGGGTACCCAAAGATTCCTGAAAAGCCTTCCAAAACTGACTAGTAAAGATAGGTCTCGATCACAAACAACGCTGAGGGAAACACCATGAAGATGGACAATCTCCTTCATATAGATCTCAGGCATACTGGAAGCAGAATGGGTAGATTTGACCAGAATGAAATGAGCTGATTTGGTCAATCTATCCACAATAACCCAGATGCTCTCATTACCCCTCCGAGTCCTCGGTAAACCATCAATAAAATCCATGGAAACCTGTTCCTATTTCCAATTGGGAACCTCAACGAGCTGCAATAAACCAGGGGTCTTCTGGTGATCTGCCTTGACTTGTTGACAAGTCGCACACCTACTAACAAAGACAGAGATATCTCGCCTCATACCTCTCCACCAATAAAGTTTCTTCATGTCCTGATACATCTTTGACACACCAGGATGAATAGAAAGTCGGGATCGATGATGTTCCCGAAGTAACTCCTGCCTCAATCCGTCAACATTCGGACACAAATCCAATTATTAATCCTCAAAGTACCTCTATCATCGATCTGAGCTCCATTACCATCAGGATTACTACCACCAACCCTAATATGAACACTCTCCTTAATCAATATGATGATCCTATCCTCATCCAGCTTAGCCTTGATATGATCCAAAAGAGGAGAAGAAGAAACAACAAGCTGACATAACATGGCCTTCTTCCGACTCAAAGCATCAGCCACAATATTTGCCTTCCTAGGGGTATAGTTAATGTCAAGATCATAAGATGCAAGAAACTCAAGCCACCGAACCTGCCGCTGATTCAAATCCTTCTAGGTGAAGATATACTTCAAAGACTGATGATCAGTGAAGAGCTCAAACTTAGCATCTAAAAGATGATGCCTCCAAAGCTTCAAAGAAAAGACAATAGTAAGCAACTCTAAATCATGAGCAGCATAATTAGCCTCATTGGTCTTCAGCTGGCGACTAGCATAAGCAATCACCTTCCCATCTTGCATCAGAATAGCTCTAAAACCCACACGACATGCATCAGTATATACCGTTAATCCCTCATTTCCATTTGGAACGGTAAGCACTGGTGCGGAAGTAAGCTTACGCTTCAACTCATTGAATGCAGCTTTACACTTGTCACTTCATACAAACTTAGCATTCTTTCGAGTTAAAGTGGTGAGAGGTGCAGAAATCCGAGAAAAGTTCTCAATGAATCTCCGATAGTAACTGGCAAGGTCCAAAAAACTACGAATATCAGTTGGAGTCCTAGGAGTTTCCCAATCCTATAACAGAATAGGAGGAAATAAGGACCATAGAAAAGATAGAATGATCAAATTAAAGAAGGAAAAGAAGGGAAAGACTTACATTGATCGCAGCGATCTTGATTGGATCAACAGAAACTCCATTACCAGAAACAATATGCCCAAGGAATCGGACTTCATCTCTTCAGAAATGGCATTTTGAGAATTTAGCCTTCAACTGATGATTTCTAAGAGTCTCTAGAACAAAACTCAAGTGGAATTTATGCTCTTCCTCAAACTTGGAGAACACAAGAATATCATCAACAAAGGCTAAAATTTATTAAGCACATCACAAAAGACACGATTCATCAAATCAACAAAGATAGCAGGAGCGTTAGTCAAACCAACAAGCATAACTAACCACTCATACAACCCATTCTCGGTACGGAAAGCAGTCTTAGGAATACTTTCCTCAGCAACTTTGAGTTGGTGAAAACCTGTGGCAAGATCAAGCTGAGAGAAAACAATAGCTCCATAGAGCTGATCAAACAAATCATTAATGCGAGGCATGGGATATCTGTTCTTCATAGTGAGCTGGTTCAGCTTCCTATAATCAACACACATCCACAAAGAACCATCGGACTTGGTGACAAAAACCACTGCTGCTCCCCATTTCGAATGGCTAGGTCTGATCAGACCCTTGGAGGACAAGTCCTCAATTTGCTTCCTTAACTCAACCTGCTCATGGGGTTCCATTCTTCTGGGTGAAGGAACTACAGGTTGAGCTCCAGGAATAAGGTCAATACGAAAATCAATTTTCCGCTTAGGAGGTAAAGAAGTGACTTCACCAAATACGTCGGGAAATAGTTTGACTACAGGAGTCAAATGAATATCACCAGGAGAAGCATCAAGAGAATAAATAAAGCTACCAGCAAAATTTTGGGGAAAACTACACTGAATCACCAAGGAATTATCAAAATCATCCATAAGAGAAATAGTTCGGGAACTACGAGAGATATAGGCATCATGCCTCTTCAGCCAATCACCCCCAAGCAATAGATCAAAAGCATCAAAACCCAAAATATAGAAATAGCCAAAAACGGATAACCAGCATAGAAGAGTTTCACATTTTTACAAATCCTACTAAGGTTCACTGGACCACCAATAGGATTTGAACACATAAAGGCACAGAAGCAAACTCGGAAGAAAGGAGGTGCTCAAATTTATTACAAAGATCCACAAAAATAAAGCTATAGGAAGCTCCAGTATCAAACAGAACCCTAACAGGAAAATAAAACAGAGAAAAAGCGCCTTGAAGTGTACCTTGAGAATCACTAAGAGTGGGAGCAGGAACAGGTGCAGGTGGTGGAGCTGGAGAAGATGTGGAAGTAACAGCAAAAGTACCAGATGCCTTTCCCTTTTGCTGAGTAGGGCAGTCCTTCTTGAAATGGCCTGGCTGCAAACAAATGTGGCAGAGGTCACGCCTGACCAACTGAGCTGGAGGAATAGCAGCACCCAAGGTAGGACAACTATTAGCATAGTGTCCCTTCTGATCACATCTGTAGCAAGTAATGGCAGATAGGTCGATCGACTGCGTCGGAGATGAAAAAGATGATCCTAACCCTGGAGCCTTGTTCTGATTCCCCTTCCGAGGGAGAAAGTGGGGCTTCCTCTTCCTAGGATTTCTAGAAGATGACTGAGATGAAGCAGAGCGAGCAGCTGGAGAGTCCTTAGTAGTAGGATTCTCGTATCTAATGGCCGTGTCCATCAGAGTAGTGAAAGGACTATGCACATGGGCTATGAGGCGATCATAGTACTTAGGGGTGCACCAGCAATAAACTTTTCATTTTTCTTAAGAGGAGTGTCAATCAGATTAAGACCAAACTTAGAAAGTTCATTGAACTTCCTCTCATATTCAGCATAAGACATACCACCCTGCTTCAAATCCATGAATTCCCGATACAGCCATGACTTTCCTGCCTCGGGCATCCATTTTACAAGAAAAGCCTCCCTAAAGCACAATAAAGAGTATAAGACAAATTTCACAAAGAGAAACTGCACCAAATTCAGGACAAACAGAAGATGATACCTAAATTGTTCCCAAGAGATGCCTCAAAGTGTGAGCTGTGACAATCTCACACTAATCCAAAGCTGTTCCTTTCAATTGCCAAGCTGCCAACTGACCCTGTTGGGCATTAGTGATCTCAAGACCAGAGAAGATTCTCTCCAAATCCTTTAACCACTGTTGAGCTTCAATAATGCTCTCAGATCCGGTGAACTTGGTGCCACCATGCTCGGTGTATTCCTTACAAAGCTTTGTGAACCTGACTGGGGCAGCAGGCTCAGGAGCTGGGGCAATACCACGTCCCCTACCTCTTGCATTCCTATGAATCATCCTAAAAAAATCAAGAACAAATTTGAGGACATAGGTAATTGAGAAACAAAGACAATATTAGAAAAGATAAGATGCAACGAGAATTGAATATCCCGAACAAAGAAATTATTACAAGGTGGATAAGAAAAGAAGGAAGTTAAGAAAAATTTGACTTAAATGAGAAAGGTTTTTTTTAATATAAAAATACTCTTCAAAATCCTTTTAAAAGCACTTGAAAAATCATTTTATGCTTTAAAATACGTTCTCTCACAAAGAAAGAATTCTAAGATTGATTTTACTCATTTTATGGTATTTCTACCCTATCTCTAATGAGTTTTGGCTCCGCAGGCTATGGTTGCCTAAAACCAAAGCTTTGATATCAAATGTAACGACCCGCTATTTTGGACCATTCAAATCGACAATAAAACCACACATATCTAACTTGAAGAATGCGAAACAGTAGATTGCAATAAAATTTGGAGCAAATAAAACCAATCACAGACACGGATAAATTAGAATACTCACAGCGGAATTAAAAATAATCATAGTGGTTCATGAAGCCACTACGAACCCAGTCTCACAACAAGTACAAAATACATAGTCTGAAAAACAAATATAGTTCTGAAACAAGTACAGTAGAAATCTCAAATACATAAGTCACTAATACATGAGCTGAAATAGAATTGCTGAACTGAAATAGGTAAACTAGGTAAGCAGATAAACTCGAGAAATCTCTAGCTTCCAAAAGATAGATCCAAGATGTGATACTCAGGTTGACCCGAGCATAAGAAAATAAACACAAACAGTCGAGTCATAACATACATACTTATATAATGTAAACCAACTCATGTGAACTGTAAAATAAATGTACAAGTAACTTAAAGGATGCTTGGGACCGTCCATCCTCTAAAGATCTGTTAAACTATTTACTATGTAGTAATATTCTGCTATTATAATAATGTCTATTAGTAAAATAAACTTACTTAAAAATAGTGTTAAGGCTTTACATTTTCCACTTTAACACATACATAGTGTCAGTAGTCTATACAGTACCGTAATACCACCTGATCGGGAGGCTACCAGATGATACTCCATAGGTACGACACAAATCAAACTCGCACAAGGCGCGCTAAGGTAGGTGACACGACACAACTAGACAATGCCAGGGTAGATATACCAATTACGCTTCAAGACCAGTGGTAATGCGTAGTAGCTACTACCGCCCACCTCGAACCATACTTCCAAAATCAAAGGTGCGCACCAAACAATCACAAAGTAATAGAATGACATATGAAGAAGTGTGTCCGATAAGAGGTGCTACCTCCTTAGCCCGTCAATCGCTCCTGTTTTAGCCACCTTCTGCCAACTCACATGAGTCAGGTCCACGTATATACCTCCACAGAACGTCGCCACCATCCTACTTCATTCTGAAATCTCCATTGCATACATGGTTGTTAAAGTGGTTTTCAGTATCGACAGAGAGTATGCCCATATTCGATCTCGGTCTCTTTGCCAACCAATCATTATTATAACCCGTGGTTATAAATTTCAGAAATGGTTTATATTTCACTTCAAAACATATTCATTTAAACCATTTAAATTCAATATCAAATAGTATTCATTTCAAAATTGTAACATTTATAAGTTCAATCATTCAATTATAAAGTTTCCAAACCATTGTAAGTTTCAGCTATAATAGCACTTATAAAATATTACGGTAGATCTAGTAATATTTCAAAAACATTGTCAAACTCAAAAACAACAGCATTTATTAAGTGCTACGGTAGGTATTTAGGTATTTCAAAACAGCTCAATTTCAAAACAACAGCACTTACCAGGTGCTACAGTAGGTATTAGAAATTTAAATCAGTTTAGTTTCATTTCAGCAACAACAGCATTTACCAAGTGCTGCAGTAGCTATTTAGCTATTTAAAACAGTTTACTTCTAGCAACAACAGCACTTACAAAGTGCTGCAGTAACTCTTTAGTTATTTCAATGCTTAGTTTATTTTTCTACAACTACAACACTTACAAAGTGCTGTAGTAGCTCTTTATTATTTCAGAACTTAGTTTATTTCTAGAAATGACAGCACTTAACAAATGCTGTCTTAAAACCACAACATTTCTGAAGTGCTACCAAATGCTAATTCCAGATTTACTATAGAATTTCAGAAATAATAAAACTTTAATTTTAACCTATTTAACTAAAAATCATATTTTTTGCTTCAAAAATATTCATTTGTGTATTGTTTAACTTATCATTCAATAAAATAAACCTTTAATAAATAAATATCCAATTTAAACATTAGTTCACTTATTAAGTCAAAGTCAACCATTTCTTAACTTTTATATTTATTTATTTTCAATTAAATTAATACTTCATTTTAAAATACCCAATTCATAAATAAAATAAAATAAAATTCCCATTCATTTGCTTAACTTAAAAATTTCCATTTAAAACCAATTTCTAATTTCCAAGTCAAGTCATATTTTTAAAATACACTTTTCCATTAAATTCTTATCCATTCTAACTTATAGAAAAATCACTATAAATTCATTTAAATTATTTGAATCGAATTTAACTAAAATGTCATATATTACATTTAAAATTTTCTTAAATTTTTTAGAAAATATATAATTAAACCATGGGTTTGTATAATATTTTCTAACCTAGGTCAAGTGATACGGATAATATATCATTTCAATCCGTAATTTTAAAGGAAAAATCCATGTTCTATCATTTCAAACCCGTAATCCCAAGTAAATCAGATATAATAAAAACCATTCGAGCCTATCATTTCAGCCCATAATGATTTTTCCTTATTCTAAAGTCCGTTCGGGTATGTATCATTTCAACCCATAGTGATAAGGGAACTTGCAGTATGAGATACAGAAAATAAAATAATCGTATATCATATAATATCTTAACAGATGACGTAACAGGTATAAAATCAGGTTATGCATCATATAAATAGAACACATGCATATATGAACATGGTATATCAATCATTACATATTCACTTATCATCGTTTTACAGTAATATAAGTATGTAATGTATAGAGTAAATAACTCACCTTTTTGAAGCTAGAGATCAATTCAAAACAAAAAAATCCACACCCCGCAAAGCATGAAAAGGCATGACAAGATTTGAGAAGAAGTAACAACCAAATTCAAATCTTGTAATCAAATAAATAAAACATGTATAAATATATGATCTAACACAAAGTAAATTAAAACAATATAAAACATGAATAAATTTGAAACAAATATGGATTCAATCAACAAGTGGGCTTGACCACATCACCTATAGGCTCAACCATCACCATATTTTGCTCGACCATGATGTCTAGATGCAAGCTAGGCTCAGTCATGGATCAAGTACCCATGGCTATGGCTTGAGGAAGTGGAAAAGTGGTGGGTTACAACCATGGAATTCAAATGTCAAAGACAAAGAGAGGTTTGGTTCACACATAGGCTCGGCCCTATGGTCTAAATGGCTCAGCCTACGGCTAGACTTGGATCCAGTGTATCTCAAGGCATGGCTTTGTAGGGTTTAGGTCACGGCATGTCCAAACTAGGCGGAGCTCTAGGGTGTGTCCGAGGCAATTGGAAGAGGTGGTGAATAGTGGAAGGCTTGTGATGGTCTTGCTCAAGTTTGGTAGTGGATCTAGGTTTAGGGTCACGGCCAAGGGCATGGGATGGTGAGGAGGAGTGGATGGCTGGTCATGGTGGAGGAGGAGAGGAGGTGGTGGTCGAAATAGGGTGGAGGCCGAGCATATGATGAAGAAAACAAAGGAAAAATAAAATAAAAAAGGAAAAAGAAAGAGGAGAGAAGCCATGGAACTTACAGTGTTTTTCTCTGGATGCAAATGAAATTTTTTAGAGATGAGAAACTTCTTTTGTACGTGATTTAGTAATAGAGGAAGCAGCTAGGCTTTGTGGTGTGCATGGTTAAAAATAAGGAACGATTAGGGTAGGAAATAAAGAGGCCAAGCAAATAAAAGCAAGCATTAATCACAATGTAACCTATGTCTTTAAAATAAAGTAACGTATGCCTAATTGATTTTTTTTCCAGCTGTAAATAAAAGATATACAAAAGAAACATCCAATAAATAAAAATAAAGTCTATACAAAAAAAAACAGAAAATAAAATAAAGAGATGGATATAGGAAAATATAAAATAAAACACAGAAATTAATTACTTTTAAAACGTTGTATGTTATCCAATTTACAAAGTATAAATCAGAATTTAATGAAACGAAAAGCATAACGGATATTTTAATTATATCTAGTTTCAAATAAAAAGATTAGAATTTAAAATTTTCAAATTTAAAATTTCAAATAAAAGTCAAAGTTTGAACAAAATTGCCAGAAATTATTTATTTTATTGTATTTAGGAAAACAATTTATAAACAACTCCAAAATTATATTGGAAAATTTCAAAATTTCAAAATTTAAATAATTAAACATAAACGTTTTCAATTAAATTAAATTTAAAAATATTTACAAAATTTTGGATTGTTACATTAAATAACTGACTATCAATAATTGGTCAATTTCCTTAATTGTTTCGAAGAGACCGGGATCAGATTTAATTATCCGAAAACCACTTCGATCCGATTTGAACGTTATGAATGAATACCGTGAAGATGATGAACATGGCGATTCAGTTTGTCCAAACCTAAGATAACTTTTATGGACGAATGCTATCAGAACATCGTCATTGGGGGACGATGAGCATTCTAAGTAGAATTGTTTCTTGAAAGGTAACACTTAACCTCAAGCCTCATCAAGCAGGAATGACTAAAACAGAAGAGATTGCAACAAGGCTAAGTGGGTCGCACCCAATTAGGGTATGTTATCACTTTTCTAGATATCCTCAGAAACCTATATATTATGGACATGGTTGTGCATAAAAGAAGGAGCGCTCGATTTTAGGGGTGGGAACACCCGGGGTGATAACATATCCGGTCTATTCGGGTTAGTGGTTGGCCGGTCTTGTGTAGCAAGCGATCCCGACGAGATCCTTGGTACATTGTTCTAGAGGTGTATTGTGATATGCGGTACCCCAGTGGCCCAGTCATTGTATGTGATCCATTCTTCAATAAGCACCATGCAGTTTTGATTGTGCCCAACTATGCTGCAACGGGAGAGCAAGAATTTAAGTTATTTTCTACTTACTTTCTATAGACATTATTATAATATCAGATGATTTTGATAAAAATTGTTTTGGTTATCGTAAGGTAAAAACCCGTTATGTTTATGTGTGACGTGGTCTTGCGAGATATCTTTGTTTTCAAAGGATATTGAGAAAAGTTAATTCAAATTGAGTATGTTTTTCTCATGTTGGTTTTCCAGATTGACTCCGTTGTTATTTTATTATAATGCTCGGGTTAGACTGAGTATTACAGCTTTAGGTTAGAATGCTATGGAACTCAGGAGACGAGCAAGAGGAGTTCGGGTGTATTTCCGTACTTGATGTATATTTCCGCTGTGTGAGGACAAGTTATTTAGCTGTCTAGATTGATTGTTGTATGTTGTACTCTGATAGTGGTATGTATATTAATAGCACAGTTCTTGTATTTAAAACCTGTTATGATATATTATAATTTGTTCTGTTGCATTTGTGAGATTCTGTGTTCGTTGTTCTATTTTTTCTACCTTTTTCTTCTTCATCCCTAAAGATTCGTATTTCTGTTCAATTTGAGTTGAACTGGTGTGGATTATCGTCGACTTAAAGAAGCACGGATTTGCGTGCCTTTACAATTGCATTCATATTTTACAGCTATCATTTTTACCATATTAATTATAATATTTGATTAGATTAATTTCAATTAATTTACAATTAATTTCAAACGGATTAAATATCAAGATGACAATGAATAAATTGTTATACATTAATAATTCACCTCTATTAACCTATTATTTAACAACAATGGTTAATAAACTACTTACCAAATATTGATTCATTCTATATTAACCAATTTCAATTAATTACATACGTATAA
Organism: Allium cepa; assembly: GCA_030765085.1. NCBI lineage: Eukaryota > Viridiplantae > Streptophyta > Magnoliopsida > Asparagales > Amaryllidaceae > Allium > Allium cepa. The sequence goes on from CM060928.1 coordinate 209,255,989, forward strand.
TTTCTCCTTTTTAATAAAACATTGATTTAAATCCTTATTCACCTTTATTATCACCATTAATTGCAATAACCAAAAATAGTGGTTAATCTCATTCAATCCACATTATTAAATCATATTTTAACTATATTTTCTCCTTCATAAATAATAAATTTTAATTTCACATAAAATTTAAATTCAAAAATGTTATTAAATGTAATAGTTTAAATTATACAAATTTACGGATTGTTACACTCTTCCCTACTCAAAACTTTTTGTCCTCAAAAAGGAAAGAAGGAATTAAGAAACCAATATATTTTTATTCAAATAATCAATTTATAACACTTTAAACTTGCATAATTAAGTATTTTAGATAAAATATATCGATTCTTAAAAATTCAATCCCATATCCAAGTTTAATTAAAGTTAGAAAATATTTTCATTTTCACAAAATTTTCTAAGTCCTAAATTCATGGAAAATTCAATCTTCCATTCAATTATTTAGAACATCAATAATTTAATTCTTAAAATATTATATAAGTTTCTTGAAAATTTAATTCACCATTATTATTTACTTCAGTTTCCTTTTTATATCAATATTCATTTGTGGATCAACTCATACTTTTTTTTAACTCATTTCCTTTTTCACATTTATTCTTTCATATATAGTATTATTGAATATTAAATCTATTTCGGAATCCTTTCAACATTTTCTAAAGTAATAATCATTTACTTAATATATTATTCACTTTTACTATTCACTTTAATCATAAATGGCTTCAAACATTAACTTAAGTTTATCATCATTTACTTACAGCATTAACTTTTTCTATTAAATTAATTACTAGCATTTCAAATTATTAACTTAAGTTTATAATATTTCGGTAACATCTTAATCCTTATTTACAAACATAACTCCATTACTTAAGTTTTACTTGTATAATATTCTATTGTATATTCTTATTTAGCATTAGAACTTTTTAAACATTTTTGGGAAGTTACATATATATATATATATATATGTTTTAAGAATGTAATTGAATGTTACACAAGTTAATCTTATTCATTTTAGTTAACAAAATGTTCAATAATTACTTCTTTTAAATTTTCATATCTTTTGATCCACAAGTTACAAATTCCCAATTTCTTATATATTTCATTAATCACTTAGCATCTAATTTCTTATTTTTCATTTTAAAAGTTTCCAACTATTAAAATTTCACTTTATTTATAAAATGAAAATCATTAATTTAACAAGAACTTAAGAACTAAGTTATCAGGTTTATTTCAAATCATTTTGAAATTATATATATATATATATATATGTATGTATGTATATTCATACCTTATATATATAAAATCATATTTAGAAATTTAAAATTTAGATTTATTTATCAAAAAAATGTGCAGTAAAGCTACTATAGTGGCCTTCCCACTTTAAAACTCGAAAACGAACGTCGATGTTGTGGTCGTCATCACCGAAATTATTTCCAACAACAGAAGAGGGGAGCACAAAATTTATTTGTTTTGAAATTCTTTTAAAACATTTCTTTTAAATCACATTGAAAATATTTATATCTGAAAATACTTCCAAATAATACTAATATTATATTATAAAACCTTTTAAAAACAAATTTCAAACCCCGAAACTCAATTTCTCAAATTTCCAAATCTTATTTACTTTATTTATGATAGAGTTAGGGGTATGACCTAGGGGCAATTAAGTAATTTGTTATATATATCTAACTTGTTGACCAATCTTGTTCGAAATAAAAGGTATTTTCTTCCTATTATATACTTGATATAATGTGACTATATTAATTAATTAACTTGATTAAAAGTATATTTAATAGAAAAATCCATAAATGGTATATTTTGTGATAGTAGTTATAAAGTGTTGTAACCGTGAGTAATTATCACAACGAAACAAATATACCATTTTTAAATGTTCCTAGTCAAGATGCATCGAGACTGGATATCCATGTATCTGTTGAGACTGGAGTACGTAACGCTCTTCAAGTGTTATGGTGTACTACTTATGACAGCTAGGGGCACCTAGGGGTTACGTACTAATAGTTATTGGATAACTATGGAATGACTCACTCGATAGTTTTCTGTTGGTTAATATAACCAAGGTGAAACAGAAAATATCGATGTGACTGATTTACATAGTTCTCTCGACTTGACAATACCGTGGATCTTCAATATGAAAGCTCCACTTTGATTATAGGCAAGTCACGGCATGATGTCCATCGAGTGACTATAGTTAGGTTGAGTGAAAGTATTGAAAGTGAAGCATTATTCAAGAGAGTATTCGTCTCCTCGGTTATGTGTGGTTAGTATCACAGTCAACTCAAGTCAACTCAAAGTCAAAGTCTCTGGCTAGAGCATTTCGGTTAATAATAATTGTTTATTGAACCAAGGAATTTTTACTTGGACTATAAAGTTGATTGTGGATGAGGTTGGAATTTTGACCATTATCAAATTCCATAAGTCTAAAGTGATATAGTTTTGACAAAGAGAATTAGTGTAAACAAATGTCACAACCGGGTAATGCTTATTAAACTAAAATTAGATTTTTACCAAAAATGAGTATGCGAAAAATTTGACCATAATGTCACACCACCTGCTAAGTGATGTGTGAATGTTAACACTAGAATAGTTTGATGTTAATCGTTGACCAAATTTACACCCAAGAGTTACACAGTCGAAATGATGAATTCCCTTAAGTCCGAACAATTTAATTAGTTTATAACCGTTATAAATTAATTAAATTAATTAATATTTATGAAATATTAATTATAAAATTTGAATATGATTTGAGAAATAAATAATGTTATATAAATTTATAACAGTTATAAACATATCGGTCGATATACAATATCGACAAGCGATTAAATTGGATTTAATTGCATAGTATTTTGGCTTGGGCTTAGATGGGTTAAAGGCCCATCATTGGGGTTGAAAATTTTGATTTTGGGGAGGCCTCGGGGTGGCTAAAACATAGAAAATTGGCTTGGAGATAATGGGTTGAGATCAAGTGAGAATGCGTAAAAAGGTTTTCCTCGTTTTTCTCTAATACAACCCTATATTTATATATACGTATCTCTAAATATAAAAAAGAACCTATTTTGGCCACCATTACCTTTTACATTGCCGATTAAAACATAGCTTTCAATCCACTCCAAAAATTCTCAAATATATTTCAAATTAAAATAATGTTATTCGATAGTTAGAGGTCGGTGATTCCGAACTTGCAATTTGACGAATCAAGAACGGTATAAGGAAGGGAAGTCATTGCTTCAACGTGGATTCAAAGGCATCATTAAATTGGTAATTTTAATTCATATTATAGTAATTAAATTATATTCTATGATCCTATAATGAGAAACTTCATATTTGTTTAAATATATTGCTACTATATGTTTAGTTAGGTGAGATTTTTGTAAGTAGATGTAGTTATCACAAATTAGTTTGGTTATGTGCTTAATTTGTTTATTATACTATTTGATTTATATATAGCCAAATGTTGTTTACTGTACAAAATCAATTTTTTTCATTAATAATTATTTTATATATGTTTATTAATAAATTCATATATATATATATATATATATTAGTGTATATTTCTCTCTCATAATAGAATATATGCATATAAATATATATGATTTAAAAAATTTAGTACACTTATTTATATATATTTAGAAATTCGAAAATTAATACATATATTCATGTTTTTAAATTAACATTTATTGAATTGTTTATTATATATAAAATATTTATTACATTAAAAATTCATTTTATATTTTTTTTAAATATTATGTTTTGGAAACATATAAAAAATTTTTAGGAATTTTTCAATAAATTTTATTATTTTTAATAATTAATAATATTTTGGAAAAACTGTTTACGATTTATTAAAAATAATAATTAACTGAAAAATTCTTCATAATTTTTCATCCTTGATCCTTTAATTTTTGAAATTTTAAAATTTGAATTTTCAATAATATAATTTTTTATATTAAATAATTATTTTCGAAATCAATGTATTTATTTTAAAAAATAATATTTCAACTTTAACAAATCTCCAGATTTTTCTAAGCTCTATTTGTTTATCATATATTTTCAAAAATTATAAAATTTGAATTTTCACCAATAGATAATTTTATGTTAATTATTTATAGACGAAAACATTATTTTATTCATAATATATACAAATTAAAATACAAAAATTATTATGTTTGCAAAATTAAGTTAATTTTGAATTATAAATAATTAAATCTCTCTCTCTTTCTATACACACACACACACACATATATATATGTTTTATGTTCATATATTATATATAATATATTTATACATACATATATGTGTGTATATTTTGTAATACATATACATGCACATATTTGGCCAATATACATGACATATAAAATAAGCTAATATGTCTATTGCGATGTAAAGCCTAACATTTACATATGGGCATATTATACCTTTTACGGATTATTATGTTACACATGCACTCACACATATATGTACATAATACATTTATGTATAAAATAAATCAAATAGAATTAATTTCATATCTTAATATATTTGAATTTGAATAAAATAAATGATTTTATTTAAATGAAATTTCGAAACGTTTTAATTCAGTTAGACTTCATAGACCCAATAAAGACCCAATAGGATAAAAAATTGAAATTCACCCATAACTTCCGCTGTGGGCTGGTCTAATTTCAATAATGGTATAAGAGCCCAATAGCCTATGCTGTCTAATTTAGTCATATTATGGCTAACTAATCAAGCTTGCCCACTTAGTACGGTGTCTAAAAAAGTAATGTCTAGGATTGGAATTGGGTAATCAAGTACCCTGTCCTACCTGATTACCGGCCTGGCTCAAAAGATGAAGTGAGCCCAAAGGTTGCTCCTAATAGAAAAGGCCCAACTTAATTTGGGCCTTGGGCTAGTTTTCAAAATCTTTTTGAAAATTAGTGTTAAAGATTTTAAATTTAATAGTTAAATTTACAATAAAACATGTAATGTTTGAAAGGATAATGATATATTCAAATTGTTTTAAAATATTTATATGCTAATTTCAAAATTTAAATTTATTAATAAGATTAATGAAATAAATTAATTAAATATGTTAATTAATTAATGCATATATGCGTGTACTATATATGTTGATAAATGTTATGTTATTTTAAAATGTTTAAGATAACATAAGTATACAAGATAAATTTTGAAATTAATAAATTTTAATAAAAATTGTTTAATTGAATAAACTAATTAAAGGTTAGTTAATTAAATAAAATACACATATATATGATATATGCATGTTACACTATAAAGGTTAAGTATACATTATAAATGTTATAGTAGATATGTCCAACATAAAACTATATTGGAATACTAATTTAAATTAATTAAAGAGTTAACTGATTAAAATTAATTAGATAAGATTTAATTAATGGTATATTCTACGTAAGACTATCATATAAGTAATATGAAATATAAAAGTTATATAACAATAAAACTCATATGATATGTGTATAAACTAAATGTGGAACATTAAAGAAATCCAAATAGACTTGAGAAATATATATATATATATATATATATATATATATATATATGTGTGTGTGTGTGTGTGTGTGTGTGTGTGTAAATGTACATATACCATGATTTTTGATGTGTCTGACACTTGAATCGCTGGGATATTTCATAAGAAATATATTATTCTATAAGTCGATATCACTCAATATATATATACTGAAGATTATGAATCTTTAATATAGTGTTATCCTCTACCATATATGTATTAGTAAATTACTGACATACTCCTTAGTTGTTGAGCAAACTCAAGCTAGGGATATTATGCGTAGTACTATTAATATATTGAACAGATGAGGCAAGATAACTATATGTATTTGTTGAACAAACTCAAGGCACATGCACTATACTCAAGCCATCACGAAATGATAGGTACGAGTGAATAATCTCTTTCGATTTGTTGAGCAAACTCAAGGTCGAAATGAAATTAGAACAAAGAAAAATGGGTTCGGAGTTGTATGTGATACAATTGATAAGGAGTTATCCATAGTTTGTGGGGCTATGATTTGTTGAACAAACTCAAGGTCGGAATATCAAAAAAAAAATAGTCCGAACACCCACTAGTAAAGTTGTAAGACTTCTATTTTTCATCTTAAGGTTTGGAGAAACATAAAAGACTAGTGGGAGCCTTATTAGAAAAATAAAATGGTAACATTTAACCTTTCTAATATTATAAGAATATGCTATATAATGTTATAATTATCTACAATGATAAATTTGTACATTTAATATGATTGATCAAACGTTTGTCAATTAACATATATATACAAACTGAATTGAAAGTTTACAAATAGAAATACAATATATACTTACTAATAATTCTAATTGCATGTTATATAATGTTTCTATATCCATTCAAGTGCCTAATTTCAACCACTTAATACATTCATAAATTGGTCGCTTATATGTTTATTTTGTTTAGACCGTGTATTGCATTTCATGAGTTTTTGAACTCTAAATGCAATTTAAGACTATGGATATTTGATCCATGTACTTTCACATATAAATGTTATATGGTAAACAATCATAGTTTGTGGGGTACAATATTTCGATGAAGTTAGCTCATTTAAAATAAGCCAATAAATAGTATTTTAAGATCATGTATTCAACTTGAATAATTTAAAAAGGATCATATTGTGTTAATGTAACACAAGACCATAAACTACGAGATACATCTAAGAACTCGATCGTTGAAATGTCATCTTGATCGGTTTACATAAAGTGCAACATATTTGATGTCTTAAATGTTAAAAATAATCGAATGCGCTTTTGTAAAAGTTTGTTATGATATTGTAGTACGGTTTCTTTTGAATAGTTTGGCTATTTGAAAGAAAAATTAATGTATAGGAATAGATTTAATTTAAGGTAAAGTTGGAATGAAGAGAATGAATAGTTACTTATGCTTCATCGAGAAATATTGGAAACAAAAATTGTAATAATAATTGATACTTAATATTGGAATATGAAATATGATTTTTATTCCGAAATGTATTTTCGTATTGAAAATTATTTTCTATAAAATTTATTTCTTTGAATTTAATAAATTTGATCAAAGAACTCTTCACTGTAAACTAGTTGTAGCATATGAAATAAGTAAACAATATTAACAATATTAAGTGAATGGTGGACCTCTAAATTTAGTACGCTATTATAATAATGGTGACAATAATGGGAGCATGCCATATAGCACCTAATGATCGCATCAAATTACGAAAATCATTTTCGTAAAATGAATCGAACATCATTTGTGAAATAACGTTTATTTTTTGGTATTGACTTGAAAATAGATATAACTATATTTCAATATGAGTATTATGAACATTCATTATGAAATAGAACTGTATTATGGAATTTGTTTTCATAGTAAAAGTGATGCAACAAAAATACATATGTGTCTAAAATTATTTACAGTTGTTGTGGAATTATAGACTAAGCCATAGTTTTGAGAAATAATTTTACTGTGTGATTATGAATCGTATGATACAAGTTAATTATATCTCAAACAATTACTGACTATGCACCCATTCAGTGGGAGCATCATAAGAGTTGATGAACTCTTTGAATTAATACATATTGATGTATTCAATCATACATCTATTAATACCAAAAGGGTTCCACATACTTTGTTATACTCATCAATGATTTATTACCAACATCAACATGTGTATTAGATACACATGTAGTAAGTTTATGATAAAATCATAGAATATAAAAGAAAAGTAAATAAAATAATATGCAATAGAATAAAATGATTTGATTTGGTCGAATAAGTGAATATGTTGAAAAGAGTTCCAAATGTACCTTAAAATGGATGTAGATTCAATCTCATAAGCCACTCTTCCATGCGATACATAATGATGCGTCGATAAGGAGTAATCAGACATTGTTGGACAATTTACGATTAATTATGAGTGAAGTTGAGTAGTTTCTTTTTATAACGTCATGTGCTTAAGAGTAGTACACAAGGTTGATATTATTTCATCTAAACTACAATTTGCAAAATCATACAAGATAAGGGTTTGTAAGAGATCCCAACATATCCTAGGCCAAGGAGTTGGCAGGTTGTGTGAGTCGAAAGATTACATGTAATAATTGTTCATGGGGTTCTTGTATGAATCTCCAAAAAGTTTTTGGAAATGCCTATCATTAAATGACATATTTATGTTTTAAATACAATTTTTGTAAACTAAAATTAGTTTTTATTAATAAAAAAGTACATAAAGCGTTTATGAACCCCGATTCTATTTGCACTAAGAAAGAATTGTTGTTTCAAGGTATATCAACTTCATTGTGAAGGAATTTCTTTAAGAAATTTTTGGTAGTTAAATGAAATTGGATCCGATCCAAAGATAGAACTGATTATATGATATGAATGTCTAATAAGTATTCTTGTACATCGAAGAGAAAGTATGAGTTTCTTATTAATGTAAAAAATATACATTGCCCTCGGTTGTTCAATTAAACCATTAAAATTGTTGACTTTATATGATATGATACGCGAATCTGAAAGAATTCTAAGTACGCTATCAAAATATGATTTTGGCGGTTGTAACTAAATAGATGTGATCCATCGGCCAAGATTGTGTCTTTATTGGAAAGACTAATGTAGTTGGAATTAAATAAGCAATGTTGATAAGAATAATATCGCAAATTTCAATTTTTTAAATTAGCAAAACAGATTCGGTATTCAACATGCTCAAGTTAATTCAGATTTACTTACAAAATTATCACTCGATAAAACTTAGTGTTTGGTATTTATGTATTGAAACAGAAAATTCCAAATAATGATTTACAGTAAGCCGTTTACACATACTAACTAAAAATGATTCGAAGTCAATGGGAGCGATATAGGGTTTGTGAGTCTTTGGATAAGATCAAAGAAATGATACGAATGTATCATTTTATAAGCATCAAGATTGAATAAGCATTTTGATAGAAATATCAAATAGTTTGATTTTCAATCAAAGTGCAGAGGAATCTTGTGTTCATAAGAAAGAATGTTAAAAGGTACATTGATATTTCTAAACTATAAGTAAATAACACGTTGTTGATTTTAGCAATATGCTTGTATTAAAATCAACTTTAGTTGTTTTACTACTCAATTTTGGATTGTAAATGATGCCTTTTATGATGAGTATAAAAGATACAGGGATTGTCCCAAACCATATACAAGAGCATCCTATTAAGAAAAGAACACGTAAGTAGGATTCCTTATGCATTAGCAATAGGAACTATCATACAGATAATGTTGTGTATGATATTGTGTTTTGTTTGTGTATTTGATTCATGGAGCAAATATAAAATCCAAATTGATATCACTAAACTGTTGTTTGAGGTGTTCTCGTGTATTTATGAAATAATAGAAAATTCTTCATAGAAACAACAAACTCGTTATGGTGGAACGTATGGACACAAAATTTTATAAGTGATATTGAGCATAATATGTCAATGATAAAATTCAAGTTAAAATCTTTAATTTGAAAATGTTTCAAAATAAAAGTGATTGTGGTCGATTCAATGAAATGTTGAGAACATTAAGTTGAATAACGCTACTATAAACCAATGTATATAGATATAAATGCACAAATTTATAATTGAACCAAAGCTGATTCCAAATGTTGAGAATCCCATAATATTGTTATAAGATAACAATGTCATGAAATTGTTCATGATAGAACTTAAAGCTCACTGAAATCGAAAGACATACTTTGAATCGTTCCATATGATAAAGATAGTTTATCAGTGTTAAAAAGAGTTAATCGACAAAGTAGATAATTAAAACACAATAACATACCAATTCACTAAGGGACTGACCTAATTGGTTTTGAGAAAACTGATTGGAGAAGTTGGAATTAGATTCCATAATTGACCTCAAGTGTAAGTGGAGGATTGATAGAGTTAGGGGTATGCCCTAGGGGCAATTATGTAATTTGTTACATATATCTAACTCGTTGACCAAATTTGTTTGAAATAAAAGGAATTCCTTCCTATTATATACTTGATATAATGATATTAATTAATTAACTTAACTAAAAGTATATTTAATAGAAAAATCCATAAATGGTATATTTTGTGATATTATTTACAAAGTGTTGCAACCGTGTGTAATTTATCACAACGAAACAAATATACCATTTTAAATGTTCCTAGTCCAGATGCATCGAGACTGGATATTGATATATCAGTTGAGACTGGAGTTCATAACGCTATCTAAATGTTGGGAAGTGTATTACTCATGACTGCTGGGGGCGCCTAGGGGTTACGTACTAATAGTTATTGGATAACTATGGAACAACTCATTCGATAGTTTTCTGTAGATTAATATAACTAAAGTCAAATAGAAAATATCGATGTGGCTGATTTACACTGTTCTCTCGACTTGAGAATACTGTAGGTCTTCAATATGAAAGCTCTGCTTTGATTATAGCTAAATCATGGCATGACATCCATCGAGTGACTATAGTTGGGTCAAGTGGAAGTATTGAAAGTGAAGCACTGTTCAAAAGAGAATTCATCTCCTCGGTTATATGCTATTAGTATCACAGTGAAGTTAAAGTCAAAATCTCTGGCCAGAGCATTTCAATTAATGTTAATTGTAATTATTGAACCAAGGACTTTGTATTTGAACTATAAAATTGAATGTGGATGAGGTTGGAATTTTGACCATTACCAAATTACGTAAGTCCAAAGTGATATAGTTTTGACGAAGAGAATTGGTGTAAACAATATCACAATCGAGTAATGTTTATTAAAATAAAATTGGATTTTTACCAAAAATGAGTAAGCGATAAATTTGGCCATAATGTCACACCACCTACTAAGTGACGTGTGAACGTTAAATAGTTCGATGTTAATCCCTGACCAAATTTACACCCAAGAGTTACACAGTCGAAATGATGAATTCTCTTAAGACCGAACGATTTAATTGGTTTATAATTGTTATAAATTAATTAATTTTTATGAAATATTAATTATAAATTTTGAATATGATTTGAAATAAATAATTATATATATATATATATATATATATTTATAAAAATTATAAATATATCGATCGATATACAATATCGATCGATATACAATATCGACAATCGATTAAATTAGATTTAGTTGCATAATATTTTAGCTTGGGCTTAGATGGGTTTAAGGCCCATCATTAGGTTGAAAAATTTCTGTTATGGGAAGGTTAGGGGTGGCTAAAACATAGGGAATTGACTTGGAGATAATGTGTTGAGATCAAGTTAGAATGGGTAAAAAGGTTTTCCTCGTTTCTCTCTAATACAACCATATATGTATGTATGTATGTATGTATCTTTAAAAATAAAAAAGAACCTTTTTTGGCCATCATTACGTTCTACATTGCTGGTTAAAACATAGCACTCAATCCACTCCAAAAATTCTTAAATATATTTCAAATTAAAATAATACTATTTGATAGTTAGAGGTCGTTGATTCCGAACTTGCAATCTGACGAATCAAGAATGGTGTAAGGAAGGGAAGTCATTGCTTCAACGTGGATTCAAAGGCATCATTAAATTGGTAATTTTAATTCATATTACAGTAATTAAATCATACTATATGTGTTAGGAACTGAAGATAGTAGTTTTGATGACAACAACCTTTGTAACTTATTTTATTATAACTTATATACTAACACTATTGTCTAGATATATATGAATATTATTGTGCAGGATTTATATAAGGCAAGTACTGATTATTGAAGACTATACAATATCAAGATCAAGAATGAAGAAATCAAGTTTGAAGACTCATGAGTATCAAGATCAAGATTTCAAGATATATGTCTAGTTTTTTTGTTAAAACTTCATAATAGCATGGAAATCTGCTTTCCGAATTTCATTAGGGATGGACCCATTTCTACCTTCTTAGTGGCTTACAAACTCACGACAAGTAGCTTACAAACCTACGACAAGTGGCTTACAAACCCACGAACATCTGGTTTTGTACAAGTTCTCGAGTCCTGATGTGATGAGATATTCTGCAGGAAGAAGCTTGCAAAACTACTTCAAAATGGTTTTTCAAAATGATTTTCAAAACTGCTTTTCAAAATATTGTAGCCTTAAAATTATCTTTTCAAAAACATGTTTTAGCCTTAAAATATATTTTTTTGTTTTTAAATAAACTCTTGTTCTAAACTTCATTTTCAAAAACAAATTTTACATTGTTTTTTACATAGGGATGTCGACATCGTGGGATATCCCATGTCGACATGGTGGCCGTTGAATTCAAAAGTTTCAATTTTCAAAAGAAGTGTCTATTCATTTAAATCTCTTCACGAATGGTTATGACCATTGGTTCTTTATAAGTAGGCTTTACAAGCGAATTTTTTAATCATCTATTTCATATTTTCTTCACTTCTTCTTCTCCACAAATCCATATTCTATAATTTTCATATTTTTAAGATCGTGCCGAAATTCTGCCGAATTCTCAAGTGAATCAAATTAGAATCTCATTCTCATTTGATTCTATTCCCTCTCTCGAAGATCAAAGTGCTACCCAGAGTTATAGGATCAATTTGTAATCAAAAGTTTATTGAGTTTCTCTATAAGGTGTGGTTGTGCCTGGAAATCAATTGAGTAATCTTTTGGCCTGTAAATCAAGAGAGTTTGCTCCGGACTCGTGAGATAGGAGGGTACCTCAAGGCCTTTATAAATTGAGGAATATAATCTCAGCATTGGTATAATAAAAATCTATATGAGGTGGTTTGCCTTGGTACAGGACTGGATGTAAGGTAACTCCGAACCAGTATAAAATCCTGTATGTTCTTTTCCTTTACTGGTTTTTATTTACTTTCTGCATCTGTGTTTGATTCAGTGATTTTTCTGTGATTAAGTTATGCATTTGTTTGTGTCATAATTTTAAATTAGTTCATATAAGTCTTAGAATCCATTAAACATTATTCATCCCCCTCTAGTGTTAAATTAGCCTTAAGATCCTTAATCCGCACTGCCTTTCAATTTTTAGGAAATTGAAACTTGAAAAGTTATAAATGGCATTTTTAGAAAATTTTGTTAATACTAGTTTGAATTTATGAATTTCATCAAAGTATCATAAGTCTGCATATTTTTTTTATGAAAAATCAAGTTATCTACCGAATTGGTTTGTTATACAGGAACAGACCATGTTACATGGCTTTTGAAGAATCAATAACCAATGGACAAACTGTGCAAATTGAGAAACATAAATGGATACTTCATAGTGGCTGTTCAAGGCATATGACTGGAAACCAGAGATACTCAATGACATTATATATCAAGATGGTGGATTGATTAACTTTGAAGATAACTCAAAAGGATACATGGTTGGCATCGACAATGTCGGTAATTCTAAAACTCCTTTTATTTTTGATATTTTGCTAGTTAGGAATTTAAAACATAATTTGCTTAGTATAAGTCAACTATTTGATAAAGGATTTAAAATTAAATTTGAAAAAGATAAGTGTCACATCGAAGATAATAAGTCAAATATTATCTTTAAAGGAATTAGGAAGAAAAACATTTACATCCTCGGTATGAAAGTTTCAAATAATAACTTATGTCTTTTGCTAATACAAGTGACCCTTGGATTTGGCATAAAAGATTTAGTCATTTAAATTTCAAACTGTTATCTAGGTTATCAAAACTTGACTTAGTTAGAGGTCTTCCTAAGTTAAACTTTAAAGTAGATAACATTTGTGATGCTTGCCAATTAGGAAAACTTAAGAAAAGTTCATTTAAATTAAAAGATATGATTTCTACTTCTAAACCTCTATGATTACTTTATTTAGATTTATTTGGTTCATCTCAAATTCAATCAATTAATCACCATAAATATGTTTTTGTAATTGAAGCTGATTATTCTAGATATACTTGGACAATTTTTCTTAAAATTAAAAGTGATGCTTTTGAATTATTTAAAAAATTTGCTAAAAGAATTCAAAATCTACTTTCTTTAAAAATAAAAACTATTCGTAATGGTCACGGTGGAGAATTTGAAATTGTTTGAGAATTTCTGTAATAAAAAAGGAATTGTTCATAATTTCTCTTTTTTAAGAACTCCACAACGAAACAGAGTGGTAGAATGTAAAAATAGAACGATTCAAGAGTGTGCTAGAGCAATGCTTTCTGATAGTAACTTACCTAACAACTTTTGAGCTGAAGTAGTCGCTACAGCATGTTATATATTAAATAGGATTTTAATTAGACCATTAACTAATAAAACACCATATGAATTATGTTACAATAAGAAACCCATAATAGCTTATTTTAAAGTTTTTTGTAGTAAGTGTTTTATTCTTAATAAAAAAGATAATTTAGATAAATTTGAACCTAAATCCGACAAAGGTAACTTTATCGGATATTCTAATAGAAGTAAAGCATTTAGAGTTTATAATTTAAGAACAAACACTATTGAAGAAACAATGCATGTATCTTTTCATGAAAATTTTAAAGATACTGTACAAATAGACGATGAAGAAGATTTTGTAACTTTAATGAATGAACCTAATGAAACTAATTGTGAAATCATTCAACCTAATAAAAGAATTAGGCTATTAAAAGATCATCCTGTAGAAAATGTACTAGGAAATACCGAATCTATAGTTAAAACAAGAAATCAACTAAATAGTATGAGTAATGTAGCTTTTATATCAACTATTGAACCTAAAAATCCAAAGGAAGCATCATTTGACGATTCATGGATTCTTGCTATGCAAGAAGAATTAGATCAGTTCACCAGAAATGATGTTTGGGAACTTGTCCCTAGACCTGAGGATAAAAGTATAATAGGAACAAAATGGGTTGATAAAAATAAAATGAATGAATTTGGTGAGGTCGTGAGAAATAAAACTCGTTTAGTCACGCAAGATTATTGTCAAGAAGAAGGAATTGATTATGACGAAACCATTGCACCCGTAGCAAGACTAGAAGCTATCAGGATTCTACTTGCTTTCGCAAACTACAATAACTTTAAGTTATATCAAATGGATGTTAAAAGTGCTTTTCTAAATGGTTTTGTAAAAGAAGATGTTTATGTTGAACAACTTCTACTTTTTGAAGATAATAAATTTCCAAATCATGTATATAAATTAAAGAAAACTTTATTTGGTATGAAACAAGCTCCTAAAGCCCGATATGAAAGACTAAAATCTTATTTACTACAATCTGGTTTTGAAATCGGTAAAATATATACATTTTTTTATTAAACGAAACGAAAATGATATTCAACTAGTACAAATATATGGAGATGATATAATATTTGGATCAACTAATAACATAATGAATAAAGAATTCTAAGATATGTAAAACATACTTTAGATTATGGTTTATTTTACCCTAAAATGATGTATTTGACTTAATTTCATATAATGATGCTGATTATGCTGGTTGTAAATCAGATCGAAAAAGTACAAGTGGAACTTGTCACTTTCTAGGACATTCTCTGGTTTCCTGGTTTAGTAAGATGCAAAATATTATATCCTTGTCCACAACTGAAGCAGAATGTATATCTGCTGCTTTGACTTGTTCTTAAATTATATATATGCAATAAACTTTAAAAGATTCTGGATTAACTATAACTGAATCACCAATTTATTGTGATAATACTAGTGCGATAAACTTATCTAAGAATCCAACTCATCATGCTAGAACAAAACATATTGATATTAGACATTATTTTCTTAGAGATAATGTAAGTAAAGAAGTCGTAACTCTTGAATATATTAATACTGAAAAACAAATTGCTGATATATTAACCAAACCATTAAATGAACAAAACTTTACTAAATTTAGAAGAGAATTAGAGATATGTTCATTAACCGAAATATAAATTATAAATAATACAAGTATAATTAATATTTAATATAAATAAAAATTTCTCAAAAATTACACTAGGCATGTCGACATGACCCATCCCCCTATATCGACATACCAGCCGTGATTTTCAAATTTAAATTTCCCTCTAAAATTAGTTATTAAGTTAAATATTTATATATTTCGACTTTTACTCCTTCTCTGTTCTATTCTCTGTAAAAGAACTTCTAAAACAGTAAATTAATAGCTTCCTCTTCTAATAATGAACCTTCTTCACCCACTTCTCCTCATTCTAGTCATTTTCAATGATCCACACACACACGAGTCATCAAATTGCAAGAGAAGATGAAAGATTTGCTTCAGATGATGATGGAGATTCAAATTAGTCAACTGTGAATGGCAAGAGAACAAGATAGACAAAGCAGAATCCTTAGGAATCTACAAAAATTCTTATGGATAACCATTGCAATCCCATTGTTATTGAAGAATCATCACAAGCCATGGACTCTAATGAAGAAGGGACACTAGAAGAACCACAAGAGGATCAAGAAGATGAACATTCTCTGCCGAATCCGGATGTTCATATGGACGAAGATGATGGCGCGATTTGCGTTGGAGAGGTCCTTTTTGACGCTAATGGGAATTTGGTTGAACAATGTGGAAACTTTTGTCTCCACTATCCAAATTGTTCAGTCCATAAATCACCAATAGTTAAGGGTCCTCATTTAGCATTTTTCTTTTTTCTCTTTCTTGATTGTCTATCGATTTGTTAGTTTGTATATAAGCGTTATCTTAAGGTTCTTCTAAAAAAAATATTCGACGTATAGAAACATGAATTCCAGTTAGGATGTTATATTATTATTTCATATGTTTGTTTATCTCTTTTTCTATTAAGTTCAGGGTTTATAGATTATTTTTTGTTGATGACAAAGGGGGAGAAAGTTATATAAAATAGTAGGCTTGGAGTAAGAGGGAGTTGTTGGAGTAAGGGGGAGTTATGGTACGATCGAAGTGGTAAGTATATTTTATAAGGTTGTCATCATCAAAAAGGGGGAGATTGTTAAGAACTGGAGATAGTAGTTTTGATGACAACAACCTTTGTAACTTATTTTATTATAACTTATATACTAACACTATTGTCTTGATATATATGAATATTATTATGCAGGATATATATAAGGCAGGTACTGATTATTGAAGACTGTGCAGTATCAAGATCAAGAATGAAGAAACCAAGTTTGAAGACTCATGAGTATCAAGATCAAGATTTCAAGATATGTGTCTAGTATTTTTGTTAAAACTTCATAACAACATGGAAATCTTTATTCCGAATTTCATTTGGGATGGAAACCATTTCTACCTTCTTAGTGGCTTACAAACCCATGACAAGTAGCTTACAAACCTACGACAAGTGGCTTACATAACCACAAACATTCTGGTTTTGTACAAGTTCTCGAATCCTGATGTGATGAGATATTCTGCAGGAAGAATCTTGCAAAACTACTTCAAAATGGTTTTTCAAAATGATTTTCAAAACTTCTTTTCAAAATATTTTAGCTTAAAATTATCTTTTCAAAATATTTTTCAAAAAGATGTTTTAGCCTTAAATTATCATTTGTTTTTGTTTTAAAATAAACTCTTGTTTTAAACTTCATTTTCAAAAATAAATTTTACATTGTTTTTTACATAAAGATGTTGACATCATGGGATACCCCATGTCGACATGGTGGCCGTTGAATTCAAAAGTTTCAATTTTCAAAAGAAGCGTCTATTCATTTAAATCTCTTCATGAATGGTTATGACCGTTAGTGCTTTATAAATAGGCTTCACAAACGAATTTTTTAATCATTTACTTTCATATTTTCTTCACTTCTTCTTCTTCACAAATCCATATTCTATAATTTTCTTATTTTTAATATTGTGCCGAAATTCTGCCGAATTCTCAAGTGAATCAAATTAGAATCTCATTCTTATTTGATTCTCTGCCCTCTCTCGAAGATCAAAGTGCTATTCAGAGTTATAGGATCAATTTGTAATCAAAAGTTTATCGAGTATCTCTATGAGATGTGGTTGTGGCTGGAGATCAATTGGGTAATCTTGTGGCCTGTAGATCAAGAGAGTTTTCCCTGGACTCGTGGGACAGGAGGGTACCTCAAGGCCTTTAGAAATTGAGGAATGTAATCTTGACATTGGTATAATAAAAATCTGTATGAGGTAGTTTGCCTTAGTACAGGACTGGATGTAGGGTAACTCCGATCCAGTATAAAATCTGGTGTGTTTTTTCCCTTTACTGCTTTTTATTTACTTTCTGCGTCTGTGTTTGATTCTGTGATTGTTCCGCGATTAAGTTCTGCATTTGTTTGTGTCATAATTTTAAATTAGTTCATATAAGTCTAAGAATCCATTAAACACTATTCACCCCCCCTCTAGTGATAAATTAGTCTTAAGATCCTTACTCCGCACTCTCGTTCATTATGATCCTATAATGAGCAATTTCATATATGTTTAAATATATTGCTACTATATGTTTAGTTGGGTGAGATTTTTGTAGGTAAACGTGGTTGTCACAAATTGGTTTGGTTACATGGATAATTTGTTTATTATACTATTTAATTTATGTATAGATATATGTTGTTACTGTACAAAATTAATTTTTGTCATTAATAATTGTTTTATATATATTTATTAATAAATTCATATATATATATATTTATGTATATTTTTGTCTCATAATAGCATATATAAGATATATATATTACTTAAAAAATTTATCACAATTATTTATGAATTTAAAATTTAAAAAATAATTATCATACATATATTCATATTTTTAAATTAATATTTATTGATTTTTTGAATTATTTATTATATATAAATAATTATTATAATAAAAATTCATTTTATATTTAAAAAAATTATATCATTTTAGAAACATATAGAAATTTTTTTGGACTTTTTCAATAAAATTTATTATTTTTAATAATTAATATTATTTTGAAAAAACTGATTATGATTTATTAAAAATAATAATTTAACAGAAAATTCTTTAAATTTTTCTATAACTTTTCATTTATAATCCTAGAATTTCTAAAATTTTATAATTTGAATTTTGAAAATATATTTTTTATACTAAATAATTATTGTCGAAATCAATGTATTTATTTTTTAAATAATATTTCAACTTTGAAAGATCTTCGGATTTTTTCTAAGCTCTATTTTATGATCCTAGATTTTCTGAAATTATAAAATTTGAATTTCATCAATATATTATTTTATGTTAATTATTTATTGATGAATACATTATTTTATTTATAATATATACAAATTAAAATACTAAAATTATTATGTTTGCAAAATTAATTTAATTTTGAATTATAAATAATTTTTAATAATTTGTTCTCCCTCTTTCTATGTATGTATGTATTTATCTATATGTAAATGTTTTATATTCATATATTATATATAATATATTTATATATACATATGTGTGTGTCTATATAATATATATATATATATATTGTGACACATATGCATGCACATATTTGGACAACATACATGACATACAAAATGAGCTAATATGTCCGTTGCGATGTAAATCCCAACATCTACATATGGACATATCATACATTTCATGGATTATTATGTTACACATACACTCACACATATATGTATCATACATATATGTATATGATACATTTATGTATAAACTAAATCAAATAAAATGAATTTCATATCTTAATATATTTGAATTTAAATAAAATAAATGATTTTATTTACATGAAATTTAAAAATGTTCTAATTCAGTTAGACTTCATAGGCCCAATAAAGATCCAATATGGTAAAATTTTTGAAATTCACCCATAACTTCCGCTGAGGGCTGGTCCAGTTCCAACAATTTGTAAATTTTATTTTATAACCAATATTTATAAAATTCCACTTCTTAACAAACAAATATATCACATACAACTATATCCATTTATGATATTTATTCTTTTATATACGAAATATAATACTAGGTAAAATTATTTCATTTACCTATATTTCAAAACAATATTGTGTCGGTCTGTCCTATTAAATGTTTAGAAATTCCTATCGATGCCATAGCATCCTATGTACCGACTAGAACTTATAAATACTAAACAGAACAAATTAACACAATAAAAAAAATTATAACACTAACAAATACACTCTCATATATATATATATATATATATATATATATGCTCAAACAACTCATTCTATGGTATTACTACCCTATCTCTAATGAGTTAGACCCCACAAGACTAAGGTTATCGCTAAACCTGGCTCTGATACGAAATGTAAGGACCCACCTTCTTGGACGGTATAAATCGACAATAAATCACACATGTCAACTCAAACCATTCAAAATGGAGGATTGTTAATGGGGTAAATAAGAAAATAAGAGAAAAGAAAGGAAAAACAAAACACGGTATCTCACAGTGGAATGATAAAATATAATAATCAAATAAACGGTTCATGAAGCTGTTTTACAAATAACATTTGATTACACTTTTACAATATAGATCATAGTTATACATACAATAGAAATAAATAAATAATGCAGTGGAACAACACGATGCAGTGGAATGAATATAATAAATTGTAATAATATACTAAATTTTGTCTTCATCCTCCAAAAAAATAGTCTTTAATACGCTGAAAAGCTCAGATTGACCCGAGCGTAATGAAAAGGCAAAACATTCGAATCAGAACTAAAAGACCGTATGCAAGTTAAAACAACAGTAAACAAATATGAGTGCAACGGCTTCAGAGATGTTTACAGGATTTTACATCTCCTATTCAGTGTCTAACGTGCATGCAATAACTTAAGAGATGTTTGGGATTCCATCTCCTAAGGATCCATTAAACTATCTACACATATAGTATAATACGCTATTATAATATGTCTATAGTAAAGTGAAGTATTAAAATAGCGTTAAGGCGTTACCCATATCCCCCTTGGCACATTTTATATAAACGCTATAGTCTATACAGTACTGTAAACTCCACCGTAAACTAGTGGACTATCAGGTAGCATTCCATAGGTACAACACAAGCCAAACTCATAGTGGGCGCTATAAGCAATATGACAAGACACGCGAGGCAATGCCAGAGTAGGTATCTACCGTTTGCACTTCCGATCTGGTGGAAACGCATAGCAACTACTACCGCCCACCTCCGAACACACTTCCAAATTCAAATCAAGGGGTGGCCACCAAATCAATCATAGAGTAATATATATGGTATCGAAAAATGTGCTCTATCGGAGGAACGACCTCACTTGGCCCGGAATAGCTCCTGTTTTAGTCATATCAAGCTGACCTAAGGGGGTTAGGGCTGTGTTCATACCTCATACAGTAGCGTTCGCCAAACCATACTCTTACGTCATTCTGGATTCTCCACCATGTGCAAAGTTGTTAAAGTGGTTTACGGTATTGGCAGAAAGTATGACAATATCCGATCTCAGTCTCTTTAACAACCAAATGCTTATTTTACACTGGTTGGTTCTTTTGAATTTCCAAAACTGATTCATAATTGATATCAAGATATCAAATTCACTTCAAAATCATATCACTTTAGAAATCATATTCACTTCAAAAAATCATATCACTTTATATCATATTCATGTTAAAAATCATAACCACAAAATAGGTTAAACCATCACATCGAAAAATTCACATTTAAATCAATTAAATCTAAATCATAGCAGTTCCAATGCTAAACAATTTGAATATTAAAAGTAGTTTATATATTGGAATAGTTATACATTAAAATAATTTATATTTTAAAAATAGGTTATAGATTAAAATAGTATATATTAGAATAGTTTGTATATTAAAATAGGATATATATTAAAAGAGTTAATATATTAGAAATAGTTTATAATAGTTAAAATAGTTTAAAAATAGTTTTAATAGTTTGAAATAATTTAATAGTAAATTGTTTGAAAATCTAAATAATTTGAAATTTTAAAATAATAACTTTCAAAATGTTTATATGAAAATAATTAATTTGAAAATAATATCAAATCAAACTGTTTCTTTCATTTCAAAAAATCTAGACCATATCCAGATTTCAAATCAACAAAACTCAATTTATATCTTTCAATTCAAATTCTGATTAAAACCGTTTTAATTTATATTGATTTCAAATCCATGTTTGAACTACAAATTTAAACCACTTCAAGTTTGATAGATTTCAAAGTTTAAATATTCAAATGTTTACAATAAATAATTTTTGATAAATTTCTTTTATATTCCAAAATTCAAATTTAAAAATTTTCAATTTAAATTCTTTAAACAATTCATTTAAACCAGTTTCAATTTCAAAATTTAAAGCTTAGATTTTGAAAATAATTCAGTTTATATAAATCTAATTTTATTTCCTTGTAACGATCCAAAAATTTTAACAATTTAAATAACGTAATTAACTAAACTTTTCATGAAAATAAACAATTAAATTTAGCAATGAAAATTTATATTTGGAATACGCCTATTTAAACGTGGAAAGTATCATATTTTCATCAGAAAGTTTGTATATTTATTCAGTTGTGTTATTTCAATTTAAAATTAAAAATTATTCAATATTTGATGGAAATAAAATATTTTCGAAACGTAAATATTTTTACATAATAAAAATGGAGACCATTTTTGAGTGAGATGTCATAATTCGTTTCACTAAATTTGGACTGCTCTAACTCCATTTATATTATTTTTGGCGTTTTAGTAGCATTTTTGGTAGCGAATATCGAGTTATGATAGATGGTCGTATCTTTAATATCTATATACCATTCTGTTTGTCTCTTTGTGCCGATCTTCCCAATATATTCATTTGTGTATTACGACGTGGGTACATGGCGAAATCTGTGAAACGGTTAGCCGTATCGGTACCGTTTTGAGCCTTTTTGGTTTCCATAAGGCCATTAACTTACCCACCATGAGGAAGTAAATGGCCACATAACTTTATTATTTTATTAATTCAATAATTTGACTTCCACTATTCCCACTATTCAATTTATATTATTCTGGTTCGTTTACATCTTTCAATCTCTTCCCCCTCCTTTCTTCTGTTCATTCTCTTCTAGCTTTATATAAAAGAAAAATAATGTTCGTATATTGTTTCTAAGAAACCTGCACTTCTTTTGTTGCCGAGCTTCCATCCCTCCCTCCAATCTCCCTCCTTCCCTCTCCAACCATCCTTACCTCCCTCCGCCACCTAGTCTTCACAACCTCATGCAAACATCCCAGCAACTCCGACCCTAACAGAACCCACACCCAAAACAACCTTCCGCCTTGCCTTCCCGCAGTCCGAATCCCCACCCGTGCAACTCCACCTTCCCACCATCTCCTTCCAACCCACTACCGGCCTCACACTCAACCCGGTACCCATCTCCTCCCCATAGCCATCCACCATAGACCTCACCGCCTCCTCTCCCTTGCACGACCGGCGCTAGCCTAGTTCGCCTACCTGACAGTCGAAGCCGTCCCCTGACAACCTCCTCAAACATCATAGCCCCACCCTCCTTGTCCATTTCCTGACCTCCATCCCACCGCTTCCACAACCAGACTCCACAGCCACCAAACAAACAACACCTCCGACCCCTTTCAACCTCACCGACCTGTCCCACATGCCACCCATCAGCTCCGAACCCCACGCCACACAGACCCCGAGCACAACACTCTCCACCACCATTAACCTCCCTTGAATCGCGACCGCTCCACTTCTTCGAACGGCCTCTCATCTTCTCCATTCCTCCCTTCCACGCCCACTTCACCAATAGCCAGCAACCATCCTCCACGTATAACCGCTCGTACACCACCATTACTGCACCTAGTTGCCATAACACCTCCCCTTCATAGTCTTGTCCCCTCTCAGCAAGCAGCCGAAACCCGCTCCTCCCTTGTTCATCTTTCTCCTCTGCTCACACTCCACCACCCGAACCGAAGCCACTCTCCTTTCCTTTCAGAACAGTTGCAACAGCTTGAGCTCCTCCACCTATAAACGCAGCCGCCTCCTGAACCCGAGCAACCCCTTGCTTACCCCTGCCGAACCCCTAGGCTCCTTGCTCTTATAAAAATATATGTACTTTGTTCTCCTCTTTTGACTTCTCTTCCTCTTTATTTATAAAAAAGGAGAGAGAACAATTATATATATATATATTCTGAATTCATCGATTCAAGTCCATCGTGCTTTGTTTCGAATTTGTGCTTGAATTCGTAGCTCACTACATTGTCAAATTTCTCTAGCCTCAAAAGGTGAGCGATCACTCATGATTAACATTCTTATGTTTAGTAAATTTATATTCACATGAAATGACATTGAAATATGTTATTAAATTTAAATTGGTTAGTGATTTGATCGTTGATATTTTATTATTTAAATTTGTTAACCTATGATAATTGACATATGACACCATGACATATTGTATATATATTTAAATTGTTAGTTATGATCCAAACTTGTAATTGATATGTTATATTATTTTATATTATTATTCTATTGTTCTCACTCTGCAAGTTCCCAGTTGGTTTAGGAAATCCCTATGGTTTGAAATGATACATACCCGAATGATACTATACATTAGTGAAAATCGTTATGGGTTGAAATGGTAAACCCAGATGATTTAATTGATTTTGAAATTTTAGGATTGCGGGTTGAAATGAAATATACCTCTAAATATTAAATTAGTGCGGAATGAAATGATAAATACATGTATCACTTGACCATATGATAGAAAATTATATAAGGACGCCGTTGATCTATTTTTAAATAATTTCCAAAATTTTGATAAGGAAATATGTGATGGTTGATTTTTAAAATATAATATAAAGATTTTATTTTAATACGTGTAAAATTTAGATTTTAAATAATTTGTTTTGAAAATTTTAAAATTATAAGTTAAGTTGTGAAAATGTAAATTTTCAGATTTTACTTATATTAATATATAGAATAAGATTTAAAATAAATATAATAGTAAGATTTAATTTAACAAAATTTAATGTAATAAAATTTAATTTAATTAATTAGTATACATAATATGTTTAAAATATTTATTTAAAATTTATATTAATATTTTGAAAATAGGTTTGTGTAATAACTTTAATAAATTAATGTTGGAAAGATAAATTGAAATTGATTTGAAATTTAATTTTCTTAAGAATTGTATTTAATAAGAATTGATTTGAACTTATTAATCTTGAGATTTTAAAGGTATGATTTTTATAACTTGATAATTGAATTTTGATTAAAGGCGATTAAATGAATATTTTCAAATTTAAATAAAAATGGAAATTGAATGTTTAATATCGATCTAAATCTGTAACTTGAGATTTTACTTAAATGTCATTAAAAATGATTAAGTGAATATTTTCAAATTTAAATAAAATTAAAGTTGATTTTCGAAATATAAATGAAATTTATCAAATTGAGTTATTGTAATGTTTGAATATTTAAACTTTGAAACCTATTGAATTGAAAGTGGTTTAAATTTGTAGTTCAAACTTGGATTTGAAATCGATATAAGTTAAATATGGCTTTAATGAGAATTTGAATTGAACCTTTAACCTTTTAATTGAAATTGTTGAACAGTAATTGATCTAAATTGAATTTTGGAACTAAAGTTGATTTGAATTGACTTGTGAAATTGGAAGAAATAATTCTAATTTGAAACTATTTTCCGTATAAACTCTTTTTAATATATAAACTATTTTTAATATATAAACTATTTTAATCTATAACCTATTTTTAAATATAAATTATTTTTAATGTATACCTATTCCAATATATATACTACTATCAATATTCAAACTATTTAAGTTGGAAATTATGATTTAAAGTGAACAATGATTTCGAAAGTAAATATGATTTTGAAAGTGATATGATTTTGAAACGAGTATGATATTTTGATATAAAGTATGAACTATTTGAAATGAAAATGATCACGGCGTGAAATAAGCGTTTGGTTGTTAAAGAGATCGGGATCAGATATTGTCATACTCTCTACCCTACTGAAAACCACTTTAACAACTGTGTACGTGGTGGAGAATCCAGAACGAAGTAGGATGGTTTGGTGAACGCCTATATGACGCAGCGGATATTTCAAAACAAACTTCAATTGATGAAATATAGCAATCGGTGATTTGAAAATACTGCAATGCCCAAATTCGTTGATCCGAAGATACCGAATTTTAGCTATCTCTAACTCGTTGATCCGAAGATTCCGTGAAAGAGATCTACGATTCTTCAACGTTGATCTTGCGCACAAGATTCCGTGAATCGGCTTCACAAATGAAGATTCGAGCGCACTCGAATGACGTAGGTAGAGATAGGAGATCACACTCGACTACCAATTAGAAGAAAGCACAAAGCAATCAAAAGGAAATTTTATTCCATATTCAAAAAACTCCCTTTTACAAATGACACAACGTGCCTATTTATAGGCTTACAACTCATTACACGACTTAACAAAATTTACAACACAAGCGATTTACAAACAAATGACTTAGAAAGAACAACAAATAGCGACTTAAAGTACTGGCTACGGCTTACAAAACTCGGTAACGACTTAATTTGACTCACGACATAGGGTGCGTTAGCGACTCAGGAAACTGCCGTGGCTTAAATGAATTTATCACGCGACTCAAGTATCTCGTTCGCGATTTAATCTCTGTCTCGGCAACGACTTATGCTTCTTTGTGACTTAGAAAAAAGGCATGGCTCGTTCGCGACACACGCTATCTCGCGCGCGCATATGGAGGAGGCAGGGAAGGGTAACTCGTTCGCGATTCATGGTAGTGTCGCGACCTAGGGTTTTGGAAATTGGGAATTGGGTCGTGAATCGCGGTGATGGGTCAGAGGGAATTTTAGGTCGTGGGTCGGGAACGCTTGAGTCGTGGGAAATTGGCCGAGCTTGAGTCGTGGGGGAGGGGTTTTTTTGAGCGAAGTTGAGTCGGGGTTAGGAATGAGTCATGGATCGGTGGCTTGGGGGTGAGTCGCGAGTTGAAGTAGGCTGCATCGTGAGTCGTGGCTCGTGGTGGAGATGAGTCGTGGATTTGTGGATGATGGCAGGTCGCGGCATATGGAGAAGGGAGACTCACGACTTAGCTGGAGCGGAGTTGTTCGCGACTTAAGGTAATTTTGTTCATCTTATCTCGCGCTGCATCATCCTCCCCTGGTTGAAAAGAATTCGTCCCGAATTCACATTTTCCTCTTCTTCGAGACGCTGTCTTCCATTCATTATCTGGTTTGATGCGGCCCTGGTGATAACCACTCTTGAGATTGATCTTGTTTTGACCTTTGGACGATGTGGTTCGAATTAAAGAATACATGGAATAAAACAGACGTGGCATCAGGCAGGCGGCATAAGGAAGTGATCTGAGGGAGATGACATATGAAAAAGTGCGGAATAAACTAAGCACTAGATGCCATATCCACTTCATGTAGCACAGAACTTCATAAGAATAGTGTCGTATACCATATTGTTTGTGCCAATAGGAAGATGTGATATAGAACCAAAACATGTCTAAAATGTGAGATGATATAAGGAAGTTTAAAATCACGGAATGGCTTAGGAAGTTTTGTCCGAAAAAGTGTGATGTTTCATGCTCAGGTTCTTGTCTTTCCCTAACTCGTTCAGATGTGTCATCATCTAGCATCTTCCCTTGATAGGTTGCATCAAATTCTCCTGACCGAAATGAACTCCCGCTCGCTTCTCTTTCAACATAGTTAATTTCATCAAATGGTTCCAAGCAATTGACATTGGCAATGTTAGCAGTGTGGACACCATCAGACAACTTCAACTGGCAATCATTCTCTTCCTCCTGTCGTACCAACTCTTCCTGTTCTTTCAGACTCATAAGATCATACAATCCTGGCAGTAAAATAGCCTCTGGTACAAGTTCAGTTTGACGTTGAATGTCCTGAATTGATGGTAACTCTTCGGATAATGTCTCAGAATATCCGACTTCAGACTCATCGAATTCTGATTCAACTTCCTTGAAAACATCAAGATCTTCACTGACTCCTTGCTTGGTCAATTCAAACACTTCATTCCTCATTTCCACATACTCTTCCAAAAATACAGGGTAAGTTTCTTCAAGCAGTTCCTCAGATATCTTATCTTCGCACTCTTCAAATACTTCAATCTCTTTAGGATTCTCAACATCAAAACTTTTTACGGATTCAATCATCATTGATAACTCCTCATCATCTTCCATTTCATTGTCAAATTCTTTCAATAATAAACTATCTGAATCTGCCTTCTCTTCTGTTTCACTCTCAATTTGTTCGGGCTCCTCGAAAACTAAGGAATTGCTACTTGGCTGACTCTCATCCATAAGCTCAGGTGTCAAACAAAAATTCTCCATCAACAAATGAATTCCCTCAACTCCGAACACAGTCTCTTCTTCCATACTACTGACATCAAGTTTTGGCAATGACGAGTAGTCGACTTCTACATTCACATACTTTGACAAAATTTCTACATCCCCTGACAAAGAATCTTCATCGTCATCAAATTGTGGTGGTTGATAAAAGTTAACTACATCAATCCTTCTCAACAAATTACATTCTTCGTTCTCTAACTCGTCCTCTTCATCTTCTCTGTCAAACTTTAGTGGTAAGGCTGTGAATGATTCTATAGGACCAACCTCTCCAAACTCTTCCAACATTGTTTTAACCTCCTCAGGAGTTTTAAGCTCTTTACTTGCCTCATACCTAACCAATGTTTCAGCACTACCTTCCGATTCTTCAACACTCTCGCTGAATGATATTGGACTAGTCGGTTCCTCTTCCTCTTCCGTCTCGCTTTCAGTTGAATCATCCACTTCCTCGTTTTCACTTTCTTCCACAGCCAATGCTTTCTTTTTGGGCTCTGCACATTCAACACCTCGATGGTCAAAATCCTGATAATGATATCGCTTAATTCGGTCATCAACATTTGTCTCAACGTTTCCAGGTACAACTGATTTGTTGACTCTCTTAGAAACATCTCTACTGCAACGAACACCTCTACTCTGATTGCTGGAGCCTGTAACCATACCTTTTCCTTGACTCCCTTGATTCCTCTTCTGCAACTGTTGATCAATACGAGCTTGATAATTGTAAGGTAAGAAATTTGCTTTCATCATCCTTTTCATCTTATCCCACTTGACAACTTTAGATTTCTTCATTCTCTCCCTGGTTGATTTAGTTTGTTGCCACCAATCCATAGCTCTTCCTCTCAAGCTTGTAGCAACTAACTTAACTTGACGATCTTCAGGAACGTCGTTGAGTTCAAAAATCTTTTCAACCTTTGACAACCAATCAAAGAATTCTTCTGCTTGTAGACCACCTCGGAATTCAGGAATTTCTGTGTCCATCCTTGATTTCCATGTATGACCATTCTCGTCAACATTTCTATATCGACTTTGCCTTTGATCCGGATATCGAAAGTGAATGTTATCATCATAACTATCTTCTTCAAAATTAGATGAGCTTCGATGTCGATTCTGAACATTGACTCTTCTATAACCATGTACATCCTCTCTACTTCCTCTTTCATAATCACCATATGCCTCATGCTCGTAATCACGATAAGCTCTTCTCTCTTCAGCCCGATAATCATGATTGTCTCGTCCAGTTGAAACTGATGAATCTCTTCGATCTTGGTAAAAATGTGGCGACACTTTCCTTTGATTTCGATTCAAGTCAGACATCAACTTCTCTAACTTCCCAAAACCTTTATTGAACTTCTCCTCGAGATTATCACTAATTCGTTGCTCTATTGCTTTAGTGTCTTCTCTTCTATACATGTCGGCAACGTTCTGGTGTCGGTTAGTTCTTCTCTGAGGCATGATCTCACAATCACAAATATTTCAATGTATTCCAACACAAACTTCAAAACTTCAAACTTCACTTCAACAAAGTCAAACACACTTCAACTTTGAAACCAAAATTTCACGAATCAAACTCCTCACAAACTGATACTTCAATTCTCGGCACAATCACTTCTCCAAAAATCCAAACACCTTCCGGATTTTGATCCAAAAGAATATGGATCGAAAGTTACAAACTTGTTGCAACTTCTCGATGAATACGATGAACACCAACTTCTCAATAATGCAAATCCGATTTCCCAAATAAACAAACACTTCAAAAACTTCAAATACTTGGCTCCAAGACCCGATTTAGCTATGATTGGCTAAAACATGCTCCGATACCAAACTGACGCAGCGGATATTTCAAAACAAACTTCAATTGATGAAATATAGCAATCGGTGATTTGAAAATACTGCAATGCCCAAATTCGTTGATCCGAAGATACCGAATTTTAGCTATCTCTAACTCGTTGATCCGAAGATTCCGTGAAAGAGATCTACGATTCTTCAACGTTGACCTTGCGCACAAGATTCCGTGAATCGGCTTCACAAACGAAGATTCGAGCGCACTCGAATGACGTAGGTGGAGATAGGAGATCACACTCGACTACCAATTAGAAGAAAGCACAAAGCAATCAAAAGGAAATTTTATTCCATATTCAAAAAACTCCCTTTTACAAATGACACAACGTGCTTATTTATAGGCTTACAACTCATTACACGACTTAACAAAATTTACAACACAAGCGGTTTACAAACAAACGACTTAGAAAGAACAACAAACAGCGACTTAAAGTACTGGCTACGGCTTACAAAACTCGGTAACGACTTAATTTGACTCACGACATAGGGTGCTTTAGCGACTCAGGAAACTGCCGCGGCTTAAATGAATTTATCACGCGACTCAAGTATCTCGTTCGCGACTTAATCTCTGTCTCGGCAACGACTTATGCTTCTTTGTGACTTAGAAAAAAGGCATGGCTCGTTCGCGACACACGCTATCTCGCGCGCGCATATGGAGGAGGCAGGGAAGGGTAACTCGTTCGCGATTCTTGGTAGTGTCGCGACCTAGGGTTTTGGAAATTGGGAATTGGGTCGTGAATCGCGGTGATGGGTCGGAGGGAATTTTAGGTCGTGGGTCGGGAATGCTTGAGTCGTGGGAAATTGGCCGAGCTTGAGTCGTGGGGGAGGGGTTTTTTGAGAGAAGTTGAGTCGGGGTTAGGAATGAGTCGTGGATCGGTGGCTTGGGGGTGAGTCGCGAGTTAAAGTAGGCTGCATCGTGAGTCGTGGCTCGTGGTGGAGATGAGTCGTGGATTTGTGGATGATGGCAGGTCGCGGCATATGGAGAAGGGAGACTCACGACTTAGCTGGAGCGGAGTTGTTCGCGACTTAAGGTAATTTTGTTCATCTTATCTCGCGCTGCATCACTATATGAGGTATGAACGCAGCCCTGATCCCCATGGGTCAACTTGATGTGACTAAAACAGAAGCTATACCTAGGCCAAGTGAGGTCGCACCTCCGATCGAGCATGCTTCTTTGATATCATATCTATTACTTTGTGATTTGATTGTGTGCGCCGTTGATTTTGAGAGTGTGTGTTGAGTGGGCGGTAGTAGCTGCTATGCGTTACCACCAGCCTAGTTCTGCAAAACGTTAGTACCCTACCCTGGATATTGCCTCACGTGTCTTGTCGTATGCCTTATCGTGCCCTCTATGAGTTAGTTTGTATCGTACCTATGAAGCGTTCACTGAGTATCCCACCGGTTTGGTGGAGCTTACAGTATCTGTATAGGCTACGGTATTTATATCAAAATGTGTTAAGGGGGATATGAGTAACGCCTTAACGCTATTTTAATAATTTATTTTACTTTAGACATTATCTATGTAGCATAGTGTGCTATGTATGTAGATAGTTTCATGGATCCTTAAAGGATGGAATCCCAACATCCTTTGAGTTATATTGCGTTTCACTTGAACATTTCACTTGGGTTGATTTACTTGCATAAGAATGTTAATCCTAACTCGAGTGTTTTGCATTTTGCTTTATGCATAGGTTAGCCTGAGTGTCACAACATTTGAGACTTAACTTTGGAGCTTGGAGGTTTGCTTGGAGATCCATCTTTATCTATTCAGCTTTTCAGTTATTTCAATTATTTCCAGTTGTTTTGTTCAGACTTGTCAGTTGCTTTTGTATTAGTGACTTCTATGTATTGGATTTCTATTGTATTTTACTCTAGACTCTGATGTTTCTATAGTAGCTTGATGAACTACTATTTATCTATTTCCAATGCTTATTGTTGTATTACTCCGTGTCTGTAATTTAGTGATTGATTATTTACTGTATATGCTAAGTATTACCAAATATAAAATTAACAATCTGTTGTTTTAAGCAATTCAAGTCTGACATATGTGGATGATTGATTTGAATGGTTCGAAATGGCAGGTCTTTACATTCATCATATCATTTAACTGGATTCAAAAATTAGAGATATAAAATCATTTAATTTAACCAATATGGTATCCGTATATAATTTTCTACCCTATGGTCAAGTGATAAGATATATATCATTTCAACTCGTAATAAATTTAAATTTACGGGTATATATCATTTCAACCCGCAATCCCGAATAAAATTCAAAATCCATAAAATAGTTCGAGTTTATCATTTCAACACATAACGATTTTTCCCTAATTTATAAGTCCATTCGAGTATGTATCATTTCAACTCATAGTGATTTTCCTAACAATAACTAAGAAAACTTGTAGTGTGATAATAACATATAAAATAAATATAATATCCAATCATCCAAATATCAACAATTAAACATCCATCGCAATTACCATTCAAATCAACCAATAAATCACAACAAATAAACTGGTTATCATTATTAGGTATTTAACTGACAATTAAATTTCAATATTAATTTAAGTGGTAATTAAATTCAATATAAATTCAAATTAAATTTGAATTACAATTTAAATATACCAAACAACAATCAATCAATTTCTAATCATATCATAAATTTAATTTAACATACATAAGATAGTTTAGCATTCGTAAGTGGGTTAAATCACTCAGCTTTGGTTTTTCGTCGATAAAAAAATCCAATTAAAGCCCAAAATTTGAACACTCTCAGAATTCAACTAAACCAGATCCATAATGTCCGGAATTTCGACATGATCGCAACGGAGAAAACCGCGCTTGAATTCGAATCGTATGAGAAATTTATACACGTTAGAACATTTAAGAGTTTAAATTAAAATTTAAAATAAAACAAGGGTATACTTGTAAATTACCAGCTGAAACCTTAACCATGCATAAAACAAACGACTCGACCACGCCTATAGACGCCACCCCATTCACGTTCGTCGCTGCTTATTTCTACACCGCCGTCCAGATCAGAGGCCACCACTGACCTCTGCAGCTCCGGCCGACCATCCAGATGCCGTGTGACCTCTCCAGGCGCTGCAAGACGCCATGCGGCACCGCCGCTTATAATTGTCGTTCCAGTCGATTTTGGTCATCGATGACCCAGAGTAAACTCATGGATCGAAAGCCCTCGGTCTCCTCCACACGCGCATACTTCCCGATCGAACCCTTGTCGAAGATTCACCGTATAACCCAAAAACCTAATATGAACGACCGAGGATAAATCGTCCATTTTTGGCCAAACTGTGATTTGATTTTAAAAACGAATTGCAGATCTAGATTACGCTGTTCGAGAGCTTTCCATATATAATTTGTTATGGTTTGAGGAGTTCGAAATTTGAAATTGATTTGAAATTTAAATTTGAGAATTAGGGTTTTTGTCATTGAGAAAGAAATTGAGAAAGTAAGGAGCAGATGGAAAAATAGTACACACAGAATTATCGGAAGGTAAGGTAGCGTTTCGTTTAAAAACGAATTTTGTGTTTTCGGTTTTCAAAAAAGAATGTCAAATATGAGAAAATGGAGGGATGACGGAGGGGATGAAAAAACGACGCATGAGAGAACGAAAAGGTAGAGGGACGACGGATGAATGTATTATTTCACATACTTTTGTTATTTTCCAAAAAAAAAAAATATTTTCTATTTTATATGTTAATTTTGTTTTCTAAATTTGTTGTTTTAGACAATACTGCATTTCTGCATCGACGAAAACCCAAAACCAAAAAGCAAAAAAATCAAACAGTACCTAAATTTTTCGTGGAGGATTTGGACAACAAAAGCCAAAATTCTTGGTGTGTTATATCATTTATCGAACACGAAGAAAGAAAGTCAGTGTTAATGAGTCGCTCATTTGAAGGAGGGAACATGACACTTAAAGAAAGTGTACCCCTTGAGAATAATGGTCCAGAAGCTGAAGTCAATTGGCCAGAAACGAATTGACTAGTGGAAATAATTTAAGCAATCAACATGGAACAACCCGAGCTGATAAAAGACAGTTGGCTTCAATTCTGGATGAATTCTGGGGACTTATATCTGACTACCATGGAAATCTGACTGTGGAGGCGAAGAAGATAGGAGTATCTATTATATTCGATATTTTAGATGTTGAATCGCCTGCATGTACAAAATCACAGATTAAAATCCAAAAGGATGAAGTAGCTCTTTCTGATGGCTATACAAATGAGGCGTTCGAGCATGCCCATTAATGGTCAAAATTAAGCAATAATGAGTTTAATGCATAGAGCTTGTTTGAGTGTTGAAATTTTGGGTATTAATTGTAATTTCATAGACATACAAAATGAAGAATGAAATTTTAATGATTCACCTGTAACATATAAATCTTTTACAAGCCTCAGTGATTGCGATTTGTCAATAACTACTCACAACTTTTACATTCAAACCAAAAAAATATATACATTGCTTAAGTTAACATGTGGTGGAATCAGAGAACCAGAGGAATATATATGTGTTACTCAAGTTAACATCGGTTCTTTTTCTTCCAAAAAAAAAAAAATCCAACCCAAATATGGAACAATGTGGAATGAAATTTTGTACTTAAAATGCCTTCTTTGTAAATGGTGATAAGTTATAAGGACGACACTTCTAAAAAATAAGTTTTAAGGACAATGTACAGAAAAAAAATAAATGAAATTATCATTTTCAGTTATATATAGAAAAAATGATAAATGAATTTACCATTTTCCTGTATAACTTATCGTTTTTCTCTAAATTGTCTTTAAAACTAATTATTTAAAAATTTTGTTTTTAAAACTTATTATTCAGTAATGAGAAGCCCTTTTCATTAGAACAAACTAAATATCGGATGATCTTCAAATGTGCCTTAACATTGATCAATTACATAATTATCCCCTTGAATCCCATTTATCCATATTAATTCATATAGAGTGGATATGATTTTTACATTTAATTTTTCATTATCTTTTTCAAAGCAATGCTTGTAACTTTGTTAACATGTGTCCATTGGCACTGCTACGGCTTAGGTTGACATTACTTAAGTTGACACTGCTACTGCCTCTGCTACTCAAAAAGTCCAAATATAACACATGATGGCATTAGAGACTTGTAGCATGGAATAAGTTTATAGTTTAACTAATAACATAGTAGAATTATATGAAATAAATTTGGTTTATTAATGTTAAGATTTCTGGATTTGTCCATCGATAATGCTAACCAAATTAAAATAGATAGCTTAAACATAAAGAAGCATGGTTCATTCTGTATCTTCCCAGTTCATCTAGGAATGACTAGTGTAATATTCTCTTTGGTTTTCATAACAACCACCCAATTTCCAAAATAACAAACTAATGTATTGTCTTCATACAAATTGCAGGGGCTTCTCAATCCGATTTTCTGGAAGCCTAGAGCAGTCCTTCCTCCATGCAAGTGCCTTCGAGCATCCGAGTGTAACATGGACAACTATGGCATGTCAAAAGTCACTTGTAAGAAAGATATCCTAGAATTGATTAAGGAGGCAGAAGCATCTTCTTTAAAGTACAAAGTTCATGCAGGCACTGCAGCAGATGATATAGCATTCCCTAAAGGAAAGCAGAATTTGATCTCAGCTTTTAGATGCTACAAGCGCATGCTCTGTAACTAATTTATCTACCTTTAAACAAGTTTTAGCTCTTGTTTCTTCGGGCATAAAAGGATATTTTCTGTTCGAGCTTTGCTCACATTGCTTATACCTTACAACTAATATATGGTCAGTTAACTGATTTATCTGAAAGATAAAGAATATGTTTTTGACTGGTAAAGGTGCTTGGTATGTTAACCTTGCCCTTGGGTTTCCATGAAGCTTCTTTTTTGTTAGCATTTACTAATTTCTCGTATCTTGGTCGCTCTTAATGTCTATTTGTCTAGAGTAGTAAAATCTACAATTTTTTGTGAAACTGAAAGGATTAACTAACATACAAATGAGAATTGACCTCCTATCCCAATTATAATGTTTCATGTTCTTAATCATGCCCGCACAATAATATATTTATTGTTTTAATTGATAAATGAATGGTAAATATCGACGTTTGAACTGGAATGAGGTTGAAAAAAATAAAATAAAATAATTGGCAGTTTCAATATCACTTTTACAACTTCTTTCCTGCGTTCTCTAATCTTAGTCACCATTGGCGTCTAAAGGCTCCTCCAAAGTACAAAGTTCACATGTGGCTTGTAACGATGAACAAACTTAACACTATCGAAAATCTTGCCCTGAAACAAATTGGCACTGCTTGAATTTGCTTCCTTTGTTTTAATCATTCAGATTTTTGCAAACTTATATTCTACCGACGTGAATTTGCTTTTCAGGTTTGATCGGACTGTGCAACCAACTTAAACATTTGCAGCACTAACTCGAAGCCCGCCTGGTTTCGACTTTGGGAGTCTTGCGACCTGACTCCCCTTCAGCTCTTCTGGACTTGGCTTTTGCCTGGGCTGTCTGGCCAAAAAGAAATGACCGCTGCTTCAACTTTAAGATTCATAACTTTATATGTGTGTGCGCGCACGCATACATACACACACATATATATAGACATATATACACACATATATATACATATATACATACATATACATACATACATATACATATGATTATATATATTCGCTTTGGATAAGAACCACGACTGGTCCTTTGAGGTTCTTCCCGACGAACAAGAAGGCGCAAGAATTAGCTGGAAGCAACGGTCGTCTAGTGTTGGTTGCTGCGGTAGCCACTGTGTTCTGTTGTGTTTAGAACTGTGTGGTGTTTGTCACTGCTTTTCTTTTATACGTCGTATTTGTATTATGGGGTACTAGCTGTATATTATGGGTTGGCACCGTTTCTGACTTTGTTAACTTTTTGGTCACCGTAGTCGGGTACCGTCCTTTTACTTTATGTTATGTACGGCTGTATGACCCTAGGTCGCATATCATTTTATTCAAAAAAAAAAAAAAAAAAAAATGCATAAAACTGAGGTGGAATCACACAACATTCAATGTATTCTCCAGGAAAATAAGAACAATCAATGTTTAAGGGATTGAATCCTGGGCCTAATCAGTGATCCTCAAATTTGAATATAATATTATATTGCATGTGCATAAAAAGGAAAGAAGCATAAAATACGATGAGAAAACATAAAATGTACGTAGGACATGGGATTTGAACCAACTAAAAAACTGAAAGCCCTTTTAGCAGACATACACTAACTAAAATCATTATCCATTAAAACCAAGTTAATTTGAATTCAAAACCCACTTAAAACTAAATCAATGTCAAACCACTAGGCCAAAAGCTATTTTTAAAGGATATACATACATAAACGCGCACACACGTACACACACATACACACACATACTACATACCGATCTATTTAAATCCTCAAGAAATCAAAGGCTCTATAAGTTAATTTAGTTCGACTACCTATTGCTCTGAATAGGATAAGATTAGTGCTAGTAAGGTATTTAAACTTTGATTTCAATCACGCTTCATCTTCAATGTTTTAAAGACCCGATCTCATGTTGGAGGAGATCTCAGAAGATGGTTGTGTCTTGAACTTCCATCTCAAATTTACACGACTAATGCTATATCTGTTGAGACTATCTCGGAGTATATATATGTTGTTGGATATTTTCAAATTCTTCCATTGTTTTTGTTTTCATGAAGAAAGAAGAAAAGGTAGAGGGAAGAAAGGAAAAGCAAAAGTCTCATATCTTGGGATATTAGGGACCATACCTGTTTAAGTATGGGTTTCTCATGAAAGAGTAGGCCTTGCGGCTCCCAAATGTTTGCTTTGTTGAGAGAAGGGATGTCAAGCATAACCACCACACGCGCGCGCCGCCATCACCGTCCGACGGGTCCAATGACAATATTTTTTGAGCCAATCTGAAAACAATAATGAGTCAGATCATAACCCGTTATGGACCAACGGACGTTGGAAATATAAAAGGGCACGCGACCGTTGTTAAGGGTCTGAACCATTGGACACAACCCTTGATGAATAGACGCCTCCTCAAACGGTTCTGAACCGAACGGAAGCAACCTTTGTTGAAAAGACACATCCTCAAACTCTATATAAAGGACATGCGGCCAAAAAACTATACACAGCAGTAATCTTTATTCTCCTTCTTCTTCCAACACAGTTTGTGACTGCCATTAGAGTGTTGTTGAACGCTCTCGTATCAAACGAATTTGTAACTCCTACAAAGTGTTGCAAATTCAATTTGATTGTCAATCTATACGGCGTTGCAGATTCCATTTTTCTCTTCTTCAATCTATCTGCCTCCGAATTTTGCACTATCTGAAATAAAACAAAGTGTTCGTGGCCAGATCAAAACCATATAAATTTTGAATCTGGTTACCATGTTCCAAGGCTTCATTGAATCCTAAACGTCGATAGTTCGATAACCCGTTTGTACCTGATGGGTTGAACTTTTGTTTGAAAGAATCTATTCCATAGATCCTTGAAGTCAGAAGTACGACATTGTATTCGTCAGATTCGACTCGAACTACAAATTTCCCAAAAATTTTAGACAATATCTTCAACCTTGGAAGTTTCAAGCGCCCTGCAAGTCATGAATAAGCGTTTAACTCGATTAGAGCGGTTTGACGAAGACAATTTTACTCGTTGGCAAGAGACAATGAAATTCTTCTTGAACACCGTCAAATTGTTCTACATTTTGAAAGATGACTTGGAAGTAATACCCACGAGACCGACAAAGGTGACGCTGCACTAAAAGCGAAACATGCGAAGCGCAAAGAAAATGATTTTCTATATAGAGGGCACATTCTGAATGCGTTGTCTACTCCTGTCTACAACGCTCATAGGAACTTAGAAACTGCAAAGGCATTTTGGACTGCACTGGAAAGCAAATACCGCATATCTGAGGCAAGTAACAAAAAAATTCCTTATCTGTAATTTTATGAATTTTAAAATGATCGCCAATAAGTCCATAGTTGGACAAGTAAGCGAAATCCTACTGTTGGTGAATCAACTTAAAGATGATGGAATAAATTTCCCTGAATCTTTTGTTGTTGGAGTTATAGTTTCAAGACTTTCTAATTCTTGGAATGATTATAAGAAAAAATTGTAGCATGCAGAAACGGATTATGATTTAGACGGTTTACAGCGTCATCTTCGTATTGAAGAGGACTCTCGTAAATGCGAATTAGATGATAATCCGCAAACTGAGTCCCATTCGAAGGCAAATAATGTTCAAATTACTACCAAGCTAAAGCCTAAGAATGAGACACAGTTTAAGAAGAAAAATCATTCCAACAACAACAAAAAGAAAGGCGCTTGTTACTACTGTAACAAGTCCGGCCACTATGCCCAAAACTGCCGTCAGTGGAAGAAACAACAAAAAGTGAATGTGGCTGAAGACTCACTTATGACTGTAGTGCAAGAGGCGAACTCTGTTAGTGAAACTGATGATAATTGGTGGTTTGATACTGGAGCAACCATTTACATTTGCAAAGACCGTAATCTGTTTAAGACTTACGAAGAAAATAATGGAGAAGCAAACAAAGTTACTGGAGCAAACAAAGCTCCAAGCAAAGTTTTGGGAAAAGGATCTATAGAGCTTCCATTCACTTCTAGAAAGTTCTTGCATTAGTTAATGTATTTTATGTACCTAATATGCATAAGAATTTGGTCACTGGATACTTTCTTAACAAAGGAGGATTCAAGCTGGTGTATGAGTCTGATAAGTTAGTATTGTTCAAGA
Source organism: Allium cepa (assembly GCA_030765085.1). Classification (NCBI taxonomy): domain Eukaryota; kingdom Viridiplantae; phylum Streptophyta; class Magnoliopsida; order Asparagales; family Amaryllidaceae; genus Allium; species Allium cepa. The sequence continues at coordinate 209,295,913 of CM060928.1, forward strand.
ATGGCAAATTCATCGGACAGACACTCTTGTAACGGCATGGTTAAGTTGAATCTAATAAAGAAGGCTTCTATTTATATTGTTGATTCTGTTAGTTTATGGCATGGTAGATTAGGACATGTTAATTATAGTTCCCTAAAAAATATGATAAATTAGGATTAATTTCTGATTGTGATTTCGATACTATTTCCAAGTGTGAACAATGTTCAAGCAAAAATACATCGAAAATCTTTTAAATCCGTAGAAAGGAAAACTGGCTTGCTTGATTGGTATATAGTGATGTGGGTGACTTAAAAAGTCATACCACCTATGGTGTAACCAATACTATATAACCTTTATTGATGATTATACTAGATATGCATATGTGTATCTAATGAAAACAAAAGATGAGGCTTTTGATAAATTTAAAATTTACAAAGCAGAGGTTGAAACAGAATTAGGAGTTAAAATAAATGTATTACAGTCAGATCGTGGTGGTGAATATTTCTCAAATGAATTCATCTTATTTTGTAAATAACATGGATTAGTTCACCAATGCACTGCCCATATACACTACAACAAAATGGTGTTGCTGAAAGGAAAAATAGAACTTTAGTAGAAATGGTTAATGCCATGCTCATAAGTTCAAACTTACCTTATAACCTATGGGGCGATGCTCTGCTATCTGCATGTTATATCTTAAATAGAGTACATCTTAAAAAGAATAATGTTTTCTACTATGAATTATGGTTTAATACGAAACCCAATCTTACAAGACTTAAATTTAGGGTTGTTTAGCATATGTTAGAAAACTAGACACTAAACAATCAAAGTTAGGAAATAGGGCATTTAAATGTGTTTTCATAGGATATTCACTTAATAGTATAATTTAGAGGTTCCTAATTCTTGACATCTTAGAAGTTATAGAATCCGTAGATGTATAATTCTTTGAAATCAAACTGTTGAGATTCCATTGAGATCATCTAGTCTACAACCTAATACGATTGATGATATCAATGACGATGACTATGCTCTTGCTTAAAATAGCAAGGAAATATTAGCACCAGATAATACTACTAAACAAAGGAGAAGTAAAAGAGCAAGAGTAGAGAAGGACTATGGTCCTGCATTCATTACATATCTTATAGAAGGAAGCAAGGACGAAGTCCTTAATGTGACTAGATATGTCATGAATGTCGATGATGACCTCAAAACTTATTCTGAGGCTATGAGTTCCAAAGATTCAATATTCTGGAAAGAAGCTATCAATGATGAAATGAATTCCATACTATTAAACCAAACTTGGGTTTTAACTGATTTACCTCCTTGTGCTAAACATATAGGATGTAATTGGATATTTAAGAAAAAGTTGAATACAAATGGATCCATTGATAAGTTTAAAGCCAGATTAGTTGCTAAGTGATACAAGCAAAGTCAAGGAGTAGATTATTTTGATACATATGCTCTAGTTGCTCGCATATCTTCTATATGCTATTTAATATCACTTACATCAATTCATAAATTAGTCATACATCAAATGGATGTAAAGACTGCTTTTCTAAATGGAGATTTAGAAGAAGAGATATATATGAAAAAACCTGAATGTTTTAAAACCCCAGGCCAAGAAAAGAAAGTTTGCAAATTAGTGAAGTCTCTTTATAGCTTGAAGCAAGCTCTCATGCAATGGCATGAGAAGTTTGATAAAATAGCATTGTCATGTGGATTTACTGTTAATGATGCTGATAAATGTATTTATAGCAAATCAGACAATAACAATTATGTTATAATATGTTTATACATTAATGACATGCTAATATTTGGTTTCAATATATCCTATGTGAATGAAACTAAGAAGTTTCTATCTTCTAAGTTTGATATGAAAGATCTAGGAGAAGCTAACGTAATTCTAGGAAGAAAAATCATAAGGAAAGAGGGGGTATGACGACCCGAACTCGATTCCTGACAATCGACATCGAAATCTGTATCGTCAGAGCTTATAACAACATTAATGATAAACAAGACAGCGGAAACAAAGGATGATTACATCGATATACAACATACATACAATGTCAGTTACATCATGATACAACATATCCATAAATACCAGAGACCATAAACAACAGCCGAAAAGATAAAATGGAAGAGATAACTCCAATATGATCTTCGATAGCGAGTGAATCCATAATCTGCAACTCCGAACCAAAACTCCAAAGCCAAAAGCTCTAAACTTCAAGCTCGAACCACCATTAAGCTGAACTTGTAGCAAATGCGATACCAAACGCGATTGCCAAACCAAAAAGCTCCAAAAACTTCAAAGACTTCCAAAGACTGAAGAAGATTTCCAAATGCTACCAAACCAAAGACTTTGAAGGCTATCGAATCTACACCTACTATTTGATTATCTGAAAAATCCAACTCTAGACTACCTGTGTGGAAAATTGTGGGCACCCAGAGTTTAGGAAGGGAACAATAAACTCTGTGTCAATCATGAGACTGGTATGAGCAAACAAAACAGTTTATCTTTAAAACAAACAACAAAAATAATTTAAAATTGAAATCTGCAATGCCTTTTGGAAAATGAAACTATCATAAGGCCTCCTGGCACACACACATGTAATCACACACTTGGGGGAGATTTCTCTTATGATAGTCAAACATGCTTACTACGCAAAATCCTTTTTGATATTATTATTAGTGCGTAGTGGAAAGCATTTCGAAAGTATAATATTAATCTTAACCAGCATAGGTGCCATTATATTATGCCAACTATAGCTACCACCTGAGGTGGCAGGTTATACAACTGTAATCGTAAAGGGCGCGTATTGGTGATTGGATTTCCAACAAATGGTCAGGCTAAGGAACTTCCTATTGCCACATGGGTACGTCTCTGGAGGGACGCTTCGAGAACCTACCCGGATCTCTGCCAACACAAGGCCGGGTTAACCCTGCTCGGAAGTAACACCTATATGTATGACATCCTCGGTCGTTAGTGACCTTTATCCGAGGATCCTCAACCACAAAGCAAGCACAAAGTAATAAATTTGCAGTGTCCACATGAGTTAAGTATCTGGGCTCCATACCACGATACCACCCTTTTCCAGAAGAAATGAACATACTCTAGGGGTGCGACCCCTGATAACCTTGCTGCATCTTTCCTGTTTCGACCATTTCCGGGTTGTGAGGTCCTGATGCAGTCTCTTCCACAAAGCTACGCTTTACACAAAGCCATACTTTGATCAACAAATGATCGGCAGCACTTCGTACGCCATATTACCAAATCGAGAATGTATCGCTAATAACCATCAACTACATAACCTCTGAACTCGTACGTCTTAGAGAAGGGTGTTAAGCTAAGATAATAAATTCTCCGCCACCAAACAGATATGTATTTGATAGAAACTAGCTTTACATCTCAAAGTGTAACGTCAGACACACATCCATACAAGTCTGCTCCTGGTTCGAACAGAACCGAAGGCACTTCCAAAGAAGCCCTTGCAATCCGGGAATTCACAATCCCGTCGGACTCCCCATCACATATGAGATCTCTATACCGTAGCTACTCAGTGCAGAGTCATTCAACGGGTAATCCTTTCGTTCTCGAAAATACCCGATCTTCACCACCAGCCTTCAAACGCTATCCATAACGTCGTTTCATTATTCGAAATGGGTTATATGACACAAAGGTCCTCTTCCGGATAAACCGAATAATGAGTGCAATATTTAAAAACATATGGATATTGGAATCTCAGTTAAGTGATAACTTATAACCCAAAATGTTCCTTTCTAATGGTTTAAACCAATTACCATTTTCAAATCTTTTAAACAAAAAATTCACATCACAAAGTTCACCTATCTTTCACAAAGATTCATTTATAGCTTTTCAAAACAATTTCCCTTTCAAATTGGATTAACTCATCCAATCTTAAATCAAAGACTCAATTCATAGCTTTCAAAATCGTTTCCAAAGATTTATTCATAACTTGAAAAACCATTTTCATTTCAAACTTGAAATCCTTTCAACACAAATTGGAAATCCTTTCCTTGTATGAAAGCTTTTATTATTTGAAAACAAATATTTTTCGTTTCGGAAAAATCCGATTACATTTGTACATATTAAAGCCCTTGGGTTAAATTCAAATTCCAAAACAATACTTTTAAAATGGTTTAAAACACATTTATAACTTGTATATCCTTTTTAAACCATAATTCCCAAACATAAAATTCAATTTCAAATCTTGAATTTAAATTCAAATCAAATTATTTAAATTTCAAAAATTTATCAAGTTATTCAAAAATAACTTTTATCTTTGAAATTCCTTTTCAAAAATTTTTCACATTCAACCCAATTCCATTTCCAAAACCATTTGAATTCAAAATTCAATTTTAAAATCATTTCAAAAATCTGTGACTTAACCATTTTCCTCGTACAATCCATATTTATGTATGTATAGTATAGTCCAAGGTTTTACACATTAGTGCAACGTCATTCAATCATCACAGATTCAAGCACAGCAATTATAGATAAGCGGTGTATTTCTATAACGCTTATCTTCCATTCATAGATCCACAGATAAATTTATCATAGATAAATAAATTACATTTATCATAGCTCAAATTAATACAATTCATATCACAAAGCATTACACATCAGAGATATCAACAATTCAAAGCATTTCATACAATTCAAACATCCATAAGTAGGATTAATTATTCATCTGATTAATTTAAATCAGATTAATTACTACTAATTCTAGTTAATTAATATTAATTAATTACAAACCTTAATCATTAATTAATCTTTAATCATTTATTAACTAACCTTTAAAATAAATTAATCAATTTTTAATTATTAGTTTATCAACCTTTAATCATTAAATAGTTAACTTTTTAATTATTTAATTATTCTTTAAATTAATTACCCTTAATTAATTAATTAACCCTTAATTAATTATCATTTAATTAATTATCCTTAATTTATTACAATAGGTGATTATCCCTAATCACTTTCATTAACTAAATTTTTAATTAATTAATTATCCTCAGATTAATTTATAATTCACACATTAATTATCCTTAATTAATTATAATAAGTAATTATCCCTAATCACTTAATTAACTTTAACCATTAATTAATTACTTTTAACTAAATAATTATCTTTAGGTAATTAATTACCTCTAATTCCTTACATTAATTAATCTTCTAATTAATTAATTATTCTTAATTATGAAACTAATTAACCTTAATCAATCTTTGATTAAGTAATTATCCTTAAAATTTTCTTACATTAAATAATTATTTTTAATAACTTAAATCAAATAAGTTACCTTTTAATCACTTAAAACTTTAATCAAATCAAAAGATAATCCCTTCATCTTAAATTAATTGCTTTAAATATCAAAGGTTACTTTTAAATATATAAAAAAACACTTTTTAAACTTAATAAATTTTAAAATAATTTATATTTAAAACCTTTAATTAATACAAAAATAAACACGAATAGTATAAAAGAATTTGTTTACAAAATTCGTTAAAACTCGATTAAACTTTATAAAACTTGCTTAAAATTTTAAACTTTAAAACTGTTTTACACATTAACACTCAAACCCGGGCAAATCTTTAGTTTTCCCGAGCAAAACTTCGGGCTTCACCCAATCTTCATCTGCTTCGAGATATTCTCACGAATAACTCGAGCACGAACACGAGCGTATCATCGTCTTCCTTAAAACCATTACCACCCCAGTTGCACAACTTTGTGCGTGCACATGCACGAGGCGCTGGAGCCTCGGCGATCGGTGCCGCCATCTTTCCCATGCCGACGATGATCGACTCGTCCACACCCATCACCCAGTTCGACGAATTCTAACGAAACTCGAAAAAACTGCTATCCACGAACCCATTGGAAACCATCGATCAACGAATAAACACCACGCCAGACCTTCTCCGACAGCCTCAACCACACCGCGACATCTAGGAGTTCATCAGAACCTCCTCCTCCTGTTCCTCCAGGTCTGATGGCCTTAAATTCAATATCGATGCTACAGTAATCACCTAAACTCAACCACCCAAAATGTAAATCGAACCCTAGTTCGACATCCACTTGCCGCCATGTTCATCTATTAATGCTTCCATTATTTTTCCATGAATCTCCTACTGACCAGCTAGTTTTGACAGAAAGCTTGATCCACGGAATGTCGCCGATCGACGGAATTTACATAAAATAAGTTTTCTGTTCAACTCTCAATTTCCCACGAATCCCAAATTTAAAAATCACAATATTATCGTTAAAATTCGTCATTTTCAAATGCGAATTTGATTATATAATCGAAACGTAGTGATTTAATGCTTGACTTTTTTTGCCTTAAGTTGATTCTTCACTGTAAATATTATTTTTGGAATAATTACTGAGTATAAACACCTAAAATAAATTTTAAAACAATATTGCAGTCTTATGATCATTTTCTATTTGTAATCAAAATCTAAAATTAATTGAATAAGGTGTAGTTTGAATTTTTCTTTAGTGGCCTTAAGTTTGAGCTTCAACCGAGTATAACATATGTATGTATATACATACATACAGACATGCAAACACATAGAACAGTAAAGCATTTTGCACAACAACTCAAAGCATTTATCCCAACATCAAATACATAAACACATTCAACTTAAAAACTGGCTAATTTTCTCACCTGGAGTTTGACAAAGCAGAGAACTGGAATTTTGTTTTGGACTTGAAAATTGATCTGGCCTTGTTTTAATGATATGATCTTTTTACTGTTTGACCTTGTTTTGCTTGCTGTTTAAAGTAAATTGAATTACATGCTTGATCTTTTGCTTTGCTTGATCCTAGCTTAGTTGCTTTGAAACATCAACCATTTTTGAACCAAAACGTGAATGCTTTTGATTTTTTTTGTTCTGGGTTGTGATTTGTTTCAGGCTTTTGAATGCTCAGGTTTTGGTTTTTGTTTTGTTTTGATATTGAGATGATTTTTTCTTTTCTTTTTTTCAGATTTCAGATTTTAGATATGGAAGATGAGAGGATATTTTAGAAGCCTAGTTTCTTTGATTTATGTTGTTTGTAAATTTAAAATCTTTAAGAAAATACATATGCCACTTGTAATTATTGGTAACACTTGTGAGTTTAAATTAACACTTGTTTTACAAATGTCATTTGTGAAAATTTTGTGTTTAAGTCCTTTTGTTAAATTTTATTTTTATAATTTATGTTAAACCCTTGTCATATTAAAATTTATGAAACATATTTTATCTTTTATTAATATGTCTTATATTTTCAAAAGGTATATTCATATAAAAACTTTATATTTATTCTAACTATATTTATCTTCAAATATAAAAGAAAAGTAATTTAAATCTTCATGCAAATCTTGTTTAATCTCAAAAGATTTGTATATTAAAACCTTTATCCATTGCTATTTCAAAATATGTATACATTTTCTTTATTAATCATTTATATAACCTTTTAAAGAAAAATGTTTTAAAATTTAATTACACATGAATAAATATAATAGAATTTTGTTCTTAATTAGCCTTTAGAAAAAAAATTATTATATCAAATTTAAAATATTATTTTCAAATCAAAATGCATATTTAATATAATTAAAACAAATTCTTATTAACTAAAAATTAAAATTTTAAATCCAATTTATTTCCAATATATTTATTTTTGAGTTTTCAAATTCAAATTTCAATTAAAAATCAATATATATATATATATATATATATATATATATATATATAAACAACTAATATTTTATTTTATTTTGGAAAAAGTCAATTTAATTCACAATTTAAAATTTAAAAATTAAATTAATTATCAAATTAAAATTGGTTAGAATCCGGGAATGTTACAGATTCCCCCTTTAAGAAAATCTCGTCCTCGAAATTTGCCAGGGAGACAACCAAGAATAGATGAAAGATAGAGAAATATCTTTTCATATCAAATTGAATATCTATTCTGTATTTAGCTTACCAAATCAGAATATCAATAATAGATACAGGAATGAACTCATTCCATATCTCATAGGATACTCGGGTCATCGGATCTACGAAATATGCAGGGGCATTAGTTAGTTCGAAGGAATAACTAACCATTCGTAGAATATATCGAAACCCAAATGAAACATACAAAAATAGGTTCGTCTACGATCTCAGATTCAAGATTTAACTCATTTACGATTTGCTGAGAAATAAAACTATGTGTAGCTTCCGTGTCGAACAAAACTCGAACAATTTTATCGTAAATAAGATGGCTACCTTTTAAAATTCCTTTTCCTTTATCATCCTTTGAGGTTGAAGGATCATCTTTGATTGCATACAACTTCGCTACTTGAGCTTACTTCAGTGCTGGGCAATCCTTGATCCTATGTCCTGGCTTGTGGCAGTAATATCATTCCCTAGATTCCTGTTATGGCTTCATAAATTGCTCCCTCTTTCCTTGCTTCCTGGGATTCTTGCAACTATTCGAGTAATGGCCTTTCTCCAAGCAATTGAAACAAGTAACATCTTTCACCTTGTTATCCTGTGTATTCTTCTTTCCTTTGCCATGCCACGGTTTCTTTCCACCGAACTTACTTTTCCTCCAATTCAGATTGCTTGCATTTCGCTTCTCCTCTAAAACTTCTTGTTTATCTAGAGTGGCATATCGATAACCCATATTTATTAGGTCAGAAAAAGATTCTTTTATGTGAGCAGCCATTCTTTTGTGGAATTTCTTATTCATTCCCCGAATAAACCTTTCATTCTTTTTCAAAGGTGTATTCACCAACTCCGGACCAAATCGAGATAATTCGTTGAATTTATTCAAGTATTCCTCAAACGATAAGCTTCCCTACTTCAAATCCATGAACTCCTGGTACGTTCTAGAGATACCAAAAGACGACATATATCGCTGCTCGAACACTTCCTTGAAACAACTCCAAGTAAACTCATCCACCAGCTCATCTAATGTAACTGTCTCCTATAAAGCTAAAGCCTCTTCCTGGAGTTGCCAAAAAGCTATCAATCGCATCTAATCATCTTCCAATTTTAGTCCTTTGAAAATCCTTTCGCACGATCGAATTCAGGCTTGGGCTTTGACAATGGTTTTCTTGCATGTGAATGGCTTTCCACCAAGTCTGGATTCCCGACAATCCAAGAAGTTTCTATCCAAGATCGAATCCAATAAGTTTCTATCTTCTAAGTTTGATATGAAAGATCTAGGAGAAGCTAACGTAATTCTAGGAATAAAAATCATTAGGAAAGAGGGGGTGTGACGACCCGAACTCGATGCCCGACAATCGACATTGAAATACGTATCGCCGGAGCTTATAACCACATTAGATGATAAACAAGACAGCGGAAACAAAGGATGATTACATTGATATACAACATACATACAATGTCAGTTACATCATGATACAACATATCCATAAATATCAGAGACCATAAACAACAGCGGAAAAGATAACAATGGAAGAGATAACTCCAATATAATCTTCAATAGCGAGTGATCCATAATCTGTAACTTTGAACCAAAACTCCAAAGCCAAAGCTCTAAACTTCAAGCTCGAACCACCATCAAGCTGAACTTGTAGCAAATACGATCCCAAATGCGATTGCCAAACCAAAAAGCTCCAAAAACTTCAAAGACTTCCAAAGACTGAAGAAAATTTCCTAATGCCACCAAACCAAAGACTTCGAAGGCTATCGAATCTACACCTACTATTTGATTATCTGAAAAATCTAACTCTAGACTACCCGTGTGGAAAATTGTGGGCACCCAGAGTTTAGGAAGGGAACAATAAACCCCGGTTTAGTCATGGGATTGTATGCGCAAACAAAACAGTTTATCTTTAAAACAAACAACAAAAATAATTTAAAATTGAAATCTGCAATGCTTTTTTGAAAAATGAAACTACCATAAGGCCTCCCGGCACACACACCATGCAATCACACACTTGGGGGAGATTTCTCCTTATGATAGTCAAACATGCTTACTACGCAAAATCCTTTTTGATATTATTATTAGTGCATAGTGAAAAGCATTTCAAAAGTATAATATTAATCTTAACCAGCATAGGTACCATTATATTATGCCAACTATAGCTACCACCTAAGGTGGCAGGTTATACAACTGTAATCGTAAAGGGCGTGTATTGGTGATTGTATTTCCAACAAATGGTCAGGCTAAGGAACTTCCTATTGCCACATGGGTACGTCTCTGGATGGACCCCCGAGAACCTACCCGGATCTCTGCCAACACAAGGCGCCTCGGTCGTTAGTGATCTTTATCCGAGGATCCTCAACCATAAAGCAACCACAAAGTAATAAATTTGCAGTGTCCACATGAGTTAAGTATCTGGGCTCCATACCACGATACCACCCTTTTCCAAAAGAAATGAACATACTCTAGGGGCGCGACCCTTGATAACCTTGCTGCATCTTTCCTGTATCGACCATTTCCAGGTTGTGAGGTCCTGATGCAGTCTCGTCTACAAAGCTACGCTTTACACAAAGCCATACTTTGATCAACAAATGATCAGCAGCACTTCGTATGCCACATTACCAAATTGGGAATGTATCACTAGTAACCATCAACTACATAACCTCTGAGCTCGTACGTCTCATAGAAGGGTGTTAAGCTAAGAGAATAAATTCTCCGCCACCAAACAGAAATATATTTGATAGAAACCAGCTTTACATCTCAAAATGTAATGTCAAACACATATCCATACAAGTCTGTTCCGGGTTTGAACAGAACCGAAGGCACTTTCCAAAGAAGCCCTTGCAATTCGAGTATTCACAATCCCGATCAGACTCCTCATCTCATATAGAGATCTCTATATCATAGCTATTCAGTAAAGAGTCATTCGACGGGTAATCCTTTCATTCTCGAAAATACCCGGTCTTCGCCACCGGTCTTCAAATGTTATCCATAACGTCGTATCATGCTTCGAAATGGGTTATATGGCACAAAGGTCCTCTTCCGGCTAAACCGAATAATGAGCGCAATATTTAAAAACATATGGATATTGAGATCTCAGTTAAGTCGCAACTTAAAACCCAAAACTTTTCTTACAAATGGTTTAAACCAATTACCATTTTTAAATCTTTTAAACAAAAAGATTCACTTCACAAAGTTCACCTATCTTTCACAAAGACTCATTTATAGCTTTTCAAAACAATTTCCCTTTCAAATTGGATTAACTCATCAAATCTTAAACCAAAGACTCAGTTCATACCTTTCAAAATCGTTTCCAAAGATTTATTCATAACTTGGAAAACCATTTTCATTTCAAACTTGAAATCCTTTCAACACAAGTTGGAAATCCTTTCCTTATATGAAAGCTTTTATTATTTGAAAACAAATAGTTTTCATTTCGATAAAAATCCAATTACACTTGTACAAATTAAAGCCCTTGGGTTAAATTCAAATTCCAAAACAATACTTTTAAAATGGTTTAAAACACATTTATAACTTGTATATCCTTTTTAAACCATAATTCCCAAACATAGAATTCAATTTCAAATCTTCAATTTAAATTCAAATCAAACTATTTAAATTTCAAAACTTTATCAAGTTATTCAAAAATAACTTTTATCTTTAAAATTCCTTTTCAAAAAAATTTCACATTCAACCCAATTCCATTTTCAAAACCACTTGAATTCAAAATTCAATTTAAAATCATTTCAAAAATCTGTGACTTAACCAATTTCCTCGTGCAATCCATATTTGTGTGTGTATAGTGTAGTCCAGGGTTTTACACAATAGTGCAACATCATTCAATCATCACAGATTCAAGCACAGTAATTATAGATAAGCGGTACATTTCTATAACGCTTATCTTCTATATATAGATCCACAGATAAATTTATCACAGATAAATAAATTACATTCATCATAGCTCAAATTAATTTCAATTCATATCACAAAGCATTACACATTAGGGATATCAAACAATTCAAAGCATTTCATACAATTCAAACATCCATAAGTAGGATTAATTATTCATCTGATTAATTTAAATCAGATTATTTACTACTAATTCTAGTTAATTAATATTAATTAATTACAAACCTTAATCATTAATTAATCTTTAATCATTTATTAATTAACCTTTAAAATAAATTAACCAACTTTTAATTATTAATTTATCAACCTTTAATACTAAATAATTAACTTTTTAATTATTTAATTATTCTTTAAGTTAATTACCCTTAATTAACTAATTAACCCTTAATTAATTATCCTTAATTTGTTACAATAGGTGATTATCCCTAATCACTTTCATTAACTAAATTTTTAATTAATTAATTATCCTCGGATTAGTTTATAATTCACACACATTAATTATCCTTAATTAATTATAATAAGTAATTATCCCTAATTACTTAATTAATTTTAACCATTAATTAATTACTTTTAACTAAGTAATTATCTTTAAGTAATTAATTACCTCTAATTCCTTACATTAATTAATCTTCTATTTAATTAATTAATTATTCTTAGTTATGAAATTAATTAACCTTAATCAACCTTTGATTAAGTAATTATTCTTAAAATTTTCTTACATTAAATAATTATCTTTAATAACTTAAATCAAGTAATTTATCTTTTAATCACTTAAAATTTTGATCAAATCAAAAGATAATCCCTTCATCTTAAATTAATTGCTTTAAATATCAAACATTATTTTTAAATATATAAAAAACACTTTTTAAACTTAATAAATTTTAAAATAATTTATATTTAAAACTTTTAATTAATACAAAAATACACACAAATTGAATAAGAGAATTTGTTTACAAAATTCATTAAAACTCGATTAAACTTTGTAAAAGTTGTTTAAAATTTTAAACTTTAAAACTGTTTTACACACAAACACTCAAACCCGGGCAAATCTTTAGTTTTCCCGAGCAAAATTCGGGCTTCACCCAATCTTCATCTGCTTCGAGATATTCTCGCGAATAACTCGAGCACGAACCCGAGCGTGTCATTGTCTTCCTCAAAACCATTACCACCCCCAGATGCACAACTTTACGCATGCACGTGCACGAGGCGCTAGAGCCTCGACGATGGGTGCTACCATCTTTCCCATGTCGACGATGATCGACTCATCCACACCCATCACCCAGTTCGATGAATTCGAACGAAACTTGAAAAAATTGCTATCCACGAACCCACTGATCAACGAATAAACACCACGCCAGACCTTCTCCGACAGCCTGCAACCAAGCCGCCACGTCTAGGAGTTCATCAAAACCTACTTCTCCTGTTCCCCCAGGTCCGATGGCCTTAAATTCAATATCGACGCTGCAGTAATCACCTAAACTCAACCAACCCAAAATGTAAATCGAACCCTAGTTCGACATCCAACCGCCGCCACGTTCATCTATAAATGCTTCCACTATTTTTCCATGAATCCTCCACTCACCACTAGTTTTAACAAAAAGCTTGATCCACGGAATGTCGTCAATCGACGGAATTTACATAAAACAAGTTTTCTGTTCAATCCCAAATTTCCCACGAATCCTAAATTCAAAAATCACAATATTATCGTTAAAATTCATCATTTTCAAATGTGATTTCGATTACATAATCGAAACATAGTGATTCAATAGTTGACTTTTTTGCCTTAAATTGATTCTTCGCTGTAATTATTATTTATGGAATAATTACTTAGTGTAAACACCTGAAATAAATTTTAAAAACAAGATTGCGGTCTTATGGTCATTTTCTATTTGTAAATCAAAATCTAAAATTAATTGAATAAGGTGCAGTTTGAATTTTTCTTTAGTGGCCTTAAGTTTGAGCTTTAATGAGACGACCCGACTTCCTATCTCCAGAAAGTCGCATCATCAATGAAGAAAGAAAGGGATATAAGAAGAAAAGAAAGAGAAAGAAGAACACAAACAACATCAGAGAACTCACAGCGGAACGAATGAAATATAATATATCACATAGTATCATATTATATCAGAGTATACAACCTTATACAACAGATATTAGACAGTTATAAGCATCTGTCTAACTATACAACTCTAGTACAACAGAAACAAATACCAACAAACACAGCGGAACTATAATATATCTACACGTGAAAGCCTCATGCTCCATATCTCCTCCAAAATTCGTCAAGCAAACCTGAATCACTTGACTACTCATACATAATATGAGTACCCAAGAGTTTAATAAAACAGAAAATAAACACTTGGGTCAGACAGGGGTCTGGTGTGAGTAAACGGGTTAAAATTTCTTAACTTTAGAAAACCTTTGAAAAGAAAAGGTATCACTTAAGATTTCCCACACATAAACATGGAAATTACCTTACGCTAACCAAAACATTTGATAGGAAATCCAGTGATATTTTAATAGCGTCTAGGGTTTTCAAGCAAATAAGAAATAGCTGAAATTGTTACATTTATTAAATTCCAGCTACTAGCCACAAAAGTGGGTAATACAATCAAAACCGTAGGGTCTCGTAGGAATAATGGGCTTCCATCAATGGCAGGGCTACCGGGGTACCACCCGTCACAGTACGTGGCCTAGATCAACGTACCGAGGAGCCACCCTAACTCCCCTGCAACACAAGGTCGGGACCATTCCTTACTGAACAGTCCCGAACAAGACAACCCCGCAGTTGACGCGCGATTCAAACTGCCCACACAGCCGAATAAAAAGAGACTTCTAGACAGGGGAAAATCTTGCTCTCCAGTGGGAGCTACCCACGAAGCCTTGCTGCACCTCCCCTATTTTAGCCATTCTCGGTTGATGAGGCTTGAGGCTGCGATTACCTTTATAGAACACATCTATCTTAGAATGCTCATCGTCCACCTGACGATGTTCTGAAAGCATTCAATCCATACAAGTTCGTTCCAGGTTCGAACGAAACCGAAGGCACTATCTCGTTGCACACATATTGGAATCACCCTTAGAGTCAACGACCATAGCCCTTGCACTCTAAATCACCATCTCGAACCTATAAGCACTATTCCGTCAAACTCATTACGGAATTACCCACAGAGTTATATTGACGTATAGTTCTTATACCTCGAGTCTTCACTAGCTCCACTTGGATACACGACCTAACGTTTAATTGGAATCGATGTGGTTTTCGGATCCCAAATATGGAAACCCGATCCTGGTCTCACCGAAACCAAACGCCATTTTAATGTCCAAGTTGTACTTAAGGGTTTAACAATTTAAACTCATATTCAATGTAATATAACAGATAGATGAATAACATTATCACAATAGATAATTCACTCAAACATTCATCTCCACAAAGCAGCATATCATATATCATAGATATCCAAATCATCCAGTATCAACCAATATCAATCACCCAATATCAATCACTTAATATTGATCATCCAATATCAACCACCAAATATCAATCAATCATTCAAAAGCAGAATTGATTATCTCTTAATCAATTGGATTAATCCTAAATCCTTCTTCATTTATTTGTTACAAATAAATAAATTAATCATCTCCTAATGATCTTCTTCAATTAATCTTCCTTGATTAATTATACTTTAATTACATTCAAGTGATTATCCTTAACCATAATCAGTAATTAACCTTTAATTACTATCATTAATTACAATAATTAATGATCATTCATTTACTTCCATTAATTAATCAATTATAATTAATTACATTAAACCTTAATTAATTACAATTAATTAATCACACTTAAATTAAATCACTTACATTAATCAACCTTGATTAATATCATTAATTATATTAATTAATGATCCCCATTAACTAATAATTCTCTTTAATTAAATAATTAACTTGTAATTAATCAACTCATTAATCATAATCAGTAATTAACAATTTGTAATTACTTATCTTGATTAATTAAATTCTTGTTTATTTAAGTTAACCCTTGATTAATTAACCTAATTAATTAATCTTTAATTACTTTATAAAGTAATTATTAAATAATTAAATTAATAAATAAATCCTTCATTAATTACCTAATTAATTAATTACATTTTTAATTAATTACCCTTAGTAATTAATCTTAAATTAATCACATTCATTAATTAATTAATCACATTAATTAATTAACTAAAATAAATTAAGTAATTAACTCTTAATTACTTAACAAGTAATTATCTCTAATTACTTCATTAATAATTCTTAATTACCCTCTTAATTAATTACTTAACAAATAATTAATTCCATTATTAAATAATCCTTTAATTAATTAATTACTTCATAATTAATTAACTTATACAATTATATTAATCAATCCTTTAATTGATATCATCAAGTGATTAACCAATAATCACTTCCATTAAAATACTCCATGAGTAATTACCATTAATTACTTCCATAATTAATTACTTCCATTCTTGATTATATTCAAATATTAACCATTGATTACTTCATTAAGTAATCATACTTAATTAATTCATAATTAAGTGATTATATAAACAATTAACTAATTATTTAAATTTAATTAAATAATTAATTAATTAACTTCTAATATTAAAGAAAATCTTTAATAAATTAAGAAAACCATAAATCTTAATCAAACTTAACTTATTAACAATTCATATTTAATAAGTATTCTTAAGTTAATAACAAAAATAATTAACCGTATTTATCTTTAAAATTAAATTTTATTTGAATAAATCAAATTTTAATAACCTTAAAGACCAATTATTCAATTTAATTTACAATAATATTAACCCTTATTGAAAATAATACATTTAAAAACAAATTTTCAAAATTCAAAACACATTGAACATCTAAGTTAAACTTATTCATTCAAAATGAAATTTTGAACCTTAGTTTTAAAATCATTACTTAAAAATTACTCTAACTTTGATTTAATATTTAAAATCAAATCACTCTATTAAATTTAAGTTCAAAAATTTAATTAGATAATTATTTTCATAAATAATCTTCTTAAAACAATTTAAATTTGAAATATAAATTCCATCAACACTTTTGTAAGTTTGATTTACATTTATTTTTATCAAAGAAACAAGTTTAACTTTAATAAATTTGTTTCCTTTTTTTTACAAACTTGCTTTAAAATTTTAAAACTGCCTTCATTTATCAACATCCAGTTCAAAGTTGTAACTTCATCAATTTTTTAATAGAACTAACATTACACAGCTAAACCAATACAACTCGAATTAACAATGTAACAACTACACAGTACTAACGCAACATAACAACCTATATACTCGGGTAAAACACTGCAAATCACGAACCCTCCCCCGAGTAAACCCAGCTACCCCTCAACTTCAAGACAACACGCAAGAAATGCGAGTTCTCCTTCAGGTCATAACCTTTCTTCCCAAATACCCATTGCCCAGTGCACAAACCTGTGCACGGTGCACCTACCCAAGTGCCTCCGGCCACTGACGATCGGTGCGACGATCGCCTACAACTCCACGCACCCATACAAGCATGAAAACCATCCCAGATCAAACGAAGATCCAATGCAACAGAAATGAGCCAAAAACACGACACTGCTAAACCACCATGGCCTGTAAATCTTCCTCGATACCATTGCCACCGCTCTCGTTTGACCTCGCCATCCACACCATACCTTCGCCTCAACCTCCAGCTACTTTCGAAAGCCTTACTATCGATTCCGATCACTCCACAACACCGAAAAACCCACAGCTGCGTCGCCTTCAAAATAGGTAACCAAAACCCTACACGACCCAATTCCCATCGATTCATTCAATTGAAAAATTATTTTGCATTTTTCCCATAATCTTCAATCTATACACAAGCTATGATCAAAATTACAGCCGAAATCATCATGCCATTCTTTGGCAATCATAAAAAAACCCCAAAACATTCAAACCAAAAATTCAACTTAATTACTCAATTAAAAATTATGATACAAGCTCTAAAAATCACAACTTTCCAATTGTAATTCAATTATACATTCAAAACTAGAATTTGGAATCATAAAATTTTGCCCAAACTTGATTTTTCCACTGTAATTTGAAAATTTTGAGTAACTCATTCATTTTAAAACCCTATAATTATTATTAGATGTTAAATTATGTAATTGCAAACAACTTTCATCTACAAATCACAATCCAGTTTGTGTTAAAAATCAAGTTATTGAGATTATTATAGGATTTGGGACTGTTTTTAATAAACACAGTAACCATTCTAATTTTTACCAGAATTCAATATTTTTTTTATAAACATACATTCAGGTAAACAAATATACATCATCAAAATCAAATTCATTTGCACGCAACATTCAATCAAAGTTTTTTATCATAATTGTTTTTAAAATAGGATTTACTCACCTGATTATAAAATTTGCAGAGCAGTTTTTAATTCCAGGCCTTTGAATAAAATCAGGAAGGAATGCTTTGAATATGCTGTTGAAAGGTGAATCCTTGCATGTTGAAATTTGATGATTCAAAAAGGTTGAACTTGATTCCATTTAGTTGCAGCTTGAATTGGTATGAAGGACTTCATGAATTGCAGGTTTTAGGACTTTGAATGCAGTTTTGGTTGTAGATTTCCTTGATGTTGTAAGCTTGAGGTTTGCAGATTTTTAATTTACTTCAAATTTTGATTTTATGTTTAAATCTTTCAGATTTGTAAGTGGTTTACTGAATTGCCATTAATTTTGAGAAGAAGAAAGAAAGTTTTGAAAAAATGAAGAAGGAGAAACAATTTTCTTTTATGTTTTAAATTTTCAAACAAATGAAAGATGAAGAGCACATGTTCATTAATCTTACATTTGTCACTTTACTTTATTTAATTACTTACAAGTGTTATTTAGAGGTGTTTATATGGTTACATTTGTACTTAAGCATTTTAAATTAATTTTTACTTAATTTAAATGTAAATATAACTTACTCAACTTACTAAATAAATAAAATTTACATATGTCTTTCTCAAGTGTTTTTAATAAACTTTTATTTAATTTAAATGTAAATATAGTACTACTTATTTAGGTTACTTTATAAATAAATTCTTATACATGTGAATATAAATTTACTTTTAAAAGAAAATGTTCTAAAACTAATTAAAATATAAATAATTTCTTATACATTTAAAAATCTAAAACATTTATAGATACATTTATAACTATTTTAAATTTAAACACTTTTAAAGAAAACAAACAAAATGTTTAAATCTTTCAAACTATCATATTAAAAATAAACAATCTTATATTTGAAACAAATTAAATTAATCTTAAATTTACTTTTGAAAAATATTTAGTTTTAAAACAAAGCTTTAATTTAAAATTCATACACATAAAAATTAATAGATTAAATTAAATTTCAAAACAATTCCAAATCATAACATATACATACATATATATTACAATTTGAAAATTCAATCTTTTATTTAAAACAACAGCTCTTCTATTCATGATATATATCAAATATATATATTATAAATAGAATAAAATTTTATTAGCTTTGAAAAAATTAATTCTTAGCAATTATTGCCAGATTAAAAATTTATTAACCTTTAAAAGATTAAATTTACCAATTAAAATTGAAATTATAAATAAAAATTATCAAATCAACTTAATTATCAACACAGATTATTAAATTGTTATTGCCCAAAATTCCGGGTCATTACAATCCTCCCCCTTTAAAAGAATTTCGTCTCCGAAATTTAAAAGCAAAGGTAATTTAATAACCCAGCAAAGATTTCAATTTCAAACAGCAAAGCATACCTATCAACCAGTTTACTAACAACCATAATCAAAAAAACAAACAAACCTAACTAATTATTCTGACACGAATCAGAATAAATCTCTAATACTATCTCGTGTTTCCCAAGGATAAATCACCGGGAGACTCGCTCTACAGAAGCTAACAAACTACACCACCAAAAATCAGAGCTCCTCTCGTCACTAGATCCATCAATCTGAACAACACATCAGACTATACTCAAGTCTAGCTCAACTTCCAAATCCATCTGAACTACAGATTCTACAACCAACAATGAATCATACACGTAATCCCTCAGAGATACGTGAAATACAATGAATTCCAGCTTTCCCAACTGGCAATTCAGTCTTATTCAATCAGAATACAGATAAGAAATCCCAAATGCCTCAGAACTAGCCATCCAAACTTACCCAATATATGTTCTCTTAACCAGAGAAATCTTAACAACAATGAAGTCTCCAACTTCAAAATCCAAACTCTTTATCTCATATCTGTATAACTCAATAGACAATCCTAGGCTGCAAATCTCTTCCTGATCAGCTCAACCTATGCTGATACTTCCAGAAACAACTAGACCAAAACAAACCATTTCGGGATTCTATCTAACAGAAAAGTCTTCCAAAATCCATCGAAATCCAGAACACAAGCTCTACTTCCAAGAAATAGCAAACTGAACTTGCTTCCTTCCTTGCACAGCAGCTATCTCGCTTCCGCTGCATAACTCTGATTTTGAAATAGATGAGAATACTGTTGATGAACACGAATACAACTTATCCAATATACCCGGGAAACTTTGTTCATCAAATCCATATAATCTGAGTGACACATCTGACTCGGTCACACAACCTTACAGCAGAATCCAACTCAAAAGCTAGATCCGACCAATCCAAATTCCAAAGATATTTTGAGCTGCTACATCGACTCTTCCTCTCAAGGAACCATCCTACTACCAGGCTAACTACCAAAATCGCTTCTGGAACCAAAACAATATGGAACTCAACTCCAGATGCAGACAAACTTCTGATTACTTCAGTAGCTCCTACTTCCATATGAGAATCCACAGTCTCAAACAAAAGGTTGCTCAAGAAAAATACCCAAACAAATCGCAAGTCACTTTTGCGATCCTACCTAATTCGGATTCCAAAGAAACCGTCCTCTCTTTACCAATTAGAACAACTTTAAGATTCTCCAAACAAGGTTAACCCTCAAGAAAACTTCACTACCTGCCCGGGCTACTGATAGAAGAACCACCAAGATTCTTGAACCGTCGGAGAAACGACCACACTGCTGCTTCCAAACTCTACTTCGATGATACTGCAAAGCTAAAATACCTTCTCGTCAGCACACCGAACACCTCGAGTTGCACTGCTACCACAGCTAACCAAAGACCTCTAATCCAAAGCTTTCTCAAACCCAAAACCATCAACAAACCACACAACGGACCTTCGAGATGGCAGACATCCTCTCAAGAAATTCGGGCTCCAAACCAAGCATCAACATCTCACTCTCCTTAAGGAATGACAATGAGACCATGCCGAAGCGAAACAACTTATAGACCTTAGTCTCATATTTCAAAACAGCCAACCTCCATGCCAAAGATCCAGACAATTTCTACTCAGACGAATCTTCCCTACGGCAGGTAAAGATTGCTCCTCAACAACTTCCAAAACTACTTCAAGAGAAAACACCTTCGGAAAATATGCATGGATACTGCATCTCATCACGCAGTTACCAAGATATCATCACTTACTTCTGCACTTCTGACAGATCCAAACTCAAGAAAAATTCGCTCACCCGAGCGAAATCCAAACTTACACTTCAAAGATAAACTCCGAATCTTTAAAAAGATTTCCTTCGGAATTCATAGAAATTCTTACTCCAAACTACAAGTCTCACTCGAGATGGTATTAGGTCTATAGTCTTGACAAAAACTTCCAACCTCAAACATATGGACCTCTTCCATTAGTGGTAGTCGTGTTACACACACACACCACTATTCCATCTACCTCTAAAACATATGTTGGAAAAATCCGAACAGATAACCCAACAAATCAGGTAGATATATATATATAGATATATAGTTATATATAAAAATCACAAGTACGCTTTCTCAAGAAAGACATCACTCCAGAGCCTAGGTATTCACTCAAACTAATGCTCTGATACCAAATGAGATGACCCGACTTCCTATCTCCAAAAAGTCACATCATCACTGAAGAAAGAAAGGGATAGAAGAAGAAAAGAAAGAGAAAGAAGAACACAAACAACATCAGAGAACTCACAGCGGAACGAATGAAATATAATATATCACATAAAATATTAAATAGTATCATATTACATCAGAGTACACAACCTTATACAACAGATATTAGACAGTTATAAACATCTGTCTAACTATACAACTCTAGTACAACAGAAACAGATACCAACAAACATAGTCGAACTATAATATATTTACACGTGAAAGCCTCCTGCTCCATATCTCCTCCAAAATTCGTCAAGCAAACCCGAATCACTTGACTACTCATACATAATATGAGTACCCAAGAGTTTAATAAAACAGAAAATAAACACTTGGGTCAGACAGGGGTCTGGTGTGAGTAAACGGGTTAAAATTGCTTAACTTTAGAAAACCTTTGAAAAGAAAAGGTATCACGTAAGATTTCCCACACATAAACATGGAAATTACCTTACGCTAACCAAAACATTTGATAGGAAATCCAGTGATATTTTAATAGCGTCTAGGGTTTTCAAGTAAATAAGAAATAGCTGAAATTGTTACATTTATTAAATTCCAGCTACTAGCCACAAAAGTGGGTAATACAATCAAAACCGTAGGGTCCCGTAGGAAGAATGGGCTTCCATCAATGGCAGGGCTACCGGGGTACCGCCCGTCACAGTACGTGGCCTAGATCAACGTACCGAGGAGCCACCCTAACTCCCCTGCAACACAAGGTCGGGACCATTCCTTACTGAACAGTCCCGAACAAGACAACCCCGCAGTTGACGCGCGATTCAAACTTCCCACACAGCCGAATAAAAAGGGACTTCTAGACAGGGGAAAATCTTGCTCTCCAGTGGGAGCTACCCACGAAGCCTTGCTGCACCTCCCCTGTTTTAGCCATTCTCGGTTGATGAGGCTTGAGGCTGCGATTACCTTTATAGAACACATCTATCTTAGAATGCTCATCGTCCACCTGACGATGTTCTGAAAGCATTCAATCCATACAAGTTCGTTCCGGGTTCGAACGAAACCGAAGGCACTATCTCGTTGCACACATATTGGAATCACCCTCAGAGTCAACGACCATAGCCCTTGCACTCTAAATCACCATCTTGAACCTATAAGCACTATTCCGTCAAACTCATTACGGAATTACCCACAGAGTTATACTGACGTATAGTTCTTATACCTCGAGTCTTCACTAGCTCCACTTGGATACACGACCTAACGTTTAATTGGAATCGATGTGGTTTTCGGATCCCAAATATGGAAACTCGATCCTGGTCTCACCGAAACCAAACGCCATTTTAATGTCCAAGTTGTACTTAAGGGTTTAACAATTTAAACTCATATTCAATGTAATATAACAGATAGATGAATAACATTATCACAATAGATAATTCACTCAAACATTCATCTCCACAAAGCAGCATATCATATATCATAGATATCCAAATCATCCAGTATCAACCAATATCAATCACCCAATATCAATCACTTAATATTGATCATCCAATATCAACCACCAAATATCAATCAATCATTCAAAAGCAGAATTGAGTATCTCTTAATCAATTGGTTTAATCCTAAATCCTTCTTCATTTATTTGTTACAAATAAATAAATTAATCATCTCCTAATGATCTTCTTCAATTAATCTTCCTTGATTAATTATACTTTAATTACATTCAAGTGATTATCCTTAACCATATTCAGTAATTAACCTTTAATTACTATCATTAATTACAATAATTAATGATCATTCATTTACTTCCATTAATTAATCAATTATAATTAATTACATTAAACCTTAATTAATTACAATTGATTAATCACACTTAAAATTAAATCACTTACATTAATCAACCTTGATTAATATCATTAATTATATTAATTAATGATCCTCATTAACTAATAATTCTCTTTAATTAAATAATTAACTTGTAATTAATCAACTCATTAATCATAATTAGTAATTAACAATTTGTAATTACTTATCTTAACTAATTAAATTCTTGTTTAATTAAGTTAGCCCTTGATTAATTAATCTAATTAATTAATATTTAATTACTTTATTAAGTAATTATTAAATAATTAAATTAAAAAATAAATCGTTAATTAATTACCAATTAATTACATTTTTAATTAATTACACTTAGTAATTAATCTTAAATTAATCACATTCATTAATTAATTAATCACATTAATTAATTAACTAAAATAAATTAAGTAATTAACTCTTAATTACTTAACAAGTAATTATCTCTAATTACTTCATTAATAATTCTTAATTACCCTCTTAATTAATTACTTAACAAATAATTAATTCCATTATTAAATAATCATTAATCCTTTAATTAATTAATTACTTCATAATTAATTAACTTCTACAATTATATTAATCAATCCTTTAATCGATATCATCAAGTGATTAACCAATAATAACTTCCATTAAAATACTCCATGAGTAATTACCATCAATTACTTCCATAATTAATTACTTCCATTCTTGATTATATTCAAATATTAACCATGATTACTTCATTAAGTAATCATACTTAATTAATTCATAATTAAGTGATTATATAAACAATTAACTAATTATTTAAATTTAATTAAATAAATAATTAATTAACTTCTAATATTAAAGAAAATCTTTAATAAATTAAGAAAACCATAAATCTTAATCAAACTTAACTTATTAACAATTCATATTTAATTAGTATTCTTAAGTTAATAACAAAAATAAATTAACCGTATTTATCTTTAAAATTAAATTTTATTTGAATAAATCAAATTTTAATAACCTTAAAGACCAATTATTCAATTTAATTTACAAAAATATTAACCCTTACTGAAAATAATACATTTAAAAACAAATTTTCAAAATTCAAAAAACATTAATCATCTAAGTTAAACTTATTCATTCAAAATGAAATTTTAAACCTTAGTTTTAAAATCATTACTTAAAAATTACTTTAACTTTGATTTAATATTTAAAATCAAACCACTCTTTTAAATTTAAGTTCAAAAATTTAATTGGATAATTATTTTCATAAACAATCTTCTTAAAACAATTTAAATTTGAAATATAAATTCCATTAACACTTTTATAAGTTTGATTTACATTCATTTTTATCAAAGAAACAAGTTTAACTTTAATAAATTTGTTTCCTTTTTTTTTACAAACATGCTTTAAAATTTTAAAACTACCTTCATTTGTCAACATCCAGTTCAAAGTTATAACTTCATCAATTTTTTAATAGAACTAACATTACACAGCTAAACCAAAACAACTCGAATTAACAATGTAACAACTACACAGTACTAACGCAACATAACAACCTATATACTCGGGTAAAACACAGCAAATCACGAGCCCTCCCTGGAGTAAACCCAGCTACCCCTCAACTTCGAGACAACACGCAAGAAACGCGAGTTCTCCTTCGGGTCATAACCCTTCTTCCCCAACACCCATTGCCCAGTGCACAAACCTATGCACGGTGCACCTACCCAAGTGCCTCCGGCCACTGACGATCGGTGCGACGATCGCCTATAACTCCACGCACCTATACGAGCATGAAAACCGTCCCAGATCAAACGAAGATCCAATGCATCAGAAACGAGCGAAAAACACGACTTTGCTAAACCACCATGGCCAGTAAAACTTCCTCGATACCATCGCCACCGCTCTCGTTTGACCTCGCCATCCACATCAAAGCTTCGCCTTAACCTCCAAATACTCTCGAAAGCCTTACTATCGATTCCGATCACTCCACAATACCCAAAAACCCACAGCTGCGTCGCCTACAAAACAGGTAAACAAAACCCTACACGACCCAATTCCCATTGATTCATTCAATTGAAAAATTATTTTGCATTTTTCCCATAATCTTCAATCTATACACAAGTATGATCAAAATTACAGCTGAATTCACCATGCCATTCTTCGGCAATCATCAAAAAACCCCAAAGCATTCAAACAAAAATTCAACTTAATTACTCAATTAAAAATTATGATACAAGCTCTAAAAATCATAACTTTCCAATTGTAATTCAATTATACATTCAAAACTAGAATTTGGAATCATAAAATTTTGCCCAAACTTGATTTTTCCACTGTAATTTGAAAATTTTGAGTAACTCATTCATTTTAAAACCCTATAATTATTTTTAGATGATAAATTATGTAATTGCAAACAACTTTCATCTACAAATCACAATCCAGTTTGTGTTAGAAATCAAGTTATTGAGATTATTATAGGATTTGGGACTGTTTTTAATAAACACAGTAACCATTCTAGTTTTTACCAGAAATTCAATATTTTTTTTATAAACATACATTCAGGTAAAAAATATACATCATCAAAATCAAATTCATTTGCATGCAACATTCAATCATAGATTTTTATCATAACTATTTTTAAAATAAGATTTACTCACCTGATTATAAAATTTGTAGAGCAGTTTTTAATTCCAGGCCTTTGAATAAAATCAGGAAGGAATGCTTTGAATATGTTGTTGAAAGGTGAATCCTTGCATGTTGAAATTTGATGATTCAAAAAGGTTGAACTTGATTCCATTTAGTTGCAGGTTGAATTAGTATGAAGGACTTCATGAATTGCAGGTTTTAGGACTTTGAAATGCAGTTTTGGTTGCAGATTTCCTTGATGTTGTAAGCTTGAGGTTTGCAGATTTTTAATTTACTTCAAATTTTGATTTTGTGTTTAAATCTTTCAGATTTGTAAGTGGTTTACTGAATTGCCATTAATTTTGAGAAGAAGAAAGAAAGTTTTAAAAAAATGAAAAAGGAGAAACAATTTTCTTTTATGTTTTAAATTTTCAAACAAATGAAAGATGAAGACCACATGTTCATTAATCTTACATTTGTCACTATACTTTATTTAATTACTTACAAGTGTTATTTAGAGGTGTTTATATGGTTACATTTGTACTTAAGCATTTTAAATTGATTTTTACTTAATTTAAATGTAAATATAACTTACTCAACTTACTAAATAAATAAAATTTACATATGTCTTTCTCAAGTGTTTTTAATAAACTTTTATTTAATTTAAATATAATATAGTACTACTTATTTACGTTACTTTATAAATAAATTCTTATATATGTGAATATAAATTTAGTTTTAAAAGAAAATTTTCTAAAACTGATTAAAATACAACTAATTTCTTATACATAGATTTAAAAATCTAAAACATTTATAGATACATTTATAACTATTTTAAATTTAAACACTTTTAAAGAAAACAAACAAAATGTTTAAATCTTTTAAACTATCATATTAAAAATAAACAATCTTATATTTGAAAAAAATTAAATTAATCTTAAATTTACTTTTGAAAAATATTTAGTTTTAAAACAAAGCTTTAATTTAAAATCATACACATAAAAATTAATAGATTAAATTAAATTTCAAAACAATTCCAAATCATAACATATACATACATATATATTACAATTTGAAAATTCAATCTTTTATTTAAAACAAAAGCTCTTCTATTCACAATATATATCAAATATATATATTATAAATAGAATAAAATTTTATTAGCTTTGAAAAAAATTAATTCTTACCAATTATTGCCAGACTAAAATTTTTTTAACCTTTAAAAGATTAAATTTACCAATTAAAATTGAAATTATAAAGAAAAGTTATCAAATCAATTTAATTATTAACACAGATTATTGAATTGTTATTGCCCAAAATTCCGGGTCGTTACATTTAATCGAGTATAACATATATATGTATATACATACATACAGACATGCAAACACATAGAACAGTAAAGCATTTTACACAGCAACTCAAAGCATTCATCACAACAACAAATACATAAACAGATTCAACTTAAAAACTGGCTAATTTGCTCACCTGGAGTTTAACAAAGCAAAGAACTAGAATATTGTTTTGGACTTGAAAATTGATCTGGCCTTGTTTTAATGATCTGATCTTTTTCCTGTTTAATCTTGTTTTGCTTGCTGTTTAAATTAAATTGAATTACGCGTTTGATCTTGATTTGCTTGATCTTGGCTTAGATGCTTTGAAATAGCAACCAGTTTTGAACCAAAACTTGAATGCTTTTGATTTTTTTTTGTTCTGGGTTGTGACTTGCTTCAGGCTTTTGAACGCTTAGGTTTCAATCTGTGTTTTGTTTTGATATTGAGTTTATTTTTTCTTTTTTTCTTTTCTGCTTTCAGATTTTCGATATGAAAGATGAAAGGATGTTTTAGAAGCCTAGTTCCTTTAATTTATATTATTTGTAAATTTAAAATATTTAAGAAAACAAATATGCCACGTGTAATTATTGTTAACACTTTTGAGTTTAAATTAACACTTGTTTTACAAATGTCATTTGTGAAAATTTTGTGTTTAAGTCCTTTTGTTAAATTTTATTTTTATAATTTATGTTAAACCCTTGTCATATTAAAATTTATGAAACATGTTTTATCTTTTATTATATGTCTTATATTTTCAAAAGGCATATTCATATCAAAACTTTATATTTATTCTAACTATATTTATCTTCAAATATAAAAGAGAAGTAATTTAAATCATCATGAAAATTTTGTTTAATCTCAAAAGATTTGTATATTAAAACCTTTATCCATTTCTATTTTAAAATATTATACATTTCCTTTATCAATCATTTATATAACCTTTTAAAGAAAAATGGTTTTAAAATTTAATTACACATGAATAATCATATTAGAATTTTATTCTTAACTAGCCTTTGAAAAAAATTATTATATCAATTTTAAAATATTATTTTCAAATCAAAAAGCATATTTAATATAATTAAAACAAATTATTATTAAATAAAAAATAAAATTTTAAATCCAATTTATTTCCAATATATTTATTTTTGAGTTTTCAAATTCAAATTTCTATTAAAAATCAATATATATATATATATATATATATATATATATATAAACAACTAATATTTTATTTTATTTTGGAAAAACTCAATTTAGTTCACAATTTAAATTTCAAAAATTAAATTAATTATCAAATTAAACTTGGTTGAAATTCGGGAATGTTACAGGGGGGGTGGTTACTAACTCAATCTCATTACATTGAGAAGTTCCTCCGAAAGGATGGTCATTATAATGACAAACCAACACCAACTAATTTAGATCCTCGTATTAAATTAGAAAAGAACACAGGACGTACCATTTCTCAACTTGAGTATTCCAGTATTATTGGGAGTCTTGTGTATGCTATGCATTGCACTAGACCAGACATAGCACATGCTATAAGCACGTTATGTCGATTTACGAGGAATCTAGGTTTCGAACATAGGAAAGCTATTTTCAGGGTTTTAGCTTATTTGAAAGGACCATTACCTATGGTTTATCTTATAAAGGATATCCTACTGTAATAAAAGGATATAGCGATGCGACCTAGAACAATGTAGAACACAAATTCAAGTCTACGACTGGATGGAACTTTACATTAGGAGGTGCCGCTGTGCCTTTGGTTTCCAAGAAACAAACCTATATATCTGACTCAATAATGTTTCAGAGTTGATTGCATTAGCAGATGCATGTAAGGAAGCAGAATGGCTCAGGAATTTATTAATAAAAATCACATTATGGAAGAAGCCATCTCCAGCAGTCTTGATTAACTGTGATAATCAGGCTACAATATACAATGTCTCTAATAAGAGATATAATGGGAATTCTAGACATGTGAGTCTAAGACATCTAATCATAAGACATTTACTCAAAAGAGGAGTAATAACTGTTGATCACATAAAAACAAAGGAAAAGTTGGTTGATCGACTCACAACGAGTCTTCCAAAGGCAATTATTTCTATAAAATCAAAGGAAACGTGACTAAGGTCTGTGAATGGGGAATGATCATCCTTAATAGAAACCTAACTTATGTTTGAAAAGGATAGAAAAAGTTCAATGGGTACCAACAAGTTAAGAGAATGATTATTGAACTTTAAATCAATAATCCCATAATATTTAATATTGGATTCTGCAAGAACAAAGAATGGATAATGTATCCTTAATAAGTCTAGTTACCTTAAGAAGATGTATTGCAGAAACATCATAAGAAACTTACCTCTATGAGTATGGAAATCAGGCCATTTTCTAAGAAAGTAAGACTGCTTTCTGATGTAGACTCATGAACCCAGGATTAAAGCACATGGCCATTAATGTGACGAGCAATACATAACACTTTGCCTAAGAAAATCAACATGTGTGATTGTTCTGGTTTAGTCATAAGGGATACTTGGTTCAAGATTCGTTCACCATTGAATCTTGATAATGTTTTGAATGGTTTACACTAAGTAAAGGTTCAAATCTAAAAAATACCTTTTATTTATGTGTTGGTTTTCACGATAGTGCAATTCTTAATCTTTGTACTACGTTTGGCTTGATCCCACTTGGGTACGTAAGCAATCACTCAAGTGATGCAGCTATTCCGATTTTAACCTTAAAATGTTTTTAAATCATCCAAACTTAAAAATAAGGGGAAATATTGGATATTTTCAAGTTCTTCCATTGTTTTTGTTTTCATGAAGAGAGAAGAAAAGAAAGAGGGAAGAAAGGAAAAGCAAAAGTCCTACATCTTGGGATATTAGGGACCACACTTGTTTAAGCATGGGTTTCTTAAGAAGGAGTTGAGGTCTTGGGGCTTCCAAATGTTTGCTTTGTTGAGAGAAGGAAATTCATGCATAACCATCACACACGCGCACGCCACCGTCCGTCCGACCGACCGATCGACCGGTTCGGGTACGGGTATGGGTCCAATGACGATATTTTTTGGAGCCAATATGAAAACAGTGACAGGCTGGATTACAGCCTGTTATGGACCAAACGGGATGTTGGAAATTTAAAAGGGCACGCAACCATTGTTAACGGGTCTGAACCATTGGACGCAACCCTTGATGAACATACACCTCCTCAAACGGTTCTGAACCGAATGACGCAACCTTTGATGAAAAGCCACCTCCTAAAACTCTATATAAAGGACATACGGTCAGAAC
The DNA here is from genome assembly GCA_030765085.1 of Allium cepa. Lineage (NCBI taxonomy): Eukaryota > Viridiplantae > Streptophyta > Magnoliopsida > Asparagales > Amaryllidaceae > Allium > Allium cepa. The sequence goes on from CM060928.1 coordinate 209,326,828, forward strand.
GGTATACACAACAATAATCTCTGTTCTCCTTCTTTTTCCAGCACAGTCTATGATGCCATTAGAATGTTGTTGAACGCTCTCGTTTCAAATGAATTTGTGATGCCTGTAAGGTGTTGCAAATTCAGTCGGATTGTCACATCTATACGGCGTTGCAGATTCCATCTTTCTCATATTCAATCTATATCCTCCGTATTTTGCACTATATGAAATAAAAAAAAGTTTTCTTGGCCAGAGAAAAACCGTACAAATTTTGAATCTGTTTACGTTGTTCCAAGGATTCATTGAATCCTGAAAGTCGATAGTTCGATAACCCATTTGTATATGGTGGGTTGAACTATTGTCTGAAAGAATCTATTCCATAGATCCTTGAAGTTAGAAGTACGGCATTGTATTCATCAGATTCGACTCGAACCATAAATTTCCCAACAATCTCAGACAATATCCTCAACCATGGAAGGTTCGAGCGCTCTGCAAGTCATGAGTCGACATTTAACTCGATTTGAGCGGTTTGATGTTGATAATTTTACTCATTGGCAAGAAACAATGAAATTCTTCTTGATCACTATCAAATTTTTCCACATTTTGGAAGATGGCTTGGAAGTAATACCAGACGAAACTGACAAAGATGACGATGCTCTAAAGGTGAAACATGCAAAGCGCAAAGAAGATGATTTTCTATATAGAGGGCACATTCTGAATGGGTTTTCTACTCCTGTCTACAATTCTCATAGGATCTTGGAAACTGCAAGGGCATTTTGGACTGCAATTGACAGAAAATACTGCATATCCGAGACAAGTAACAAAAAATTCCTCATTTGCAATTTTATGGATTTCAAAATGGTCGCCAATAAGTCCATATTTGGACAAGTAAGCGAAATCATACTATTGATAAGATGCTAGAATAAATCCCCATGAATCTTTTGTTGTTGGAGTTATAATTTCAATAATTCCTAATTCTTGGAATGATTATAGGAAAAAATTGAAGCATGCATAAACGGATTATGATTTAAATGGTTTACAGCGTCATCTTCGTATTGAAGAGGACTCTCGTAAACGCGAACTAGATGATAACCTGCAAACTGAGTTCCATTCTAAGGAAAATAATGTTCAAATTACTGACAAGCTAAAGCCTAAGAATGAGACACAGCTTAATAAGAAAAATCATTCCAACAATAACAAAAATAAAGGTGCATATTACTACTGTAACAAGCCCACCACTATGCCGAAGATTGCCGTCAGTGGAAGAAACAACAAAAGTGAATGTGGTCGAAGACTCGCCTGCAACTGTAGTGCACGAGGTGAACTCTGTTAGTGAAACTGATAATGATTGGTGGTTTGATACTGGAGAAACCATTCACATTTTTAAAGACCATAATCTGTTTAAGACTTACAAAGAAAATAATGGAGAATCGATAAAGTTACTGGAGCAAATAAGATTCCAAGCAAAGTTTTGGGAAAAGGCACTCTATAGCTTCCATTCAATTATGGAGAAGTTCTTACATTAGTTAATGTATTTTATGTACGTGATATGTATAAGAATTTTGTCTCTAGATACCTTCTTAACAAAGGAGGATTTAAGATGGTGTAAGGTGTGATAAGTTAGTGTTGTCCAAGAACGGCAAATTCATTAGACATGGATACTCTTGTAACGGCATAGTCAAGTTGAATCGAATAAAGAAAGCTTCTATTTATATTTTTGATTCTGTTAGTTAATGGCATGGTAGATTAGGACATGTTAATTATAATTCCCTTAAAAATATGCATAAATTAGGTTTGATTTATGATTGTGATTTCGATACTATTTCTAAATATGAAATATGTATTCAAGCAAAAATATACCAAAAATCCTTTAAATCTATAGAAAGGAAAACTGGCTTGCTTGATTTGGTATATAGTGATGTAGGTGACTTAAAAAGTCATATCACCTATGGTGGCAACCAATATTATATATCATTTATTGATGATTATAACAGATATGCATATGTGTATCTAATGAAAACAAAAGATGAGACTTTTGATAAATTTAAAATTTACAAATCAGTGGTTGAAATAGAATTAGGAGTTAAAATAGAATTATTACAATCAGATAGTGGTGGTGAATATTTCTCAAATGAATTCACCTTATTTTGCAAACAAAATGTTTTAGTTCATCATTGCACTACCCCATATGCACCACAACAAAATGGTGTTGCTGAAAGAAAAAATAGAACTTTAGTAGAAATGGTTAATGCCATGCTCATAAGTTCGAACTTATCTTATAACCTATGGGGTGATGCTATGTTATCTGTATGTTATATCTTAAATAGAGTACCACTTAAAAAGAATAATGTTTCCCCTTATAAATTATGCTTTAATAGGAAACCTAATCTTACATGACTTAAAGTTTGGGATTGTTTAGCATATGTTAGAAAACCAGACCCTAAACGACCAAAATTGGGAAATAGGGCATTTAAATGTGTTTTCATAGGATATTCACCTAATAATATGACTTATAGGTTCCTAATTCTTGATACCTTATAAGTTATAGAATCTGTAGAGGTAGAATTCTTTGAAAATCAAACCATTGAGATTCCATTGAGATCATCTAGTCTAGAACCTAATACGATTGATGATATCAATGATGATGACTATGCTCCTACTCAAAACAGCAAGGAAGCATCAGCACCAAATAATAGTACTGAACAAAGGATAAGTAAAAGAGCAAGAATAGAGAAGGACTATGGTCCTAACTACATTATATATCTTATAGAAGGCAGTAAGGACGAAGTCCTTAATGTGAATAGATATGTCACGAACATCGATGATGAACCCAAAATTTATTCTGAGGCTATGAGTTCCAGAGATTCAATATTCTAGAAAGAAGCTATCAATGATGAAATGAATTCCATATTGTTAAACCAAACTTGGGTTTTAACTGATCTACCTCCTGGTGCTAAACCTATAGGATGTAAATGGATATTTAAGAAAAAGTTGAATATAAATGGATCCATTGATAAGTTTGAAGCCAGATTAGTTGCCAAGGGATATAAGCAAAGACATGAAGTAAATTATTTTCATACATATGCTCCAGTTTCTCTTATATCTTCCATAGCTATTTAATAGCACTTTCATCAATTCATAAATTAGTCATACATCAAATGGATGTAAAGACAATTTTCTAATTGGAGATTTAGAAAAAGTGATATATATGGAACAACCTGAAGGTTTCAAAACCCTAGGACAAAAAAAAGAAATTTGCAATTTATTAAAGCCTCTTTACGTCTTGAAGCAATCTCCCATGTAATGGCATGAGAAATTTGATTAAATAGCATGGTCATATGGATTTACTGTTAATGATGCTGATAAATATATTTATAGCAAATCGAGCAATAACGATTGGGTTATAGTATGTTTATACATTGATGACATGATAATATTTGGTTCCAATATATCCTGTGTGAATGAAACTAAGAAGTTTCTATCTTCAAAGTTTGATATGAAAGAGCTAGGGGAAGCTGATGTAATTCTGGAAATTAAAATCATGAGGAAAGAGTGGGAGTTGTTACTAACTCAAATCTCATTACATTGAGAAGTTCCTCCGAAAATATGGTTATTATAATGACAAACCAGCACCAATTCCTTTAGATCCTAGTATTAAATTAGAAAGAACAAAGGACTTACCATTTCTCAACTTGAGCATTCCAGTATTATTGGGAGTCTTATTTATGCTATGCATTGCACTAGACCAGACATAGCACATGCTATAAGCATATTATATCGATTTACAAGTAATCTAGGTTTTGAACATTGGAAAGCTATTTCTAGGGTTATAGCTTATTTGAAAGGAACCAATACCTATGGTTTATCTTATAAAGAATATCCTGCTGTAATAAAAGGATATGTGATGCGACCTGGAACAATGTAGAATCCAAATCCAAGTCTACGGTTGGATGGATCTTTACATTAGGAGGTGCTGCTGTATCTTGGGTTTTCAAGAAACAGACCTGTATATCTGACTCAACAATGTTGTCAGAGTTGACTGCATTAGCAGATGCATGTAAAGAAGCAGAATGTCGTAGGAATTTATTAATAGAAATCCGATCATGGAAGAAGCCATCTCCAGCAGTCTTGATTAGCTGTGATAATCAGGCTATGATTTACAATATCTCTAATAAGACATATAATGGGAAGTTTAGACATGTGAGTCTAAGACATCAAATGATAAGACAATTACTCCAAAGTGGAGTAATAACTATTGATTACATAGAAACAAAGAAAAACTAGGCTGGCCACTCACAAAGAGTCTTCTAAAGGCAACGGTTTCTATCAAATCGAAGGAAATGGGACTAAAGTCTGTGAATGAAGATTGATCATCCTTAATAGAAACCCAAATTATATTTTGAAAAGGATAGACAAAGTTTAATGGGTACCAACAAGTTAAGAGAATGATTATGAAACACTAAATCAATAATCCCATAATATTTAGTGTTGGATCTGCAAGAACAAAGGATGGATAATATATCCTTAATAAGTCTACTTGCCTTAAAAAGGTGTATCATAGAAACACCTTAAGAAACTCACCTATATGAGTATGGAAATCAGGTTGTTTCCTAAGAAAGTAAGACCGCTTTGAGACGTAGGCTCATGAACCCAGGATTAAAGCACATGGCTATTAACGTGCTGAGCAATACAAAACACTTTAACTAAGAAAATATACATGCGTATTGTTCCAGTTTTGTCATGAAGGATACTTCGTTCAAGATTCATTCACCATGGAACCTCGATAAAGCTTTTGAATATTTTACACTAAGTAATGGTTCAAATCCAAAAGATACCTTTTATTTATGTGTTTGTTTTCAGGATGGTGCAATTCTTGATCTTTGAAATACGTTTGGCTTGATCCTACTTGGGTACATAGGCAATTACTCAAGTGACGCATCTATTCCGATTTTAACCTTAAAATGTTTTTAAATCATCCAAACTTAAAAATAGAGGAGAATGTTAGATATTTTCAAGTTCTTCCATTGTTTTTGTTTTCATGAAGTGGAAAGAAAAGGAAGAGGGAAGAAAGGAAAAACAAAAGTCACACATCTTGGGATATTGGAGACCATATTTGTTTAGTATGGGTTTCTCATGAAGGAATTGGGACCTTGGGGCTCCCAAATGTTTGCTTTGTTGAAAGGAGGGAAGTCATGCATAACAACCACACACGCGCGCCGCCGTCGCCGTCTGTCCGACCGATTAGTACGGGTACGGGTCCAATGACGATATTTTTTGGAGCCAATCTAAAAATAGTAACGGGCTGGATTACAGCCCATTATGGACCAAATGGGACGTTGGGAATTTAAAAGGGCGCGTGACCGTTGCTAATGGGTCCGAACCATTGGACGCATCCCTTAATGAATAGACACCTCCTCAAACGGTTCTTAACCGAACGGACGCAACCTTTGATGAAAAGACACCTCCTCAAAACTCTATATAAAGGACAGATGGCCAGAATAGTATGCACATCAATAATCTCTGCTATCCTTCTTCTTCCAACACAGTCTGTGATGCCATAGAGTGTTGATGAATGCTCTTGTATCAAACGAATTTGTAACGCCTGCACGGTGTTGCTAATTCTTCCTGATTGTCACATCTATACGACATTGCAGATTCCATCTTTTTCTTTTTCAATCTATTTACCTTCGAATTTTGCACTATCTGAAATAAAACAAAGTGTTCTTGGCTGGATCAAAACCGTATAAATTTTTAATCTAGTTACGCTATTCCAAGGCTTCATTGAATCTTGAAAGTCAATAGTTCAATAACTCGTTTGTACCTGGTGGCATGAACTATTATCTGAAAGAATCTATTCCATAGATCCTTGGGGTCAGAAGTACGACATTGTATTCGTCACATTCGACTCGAACCGTGAATTTCCCAACATAAGTTAGGTTTAAAACCGATTATTTACGTAGTAATATTCATAAACATCTTTAAAAGATACCTTAGTCAACTTGATTTGCAAAATCAGCAAAATAAAACCGTTAAGGTCTAAACTAGCAAAAGAAGAATCAATAACGCTGGTAATTATACAATAATTCAATGATTAACATAAACTTAGAATGTGTTAATGGAAACACATGAAATATGTTAACTAAAATATATAGGGATGTGTTCACCGAGAACATGGAGGCAAGTTTCTAAAACACAAGAAATTTGTTAATGAAAAATCAAAACATAAAGTATAAGCTAAGAAAAATATAAGGAATATATTAACAAATCATGGAGGAAAGTTCCTAAGGAAAACACACGAAATACGTTAAGAAAAACATAAAAAATTATTTAACATAAAAAACTAAAGTAATGCTTACGAAGATACATGTGTTGATCACCTGGCCGAGACATGATGCTAAAAGAGAAAAGTGTTAACAGAGATATGAAGGAAATGAGCTAATAGCTATGAATTTAGAGCTAATGGAGGTATGAATTTAGAGCTAACAAAATGATGAATTTAGCTATAAGAAACATGGCTTTTGCCACAAGTCATCACCCTATTGGTCCACCTATGCCATATCAATAGAATCTTATCTAGAGTGACCATCCTCTTACTTTAAGAAATCTGCAAAGTCCAAGAAATATAGTATCACTAGAATTTTTTTACCTCTCAACTAAAGCGGAATTCGGATACCAACCATCAAAGAAGAAAGAAAAACAAATATAAACAGACAAAAGAGAAGGATATTGCAAATTTCATGGATTGAATGGATATGAGACTAAAGATTGTAGAGTGCCCTATGTGATGGTTGAAAAGATATAAGGAGGGGAAAGCTTGCGGTAAGTCTGACTAATAATAGATCAGAGAACTACCAGTTCTTTAAATAAACTGATAGAGTAAGGGGTATACTCTTTAAGGACAACTGTGTATTTTGTTACATGTATCTAACTCGACAATCTATCTTGTTCATAATAAAGGTGTTTAATTTCTGTAATATACTTCTTTATATGATGATATAATTAATTAAGTAATAAATTTAAAATATATTAGGTAGAATATCCTTAAATAATATGTTATGTGATAGTTATTACAATGTCTTATAACCATGATAAATTAATCATATTAAAATAACATATTATTTTAAATATTCATAGTCAAGATGTTTCAAAAAAGGACATCGATTCATCCATTGAGATTAGAGTACGTAAATCTCATCAATTATTGGACAATGTATTACTTATGGCTGTTGGGAGACACCAATAGTTATCGGATAACTATAGAATGACTCACTCGAGAGTTTCCTGCTAGTTAATTATAACTAGGGTACTCCCGAAGACCTTGAAGTGAGAATGTTACACAGTTCCCTCGACTTAGGAATACAGTGGCACTTCAATCTAGATACTCCACTTTGACTATAGCTAAATCATGACATGGAGATCCAATAAGCAACTATACTTGGGTTTAAGTTGAATCATTGGAAATTAAACATTATTCATTAGAGAATTCATCTCCTCGGTTATAAGAGATTAATATCAAGCTTAAATGTAGTTAACACAAAATAAAAAATCTTTGGCTAAAGTGGTACAATTAATAATAGATGTTATTATTATATATGGATTTTGTGTTTGAATTAATCGAGTTGAATGTGAAAATATTGGATTTTTATTTTTGGCCAAAACCAAATTCCATAAGTCTAAAAGTAATAATATAGTTTTGATGAAGAGAATTGGCGTAAATAACCGTTACTATCGGGTATTGCTTAAAATAGTAAAATTGGATTTCACCAAAAAGGTTTGCAAGTGATAAATTCGATTAAACTGTCACACCACCAGCTAAGGAGATGTATAAACGTTAATATTTTAACCGATTGAATTTACATCTTTGAGTCGCACAACCGTAATGATGAATTATTTGAAAAAAAACATGATTTAATTAATTTATAAAATATGTAAATTAATTAATTTTTTGAGAAATACTAATTATTTACTAATTTATTTGATTTTTTGGTGTTGTTTGCAATTATTTGAATGTATTTATAAAAGTTAAATTTGCGCGCATCGATATACGATATCAATGTAACTCTAAATTAGTTTAAATCAAAGATAACTACATGAAGAGTGTAACAATATATACGATATTAGTGCAACTCTAAATCAATTTAAATGAAAGATAACTTCATGAAGAATGTAACAACCCGTAGATTAATAGGCTCGAATTTCGACTAAATCGAATGCTAGGTCCATTGGGCATAGATTGTTGGTTTTGGAAACTTGTAACAAACATAAGCACATCAAAGATCAATCAATATAAACTCACAGCAGAATGGAAAATATAGTAAAACATAAACATTGACTGAGACTGCTACCTTGGAATTAATAGAATTCCTTGGATATCCAACTGCCTTGTCAGCACCAAACATGAATAAGAAGACTTCTCCATCTACCATTCATGTCTTGATCTCGTAACATGTCCTTGTAATCTATCATGTGGGTTGTAATGAGAAAGGGTGAGAATAACGTTCTAGTGATTGGAAAATTGCATACTTTATCCATAACACTAATTTTAACATCCCATATCTTGAGGCACAAAGCTAAGTGCTCCAGATGCTACAGTCATCTATAGTATTGACTTTCGACGACAAAATACGATAACTTTAATGGTAACCATAATATCAGATGCACATGAATATGAAACAAAATCACAGATACAAAAACAACTTTTTTGATTACATTTCACAAAACATCTTTCATATCTAATAACATAATCTCAATCTTTTCTCAGGTTCAGATCAAATATAATTATTACATAAATACGCCAAGAGCGACATATGAAGATGTACCCTTGGTTAACCAGAGCACTAAATAGTCATAACCGACTTAATACAACATAGCAGAAATAAAAACATAACAACTCCTAAATAGCTAGCATCAGCCTCCTGCTCATCCTCAGAAGCTTTATTCGTCAACCTACTAAAACCTGTAATTCCTCAACTCTCAACCAACTCAAATCAATTTTGAGCACCCGAGAGTGGAAGGGGAAAAATATAAACTTTAAGTCAGACATAAAGCCTAGTGTGAATAATATTATTACATCTCGGTTTACTGATATTAAGTGAGACCACGTCGCTTAGCGGAATGGGTTTCCCCTCACTAATATCCTTTTAAAAGCATATTTTTTTCAAATCAAAATCCTGCAACCAAACTGATTAAAACAATAATAGCAATATCATGTATGCATATAAATCAGGTAACAAATGGACCATCTCTTCGAACATTATAGTTTTGTTTGGCTAACTGCTAACCTTCGGCTGACTTGGGCCTACCATACAAAATAAACAAATTGTCTCAATTCTGTTAGATACTCTTCTGGATGGTCTGCCCTTAACTTACTTCTCTAAAGGTCAACTGATCCTAATGGTTTTGCGGGCTAGCCAATAACCTACCTCTACTCTATAGACTCCTTTCTGTGTGTAACATCATTTTAGTCTTACTCATGACAAAGGCTTAAACACTAGAATTTTGGATTTATGTTGGCTAGGGGCTACTAGCTAAAGTACAGGGCGCGAGCCCATTCTAGTCCCATTTGGTATTCTACTATCCAAGTCATTTTGCTTAGGGTCATCTACCCTTAAAAGTTTCCTTGAAAACATTTCTTTCAAATTGATTTAATCCTTTAAATCATACTTAAACAAGGAAAATATAACCTATGCTTTACTCAAATCACTTTGCTATGTTATATATACTTTAAAAAGAAATATTCAAAACCTTTGAAATTACCCCTTTTGACACAAGTAAATTACTTTACTTTATAACCTATGCTAAAGGCCAAAACATACCTTTCGAAATCCATTTACATCAAACCTTTTGAAAACATTGAAAACATCTCTTTCGAAAGCTTTATAAACCATGGACATCCTCTTTCAAAACACTTTAAACATGCCTTTCGAAACCATTGGAAACCTTCCATTTAAAACCTCTCGAAAACATTGGGGAACCACCCTTTCGAAACCTTTACCTTAAACCTTTTGAAAGCACTAAATTCTTTATATACATTAAACCTTTTGAAAGCATTTGGGTTCAAGTAAAACATGTGGAACAACCTTTCGCTACCATTTAAAATCATTCCTTTCGAAACATTTAGGTTTAACTTTCAATAGAATAATGGGTCTTAAAACAACTAAGTCGAAAGTACTCTTTCGAAAGCAATTTGCTAAGTAAAAGAAGTGGATGGTGTCGAAACCAATCCCTTCGAAAGCATTGGAGAAGCGACTTAGGTTTTAGAACAAAGAAACCCTTTCGAAAGCATTGCTTCGAAAGGTAGGGTGTGGCAGCAAGGGATTTCGACCCGTTTGTAAGCTTCTTTATAAAACAAATGTGCAACCTCTTTCGAAACCATTCTTCAAAACCATTTGACCAAGTCGAAAGCTATCTATGTTGAAAGCATTCTTTTCGAAAGCAAAGCAGTCGCATTTCCTTTTAAAAGCAAAGCAAGGTTTCGATGTCTTTGAAACCCCTTGTTTCGACTACATACCATTCGCCTATGTCCAATTCACTACGTACCAAGTCTTTGATACCATGCGCATTGGTTTTGGTGGAGATGGAAGCAGAAGTACCTTATCGTAAGGTTGGTACCGAAAGTGGCGAAACAAAAAAAACATGGTAAAACTAATTTTTAACTTTAAAAAGTAATTCCTTTTCAACCAACCTGCTTTGTTTGTCAACATATGATTGGTTGTTAATTTCTTTCCTAAAATTACTACTGAAATTTCAGAAGTAAATAATTTAAAATGTTTACAAAAAGCCCCTTCTCCTTTATAAATATATAAAACTTTTTAGTCTATACCTTAAATAATTTTATATACTTATTAAGACACTTTGGAAAATTCTACAAAAATTTCCATAAATCAATTTTAATATGTTTTCTAACATATATTAATTTCTGACCCAAAAACAATATAAATTAGCCATAATTAATTTTAAACCCGATTAATCATTTTCTTCACTAGAAAATTAATAATAAGTCCACATTAATCAAAAAATTAAAAGATTTCAAACCCATCTCTAAAATATTATTTTTGACCTTACTCAGAATCGCAAGGCATTTGATTGTCATCTACTAAGGTTTTCACATTAAAATTTATCATAAAATTCATACGAAATAGCATAAATCATCAACACGCATATATATCCCTTTAAACAATAAAAAAAACATGGAAATTTATATTGCAAAAATATTCGGATCTGATCTAGAAACCAAAAATATCAAAAATATGAGATATAACCTATCATTCACCTTTTTCTTTCTTGTTAATGGGTTGAGATTTGAGAATGGATTTGATTAATCTTCCTATTGATCTTTAGCATTTTTTCTTCTAGCCTTGTCTAATGGTGGCTGGCCTCTAGTACTTGACAAAATAAAAGTGAGCGAGGGTCTAGGGTATAAGTGTATGACCTATTCCTACTTTTCCCTTTATCTATTTCATTTTTGTTTCCCTTTAGCTCATTTGTTTCCTGAGGCATGGCTACGCCTTAGATATAAAAATCTCAATCCCTTAGCCATTTCATTATTTCATTTAATTTAACTAATTAAATGTCCTTGATAATGTTAACCAAAATTAGGATCGTTACAGACTTCCCTCCTTAAAGAATTTCATCCTTGAAATTACGATAAGGTACACAACAAATCAATCATAAAGGTAAAACATACCATGAAACAAATAAAGGTAAGCATCTCTAATCTTGCTCTCGGTTTCCTAAGTATAGTCTCTCTCTTCATCGCTCCACTAGACCTTAACTAATCTGACTATCTTGTTCCTTAGCCTCTTCTCTTGTGACTATAAGAACTGGCTTCCTAACTATAGTAAAATCGGTTCCATTACCAAGTCCTCTAGCATAGTCGGTGCTACAGTAGTCTCTGGGTCTCGAATACACTTTCTCAGATGTGAAACATGAAAAACGTCATGAACTCCTACCAAACTGTTCGATAACTCCACACTATATGCGGGTTTTCCGATCCTTTCTATAATAGGAAATGGTCCAGCAAATCTCCATGCTAGTTTTCCTGATTTCCCGAATCGAATTGCACCTTTGATCGGTGATATCTTGACGAAAACATGATCTCCAACTGAAAACTCCAAGTCCTTCCGTCATTTATCGGCATAACTTTTCTACCTAGACTGAGCTTCCTTCATCCTAGCTCTAACCAACTCAATCGTTTCTGCAGCTTCTTTGATAAATCTTGACCAAGAACCAACCTATCCTCGGTCTCTAACGAACAAATGGGTGATTTGCATGGCCTTCCATACAAAGTTTCAAATGGTATCATCCCTATACTAGTCCAATAACTGTTGTTATACAAAAAATCGACAATTATAGATGGTCTTCCCATGATCCCCCAAAATTCTAACACACAAGCCCTTAACAAATCTTCCAAGACTTTGATAACTCTTTCCATTTTCCCATCGGTCTGTGGATGGTAAGCGATACTCATCTTGAGCTTGGTATCTAAAGTACCCTGTAGACTCTTCTAGACCTCGCTAGTGAATAACGAATCTCAATCATTTACTATACTACTAGGAATTCCATGAAGTCCGACTATAATCTTCATAAATAACTTAGCAAAAACAGGTGCGTTTGGGTTGACTTAACTGGAATAAAATGAGCGCTCTTGGTTAATCTATCTACTATGACCCATATTCTTTCATTTCCTCTATTAGATCTCGGCAACCCGTTTGTAAAATCCATAGAAATAGAATCTCACTTTCATACTGGAATATTTAAAATTTGAAGTAACCCACTTGGTTTCTGATGTTCGGCTTTCACCTGTTGACAATTCGAACACTTCTTTACCCATAAGCCTACATCTCTCTTCATACCTTCTCAGAAGAAATTCCTCTTCATATCCTGATACATTTTAGTTCCTCCCGGATGAATAGTGAACTTTGAACGATGGCATTCTTCAAGAACTTTCTCCTTGATGCTTCCTATATTCGGAACACATTACCTTTCTTTCTTCCTCAACCAACCATTCTAGTCAAGTTCGAAATCTTTCAAGTCATCGCTCTCTGTTCCATCCCTTAAACTTCTGATCCGTTCAACTAAATTGGATCCTCCATCTGCCTAGAAGTAATATTTTCAATCATCACCAGTTTAACTTCTAAACATGACAACATAACAGTCTCCATACTGAAGTCGTTTATGTGACTTAATCGTGCTTTATGTGAATTAATTGTGCCTTTTGTGTTTACTTATTTATGGAAAGTATATTGTTGTGTACATAGCACTAAAGTTGACCAAGTGAACTTTTTTCTATCTATGATAGTTAAGAATGATGATTCGAGTATGATGTAGAAGCACTTATGCTCTAACCTACCAGGCTTCATGCTTGATCGAGGGATAACAGATGTTGAAAAGGTTGGAAATGAGATAAATATTCGAGACATAGTTTCCATATGCGATCATTTTCATTATTGCTGAATATGACCAAAATTAAATTAGGAAATATCAAGAAGAAACATGACGATTATATGATATGGTTGTTCACTTGGTGATGATATAACCAACGTATAAACTCATCTTGGTCTTCTAGGACAAATGGTAAGGAAATCCATTCGGATAGGAGATGACCTCCATCATTGGGTATTGTCTGTTTATTTCTGAAAGAACCTAGATTGATTTAACCGAAAATATATCGATTGGTTTTAGAGTGCTCTATAAGCAAGGGAGTGTACTTATATGGGATGACTCGAAACTGAAACCACTTTAAAACCATATATGTGATCTCTGGTTTGGAAGAGGTTTGTGATCAATTCGAGATGCTGGAATCTACGTAGAGATTCATGATCTGTTCGTGATGCTCGAATACATGTAGCGATTCGTGATCTATTCGAGATGCCGGAATCCATTTGGAAATTCATGTTTCGGTCGAGTGATGATGGCTTGTGTGTTAAGATGCTGAACGTGACTTCACCATCGGTAATGATAGAAATCAGAGATGGGATGCATGGCCAATGGCTTTAGCTAACCCAATGGTGCAAGCAAATCCATAGTGTTGCTTATGGATATGCATGCAGGAGTAATGAATTCGACGCCATGTGATTGGGCATGGACTAATTATGTATCTTTTGAGGTACATTCCCTCGAGATGTACACTGCTCAGAAGGGTATCTCTGATCCATATGCCAGAGGTTCTCCACAAAAAACCTACACAATTATGCAAACATGCCTAAGCGATTTTTTATTGTATATAAAGTTATTATTATAGTGTACACACACCGCAGCTATTTCTTACTTATGTTCTAAACTCTAGATATTATCTATTATATCGCAATATATACTTATTAGTTGGTTGGCTCTTTTAAGGGGAAAACTAATCCGACGATTCGGTTGGTCTCAAAAGCTGCGGTTATATGTCATACATATTTCTTGAGTTCCTCACACCAGATTTTTGTTTGACCTATGGTTTTTTTCCCTCAATTCGTTGGGTGCTCTTACTAGCAGTTTGAGAAAGATAGGTTTTTCTTGATGTCACTGCTGCTCTTGGAGAGGAGATGCATGTTTACCTCCCATAAAATTTATTTTTACCATATTACTTTATGTATATATATGAATAATTGTAATGATGGCCTGTTATAACGTCCAGGCTAATGATATTACTTAGATTAGTAACTCGGAAATGATATGCATATTAGAGTAACACTGTATACTATCTTTTGATATTATATGCTATCATTCTGTTATGATATTTTGATGTTTCTATTCTCCTCTTTCTTGTTCTTTTACTTTTCTTCCTTTTCTTTTACCCTAACAATTTACCTTTCCGACACTTGGGTGTTCGACATGTGAATACCGTGGATGTATCAAAGATGAAGGTTAAGTGAGAATCATGGATTTGGTTGGACTGACCCAAGCATTATAAAGAAATAACACCTGGATCAGTCTGGTAGACCAGTTTGAGAAACTCAAATTACATGGATTGCTATATTCATAAAATCCTTCAAAATAAAGGTATATCTTAAGACCACATCACAAATAAACACAAAAGGGTTTTTATCTTATGATAATCAAACCATTTCTATTAGAAAACTAGTGATACTAAAATAATGTCTAGGGTGTGAAATATAGATAATCAAGTAGCTGTGGTACATGTGAGTGTACATCACAACAATGATAGGTATACAATCACAGCCGCTAAGGCACGTTCGCTAACTGTGTAGGATTCCATAGAGGTTCTCTAAGTACTTCAAGAACCGTCCTCCTGCACAAGGATCAGAAATATCCTTCCGAGCATCATGTATCTCTAGATAAAATATAACATAGGTTAAACATAGCTAGTCCACATCCAAACACGTAGCACCAGGTCACATCACTCTCGCATGCATATCTGTAACTAATATTAGACTGGAGTGCCTGCACCCTTTAAGCTAGTTAAACCCCAAAGGCTATGTCTCCTGTCTCTGTTTTCTATCATTATCGGTGGTGAAGTCACGTTCAACATCAATACATGAGTCACGACTCGAATAGATCTCGACAAACGAGTTCCCAACTCGAACAAATCTTGGAACACATGGATTCCCATATCTCATGGATTCACATATCTTAATAGATCTTGGAATCACACATTAATTCCTATATCCTGAATAGATCACGAACAATTACATGTGTTCGAGCATCTCAATTAGATCTCGAATCCATGTATAAATTTTGTTGCAACCAAATAAGCCACAAACATCCAAGAATAGTTTTTAATAAAATAAATGAAGAAACTAAATTGAAACCAAAGGAATATATCAAACTAAAAGGAAAATCGCAGCAGGAAACAAAAACAACAAGATTTATAGTGGTTCAGGGTTGATTGTCTACGTCCAGCTTGAATATTCTCTTTATTGATTCACGGTAATCTTGATTACAACAAGAAACAAGAGAATAATGGAGGAAGTTGATTACAATAATAGTGCTATTTAACCAACAGCGTAAAGTTCCTTAGGATGACCCCCTAGGCCTTTATTTGTAGGTGAAGGCAACCACCAATCTGGATGGAATTTTGACAACAGGGCCTTCTCATCCATATGGGCTCACCATAGGGAATGCGAGGACTAAATCTCAATGGAGATGGATCGGTACCAATCCCTCCATTTGTTGAATTTGGGGCAGTGACCCCTATAGTAACTTCCCCATGCTTAAATATGATGGTGTCTCAAATATCATGATGATTGGATGTGTGAAGCTCGAGTTATCGCTTGATCTTTGGTTCGAATTCCCATTTATGTCATTGCTGTCGTTCCCTCCAAAAAGCTGTGCCGATCACTTTGGCTCAATTGTGCTCTGCCGATCCATAATGCTTAGAACATTATGCCAATCCCTCTGGCTTCATAGATATATACCGATCCATCTTGCTTTATAAATGTATGCCGATCCATAATGCTTAGAACATTATGTCGATCCCTCTGGCTTCATTGATAGATACCAATCCACCTTGCTTTATAAATATATGTCGATCCCTTTTGCTCTACCATCCATGTTGATCCCTCTTTTATACTACTCATGTTGTCTATCCATCCAAATGGGAATACTGATCCTTAATGTTTCAATTTGCTATGCCGATCTCTAATATTTTATCCATGTTGACAAATAACTATGATGATCCCTGTTACATCCAAGCTAATTTCAATGTCTCTGACATCCTACATTCTCTGTATATCAACTCTGTTCAATCCAGGCTTCGTATAATTGTCTAAACTCTATTTATGGATCCTATAACCATTGCTTTATTGTCATCCTTCTTGACAACAGTCAAGTCTGTCTTTCATGACCAGACCAATATAGTCGGGTCAAGGTATCGGGTAACACTTGCCTCCAAAGTACATCTTGTAAGTAACATGAAGTGCTTTGAATCAGAAAAAGTCTGAGTTGCCAAAAAGGAATACATCCAACTTCCTGATTGATCTCTATTTTTTCATCAACTTTCAATAATATAAGTCCGATGTCGTGTTCCATTAGCATATACAAATTCGGTCACGCGGGGATTACAGGCCTTCTTTTATCTGATCCAATCTCGAACTTGAGAGTTTTAGGCTTGATTGTATTTTCAATTAATTTCAAAAAGTCAAACTTTTAAATCGCTTCTGTGCATATCCACATTCCGTCTTCAATTTCATTCATTTTCTTTTCACTTCATTTTCATCATTCATTTATACTATTTATTTACTTTTATTTTTATTTTTTATTGAGGGATCAGTATTTGACATGCCGATCCCGATACGTGAGTAGGGATCAACAGATCTTAGTGCCAATCCGTCCTCCCCATCTTTGACTAGGTCACCCCTATAACCGACCTCTTCTTCGTATCTCAATATATATAAACTTTCTTCCCCTTCTTCTTTGCTTAATTTTTTTTACTTCGCCTATTTTTGCATAAACATTTTACCGAACCCAGATTACTACTGATTCCCATTGATGAACAAAGAAAAACCCCTCAACCTTAGAACTAAATCCGATCATGAAAACGAGCACTTCCTCCATGTCATCTTTCGTTCATTCTTAATCCAAAGCCCCGATCACTTGCCTGTAGTTTAATTCGGTATATGTAGGTACGACTTCTCTTTTAATCGTATAACTGAGTTATGAATCTCAAACTTTGGTGAGTTTGAGTGTTTTTTAAGTGGACGACTTAGTAGGTTGCATCGGGATATAAGGTAAGGAGGAGAAGAAGAAGGAGATGGAGAAGAAGATGGAGAAGTAGGGTTAGGGTGAGATGGTGTTTTGTGGTTAATGAAGTAGATGTAAACTTGAGCTCTGGAATTGGTTGGAGAGGGATCGGTATGAAGTCGTTTGGTGAGGGATCAGTGTTGGTAGCTTTGGTGTAGGGATCGATATAGATGTCTTAAGTTGAGGGATCGGTAGGATGTTGCACTGATGAGGGATCGGTGTGTTGGTTACTCGGTGAGGGATCGGTAGGAAATGACTGTGGAAAGGGATCAGTAGGTCGTGGTGTTGATGAGGGATCGGCAAGAAATGTTTGGGGTATGGGATCGGCATAGAGTGGAGGGATCTGTATCGACACTAATGACCAACTTAATCTAATTCATTCGAATACTTGACTTTATATTGACTTGCCTGAATATAAGATGAATAAGGACAATGCAACTTGCATACTTCGACTGTCGGACTTAAGCATAAACGAACAAACTTACGGACTTCTTAATACGGACTAAGCAAAAAACTGGCTAATAAACTTGGATAATAAACATCATAATTCAATATACCGATAACCGATCCTAAAGCTTTCGTTGCCCACCAATTTTCTTGCCAATTGAGATGGTCGGCGGTGATGGTCTCTTTGGACAAAACTCCAAGTCTCGTCAATTTATTCTTGCTTTTATGGTTTCAAACTATTCGTGCTTGTTTTGTACTGCACTGCACTAGTTCACACTTGACACGGGGGAACAGGTTATTATTTCTAATTTTGATTTTATACTGTGTATAGCTGACATAGATTCCAGACGCACGAAGCGTTCAATCAACTTGTCTTCTGAATTTGAGGTGAGACACATCGGTTCTGAAGCAAAATCAAGTTCTGCCACTATATTCGAAAGACCTTCTTCGAGCCACCATGCAAAACAACTAGAAGCATCTAATCCTTAAGTTAATCTTTTCTCTGATATTCCAGTTCTACCAACAGAAACCATCAACTCGGCTCCTGATGCCATTGAGGGTGCCATTGTCCTAGATAACCTCATTGACTCAAAAGCTTCTCGAATCTGCAAAGCTGCTCTTCATCGATTGTGCTCCATCCATGGGATCCCATTCGAAAATGTTTTAGTTCCAAGGAGTCAAGATAGACCTCATTCGCCCCCAGCCAGATATACAACATGTAACAAGTTCATGTGTTGGGCCGGATGCATTCCACCTTTTAACTCCTTCATCCTGGAGATGTTGAGGTATCCTTGGATCGCTCCTACTCAGTTGCATCCCAACAGCTACGCTTTTATTCATGGGACTTTCCTCTTGTTCATGAATGCTCTATTTCGTCCACCGACTCCCGAAGACATCAGATTTATCTATAACTTTAAAAGACGATTAGGGAGTCCTTCTTACGTCTTCCTTGAACCTTCGCCGAACTATTAAGTCTTGACCAGCACATGGAACAATCTTTCATTATTTAAGCACGAGTGGTTCTACGTGTGATGTCCTTCCAGGTTTGCAAGGAGATAGTTAGAAGGATGTAAGTGTTACTTTCGTTTTCTTTTTAAGTTTGATGACTCAAGTCAAACTTCTCCTTTGAATATACTAACATTTGAAGCCCTTTCAGGTGTTTGTCCACGTTCTGAAGGCACCAAGTTTTGTAGAGCCATCGTCGCAATCCGCGCCACTCCCGTTGAGGACCGAGATATTAAAATCCTCGTAACTGACAAGCTGCTATCTTTATTCAGGCTGTTGGAGGATGACTGCAAAATCAGACTCCCCAGAAGTAAAGCAGTTTCGAAGATTGTTGTTGAACAAAGAGAAGAAACAATCAACCCCGCTGTGCCCCCTACCGAGGGGACTCGGGAAGGTACCGAAGAGGGGGAAATCAAATATTCTTAAGCTAATAAACCTGGAAATGATGATGCAGGCCTTGAAAAAGCGTCGATGGCTGGTCCGTCATAAGTCGAGCTATCGCAGATACCTCCAAAGAGAAGGAAGAAGTTGGTGTACCGACTGCACAAAAGAAAGGCTGGATCAAATCTTGAATTCGTTATTACTCCTTTGGAAGAGGAGTCATCTTATCAACGACTGGAAAGTTTGTTAAAAGGATTCTCCGACCTTCGAATTCCGGATGATATAATCTCCTACGACTTTCCCAATATTAATATCGAAAAACATAATTCCCTTACTAGAAGCGGCGAAGGTGTCCAACCTTCTAATAAAAGGGAGATTACTCTGATAAGAAAAGCCACCGCTATCGATCCATTGGGGGGTAGGAACACTAAAACACCCATAAACACTTGCACTCCACTGTACACTTATCATTAATCTTTCGTAAGAAAACTTTTAATATGATCTTATTTGGTTTTTCTACAGGTGCAATGTCTCAGTCTCGCGCCTTTGATCATCTCCAAGGCTTTTCTACTTATCACTGTCTAAGCGGGACTCCAAATCTGCACGACGTAAAGAGAAAGATGACGGACGAGGTAAAGATTATTATTCGAGGGAATATTCTTCCTTATCTAAGTGGAATTCGCAATCCCATGTTTCTCATCATGACGAACACTCTAACCTTCCTGCTCATAGCGGAGAAAAAAATCCTCGCATTGCGGCCCTTATGCCGCCATGCCTCACGAGCAAAATTCTAGCTGCTCTAGTTCAAGGCAGTCACGTGAGCGCCTCTCTAGCAAGCATCCACTTGCCACTTCTGATCCACTTCCACCGGTTGCCCCTCTCGATTCTACTACAACAGAAAAGTTAGCTGAACTTAAAGCTACTTTTCTTAAAATCTGCTTCGATGGTCCCAAATTCCTTCCCTTTATACATGTCGTTTCTGGACACGCCAAAGAAAGCTCATTAGCGTGTGTGAAAGATGTATTCCTTCAGCATGAGTCATTCATTCATCTGGTTAAGAAAGTTTACGAAGTCTCCATAGTGCGTCAGCATGAATTCAACCATCTCAAGTTGGAGGCCATCCATGACGAAGATATCATCAAGCACCAGGACGCTGAGTTGCTTGAATACAAGATCCAACTTGTAGAAGCTGAAAAGAATGTAAAGGAAATAACAGAGACGGTAAGTCGCCTAGAGACCTCTCATAAGAAGGAACTTGACATGGCGCTTCAACACAGCGGCAAGCTTGCTTTAGAAAAGGACTCCTCGCAAAAGAAGAAAGACGCCACAGTTTGTCGCGTTGAAGATCTTGAAGAATTGTTAAAGAAAGATAGGGAGGAGAAAATTGAGTTGCAATAGGAGTCGTAGAGATATTACAAGAAAATCGTCGAGGCGAGGAGCTTGAGAACAAAGCTCGACGAACAATTCGCCAAGATTGAAGCTTTGAAGGAAGAAGCCCAAGAAGAGGGCAGAAAAGAAGTGCTTGAACAAGCTAACTCCCAGGTAGAGGCTGCCATCGAGTCCGGTAGGAATGAGATTATGGACTTGTTCGATCCACTAATTATCGAATATAAGCGAAGGTCCTTCTCCACCGTAACTTAAGCTTTCTTGGCAAGGGATATCTTGAATCACTTGCCGAAGCCTAGGAGCACATCTTCAAGATAAAGAACGAAGATTTGGGAGAAGCAGAATTCAATGAAGAAGAGCTTGTGAGAGAAGTGCTTCGAGGAAACAAACCGTCTGATCTGGCCGCCGCTAAACTTCAATTTTTTAAGGCTCCTACATCGACTAAGGAAGAAGATATCATTGAGTCTTCTGGAAATGATCCTAAGGGTTCCTCTCCTATCCAAGTAGCCGGACCATCATCTTCTCATGATACAGAGCCAAACCTTGGCTATGATCCAGGCAGGCCTAGCTTTGGACCACATATGCTATCTCCTGTTCTCCAAGGAAGCACTCTATTGACTATAGAAAGTCAACCGGATGTTGGTATCATACTGAACTTCTTCTAATTTGAAAATTTTTTTGTTCTCCATGCGCAACGACTTTCAATTAATGTCCATGCTTTATCAAATTTTTGCAGATCTTTCGGGCCCTGATCAGACTGCTAGAAGTGGAGCTGCCATAGAGCAGTAGGAGAAGACGACCGAAGTCCTAGCCGCTGTTGATATTCCTGGGCCCGATGCTCAAGTTATTGGTGCGCTTGATGAAGATAAACCTAAAGATCCATCCTATGTTGATGAATCGGAAGACGTAATGATCATAGGTGCTTTGGAGCACACTACTAAAACCAATATGAGGGAGCAGATCGAGGAGGAGGAGAAACCAAAGCGTAAAGTTAAAGGCTATCCCATCAAGGTGGAAGTTGAAGATCCTAATCTTGTACCACCGCAAGTTATTCCACTAGGCGGGATGATTCCTGGCAAAATCCCTCCTTCTTCTTTAAGCATTCCAGCCAAGGGCGACAAAGGGTCCTGGAAGAGAAGCTCAACCAACTCCACTCCCTGAAAACCAAAGAGGGAGTGAATGTTGAAGAAGTAGTCATTACTTAATGTCATTGCACATAATTTGAATAATTACTTCTTTCCTTAGTCATAGGTGTTCGGGTATGAATCTCGAATTTTTGAAATAACTTGTACTAGAATTTTGAGACTTGTGAATATAAGTTTTTGCTTTCGATTAATCATCATGTGAATCATTATTTAGATAGTTGTATGACTACTTTCCATTCAATGTACATATAATTTATCGATTTCAAATTCTGTTAACAAAACACCGTCTCCATCTTAAGGCCTTCCTGAGGTCTTTGCCTTAAGTCGTAAAAAATGCTAAGCCGAAGCTGCAGTGAGCTGTCATTTCCAGTCTTCGATAGTTTGTATTCCTCCCATCAATTTTAGGTTGGAGTTGATGGGATAGAGAGCAGTTGGAATCCATTCATTTGTCCATTGGAGTTTACATGTCAGTCCGCGCTCTGGGGACTTAAAGTTATTTTGCAAGCGGTCGGTTCACGTTCGATTTATGTTTCTGTCTTAGTCTACACTTTGGGGACTTAGAATTATTTCACGTGCAGTTGGTTCACACCCGAATTGTTTACACTCCGGTCCACACTCCGAGGACTTAGATTTTTCTCGTGGGCGGTCGGTTCATGACCGATTTGTTTATACTCTGGTCCGCACTCCGGGAACATAGAGTTTTCTCATGGGCGGTCAGTTCACGCCCGATTTTTTTATACTTCAGTCCGCACTCCGGGGACTTAGAGTTTTCTCGTAGGAGGTCGGTTCATGCCTAATTTGTTTATATTATGGTCCGCACTATGAGGACTTAGAGCTTTCTCGTGGGTGGTCAACTTACTCCCGATTTGTTTATACTTCGGTCCGCACTCCGGAGACTTAGAGTTTTCTCGTGGGCGGTCGGTTCATGCTTGATTTGTTTATACTCTGGTCAGCACTCCATGGACTTAGAATTTTCTCATGGGCGGTAGGTTCACGCCCGATTTGTTTATACTATGGTCCACACTTTGATGACTTAGAGTTTTTTCATGGGCGGTCGGTTCACGCTCGATTTTTTATACTCCGGTCCGCACTCCAGGAATTTAGAGTTTTCTTGTGGGTGGTCGGTTCACACCCAATTTTTTTATACTTCAGTTCGCACTCTAGGACTTAGAGTTTTCTAATGGGTTGTTGGTTCACGCCCGATTTGTTTATACTCCGGTCTACACTTCGGGGACCTAGAGTTTTCTCGTGCGCAGACGTTTCATTCCCGATTTGTTTATACTTCGGTCTGCACTCCGGGGACTTCGAGTTTTCCCATGAGTGGCCGGTTCATGCCCGATTTGTTTATACTCCGCTTCGCACTTCGAGGACTAAGAGTTTTCTCGTGGGTGGTTGGTTCACGCCCAATTTACATTTATACCTCTTTTGGTCGCCTTGATTTAGTTTTAGTCCCACTGTCCGGGAAAGAATTTTTCAATCTCCAAATTATCGGTCACAATTATTCCCTATTATACGTCCCATTCTCCATATCATTCACGAGAATTGTTAATCGAGCAAATTAATGGAGCTTATCTTGTTCCATCCCATCAGGGATTAGTATGATTAATGATTTCAAACTCCAGGGACAGTTCACATATCACATATATTGATATCAATCAGTTTCATTATGTACATAGCATAAAATGCAATGACAGTCATATAAGCAAAGGAAGTTTGAGCCTTTATTCATCAAATGGAAAAGAAAAAACTATTCTGTCTTATTACATATTTGGAGAAATCAAATGCTAAAGAAAATATAGAAAGTAAATAGAACTGAAATGCAATGGAAATGTTATATAGCGTCTTAAATGCTCGCTATTCCACACTCTTGGAAGTGTAATGACATTGACAATCACTAGTTGAAAGTTCCTTTTTCAAGCCTCTGCTCAATGACATACGGTCCTTCCCATGTGTGATGGGGCCAGAAAAACCCTTTTAGGATGAGATCGCCAACTTCAAAGGTGCTCGATCGAACTTTAGTGTTGTAATATCGGACGACTCGATGTCGATGTACAGTTTCTCTCAAATCAGCTTCCTCGCGCTTGTCATCAATAAAGTCCAAGGATTCCAAGAGAAGATCTTTGTTCATTTTGGAGTCATAGTAAGTTACTCGATAAGAAGGGATTTCGAGTTCCACAAGAGTAATAACTTTGGAGCCATAAGCAAGAGCAAATGGAGTATGGCCAGTCGCTGTCTTGTGAGTGGTTCTGTAGGCCCAAAGCGCCTTAGGAAGTTCATCCACCCACATGCCTCTATCCTTCTCCAAACGCTTTTTTAGAATAGACTTCATAATTTTGGTTACAACTTCAACTGTCCATTTTCCTGAGGGTGAGCGACTGCTGCAAACCTCTTTTCAATGCGATATCTCCGACAAAATTATTTAAATTCAGCACTATTAAACTGAGTCCCATTATCTGTTACGATAGTTTTAGAAGACCGAAGCAACATATGATGTTTCGAACAGTGAAATTGATTACTTTCTTGGTTGTGATTGTGGCTAACGGTTCCGCCTCGGCTCATTTGGTGAAGTAATCAACCGCGAAAATAGCATACTTTACACTGCCTTTAGAGATTGGCAAAGAGCTGATGATGTCAATACTCCACATAGCGAATGGCCATGGACTGACCATTTGCATGATCTCCGTTGGTGGAGCACTTGGGACTTTTGCATATATCTAGCACTTGTCACATTGTCTCACATAATCAGCAGCATCCCGGTTTATAGTTGGCCAATAATATCCATAACAGAGTATCTTCTTTGCCAGAGTTTGCCTTTCGGTGTGATCTTCGCATTCTACCTTATGAACTTCTTTCAGAACACGCTTTATCTCATTATGAGCGATACACTAGAGTAAGGGAACGAAAAACCCTTTTCTATACATAGTTCTATCTTGCACAATATACCACAAAGCTTTGAGAAGGACTTGTCGCTTTTTATTTCTCCTTTCAGGCAAGATTCCATGCAACAAGTAATCTTTAAAAGGAGTCATCCACGATTCCACTTGGATTCCACTTCCAGTACTTGATCAATTTCCATCATATTTATACTCGGGGTATGTAATATCTCGAAAGGAACCAAACTCATCTGTTGCGCATTGTTAGTACTAGCGAACTTTTCCAATGAATCAACCTCTCCGTTTTGCTCACGTGGGATACATAAAATGTCATAGTATTCGATATCCTCCAACAACTCCTGAACTCGGGTAAGGTATGAGGCAAGTCGTTGTCCTTTAGCCTAAGAGTCTTCTTTGACTTGATACACCACCAATTGTGAGTCGTAAAAGATTTCAAGAGACTTCACTCCGAGCTCTCTGGTAAATTTAAGTCCAGCAATCAATGCTTCATACTTAGCCTTGTTGTTTGTAGGAGAAAAATTAAGCTTCAAAGCGTAGCAAATTGACCGGTTCTCAGGGGTTACAAGCATAATCCCAACTTCGGAATAATGACCCTTAGATGCTTCACTAGTGTACAACTTCCATAACATGGCAGGGATTCCACTGCCTTATGGAAGCTCGTCTTGCATGGTAAATTCTGCTATAAAGTCTTCCAGCGCTTAACCATGGATAACTCTTCGAGGAAGATATGTAATGTTGAACAGGCTGAGCTTGATGTTCCACTTAAGCAACCTTCTAGAGGTCTCAGGTCTCTGTAAGACCCATCATAATGGCTGTTCAGTGTAAATGTTGATCGAATGTGCCTGAAAGTACGGACGAAGTTTCTGTGATGCGATTAGCAAGCAGTACGCCAATTTCTCTATCTTTGGATATTTCCTTTCTACTCCTGTTAACTCTTGCTGACATAATATATCGGCTTCTAAATTCGGTTCTCTTTGCTAATTAAGGCGGCACTTATAGTATGTGTTGATACTGCCAAGTAAATGTACAACTTCTTGCAATCTACTGGCTTTGACAAGACAATGGGTCTCTCCAAATGATTCACCAGAGCTCGAAACTCGTCCTCACAATCCTGCATCCATTCAAAGTTTCTCGTTCCCTTCCTAATTGAATCAAAGAAAGAGGTGCATTTGTCAGTTGCCTTGGAGATAATTTGACTTGAAGCAGCGACCTTCCCATTCAAAATTTTCACCTGTTTTAATAGTTCTGGGTGCTTGAATATCTCGAATAGCCTGAATCTTTTATTGATTAACTTAAATTCATCGAGCATTGACAATATAGCCCAAGAACTTTCTCGACGCAACACCAAATAAGCATTCCAAAGGATTGATCTTTATATTATAAAATTGGAGGATGCCGAACATCTTTGCCAAGTCTCGAATGTGGTCGTTTGATTGTCATGACTTCATGAGCATGTCATCCACAAAGACTTCCATTATCCTCCTAATCTGATCTTTAATCATCTGTTAAATAAGCGTTGATAGGTTGCTCCAGCTTCTTCAATCCAAACGGCATTACCATGTAACAGTGTAATCCAACATCCGTCACAAAGCTAGTGTGTTCTTGATCGGGAACATGCATCGGGATTTGGTTATACCCCGAGTACGCATCCATGAAGGATAACAATTCATGTCATGCAGTTGAATCAACTAGCTGATCAATCCTTGGAAAGGGAAAACTATCTTTAGGACACGCCTTGTTCAAGTCGGAATAGTCGATGCACATTCTCCACTTCATGTTCTCCTTCTTCACCAACATGGGATTAGATATCCATTCAGGATAGAGGGTGTCATGACCATTGACTTTCAGTTTATCTACCTCCTCTTTATAAGCAACAGATCTCTTCGGATCCATGCCTCTCCTTTTCTCTTTTACCGGAACATACTACAGATCAACGTTTAATGCATGGCTCGCGATGGCGGGCGAGATCCCATACATGTCAGAATGAGTCCAAGAAAATATGTCTAGATTTGTTCATAGAAAATCAGCAGGTTCTCTCATCATCGAGGGGCTGGGCTACTATCCAATATTCAAAACCCGTGATGAGTCGTTGTGGCTGACTGTTATATCAATCATCTGCTCAGCCGCCACCGCCTTGGTCTCCTCTTCATCATCCTTTGGATCTATACTCTATAGAACTGACTGTGGTGCCCAAGCCAAGGCTTAGGTGCCGTTTGTCAATCTTGAGTAACATGGACGCGGACAGGTTTGTCCACACCCTTTTTCCTCTCCTTACACTGAGCTCCTCTCAACTCAGCCACATAACAGGCACATCCAGTCGACTGATCATCATGGACAACTCCTACTCCACTTTCACTTGAAAATTTTAAAGTCAAACACCATGGGGCAAGAGCTGCCCAAAATTTAGCCAGGGCCGGTCAGTCCAGAAAAATGTTGTACGGTGAGTCAACATCCAAAACAATGAACAGTAGGATCCGCACTCTCCTACGTTCACCTTCTCCCATTCAACTGGCAACTCTACATAACCAACTGCCTCAGTCACCACACCATTGAAACCATGTATATTAGCTTTAGACGGATCCAAATCTTTAGCCTCCATTGTCATTTGATCATAAGCCTTCTTGAAAATAATGTTTACCGAACTTCCACTATCAATCAAATTTTTTCTCACCAGAGCAGGGCCAATCATGGCAGAAATGACCCTCGGGTCAATTGTAGGAGCCTCTACCCTATCTATATCCCCGGTTCTGAACACTATATCATCATCATCGTACAATGTTGCTTGGTTGGAGTTTCATCCTCCGTATTTGAACAATACTCAAAATCCACATGATTCATCGCGCTAGCATAGCGCTCCATTTCCTGCCAACTCCTATCTGCAGGATGCAGTTCTCCAACTATTATGTTTAGCACTAATCTTCCTTCGGTCTACACAGACTCCTCAGCCTTACGTGGAGCTTGTCATCGATTGGGGTCAAATTTCCCCTGTCTACTATCCTGTGGAGTTTTCACGAACTACTGCAACTTATTTTCCTGAATTAACTTCTCGATGGCATCCCATAGATGCCTACACTCGTTCATATTATGCTCGTAACACTCATGAAATCGACAATACTTTCCAGTCTTTTTTGTGTCTCTGTTGAATCATTTGGACGCGACTTCTTGTATTGAAAAGTACTACAAATGGATAGGTAAATATTCTCCAAGGATACGTTTAGAGGCATATAGTTGTCATACATAGGAATCCTAGGCCTTGGTCTTCCAGGCTCCCTCTTCCAGTCTTGATTCCCTTCACCATTTCTCTTTTATTGATTTGCCTAGTTTTGAACATTAACCTGAACCTACCGAGAACTCTCATCAGACTGCTTTATTTGCAATGTTGCTTCGTACCGCTTCTCCTCTCGGTCCCATAACATTACTTTTTCTAGAGGACCTAGCCTCCTCCTTCCCCATAAACTAAGTCGCCTTTGAATAGAAGCGTTTCAATGTGGCCGACGGTTTTCCAGCTAGCCAATCACTGAACTCGGATTCCAAATCAATCCATCGGGACACAGCCATCAATATAGCATGGTCATTTGGATTACTAACTTCATTGGCAGCGACATGAAATCTTTCCAAGTAGTCCTTCAATGATTCACCCCGGAGACTGAATTACGCTGGAAAGTGACATTATGTATTTAGGACGAGTAGCGTGGATTCGAAACTTCTCCACAAACTTTGTTGTTAGTTCATCAAACCTTGAAATCGATCGCATGGGTAATCTTGCAAACCACATCATCGTGATCCCAAAGAGAGTTATTGGAAAGCATCTACATTTGTTTCGTCGTTGGCACTCGCTGAGTCCATCAACCATTCATACCTCATAGTATGATGCCTGGGGTTGGTTTTTTCCTTGTAGGCATGTATCGTAGGCATGTTGGATCTTCTCGGGTACTCCACATGTAAAACATTGCCAGTAAACGGGGTATGACTCCTCGAAATTCCCCAATCATCATTCGTCAAACCCTGGTTCTCCCTCACCAGCTGTCTTACCATCGTCGATAAGTCCAGTGTTTGGATGGGTGGTGCCAAGTGGTGGTCATGCTATACCTCACGTAAATGGTTCGATCGATGTCTACGGGCTATTTCATGCCTCCTTGGTCTATTATCCTCTGATGTGCACCATGAGCGTTCTTCTCAACGTTATTCCGGAGGGGTAGTTGTTAGCATTCAAACGAACTCCTGCATCCAACCCTTCGAAAACAACTCCAGCATGATTCCCCAAGTACAATTGGGGAACCCCTCCTCTAGAGGAGGGATCGGCAGCGATCCCTAGGAAGGGATCGGCATCGATCTGTCTTGGCAGACCATATTCGTCTGCCAAGCGATGCTCCGACGTCCCTGCTTACTCTTCTTTGACCCTACGATGCCTACGCTTGTGATGCTCATCTGATGAGGTTGAACTCTTCGACGTCGAGTAAGAAGCAAGATCCCTTCTGGCACTCTAACGCTGCTGTTGAGCAATCTAGTGCATTAGGTTAGCATTAGTCTGGATTTTCTCATTCATCTGCCTATGGCTCTCCATTAACTCCCTCATCAAGTTATTGAATTCAGCTTTAGTTTAGAATCGGCAGGGTTTTGGACTTTAGCAGGCTCTATATTCAAATTTGCA
The DNA here is from genome assembly GCA_030765085.1 of Allium cepa. Classification (NCBI taxonomy): domain Eukaryota; kingdom Viridiplantae; phylum Streptophyta; class Magnoliopsida; order Asparagales; family Amaryllidaceae; genus Allium; species Allium cepa. Next base: position 209,356,401 of record CM060928.1, read on the forward strand.
GGTTGGTTGCTTGGAGCTCCTTGTTGAATGCTGGCAGTTTCATTTGCATTAACATTTTGGGAAGTTGATCTAGTGTGCTTCACCATTCTGAATTTCTTTGCTTAGATTCTAGTAAATCTGAGTAGTATCTACAAGCTTTTAAAGATGAATCTAGATCTCCTTCATGAGATTTTCTCAATCCAGTAGCAGCAAAGGGGGTCCCAATAGGTTGAGAATCAAGCTCTCAATGAAAGCACCAAAATGTTTGCAACCAAATTGACCACAAACACCAAAGAATAGATCTATGTAGTAAAATAAATGAAGAAACTAAATTAAAATGGAGGAGTATATCAAATTAACAAGAAAGTCACAGCAGAAAACAAGAACAACAAGATTTATAGTGGTTCAGCATTGATTGTCTATGTCCACTTTGAATATTCTCTTTATTTATTCACAATAATCTTGACTGCAGTAAGAAACTACAAGAAACAAGAGAATAATAGAGGAAGTTAATTACAATAATGGTGCTACCTAACCAGCAGCGTTAAGATCCTCGGGATGACCCCCTTGGCCTGTATTTGTAGGTAAATGCAACCACCAGTCTGATTGGAATTTCGACAACAGGACTTTCTCATCCATATGGGCCCACCATAGGAAGTGCTAGGCCCAAATCTAAACGGATAGGGATCGGTACCGATCCTCCGTTTGTTGAATTTGGGGCAGCGACCCCTATGGTAACTTCTCCATGCTTAGATATGATGGTGTCTCAAATATCATAATGATTGGATGTGTGAAGCTAGAGTTTTCACTTGATCTTTGGTTCGAATCCCCATTTATGTCATTGCTGCCGATCCCTCCAATAAGTTGTACCAATCCCTCTGGTTCAATTGTGCTCTGCCGATCCATAATGCTTAGAACATTATGCCAATCCCTCTGGCTTTTTAGATATATATACCGCTCCATCTTGCTTTATAAATATATGTCGATCCATAATGCTTAGAACATTATGCCGATCCCTCTGGCTTTACAGATATGTACCGATCCGTCTTGCTTTTTAAATATACAGATCCCATTTGCCCCACCTTCCATGCCGATCCCTCTTTTATACTACTCATGATGTCTATCCATCCAAATGGGCATACCGATCCCTAATGTTTCACTTTGCTATGCTGATCTCTAGTATTTTATCTATGTTGACAAATGACTATACCAATCCCTATTCCATCAAGCTAATTTCCATGTCTCTAACATCCTACATTGTCTGTCTATCAACTATGTTCAATCCGAGCTTCGTATAACTGTCTGAACTCTATTTTTGGGTCCTATAGCCATTGCTTCACGGTCATCCTTCTTGATAACAGTCGAGTCTGTTATGCGTGACTAGTCCAATATAGCCGGGTCAGGGTACCGGGTAACAGATTCTAACATCTTGAACTAATCATAAACCTCATCTGAAGCATAGAACACATATATGGTTTTTGAGCGGTTGTGGTTTAAATCATCTTATATAAGTACACTCCCCTGCTTATCGGGTACTCCAAAACCAATCGATCGATTTCCAGTAAATTCAACTCTAGTTCTTGGGAAATACGCAAACAATACATAAGAGTGGTGATCACCTTCTATGGATTCTTTATTATTTACCTTATAAGTGCAAAACAAGTTTATATGTACAATATAGCATCATCGAAAATAACCATACCATATAATTCTCGTGTTTATTCTAGATATTTCTAGAGTTATATTTAATCAATTTCAACAAAAATGAGAATGATCATATAAGAAAAGTTAAGTCCCATATACTTTCCATACACAAGTAATCACATAAATATGATTAACACACACATGCACGATCAAGTCATATAAACGAATTCTAATCCCCTTTTGAATTAATTAATCCTATGTTAATTAAAAACCTCTTTTATTGGTAAAACTCATTTTTACTCAATAAATTTCCTTATAAATGAAACTTCACTATTGAATTAAAACGTCCCTATTCATTTTTACACATTTCAATCGTAACTCCCATACTTTGACGCTAGTTATTTAATTACTTAGTTAATTAATTAGGCACCAAAAATGGAATTTGTGCAAACAATCGAATTGGAACAAGAAACTTACACCACTGCGTTTGTGGCAATATTTTGAGCAACTTTTATAATTGGAGTTTTGCGATCGGAGTCCAAACGAAGAAGTTACGGACGAAAAACGAATTTGGAACAGAAATAATTCGAATAGAATAAATTAACATTTATATATATATATATATAATCTAGGGTCTATAGGTTGACCTGCATATGGAAGTGGTCGACTAGGGGTAGCCAACCCTATGAACGGGGCAGTCGACCACTTCGTGTGTGGCGGCTAAGGTTAGCCTTGGTTCAACGTCTCGGATTTAATATATTTTGATCTAACGGTTCTAGTTGATCTAAATATCTATAAATTTAGGCCTAACCCTCCCTTCTCTTCTCATATTTTTTTGGAGGCATTACCAAAGCTCTACGATTTCTTCTTCTCCACTTTCCTTTTAAATTATAAAAATAAGATATTTATATATATATTCATACAAATAGGAGAAGAATAGAAATCTAATAAAAAGAAGAAGAGAAGAGGATCAACTATACACGTATCTGAGATAATTTATATATTTATATATTTGTATCTATTTTCTCTTCCAATCCCAAATCTCTTTTCAGATCTATAATTTCAATGTATGTATATACCCTTTTATACATATTTCTTGGATTTAAAAGGATCAGGAGATGAATTTAAGGTTCTATTTAGGTCTAGAGATTTGAATCGCTTTTAAAAGGTGAGTGAGAAATTTCATATACTGTCTATGATTTAAATCAATTTTGTTAGCATCAATTTGATTTTTATGTCTAAATCAATTTTAATTGTGAATTATAGGCTTAAAATTGTATAGAAAACTATTGCCTACACATTCTTATTTTACATCTAATTTGAAATATGTTTACACGTAGATTTGGAAATCAGTCCCAAAGATTTAAGAACTTGAATATTATATATTTTTATTCCAGATTGTACATGGGTGTAAAATAGTATTTCTAGATTAATGCCCAAAATTATTCTAAGCTATAGATTTTCCATAGTTTAATTTATGGGAAGAACATCTGTTTGAATTTTATAATTTTTTTTTACCTTTTCCACTTTTGATTCAATAAGGCGACACTAAATTTAACAAGGAATAAAAAACGGAAGAGATGTGTAAAGTATAGATTTATCCTCCGTGGTTTACACTGTTTATTCCAAATAAAAAGAAATTATCCATTCCTTGTAATTTCAAACGTAGTAAATCTTTCCTTTTATGTTAAACCAATTTATGGAAATCATAGTTGAAAATCTTCCTGAGAATCTAATTCCAACAAATTAAATATGGAAGTATATTCTAGTTAAATATTTATGATTAGAATATACTTGGATAAGAATAGTAGTTTTACTAGGTATTTTACACGTGTTATTGCGTTAATAAAGAAGAATAACGTTTATTCGTTCTTTATTTATGCGTAACTTTCATTAATTATTATTATATTTAGGGAAGCGAATAGGTAGAATTAGAAGATGTAGTAATTCCTATTAATTGACTAAAAATTAGGAATTTCCAATAACTAATAGGAAATAAAAGATTGCAACCCTAATTAATGGACCACTAATGGAAAATGATGGATAAGATTAGGTTAGGGGTAACATCTGGTTAGCTAAAGATTGTAGCTCCAATAAGTAGGCAATTAATGGAAATGAATTTGGAAGTTACAATTAATAATGAGAAATGGATAAAATGGGACTGATAAAAATGCAATAGATATAAAAGTTTACTAGTTTTAAATCAGTAATCATACATAAATGGCTAGGAAATGTCCATTAGGATTTTATGGACAAATTGACATTTATAAGCATTAAAAGTGTATTTATGGGCAGATAAGTATTTAAAGTAAATCTTATTATCTTAAATAAAAAATGAATTAGTAAGCTAAGTCCAATGTCAACCTAAGATAATATAAGTAAAGCTTAAGATAGTTAATTGGAATCAATAGGTTTGTGATGTGAGGTCAGTAGAGTCACTCGACAAAAGATCGCCTTTCACGTTTAGGCTACCAGCAGTTGGGTGCACTTACTACTGATGTGAGATATCAAAAATCTTAAGACCTATGAATTTGCAAGAGATAGGACCTACTTTAAGGTCAGAGGTGTTAAGTGGTTGTTTGAAGGGTCCACCTCTTTCTCAATTAAGAAGTATTAACTGGTCCAGCTATAGAATTAGGTGTGATAAGGGATATCTCCATGGGTGTTTACTTCTAGTTTAAGGTATTAAGTTGTTGTAGGGTCGGCCTCCCTCCTAAAAGGAAGTGTTAAGTAACCCAGTTAGATTCCAAATAAATAAGGATGTCTTTAAAAGGGTTTACTTCAGTGTTGAGCTATTAAGTGGCTTTTTAGGGCCCGCCTCCCTACCGAAAGAAGTAACCTAGTGAGGTTCCAAATTAATAATTAAGATTAATAGTGGATATCTAGGGAAGGGTTCGCTTCGGGTTTAAGATACTAAGTGACCAATCTATTGTTCGCCTCTCTTCTAAAAAGAAGTATTAAGCAACCTAGTGAGATTCCAAGCGATTTCAGCTAGATAATACCAATGAGGAGTCCGCCTTGGGGTTAGGTATTAAATGAGAAAGACCTACCTATAAATATGTGTTAAATGGTCATGGGTCTACCTAATCCTTATTAATAAGGTATTAAGTGGCTTCGGTACAGTTTCTCATATTGCTAAGACTAACGATTGTACTAGTGCAGAGTCTGCCTAGTGATAGGTATTAAGTGATGTACGACCCATCTAGAATATATGCATTAAATGGTTCGAAGTCCGCCTAGTCCTTTAAAAGGTATTAAGCGGCTTGGGTACTCTCTTATATGGCTATTATTTTATTGGCGATAGAAGCCGTAATAGTTGGACACTAATGTTGAAAGCCATAAATAGTGGTTATTGGTCTTTGTAGTTAGGACCCACTGATCATTGACAACACTGTTAGGAAACCACCTTAGGAATAGGTCTTAAATAACAGGATCTACCTCGATTGAGGTCTTAAATGGCAGAGTCTATGCATTTATCTGTTAAAAGTATTATGTGGTGATTATAGAAGCCCATTTCATATTTAGAAGTATATAGTGTGGTTTGGAAGTATTGGGTGGTTGATAAGGCTTCGTAAGTATTTTGTACCTTAGGAAGGGGTAAGTAAGTAATCAGGTGTGTAATGCAAGATTAGATTAGAATTGCTACCCTTTATAGACATAGCAATTAAATGGAAACCAATAGGTACAAATTTATGTTATGGACAGTTTATAGATTTTTCAATCACCAAAAGGTTGTTCTGACCCCTCCTCGTTGGAGGAACATGTCATTGGAGCTGGATGTGTTTAATTGTTGGAGAAGACATTTTTTCTCTCATGTTCAATGCTAATGTGATAACCTGTTATCCAAGTTATATCATTAATTCCAAGTTAGTAGTCATACTCAGTATTATTATTCTATTATTATTTCCGCTGTGAGTTTAGATTTATATCAATATCTGATAAAGCTCATGCTTATTTGCAGTTACCAAATCCAATGATCTATGCTTTAATGAACTTGGGTCTCGATTTTTTTCGAAATTTAGACCCATTAAGGTATGGGTTGTTACATTTGGTATCGGAGCTTAGGTTAGTAGATCAGAAGAATTAGGATAAACTAAGACAATGTATTCATACTTTTCTATCTAGTGTTATTATATTTTTACGTTAGATTCTAAGAATTCTGACCGTAAAAGTAGTTGTAGTTCCAGTCCAAAGGAATTGATAAAGCAACTATTGGTTATAAATATCTTAGAGTTAAGATTTTTATGCCGACTTCGAAGTACCCCCACGGAGTGCTGACAATGCTTAAGGCGCTATTGATAAAGAGCATGAATACGACATATGGCAGAATCCTAGAGAATGGAGGTGTTCGGCTTGATGGTTGAGATTCTAGATACCTTGTAATTTTAGATTTTGATGATGAGTTCCAGTCGGAGAAATAAATTTATTCCAGTTGGGCGGGGAATGTCGATATTTTTCACATTCACTGATCACCTCTTTGACAGCAAACATGATTTTTTTTTTGGATAATTAATGTCAATTATTTAGTCAAAAACCTGTGAGAAAATATTTATAAAGTATATTTTGGAAATGCGTTAGATTTTGGAAAAAGTAGTTTTTGGAAACCCTAAAATATTTATACATATATAAGTTTGGTTTTTAAGGGAAGTTTTGGTATGAAATAATTTCTATTATTTAGTAACGAGTATAAAGGAGCATATATTTAGCTCAGTGATTTTTCGATTTATAAAATCAAGGTTTTTAAAATATTCTCTTTTTAAGATACAGACAAAATAGACATGACATTCAATTTTATTGGGGTATGTAATTTGAAGTGTTGTACCACTTGCTATTAGAAGAAATATCTCTCGAAGTAGGTAGGAAATAACAGTTGGAATATTTTTGGGTCTTTAGAATTGTTGTCAGTCGCAACAGTTTTGTTCGGACTATTCTGAATTGCTATAGCATGGTTCAAGACTAGGCGGTAGGATTTGACATCGCCGGGATAAGGACAGGAAATTTTCGGATCGTGTCGAGTCAAAGGTAATGGCGCAAAATGATTATTATTATTTAATCCGACCCTAACCAATTCTAGGTACAATTAAGTGCCCAAAGCTTATCTAGCAGTTGACCACCTAGCGGCAAACCTCTAGTGGTCTATCAGTTAATGAGTTTTGGCACTACTTGAACCTGGAACAGGACTATAAAAGTCGTGTTCAAATTTCCCCAGTTGCCTTTTTTCGTTTCTCCTTCCCGAACAAGTCGAACCCAATCTCCATCCACTTCCTCCTCCAAGCATCAGCATCTCCTTTTCATTTCTCCCTTAGGCAATACTGTTTTTCCCTAGGAGCAGCAGCCTTGCCTTCTCCTCATGCTAGTTTTGCACGTTAGATCTCGCCCCATCACCACTTCAGATCTAAACCTTATTTCCTCCCTCCGACCACTTCTTATCCCAAGACACCTTTCTGCACTGCTGGCTTTTCCTCGCACTATTATGGTTTCAACCCTCAAGTGGCCACTTGAATATACCGAAATGAGCAAAATATTTCGCCGCTTTTGGGCTGGAAGAGCCATTCATCGTGGTAGGATTTGCACTGATCCTCTACTTTGAGACTTTTGAGCGGGAATGTTACCCCAGCTGCATCCACCTTTTCGATGTCATGTTGGTGTAGAATTTCGATGGAGTCAATAGTTTGATTCATTCAAAGGTGATGGGTGTCTTGATTGAGGTGTCTGATAAAGATCTCGCTAAGATTTTAGAGGCTTCCATGAAGGACATGGACTTGGATTATCTTAAAGTGGCCGACTCAAAGATTTTGCAACGGATATTTTTCCAACATGTCGATGTTTAAAAGATGGATAATCTACGTTTGACTGCCCATCAATAGGAATGGCAATGGGGCGGGTTTTTTATGCCCCGAACCCACCCTAGGATTTTTAAACCCTGCCTCGGACCCGCCATGTAGCCCACTGTGGGTCTGAACTTTCGCCTCGTACCCGAAACCTGTACGGGTCAAGGTAGACCCCCCTACCCGAAGACCTGATGATACTTTGCAAATTAATTCAAAATTATGTGTAAATATAAATGTATTTATTCATTATATTTATAAGAGAAATTGTCACTAAATGATACAATAAATATAGATATCAGCGTATTTACAATGATAAGTTAGATTATAAAAATAAGGCGCATGATCACTGTTTAGGAGAAACATAAATATGTTATTATATAATTTTTAGTGATACAACATAATACCATAAAATAATATAAATTATTGACTGAAACATTAGATTATCCATGTTATAACCACTTTGTATAGAAGAATTAACATATCATCGTTGTAGGTATAAAGCGTTTTTATTCGTCGGGTTAGGGTGGGTTGACTAAGCCCCAACCCGACCCTAAAGCCGGAGCTCTTTTGAGGGTCATGGGTCTAACCACCCCGATGACCCATGGGGTGGGTCCAGATGGGTAAAAACAGGGACGGGACTACCGAGTTTAGACCCTAGACCCACCTTATTTCCATCCCTACCCATCAAGTTGTCTGCATCGTTCAGCATAACGTTATCCCTAAGATGGGAAGTTATGACCAAATTTATCCCATGATGCGGAAGACCACCTATGCTTGTTTTGGCAGCAAAGCCATCAACTGGACCCACACCCTTTTGATTTGATTTATTATTAGCACTCCATAGAGTCACTTTCTGTATTTTCGCCTATCCACTCTAATATTTAGGTAATACAGATGAAACTTCATGGAGGGGCAGTTTAGTAGAAGGTTCCGTCTATCACCAATAGATCCTTCCTTTGGAAGATGGCAATTCCAAAGCTGTCAGCAACACCAGTAGCACCAGCGGCATGAGATTGGATGTATAGCCGCCATGTTATATACATTCAAGGGTCGAAACAATGGATCGAGCTCCAGCTACGGAGTAAGGCATCTCGTAGTTTGTAGGCATTATTTTAGGATTTATGATGTTATCTTTTCCCTTCCAGCATTTGTTATTTTCTTTTAGGAACTGTTAATTGTCTCTTGTAAAAGGCACTCACGATATTATAAGTTCATATTTATTTACTATGTTAGTATTTCTGCATATGCAAATGCTCATATGTATGCATAGTAAAGAAGTAGTACAAATATGAAAATCTCATAAAGGCACATAACTAATAGTAAATGCAATATAAGACTGAAATTTTAGAATAATCGATTTTTTTTTTAATGACGGGCGTGATAAAGTTGTTTTAGTATCACGGGCCATTGCTCATGTTCCTTAAAAGCTAATTTTTTGAATATTAGATGTTATGACATTTTTAAATAAAATGTCAAGTTTTATGGGTAAAGTTTAGTTGTAGATTTTAGAATCTGGTGATGTGTTTAGCACATAACCGTCTTCCAACTACGCTAAAATTATGGCTTGGTTTATCAAAATTTTAGAGAAGCAACATATTTTGAAAAGTTTCCTCTTGATTTGAAAAGTTCTCTTTTGAAGAATTTTTTTTTCAGCTTTTAGTTATTTTTGTCTTTTAAATTATTTTTAGAGTTTGTGTCCAAAAATTTGATCTCAAGGGAAAATGTGCGTCTAAATATATTGGGATCTTATTTTGAGATAAGAATTTGAAAAGTGAGAAAGATTATTGTGAAATCCTTGTTTTTGAAGGTCACGTGTTAGGTGTAGGGAAAACAAATAGAGTTAAAATTTGTGGATTTAGCGGTGCATTAGGATCGACGAAGCGATAAATGCAAGCGGTAAGAAGGGCAAAGCTATTTTAGCCTTGGAATTTCTATTTCAATACCATGTCGATGACGCATGCGAGACTATTTTTAAACTTAATTCCATTTTAGTGCTTGACATAAGTCTCCTTATGTGTTTTGTACTTGGAAAATTTAGAGTACATCTAAGACAGCGAGGAAATTTCCACTGTACTATGGGAATAGGAAGATTATAGAGTGATAAGAATTTTAATTTCTCCACCTAAATTCCTTTTTTGGGCAAAAGAGTTAGGTTTAGAAAGCGATTTTTCGATGCGTTATATTACTGGATGGTAGAAAGTGGATGCAAAAAATGGTTGCTTCTACTTCTACTCGTAGGAGTATGGAGGTCTTGGTTGAAAAGATTTTTCAAAAAGCTGCGTACATGTAGAATTGCTGGTGTATATATAAATTGTTTACATTATATTTTTTCCAATTTTTTTTCAAAAGAAATGCATCTATATAGAAGGATCTGATTTAGAATCATTCTGCATGTATATTTTCCGTATGGTGGTAGAGTAATGCACTTTGCTCTTGTGCACGTTTGGTGGAAAAATTATTATACACTAATTGGTTGTGTAGTTTAGGATAATTAGAAGTCAAAACTATGATTTAGTTATTGATGAAATTTCAGGGTGAAATTCTTTTTAAGGAAGGAAGAAGGCAACACCCTGTAATTTGGCATTAGTTATTTAATTAGTTAGTTAGTTAATTAATTAGGCTCCAAAAATGGAATTTGTGCAAATAATGGAGTTAGATCACAAAAACTTGCACCATTGCATTCAAGGCGAAATTCTGAGAAACTTTCATATTTGGAGTTCCACGATCGGGGTCCAAACGAAGAAGTTATGTATGAAAAACGAATTCGGAACAGAAATAATTCGAATAGAATAAATTAATGTTCATATATTAACTGTCTAACACCCATAGGACGACCTGCATATAGGAGTCGTCGATTGCTTCGTGTGTGGTGGCTAGGGTTAGCTTATGCCCAATGGTCTTGATTTAATATATTTTGATCTAACAGTTCAGGTTGATTCTAGCCCCTATAAATTCAAGCATAACCCTCCCTTCTCTTCTCATATTTTTCTGAAGGTAGTAGTGAAGCTCTATCATTTCTTCTTCTCCACTTTCTTTCTAAATTATAAAAATAAGATATTTATATCTATATTCATACAAATAGGAGAAGAATATAAGTCTAATACAAGGGCGAAGAGAAGAGAACCAACTATATGCGTATTTGGGGTAATTTATATATTTATATATTGGTATCAATTTTCTCTCCCAATCCCAAATCTCTTCTTAGATCTTTAATTCAAATGTATATATGTACATACCCTTTTACACATATTTCTTGGATTAAAAAGGATTCGGAGATGAATTTAAGGTTCTACTTTAGATCTGGAGATTTAGATCACTTTTAAAAGGCGAGTGAGAAATTTTATATATTATTTATGATTTTAAATCTATTATGTTGGCACGTTTGATTTTTATGCCTGAATTATAGGCTTAAATTAATGTAGAAAACTATTGTCTATATATTCTCGTTTTAGGCCTAATTTGAAATATTTTTACACCAAGATTTGGAAATCAGTCCTAAAGATTTAAGAATTTAAATGTTGTATATTTTATTCCATATATGTACTTGGTTGTAAAATAAGATTTCTGGATTCATGCCCAAATTTGTATTAAGTTGTAGATTTTCCATAGTTTAATTTGTGGGAAGAACATCCGTTTGATTTTTATAAATTTATTTACCTATTCCACTTTTGATTCAAAAAGGTGACGCTTGATTTAACAAGGAATAAAACAAAAAAGGAAGAGATGTGTAAAGTATAGATTTATTCTCTGTAGTTTACATTGTTTGTTCCAAATAAAAAATTATCCATTCCTTGTAATTTCAAACATAGTAAATTTTTCCTTTTGTGTCAAACCAATTTATGGAAATCATAGTGGAAAATCTTCTTAAGGAATTTAATTCCAGCAAATTAAATATGGAAAGTATATTCTAGTTAAATTTTATGAACTAGAATATATTTGGATAAGAATAATTGTAACAACCTATCATTTCAAACACCAGAAGTCTACACTAATAGATCTACGGTATTAACATGCCGAACAACTAAGTGCCGGAAAGATGGATTGTTAGTGAAAAGAAAGGAGATTGAAGAACAGGAACAAACATGGAATCTCACAACGCAACGGAATAATATATAATATAATCAAGTCTTTGCAAAATCCAAGACCCTTTTTTTTGACATATACATAACAGAGTTAGACAGCTATAACATCTGTCCTTATAATAGCAGACAAACTACACATAATGCATACACAACGGAAGATATCCAAAATAGAAGAGTATGTCCCAGGCCTCCAACTTGACTCCATAGCTCAAAGCATCTAAAGATAACCTAACAAATATGATCGGTCTGACTCGATCATTACATAGAATTATGCTCGGGTCAGTCTGGTAAACCAGCGTGAGTAAAACAAGATAACATGTAACAACCAAACTGATTTCTACATTTGAAAGCCTTTTAAACAAAGGGTATTTCGTAAGACCACACCACACATAAGAACTGATGGGTTTTTACCTTACGATAATCAAAAAATTTTATATCAAAATTCAGCGATATTATCATAGTGTCTAGGTTTAAAGTGAATAGATAAAATAGCTGAAATGTCTGCATCTCACATACCAACATACTAGGCTCTAATTGAAAACATAAGGCACGTATTGGAAAATGGATTCCAACTAATAACTGGGCTACTAGGGTACCGCTCACCATAGTACACCTCTAGAAAAATGCACCGATATCGTACCTACGACCCTTGCTAACACAGAATTGGCCTACACCCTTTCTGGATAGTACCGAATATATCATCATCCAGGTTGCTTTGCAACCTTTAACCGAGCAGTCCCACGTACACAAATTCATTGATGATTGTGTATATATCTAGAAGGGTGATGATATACCCTAATGGGTTCGACCCACATCGCCCTGCAACATATCCCATGTTTTAGTCATTCCTGATTGATAAGGCTTGAGGCTAAGTTTTACCTTTCTAAATAGCAGTCCCTCTTGGAATTCTAACACTGCCCTCCATGCATTAATGCATTGCCAACACTCATCCATACAAGTTGTCCAGGATAAGGACAGACTGAAGGCACTACTTCTACTACGAAATGCTTGATTTGGATCGAAGTGGTTTTCGAATAACATAACCGATCTCGGTCTCTTCGAAACAACTTTCGATATTTTCTGGTAAACTCAACCCCGGTTTTTTAGAAAATAAATAGACAAATGACATGAGCATATTTCACTTCCTAACCATTTGTGGACGGGTTTCCTTATCATTCGAACGAGTTTATACGTATAGTATAGCATCTTCGATGGTAAATGTACTATATAATTTCGTGTTTCTCCTAGATATTTCCAAAGTTACGTGTTGGGTCCAGCTTTGGTAGTCATCAGAAAAGCAAACATCCAATCATGGTTTAAATTCCATATGGTATCCACTAAGCCTTTATTAATCTCTTTAATTAATAAAACAACTTTATAAAATCTGATCACATGATATTTTCAAAACACTATTCCAAAACCGATCACACTTCCTTTATACTTGGAAATCTTTATATACATATCTCAGCGGTATGTATACTACCAAAACATTTTACTTTTCATACCTGAAAAAAATCATACACTTATCTTATCACTATAAGTATATTTACAAACTTTTCAAAGTTTTATTCTTTCCAACTCTCATATTAAATAACCAAACATTTATTTCAAATAAAACATTCCGCTTATCCTTCATCAAAAATTCCCTTTTTAAAAGCTCATCTCATATTTCAATTAACTTATAACTTTCAAAATAAAGTTATAACCCACTTTTATAAACCCTTAATTTAATTTATAAACCTCTTTCCAAATCTCTGAAATGATTTTTAAATCTCTTTCCTATTTTTAAAACTCTTTATATAAGCATTTCTATACTCTTTTATAAAATATCCTTTGTAAACACCATTTATAAAAACAATTTGTAAATAAACCCTATCGTTAGAAAAACCCCATTCTAAAAACAAGTTATCATTTATAAATACCTTTATAAGAATTATATAACTTGAAAAACCATTTATAAAACCTTAGCCTCAAATTGATTAAAGAATTAAAGTAAATTCAAACAATACTTTATAAATTCCAAACGAGGCTTAGTAGTCCCAATGATACTAATTTAAGTTACCATTTAATTTCAGTTCCATTCCTAAATCACATAAAAATTATATACATAAGCTACCATATGTGTAAATACTGTTCATACCCAATCAGGGAGTAACACTTAAATATAACTAATTAGCATATACCAGTCCAAATAACATAACAACATGATAGTGATTTATCCTGCTAAACAGATGTCCAAGTAATTCAATCAATTTACAGTAGAACAGAGATTTATTATGCTTAACACATGTTCATACAATCAAATCACTTACACTATAGCAGATGGTGTTTTGTTCTGCTAACGAATGTCATTTAATTCTCCTAATCATATGAGTTACTTAAGGGTCCACACAAGAAACCCTTTGATATGGAATCGGTTTATTTTGAAAAAGAAAATTCATTAACACATTTTGTTTAGCGTAAAATCACCTTTGAAAAGTTAAAAGTATATTTAATTAGCTTAAACCCTAATTAAATCTTAATTAATCCAATTTAAATCAAGATTAAATCATAATTAAACTCTAATTAGGATTAATGAACATTGTAATAATTAACTTTCTAATGCAGCTTGGTTAAGGTTAAACCCAATTGTTTAAGAGTTAAACCCTAATTAATTAAATATTAATTAAATAATCCGCTAATTAATTAACCATTAATCTTAATTAAATAATTATTAATCACTTAAATACTTCTTAATCATATAAAACATTAATTATAACTTTATTAATTAATTAACAATCATTAACTCAACTTAAGTGATGATTAACCTTTAGTCACCTTCTTAATTACCAATTTATTGCTAACTACCTTTTAATTGATTAACTATATTACAACTTAATTATTTTTTGGCATTATTAATTAAGTTTGAAAAAATTTGTAAACTAATTTCAAAATAAATCAAATTTGAAGTAGAAATTCAAACCTTTGTCGAACTGCATCCATAGTGACTGTCGCTATGAGTGCAGTTTGCTCTAGCCTACCTTTAAGCAAAGCCACTTTACTAAAACCATACTATTTCATGATTGAAACATACCTTAGTAAATTTTCACACTTTAAAACCAGTTACGCAAATTTTAACCGAAATCTAAACTTTAAACTCTTGAAACGAGTTTGATCTCAAATCCGGCCTAAAATTTGTCGCAACTACATGCAAGTTTCAACTTTGTTTTCAACCCATTATGACTATAGTCAAGTTCATCATCAACCCTTTTTATTCACATATCACACTCATAAAAATTGTACACATATACCAATATATATACAATTACTAACTTTGCAATAACACATCCATTCTAGTGCTAACACTGACCCATACATTAACACTTATCATCACATTTCAAACATGCCAAGATCCAACATATATGTAACATGCATGTTGCTAAAAGATTAGGAATTTACTCACGGAAAGCTATCCAAACTCTCATCAAATTAGAGTATGACATAGCACTTCCATTCCTAAGCAACAAGATGGAGCCTTGAACCCTGAATGCACTAGGTAGGCTTTGCCTAGAAGAGGATGCAATACTTGTTTTGGTAAGGTGGAGCCACTTTAGATAAACATCGAATTCCCAATAATAAACCCGAAAATATGTCATTTTGTAACTGATTTTTGGGCTACCTACTCACGGAATTTCAAAAAGGACTCAAAGAGAAAGTTAATGAAAATTTTCTCTCTATCATTTTCGATTTTTTTTGAAGAAGTTATGATAAAAAGAAGAAGCATAATTTTCGGACTGGAAATTCGAGATGAAAAATTTCGTTGCAAAGATTGAGTATTTTGACATAGCTATGATACTAATTTGAAAAAATTGTCAGCTAATGCTGTAGCCATTAAAATTTCACACGGTTTCGAAAAAAAATAAAAACTCCATTTGAGTTTGAAATGAGGAAGAAAAGGTTGGTGGAAAGATGAGGAAATATGGAGAAACATATGGGCTATTTATAGGCAAGATTTCACACCTTATGTCAAGTCACATCACAAATCTTTTATAATATATATATATAGTTATATTTAGTCACGTCACTCTTTTATACATACATATATATATATATATATATATATATGATTATGTTTAGTCACATCACTTTCTTGTACATATGTATATATAAGTTTAATTATTAATTAACTAAGATGCGACAAGAAATAATTATGGTTATTGATTACATATCTAGATGTGACAATACTTAAAATATATTTATGCAAAATGTGTATTATTTTTAAAACTATGTCTTGTCACATCACTTAGTAATCCAAACTAATATAAGATAATTTATTTCTAAGTGTATTCATCTAATTAATTAACTCTTATATATGTTACTATGTACATATAATGTACAAAGACGAATAACATTCTCGACAACTATCCGGTGTCGAAAGGTCAAAATTTCGAAAAACGTTTTTTTGGTCACATTTTCTGTTTTTCTACGAACTACTAAATTTGGTAAAAAAAATTTGAAAATGATTTTACCATCATTATTAATTAATTAAAATGAATTTATTTTCATTATAAAACCTATATATTGAATATTTAAAATTAATTATATATTCACTGATCAAAGCGGTGAAATTCTAGGTCGTTACATTTTCCTCGCCTAAAAATAATTTCGTCGCCGAAATTACACCTCGGCCCATCCCAAAAAATGCTTAAATTATACATCAGCTCATATGATGTAGAGAGATCATTCTTATGTAAAATATGATTCGGTCTCCACTTGAATACATAACTTTCCTTCCGAACTAGTATCGTTCACTCGATTCTCTAGTTCGGGCTCCGATTAGGCTCCTTGATTTGGAACCTCTATTCTCCTTACATAGTTGTAACTATGATAGAAAACTTTGCTCCCACACCAATAACCCTCATCAAGTGCTCCCTGTCAAAAGTCAAGCAATAGATTCTTATTTAGAACGGTGCAAACACCTCAAACTCATGTACTCGAATCTTGGATCAAAACTATATGGAAAGGAGAAATGATCTACGTCCACCCTGCACACTTACTAATTAGTTCTCCCTAATACCAATCCAATTTCCACTAAATCATTTATGAAAACATTTCATAAACTACACCGGTTCAACTTGGATGTTATTCCACTACATCCTAAGATCATATATCCCTATTTGATTCCATTATTCCATTTCAAATTTATCTCTCAAAGAAAACTCAAGATCCAAATACTCGGCTTTTATTCAAAACCTTTCAAATAAAATTCAGTATTTCAATCGTAGAAATATATATCTATAGCCCGAGTAACTTCAAAATGATACTAAGGAACTGGGTACTATCAAACAGTATCATACATTCCCTTACCAAGAAGGGTAATACTCAAGAGAAGTGTTTACCATCTAAACACATTCCTTCCCTACTTTTAAGTGATTTTCGAGCCATTCGAATTAATTAACTTAAAAATATTCTTTTTATTTCAAAATCTCATTTTTGGAACAATAATTTACATTTTCCAACAAAATATCTATATCCAACTTACTTTGGGTTCTTTCGAGTTGGGCTTGTTTTGACTGTATAATGATAAAGAGAATAATTTACTAAGTGCATTACAACATTCGCCTAGGCAAACATCTGATCGTTACATAGAAGATTATTCTGATCATCACAAAACAATCAAGACTTGTTCCTTGTACCAACATAAAAATAACACTTCTTACTTACACTTTTATCCCCAAAAATTTGTACTTAAACCAAATTTATTTCAAATATTATTATTATTATTTTCCCAAAATCTTGAAAATCATTTTTCCAAAAGCACCGGGATTTAGGTTCTTAAATTTTCAACCTAAATTCTTCCAACTTAAATGATAAATTTTTATAAACCCATTTTATAAATCATTTCTATTAGATCATTTTAAATATTTATCTTAAAACATTCTGACTTTCAAATCAAATTCTACCTCAACATTAACATCGAACGCCCTATAGTCAAACTGTGAAACTTAATTCACAAGGTGTTCATTGCCCTATTTTTCCCAATCCTATCTACCCAACCCATATCTTAAAAATGAAACTTCCTATACACACTAACCATAGTCAATGCTTAACTGAACGAACATGACTAAACAAGCCTTAAATGATAATAATAACATATTATTATTTCATAACAGCCAACTATACTGTACTATTTTTTAAAATTATTCTTTTTATGTATAAAATATATTCTAGTTAAATTTATTTCATTTACCCAATTTTAAAATAACACCGTGTGGATTAAATTTGTTTAAGTGTTTAGGAATTCCTTGTCGATAACGTTAGCCAAACACATCGACCAGACTTCTTAAGCCACCCAACTGATTAAACAATATATTATAAAACATTTTTATATAACTAACAAATACACACTCTCATGTATATATATACACATCCAAACTCATCCAAGGGTCTCACTTACCCTATCTTTGATGAGTCAAACCCCACCAAAGCCAAGGTTCTCACTTAACCTTCAGCTCTGATATTGTGTTGTAACGGCCCATCTTTCCGAACCCTCGAAGTCTACACTAAAACATCCACGGTATTAACATGCCGAACAACTAACTGCTGGAAAGACATATTGCTAGGGAACAGAAAGGATGTAGAAGATAGAAGAACTAGGAACAAACACAGAATCTCACAATGTAACGGAATAATATATAATATAATCAAGTCTTTACTAAATCCGAGACCATCTTTTTTTTACATATACATATCAGAGTTGGACAGTTATAATACATGTCCTTACAATAGCAGACAAACTACACATAACACATACACAACGAAAGATATACAAAATACGAGATTATGTCCTGGGACTTCAACTCGACTCCATAGCTCTAAAGCATCTAAAGCTAACCTGGCAAACATGCTCGATCTGACCCGAGCATTACATGGAATAACGCCCGGGTCAATCTAGTAAACCAGCGTGAATAAAATTCGATCACAAGTAACAACCAAACAGATTTCTACATTTGAAAACCATACAAACAAAGAGTATGTCATCGGAGCACACCGCACATAAAAACGAATGGGTTTTTACCTTATGATAACCAAAACATTTTATATTAAAATCTAGTGAAATTATCATAGTGTCTATGTTTAAGGTAAATAGATAAAAAAGCAAAATGCTTGCATCTCACATTCCAACATACTAGGTCTACAATCGAAAACGTAAGGCATATATTGGAGAATGGTCCAAACAATGACTAGGCAAGTGTGGTACCGCTCGCCACAGTACACCTCTAGAAAAATGTACCGAGGTCGTACCTAACGACCCTTGCTAACACAGAACCGGCCTACCCTTGCTGGATAGTAATGAATATATCATCACCCAGGTTGCTTTGCAACCTTTAACTGAGCGCTCCCATATACATGAATCCATTGATGGTTGTATATATATATATATCTAAATGGGTGATGATATACCTTAATGGGTGCGACCCACATATCCCTACTGCATATCTCCTATTTTAGTCATTCCCGGTTGATGAGGCTTAAGGCTATGTTTTACCTTTCTAAATAGTAGTTCCCCTTGGAATGCTAACACTGCCCTCTAGGCAATAATGTAGTGTCGACGTTCATCCATACAAGTTGTCCAGGATAAGGACAATTCAAAGGCACTACTTCTAGTACTTTCATTTTGGAATCACCCTCGGGATTAGTAGCAAGCAGCCCTTGTACTTCAATGGCTTCCATCTTCGATCCCATGCTTCAAGATGTCTTCATTCGAAACCCTTGAGTTTGATCGAAGTGGTTTCCGGATAACATATCTGTTCCCAGTCTCTTTGAAACAACTTTAAGTATTTTTCGATAAACTCAACTCCTGTTCTTTAGGAAATATATAGACAAATGACAAGAGCAGATTTCACCTCCTAACCATTGTGGATGGATTTCCTTATCATTAATCCTAGAAGAACGAACAAGTTTATACGTATAATATAGCACTTTTGACGGTAAGTGTACCATATAATTCTCATGTTTCTCCTAGATATTTCCAAAGTTACGTTTTAGGTCCGGCTTTGATAGTCGATTATTTAACTATCAAATAAGCAAACATCGAATCATGGTTTAATTTCTATATGGTATCCACTAAGCCTTTATTAATTCTCTTTAATTAATAAAACCACTTTATAAATCTGATCACATGATGTTTTCAAAAAACTATTTCAAAACCCCTTACATTTCCTTTATACTTGGAAATCTTTATATACTTATCTCAATGGTATAAGTATATTACCAAAACATTTTACTTTTCATGCCTTGAAACAAATCATATATTTATCTTATCAGTATAAGTATATTTGCAAACTTTCAAAGTTTTCTTCTTTCCAAATCCCATATTAAATAACTAAAAAAATTTTCCAAATGAAACATTCCACTTATCCTCTAGCAAAAATTCCCTTTTTAAAAGCTCATCTCATATTTCAATTAACTTATAACTTTCAAAATAAAGTTACAACTCATTTTTATAAACCCTTAAGTTAATTTATAAACCTCTTTCCTAACCTGTGAAATTATTTATAAACCTTTTTCCTATTTTTAAAAGTTTTTATATAAACCTTTCTATACTCCTTTGTAAAATATCCTTTATAAATATCATTTACAAAAACATCATTTGTAAAACACTTCAATAATACTTTTCGTTAGAGAAACCCTTTTCTATAAACAAGTTATCATTTATAAATACCCTTATAAGAACTTGAAAAACCATTTATAAAACCTTAGCCTCAAATCAATTAAAGAATTAAAGTAGATTCAAACCATACTTTATAAATTCCAAATGAGGCTTAGCCGTCCCAATGATACTAATTTAAGTTACCATTTATTTCAATTCAATTCCCAAATCACATAACAATTATTTGCATAAGCTACCATATATTAAATACAGTTCATATCCAATCAGGGAATAACGCGTCAATATAACTAATTAGCATATACAAGTCCATATAACACAACAACAAGATGGTGATTTATCCTGCTAAATTGATTTCCAAACAAATCAATCAATTTAAAGTATTACAGATGTTTATTCTGCTTAGCACATGTCCACACAATCAAATCACTTACACTATAGCAGAATGATGTTTTATTCTGCTAATAGATGCTATTTATTTCTCCTAATCATATGGGTTACTTAAGGGTTCGGACAAGAGGTTCTTTGATATGGAATCAGTTTACTTTGAAAAAGAAAATTGATTAAAACACATTCTGTTTAGTTTAAAATCACCATTGAAAAGTTAAAATTATATTTAATTAGCTTAAACCCTAACTAAATCTTAAATAATCTAATTTAAATTAAGATTAAATCATAATTAAACTCTAATTAGGCTTAATGAACTTGATTAAGTACTAATTAACTTCCTAATGCAACTTGATTAAGTTAAACCAAACGGTTTAAGAGTTAAACCATAATCTATTAAATATTAATTAAATAATCCATTAATTACTTAATAATTAACTAATCGTCAATATTAATTAAATAGTTATTAATCACTTAATTACTTCTTAATCATATAAAACATTAATTAAAACTTTATTAATTAATTAACAGTCATTAACTTAACTTAAGTGATTATTAACTTTTAATCACCATCTTAATTACCAATTTAGTGTTAATTACCTTTTAATTAATTAATTAATTACTTATATTACAACTTAATCACTTTTTAACATCACTAATTAAGTTTGAAATTTTTTGTAAACTAATTTCAAAATAAAACAAATTTTAAATGGAAATTCAAACCTTTGCCGAACTGCATCCATAGCGACTGTTGCTATGGGTGCAGTTTGCTCTAACCCACCTTTAAGCGAAGCCAATTTACTAAAACCATACTATTTCATGATTGAAATATACCTTAGTAAATTTTCACACTTTAAAACCAATTACGCAAATTTTAACCAAAATCTAAACTTTAAACTCTTGAAACGAATTTGATCTCAAATCCGACCTCAAATATGTCATGACTACATACAAAGTTTCAACTTTGTTTTCAACCCATCATGACTATAGTCAAGTTCATCATCAACCATTTTTATTCACACATCACATTCATACAACAAATTGTATGCATATACCAATATATATACAATTAATAACTTTGCAATAACACATCCATTATAGTGCTAACACTAACCCATACATTAGGACTTATCATCACATTTCAAACATGCCAAGATCGAACATATATGTAACATGCATATAGCTAAGGATCAACGCAACATATGAAAGAAAGTTCTTTCCAAAAGATTAGGAATTTATTCACCGAAAACTATCCAAACTGTAACGACCCATAAATTTTAATGGTTTTAATAATATATCTAACTGAATTTTTAATGATTGAATTTGGAAATAAAATTTTGATATTTGAAATACGTCTATTTAAACATAGAAAATGGTAAATTTTTATCTGATAATATGAAAGTTTAATTTTATGTGATTTTATTTAAATTTAAATCAGTTAAAAATTGATGATAATAAAATATTTTTCAAACCCGAATATTTTTACATAACAAATTTGTAAATCATCTTTTGAATGAGACGTCATATTTCGTTTCTCCAAATTGGACTGCTACTGCTCCGTTTATCTTATTTCTGGCAAATTAGCAGCATTTTCGGTACCGATTATCGACTTTTGATTGGATAATCATACCACTGATATCTATATGCCGTTTTGATCATCTTTTCATGCCGACCTCCATAGTATATTTATCTATGCATTTCGATGCCCACTAGACAACGTATTCGGCAAAACGATTTACTATACCGGTTCCATATTTTGAACCTTTTGACTTCCTTTGTCTTTTTGTTTGTCCATCGGGTAATGTAATAGCTGCTAGCTATAATAAATTCTGAAATTAACTTATGACGTTTTATTTTCCATATGGTTACAATTTATACCAGCTTGTCTTTTCATTTTTCATTTTTCTCTCATCCATTCTCTTTGTGACATTCCAGAAATTTAGCAACATTTTATCAATGGGTATTTAATCAGATTAAATGAAATATAAACTTATTATTTTCAAAACAGCTATAAATATGTGTTTTAATATAGGTGAAATAGACCTTATCAATATATAAACATGAGAATAAAATGAATATGGTCTGAAATATAAAATAAAGAGTTTTAAAATTTCAATAATGTTAAAATGTACAAAAATATTTTTTTAGATATTTAAACGACTACATGGTTTGGAAATTTTTTGAATCTTATAACTTTAAAACATAGTACAACTCAAATATGGTTATAAATGTAAATATATGCTTATGAACATCTACATATATATTAAAAACAAGAGAACTGTCAATAGATATAAGTATAAACAAATATATGATAGAATAAACATTGATGTGAAAAACATACCTTAGTTAAGTAACATGTTAATGCACACTTAAGAGAATTAAAACAAGACAAGTTATATATATTTGCTCACAAAATAAATCTAGTTGTACAAACATATATAAATGAGCAAGCTTCTACAATAAGACAAGGCAATATATAGCTAAATATACTTACAAAATCAAGTTGAACAAACCTGGAAAAGAAAATAAGAACAAGTAGGATAATATAAACAAGACAAAAATAATTAATGCAACACACTTTCTTTTCATTTCAGCCTACATTTAGAAAAAAAATCTCTGGCCGAATTGTTAAAAAAAATATTGTTAGTACATTAAAATATCTTGCCTCAATATCATCAGCCTGTAAATTTTCCCTATATATCATCTTATGCATTTCATTTCGTTCATCAAAAAGAAACTGAAGTTATATAAAAATAAACTACAACCTGAACTTAATACAAACTTGTTTAACATCAACAACATCAATGACTGAAGTTTGGAATTCAACTGGAAGCCTGGAAAGAAAAACTCACTATGTTCATCTAGGAAGCAAGACCAAACCTTATTCTCTGTTAATCAATTCAAGTGAGTAAACAAACTTTTAATTAAGTTTTAAGTTCATGTGTGTGTATGATATGTTGATGATAATATGACGACCTATACATCTGGTTTCAATTCTGTGTTCAAGTATGAGTTCCCTGTCAAATTTGAATATGATATTTTAGTGTAGCTGCAGATTCAGGTAAACCATACAAAGTACAAGATATTCTGGTTCGATTATTTATAGACTTATGTTTTTAAAAACAAGACATGTTGTTTAAATATAAAATCAATTTTTAAACTTGTGAAAACCTGTCAATGGAATATACTCACTGTAAAGTGATTTACAGGGAAAACATTTATTTTGTGATAAATTCAAGTATACTAAATTGCTGATTCAAATACCTAGCTGGAATCTATATGCAAAGTTAGGATTTTTAAAAAGAAAACGATGATTTTTAGTGCAATATTTAAGATGCAGTTCAATAATGTATAAATGTCACATTGTTGTCAAAATCGATTGATTCAATTAATTTTAACTGATGAAATTTGTTATGATGCAAGCTTAAAGATGTAATAACATAGGAAAAATGTTAAATATTTTATTAATGCAAGAATTTGGGAAACGAAGCAACAGTAGGGTTTCATTTACACGTTTTTGGGTGATCCGTAATTTACGGTTTGTGTCGCCATATGTTGATCGAGCGCCACACGGGTTTGGGTGGAGGCCGTGGAAGGTCTGGGTAAGGTGTTGGTGATGTAGCTCCGCCTCCGGTGGTCAGAATTGGTGGGGCGGAGCAATTTTCTCAGGGTTGTTCAAACCATTGGTTCGAGCTTCAGGTCTTTTGTTGATTTTGATGATTTCGTGCAGAATTGAATTTTTATTTCGATTCTAGGGACGAAACGTGGTTTGTGGGTGATAGTGTGGGTCGCCGAAGGTGAGGCGAACCACCATGCACGTGCACGGTGGCGATCGGTGTCGGTGAGGTAATTTTGGACATCGCGTGTTTTTGCTCGAGATTTTTTTGGAAATGCTTCGAGTCGATTCCGGTGCGCGCGTGAATGATTTTGGTACTGCAGTTTTAATTTTATACTTAGGCTAAATAAAAATATAAAAATAAAGAAGAAGGAAGTATCAGGTAAGAAGAAAGAAGAAGAGGTGAAAGAGAGGTTGACGTGGGGGAAAGGTGGGAACGAACTCGAGTTTTTCTCGAGTAAGAGTGGTGCGTGCTAGGTCCAGATTCTGTTGTTTTTGCCTTAACACTTTAAGTATTTTGATTAATAAGTTTAACATTAAATAAAATAAAATAAATCTAAAGTTTATTAAAAGAAAAGTTTGTAAAGGAGATTAATTAATATAAGGCAATTAAAAAGAATGTTAATTTATTTTATACTTGAAATCAAATTAATAACTATAATTAAATTTATAATTAGAAATTAACCTTGTGTTTTATCAGTTTAACTTCAGAAATTTAATTAATTACTTAAGGTTAATTAATTAATTAATAAATAACTGGTAATTAACTTAAGTGATTAATTAAAGATTATATAGTTAATAAAATTGATAATAAATGATTAATTAAATAATTTGTGATAATTAAATAAGTAATTAATTTTTAATAAGTAAGTTATTGATTAACAATTAAGAATAAATTAATTAACTGTGTAATTAAGTAATAATTAATGAATAAAAGTTGAGTAATTAAATAATCAATTAAAGGTTAGATGATTTATAAATTGATAACTAATGATTAACTAAGTAATTAATTGGTCATTAATAAGTTGATTAATCAGTAATTAATTAAGAAGAATAAAGTAGTTTATTCTTAAGCAAATAATTAAGTGTTAAGTAAATCAAGCTAGTTTGATTTGAATTAATGATTCTTGTTTGATTGGCTCTGATATCTATTTGGTGATTTTCTATGGTATGTTGTGATATATTCTGGATATATCTGTGATAACTGTATATGATGTATCTGTGATATGTGTTATGTGAATTCTTAATATTTAATTGAACTGTTAAGACTAAATAGACAATTTGGCCTTTAAAATGGCGTTTGGATTTCGATGAGACCGGGATCGGAAGCATCAGTTTTGATTCTCCGAAAACCACATCGATCCAAATTAAACGATAGGTCGTGACTTATCATTTGGTGATCGAGATGGTGTTTCAAAATGCAAGGGTTATCGTCGTTAACTCTGAGGGTGATTCAAATGAATGTAACAAGATAATGCCTTCGGTTTCGTTCGAACCCGGAACAAACTTGTATGGATTGAATGCTTTCAGCACATCGTCAGGCGGACAATGAGCATTCTAAGAATAATGTTCAATAAAGGTAATCGCAGCCTCAAGCCTCATCAACCGGGAATGGCTAAAACAGGGGAGATGCAGCAAGGTTAGGTGGGTCATGCCCAAGCAGGACGAGGTATACCCCTGTCTAGATGTCCCTTTTTATTTCGGCTGTGTGAGCAGTTGTTGGCCAAAACTGCGGTGTTATCTTGTTCGGGACTGTTCATTAAGGAATGGTTCCAGCCTTGTGTTGTAGGGGGTAAGGAGTGATCCTCGCTACGGTGATCTAGGCGCCGTACTGTGACGGGCGGTACCCCAGTAGCCCTGCCATTGTTGGAAACCCATTTTCCCTACGAGACCCTACGGTTTTGATTTGTATTAACCACTTTCGTGGTTAGTAGCTGGAATTTAATGAATGTAACAATTTCGGCTATTTTCTATTTACTTGGAAACCCTAGACACTATTATAATATCACCGAAAATGTTTTGGTTAGCGTAAGGTAAAAACTTACCAGTATTTATGTGTGGGGAGTCTTACGTGATACCTTTATTTCAAATGATTTTCAAAGTTAAACAATTTTAACCCGTTTACTCACACCAGACCCATGTCTGATCCGGAGTTTATATTTTGTTTTTCGTAAACTCTTGGGTACTCAAATTTTTATGAGTGGCCAAGTGATAGGTATTTGGGAGTGTTGATTTTCTGGAGAAGCTTTTGGGAAAGAAGACCAGGCGTATGTATCTATATATGTAGTTCCGCTGTGTAGTTAGTGTATGCTGTATTTTGGATGTACGTATGGACATATATGTATATGACAGTCCTGTTATAGGATATTTTATAACTCTGATGTATGTATAACTATGTAACAGTTATATGATGTATTATATTTTGTTCCATTCCGCTGTGAGATTCTGATGTTATTATTCTTTCTTTCTATTCTTTTCTATTTCTATCCCTTTCTTTCTTAATGATGATACGTCTTTCTGGGGTTAGAAAGGCGGGTCGTCACAGTTGGTATCAGAGCGCTAGGTCGAGCGAGTACCTAGGCTCTTGTGTTATATTTATCCTGAGAGTGCGTATTTGTATTTTAATATAATTATATAAGTCTATCTAAATTTGTTGAGTTACCTGTTCAGGTGACCGACATGAGTTCCGGAAGAAGAGGTAGAGTTAGGGCCAGTACTTCAACAGATGATGGACGGAGTCAAAATGCTAGTGAGGCTGTCAATCCAGTACCGCCTCAAGTTAGTTTTGCAGCTTTATGAAAAGATTTCAAAAATCTCGGAGGCCAACCATTCAAAGGTTCAGAGTCAATAATTGAAGTTCAAGCTTGGCTACGCTCTTGTGAGCGCATTTTCAAGAGCATGAAATTGTCTGATGAGCGTAAGAGGCAAATGGCATCATGGTAATTGTAGGGTCGTGCAGCAGCATGGTGGGATTCAACAATTGCGAATATTTCTAAGGATGACATTTCATGGGACAGATTTAAGGAGTTGTTTGAAGAGAAGTTCATGCCGACGGCAGGGAGAACCCAATTGTATCAGGATTTTCTGTATTTGAAGCAGGGTAGTATGTCTATTTCGGAGTATGAAACCAGATTCAACGAACTCTCTTGTTATGGTCCAAGACTCATCGATACTCCTCTTAAAAAGAATGAGAAATTTGTGCAAGGGTTGAGGCCTGAATTCCATGGAAAATTGACGGTGCTTTTGAAAGGATCTTTTGTTGATTTGATTGATATGGCATTGAGATATGAAAGTTTGATGAGTAAGAAATCTATGGCTCCAGTTGCAGCTTCAGGTGGGAATTTCACTAATCCGAATAAGCGAAAGTTCGATCCCAAATGGAGAAAGCCAAATAAGAAGAAACCTAGGAATAACAACGGACCTCGCAAATGCTACATTCGTCAACAGGAAGGACATTTGGCAAATAAATGTCCTAGAAAAGGATTCCAGCAGCAGCAACAACAACCGCATCATAGTGGCCCAGGATCAGCTATGGTTCAGAGATCATTGTGCTTTAATTGTCATCAGCCAGGACACATGATCAAGAATTGTCCACTTTTGCAGAGGGCGCCTCAGAATAATTTTTTTGCTTTGGAAGCCGGACCATCTTCTTCTTCGATGGGCAAAGGAGTATTAGAAGGTACTTTACTTTTAGATGGAAAATATGTTAAAGTTTTGTTTGATTCGGGTGCTTCCTTGAGTTTTATTTCTTTAGACTCTGTTGAAAAGTTCTTTCTTACCCCTAGTTCTGTAGACAGTCCTATCTTGGTATCTAATCCTATAGGAGGGGTGACCAAATTAGACACTATCTGTAAGGACTTGAAGATCTCTTATCTATCCCTCAGTTTTTCTTGTGACCCGTATGTGTTGAATTGTAAGGGATTTGATCTTATTTTGGGAATGGATTGGCTGGATAAGTATAAAGCCGTTTAGAATTCTGATGAAAGAACAATTTCGTTGGAAACTGATCTGGGTAGAATTGCCAGAGTGTCGTGTGATAATTCTGGGATTTACTTGAGCAGTCTTTTGCATGGAATTGAGACTTCTGAAGAGAAGATTGAAGATATCGATGTGGTTCAAGATTTTGCTGATGTATTGAAGAAGTTAAGCATCTGCCACCACATCGAGAAATAGAATTCCGTATTGATTTGTTCCAGGAGCAGTGCCAGTGATTCAGCCCAGTAGGAGAATGGCTCCTAGGAAAAGAGAAGAGTTGATTAAGCAGACTCAGGATCTTTTAGAGAAGGGATTGATAAGACCCAGTTTTTCTTGTTGGGGTTCGGCGGCAGTGTTTGTAACCAAATCGGATGGATCATTGAGGTTCTGTGTGGATTATAGAGAATTGAACAAAGTAATTATCCGTAATAAATATCCTCTTCCTCGCATCGATGATCTTTTTGACCAGTTGCATGGTGCTTCAATCTTTTCTCAATTGGATCTAGCTTCAGGTTTCCATCAGTTGAGGGTAGCTGAAGATAGTATTCCCTTGACTGCATTTAGGGGACCGAATTGTTTCTATGAGTGGTTGGTTATGCCTTTCGGGTTAACCAACGCTCCTTTCTATTTCGTTAACCTCATGAACTGAGTCTTTAGGGTGTGTTGAATAAGTTCGTGCTGGTATTCATTGATGATATCTCGGTCTACTCCAAATCCGAAGAAGAGCACATGGAGCATTTGAGGATTGTATTGGAAACTCTGAGGAAGCATGTGCTGAAGGCAAAGTTTTCGAAGTGGCATTTTATGAAATTGAAAGTTAAATTTTTAGGGGACATTATTTCTGGTGAAGGCATTTCTGTAGACCTAGCGAAAGTTGAAACTATTCTGGAATGGAAACAGCCGGAGAAACCGAAGGAAGTTCGCAGTTTTCTGGGATTGGCTGGCTACTACAGGAAATTTATCAGGGATTATTCCAAGATTTCTTCACATCTGACTAAGCTGACTAGGAAAGGAGAGAAATTCAAGTGGACACCCTAGTGTGAAGAAGCTTTTCAGGAATTGAAGACAAGGCTAACTAGTGCACCAGTGCTTGCTATTCCGGATGGGAACAACAAATTCGAGGTTTACACTGATGCTTGTATGGTGGGTTTGGGAGCAGTTATGATGTAGAACGGAAGGGTTATTGCGTATGCGAGTAGGCAATTGAAGCCTCATGAGAAGAACTACGCTACGCACGATCTTGAATTGCTAGCCATTGTTTTTGCTTTGAAAATTTGGAGACATTATCTTTTGGGAGAGAAATTCGAATTGTTCACGGATCACAAACCGTTGAAATATCTATTCTCTCGAAAAGATCTTAATCTGAGACAGCAGCGGTGGGTTGAATTTCTTGCATCCTATGATTTGGATATTTTGTACACTCTGGGAAAAGCAAATGTTGTAGCTGATGCTCTCAACAGGAACACGGTTCTATCTCTTTTGGAAGTGGTTCCATCTCTTATTGAAAGGATCTCAAGCAAGCAAGAATCTGATAAGATGTTTAGGAGGATCATTAAAAGAGTCAGAAAAGGTCAGTGTCCCAGTTTTGATGGCCAAGGAACATTAAGGATCAACGGGAGAATCTGTGTTCCAAATGATAGGGATCTAAGGCAAGAAGTGTTGTCTGAAAGTCACCGCTCCAAATTAAATATTCATCCAAGAATCTTGAAGATGTACAAAGATATGAAGAGAGTCTTTTGGTGGAAGGGCATGAAGGAAGATGTAGCTGCTTTTGTGAATAGTTGTGCCATCTGCAAACAAGTTAAAGGTGGTCAACAGAAATTTGCCGGATTATTGCAATCTTTGGAAATTCTGAATTGGAAGTGGGAAATGATCTCGATGGATTTTATCGATGGTTTGCCTAGAGCCAGAAAAGGAAATGATGGCATTTGGGTTATTGTGGATCGTTTAACTAAGAGTGCCCATTTTATACCAGTTAAGGCAACCCGTACTGCAGTTTCTCTGGTGGAAATTTTCTTGAAGGAGATAGTTAGATTGCATGGTGTTCCAGTCAGTATAGTAAGTGACCGTGATCCTATTTTCACTAGCAAATTCTGGGAGGCTCTGCAATCAGCAATGGGAACAAATTTGAGATTGAGTACAACCTATCATCCTCAAACGGACGGACAAATGGAGAGGCTTAATCGTATTCTTGAGGATATGCTGCGGGCTTGTGTTTTAGATTTTGGAGGATCTTGGGACGACCATCTTCATTTAGTAGAATTCTCTTATAATAACAGTTATCAAGCAAGTATTAAGATGGCTCCTTATGAAGCTTTATACGGAAGACCGTGTAGATCCCCATCTTGTTGGATTGAATCGAAGGATCGTTTTGTGCTCGGACCCGATCTTATTCGAGATGCTTCTGCGAAGGTTGAGCTTATCAAAAAAAGGATGAAAACTGCTCAAGATCGTCAGAAGAAATATGCTGATAGAAGACGAAGACCATTGGAATTTGAGATTGGAGAATTGGTTTTTGTTAAAGTTTCCCCAATTAAAGGTGCTATAAGATTCGGAAAGATGGGAAAACTTGCTCCGAGATACATTGGACCATTTCGAGTGTTGGAAAGAATTGGAGCTGTAGCATACAGGATTGAATTGCCAGAGCGGATGTCTGGGATTCACAATGTGTTTCATGTATCGCATTTGAGAAAATTTGTTCATGATCCATCACTGGTTGTAGAACCAGTAATTCAAGAAGATTTGGAAGTGGAACCCAATTTAACTGTGGTCAGAAATCCAGTTCGGATTATGGATCAAGACGAGAAGCAACTCAGGAACAAAGTGGTGAAACTCGTCAAGGTGCAGTGGAGTGAGGATCCCAAAGATTGTACCTGGGAAACTCTCGATAGTTTTAAGAATGCTTATCCGGATTTATGTTCAGATAACTAGTGATGTTTGTTAGAGTAGACTGTTAATTGTTGTTATTGTATGGATGATATGTATGTTTGGATTGTTAATATAAAAGCTTTTGAATTAACTGTTGTTTTAAATTTCGGGGACGAAATTCTTTTAAGGGAGAAGGAATGTGACATTCCGGAAATTTAGCAACATTTTATCAATGGGTATTTAATCAGATTAAATGAAATATAAACTTATTATTTTCAAAACAGCTATAAATATGTGTTTTAATATAGGTGAAATAGACCTTATCAATATATAAACATAAGAATAAAATGAATATGGTCTGAAATATAAAATAAAGAGTTTTAAAATTTCAATAATGTTAAAAAGTACAAAAATATTTTTTTAGATATTTAAGCAATTACATGGTTTGGAAAAATTTTGAATCTTATAACTTTAAAACATAGTACAACTCAAATATGGTTATAAATGTAAATATATGCTTATGAACATCTACATATATATTAAAAATAAGAGAGCTGTCAATAGATATAAGTATAAACAAATATAGGATAGAATAAACATTGATGTGAAAAACATACCTTAGTTAAGTAACATGTTAATGCACACTTAAGAGAATTAAAACATGACAGGTTATATATATTTGCTCACAAAATAAATCTAGTTGTACAAACATATATAAATGAGCAAGCTTCTACAATAAGACAAGGCAATATATAGCTAAATATATTTACAAAATCAAGTTGAACAAACCTGGAAAAGAAAATAAGAACAAGTAGGATAATATAAACAAGACAAAAATAATTAATGCAGCACACTTTCTTTTCATTTCAGCCTACATTTAGAAAAAAAAAATCTCTGGCCGAATTGTTAAAAAAATATTAGTATATTAAAATATCTTGCCTCAATATCATCAGCCTGTAAACTTTCCCTCTATATCATCTTATGCATTTCATTTCGTTCATCAAAAAGAAACTGAAGTTATAAAAAAAACTACAACCTGAACTTAATACAAACAAACTTGTTTAACATCAACAACATCAATGACTGAAGCTTGAAATTCAAATGGAAGCCTGGAAAGCAAAACTCACTGTGTTCATCTGGGAAGCAAGACCAAACCTTATTCTCTGTTAATCAATTCAAGTGAGTAAACAAACTTTTAATTAAGCTTTAAGTTCATGTGTGTGTATGATATGTTGATGATAATATGATGACCTATACATCTGGTTTCAATTCTGTGTTCAAGTATGAGTTCCCTGTCAAATTTGAATATGATATTTTAGTGTAGCTGCAAAGTCAGGTAAACCGTACAAAGTACAAGATATTCTAGTTCGGTTATTTATAGACTTATGTTTTTAAAAACAAAAAATGTTGTTTAAATATAAAATCAAGTTTTAAACTTGTGCAAACCTGTCAATGGAGTATACTCACTGTAAAGTGATTTACAGGGAAAACATTTATTTTGTGATAAATTCAAGTATACTAAATTGTTGATTCAAATACCTAGCTGGAATCTATATGCAAAGTTAGGATTTTTAAAAAGAAAACGATGATTTTTAGTGCAATATTTAAGATGCAGTTCAAAAATGTATGAATGTCACATTGTTGTCAAAATCGATTGATTCAATTAATTTTAACTGATGAAATTTGTTATGATGCAATCTTAAAGATGTAATAACATAGGAAAAATGTTAAATATTTTATTAATGCAAGAATTTGGGAAACGAAGCAACAGTAGGGTTTCATTTACACGTTTTTGGGTGATCCGTAATTTACGGTTTGTGTCGCCATATGTTGATCGAGCGCCACACGGGTTTGGGTGGAGGCCGTGGAAGGTCTGGGTAAGGCGTTGGTGATGTAGCTCCGCCTCCGGTGGTCAGAATTGGTGGGGCGAAGCAATTTTCTCAGGGTTGTTCAAACCATCGGTTCGAGCTTCAGGTCTTTTGTTGATTTTGATGATTTCGTGCAGAATTGAATTTTTATTTCGATTCTAGGGACGAAACGTGGTTTGTGGGTGATAGTGTGGGTCGCCGGAGGTGAGGCGAACCACCGTGCACGTGCACGGTGGCGATCGGTGTCGGTGAGGTAATTTTGGACATCGCGTGTTTTTGCTCGAGATTTTTTTGGAAATGCTTCGAGTCGATTCCGGTGCGCGCGTGAATGATTTTGGTACTGCAGTTTTAATTTTATACTTAGGCTAAATAAAAATATAAAAATAAAGAAGAAGGAAGTATCAGGTAAGAAGAAAGAAGAAGAGGTGAAAGAGAGGCTGACGCGGGGGAAAGGTGGGAACGAACTCGAGTTTTTCTCGAGTAAGTGGTGCGTGCTCGGTCCAGATTCCATTGTTTTTGCCTTAACACTTTAAGTATTTTGATTAATAAGTTTAACATTAAATAAAATAAATAATGTTAGTTAATAATTAATCTAAAGTTTATTAAAAGAAAAGTTTGTAAAGGAGATTAATTAATATAAGGTAATTAAAAAGAATGTTAATTTATTTTATACTTGAAATTAAATTAATAACTATAATTAAATTTGTAATTAGAAATTAACCTTGTGTTTTATTAGTTTAACTTAAGAAACTTAATTAATTACTTAAGGTTAATTAATTAATTAATTATAACTGGTAATTAACTTAAGTGATTAATTAAAGATTATATAGTTAATAAAATTGATAATAAATGATTAATTAAATAATTTGTGATAATTAAATAAGTAATTAATTTTTAATAAGTAAGTTATTGATTAACAATTAAGAATAAATTAATTAACTGGGTAATTAAGTAATAATTAATGAATAAAAGTTGAGTAATTAAATAATCAATTAAAGGTTAGATGATTTATAAATTGATAATTAATGATTAACTAAGTAATTAATTGATCATTAATAAGTTAATTAATAAGTAATTAATTAAGAAGAATAAAGTAGTTTATTCTTAAGCAAATAATTAAGTGTTAAGTAAATCAAACCAGTTTGATTTGAATTGATGATTCTTGTTTGATTGGCTCTGATATCTATTTGGTGATATTCTATGGTACGTTGTGATATATTCTGGATATATCTGTGATAACTGTACATGATCTATCTGTGATATGTGTTATGTGAATTCTTAATATTTAATTGAACTGTTAAAACTAAATAGACAACTTGGCCTTTAAAATGGCATTTGGATTTCGATGAGACCGGGATCGGAAGAATCAGTTTTGATTCTCCGAAAACCACATCGATCCAAATTAAACGATAGGTCGTGACTTATCATTTGGTGATCGAGATGGTGTTTCAGAATGCAAGGGTTATCGTCGTTAACTCTGAGTGTGATTCCAAAATGAGTGTAACGAGATAATGCCTTCGGTTTCGTTCGAACCCGAAACGAACTTATATGGATTGAATGCTTTCAGCACATCGTCAGGCGGACAATGAGCATTCTAAGAATAATGTTCAATAAAGGTAATCGCAGCCTCAAGCCTCATCAACCGGGAATGGATAAAACAGGGGAGATGCAGCAAGGTTAGGTGGGTCATGCCCAAGCAGGACGAGGTATACCCCTGTCTAGATGTACCTTTTTATTTCGGCTGTGTGAGCAGTTGTTGGCCACAACTGCGGTGTTATCTTGTTTGGGACTGTTCAGTAAGGAATGGTTCCGACCTTGTGTCGAGGGGGTCGGGAGTGATCCTCGGTACGGTGATCTAGGCCCCGTACTGTGACGGGCAGTACCCCAGTAGCCCTGCCATTGTTGGAAACCCATTTTCCCTACGAGACCCTACGGTTTTGATTTGTATTACCCACTTTCGTGGCTAGTAGCTGGAATTTAATGAATGTAACAATTTCGGCTATTTTCTATTTACTTGGAAACCCTAGACACTATTATAATATCACCGAATTTCCTATAAAATGTTTTGGTTAGCGTAAGGTACAAACTTACCAGTATTTATGTGTGGGGAGTCTTACGTGATACCTTTATTTCAAATGATTTTCAAAGTTAAACAATTTTAACCCGTTTACTCACACCAGACCCATGTCTGACCCGGAGTTTATATTTTGTTTTTCATAAACTCTTGGGCACTCAAATTTTTGAGTGGCCAAGTGATAGGTATTTGGGAGTGTTGATTTTCTGGAGAAGCTTTTGGAAAAGAAGACCATGCGTATGTATCTATATATGTAGTTCCGATGTGTAGTTAGTGTATGTTGTATTTTGGATGTATGTATGGACATATATGTAAATGACAGTCCTGTTATATGATATCATATAACTATGATGTATGTATAACTATGTAACAGTTATATGATGTATTATATTTTGTTCCATTCCGCTGTGAGATTCTGATGTTATTATTCTTTCTTTCTATTCTTTTCTATTTCTATCCCTTTCTTTCTTAATGATGATACGTATTTATGAGGTTAGAAAGGCGGGTCGTCACACTCTTTCTGACTTGTTCCTTTAAAAAAGAAACTATATTATAGTTTGTATCTAGCGAAACCTGATTCATTACCTATTTCCTCCTTCCCTCCGGTTCGTCTTCTTCCGTACTCGCTCCTTTTCTTTTGTTTAGTTTTAAGGAAAGTATATATTTTAAGTTATATATATATATATATATATATATATATATAGTTATCTAGGAAACCATTTTCCTTCCGCTGCTTGTATCATGAACCCGCCTTCCTCCATGAACCAACCTAATCTACCGCGCCTCCACCAGTCTTCACTCCTCCGAGCCACCACTGCATAGCTTGCTCCCCTATAGACATACGTTATGGGCTGGGTATGTTCTATGAGTTATCAGATACTTGATTTATTTATATATATTACAAACACATATTCAAGTGTACGTATATTGTAGTTGATTTTGAAATGTACATATGTCACTGTACATCATTCGTCAAAGGATTATTATTATATATTAGGTAGTATATATACGTCAGTTTGTTTAAAAGTTTGAATTATAATACCCGTTGTTTATTAGTAGGTCATATAATCGTATACAACTGTATACACATATATTCCGTGAGTGTGTGTGTGTATATATTAAGTTTATATAAATGTAGGTTGTAGATCTTTTTTATAAATAGTATATACATATGTCAGTTACATTGAATATGTCTGTTGCTAGTATTTCAAACGTGTGTGTGTGTATTAGTTATATAATATGTTACGTTTTGTTTTATATATTGGTATATATTATGTAGTTATGTTTTAAGTACATATATATGTTTATGTGTAGTATAAATATATGTATAGATAGCTTATATATGTCAGTTTTCTAGTATATAAATGTTTTCATTTCGATTTTATATGACTTCAAATTATAATTATATATATATATATATAATTAATATAGAAGCTGTTGCAGTTTTCTATATATAAGTAAGTGTTTGGTTATGTTAATTATAAGTTGTATATTTTAATTTGGAAGCATCTCTGGTTTTGGCTTGATATGTATATTAGTTTATATATATATATATATATATATATATATATATGTTTATATCATAGTTGTTAATATTCCAAGTATTATAAGTTTATACAGTTTATAAATGGCATGTATGCTGCAGTATGATATACATATATGTCCGCTTTGTTATATATGCTCAGTTAAGTTATATATTTAAAGTATATATATTAGTTTATTTATATTGAGTTTGGGTCTAAATATATATACTAAGTTTGCCTGTACATATTCTAAAAATACAAGATTTGTTTATATAAAGGTTTAGATGTATAGGTTGAATAAATTATAATAACGTTAAATATTTTATCTGTTTGTACAGTTTTATATTGGTATTATATACATATATCTAATCTAATTTTATAGTTTAGATTTTTTTTATTTTTAAACATTTATTTTTGAAATATTGGAATTGTATATCTATTTTTGTTTTATTTGTATGTGCTTTTAAACTTTATCTTTATTTTTGAGAAAATGTATAACGATATAATTTACATTTCGTTTTAATTTATGTCAAATTGATTCTAATTGTTTCATCGATTCCTCGTTATCAGCTTTGTCCGTCTAATTTGTACCAATCTTGCTTTGCTTCGAAATTCGTGCTGGGATTCGTAACTCATTTCATTGTCAAAAATCTCTAGCCTCGAAAGGTGAGCAATTACTCATGATTAATGTTCTTATATTTATTAAATTTGATTTCAATTGAAACGACAATTGAAATATGCTGCTGTTAGTTATTTACATTGCTATATATATGCTATTATCTGTATCTGTTCACCTGTGACATCTGACACCATTATCTGTTATTTATATTGATAGTATATGTCTGTTACATTATTATCATATCTGTTCTCACTCTGCAAGTTCTTTGTTAGTATAGAATTTCCTATGGGTTGAAAGGATACATACCTGAACAATCTGTAGAATATGAGAAAATTGTTATGGGTTGAAATGATAAACCCAAGCAATTTTCATTGAATTGAATTTGGGATTGCTAGTTGAAATGATATATATATATATATATATATATATATATATATATATATATATATATATTTAAACTACGAATTGAAATGATAAATATTCGTATCACTTGACCATAGGATAGAGAATTATATACGACACTGTTGGTATATATATATATATATATATATTGAAATGATTTCTATGGTTTGAAAGGAAATATATGGTTTATTAAATATTGATTTTAAGATATTATATATAAATGTATTTTTATAAAGTTTAAAATTTAGATTTTTAAAAATTATATGTTTTGGGAAATTTTAAAGTTATAAGTTAGTCGAAATTATAAATTTTAAAGATTTTACTTATAATTTTTCTATACAAAATAAGTTTTAAAGTAAATAAGTTTAATAATAAGATTTAATTAAATAAAGTTGGATTTAATTAATATATAATATCTTTCAGTATTTATTTAAAATTATACTTTTAAAATAGAATTTTATAATGATTTTTATAAGTTAAGGTTAGGAAGATAAATTTAAATTTATTTGGAATTGTAGTTAATTAAGAATTTTATTTAATTAAATCGATTTGAAACTTATTGAATTTGAGATTTTTAAAGGATATGATTTTATAACTTGATTTTGGTTTAATGTGATTAGATGAATATTTCAAGTTTAAATAAATTGAAGGAAATATTTAGCTTATTTGTAATTTGGGGTTTTATTTAAATGATATTGGATTTACTGAGTGAACATTTCAAGAATAAATACTAATGAATTTAAATTAAGATATATATGAAATTATTAATTTTAGTTTTGAAAATGTGGAATATTTAAGCTTTGAAATATATTGAAATTGAAATGGCTTATTCTATGGTTCAAATCTGTATTTGAAATCGATATAATTTGAAATGGTTTATTGAGAAACTGAATTGAGTTGAAATTGATGAATTGAGATTTGAATTAAAGTTGAATTTTGGAATTCGAGTTGCTTGAATCGATTTGTGAAATCTAAGGAAAGTATTTTATTTATAAAGTATTTATTTATATATGAAAACTATATATATATATATTATTTTAATATAAACTATTTTTAATTTATAATTATTTTAACTTACTAATTAATTTATTTTGTATAAACTATTTTAACTTATAACTATTTTTATATCTTAATTATTTTATTATATAAAATAATTAATATATATACATACTAATAATTATTTTAATATAAACTATTTTAACTTATAACTTTTATTTTATATAACATATTTATTTTATAAACTATTTTATCTTATATATTATTATTGATATCTAAACTATTCAAGTGGGAAGTTACGATTTTCAAAGTTATGTTTTCAAAGTGTTATGATTTCCAAAAGTGTTATAATTTCTAAGCTTTATAATTTCGAAAGTGTTATAACTTTGAAAGTGCTATGACTTTTTGGAAATGGATATATTTGAAGTGGAAAATGATATCGTATTAATATGGTTTTGAAGTATAAACTATTTTGAAATGATCACGGTATTAAAATAACGTTTGGTTATTAAAGAGACCAGAATCGGATATTGTCATACTCTCTGCCAATGCCGAAAACCACTTTAATAACCGTGTACGCAGTGGAGATTCCAGAATGAAGTAGGATGGCGGCGGCGATCCTATATAAGGTATATACGTGGACCTGACTCCTGTGAGTTAGCTTAAGGTGGTTAAAACAGGAGCAATCGACGTGCCAAGTGAGGTAGCTCCTCCGATCGGACACACTCCTTCGATATTATTCTATTACCTTGACTGATTTGGTGCACCCTATGGTTTTTTTGGGAGTGTGGCTTGAGGTAGGCGTAGTTTCTGCTATGCGCTACCACCATCCTGGAAGTGTAATTAGTATATCTACCCTGGCATTGCCTAGTTGTGTCGTGTCACCTACCTTAGCGAGACCACTATGAGTTTGTTTTGTACCATACCTATGGAGTGCCCTTTGACGACGCCCAGTACGGGGGAGATTACGGTACTGTATAGACTATAGGAATATATAAAAATGTGTTAAAGGGATATGGGTAATGCTTTAACGCTATTTTAATAGTTTACTTTACTATAGACATTATTATAATAGAGTATATTACTACATAGTAGATAGTTCCACAGATCCTTAGAGGATGGTTATCCCAAACATCCTTTAAGTTACTTGTATTACAATTGATATTTCACTTGAGTTGGATTTATTAATATAAGAATGTTAATTCTGACTCAAGTGTTTTGTGTTTTGCTTTACGCTTGGGTCAAACTGAGTGTCACAGCATTCGAGACTCACATTTGAGGTTGGAGCTTCTCTGGAGATCCATCTATCTATCAACTTGCAGTTATTCAATTGACTCCTATGATATATTCTGATCTTGTAATTGACTATTGTATTGAGACTTCTATGTATTCGAGACTTCTTTTGTATCTTGTTTTAACTCTGTTATACATATATACATATATTAACTTTATGAACTACTATTCATTTGTTTCCGCTGCTTATTGTTATATTACTCTGTGTCTATGATTCTATAATTATTTATTCACTGTATATGCTGAGTTTTGCCAAATATAAATTAACAATCTGATATTTTGAGAAATTCAAGTTCGACATGCGAATTGTTTAAAATATCGGAATGTTATACAAACTCTCCCTAAATTAGTGTACGACATAGTCCATTCCTAAGCAACAAGATGGAGCCTTGAACCTTGAATGCACTAGGTAGGCTCTGCCTTGAAGGGAAGAGGAAGGAAGACTTGTTTTGGTAAGGTGGACCGACTTGGATAAACATTGAATTCTCAATAATAAACCCTAAAGTATGTCATTCTGCAACTGATTTTTAGGCCACCTACTCACGAAATTTCAAAAAAGAACTCTAGGAGAAAGTTATTGGAATTTCTTTTATCTATCATTTAAAAAAAATAATCACTCATTTTCATTTTGTTTTAAAGAAGTTATAATCAAAAGAAGAAGCATAATTTTCGGACTTGAAATTCTAGCCGAAAAAGTGCTTTGGAAAGATCGGGTGTTTTGACATAGCAATGATACAAATTTGAAAAAAAGGTCAACTAGAATGTTGTGCCTATTAAAATTTCACATGGTTCTAAAAAAAAGTAAAACTCCATTTAAGTTAGAAACGAGGAAGAAATGGTTGGTGGAAAGAGGAGGAAAAATGGAGAAACATATGGTGTAACGATCCCGATTTTTGAGTCAAATTTAAATTGGTATTTAACTTAATTTTTGAAATTAATTGTGAATTTATTTGGTATTTTCAAAAAAATTAAATAGATATTAGTTTGTTTATTAATATAAATGTATATAAATGTGATTTTTAAATAGAATTTCTATTTGGAAATTCAGAAATAAATATTTTGAATAATATATTAATTATAAATCTAATTGTGAATTAAATTGAAAATTTCCTAAACAAATAAAAAATGTATTTTTGTATATAAAAAATAAATGTGAATAAATGTGATATTTCAAAGATAAATAGAAAATGTGTTTATAAGAATTTGATTTGAAATTTAAAATAAATAGATGATGAATGGAATATAAAAATATATTTATAAAAAGGTATTTTATTGCTTATTCATTTATAAATACAAATTGATTGTGTATTAATTTTTGGATTTGAAATATCTTGGGAATAAATTGAATTTGAAGAACATTATATTTAAAATTTATAAAAGTTTGTTTTTCATTTATAATATATATCTATATTTGGAAGTTGTAATTTGAGACTAATTTTAATATACATATATGTAGTTTGAAAATTGTGTTTTGAATTTAATATATGTATATATACATATTGATTTGAAAGTTATGATTTAGATGTAATATAATAAATTTCTAAAAGGTTAAATTGTAATTTATTTAATGTTTCATTAGAGTTAAAAAAATAAATTTCTTTAAGTTACAAATATATAGATAAAAGGATTTAACAATTTAAATCGAGGACTTTAACTTGTACAAAAAATTTAAATATATATATTGAAAATTTTGGTTTAAAAAGGTTATACAAGTTTATATGGGTTTTAAACCATTTAAAAAGTATTGTTTTGGGAATTTGAATTTAACCCAAGGACTTTAACTTGTACAAATGAAATCGGATTTTCTGAAACGAAAACTGTTTTTTTTCAAATAATAAAAGCTTTCATATAAGGAAAGAAATTCCAATTTGTGTTAAAGGGATTTCAAGTTTGAAATGAAAATGGTTTCCAAGTTATGAATGAATATTTGGAAATGGTTTGAAAGGTATGAATTAAATCTTTGATTTAAAGATTGGATGAGTTAATCAAATTTGAAAGGAAGATTGTTTTGAAATCTGTGAATGAATCTTTGTGAAATATTGGTGAACTTTGTGAAGTGAATCTTTTTGTTTAAAGATTTGGAAATGGTAATTTATTTAAATCATTTGAAAAGAAAGGTTTTGGGTTTAAAAGTTGTGACTTAACTGAAATCCCAATATCCATATGTTTTTAATATTGCGCTCATTATTCGGTTTAGCCGAGAGAGGACCTTGTGTCGTATAACCCATTCCGAAAAATGATACGACGTTATGAATTGCATTTGAAGACCGGCGGTGAAGATCGGGTATTTTTGAGAGCGAAAGGATTACCCGACGAATGACTCTTCACTGAGTAGCTATGGTATAAAGATCTCCGTATTTGATGGGGAGTCCGATCGGGATTGTGAATACCCGGATTGCAAGGGCTTCTTTGGAAGTGCCTTCGGTTCTGTTCAAACCCGGAATAGACTGTATGGATGTGTGTCTAACGTTACACTTTGAGATGTAAAGCTAGTTTCTATCAAATACATTTCTGTTTGGTGGAAGAGATTTATTCTCTTAGCTTAACACCCTTTTCTGAGACGCACGAGCTCAGAGGTTATGTAGTTGCACTAATGATACATTCCTAATTTGGTAATGTGGCGTATGAAGTGTTGCTGATCATTTGTTGATCGAAGCATGGCTTTATGAAAAAGCGTAGCTTTATGGACGAGACTGCATCAGGACCTCACACCCCGGAAATGGTCGAAACAGGAAAGATGCAGCAAGGTTGCAGGGGTCGCACTCCTAGGGTATGTCCATTTCTTATGGAAAAGGGTGATATTATAGTATGGAGCCCAGATACTTAGCTCATGTGGACACTGAAAATTTATTACTTTGTGGTTGTTTTGTGATTGAGAGCTCTCGGATAAAGGTCGCAAACGATCGGGGATGACATATCTTTAGGTGTTACTCCTACGAAAGGGGTGAATCGGCCTTGTGTTAGCAGAGAGCCGGGTAGGTTCTTGGAGCATCCCTCCTGAGGCGTTCCCATGTGGCAATAGGAAGATCCTTAGCTTGACCATTTGTTGGAAATCCAATCAATAATACGCGCCCTTTACGATTGGAGTTGTATAACCTTCCACCTCAGGTGGTAGTTGTAGCAGGCATAATATAATGGTACCTATGCTGGCTAAGATTAATATTACATTTTCGAAACGTTTTCCACTATGCACTAATAATAATATCAAAAAGGATTTAACTATTAAGCATGTTTGACTATCATAAGGAGAAATCACCCCCAAGTGTGCGATTGCATGGTGTGTGTGCCAGGAGGCCTTATGGTAGTTTCATTTTCCAAAAAGCATTGCGGATTTCAATGTTTTAACTTCTTTTGTTGTTTGTTTTAAAGATAAATTGTTTTTGTTTGCTCATACCAGTCCCATGACTAACCCGGAGTTTATTGTTCCCTTCCTAAACTCTGGGTTGCAAAAATTTTCCGCACGGACACTTCAGAGTTGGGTTTTTCAGATAACCAAATAATATGTGTAGATTCGATAGCACTCAATATCTGGATATTGGCAATCGAATTGCTTCACTTCAACATGGATGGTAGTTCTCGCTTTCTGGTTTGGAGTCTTTCTATCATTAGAGCTTTAGCAATGGGGTCGCTATTTGTTGGAGTATCTATCTTGTTGAGTTTGAAGAGATTATCTTTTGGAAATTTTCTTCCGCTGTTATTCTTGTATCTCTGATATTTGATATTCCATTGTGTCATTTTAATCAAATGTTGTGTATCAATGATATTGTTCATTTTCTTCTGCTGTGTTGTTGTACTTAGTGTGTTATTAGCTCCGGCACGAATCGAATTTCGACGTTTGAATCTGCGGCATTCGAGTACAAACGAAGTACAGATGTCGATTTTCAAACGCTGAAATTTGGGTCGTGACATTTTTGTATCAGAGCTGAAGGTTGAAAATTTAGCTCGGGAGTATAACACATAGGTAACTCATTAGAGATAGGGTGAAATATACTCTAGAATGAGTATATCCCTAAGATATTCGTTCGTGTGCCTCAGTAAATTCTCTTGCTATCCTCTGATAGTGAGTATGAGTGCAAGAAGAGGTCGAGACAGGGGATAGGGGAGTACGACAACAAATGATCGATACCCTGCAACAACGAAAATAACTTTTCTTTATCAACCTCCTTTGATCCAGTTTCAAATTCTTGTAGAATGTTTTTATTTCGTATTCTTTTCATCGGTTTCTTATCAGCTTTTCGTATTTTGATTGAAACCAAATTTGGAAATTTTGTTGAAATTTCTTGTGTGGATCCAAGTCCGAAAAAGGACAAGTTGGTGTATACTTTGGATATTTCAACCTGAATTGAGTATCCATTGTTGTTCTATTGGGTCTAGATATATTCTACAAGTGGTTAGTTATCCTTCAAACTAATCAATACCCCTGTATATTCGTAGATCTGGATGAACTGAGTATCCTATGTAATATTGAATGAGTTTGTTCTCATAATTATTGGTGATATTCTGATTTGGTAAGCCAAATGCAGAATGAATATTCACTTTAATCTAGAAATATATTTCTCTATCTTTCATCTATCTTTGTTGTCTCCTTGGCAAATTTCGGGGACGAAATTTTCTTAAGGGGGGAATCTGTAACGATCCCCTTTTTGAGTCAAATTAAAATTGGTAATTAATTTAATTTTTGAAATTAAATTATGAATTTATTTGGTATTTTCAAAAAAAATAAATAGATATCTGTTTGTTTATTAATATAAATGTATATAAATGTGATTCTTAAATAGAATTTCTATTTGGAAATTCAGAAATAAATATTTTGTATAATATATAATTATAAATCTAATTGTGAATTAAATTGAAAATTTCATAAACAAATAAAAAATGTATTTTTGTATATAAAAAATAAATGTGAATAAATGTGATACTTCAAAGATAAATAGGATATGTGTTTATAAGAAATTGATTTGAAATTTAAAATAAACAGATGATGAATGGAATATAAAAA
The DNA here is from genome assembly GCA_030765085.1 of Allium cepa. Lineage (NCBI taxonomy): Eukaryota > Viridiplantae > Streptophyta > Magnoliopsida > Asparagales > Amaryllidaceae > Allium > Allium cepa. The sequence goes on from CM060928.1 coordinate 209,401,207, forward strand.
TATATTTATAAAAAGGTATTTGATTGTTTATTCATTTATAAATACAAATTTGTGTATTAATATTTGGATTTGAAATATCTTGGGAATAAATTGTATTTGAAGAACATTATACTTAAAATTTATAAACGTTTGTTTTCTAATTACAATATATATCTATATTTAGAAGTTGTAATTTGAGACTAATTTTAATATACATATATGTAGTTTGAAAATTGCGTTTTGAATTTAATATATGTATATATATATATACACATAATGATTTGAAAGTTGTGATTTAGATGTAATATAATAAATTTCTAAAAGGTTAAATTCTTATTTACTTAACGTGTAATTAGAGTTAAAAAAAATCTCTAAGTTATAAATATATAGATAAAAGGAAATGGATTTTATAAATAGAAAATAAATTTAAAAAAACATTTAAACACATGCAAAATACATGTGTAAACAATTTAACAATTAAGCTAATATTTGTTAACATTTTGATAGAGCATTAAGACAAGTGTTAACCATGCAAAATACAAATGTTAGTTTAAGAGAACAAGTGGCATATTTGCCTTCTTAAAAGATTTTAATTTTTTTACAAATCACATAAATTAAAGAAAACTGGGATACTTTCTTATCTCAAATCTTCTCCTCTTCCAATTTTCAAATCTAAAAACAAAACAACAGCCTGAAAATCTAAATCAAAAACAGATTAAAAGAAAACAAAAATCAAAACCAGGCCGAACCATTGCCCTCTGAAATTCTTCATCGTCAAACCAGTTAAAAATAATCAAAAGCAAAATGCAAAACACTGGTATGAAAAATCAAACAAACAAGGTTCAGGAATCAAAAGTCTGGAAATCAAAGCCAATACCAGAGAAAAGAAATTTAAAATAAAATCTAATTCAAAGATCAAACAACAGTTTTCTCAAAGCATCTCAAACCTGGAAAACTAAAAGCATGCAGTAAATTTAAGAAGCAAATTCAAGTTCAAAGGCAACTCAACATCAAAATCAACTCAGTTTTGTTAAAGCTTCAGATCAGTTTACAAATTCAAGTAAATAAAGTCGGATCAAAGTTAAAACTTTGGAACAAAATCCAGATTATTTCATAAAGCACTAAAGCCTGTCTTCTCTGTTTTGCATCACTCCAGGTGAGCAAACTTTAAATTTTTAAACCAGTTTTTGTTGAATCTTATGCATGTGATGATAGTGTTGATGTATGTGAACACATCTGCTGGTTCATATGTATATATATGTGTGTGTTTAAATGGTAAATGTATGTCTGTGTATAAATACAGAGCTATCTCTGTCTAACAACAGGTTTTTTAAACCTGATAGGAAATTCAAAGAATCATCCCATCTAAAACTTTTAGTGCTTTGATCTTTGAATGAAAAATACTTGTATATGTACAACATCATTTTTAAAAAAGTCGAGTATTTAAATTAAACATTTATTTTTAAAAAATGATATATATATATATATATATATACAGTGATGATTTAAAATTAGCCCAGAATCAAATGTTTTAATTTCATAATTCGATCACATAAACAGTTTTAACTTGGAAAACGATGACTTTAGAGAATCGTTTCATAATTTTTAGTTCGGTAATTTGTGAGAAATTGTATGTTGAACAAAATTTACATTTTTGCCAATCTTTGGCGATTGACGATGAATTATGGATCGTGGTTAATTGTGTGGGTAGTTGAGAGGTCAGAGAGTTTGGGAAAAATGATCGATGAAATTACTGATCCTTGTGGTGATGGTGCGATCAAATTTTAGGGTTTAAGCCTATAAATTTCTTTAAGTTAAATTACTAATTTCAATAAATTTCTTTAAGTTATAAATTTCTTTAAGTTATAAATATATTGATAAACAATTTAACAATTAGGTTAATATTTATAAACATTTTGATAAAGCATTAAGACAAGTGTTAAACATGCAAAATAAAAATGTTAGTTTAAGAGAGCAAGTGGCATATTTGCTTTCTTAAAAGATTTTAAATTTTTTTACAAATCACATAAATTAAAGAAAACCAGGATACTTTATTTTCTCAAATCTTCTCCTCTTCCAATTTTCAAATCTAAAGAAAAAACAACAGCCTGAAAATCTAAATCAAAAACAGATTAAATGAAAATGAAAATCAAAACCAGGCTGAACCATTCCCCTCTCAAATTCTTCATCTTCAACCAGTTAAAAACTAATCAGAAGTAAACTGCAAAGCACTGGAGTGAAAAATCAAACAAAGCAAGGTTCAGGAATCAAAAGTCTGGAAACCAAAGCCAAAACGGAGAAAAGAAATTTAAAATAAAATCAAATTCAAAGATCAAATAGCATTTTTCTCAAAGCATCTCAAACCTGGAAACCTAAAAGCATGCAGTAAATTCAAGAAGCAAATTCAAGTTCAAAGGCAACTCAACATCAAGATCAACTCAGTTTTGTTAATGCTTCAGATCAGTTTACAAATTCAAGTAAACAAAGTCAGATCAAAGATAAAATTTTGAAACAAATTCCAGATTATTTCATAGAGAACTCAAGCATGTCTTCTCTGTTTTGCATCACTCCAGGTGAGCAAACTTTAAAATTTTAAACCAGTTTCTGTCGAATCTTATGCCTGTGATGATAGTGTTGATGGATGTGAATATATCTGCTGGTTTATATGTGTGTGTATATATATATATATATATATATATGTTTAAATGATTAATTGTATGTCCGCATATACATATAGAGCTATCTCTATCTAATAATAGGTTTTTAAAACCTGATAGGAAATTCAAAGAATCATCCCATCTAAATCTTTTAGAGCTTTGATCTTTGAATGAAAAATACTTGTATATGTATAACATCATTTTTAAAAAGCAAATTCATGTATTTAAATTAAACATTTACTTAAAAAAATTATATATATATATATACAGTGATGATTTAAAATTAGCCCAGAATCAAATGTTTTAATTTCATAATTCGATCACATAAGCAGTTTTAACTTGGAAAATGATGATTTTAGAGAATCGTTTCATAATTTTTAGTTTGGTAATTTGTGAGAAATTGTATGTTGAACAAAATTTACATTTTTACCAATCTTTGGCAATTGACAATGAATTGTGGATCGTGCTTAATGGTGAGGGTAGTTGGGAGGTCAGAGAGTTTGGGAAAAATGATCGATGAAATTACTGATCCTCGTGGTGATGGCACGATCAGATTTTAGGGTTTAAGCCTATATTTTGGTCAAGGTTGGTTTTTGAATTTTGGTGGTGATGAAAGAGCACCGGAGCTGAACGCTCCAGTGGGAATCGAAGCTGGGAAGGTGACGAAGCTACTGTTGGTATGGTGTGGCTGATCGTGGATGAGGTCGTCGGTAAGAGGTTGATCTAGGCAGTTAGTTTGGGTTCCAATTTTGATCGAAGTACTCTATTTCGATTCGAGACATAATTGTTTGATCTGGGTGGTCAGAGGGCGTAAGGGGATGGTCGTTGACTGGTGAAAGGTGGTGAAGTCAACCAAAGCTCGTCTGAGCTCTGATGCACGTGCACAGCACTTGGGATGTGTCAGTAGACAGTGGTTTGGAAAAGATAGGGAGGACTTGAAGTAATTTTCGGGGAGATGATGGATTGGCTCGAGTGTTGACTCGAGTGTATTTGCTTTGTATCGGGTCTTTTCAAAAACTTAACCAAAATTTAAAAATTTGACAGGCATATGGGTGTGTCTGGGAAGAAAACCGAAGTGAAGGGCTTGTTGACTCGGGGGTGGACTCGAGTGAGTCTCGAGGTTGATATAAAAACAGTCTTCTTGACCTTAAAAACAAAAATTCAAAATTTTAAACATTTTAAATCCATGTTTTAGATAATGGTTTTAATCTAGGTATTGGATTAATAAAAGTTTTAAGTAAGATATTTTTAAAGGTAATTAAGTGTAAATTATTTAATTTGTGGCATTATTTATTAATTAATCATTTTAAATAAAAAATGTAATTAAAAGTAAATTAAGATGAAATATTGATTTATAATTCTTAATTAACCTTAATCTCTTATGTTAATATTGATAAATCATAAGGTTAATTAATTAAAGATTTTGGTAATGATTTTATGATAAATCAAGATAGATGATTTATAATTACTTAAATAATTAATTAATAGTTTTTTTGGATTAATAGTTAATTAAAGGTTAATTAATTATTAATTTAAGATAATTAATTTATAATTAAGGATTAATTAATTAAGGATTAATTAAAGGTTAATTAATAAATGAAGGTAATTAAGATTTAATTAATTAACAATTAAGGATTTAATTAATGAGGAAAATTAAGGATTAATTTATTTATTAATTAAGAATAATTAATCATTAATTAAGGATAATTAATGAAAATAATTATGTGATTAATTGATTATAATCACACGATTAATCCATCTTAATTGTAGATGATTGATTATTTTTGAATGCTTTGTATCGATTGATATCTCTGATGTGTGATGCTGTGTGATATGAATTATTTTAATTTGAACTGTTATGGATGTAATTTATTTCCCTGTGATGAATTTATACTTTTATCTGTGAATCTGTGAATGAAGATAAGCGTTATAGGATTATACCGCTTATCAATATTTCTGTGTTTGGATTGTGATGATTGATGTTGTTGCACTTTTGGGTGAAACCCCTGGACTACACCATACACACACAAATATGGATTGCACGAGGAATTGGTTAAGTCACAGATTTTTGAAATGGTTTTAAAGTTGAATTTTGAATCCAAATGGTTTTGAAAATGGAATTGGGTTAAATGTGAAAAGCCTTTTTAAAGGAGTTTTGAAGATAAAAGTTATTTTGAATAACTTGATAAACTTTTGAGATTCAAATAGTTTGATTTGAATTTGAATTCAAGATTTGAAATTGAATTCTATATTGAAAATTTTGGTTTAAAAAGGTTATACAAATTTATATGGATTTTAAACCATTTAAAAAGTATTGTTTTGGGAATTTGAATTTAACCCAAGGACTTTTACTTGTACAAATGAAATCGGATTTTCTGAAATGAAAACTGTTTGTTTTCAAATAATAAAAGCTTTCATATAAGGAAAGAAATTCCAATTTGTGTTAAAGGGATTTCAAGTTTGAAATGAAAATGGTTTTCCAAGTTATAAATGAATCTTTGGAAATGGTTTGAAAGCTATGAATTAAATCTTTGATTTAAAGATTGGATGAGTTAATCAAATTTGAAAGGAAGATTGTTTTGAAATCTGTGAATGAATCTTTGTGAAAGATTGGTGAACTTTGTGAAGTGAATCTTTTTGTTTAAAGATTTGGAAATGGTAATTTGTTTAAACCATTTGAAAAGAAAGGTTTTGGGTTTTAAAGTTGTGACTTAACTAAAATCCCAATATCCATATGTTTTTAAATATTGCGCTTATTATTCGGTTTAGCCGAGAGGACCTTGTGTCATATAACCCGTTCCGAATAATGATACGACGTTATGGATTGCATTTGAAGGCCGGTGGTGAAGATCGGGTATTTTCGAGAGCGAAAGGATTACCCGTCGAATGACTCTTCACTGAGTAGCTACGGTATAGAGAACTCCATATGTGATGGGGAGTCCGATCGGGATTGTGAATGCCCGGATTGCAAGGGCTTCTTTGGAAGTGCCTTCGGTTCTATTCGAACCTGAAATAGACTGTATGGATGTGTGTCTGACGTTACACTTTGATATGTAAAGCTGGTTTCTATCAAATACATTTCTGTTTGGTGGCGGAGATTTATTCTCTAAGCTTAACACCCTTATCTGAGACGTACGAGCTCAGAGGTTATGTAGTTGATGGTTACTAATGACACATTCCTAATTTGGTAATGTGGCATACGAAGTGCTGCTGATCATTTGTTGATTGAAGCATGGCTTTGTAAAAAAGCATAGCTTTGTGGGCGAGACTGCATCAGGACATCATACCCTGGAAGTGGCCGTAACAGGAAAGATGCAGCAAAGTTGCAGGGGTCGCGCCCCTACGGTATGTCCATTTCTTCTGGAAAAGCGTGGTATTATAGTATGGATCCCAGATACTTAGCTCATGTGGACACTGCAAATTTATTACTTTGTGGTTGTTTTGTGGTTGAGAGCTCTCGGATAAAGGTCGCAAACGACCGGGGATGACATATCTTTAGGTGTTACTCCCGCAAAGGGGGTAAATCGGCCTTGTGTTGGCAGAGAGCCGGGTAGGTTCTCGGGGCGTCCCTCCAGAGGCGTTCCCATGTGGCAATAGGAAGTTCCTTAGCCTGACCATTTGTTGGAAATCCAATCACTAATACGCGCCCTTTACGATTGTAGTCGTATAACCTGCCACTTCAGGTGGTAGCTGTAGCAGGCATAATATAATGGTACCTATGCTGGCTAAGATTAATATTATATTTTCAGAAAAAATTCAATACTAATAATAATAATATCAAAAAGGATTTTGCGTAGTAAGAATGTTTAGAAATATCCTTCAAGTGTGCGATTGCATGGTGTGTGTGCTGGGAGGCCTTATGGTAGTTTCATTTTCCAAAAAGCATTGCGGATTTCAATGTTTTAAATTCTTTTATTGTTTGTTTTAAAGATAAACTGTTTTTGTTTGCTCATACCAGTCCCATGACTAACCCGGAGTTTATTATTCCCTTCCTAAACTCTGGGTTGCAACAATTTTCCACACAGGCATTCTAGAGTTGGGTTTTTTCAGATAACCAAATAGTAGGTGTAGATTCGATAGCATTCAATCTCTGGATATTGGCAATTGCATTGGGATCGAATTGCTTCACTTCAACATGGATGGTAGTTCTCGCTTTCTGATTTGGAGTCTTTCTATCATTGGAACTTTAGCAATGGAGTCGCTATTTGTTGGAGTATCCATCTTGTTGAGTTTTGAAGAGATTATCTTTTGGAAATTTTCTTCCGCTGTTATTCTTGTATCTCTGATATTTGCTATTCGATTTTATCATTGTGATCAAATGTTGTGTATCAATGATATTGTCCATTTTCTTCCGCTCTGTTGTTGTACTTAATGTGTTATAAGCTCTGGCACGAATCGGATTTCGACGTTTGAATCTGCGGCTTTCAAGTACAAGCGAAATACGGATGTCGATTTTCAAACACTGAAATTTGGGTCGTGACATTTTGGTATCAGAGATGAAGGTTGAAAATTTAGCTCAAGAGTATAACGCATTAGGTAACTCATTAGAGATAGGGTGAAATATACTCTAGAATGAGTATATCCCTAAGATATCTGTTCGTGTTCCTCAGTAAATTCTCTTGCTATCCTCTGACGGTGAGTATGAGTGCAAGAAGAGGACGAGATAAGGGACAGGGGAGTACGACTACAAATGTCGATACCCTGCAACAACGAAAATAACTTTTCTTTATCAACCTCCTTTGATCCAATTTCAAATTCTTTGATTGCTTCGTGACAGCTCAAGGGAGAAGCTTCGGTGTGATGGTGGCCCTGTGAATCCTTGTAGAATGTTTTTATTTCGTATTCTTTTCATTGGTTTCTTATCAGCTTTTCGTATTCAACTCTAAGGAATTTAAAAATTTATTTGAAATAAATTGATTAATAAAATATGAAGATTTGTATCGATAAAACGATTTTGATTGAAACCAAATTTGAAAATTTTGTTGAAATTTCTTGTGTGGATCCAAGTCCGAAAATGGACAAGTTGGTGTATACTTTGGATATTCCAACCTGAATTGAGTATCCATTGTTGTTCTATTGGGTCTAGATATATTCTATGAGTGGTTAGTTATCCTTCAAACTAATCAATACCCTTTGTATATTCGTAGATCTGGATGAACCGAGTATCCTATGTAATATTGAATGAGTTTGTTCTCATAATTATTCGTGATATTGTGATTTGGTAAGCCAAATGCAGAATGAATATTCAGTTTAATCTGGAAATATATTTCTCTATCTTTCATCTATCTTTGTTGTCTCCCTAGAAAATTTTGGGGACGAAATTTTCTTAAGGGGGGAATCTGTAACGATCCCCATTTTTGAGTCAAATTTAAATTGGTAATTAATTTAATTTTTGAAATTAAATTGTGAATTTATTGGTATTTTCAAAAAAATTAAATAGATATCTGTTTGTTTATTAATATAAATGTATATAAATGTGATTCTTAAATAGAATTTCTATTTGGAAATTCAGAAATAAATATTTTAAATAATATATAACTATAAATCTAATTGTGAATTAAATTGAAAATTTCATAAACAAATAAAAAATGTACTTTTGTATATAAAAAATAAATATGATACTTCAAAGATAAATAGGATATGTGTTTATAAGAATTTGATTTGAAATTTAAAATAAATAGATGATGAATGGAATATAAAAATATATTTATAAAAAGGCATTTGATTTTTTATTCATTTATAAATACAAATTGATTGTGTATTAATATTTCGATTTGAAATATCTTGGGAATAAATTGAATTTAAAGAACATTATATTTAAAATTTATAAAAGTTTGTTTTTTAATTATAATATATATCTATATTTGGAAGTTGTAATTTGAGACTAATTTTAATATACATATATGTAGTTTGAAAATTGCGTTTCGAATTTAATATATGTATATATATACATATTGATTTGAAAGTTGTGATTTAGATGTAATATAATAAATTTCCAAAAGGTTAAATTCTAATTTACTTAATGTGTAACTAGAGATAAAAAAATTCTCTAAGTTATAAATATATAGATAAAAGGAAATGGATTTTATAAATAGAAAATAAATTTAAAAAAACATTTAAACACATGCAAAATACATGTGTAAACAATTTAACAATTAAGCTAATATTTGTAAACATTTTGATAGAGCATTAAGACAAGTGTTAACCGTGCAAAATACAAATGTTAATTTAAGAGAACAAGTGGCATATTTTCCTTCTTAAAAGATTTTAATTTTTTTATAAATCAAATAAATTAAAGAAAACCAGGATACTTTCTTTTCTCAAATCTTCTCCTCTTCCAATTTTCAAATCTAAAAACAAAACAACAGCCTGAAAATCCAAATCAAAAACAGATTAAAAGAAAATGTAAATCAAAACCCGGCTGACCATTCCCTTCTCAAATTCTTCATCTTCAAACCAGTTAAAAACTAATCAGAAGCAAAATGCAAAACACCGGTGTGAAAAATCAAACAAACAAGGTTCAGGAATCAAAAGTCTGGAAATCAAAGCCAAAACCAGAGAAAAGAAATTTAAAATAAAATCAAATTCAAAGACCAAACAGCCGTTTTCTCAAAGCATCTCAAACCTGGAAAACTAAAAGCATGCAGTAAATTCAAGAAGCAAATTCAAGTTCAAAGGCAACTCAACATCAAAATAAACTCAGTATTGTTAAAGATTCAGATCAGTTTACAAATTCAAGTAAACAAAGTCAGATCAAAGATAAAACTTTGAAACAAATTCCAGATTATTTCTTAAAGCACTGAAGCCTATCTTCTCTGTTTTGCATCACTCCAGGTGAACAAACTTTAAAATTTTAAACTAGTTTTTGTTGAATCTTATGCCTGTGATGATAGTGTTGAAGGATGTGAATATATCTGCTGGTTTATATGTATATATATGTGTGTGTTTAAATGATAAATGTACGTTTGTGTATAAATACAGAGCTATCTCTGTCTAACAAAAGGTTTTTAAAACCTGATAGGAAATTCAAAGAATCATCCCATCTAAACCTTTTAGAGCTTTATTCTTTGAATGAAAAATACTTGTATATGTACAACATCATTTTTAAAAAGCAAATTCGAGTATTTAAATTAAACATTTATTTTAAAAAAATGATATATGTATATATATATATACAGCGATGATTTAAAATTAGCCCAGAATCAAATGTTTTAATTTCATAATTCGATCACATAAACAGTTTTAACTTGGAAAATGATGATTTTAGAGAATCGTTTCATAATTTTTAGTTTGGTAATTTGTAAGAAATTGTATGTTGAACAAAATTTACATTTTGCCAATCTCTGGCAATGGACGATGAATTGTGGATCGTGGTTAATTGTGTGGGTAGTTGGGAGGTAAGAGAGTTTAGGAAAAATGATCGATGAAATTACTGATCCTCGTGGTGATGGCGCGATCAAATTTTAGGGTTTAAGCCTATATTTTGGTCGAGGTTGGTTTTTGAATTTCTATGGTGACGGTAGAGCACCGGAGCTGATCGCTCTGGTGGGAATCGAAGCTGGGAAGGTTGACGAAGCTCCAGTTGGAATGGCATAGCTGATCGTGGACGAGGTCGTCGGCAAGAGGTTGATCTAGCCAGTTAGTTTGGGTTCGAATTTTGATCGAAGTACTTGATTTCGATTCAAGATAGAATTGTTGGATCTGGGTGGTCAGAGGGCGTAAAGGGATGGCCGTTGACTGGTAGAAGGTAGCGAAGTCAACCAGAGCTCATCGGAGCTCTGGTGCATGTGCACAACACTTGGGATGTGTCAATAGACAGTGGTCTAGAAAAGATAGGGAGGACTCGAAGTAATTTTCGGGGAGATGATGCATTGGCTCAAGTGTTGACTCGAGTGTTTTTGCATTGTATCGGGTCTTTTCAAAAACTTAATCAAAATTTTAAAATTGAAAGGCATACAGGTGAGTGTGGGAAGAAACCTGAAGTGAAGGGCTTGTTGACTCGGGGGTGCATTCAAGTGAGTCTCGGGGTTGATACGAAAACAGTCTTCTTAGCCTTAAAAACAAAAATTCAAATTTTTAAACATTTTAAATCCATGTTTTAAATAATGGTTTTAATTTAGGTCTTGGATTAATAAAAGTTTCAAGTAGGATATTTTTAAAGGTAACTAAGTTTAAATTATTTAATTTGTGACATTATTTATTAATTAATTATTTTAAATAAACAATGTAATTGAAAGTAAATTAAGATGAAATATTGATTTATAAATCTTAATTAACTTTAATCCCTTATGTTAATATTGACTAATCATAAGGTTAATTAATTAAAAATTTTGATAATGATTTAATGACAAATCAAGGTAGACGATTTATAATTACTTAAATAATTAATTAATAGTTAATTAAAGATTAATTAATTATTAATTTAAGATAATTAATTTATAATTAAGGATTAATTAATTAAGGTAATTAATTAAAGGGTAATTAATAAATGAAGGTAATTAAGATTTAATTAATTAACAATTAACGATTTAATTAATTAATAATTAAGAATTAATAAATTAATTAGTTAATGGGGAAAATTAAGGATTAATTAATTTATTAATTAAGAATAATTAATCATTAATTAAGAATAATTAATCATTAATTAAGAATAATTAATCTTTAATTAAGGATAACTAATGAAAATAATTATGTGATTAATTGATTATAATCACATGATTAATCCATCTTAATTTTAGATGATTGATTATTTTTGAATGCTTTGTATCAATTGATATCCCTGATGTGTGATGCTGTGTTATATGAATTATTTTGATTTGAACTGTGATGCATGTAATTTATTTCTCTATGATGAATTTATATTATTATCTGTGAATCTGTGAATGAAGATAAGCGTTATAGGATTATATTGTTTATCAATATTTATGTGTTTGGATTGTGATGATTAATGTTGTTGCACTATTGGGTGAAACCCCTGGACTACACCATACACACACAAATATGGATTACACGAGGAATTGGTTAAGTCACAGATTTTTGAAATGGTTTTAAAGTTGAATTTTGAATCCAAATGGTTTTGAAAATGGAACTGGGTTAAATGTGAAAAGCCTTTTTAAAGGAGTTTTCAAGATAAAAGTTATTTTGAATAACTTGATAAGATTTTGAGATTTAAATAGTTTGATTTGAATTTGAATTCAAGATTTGAAATTGAATTTTATATTGAAAATTTTGGTTTAAAAAGGTTATACAAGTTCATATGGGTTTTAAACCATTTAAAAAGTATTGTTTTGGGAATTTGAATTTAACCCAAGGACTTTAACTTGTACAAATGAAATTGGATTTTCTGAAACGAAAATTGTTTATCTTCAAATAATAAAAGCTTTCATATAAGGAAAGAAATCCAATTTGTGTTAAAGAGATTTCAAGTTTGAAATGAAAATGGGTTTCCAAGTTATGAATGAATCTTTGGAAATGGTTTGAAAGCTATGAATTAAATCTTTGATCTAAAGATTGGATGAGTTAATCAAATTTGAAAGGAATATTGTTTTGAAATCTATGAATGAATCTTTGTGAAAGATTGGTGAACTTTGTGAAGTGAATATTTTTGTTTAAAATTTGAAAATGGTAATTTGTTTAAACCATTGAAAAGAAAGGTTTTAGGTTTTAAAGTTATGACTTAACAGAAATCCCAATATCCATTTGTTTTTAAATATTGCGCTCATTATTCGGTTTAGCTGAGAGAGGACCTTGTGTCATATAACCCATTCCGAATAATGATACGACATTACGGATTGCATTTGAAGACCGGTGGTGAAGACCGAGTATTTTCGAGAGCGAAAGGATTACCCGTCGAATGACTCTTCACTGAGTTGCTACGGTATAGAAATCTCCGTATGCGATGGAGAGTCCGATCGGGATTGTGAATACCTGGATAACAAGGGCTTCTTTGGAAGTGCCTTCGATTATGCTCGAACCTGGAACAGACTTGTATGGATGTGTGTCTGACATTACACTTTGAGATCTAAAGCTGGTTTCTATCAAATACATTTCTGTTTGTGGCGGAGATTTATTCTCTTAGCTTAACACCCTTCTCTGAGACGTACAAGCTCAAGGTTATGTAGTTGATGATTACTAGTGATACATTCCCAATTTGGTAATGTGGCATACGAAGTGCTGCTGATCATTTGTTGATCGAAGCATGGCTTTGTGAAAAAACATAGCTTTGTGGGCGAGACTGCGTCAGGACCTCACGCCCCGAAAATGGTCGAAACAGGAAAGATGCAGCAAGGTCGCAGGGGTCGCGCCCCTAGGGTATGTCCATTTCTTCTGGAAAAGGGTGGTATCATGGTATGAAGCCTAAATAATTAACTCATGTGGACATTGCAAATTTATTACATTGTGGTTGCTTTATGGTTGAGAGCTCTCGGATAAAGGTCGCAAACGACCGGGGATGGAATATCTTTAGGTGTTACTCCCGAGAAGGGGGTAAACCGGCCTTGTATTGGCAAAGAGATGGGTATGTTCTCGGGGTGTCTCTCCAGAGGTGTTCCCATGTGGCAATTGGAAGTTCCTTAGCCTGACCATTTGTTGGAAATCCAATCACCAATACACGCCCTTTACAATTGCAGTTGTATAACCTGCCACCTCAGGTGGTAGCTATAGCAGGCATAATATAATGGTACATATGCTGGCTAAGATTAATATTATACTTTTGAAATGTTTTCCACTATGCACTAATAATAATATCAAAAGGAATTTTGCGTAGTAAGCATGTTTGACTATCATAAGGAGAAATCTCCTCCAACTGTGCGATTGCATGGTGTGTGTGCCGGGAGGCTTTATGGTGGTTTCATTTTCCAAAAAGCATTGTGAATTTCAATGTTTTAAATTCTTTTGTTGTTTTTTTTAAAGATAAACTGTTTTTTTTTGCTCATACCAGTCTCTTGAATGACCCGGAGTTTATTGTTCCCTTCCTAAACTCTGGATGCCCACAATTTTCCACATCGGCAGTCTAGAGTTGGGTTTTTCAGATAACCAAATAGTAGGTGTAGATTCGATAGCATTCAATCTCTGGATATTGGTAATCGCATTGGGATCGAATTGCTTCACTTCACCATGGATGGTAGTTCGCGCTTTCTGGTTTGGAGTCTTTCTAGCTTTGGAGCTTTAGCAATGGAGTCGCTATTTGTTGGAGTATCTATCTTGTTGAGTTCTGAAGATATTATCTTTTCGATATTTTCTTCCGCTGTTATTCTTGTATCTCTGATATTAGATATTCGATTGTATCATTGTAATCAAATGTTGTGTATCAATGATATTTTCATTTTTCTTCCACTGTGTTGTTGTACTTAATGTGTTATAAGCTCCGGCACGAATCAGATTTTGACGTTTGAATCAGCGGCATTCGAGTACAAGCGAAGTACGGATGTCGATTTTCGAACATTGAAATTTGGGACATGATATATGGTCTATTTACAGGCAAGATTTCACACCTAATCACTTTGTCAAGTCACATCACAAATCTTTTATAATATATATATATATATATATATATTATGTTTAATCACATTTACTCTTTTATAAATATATAATTATGTTTAGGCACATCACTTTCTTATGTATGTATGTATGTATATAAGTTTAATTATTAATTAACTAAGATGTAACAGATATAATTATGGTTAATGATTACAATCTAAGATGTGACAATACTTAATATATATTTATGTAAAATGTTTATTATTTTTAAAACTATGCCTTGTCACATCACTTACTAGTCCTAATTAATATAAGATAATTTATTTCTAAGCGTATCATCATTTAGTTAATTAACTCTTATATATACACACACACATATAGTGCACAAAGACGAACAACATTTGCGACAACTTTCCAGTGTCGATAGCTCAAAATTTCGAAAAACGCTTTTTGGTCACATTTTGTGTTTTTCTACGAACTATTTAATTTGGTAAAAAAAATTTGAAAATGATTTTACCATCGTTATTAATTAATTAAAATGAGTTTACTATACATATAAAACTTATATATTAAATATTTAAAATTAATTAAATATTTACTAATCAAAGAAGTGAAATTCTGGGTCGTTACAATAATAGTTTTATTAGATAGTTTATACGTATTTATTACGTTAATAAAGAAGAACAGCATTTATTCCTTTGGTATATATGTGTAACGTTAATTAGTTATTATTATATTTAGGGACGCGAATAGGTAAAATTAGAAAATGTTGTAATTCCTATTAATGGGCAACAAATTAGGAATTGTCAATGATTAATAGGAAATAATGGATTGTAACCCTAATTAATGGGCAATTAATGGGAAATAGTGGATAAGATTTGACTAAGGGTTACAATTGGTTGGTTAAGGGCTATAACTCCAATTAATAGGCAATTAATGGAAATGAATTTTGATGTTACAACTAATAAGGACAAATGATAAAAAGCGATAGATAAAAATGGAATAGATATAAAAGGTAACTGATCCGAAATTAGTAATCATACATAAATGTCTATGAAATGTTCGCTAGGAATTTATGGACAAATTGAAATTTTTGAGCATTAAAAGGGTATTTATGGTTAGATAAGTATTTGAGGTAAATTTTATTGCCTTAAATTAAAAGGAATTAGTAAGCAAAGCCCAATATCAACTTAATCTAATATAAGTAAATAATTAGGATAGTTAACTGGACTTAGTAGGTTAGTGATGTGAGGTCAGTAGAGTCACCCAAGGGAAGAATGCCCCTCACTTTGAGACTACCAGTAGATGGGTGCATTTACTACTAATGTGAGATATCACTAATCCTAAGACCCAAGACTAGGGCCTGCTTTAGGGTCAGAGGTATTAAGTGGTTGTTTGATTCCCCTCCACTTTCCTAATTAAGAAGTATTAAGTGGTCCAAATTTGGAATTAGCAACGGTGAGAGACATCTCCATAGGGTTCACTTTTGGTTTGAGCTATTAAGTAGCTATAGGGTCCATCTCTCTCCAAAAAGGAAGTATTAAGTAATCTAGTGAGATTCCAAATAAATAAGGATGTCTCTAAAAGGGTTTACTTCAATGTTGAGGTATTAAGTGGCTATTTTAGGGCCTGCCTCCCTATCGAATGAAGTAACCTAATGGGGTTCCAAATTAATAACTAAGAGTGATAGTGGATATCTCGGGAAGGGTTCGCTTCGGGTTTGAGGTATTAAATGGCCGATCTAGGTTTTGCTTCTCTCTTAAAAAGAAGTACAAAGTAACATTGTGAGATTCCAAGTAACGTCGGCTAGATAGTACCAGTGAGGAATCTGCCTTAGGGTTAGGTATTAAATGAAAAAGGCCTACCTATAAACTGGTGTTAAATGATCAAGGGTCTGCCTAGTCCTTATTAGTGAGGTACTAAGTGGCTTGGGTTCAGTCTCTCACATTTCTAAGGTCGTACTAACGATAGTACCAATGAGGAGTCCGCTTGGGAATAGGTATTAAGTGATGTAGGGCCTACCTAGAATATAGGTATTAAATGGTTAGAAGTGCGCCTAGTCCTTTTAAAGGTATCAATTCTAAACTAAGTTCAACCTGTAAACTATCGACCATATTTAACCATGGTCGCATCCTAAACAACACATATTAAAATGAAGATCCAACCTCTACGAAGCTAACAGATTCGGAATCATCGAATTCCGTTGCCGACATCTCTCTAATTAATTGATGGAGGAAAAGGAATGATGGCCGCTAATCTTTGGTAAATAAGAAGATAGTGAAGAGGTCTCAGAAGTTAATGGTGTATTTATAAGATAGATTATATTATATTAAATCCTCTTTTATTTTCTTGCATGTTCCGAGCTCGCACAATCACACAGCATGTCCAATCATCACGAAACTCGTTGGCATGCACTGGCTTATTATTCCAGTGTCAATGACATTGGTTTCATTAAAATCCGATATAGTGCCCCAGAATGAAAATTTCACAAGTTAATTAAATAAAATTATTATTAAAACCAGTTTAATCACTTTAATTATAAAATAAAAGCTTTCTGTTATCATTTATTATTTAAAAATAATTTAAATAAGCTTTCAGAATCATTTTTATTCATATTAAATCCACAATTTAATATTTAAATAGTCTAGATATTTAATTATAAAATGTTTAAAATTCTGGGTCGTTACATTCTCCCCCCAAAAGAATTTCATCCTCGAAATACTAACATAAGAAACAAAATAACAATCACACATAAATACCTAATGGTATTACAATCACTAACAACCAAAGAACAATCACATAACAATATTACATAGTACTGCAATCAATAGCAACCAAAGCTCATGACTTGCCAAAGTTTAGAAATCTCTCATCGCATACGGATGACAATCAACCCACTAAGCATTACCTTATGCTCAACAACCTCAGACATTGCTTAGCCAATCACTCATGCTACCTTAGAAGAGTTATTTCCCAAACTCCCCACAAGCTAACACACATAACATACAAATATTATTATAGCCCATACAATGCTTATATACCATCTGTGCGCAATACCTAATTCGATCACTAGCTTGATCACATAGATTTCACTTGACCTCTCTAGTGCGAACTCCGATCAGATTCCTTGATTAGGAACCTCAGTTTTCCTTACATTTCCATATATTATGATAGAAAACTTCAGGATCATATCAAAAATCCGTATCAAGTGTCCATCGTCAAGAATCGAGTGAAAAATCCTAGCTTGGACTGGTGTGAATTACCTCAAAATCATGTACTCAAATCCTAGATCAAGAATTGCCAAGTGAATAAAAAGATATATGTACAACTTACGTACTCTATTCAAGTGATTTCTTTAATGACGCCAATTTCTTTATGAAACACCCCATACCCCTCAGTATACCCAAAATGATACATTAATAGGCGTGTTGCATTATAGGTATAACTGAAACTAACAGAGACTAAGATTCACAAGACAAAAATAGGTAAAAAAAGCTGAAAATAAAATAATAACTTATTCAAAACAAAAACTTCATAAGTGCTTCATAAACCAAATAAGTCATATACCAAATATAACATACATGTCTCAAAACCCAATGTGTCTCATGAAATAAAAACTAATAGTCTCAACAAAAATCAGAGTATAAATATCCCTCTAGTGTGCCATTACAAAGAAAGAAAAATGGAAATAAAAGTAGGGAAATACATACCAGAATCTTCTCCAAGAAGCCTTTGAGCAACTGCAATCTACTGCCCTCTCCCTTTATTCCCTGTGGGAGGGAAGGGGAAAATAGAGGAATGGGTCAGACTAAAAGTCTGATGAGTGATAGTAACTACTGGAATCTTTAAGCAAAGTAAAGGGAATAGACTCTTCAATAGTCCTAGTATATACAAAAGGAAACAAATGAACCAGGGAAGAGTTAAACCGGAAAATACGATCAAACTATTACAATTGATAAGATAGGTCAACTTTGACTGTTCGCACTTGTCTTCGATAACTGCTTGATTAGGCTGAATTCCTAATCCTATAATTAGGCTGAAATCCTAATTCTACCCTTTAATCGGTCTGCTACTCCATAGACCTTACCGTGGACTAGACGCAATATAACTCCCTTCACAGCAGCCAATGGTAACTATGAAAGATACACAAGCACCCACTATGGACTAGACGATATATAGCTCCCTACATAGAAGGCAATGATGTCTACGGAAGACCACATACTAAGCGCTTGAAACTCATAGCGATTACTGAGCACCGAAATGGAAGTCGCACGCGTAACTGCCACCATGCTCATGCTACCTGTTGCTCCACCTATTGGGTCATATTATTACCTCGACTCAGCATAAGCGTGGCTCTCGTCTCACTTCAGGATTATGTGAGACACCGTGTCCATAGAAAATATAGGGGAACGCTGCCGGTACTGGCCCGTCATCCAAAAAATATCTAATAGTGCCCTTGTCCATATCCCTGATGATTTGAACATCTCTACATTGACCAATTACTACCACTACTAGCATTAGCGTGCCCTTTGTCTCACTTCAGTTTTATGTTAAAACACCGTACCCATAGAAAATAATAGGGGAATGTTATTTGGTATAGGTCCTACTTTAACTCTTTGCTTATTAACTTAGATAAATTATTTAAATAAGCCTTTATTCTTGTTCTTACTATATGTGCTTACTAAT
The DNA here is from genome assembly GCA_030765085.1 of Allium cepa. Classification (NCBI taxonomy): domain Eukaryota; kingdom Viridiplantae; phylum Streptophyta; class Magnoliopsida; order Asparagales; family Amaryllidaceae; genus Allium; species Allium cepa. The sequence continues at coordinate 209,420,007 of CM060928.1, forward strand.
TTATCCTAAGTCTTAAAATAAGCCTTATTCTGTTATATTTCTTATTATAACCTATGTTATAATCATATTCATTACTTAACCCAAGGTCTAAGTGTGATAATAAGCTTCTTTTCTTCTTTTATTTTTTTAATTATAATTCTAAGTTATAACTAGGCCGATCTTAAATCTATCTAACTAATGTCATAACTAGGCATAATTTCAGTCCAATTCCATTTATATTACAGTCTTTATAATTTACATCTTATATTCCAATATTTCAAATTTCTTATAGTTCAATCCCATTTTGTGTTAATTTTATTCTAATCCATATGCAAAGAAGAAGGAGGAGGAATAAAAGAAAAATGAAAATAGAAGGAAATCCAAGGCGTAAGAAGAAGATGTAAATAACGCATAAATAACAGCAAATAAACTAAAATGCTATAAATAAACTATAAGTAAATGGAAAAGCAAGAAATAAACTAAAATCAACTGAAAATAATTCTAAAAACCATAAATAAACTAAAAAAAAGGTTACTCCAAAAATCGTAGTGAAGCTACAAATATTGGAAACCCTATTATTTTACATCTATGGTCCTTAGCTCTTCCATTTAGGCCTTCACAGATCCACTCGGGATTGTTAAATATTTTTATTTGAAATGATTTCCTCCTTGAAAAATTATTCCTCTTGGGGTCCTTCTTGAATAGGTGAACCCAATTGGAAAAAAATTTAGAATGAGAAAAAGTGTTAGGCCTAGGGTTTTATTTATAGGGGTAGAAGTGGATCTTAGACCGTTGGATTTGGGGATTGAATATGATGCAATCATGTCATAGGTTGAATAGAGACTATCAGATGCATGAATGAAAGGACTAGATCAGTTTAAACAATGCAAAATATGTGTAAAGTTGGCTATATATTTGAACGAACGAACGTTCGCCTTAAAAAAAGGCAGACGGGTCGACCGGGCGGTCGACCGCCCTTGTGCCCAGGTCCATCGGGCGGTCGACCGCCCTTGTGCCCAGGTCGACCGGGCAGTCGACCGCCCTTATGCCCTGGTCGACCGGCTATTTTTTTTATTTAATTCATATCTCGTTCATTTTTGCTTGGATTCTGACGTTATATTATGGAAATTGATCAGAAAATTACCACAGACACAATGGTGCAACTCTCGTGGCTCAGTTCTGTTAATTTCACAAAGCTATTTATTATTTAATTAATTAACGAATTAATTATCATAGGATAAAATTTTGGATTATTACATTCTCCCCTCCTTAAAGGATTTCATTCTCGGAATCTCTGAAGATAGAAGAATGAAATAAAAGTTTTCATCCATGTTCTACAACCATCTACTCAATCATCACCAATTACATCCATTGTCCCTAAGTTTTTCTAATGCGATTTATGATACTTATGCAATTAGTATAGTGTCATTGTCTCTAACTAATGCAAAAGATTAGGTGGTCCACTTATTCAGTTGACCTCCTTTTATATAATCATGTCTTTGTCATGTATCCAAATGAATGCTAAAGTTTCCTAACGATAACTAATAATTCTATATACGTGCTACAAACATCATCTAAATGCAACAACCATGTGAAAATCATCCTTTTATAGCAACCATGGAAAATAAATTAAAATGCGCACCCATCCATATGCATATGCTCTAGTGTCCTAGTTAGGCAGATCCCTAAAGAATAATAGTGCCTAGTGTACCTATATGCGTCCATTAGCATCCACTAGCAAATACTTGCACTCACTAGCATACATCATTCATAACATGTTCTAATAACATGTTTACATCCAAACCTTCCATCCATAGGTTAAATCCAAGTTCTACCTTCCCAAAGGATAATAAAGGAAAGAACTTATTCGAAACTAAAGATGGAAATAGGAAATTCTAAAAACTTACTGACGAAAAGATGAGGATAGGAAGTACGAATCTTCTCTTCAGCTTCCCAATCGGCATCTGCAACATCAACTCCCCATTGCACCTTCACTAGCGGAGCCTCCTTATTCCTTAGTCGCTTGATGTCTCTTCCAACAATCTTCATAGGGATACACCGAATAGGTGCTTACCTTCCTACTTTCGCCTCCTCTAATTGACTGGGCTCTACAACCTACGCTGAGTCATGTAAGCACTTTTGCAAGTGCGAAACATGGAAAACATCGTGCACACTTGCGAGCCTCTCTGATAGCTTCACTCGGTAAGCTATCTTCCCAACTCTCTCCATGATAGGGAATGGTCCAACAAATCTAGGGGCTAACTTTCCATTCGATCCGAATTTTACCACCCGCCTAAGCGAGGATACATTGATAAAAATTAAGTCTTCAACTTCAAACTCAATGTCTATCCTCCATTTATCCTCATAAGACTTCTGCCTATCTTGGGCTGCCTTCATTCTCCGTTGAATTAAATCCACTCTCTTCGATGTCTCCCTCACCATGTCAGGCCCAAGTAGAAACTTCTCCGTAGACTCCACCCAATATGAAGGGGACTTGCAAGGTCTCCTATATAAAGACTCAAATGGTGTCATTCCTATGCTCGCTTGGTAACTGTTATTATAAGCAAACTCAACCAATGGAAGATGCTACTCCCCTGTTCCTCTAAAGTCCAAAATGCACATCCGTAGCAAATCCTCAAATACTATATTCACTCTCTCCGTTTGGCCATCCTTTTGAGGGTGATAGGTTTTATTCAATCTACGTTGCGTCCCTAGCACCTTCTGTAAGTTCCTCCAAAACTCACTAGTGAAAATGAGATCTCTATCACTCACTATAGTAGAAGGAACTCCGTGAAGTCAGACTATCTCTCGAACATAAAGGGAAGCCAAATATGATGTTGTACGCTTTCTCTTAACTGGGATGAAGTTGGCACTCTTAATCAACCGATCAACAATCACCCAAATGCTTGTATTCCCCTTCGTAGAATGGGGCAAGCCATCTATCAAATCCATAGAAATGTTGTCCCATATCCACTCTGGCATATCTAAGGGCTGAAGTAGTCCATCGGGCCTTTACTGCTCTGCCTTTCCCTTTGGCATATTAGACACTTGGCTATGAACTCTGCCACGTCCTTTATTCCATTCCAAGAGAACATACTCTTCGTATCTCGATACATTTTGTCACCACCTGCATGAATAGTAATACAGGAATGGTGGGCTTCCTCCAAAACCGCTCTCAACAAATCTCTAGCGCGTGGAACATAAAGCCTCCCATCTCTCCTAAGCCACCTTTTGCTATCAATGGAATAACGTTGAAGATGTCTAAAGATCTCTCCTTGGCTAATCCTATCCATAATGTCCATGAGTTTCGAATCTCCTTGCTGCCTCGAGCCAATCTGATCCATAAGGATATGCCTCACCTCTAATGTTGCCAACAATCCGGGAGTAATGTCCATAAAGAGCATGAAATAAAAAGTAGAAATAAACTCCAAGCTCCTCCACCCTACGAATAAAGTACTAAGGGTTGCTTTCTTCCTACTCAATTCATCCGCAACCACATTACCCTAGCTGGGGGCATAAGCATTCTCAAAATCGTACGAGGCTAAAAGCTCCATCCATCTTTGTTGCCTCAAGTTTAAGTTCTTTTGCGAGAATAGGCACTTCAATGACTTGTGGTCGGTGAAAAGCTCAAACTTCTCTCCAAGCAAATAGTGCCTCCAAGACTTGAGTGCAAAAACAATGGCGGCAAACTCCAAATTCTGGGTAGGGTAGTTCTTCTCATGCATCGTCAACTGCCTACTGCCATAGCATACCACCCTCCCTTCTTGCTTCAACACCACTCCTAGGTCCATCCCATATGCATCAGTGTATACGGTAAAAGGCTTAGCTCCATCGGGTAGTACTAACACTGGTGCACTAGTAAGGGCTCTCATAAGCTTAGTGAAGCAATCCTCACAATCCACATCCCACACGAAAGCTTTATTCTTCTTAGTAAGGTGCGTGAGTGTGTCGAAATCCTGGCAAAGTTTCTAATGAACTTCCTATAATAGCCAGCCAATCCTATGAACCTCCAAATCTCAGTGAGGTTCTTGGGGACCTTCCAATCTTGTACTGCAATAACCTTGGCAGGGTCAACAGCCAAACCTTCCATCGAGACCACGTGCCCTAAGAAACGTACCTCCTCTCCCCAAAAGTGACACTTCAAAAACTTAGCTCTCAAATGATGACTTCGAAATGTGCGAAGAACCTCCTCTGAATGAACAACATGCTCCTCCATATTCTTGGAAAAGACCAAGATGTCATCCACGAATACCACCATGAACTTATTTAGGACTCCTCTAAAGACGCGGCTCATCAAGTCAACAAAGTAGGCTGGGGAATTGGTTAGCCCAAAAGGCTCGTAAAGTCCATCTGGAGTCCTAAACGCAGGCTTATCTATGCTGTCATCAGCGGCCCTAAGCTGATGGAATCCTGTGGCTAAATTAAGCTGAGAGAAAACCAAAGAGCCAACTAACTAGTCAAAAAGATCATCAACCCTAGGAAAAGGATATCGGTTCTTCTTGGTGAGCTTATTTAATCCTCTAAAATCAATGCAAAGTTGAAGAGAACCATCTGCCTTAGTAGCGAAAATGACTGGTGCTCCCCATTCCAATATGTTGCTTCTTATAAAACCCTTCTCCAAAAACTCGCTGACTTGTTTGCTCAACTCTTTCCTCTCCCTTGGTGCCATGTGCCTCACAGCTAACGCCACTAGCTTAAAATTCTCGATCAAATAAATTCTGAAGTCAATTTCTCTCTTAGGGGCAGTCCCCTAACCTCCTCAAAGACGTCGGGAAAATCTCTGACTACAGGAACCAAATCAAACTCTGTTGAAGATGAATTGAGGGAATAGAGAAAGCTCAACATGACTGACGCTTACGGGTCGCATGATACCTCAAGAGTCCTACCACTGCAACTCTCTAATCTAACGACTCTCCTCTCGCAATCTAAGATAGCTCTATATGTGGATAGCCAACCATACCCAAGATCATCCCATATCCTGAGAAACCCAAAACACAGGCTTCGCAGTCAAATTCTACTCCTAGGATATAAATTTTCAAACCCCTACAAACCATAGGCAAGTGTGCCAATCCACCTATGGGGTTTGAAACAACAATGGGGTTTAGCACTAAAGAAATGTCTAAGTGCAAACAATCCACAAGAGACCTAGAAATAAAAGAGTGTGATGCTCCAGAATCGAATAAAGTCCGATGAGAAAATCAGATATAGAAATCAAACCTTCAACTACGACTTTCCTACCTCTATCCGGAATGCTACTGGAAGGTTCCGCGTCTAATGCCTGAATCTGTGCGGCTGGTGCACTCGCTCCCTGACCAGCTCTTTGGGAACAACTCCTACTCATATGACCGAGCTGACTGCAATTGAAGCACTTTCTTTTGCAATCCTTGGCGATATGTCCTATAATTCCACAGTTATTGCACCTCAACCCTTTCTTAATTTGCTTCTGAGGGCTATCAGCTTTCTTTTTCTCTTTGTTGTTCTTCCACCATTTCTTCTTTGGACCTTCCGACTTAACAACTTCCTCAGACTCTCCTTCCTTGACTGCATCGGACATAAGTATCATCTCTACCAAAGACTCATAAGTAGCTCCCATTGATACGTGAGTCAACAACAATCCCTGAAGGGGCTGATTCAATCCCTTCGCAAACTTCATATCTTTCTTGTGCGGCGTATTCACCAACTCCACTACGAACTAAGACAATTCACTAAATTGATTGATGTACCCTTTCACCGACAAACTTCCTTGCTTTAAATTAATAAACTGCTCAAACCGAACACTCTCCTCTGCTTGAGACAAAAACTTTCTATCAAACCGCTCCTGGAATCCATTCCAAGTCACCTACCTTCCTTCTAACTCTATGACCTCCCACCAATATGAAGCATCATCTTTCAACTGCCAAGATGTTGAACCCGCAGTTGGTCCTCCAATCTTAATAAGCCAAATATCCTCTCGGTGTCCCTAAGCAAAGCTCTCGCCCACAAAAGTCTCCTTGCCAAAAAATGTCTTTCCCCCCAAACTAGCAAAATCCTTAGAAATCTTAGAGAAATTGACGACGGCAGGTGGGTTGATTAGGTTCCCACCCGCTGGTGTAGGATTGGGTGCTGGCTCGTGCACCTCTGGATTCGTGGCTTGTAAGTACCTTCGAAACCAGGCTGGTACTGGAATGTCGTTGGAAAGGTTCGGGGTACCAGCCATTTTATGAAAAGAAAGAGAGAGTTTAAGAAAGAGTCAAAGGGAGATTGAACTGGACTTATGAGAGGATTTTTATAAAAACTCTTTTATACTTAAAAACATTTCTAAGATTTCTTTTCTGAAAAGTACATTTTAAAACAAGTTATTACGAAAAATACTTTATTTTAATAATAAAGTTTAGGAATCCTGTAACCTTACGCATTGATACCAAGTGAAACACCCCAGACCCCTTAATATACCCAAAAGGACACATTAAAAGGCGTGGTGCGTTGTAGATATAACTAAAACTAGTAGAGACTATGATTCACTAGACAAAAATAGGTAAAAACAAGGGAAACTAAAATAGTAACTTATTCGAAACAAAAAATTCATAAGTGCTTCATAAACCAAATAAGTCAAATACCAAATATAACATACATGTCTCAAAACTCAATATGTCTCATGAAATAAAAACTCGTAGTCTCAACAAATATCAGAGTATAAATATCCCTCTCAAGTGCCAGTACAAAGAAAGAAAAAACAGAAATAAAAGTAGGGAAATACATAGCAGAATCTTCTCCAAGAAGCCTCTGAGCAACTGCAATCTACTGCCCTCTCGCTTGATTTCCTTTGGAGGGAAAGGGGAAAATAGAGGAGTGGATCAGACTAAGAGTCTGGTGAGTGATAGTAACTACTAGAATCTTTAAGCAAAGTAAAGGTAATAGACTCTTCAATAGTTCTAGTATATAAAAAAGGAAACAAAGGAAATATGAAAGAGTTAAACTGGAAAATACAATTAAACTATTACAATTGATAAGATATGTCAACTTTGATTGTTTGCACTTGTCTTTGATAACTGCTTGATTAGGCTGAATTCCTAATCCTATAATTATGCTGCAATCCTAATTCTACCCTTTGATCGTCCTGCTACTCCATAGACCTTACTGCAGACTAGATGCTATGTAACTCCCTTCACAATAGCCAATGGTAACTACGAAAGATACACAAAGCGCCCACTGTGAACTAGATGATATATAGCTTCCTACACAGAAGGTAATGGTGTCTATGGAAGACACATATACTAAGTGCTTGGAACTCATAGTGATTACTGAGCACCAAAATGGAAGTCGCATGCGTAACTACCACCATGCTCATGCTACCTGTTGCTCCACCTATTAGGTCATATTATTACCTCGACTCAGCATAAGCGTGGCCCTCGTCTCACTTCAGGATTATGTGAAACACCTTGTCCATAGACAATATAGAAGAATGTTACTGGTATTAGCCCGTCATCCAAACAATATCTAATAACGCCCTTGTCCAAATCCCCTGTGATTTGAACATATCTATATTGACCAATTACTACCACTACTAGCATAAGCGTGCCCCTCGTCTCACTTCAGGTTCACGTGAAACATTATACCCATAGAAAATAGTAGGGGAATGCTATTTGGTACAGGTCCTACTTTAATTCTTTGCTTATTAACTTAGGTAAATTGTTTAATTAAGCCTTTGCTCTTGTTCTTACTATATGTGCTTATTAATTTATCCTAAGTATTAAAATAAGCCTTATTCTGATCTATTTCTTATTATAACCTACGTTATAATCATGCTTATTACTTAACCCAAGATCCAAGTGTGAAAATAAGCTTCTTTTCTTCCTTTATCTTTTTTAGTTATAATTCTAAGTTATAACTAGGCCAATCTCTGTAATTCGGTCCAATTAATAGCATAATTAGGCATAATTTCAGTCCAATACCATTTATATTATAGTCTTTATAATTTACATCTTATATTCCATTATTTCAGATTTCTTATAATTTAATCTAAGTTCGCGTTAATTCTATTCTAATCTATACGCGAAGAAGAAGAAGAAGAAGGAATAAAATAAAACTGAAAATAGAAGGGAATCCAAGGCGTAAGAAGAAGATGTAAATAACGCATAAATAACAGTAAATAAACTAAAATATTGTAAATAAACTGTAAATAAATGAAAAGGCTAGAAATAAGCTAAAATTAACTGAAAATAATTCTAAAAACTGTAAAAAAAATTACTAAAAAGGTTACTCCAAAAATCATAGTATAAGTACAACTATTGAAAACCCTATTATTTTAATTACTTAAAGAAATTTAAAATAATCACGATCACTCACCTTTGGTCCTTAGCTCTTCCCTTTAGGCCTTTATGGATCTACTTGGAGTTGTTAAATATTTTTATTTAAAATGATTTCCTCCTTGAAAAATTATTTCTCTTAGGGTCTTTCCTGAATAGGTGAACCCTTGGAGAAAATCTTAGAATGAGAAAAAGTGTTAGACATGGGGTTCTATTTATAGGGGTAGAAGTGTATCTCAGACCATTGGATTTGGGGATTGAATAGGATGCAACCATGTCGTAAGCTGAATAGAGGCCATCGGATGCATGAACGGAAGGGCCGGATCAGTAAATAATGCAATATACATGTAAAGTCGGCTAAATATTCGAACGAACGAACGTTTATTCGTTCGCCCTAAAAAGGGCAGGCGGGTCGACCGCCCTTGTGCCCAGGTCAACTTGGCCTATTTTTTTATTAATTCAATTCATATCTCGTTCATTTTAGCTTGGATTCTGACGTACTATATGTGGAATTGACCAGAAAATTACCACGGACAAAATGGTGCAACTCCCGTGGCTCAATTCTGACAATTTCATAAAGTTGTTTTATTATTTAATTAATTAACGAATTAATTATCACGGGTTAAAATTTTGGGTTGTTACATTTTTCATTTTTAACTCACATTCATTATCACTTATAGAATTTCTCCTTTAATACTGAAATCATTTATGAATCATTTCATAAAATTTTACTTCAAATCATTAAACATTATATAAATTAAGTTCATATTTTATATCACCTCGCGACATCCCACGATATACATAAAAAAAAATCTCATTCATTTGCTTAATATGAATATTCAATAAATTTAAAACCTGTTTAAATTCTACTATCATTCAATTTAAGAATTACAAAATATCAACTTTTTATTTTTTCACAAGAACACAGCTTCAAGTTCTAAACTGATTTGGAAGTTCTGACTGTCCATAATAATCAAAAATCCCATTCCTTTTCAATAATAAATACTACTAAACAACATATCATAATAAGATATACATACCAAACTACCTTAATGCATAGGATAAATGAGTCCATAAAATATCTTAACCGAACACTTAAGAGCTAAACACCAGGTTTTCTTTCAAATCATTTTGAAATAATATATACTTACAACATTTGTATACCAAATCATAATTTTATAATTTAAATCAAATCTGTTTTGCGAAAACAATTTTGAAGAAAAACTATTATTGTAACATCCCCCAATTCGAAACTCGAAAACCAACGTTGATGATGTTGTAGTCATCGCCAAAATTATTTTACGGCGACAGAAGTGAGTTCAGTACTTCTAACTCATGCTTTCGGGCTTAACCAAAATCATTACCTAAACGGCATCAAATACTAATATTACTAAGTACCATTATCTTAATTTCATAAACCAATTTCTCGAATGTTTACTTTAAAATAATACTACTACTATTTTTTCCAAAATCCTAGAAGACCAATTTCAAAAACATCGGGATTTAAGTTTTCAAATTCCCAGTTTAAATCCTTTTTATTTATAAACTATATTTATAGACCATACTTATATAAGATCACTTTCTTATATACAATTATTTCACAAATGCGTATCTTTATTCAGATTATAACAAAAAGCTTTTATTAAAATTAAATTTTAATCCAGCATTATCACCGAATGCCTTGTATTCAAACTGTGAAACTCAATTCACAAGGTGCTCATTTCAATGTTCCCACAAGTTACTATCCCCTCAAACCATGCAGTGAAAAAGTAAAACAGCTCAAACTGGTCGAGCACAACTAATCAAACAATAAATTGTAATAATCGAATGTTATCATTTCCTAAAAAACAAACACATCATAAAGAATTATATCAGTGTTTTTTGAAAATTATTTTTTTTATATATAAAATATAATCCTTGGAAAAATTATTCCATTTACCATTTTCAAAATAAAGCTATGGAGGTTTGTTTTGTTTAAGTGTTTAGAGATCCATATCAATAATGTTCGCAACACGTATTGACAAAAATCCATAATCCACCTAACAGACCAATCAACACAATACAAAACATGTTTATATAACAATAACAAATATGGACCCTTGTATATTGGATACACTCAACTCACATTAAGGAATTCCATTATCCTATCTCTTGATGAGTTATACCCACCAAAGCCAAGGTTCTTACTTAACCTTTAGCTCTGATGCCATATGTAATGGTCCAAATTTTCGACCATCGAATGTCGACACTAATACATCCATGGTATTCATATGCCTGGCACCCAAGTGCTGGAAAGATAGAAAGTTAGGGTAAAAGAAAAAGAAAAGGAAACAGAACAAGAAGGAAGAACATAGTATCAGAATCTCACATGCGGAACGATAATGTATAATATCTCGAAAGATCTTTACAAAAAATAAAACTTTGATATACATACATCAATAAAAGTAAACTAACCTATCATCATCTTGGACAGTTATAACAGCCTATCCTCATAAATGCTGATAGATACAAAATAGTAATGAAACGAAAAATAATGACGGTTAGAAATTGCCCACATTCTCTGTAGAATCTCCAACGAACCACAGCTAAATTTGAAAATATGCATGGGATGACATGAGCATTATAAGAAAATAACACCCGAATCATTCTGGTAGACCAGCGTGAGAAACTCAAATCATATGGATTGCTATATTTATAAAACCCTTCAAAATAAAGTTATATCGTAAGACCACACCAAAAATAAACACAGAAGGATTTTTATCTTACGACAACCAAACCATTTCTATTAGAAAATCCAGTGACACTAAGATAATGTCTAGGATGTGAAATATAGATAATCAAGTAGCCATGATACATGTGAGTGTACATCACAACGATTATAGGTATACAATCATAATCGCTAAGGCATGTTCACTAATTATATAGGATTCTACGGAGGTTCTCTCAGTACATTGGGAACCGCACATGGATTCCCATATCGCAATAGATCTTGGAATCACACATGGATTATGTAGGCCTATTTCTTCGAATCCCAGAAATCGACACTAATACATCCTTGATATTCACGTGCCGTAAATCCAAGTTGCCGGAGAAACGGATCATTAAGGGTAAGAAAGAAAATAAAGACAGAATAGAATCTCACATATATTATTTCAAAAAATAATCTTTACAACGGAAATTTGAATACATTTACCAGAGTTAAAAAATGGGCAGTTATAAATAACTGTCATTAGAAAAGCGGAATACAACACAACTCAAGTGTAGTGGAAACAATCTTCTGAAAAATCTTCTAACTCCATGCTTCGAGTTTCATCTAGATTTCTTCTAGACTAAGCCTGAATACTAGGCTGCCCAGGAAAATTTGGGCACCCAGAGTATAAGGAAAGGGAAAATAAACTCTGGGTCAATCATGGGACTAGAGAACTCAAAATATGCTTTTTGAAAACAAAAAGGGTATCTCATAAGACCACACTGCACATAAACATGGAACGGGTTCTTACCTTATGATAACCAAAACATTCTTACATAAAAATACTTGATATTATTTTTAATGACATATCTTTGAAAACATTTGCAAATAAATTTATTAATCTTAGCTGAAATCATTATGATATTAAATTCCAGCATGTTAGCCACAAATGTGAGTTCTACAGACAAAATGGCAGGCACTTATTAGAAAATGGATTTCCATACAAATGACCAGGTGAATGGACTACCTTCCGATAGTACACCTCTGGAGGAATGTACCAAGGCCCAATAGATAGTCCTCTACCAACACAAGACCGACCTACATGTTCCTAGATAGTACCAAATATGTCATCACCCCGGTCGTTACCGACCTATCCGAGAGCTCTCACTTACACCACATTAATTTAAACTCGAAAGTCATAGCGGGTAAAATTTTATCTAGAAAGGGATGACCATACCCTAATGGCTGCGAACCACATAGTCTTGCTGCATCTACCATGTTTCAGTCATTTTGATTGTGAGGCTTGAGGTAACAATTAGCTTTCACATAGCACAACATTTTCCTTTGAATGCCACACTGCCATTCTATCGATCACTTGTTGACTTCCACAAACATACAATCTCTGAGCTCATACGTCTCAGAGTAGGGTGTTAAACGAAGATAAGTTGCCTTCTCCGCCACCAAACAGTTGTATGTTTATAAAAGTCAACGATGAAATCCCAAGAATGCAGCGTCAGACATCCATCCATACAAGTTTGTTCTAGGACTGAATGAAATCAAAGGCACTCTCCTACCACATCCTATTGCAAATTAATCCTAGGATTAGTAGCGAGAAGTCCTTGTAACCCAAAGGGTTTCAGTAATGAAGGACCATTTCTACTTTAGTATTTGGAAGCTAGCCATAATTATCAACAAGCAGTCCTTTCACCCCCCGAAGATCTTTGGTCTTCATCCTTCATTCTCTCTATCAGGTCTTCATTTTTTGAACGCATACATTGGTTCAAAGTAGTTTTCGAATAGGGATTATCCCAGATCTGACGTCAGTTCCTTCGAACCAATCATCGATAAAAGGAGGTTTTGTGAACAGGGAATCATTCTTTAATTGATTAAGTTCTTTTTATTAAAAATCTCTTTTGGAGATATATATTTTCAACCTATTCTTTCCAGTTTATACGGAATTATTAATCTCTCCTATTATTTCCTTTGATTACTTCAAACTCCTTTAATTTGAATAATTCAAAATCATTAAAATTTTCTTTTCAATTAAGAAAACATTTCCAAAATCATTTCATTTAAGTCTTAACAAAGATTTCTTAATTCATAACTCAAAACATTGATTGAGTTAAAACCATGTTATCTAAGATTTAATGCCAAAATCAGTAAATATTATGTGAGCAAAATCTATAGAAATCATCTAATTCTACCAATATCAATCCCTGTATTCAACAAATACTATGGTGGAATAACGGTGAAATCACCTTTTTAATTCCACAAACAGTACAAGTTCCCTCTTCGGGTTTTAACATCGAGTACAAGAAGATTATCTCTATAAAATCCAAACTGTGTAAATGCTGGAAAAATATCTTTCTTTATCCTTTGGAAAATTTCGATTCGAGTAAATATAATTTACTATCCCCACCATCGAGCTAGTCCGGATAGCCAAGGATGGCAGAAAATTGGTTTTTAAACTCAAGCCTAGACACTATCTCTTTGACACCCATAAGGCGGTCAGTTATTTGATCGACTCTACATCACTAAAACATTTGATCATTTCACAAATCATTCAAAATTACCTCTAAAACATTTTATAAATCATTTAAAAATATTTATGAAATATTTGAAAAAGAATTGTTAAGTTTAAAACAATATTTCTAAGGTTATAGAAAAGTGCTGCGAAAAAGTGCTACGAAAAATGCCTTTTAAGCTGTATTGATCAAAATGACTTTTTATTATTTGAAAATTCATTTTTATTACTCAAATAAATTTTAAAATATTTATAAGATTTATTCCATATTTTTAAATAATTTTAAAACAAAATTTTCAAAGAAATCCAGTTTTTGATTCTGAACTGCAAAATCGGGATTTTTCCAAAACTTGTTTTACTCATATATCAAAATATACTTCTCAAAATCTCGATTTGTTTCTTCCTTGGAAAACTATGAATATAATAGTTCGAAAAATTCTTATCTCGAAGAATTCTGACTTTTACACTTGTTTGACTTTTATAGCGCGATATCACGAACTACAGTTACACGACGCGCTTATTTTTGACTAAATTTTCTATTCTCATTTAAAATTCATCAAAGCACTTTTAAATGTTTTAAAAAAAAATACATTTTAAACCATTTTTTAGATATTTAACAATTCCATACACATCATTTCATTAATTCAAGGAAAGTGATTTCCTTTGTATTTATCGACGTGTATATTCGTAATTTGCATATATATATTCAACATTCATATGAAAACAACCAAACTTGATGATCAAAGCATATTAAACATCCATTTGCAACATCATATCATCATTCGACATTGAGTATAATAGTTTTAGGAGTTCTCGCCTTAGATTCGAACGATCTAACTTTAAATCGGCTATAACTCCGCTATGATCGAATTAAGCTCTATGGAAACGAGCTCCGAAGCCTTGAAGTTGCTAGGCATAGTCCTGTGAGTGCTCATGAGCTAGCTAGGGAAGGTGAAATGGCTTGACCTTGCTTTGGGAAGGGGTGGTCGTGAGTTTGAGTGGTGGAAAGGAGGAGATTTGTCTTCGTTTTGAAGTTGATCGATATTATACAGTGTATATGTTTTACTAATATTTTTCCATAACTTTTGCTCATTGTTTTCTAAGGCATGGAAGCCATTAAAGAAGCTCTTAGGAAGCTTAAGAAGAAGGAAAAAGAAGATGGAAAGTTGTGTGAAAATGTGAATGAAGGTATGCATGTATTTATAGCCTTGGAAGCCTTAAGGGTTAAGCAACTTCAAATAAATATATATATTTCATTATCCATCACATCTCCACTTTTCTACCCTTATTCCACATGTTAATGCCTTCCCCACCATGTGCTCCATCACTTCATTCACTTAATTTATGCATATGTTGACTTATTTAAGCTTAAGAAGGAAGCTTGCTTAAAATATCTTTGATTTTTGTATTATGTACGTGTTTATAAGCGTATAAGTATATATATGTATACATATTTTCATGAGAATGTTAGTGGATGCATTTATATGTTATATGTCTACATGATATATAAACAACGTTGCATTGATTTCGAACAACTTTCGTTCGATAAACCGTTGCCAATCGGAGAACCGATTCCCGGTCATATTTTCACTTATACTTTAACATACATATATTTGTAAACAAAATTTGGAAAACATTTTCTTATCATTTTAGATGAATTAAAATGATCAAATTTCATTTATAAAACCATATAAACTTATATTAACAATTATTTACAAAAATGGCTATTATACTGATAAAGCGATATCGATTTTTCCTTATAGTTTCAAATCAAATATATATATCTTTATACAACTATTATAAATGATTTATTATCACTTTATAACTATTCAAAATGAATTATCATCATTTTAAAATAATTATTTGAATAATTAAAATAATTATTAAATCTCAATTTAATTTAATAAATCAATTATCATATTTAAGGGTATTATTAATAATGCTAAAATCATATTTTATTTCCAAAATCAAATCAGTTGATTTATTTCATATTCTTGTTTAATTATAAAAATAAGTGTATATCCAGCTCCGTGCGTGCGTTTCATGATTATAGAGCTTGTTATTGATAAAACAATTTTCAGCCATTTTATCGATTTAGATTTCGAGGAAAATATTTTTGTAAATATTTATTTAAGATTACCATTACTTATTATCACTCAAAACAATATTATTATATTATCAACCTTTTATTTGCAAAAATTTAAAAATAAATATAATTTATCCAAGTGATAAATTGGCGGGTTGTTACAGATTCCCATATCTCAATAGATCTCGGAATCACACATGGATTCCCATATCTCAACAGATCATGGAATAACACATGGATTTCTACATCTTGAATAGATCACGAACAACTACATGTTTTTGAGTATCTCAAACAGATCTCGAATCTCCATATAGATTTCAGCATCTCAACACGAACCTCATCCAAAGCATAGAACATGTATATGGTTTTAGAGTGGTTACGGTTTTAAGTTATCTCATATAAGTAAACTCCCCTGCTTACTAGGTGCTCCAAAACTGATAGATCGATTTTCGGTAAACTCAACTCCGGTTTTATGGTAAATAAATAAACAATACATAAGAGCGAAGATCGCCTCATAACTGTTTAAGTGGATGGATTTTGTAACGACCCATAATTTTTATTAATTAAAATTCGTATATTTAATTAATTTTAAATATTAATAAGTGAAATTTATAAGTCGAATAAATTTTATTTCGAATAATTGGATTTAATTGAATAATTAAATCGATAATTTAATATGTTAAAATACAGAAATAATTGAAAATTGGGTTAAATATGATTGAAAATGATTTGTAAAATTTTATTTTATCATATTAGAGTTAGAACGATATTTTAGAACTTTTAAAATCGAATTAAAAGTTAATTTGTGAAAATTGAATATTTTAATATTTAAATCGACTAGTGAAATTAGCCAATTTTCGAACAGTCTCAGAATTGGACGAAACTAGTTCCATTGGATCCGTAATAGTTTGTTATTATCGGATTTCAATTTTCGTGTCAATCGGAGTTTTTGTTTGACCGTGGCAGCTCGAAACGCATCGAAATTGTTTTAATATTAATTTGGCGAGTTAAAATAGTCATTTTTCAAATTGTCTCGGAATTCGACGAAACTAGTTTCATCGGATCCGTAATGTGATATTATTGTATGGTTTCAAATTTCAAGTCAATCAGATTTACCGTTTGTCCGGGGAAAACTAAAACGCCTAGAAATTTTATTTACCGATTTAATTTTAAATTGAACGTTTATTGCCATAACTCGCACATATTACCGAATTAGCTCCCGAAACACGTTCCATTGTGTTCGAAACGCGGGCTAAACCTTAGGAACGCCAACCGGCACGCTTCGTTTGGAGTTCGAAAATTCCGGGATGAATAGTAATTTGGAATTTTTCTATATAAGCCCATATTATTCACAAATTTGCAAAATTCCTAAAACCTAACCCTAAAACGTTCAGCGCCGCCACCAACTATTTCAATGGCTAAAAAACACTCTTCTTCTTCCTCGTTTATCTCTTCATCCATCGACTTTTACCAAAAACTTCCAACATGAAACTTGTAGAACACGTTGCGAACTAGCTATTCAACGGTCATGATCTAAAACAACTTCACGAATCAACGACAAATCGAGCTAGAAGTGCTGAAGTTGCACACGGTTTTTCGTGCAGAGGGGGGAGCCGAGTTCAAGGGGGTTCTGGCCGAAGGAAGAGCATGACGCGAGCTTCGATGTGGTGCATATGTGATGGGGTTTCGTCGTCGTTTGGGTGGTGCGGCTATTAACCCTAGTATAAAATATGGGTTCGGCTATTACCTGTAGGAACGCGTGAGGGAGAGGGAAGGGGGTCACGGCCCTGATGCATTCAAACTTGATCAACGGCCCAGAGGAGGTGTGGGTTAAAATATAAAATATGTTGTAAATAATTTATAGTTTTAAATTCGTGTAACTTTAAAAATTCGTATCTTTTTCATACGAGGTCGAAAACACGCGAAACCAGTTGCGTTGGGTTCGTATGGACGAGCACTACACTATGGAATTAGACTGGAGTCATTTTGAGTTAGCGAAAATTTCGGGTAAAATTAAACGCGCGTTTAATTTTATTCGAAATAAAAGCTGAAAACGAAATTGAAATCAAGGTGAGAACTTCTCACTCAATCGAATCGGTTTCGATTTTAATTTTTAAATAGTTAGATTTAAAATACTTGAATTCATGTTTGAAAGATGATTGTTATCTATTGATTATTAGAATAGACATTATACGCCGTTAGTAAGCGGATGTTATTTATTAAAAACATATACCGCGAATATTTCACAGTACAGTGAAATTGGTATTATTTATGTACTTGGAATTGATTTCCCGCAGTATATAGCGGATGAGACCCTATTGCGCCGCCTATTAAGCGAATAATATTTTTAATCCCATATACCGCGATAATTTTGTACTGGAACGAAATTGGTGTTGTGCTAACATCTTTGGATGCAGGGAAACAGGTTGGAGGGATCCAACTGGATTCCTCAACAGTATTTATTTGATTTCAGATATTTTGATATTTGATTGATTATCATATCGATATGTGATGTCGTTGTTGTCGTGATTGACTACTTGGTGTGTAGCATCATTGGGCCAATTTTGGAATTTTAAAATGATTTTTAAAGTGATTTTTGAAAGTATACGTTATAAAATATTTTTGGAATTGATCCATTATAAATAAATAAATGTTATAAAAATTATGATTTTTGAGAAATATAGTTAAAAGTTGATTTTTGAAAATATGGGGTTAATGATTTTATAAAATAGTTTAAATCGGGATTTTTGAATTTATAGGAAAAAGTTTAAAATATAGGATTTATAAAATTTGATTATTTTATAAATCAAAGAGAATGATGAAATTATAAAGGAGTTTAAAGACGTTTTAAATAATAGTATAAATTGATTTATATAAAAGATTTATAAATAGATATTTGTAAATTAAAAATATTGGAATTATAAAACGAGTTTTTATAAGTGTTAGAATGAATTGTAAATGAATTTCATAAATGAATGAAATTTGTAGAATTATAAACGGTGAAGTTATAAATGGAATTTTATAAGCAATAGGTTTATAAAATTTGTAAAGTTATTTGAAGAATAGATATGGGTAAATAAATGAATCTTATAAGTTATAAGATTTATAATTTGGGAAGTTAAAAGAACGATTTTGCAAACAAATAAATTATAAGTATTTAACTTATAATATGAACTTTTAGTATATCATTGAGTTATAAATTGAAATAGCTTAATAAAGGAGATTTATAAAAGGAAGTTGTTATAAAATAAATAGAAATGGAATTTATAAACATTGTTTTATAAATCCGCAAACGACTTATTTTGATAAGTAAATTGTTATAACTTATTAATGGAGTTATATTCACGTTTTAGACAGTGAATAATCCTTTAAAATAAAATGTATAGAAATGATGAAATTGGTTAACGAAGTATATTCACGTTTTTGAATAGTGAATAATATGTTAAAGAAATTATTTTGGATGTGATGTTTTAAATAGAATTAAAACGATCTAGCGATGTTTTTAAAAATGTGTTAAGATTCGAAACCATAGATTTCAACATTCATTGTTGAAATAGACGTTTTCGAGAAATAGAAGGAAATGGTGGACTATAACACTGTTGTTATAGTAAATGATTTCCGAAAGGAAATGTTTGTATAGTATTGGGATTTATATATCTATTTTAATTTCGAATCCCTATACTAGTGATTTTGGGTTGTCGTAACGATGTTTTACGCAACATTCGTTTTGACCCAAATAAATATGTTTAAGAGAATGATTTTCTTAAAGAATGAAATATATACTTAATTTCGATTCAAGTATATTGAATATTTTCCAGATGTTTAAAATAAATAGATTTGTGAATTACTTATTAATAAGTAAGTATGGGAATGTTATTCCAACGTGAAATGAAAAGTCTTGAGAATTTATCTTTTCGAAGATAAATTGAAAATGAATAATTGAAATCGTATATTCATAGATATTTTGAAATATAAATTCAATATGGAATTTATAAATGAAAAGGGGAATATGTTTAAAAATAAATGTTGATTTATTTTTGAAGTGTGAGAATTAATTTACGGATTTTGAACGTAAATATAAAGTAAATCGTTAAGGATTTATTTAATTGGTTTAAATGAACCATGTTGAAATGAAAGTATTTCCGCGTAAGGAAAATGATTGAAATTTGTTTTTCAAAAGTGGTAAAGGTGAAAAGTGATTTGAAAATTATTTTTAAAGGGTTGAAGTGTGAAATTATATATCTTGCAAAGATATTTTTGGAAAATAAATTATTTGGAATCTGGTGATGTTGTGCATATCCATTGATAGTTCAATAACCGACTATCAATATTTACCTTTGAATGGGTATTTGTTGTGATTTGTTTGAATTTGAATGCCACCTTATTTTTGAATAAGCGCTCACTATTCGGGTTAACCGGGAAAGGACCTTGGGGTCGTATAACCCATTTCGAATATGTGATACGTCGTTATGAATTGCATTTGATGACCGGTGTTGAAGACCGAATATTTTTGAAAACGGAAGGATTACCGTCGAATGTTTCTGCACCGAATGGCCCCGGTATAGAAATTCCATATGTGATGGGAAGTCCGGACGTGATTAGTGAATATCTGGATTGCAAGGACTTCTTTGTAAGTGCCTTCGGTTCTGTTCGATCCCAGAACAGACTTGTATTGATTGTATGTCTGACATTACAAATTGAGATATAAAGCTGATTTCTTTCAAATATATTTCTGTTGGTGGCGGAGAATTTATTCTCTTAGCTTAACACCCTTCTCTGAGACGTACGAGCTCAGAGGTTATGTAGTTGATGGTTATCAGCGATATATTCCCAATTTGGTAATGTGACATGCTAAGTGTTGTTGTGAAATGATCATTGTTTGATCATTTGTGATATGATCATTTGTTTGATCACTTATCTTTGTGATCATTTCTTTGATCATTTGTTGACTCAAAGCATGGCTTTGTGGACGAGACTTCGTCGAACCTCACACCCCGGAATGGTCAAAACAAGAAAGATGCAGCAAGGTTATTGGGGGTAGCGCCCCTTAGGGTATGTGCATTTCCTTTTGGAAAGGGGTGGTATCATGGTATGGAGCCCAGATACTTACTCATGTTGAAACACTTTATTTATCATTGTGTGATGTTGGTTATCGAGCGCTCGGATAAAGGTCCTAAAGGACCGGGGGATGGCATAGTCGTGTCAGTAGTTACCCAGTTAGGGGTAACCTGGCCTTGTGTTGGCAGAGATCCGGTTAGGTTCTCGGGGATGTCCTTCCAGAGGCGTTCTCATGTGGCAATGGAAAGTTCCTTGGCCTGACCATTTGTTGGAAATCCAAAGAAACAATACGAGAATTGTACGGTTTTAGTTGTAGAACCTGCTTCCTCAGGAGGTAGTTATAGCAAGCATAATATAATGGTACCTATGCTGGCTAAGATTTATATTCTACTTTCGAAATGTTTTCTACACTATGCACTAATAATAATATCAAAAATGATTTGATTTTGCGTAGTAAGCATCTTTGACTAACATAAGAAGAAATCTCCTCCAAGTTTGCGTTTGCATTGTGTGTGTAGTGGGAGGTCTTATGGTAGTTACATTTTTAAAAGCATTGCGAATCTATTTTTAAAATTATCCTATTCTTTGTTTTAAAGATAAAATGTTTTGAGTTCTCACACCAATCACATGACTGACTCGGTGTTTATTGTTTTCCTTCCTAAACTCTGGGTGCCCACCAATTTCCACACGGGCAGTCAAGAGTCAGGTTTATCAGGATATTCTGGAATTCAGGAGTTGCTGGAGGCAAGCTGGATGGCATGGCGTAATCACTTGTATATAGTATTTCTTTTCCGCTGTTTGTTGTTGTTTGTTGTTGTTCACTATGATAATGTAATGTAATGTGATGTGATGTAATGCAATAACTGATATAGTTCTTTGTTTAAAGATTATTCACTTATTTATTAGATGTTGTTCCGCCGCGATTGTGAGATTCTGATGTTGTTCTGTTGTTGTTTTCTTTCTGTTCTATTCTATCTTTTTCTCTCTTCTTCTTTCCTTTTCTTTTTCTTAGAACCCTAAGTGTTCAGTTTTCCGGCATTCGAGTGCTCGGCAGTTGATGCAGTGAACGTATTGATGTCGATTTTCGAAAGTCGAAGAATCGGGTCCTTACAGATTTTCTTATCGTTTGTCCTAGAAGAGAAAAATGAGTTTATACGTACAATATAGCATCGCCGAAGATAATTGTACCATACAATTTCCGTATTTCTTCTAGATATTTCCAGAGTTATATTTGATCAATTTCAACAAAAATGAGAATGAGCATATAAGGGAAACTATGTCCAATATACTTTCCATACACAAGTAATCACACAAATATGATTAACACGCACATGCACGATCAGGTCATATAAACGATTTATAATCCCCTTTTCAATTAATTAATCCTTTATTAATTAAGACCTTTTTTATTAGTAAAACTCATTTTTACTCAGTAAACTTCTTTATAAATGAAACTTCACTATTTAACTAAAACTTCCTTATTCAATTCTACACATGTCAATGCTCTCAATAGTATTAATAAACTTATCTTGATGGTATAAGTATATTCACAAATCAATAACAAATTTTACTTACTTTAAACACCGTAAAAGAAGTTAAAACAAATGTGACCCGAACATTGTTGCTGTAAACCCCTTCTCTCTTTTTACTTTAAAACTTATATTTTCCATCCTTTCCCAAAAACTTTCATACTTGTCATTATCTTTAAAATTCCATTATTAAAGATCTAAGCATTTACCAAAATCATTTAACAATATTTTACCATATTAAAATATTATTCAAGGGTTTAAAAATAAATGTTGCCGAAACATTGTTTACAACAATCCCAAAACCACTTCACTTATTCATTATCTCTATCGCTCTGTTTAAAGATTAAATTGTATTTATATGGCTTGAGGACAATTGTTATTCAAACAATGTCACAATAAACTCAAAACCATTTCTCTTCTTATTACTTTAAAGCATTCCTCATGAAATTCACAATTCCAATTCCAATTATAATTACTTATCTTTACGTCAATTTAACCAATTAATGTACTTTCACTTAGAGGCCCTGACTTTCAGGAATCATTTGACGAATCATGGTCAGGATGTCTGGCATCTAGTCATTTTGAGCATGCTCAGAAAACTATTCATTTAGACACAAGTGTTGAAATCCAGATTTTTTTACTTTATAAAAGGCTTAATTTACATTAATAAAGTGATTATTAATTTTCTAGAAACTATATATACTCAAAATGTACTTTAAATTAGTTTAAAATACTTATATTACAATTTAAAATGTTTGTTCTAAATGTTACTTAAAAATACTTATTTTAAAATTTACTTAAACATAATAATAACATGTTTTTATAATTTAAAAATCTTCTACTAAAAATTCATAAATAATTATCAACAATAGTTTAAACCTTGGTATATTTTTGGAAATAAATTTGCTTATGGTACTTATTAAAAATACGGAGAAGTCATAGGATTTCTTTCAAAGTTAACTTTAAAATCGCTGATCACAACGATTTTAAAGTGCATCCATAGTGAGCTTTTTGCTTCAACTATGACAACTTCCCTTCACAATTTTCATATCTTTCCAAACTAATTTCTCTATGTCAAACACACCAAAACATGAGTAAAATAACCAAATTTATATTTTCACAATATATCATAATTGAACTAACTTAACATATGTTAAATACCAAAGATTTCACAGTGCGTTTATAGCGACTATATCGCTTTGAACATTCACAACATAATTTCCAATTTAATCAAATAACAATATCAAACATGTAAAAAAAGTAGTGCCAAGATACATGTTATAGATGATTAAAAAAGAAATATACTACATTATAACGTTGTCGTTTTTTACAAAACAGAGAGGGGTCCAAAAGTAATAACTTGCATTGTTGGTCATACTATTTATATTTTAATACAACAACTATTATATACAAAAACATTATACAAATTAACTAGGGAGTAAATCACCCAAGCCTAAACTAATTCCAAACATAGATAATCCTGATACGAGTGCAATGGCAAAGACGACATCTCGATTGAACCTAGTATTTGATTTTATCATTATTGGGACTAATTAAATTATTAATTAACAAACTAATTACTAACTACCTTATAAAATTAATCCCTCCTCCTAACCTTTCTTCCCAAACACTTATACAATGTATATGTACGAAATGCACACCTAACACCAAGACTCTCTCTCCTCTCCATTCTCCCTCCACGCTCGATGATTTATCGTGTTGTCTTCACTAACATATCACAACTCACGATCTTTATGTCCTGGACACCACCATATCGAGCTCAACCTTGCCTAGGAGAAACTGACCTGAAGCCTCCTAATTCAACAGTGAATTTTGCCTTTTGCCTCTTTCATTTATGGACCCTCCGACCAATGCCGTCCTACTCTTCTCACCACGACGAACTCAATTACACCTTTGATTTGACCTCTGCATGCCTCTACTAAATCATGACCATAAGTTGTTGATATAGTTCACAAATGTCGGGTTTTGCAATTTTAAGACACCACGCAAAACTCCTTCAATCCACTCACCTTCATCTAACATGCCGTACGCCACCATCGACTCGACAAAACTCCACCTCAATCGAAAATCAATTCTAACCCTAGTTTGGCTTGTAAATAGTCAACCACACTCAACCATGGTTGCACCCCAAACATACACACAAAATGAAGATCCCGCCTCTACGAAGCAAACGAATCGTCGAATTATATCGCCTGCATCTTTCTAAACAATTGACGGAATAAAATGAATGGCGGTGGCTAACTTGTGATAAAGAAGAAGATAATGAAGGAGTCCTAGAAGTTTAGCTGTATTTATAAGAAAAATTATATTATATTAAATTCTCTTTTATTTTCATTGCGTGTTTCGAGCTCGCATAATCACGCAACATGTCTGATCGTCACGAAACTCGCCCACATACATCTCCCTATTATTCTAGTCCCGGTGGAACTGGTTTCATCAAAATTGGAGATTATGCCCCAAGATAATAATTTCACAACTTATTTAAGTAGAATTAT
This sequence comes from Allium cepa, assembly GCA_030765085.1. Classification (NCBI taxonomy): domain Eukaryota; kingdom Viridiplantae; phylum Streptophyta; class Magnoliopsida; order Asparagales; family Amaryllidaceae; genus Allium; species Allium cepa. Next base: position 209,444,673 of record CM060928.1, read on the forward strand.
TATTAAAACCAATTTAATCACTTTAATTATAACTTAAAGCTTTCTATTATTTATTATTCAAAAGAATTTAAATAAGCTTTTGAAATTATTTTTATTAATATTAAGTCAACAATTTAAATATTTAAATAGTTTCGATATTCAATTATAAAACGTTTAAAATTCCTGGCCATTACATACGATTTGAGTATATTATACATATGAGAGCATATATGTATTTAATATATGTACACATATATTAGTTATATATACATATAGGTTGATAGTGTAGTTGGTTAATGTAAGGATTAATGTGTTCATTATTATCCCTCATTCATTAGCTTAGTCATGTTCGGCTAGTTTTTGAGCATTTATTATTGTTTGGTTATTTATAAATAGTTTACCTTTATACAACATGGGTTGAGTAGATAACAATTTATGAGAACATTAAAACGAATACCTTGTGAATTTAGTTTCATAGTTTGACTATAAGGTGTTTTATGATAATCTTGGATTAAAAAGTTAACTTTAGTAAAAGTTATGTTTTATAAAATAAAAGAAAGGTAAGATATTTTGGAATCGATATTTGTGAAATGATTTTATATATAAGAAATTGACTTTATATAAAAATGGTTTATAAAATATGGTTTATAAAAAAAGGATTTAAACCAAGAATTTTCGAATTAAATCCTGGTTTCTTGAAAATTGTTTTTTAAGGTTTCTGAAAATAATAATAGTATTATATGAAAGTATTTGTGAATAGAAATGTTTAAAAGGTATTTTAAAGGAGAGAAATTACTAAACTCACTTTCATTGTTGGAAAATAAATTCCACTGATGACTACAACATCGTCGGCATTCAGTTTCGAGTTTCAAAGTGGATGATGCTACTATAGTAGCTTGCTTCAAGTTTTTTCGTAGAACAGAATTTGATTTTCAAAAGTATGATTTGATATGCAAAAGTTATAAGTATACATTATTATTTCAAAATGATGTCAAATGAAACCCAGTGTTTAGTTCTAAAGTTTTCTTATTAATTTATTTTATGGATGCATGTATCATATGCATTAAGATAGTTTGGTTTGTGCATCATGTTATGATATGTTATTTGGTAGTTTTCATTGTTGAGATAAAACAAAATTTTTGATGATTTTAGACAGTCAAAAACTTCCGAATTTATATAGAAATTGAGACAAAGTTTTTTTGGGAAAGTATAAAAGGTAAGTTTTTGTACTTCTTGATAGAGAAGATAGTGAGTTAAAAACAAATTTTAAATTTATTGAACATCCGTGTTAAGAAGAATAAATTTGAGATAGTGTATGTACTCTTAGGATGTAGTAGAGTATTATATGAATATGAAAGTAAGTTATGGAATGTTTTGTAAATAAATATGTGTCTTTATAAAATGTTTAAAAATTTAAGTAATTTTTACGAAATAGTTCATAAATGATCTTAGTATTAAATGAGAAATACTATTTATGTAAAAATAAAAGTTAATTAAAAGGAAATTGGTGCATTTAAGAAACCAATAGGATAAAGTATGTTAGTTGTATGTAGATCATTTATTTGCATGACAATTCTTGATCTAAGTTCGAGTATATGTGCAACGACCCGATTTTTCGATGTCCGAAAGTCAACATCAATACGTCCACTGTATCAAATACCGCACAGTCGAATGCCGAAAAACCAAACCGTTAGGTTTAAAGAAGAAGAAGATAGAAGAGGAAATAGAAACGATAAACAAAATCTCACATTTCGCAGCGGAATAAATATAATAGGTAAATGAATAATATTTAAACAAGGAATCATATCTGTTATTACAATTCAACACTAGAGTTTACAATGACACCATTCAACACTAGGCATTTACAACATCTAATCCAAATTAAAACTGGACTTACAGCAATCCCAATGCAGCGGATAATACATATATAATGATACATCTCGCCATCCAACTTGCCTTCAGATCTCCACAGCAATTATTTTTTCGACTTCGCTCCAGAATGATGATAGCCTGACTCTAGGCTGCCCGTGTGGAAAATTATGGGCATTTAGAGTTTAGAAAGGGAACAATGAACTCCAGGTCAGTCATGGGACTGGTGTAAGATCTTAAAAACAGTTATTTTCACAAAGAAAATAAAAATAAAACCGCTATGCTTTTGAAAAATGAAACTACCATAAGGCCTCCCGCCACACACACAATACAAACGCATAATTAGAGGAGATTTCTCCTTATGATAGTCAAACATGCTTGATATGAAAAATCTTTTTTTATATTATCATTAGTGCATAGTGTGGAAAACATTTCAAAAGTATAATATTAGTCTTAGCCAGCATACAACCATTATTGTATGCCTACTATAGCTATAATCTAAAAAGTGGGGCTCCACCATAAGTAAATGGCAGGTTATATAACTAAAACCATACAAGGTGCATATTGGTAATTGGATTTTCAAAAAATGGTCAGGCTAAGGAACTTCCCACTGCCACATGAGTACGCCTCTGGAGGGGAGTCCGTAGAACATAACCAGCTCTCTGCCAACACAAGGCCGGGTTACCTCTATAACTAGGTAACTACTACATGAGTATGCCATCGCCCGGTTGTTTGCGACCTTTATCCAAGGATCCTCAACCACAAAGTATAATAAATTTGCAGCAACCACATAGGTTAAATATCTGGGCTTCATACCATGATACCATCCTTTTCCAGAAGGAAATGACATACCCTAAATGGCGCGACCCTCATAACCTTACCGCATTCTTTCTGTTTTGATCATTTTCGGGGTGTGAAGTCCGACGAAGTCTCCTCCACAAAGCTACACTTTTCACAAAGTCATGCTTCAATTAACAAACGATCAGCAGCACTTCGTATGCCACATTACCAATTCGAGAGTATATCACTAGTAACCATCAACTACATAACCTCTGAGCCCGTACATCTCAAAGAAGGGTGTTAAGCTAAGAGAATAAATTCTCCACCACCAACAAAATGTATTAGATAGAAACCATCTTTACATCTCAAAGTGTAACGTAAGACACATATCCATACAAGTCCATTCCGGGATCGAATGGAACCGAAGGCACTTCAAAAGAAGCCTTTGCAAATCCGGATATTCACTAATCACGTCCGGAATCCCCATCACAAAGGGTGATAAAATCTTTATACCGGAGCAACCCAGTGCAGAGACATTCCACAGGTAATCCTTTCGTTTTCGAAAATACCCGGTCTTCAACACCATCTTCAATTGCAATCCCATTTTGTCGTATCATTATTCGAAATGGGTTTTATGACACAAAGTCTTCTCTAGGCTAATCCGAATAATGTGCGCTTATTTTAAAAATAAGTGTTACATATAGATTTCAAAAAAATCTCAACAAATTCCTACTTTGATCTTTTAAATAAAAGATCCATCACCATCACAAAGGTTCGATGTGGGTTTCGAATATCCATTTGGAATCTGACCCCCGGTTGCATCGAAATTCAAATGCCATTAAATGGCCAATATTAATAATCGGTTATTTAACTATCAATCAACATTCACAACAATCACCAAGATTTAAATAATTTTCGCCAATTATTTATTTTCAAAAATATCTTCGCAAGATATAATTTTAACCCATAAACCATTCGTAAACAAATTTTAAATCAATTTTCACTTTCCAAACCCTTGAAAACAAATTTCAAATCACTTTCCTTACGTGGAATAAATTTCCAAATATTTATTTAATTCCACTGAAATTTGTCGGGTTCAAATACTTTAAAATAATTCAAATCACTTATCCAAAATATTCTTGGAACATCTAAAATAAAACCATCTTAAATACTTACTTAAATATTGGTTATGAAAACATTATACTAGTTATCACATCTAAGACTTCAAGTCCAAACTAATTTTAAATAAAATTAGTAGATAGATTATAAATATTCGAATAACTATTTTCTAATCAAATATCAATGTAATCTATTAAAATAATCCCTTCTATACTTAATTAAATAAATCTTTACTTTAAAGATTTAAAATAATTTTCAAAAATAATTTCTCCAACAATATTCATTTAAAACCAAATCTAGAACTTTTAATTTTATTTCAAAAGATATTTTAAAAATATACTCGGCTTTCCAAGGAAAGTACACCGTCCATTCTAAAATGGTTCATTCAAATCAATTAATAAATCTTTCTACATTTATTTTAAATTTACGTTACAAATCCGTAAATTCATTTCCATACTTTTTAAAAATAAAACAATATTTATTTTTAAAACAAATTCCCCTTACCTTTTTAAATTCCCATTGTGAATTCAAATTCCCAAATATCCACTGATATATGATTTTTAAATCGATTTAAAAAAATCATTTACAAACACCAAATCAATTTCTAAATTGATTTCAAATTTTATTTTAAACACCTAATCAAATTCCAAATTGATTTCTAAATTTATTTCAACACCAAATTGATTTTCATTCAAACATCAAATCAATTTTCATATTGATTTCCCAAAGATTTATTCTTTTAACACCAAATCAACTTTCGAATTTATTTTTAAAATAAATTCCTTTATCTTTTCAAATTATTTAAAAAACCATATTTTTAAAATAAATTCTTCACCTTTTGAATATTATTACTTGAAATCCATTTATTACAATTTGTCCCTTATTTAGAATTTTATTCAATAGGATTTCACTATAGATTTTCTACTTAAATTTGAAAATCCAATTTTATTTATTTTTGGTATCCTACGATACAAAAAGTATATTCGGCTAAATTTTAGCCTTCAACGATTTCAATCACAATATAATCACACACAGATTTTAAATAAATCAACACACGCTATTGAAACAAATTAAAATATTTGAGGAATTCAGTTGGATCCCTCCAACCCGTTTCCCTGCATCCGCAGACATGAGCACAACAATTAAATATCAATTCCACTTCGAGGTGGAATATCGCGGTACATGGGATTTATAAAATATCATCCGCTATTATGCGGCGTATAGGGTCTCATCCGCTATATAATACGGGAAATCAATCACTCCAAATACATATATAATACCAATTCTACTTCAAGGTGGAATATACGGTATATGGGTTTAATATAATATCATCCGCTATTATGTGGCGCATAGGGTCTAATTCAATACAACTGATAACAATCATCATCCAAGCAAATAACCAATAAATTAGATTAACTATTTAAATTAAATCCGGTATCCGATTGAGTGAGAAGATCTCACCTTTTCCTTTATTTTGCAATCCAATCCAATTCCGACTTATTTGTTCACAGTATTAGACCTTGCATAAACAATTATACAATTTTGTTAATATTCGAATAAATCGAACAATTAAATTCCATTTGAATAAATTTAATTAATCAATGGTTTTAATTTCAAAAATTAAAATTTGATTTTAAACTAATTTCTTTTTAACAAAATATTTTTCTTTACCTTTGAAACCCATATACTAAAAAGAATTTTTTTTAATTAACCAAGGGTTTTAACTTGAACTAATAATTGGGTTTTAAACTAATATTTTTTTCCCTTTTGAAACTACCTATACACACACACACACTTGTAAAATAATAAATAGATTTTAAAAATCATATTTTTATATAAATCCTCACATTTAAATCCCTATATTTTTTCTCGAAGAAATCTTATATAAATATCGTACTGTTTCAAGCTTTTATACATATTGAAGTAGATATATATATATTTTTAACTTTAAAAATTATCTGGAATTAAATTTCCTCTTTTTTTCTTAAACAAATATATACATATATTAAAACTGAAATATCAATCACCTTACTGCTCTCATCACTCGCGCTAGCGTTGCCGAGCACGCACGCGAGCTTCCTCAGTTACTGCCAGTGCCTTTGAGAATGAGCTCCTACCCATCAATCGTGCGCCTTACCCTCCACCCCAACATCGAGTCGAATGCGACCACCCTACACCGTACTGCGACCATCAAGTCGCGAGCCTTCCATCGCAACGACGAGAACGAGCCTTCCAGTAATCATAATTCGAAGCTTTAGAACCATCCAGCGTCGCCTGCTCATGCTCTAGCCGTCGCGACGAGATCACCGCCTTGCCTAGGCCCTACCATCGCGCTCAACGCCGCGAAACACCAGTCGAATTGAACGTGATTCGCTTATCGTGTCAGTCGCCACTTCTTTTTTATTTGATCTGGTTTGAATTGGGGATGAAATCGAAAAGATGGAGGGAAGGAGGAAATTGATCTGTGACTTTTCCTTTTCGAATTTGGTTCTGAACAATGCTCGGCGGCCATTTGTTTTTAACGAACGAAGAATTTTTTTTAAAATACACGGTTAAACAAAAAAAATTTAAAAGAAGAAGACGCATGTGAGATATACAGAACAAAACGAACACGTGGTTACAAATTTCAATACGTGTTAAATTTGTCACTTGAATGTGAATAAGGATATATATATTCAATTTAAATTCAAATTCAAATCATCAAAAAAATGCAACTTAAATTTTCAACTCCTATCGAAGCATGCCGCCAGGCAATTATAATGTTATACGCCTATTCCAAACGCAATGGAAAAGGTTCCGAGTCCAAATTCGATCATATGGAGAAGATAGCTTTTTGAACCAGTTATTAAATAAAATTTCAATAAAATTTTCAGCGCGTTTGCAATCCGTACGATCACTCCGCAACTCCAAACGCTACAAAAATTGAAATTCGATAATAATACAATATTACGGATCTAATGGAACTATTTTCGTTGAAATCTGAGACTGTACCTTGGAAGGTTACTTTTAAATATCGATTTAAACAATATAAATTTCAATACTGAACAAAACAGTTTCGAATTCAACTTTGAAGCTTCTATTATCTTCAGTACTATCAATATAGATTTTTCTAAGCTTTTAAAATATTTAATCAGCTTAAAACTGAAGATTCAAATTTTTACCCAACTTCAATAAATTAAATCCAATAATTTAATTGCCAAATTCATCTTCATATTTGAAATTCAAGTTAAAAATAACTTTCAAACATCTAAAATAAATAAAATATTTCAATTTCTAATGTTCAAAATTCTGGGTCGTCACATTCTTCCCCTCTTAAAAGAATTTCGTCCCGAAATTACTAGTTGAGAAGAATGGACCTTAACCCGTTTACTATTTACCCAAAATCAAACAGTTTTATCAATCTTGCCAAAACAAATCTCTTTGTTAAAGACCATTATTACTTTAAATAACTTTCCAACCTCAACCATAAACTCCAAACAATATTGTTTTCTTAACCAATTCAAATTTAGATTTAAATTCAAAATTTAAATTTCTCAAATTTTTTCTAACTCCCTAAATTTTTGAAAAAATTCGCCAGCGTCTCCTTTGCGCGGCGAGCTCGGTACGACTACAAAATGCCAAAACGGGCCCCTAGATTCAAAAAAAAAGGCCAAGCGGCTGGACAAGAGAGTCATCAAATTTCATATTGAAATTTAAATACATGCCTTTTTCGAGCAATTCAAAACTATCTTTGAAGTCAAAATCCAATTCTATTTTCTTTATATCACCTGTATATCTTTTAACAACCATATCCCATTTCTATATTCAAAAATCATTTTGCACATTCCATTACAAAAGTTTGAGTACTTACTTCTTATACCATTTTTACTTCACTATTGAAGTTATATATCCATTTTTATTCAACCTTGCATTTTCAATTTCATTTGAATTAAATTTACACTTTCAATTCTATTTGGATTCGATTTACCTTCTGAATATTGAATTTTATCAATTATCTTTTATTCAAACTGATTCATCTCTCTATTTTAAATTAGTTTCATTTACTAATCCATTACAAATTCCAATTTATTTTATCTCAAAATTTTTTTTGTTTCCATCTCTAATACCTTTAGTTCATTTTGAACTAATTTTACAACTTCATTTTATTTCACACAATTCAAATTGGTTTTTCAATATTCAATTTCAATTCCAGTTTTTATTCTTTTGTTCACCCAAAAACAATTCAATTTCAATTCACCATTTTGGTTTAGAACTACTTGTATTTAAACTGGATTTCAAATTCCATATGAATTTAATTTACCTTTTATTTATAAATATTGAATTAAATTCATTTCAAACCATATTAAATTTGTCCTTTCTTCAATTAGTTTCACTTCTTAATTTTATTTTAATACTTCGCTTTATTTGATCCTTTTTGACAAATTTTCTACTTTATTTTGTTTATCACAAATAAAATTCAATTCCAATTCCAATTCTACTTACTTACAAATTCAAAATGAATTTCAACATTCAATTTCACTTTCATTTGCTTGCAATTGTAAATATATCTATTCATTCACAATTTTATTTTCCACCTTAATAGATTTTATTCCAAACATTTAGTCTATAAGACTTCTCAAATTCACCTTTATTCCAATTAACTCCAGTTAATTTCGGTTTAAAACTGAATTTTCTAAATTTTCAAACTTATTTATTATTCCATAACTATTTTTAATAAAATTCCAGAGTCTTTTCAACCTTTTCAAAACCATTTTTGAAATCAATTCAAATTATCCTTTGAATTTCCAAAAGCAAACCCAGTTTGCAAACAATTTTCATTTAAAATAATTTGGCAGCAATTTCTCTTCTAGAAACTCGAAAATGAACATCAATGATGCTGCAGTCATTACCGAAATTATTTTCCAACGACCGAAAAGAGTTTAGAGCTTTTATCTCTCCAAAATATTTTTCCAAAACCTTTGAAAATCATTTTCAAACTCAAAAAGGGATTTAATTTTCAAACTTCCCAAATTTCAAATTCTTCAACTTCATTTCCAAATATTTCTCTGGAATTCTATTTTAAATTATAAATTACACATACAATTTATATTTACAAATCCCATTTGTATATGGATTTTATTTCTTAACTTTAAGTTATGATTTCAACTTCTTATTTAATAATCAATGATGATAATTTAATATTATCACTTTCTAACAACCAAGCAACCATATACTATAATAATTTATGGAAAATGATTTCTTTTCTATACAAAAATAGTTTGGGTAAAATTCTTTCATTTACCCTATTTTAAAACAATATCATGTTGAATTGTTCTGTATAAGTGTTTAGAGATCCCTATCGGTAGAGTTGTACGAACTATACTGACCAGAATCCATATACCACTCAACAAACCAATTATCACATTATAAAACAAATTTTATATTCACTAACAAATACACGCTCATATCTATCATTACACTCAACTCATTCTAGAGCACTACTGACTCTATCTCTAATGAGTAACACCCAACATAGCCAAGGTTGTCGCTTAACCAAATGCTCTGATACCACAATGTAACGACCCGATTTTTCGATGCCTGAAAGTCGACATCAATACGTCCACGGTATCAAATGTCGCACAGTCGAATGCCGGAAAACCAAACCGTTAGGTTTAAAGAAGAAGAAGATAGAAGAAGAAATAGAAACAATAAACAAAATTTCACATTTCGCGGTGGAATAAATATAATAGGTAAATGAATAATCTTTAAACAAGGAATCATATTTGTTATTACAATTCGACACTAGAGTTTACAACGACACAATTCAACACTAGGCATTTACAACATCTAATCCATATTAAAACTGGACTTACAGCAATCCCAACGCAGCGTATAATACATAGTATAATGATACATCTCACCATCCAACTTGCCTTTAGATCTCCACAGCAATTATTTTTTCAACTTCGCTCCAGAATGATGATAATCTGACTCTAGGCTGCCAGTGTGAAAAATTATGGGCACCCAGAGTTTAGAAAGGGAACAATAAACTCCAGGTCAGTCATGGGACTGGTGTGAGATCTTAAAAACAATTATTTTCACAAATAAAATATTAATAAAACCGCTATGCTTTTGGAAAATGAAACTACCATAAGACCTCCCGCCACACACACAATGCAAACGCAGAATTGGAGAAGATTTCTCCTTATGATATTCAAACATGCTTGATATGCAAAAAAAAAATTATATACTATCATTAGTGCATAGTGTAGGAAACATTTCGAAAGTATAAAATTAATCTTAGCCAGCATATAACCATTATTGTATGCCTACTATAGCTACCATCTAAACAGTGGGGCGCCACCATAAGTAAATGGCGGGTTATACAACTAAAATCGTACAAGGTGCGTATTGCTGATTGGATTTTCAACAAATGGTCAGGCTAAGAAACTTTTTACTGGCACATGAGTACCCCTCTGGAGGGACGTCTTGAGAACTTAACAATTCTCTGCCAACACAAGGCCGGGTTACCTCTGTATCTAGGTAACTACAACACAAGTATGCCATCCTTCGGTCGTTTGCGACCTTTATCAGAGGATCCTCAACCAAAAAACAACAACCACAAAGTATAATAAATTTGCAGCAACCACATAGGTTAAATATCTGGGCTCCACACAATGATACCACCCTTTTCTAGAAGGAAATGACATACCCTAAAGGGGGCGACCTTCATAACCTTGCCGCATACTTCCTGTTTTGACCATTTCCGGGGTGTGAGGTCCGACTAAGTCTCGTCCACAAAGCTACACTTTTCACAAAGTCATGCTTCGATCAATAAATGATCAGCAGCACTTCGTATGCCACATTACCAATTTGGAAGTATATCACTAGTAACCATCAACTACATAACCTCTGAGTTCGTACGTCTTAGAGAAGGGTGTTAAGGTAAGAGAATAAATTCCCCGCCACCAACAGAAATGTATTTGATAGAAACCAGCTTTACATCTCAAAGTGTAACGTCAGACACACATCCATACAAGTCCGTTCTAGGATTGAACGGAACCGAAGGCTCTTCAAAAGAAGCCCATGCAAATCTGGATATTCACCAATCACGTCCGGAATCCTCATCACAAAGGGTGATAAAATCTCTATACCTAGCAACCCGGTGCAGAGATATTCGACAGGTAATCCTTTCATTTTCAAAAATACCCAGTATTCAATACCATCTTCAATTGCAATCCCATATCATCGTATCATTATTCGGAATGGGTTTTATGACACACAGTCCTCCCTCGGCTAATCCGAATAATGAGCGCTTATTTTAACAATAAGTGTTACATTCAGATTTCAAACAAATCTCAACAAATTCCCACTTTGATCCTTTAAATAAAAGATCCATCACGATCACAAAGTTTCATTGTGGTTTTCGAATATCCATTTGGAATCCGACCCTCGGTCGCATCGAAATTCAAATGCCATTAAAAGGCCAATATTGACAGTCGGTTATTTAACTATCAATCAACATTCACAACGATCACCAAGATTTAAATAATTTTCCCCAATTATTTATTTCCAAAAATATCTTCGCAAGATATAATTTTAACACTTCAACCATTCGTAAACAAATTTCAAATCAATTTTCACTTTGCAAACCTTTGAAAACAAATTTCAAATCACTTTCCTCACATGGAATAAATTTCCAAATATTTATTTAATTCCACTGAAAATTTGTCGAGTTCAAATACTTTAAAATAATTCAAATCACTTATCCAAAATATTCTTGGAACATCTAAAATAAAACCATCTTAAATACTTACTTAAATATTGGTTATGAAAACATTATACTAATTATCTCATCTAGGACTTCAAGTCCAAACTAATTTAAAAATAAAATTAGTAGATAGAGTATAAATATTCGAATAACTATTTTCTAATCAAATATCAATTTAATCTTTTAAATAATCTTTTATATACTTAATTAAATAAATCTTAAAGATTTAAAACAATTTCCAAAAATAATTTCTCCAACAACGTTCTTTTAAAACCAAATCTAGAACTTTTAATTTTATTTCAAAAGCTATTTTAAAAATATACTCGGCTTTACAGGGAAACTACACCTTCCATTCTAAAATGGTTCATTCAAATCAATTAATAAATCTTTTCGGATTTATTTTAAATTTACGTTCCAAATCCATAAATTCCTTTCCAAACTTTTTAACAATAAAACAATATTTATTTTTAAAACAAATTCCCCTTACCTTTTTAAATTCCCATTGTGAATTCAAATATCCACTGATATACGATTTTTAAATCGATTTCGAAAAAATATTTACAAACACCAAATCAATTTCCAAATTGATTTAAATTTTATTTTAAACACCTAATCAAATTCCAAATTGATTTCTAAATTTATTTCGACACCAAATCAATTTTCATTCAAACATCAAATCAATTTTCATACTGATTTTCCAAAGATTTATTCTTTTAACACCAAATCAGTTTTCGAATTTATTTTTAAAATCAATTCCTTTTATCTTTTCCAAATTATTTAAAAAACCATGTCTTTAAAATAAATTCTTCACCTTTTGAATATTATTACTTGAAATCCATTTATTAAATTTTTTTTCCATATTTGGAATTTTATTCAATAGGATTTCATTATAGATTTTCTTCTTAAATTTAACAATCCAATTTTATTTATATCTGGTATCCTATGATACCAAAAATATATTCGGCTAAAGTTTAGCCTTTAACGATTTCAATCACAATATATTCACACACAGATTTTAAATAAATCAACACACACTATTGAAACAAATTCAAATATTTGAGGAATCCAGTTGGATCCCTCTAACTTGTTTTCCTACATCTATAGACGTTGGCACAACAATTAAATACCAATTCCACTTTAAGGTGGAATGTCGCGGTATATGGGATTTATAAAATATCGTCCGCTATTATGCGACATATAGGGTTTCATCCACTATATAATGCGGGAAATCAATCACTCTAAATACATATATAATACCAATTCCACTTCAAGGTGGAATATCGCGTTATATGGTTTTAATATAATATCATCAGCTATTATGCGGCGCATAGGGTCTAATTCAATACAGCTGTTAACAATCATCATCCAAGCAAACAACCAATAATTTAAATTAACTATTTAAATTAAATCGGGTATCCAATTGAGTGAGAAGATTTCACCTTTTCCTTTATTTTGCAATCCAATCCAATTCCGACTTGTTTCTTCACAGTATTAGACCTTGCATAAACAATTACACAATTTTATTAATATTCGAATAAATCGAACAATTAAATTCCATTTGAATAAATTTGAATAAATTTAATTAATCAATGGTTTTAATTTCAAAATTAAAATTTTATTTTAAACTAATTTCTTTTAACAAAATATTTCTCTTTTCCTTTGAAACTCGTATACTAAAAAGATTTTTTTTTTAATCAACCAAGGGTTTTAACTTGAACTAATAATTGGGTTTTAAACTAATAATTTGTTTTCCCTTTTGAAACTACCTACACACACACTTGTAAAATAATATATAGATTTTAAAAATCATATTTTCATATAAATTCACACATTTAAATCCCTATATTTTTCTCTCGAAGAAATCTTATATAAATATCCTACTGTTCCAAGCTTTTATACATATTCAAGTAGATATTTTTTTAACTTTAAAAACTATCTTGAATTAATTTTCTTTTCTTTTTTTTTCTTAAATAAATATATACATATATTAAAACTGAAATATCAATTACCTTACAACTCTCACCACTCGCGCTAGCATTGCCGAGCACACACGCGAGCTTCCCAAGTTACTGCCAGTGCCTTCGAGCGTGAGCTCCTACCCGTCAATCACACGCCTTCCCCTCCACCCCAACATCGAGTCGAATGCGACCACCCTACATCGTACTGCGACCATCAAGTCGCGAGCCTTCCATTGCAACGACGAGCACGAGCCTTCTAATAATCCCAATTCGAAGTCTCAGAACCATCAAGCGTCGCCTGTTGATGCTCTAGCCGTCGCGACGAGATCGACGCCTTGTCGTAGCCCCTACCATCACGCTCGACGCCGCAAAACACTAGTCGAATTGAACATGATTCGATTATCGTGCAAATCGCCACTTCTTTTTTTATTTGATTTGATTTGAATTGGGGATGAAATCGAAAAGAGGGAGGGGAGGAGGAAATCGATCTATGCCTTTTTCCTTTTCGAATTTGGTTCTAAACAATGCTCAGCAGCCATTTTATTTAACGAAGAATATTTTTTTTAAAATACACGGTTAAACGAAAATAAAAAATAAAAGAGAAAGACGAGTGTGAGATACACAGAACAAAAAGAACACGTGGTTACAAATTTCAGTACGTGTTAAATTTGTCGCTTGAATGTGAATAAGGATATATATATTCAATTTAAATTCAAATTCAAATCATCAAAAAAATGCAACTTAAATTTTCGAACTCCTATCGAAGCGTGCCGCCAGACGTTTATAATGTTATACGCCTATTTCGAATACAATGGAAAAGGTTCTGAGTCCAAATTCGATCGTATGGAGAAGATAGCTTTTTGAACCAGTTATTAAATAAAATTTCGATAAAATTTTCAGTGCGTTTGCAATCCGTACGATCACCCGATAACTCCAAAAGCTACGAATATTGAAATCCTATAATAATACAATATTACAGATCCAATGGAACTGGTTTCGATGAAATCCGTGACTGTACCTCGGAATGCTACTTTTAAATATCGATTTAAACGATATAAATTTCAATACTGAACAAAACAATTTCAAATTCAACTCCAAAGATTATCTTCAGTATTATCAATATAGATTTTTCTAAGCTTTTAAAATATTTTTAATCAGCATAAAACTGAAGATTCAAATTTTTACCCAACTTCAATAAATTAAATCCAATAATTTAATTGCCAAATTCATTCTGATATTTGAAATTCAAGTTAAAAATTAACTTTCAAACATCTAAAATAAATAAAATATTTCAATTTCTAATGTTCAAAATTCTAGGTCGTCACAATATGGTTTTACGGTGAAGTCCGAACCTAATTAGAGTCTACACTGGAGAGGTCAAGTGTTCTATACTAGTTTGGAAGTGAAATATATGTGATTGAGCAAGCGATCAAATTTGATATTGCATATAGATGAAATATGTACATCATGTGGGCTTTGGTATAATTGAATGTTATGTCTTGTCGGCTTGTGAGGAGTTTGTGGAATGACTCCTCGAATTTTTTGAGGTAGCATGAGTAATCGACTAAGTAACAATCTGAGGCTATTGAGCAAAAGGTACGCTTTGTAGTTTGCTTATCATCCTTCTGCAATGAGAAGGTTTTTAAACCTGGAAAAATCGTAAGCTATGTTTGCTAATGATTGTAATTATATTAAGTATTAATATATGGTTGTTTCTATGATTACTTATGTTGGAATTTTGAGAATGAAATATTCTAAGTGGGGGAGGATGTAATGACCTAAAATTTCGAACACTTTGTATTTAAATATTAATAACTAATGAAAGTAAACTTGTTTTTGAGTTTTGTTTACAAGAAATAAACAATTTAAAAAATATTAATATTGTGACCGAAAATCAGTTTATAGGTAAATGACTTTTATTCAACAAATTTTATTAGAACTATTTGGCACTTGCGTAGTAAAATATGAAAAAATTTATAAGAGTTAAATTTCCTTAAAGTTAATAAGATAAATTAGTTAAATCTAAGTGTATAATTAAGGGGATAAATATGAGTGATTTAAGGCAAAAAACGTGGAGTGATTTAAGAAAGGTATGGTGTGGATTTGCAAACATGGAGAGAAAGGGGAAGACTTTTATTCGGCTGGCTATTTTGTGGGGGAAAAAAGGGTTATTTGCCTTGCTAAATTACTCTCAAACATTCTCATTCATACATTAGTTCAATTTCAAAAAGTTGTAAAAAAAGAAAAGAATTAAAACTCTTCTTCCTTCTCTTCTCTCGTCATAAAATTCCTAAGCTGAATAAATTCAAATCAACTCCTTTCTCCTTCAAACTCAAGTACAATCCTAAGAATAACATTAGAACACCTTCCATCAACTCAAAGTAGAAGATTTGAAGCACCAAGCCTAAACAAGGGCAAGGATATGAACAATTTGTGCCTTTTCAAGGCATGGCCATAAGCAAGTGGGGGTAGGGAATGGTTTTGGGGGTCGTTTGGTTAAGGTAGGAAGATGGAAATTTGGTGGTGGCTTAAGCTAGGTGGCATGCTTTTGTATGGATGAGTTTACTCACCATCAAAATGAAGAATTTTATATGTTGTGGTTTAAATCATACATATGTTGTGATATTATTTTGATTTTTTGCTTTGGAAAGCAAACGAAATATGTAGTTGATTGTGTTTCGACTTAAATGACTTCTATGGCTTGTTGCATATCTTTTAAACAAAGTACGTAGGGTTTGGTTAGACTTTGACTTGAATCAAAATGGTTTTATGGAGACTAATCACAATAGAAGCACTTAGGAATTGCCTTGTGTTCAACAATTTCTTTAGAACTTTGTAGAGAGATCATTGGGGATTTCTTGCTATATTTATGTTGCATTGTAAGTATAATACTTGCTGTAAAATAATTGGACTCCAGAAAGTTAGATGGCTTGTTGAAAACCAAGAAAACTTAAATGTGTGTAAAACTGCAAATTTTTGAACCTATTATAGCACTCAAAGATAGCATTTAAAGTGTTGTAGTTTCTACCCATCATTTAAATGCTTCAAAATGACTTCAAACTTAAGTATTCCGCCTCAATCTTTTTAAAAGTCCTTTCTAACATATATTATAGTATTTTAAAAGTGTTTTTGAATTTTTATAAATTTTAATAATTTTTTATGAATTATAATAGTAAGTGGTTTATTTTTAAATAAATGAAAACATGTTATTTTTGAAGTTTTAAATAAATTTTAATATAGGTGTTTGAAATGGTATTTTGAATGAATGCTTTAAACCATATTATAATTATTTCAAAGAATATTTTAAGTATATCCAAATTTTAGAAATTTTACTAATTATTTTATTAGTATTAAAAACTTATGTAATATAATATCCTTTTAAATAGTTTTTATTATTAAATATTTTATCTTATAAATAAATTAGCATGCACACACACCCATACATATCATTCTTAAAAGGTTTCTAAACTATAAATAAATGTTTACAAAATGGTTTTAAAGTGCTTCGAGGCTTAAGCTCGTGTGTTTCTTTAATTTGTTTATGGAAATTTATTAATATTATACTTAACACTAAAACCAACGAAGTAGCCTTATCTATTTATGAGAGTTAAGATTGATGTTTGAGTAATGATAGAAGCAATAGTGCTCTGACCTACCGGCTTCCCTCGTGACCTTGGAATACTTAAGTTGGGAATGTCAGAATTGTGTTATGTATACGAACCTTGATTTTTATAAGCGATCATTTTTGAAACTAGATAGCCGATTAGTCAACTATCGAACTTGACCAAATAATATAAGTAAATGGATTTGGATTGTAGTAAAAAAATGTTTAAGTAACATTTGTTTTTAATTTTATAAATTATAATTATTGCTATAATTAGGATTGTAATTTAGGCTATAATTAGGATTACAGTTAAGACTATAATTAGGACTATAATTAGAAATATAATTAAGACTTTGATAATGAATACATTAGGGATAATTATAAATGTAATTAGATTTTAAAAAGGGTTTTAAAGATTAATGTTCAAAGTGTGATATGTTTTGGGTTATTCTTACAATGTTTAAGTAATACTTGTCTTAAAACCTTATAAATGTAATTAGATCCTTAAAAGAGATTTTTAAAGATAAATGATTAAAGTATGAAATGTTTTGGTTTGTTGTGACAATATTTAAGTAACACTTGTCTTAAATCCTTATAAATGTAATTAGATCTTTAAAAGAAAGTTTTAAAGATAATAATTATGTATGAAAATTTTTGGGTTTGTAGTAAATAATATTTTGGCAACATTTGTTTTTAAACTCTTGAATTATATTCTAAAGTGGAAAAATATTATGAATAAACTTAGATCTTTAATAATGGAATTTTAAAGATACTAACAAGTATGGAATCTTTTGGAATAAAGATAGAAAAAGTACGTGTTTAAATTATAAAAGAGAGAAGGAGTTTATAGTAACACTGTTTAAGTAATATTTGTTTTTAACCTCTTTGATTATAGTTTAAAGTAAGTAAACTTTGTTAAGTGGTTTGTGAATATACTTATACCATAGAGATAAGTATACGAATACTTTGAAGTACTGAAAAGAGTATAAATAATTAGAGAAATAGTATAATACAAGTATATACCTTTTATAAAGATAAATTAAATATATATATAAAAGTATATAAAGGAAATTTTAGTTAATAAAGGAGTATTAATTACTAAAGAAATATTTATTTAATTAAAGGCTTAATTAATTAGAGGTTTACTTAATTAGGAGTATTAATTAAAGGAAGCTTTTATCGATAAAGGGATATTAATTAGTAAAGGAAGTTTTTAATTCATAAAGGAGTATTAATTAACAAAAGAAGTTTTAATTAATTATAAGTTTAATTAATTATAAGTTTAATCAATTAGGAGATTAATCAATTAATAGTTTAATCAATTAGGAGTATACATTAATATAGGAGTTTTGATTCATGAAAGAAGCTTTATTAGATAAAAAGGAGTTTTACTAATAAAAGATGTTTAATTAATAATGGATCAATTAAATAAAAAGGAGATTAGAAGTCATTTATGTGACTTAGTCGTGCTTTGTGTGAATTAGTTGTGCTTTGTGTGTTACTGGTGGAGTCGTGTACATAGAACTAAAAGCTGACAAAGTAGACTTATTTCTACATGTGAGAGTTAAGAATGATGATTCGAGTAGGGTGTATAAGTAATTACTCTTAAACCTACATGGCTTCACACTTGACTGGGAGATAGCAGAAGTTGAAAAGGTTGGAAACATGATAAGTATACGAGACTTAATTTCCACATGTGATCGTTTTCATTATTATTGAATATGACCAAAATTAACCAAAGAAATATCTAGAAGAATACAAGGATTATATGGTATGGTTATTCACTCTGTGATGATATTGTTAACGTATAAATTCTTCTTGTTTTACTATGATAAATGATAAGGAAATCCGTCCGAATAGGAAATGATCTCCACCCTTATGTATTGTCTTTTTATTTCAGAAAGAACTGGGATTGATGTAACATCCCGCTAGTGTTTTAACTCATAATAATAAATTTTGTTAAAAAATATTGTTATGGATATAAAATAAAATTTGAAGTAAAACACCACGAGCGAAATTGTAATCGAAGACCAAATTGCGGTAGGGCAATATTGTGGTTATGGGTGTGAAAATTTATTTTAGAGGTATAAAATTATTTACTGGAAAGTAAAATAAATGGCTTTATTTTCATTTGACCTCACTGTTGCATACTTATCTCTTTCACGGTTATAAATTAACTTATTCGTTTAAGTTTTTATTTGAGATGAATCTCTCTCTACCCATATAAGCACTACATCCTAACGCAAGAAAACTCACACTATTCTATCCCTTTTCATTTTATCAGATTTTTACTATGTACGTGCTTTGTTCCATCTTTTGTATATATAGTCAATGTACAATCATCATCCTTAACTTATTTAATACTAAGTCTGTTATATATTGCCTCTTTCTTAAGTTTAAACTACGATAACTTATCACTGTAATGTTTACTAATGTCAAAATATTGTACCTGGAATGTATTATGCATGGTCATAAAAAAAATAAAAAAAATAAAACGCATAACACAGTGAGTTCATTGCTTCATTCAATCTTCAAGTCATAAGCCTCAGCCTGTACGCATTTGATTTTGAGTAAAAAATCAGTGACCGTGATGAGTCCAAGTTTGCATCTTTATATATACCTACATTTTTTTTTGAAGAGAAATTTTATAAATATAAATATACCTCAAAAGCCGCCAACAAGCCTGACGGGTAACATGATAAGAAAAACAAAAAACCATCAACAAGCCTGACGGGAAACTAACGATGAAAACCAACAATCCCGGACGAGAGAACAGATGAATAAATCGAAAAGCAAAAACCCAGGCAAACAAAAAGAGGAAAACAAGAAACCGGACGAAACCCAAAAAACGATAGAAGATAAGAGGTCCGAAAGAAAGCGATCCGAGCTATCCATCGCTCCGAACCAGATAGTAAGAAAAACCAGCTCCAGCCAAACAAGAGAAACCTAAACCTGAAACCAATAGCAGCGAAGTAAGATGTAAAAAGGGGGGGAAGGAAGAGCCAGAAAACACCTGGCCTGCAACCGAGTCTCAACCAATTCCCGCTCTAGCGGAAAGCCTAGAACAAGAAATAGACAGAAGGGGCAGAAGAAGGCGAGAGCGGGAACTAACCGATCCCTTGAATGGTCTGGCTTTAAAAGCCAGAAAAACATCATTTCTAACCCGACGAATAATGGAAGCAGGATCCATGGGAAATTCGTCAAATATGGCCTTATTACGCGCACACCAAATGTGCCAGCAGATCAGACAAGGAATCAAGCGAAAAATGACAGAGCACAAAGACTTACCTGAGGTTCCGTTCCACCAGGTGCTCTGTAAGTCACTCGGCGAGCTGTATCTTACTCGGATGCCTATTAGATTACCGAAATAATTCCAACAGGCACTAGCTGTGAAGCTCGAGAAGAGTAAGTGATCAGAAGATTCGGATGCCCCGTTGCCGCAGCACCTGCAACGGGAAACTAAAGGAATCCCAATCCGCTGAAGGTTCTCATCAACCGGCAACCCATTATGCAGGGTTCGCCACATAAACAAGGACACTTTAGGAGGGATTCTAGCGTCCCAAATAAAAGAGAATAGAGGAAGAACCGGAGACGGTGTTCGAACGGAATTCCACGCTTTGAAGATGGAAAACGTTCCACCGTCCCAACCGGAGAGGCCTCCGTGAGAGTCAGAGAAAGATTTGATCGATTGCATGTGCTTTCAAGTCTCACTAGCGAAACTTGGAGAACCAGAATAGCCAGCGGAGGCCAGCCTTCGGTACTTGGCATGCAGGAACTTAGCCCATAAGGAATTGTTTGCCCCAAATCTGCACCACAACTTGCATGCAAAAGCCGAACAAATGTCCTTTGGGTTACGCACAGCAAGACCGCCCTCATTCTTGGGACGACAGACCACGTCCCAAGATACCCAGTGATGACGATGGTTGTCAACCTTTGACCTCCAAAAAAAGGAAGAGGTCAAGGAACGGATAGAACGGAAGAAAGAAGAGGTGGGGGACATCGCAGCGAAGATATGAGAACCTAACGACCTAAAACAGACTTGATAAGAACAAGTCTTCCCGCCTGTGAAAGCAGTGACGCATTCCAACGCAATATCTTGCCCCTAATCTTGTCCGTTAGAGGGTCGAAAAGAGCGTTTAATTTCCTACCTCTGTAAAGAACAACTCCCAGGTACGGAAGAGGTAGGGAAGCCGCCCTGAAACCGGTGAAGGAATGGACCCAAGAAACCCGGGAAGGATCCATATCCTTCGCATGGACGAAGCAACTCTTCGAAGAGTTAACGAGCTGACCCGAACATCGCTCGTACTGATGAATGAAGCAAAGCTGCCGACGAACAGACGAACGATTGCCTTTTGAAAAGATCACAATGTCGTCCGCAAAAGATAAGGAAGAGACTAGAGGGCACCCTCTCGGAAGCCCAAAACGGTGAACCTGGCCGAAAATTGTTAGGGTGTGAACCCCTCGAATGAAAGCTTCAGCCGCGATGACGAAAAGAGAAGGAGATAGAGGATCCCCTTGGCGGAGACCTCTACCCGCCCGAAAGAATCCGTAGGCCGATCCGTTTATCAGCACGGAAAACCTACAGTTAGAGATAAGCCTCCATACCAAATCGATTAGGGTTTCAGGAAACCCAAAGGCCCGCAGGATTCTAATGACAAAAAACCAAGACATACGATCATATGCCTTAGCCATATCAAGCTTGAAGACAACATTAGAGCCCCTAACCTTCCGGTCAATTTGGGAAATCAGTTCCTGAGCTAACAATACGTTATCAGTGATTAAACGACCTTTAACAAAACCCGCCTGAGAAGAAGAGATGATGCGATCAAGGAACGGTGCTAAGCGAGTGGCCAAAACCTTTAAGATCACTTTGTTGGAGAAATTACATAGACTGATAGGTCGAAAATCCACACATGATTGAGGGTTATCACACTTCAGGATAAGGACCAAGTTGGTGGAAGACCAACTAATGGGAAGAATACTGCCGGCAAAGAAATGCTGGATAGCCAAGCAGAAGTCCGCCTGGATGATAGGCCAAACACTCCGATAGAAGGAGCCGTTGAAGCCATCAGGACCACTGGCACTGTCCTTACTAAGAGTGAAGACGCAGGCACGGATTTCTTCCGGAGAAGGCGGAACAGCTAAAGAGTCGTTCCCCTCGGCAGGAGCCAAACGAGGAATGAAAGAAAGGATATCCTGGTCCGGGACGGACACAGAAGGGGAACCCAACAAGGATTGAAAGTGAGACAAGATGATCTCCTTGACTTCAGAAGGAGACGAAGCCATCGAGAGATCCGATCTCAAAATTTCACGAATGGATAGAAGGTTAACTTTCTTGCGGATAGACGAATGGAAAAATTTAGAGTTCGAGTCGCCCTCTACCACCCACTTGATCCTCGCCTTCTGGCGAAGATAATCGTTTTCAATACGGAGTTCCGAAGAGAAAACCAGTTGGGCAGAGGACCAATTCTCCTTGTTAGCGGCAGAAGGGTTCTCGTCGAACAACGATTCAGCGAGGATGAGGGACTCCTCCACTGCCCGAACACGATCGAAAATGTTCTTGAAAACATTGGAATTCCAAAGCTTAAGGCGAGCCTTAAGGCGTTTCAGTTTTTGGGAAAAAGACCCCATAGGAGAGGCTGAAACAGGAGCGGACCACGAGTCCTCCACAACCTGAAGAAACGAGTGGTGGGATCGCCACATGCTAAGGAACCGAAAGGATGAGGGACCCGAAAGAGAACGCGGGGAACAGCGAAGCACCAGCGACGCATGGTCCGAACAAGAACGATGAAGATGAGAGGTCGAGAAGGAAAAAGGAAGATTCATCCAATCAGTAGAACCAAAAATTCTGTCCAACCGGGATAAAATCCGGTTCGGACCCTCTTGGTTGTTAGACCAAGTATAAGCTGAGCCAACGAAAGGGATCTCAGATAACCCCGAATTGACAATGAACGAGTTGAAGTCGGAAATAGAGGATCGGTTGATGGCGGCATCCCCTAATTTTTCGGCCTGGCTAGCGACAACATTGAAATCTCCACCCACAACGGAACAAGAGAAACCCATCTCAGCTAAATTGAGAATATCATCCCAAAGGGATAATCTGTCCATCCTATCGCACTTAGCGTATACCGCCGAGAAGAGGAAAGGCTGAGGAAAGAGATAGGACGAACAAACCACAGAGAAAAGCTGATCCGAGTCAAAAACAGGGCGAACCTCACATAAATTGGACCAAAGAATCCAAATCTTACCCGATACATTGGAAATGGCACCGCCAAACCCAATCGACAGGACTATCTTGGTAACCTCTCCTGGACCCACAAAAGGTTCCAAAAGAGCTACCAAGCTGACACAGTGTTTACTGACAATACGCTTTAAACGGGCGCAAGAAGCCTCATTGCCAATACCACGAATATTCCAGAATAGGAAGTTCGACATTTAAGCCGAAAAGAGCAGAGAAGCAGAGAAAAACAAAGAAACGAATCACAAGCACTACTCCGATAAGATACAGGGAGTGAAAAGCAGACCGATCAGTCTGCTTAGTCGCCGCTATAGAGCGAGTACGGATAGTGCCAGGAACGATGTGCTGACCTCTCGACCGGCCACGCGATCGTCTAAGAGGAATCGGGACCGATATCCGAGGGGTAGGCTCGACAGAAGCTCCAGACGAAACCATCGAGCCCGACTGCCTAGTGGAAGACCTGGACGGAGCCGAGTTCTTAGTCAGGCGAGCTAAGCGTTTATTAATGATCGTAATCTCCGCTTCGCTAAGCAGCGGAATGACAATAGAAAAGGAACAAGAGGAGGAAGAAAGGGAGCAAAGAGAAGAGCAACACTCAGACGAAGAAACAGAGGGTTCCGCGACTGGCGGAAGGAAACGGAAAAATGTAGGGGAGCAGATAATGCGCAACCCACGGTGCTGTAGGAACCTAACCCATGCCGGACTGTCACTAATCAGACAACCCAGCGATACAGGTAAGGTTCGCACGATGGTCCTGACAGGAATATCATCATAGCGGATCGAAGAAAGCTGGAAAAATTCCCGGCTGTCCGCATAGTGATCCGAGACAGATACCACTATGCGACCAGACCAAGAATATCGCCCGAGCCAATCGATCCTGGCTAGATGAAAACTCCGTAAGAACCAAAGAAGATCGGCCAAAAACTGCAGATCCAACAAAGCCATAAGCGACACAGAGAAGGCCTCGCCATGGGTCAATACCATATACCAAGAAAAAGAACCGCACTGGCCGCTCCATACGGAGTGCTCAGTTACAACAGGACCTGATGCGTCACCAGTCAAAGAGTGGGCAACAGTGTCAGGGAGCACACACCTAAATGTGTCATGGCTCAAAATCACACAAGAAGCACCATCAACAACAACCCAAACTGACACTGCAAAACCATCAACAAGTAGCAAAGAGGTAAAAGAAGGCGAGACACTCACCTGCCTGCTCCGTACTACATTCACCTGTTGCTCCCGCGGATGGCATAAGGCAGCCGAGCCATCCATCAGCTGGTCAACAATCGGTGTTGCCAACACACACGGAAATTCAAACTCCCCAAAGAGAGTTTCACCAAAACATCCAAACAACTGCAACCCCAAAGAAACATCACAAGAGCAAAACCAGGAGGGCACAGGGCAAATTCCAAAAGTGGAATCACCTGCTACAAAATCTTTAGGCGAAGCATTCAATCCAACGCAGCCAATTGATAGCTGAGACGAAGAAGAGCATGGAACAAGCTCTGGGGCGTATGGGGTGGTGAAATCCCCAACAGCCGATATCAGCTCCAAAGAACAACCATCACAAACCACCGAACCCATCAGAACCGGTTCCTCCCCATATGGCGGCAGCGCATACGACGGCAAAAAGCTCAAAGCTGGTTCAAATTGGGCGGTGAAACTCCACTTCGAACCCTCTTCGAGACCTCCACAATTCGCCGGCCCCGCCACAGGCTGGAAACACCGCCAAGAAGGAGGAAACCGACACTGCAAACCCCCGATGAAATCAGGAAAGATTTCCATAAAGCAATCCAAAACCAACAAGAATATCGATCGACATAAATCCCCAAAGTGGACAACAGAGAAAACCCTAATCTCCACCGAATTCACACCAGAGAAGGTAACCGAGATGGGACCTGCTACTACTGCCATGAGGGCAGCGGCTATGTCAGAGAAAGGGGGCAAGCTCGCAAGAAGGAGCCAGAAAGTAAGTATTCGCCATCATACGAGATCGGCATCAGAGACGAGCTACCTCACACAAAAGCGACAACACGAAGAAAGAAAGCAGCGGCGACAAATCGCGCAACACAGGCGTAAAATATGAGAGAGAAACAAGAGAAATTGGTCGCAGAGAAGAGAAAAGGGGTATCAGAGGAAGGCCACCATTTTTAAGACCGTTGGTTTGTGATGTTCCATGTCATTCTATATATACCTACATTTAATGCCGAACATTAATTTATATCAAAAGTTACATTGCTGGGATACTACATGCATGCATGTTTCACACTATAGTATAGTGAGCAATATTTTAACAGCCACGCAGATGTTATGACATAAAACAAGTTTTGTTTCAAAATTTTAATTATTAATAACTCAAAATCTATGATGATTTTGTCCATAAAACCAAAAGGTAATATGTAGAGGAAAGTGAAACGAGCAAATCGACTAACTTTCGCTTCGTTCATGGACCCCATGGTGATAAAAAATGATACCGTTATATCTGTGTCCGTATGATGAACGGGAGCGTTATAGCCAATACGGAAGGTACCAGCAGAACCGTATTGTATAGCTGAGTGCGATGGTGGTTTCGGTTCGGTCAATTATGGCTTGAGGAGGCGGTGCCAAGGCAGATAAACTAAGGGAAAAAAAGAAGATAAATTAAAACAAGAAGGAAAGGTGGCCATGAAAAAGGTGCGCATGTATTCATGCACAGAAGCGAAAAAAAATTAAAGGATGAGGTGGCATGGGAGATTTTGTGGTCTTAGGTGTGTATGCGTGTAAATTTTTTAAAGGGAAATAAAAATGAAATGTAGAGATTTGGAAGGAAGGATGTGTGGTACATGATACATGCATGAAATATAAAACGAAAATGGTGATGAGGTGGCCATTTAAGTACATACTTAAAGAAATAAATGTGGATTTATGTATGCATGCACAGGATGCAAAATACAAGTAAAATATGTAATTGAAATGGTGATGATATGAAATGTGCAAGAAATATATATAAAAAGAAAATATGCCCACTTTGAATAATTATGAGCTAGATGAAGTGTTAAATTCGAAAGCCTTAAAAGAAGAACAAAAATATGGGAATCAATAAATTTTATATTTTGGAAAATTTCATAAAATTAATTTAAATGAACGATTGTTTGAATAAAATTGACGTATTTACGATGTTATACCATTTGTTTGGATATGAATTTAAAGTACATTGATGAATCAAATTATTTAATTTAAAACGTCCCGATGAAATTCTCCTAGGTCGTGTTTATATGTTATGTTTATGAATGTTCATTATATATGATGTTATACACTACAAGTTAATGCTATGACATACAAACACGACATCTATACGTGATACAAAAAAGAACACGATACCATTTCGGAATAAATGATATATTGGGAAGTTAAATACAAAATAATTTGAATGAATTTAACCGATGAAGCAAAGTAGACGAGGTCAGACTACTACACACTAGAATCCATCCTGTTAGACAGATTTGGGGTCTCACCTTGAATCGTGACGACTTGGTCCCTTATCACTTATTGTCCAAATGATCTATTGCATGGACACAATCACGGTGACAGACGTAGTGCAAATAAAGAAATAATAAAGAGTTGAGAGTAATCTCCCTAATGAATATATGGTAAAACAAAGATGAAGATTAAATCACTATGGGGTGAGCGCCAACGGTGAACAGGAGAAGAGAGTGTCGTGTGAGGGCACCTATAATTTCTGATCGGAAAATATACGGACGAAAAAGGTCGTGATATCAATTCGGTACAGAGTCCAGTAAAAGTGAACAATGAGTAGGATTCACTAGTAATTTCAGACCTCGTATATGAATAACTTAAAGCAGCGAAAAGTTTATTGAATAATGATTGCAACTTATAAATGAATAGAATGTGATATCTCGGCTGATTAGAGTTGCAGCTATGATTCACTTTAAGTAGTGTCATGACATGTGTATTTAAACTGAAATAATTCAATGGGATGTGAGCGGGTTTAGATTATGGAGTGTGTGACATATCTATTTCTTTTAATATCACATATATAACCCGACTCCACACATTTGTATGAATCATTGTTACACTATTATACTCATAGATAGATTTATAGCCTGACTCGAGGTTTTTTTTGACAACTCCTCGGGTCAGACCGAGGTGTTGCAGGATGATCTCCTTCTCGCGTTTTGAAGTGACCTCCTATGACAGTGTGTGACATTGTAATGTCAGATATGTACAGGTATTTTAAATGTAACGACTCGTATTTTTGGTAATTTTAAAATTTCAAATTTAATATAATTATTGAATAAAAATGGGTAGAATTAAAATTTATGATTTATTGGTTATCGGATAACTGAATTGTTTAGAATTTATTATTGGAAATTATTTGAATAATTTAATTCTGGATTTAAGATGATTGAAAATGACATTGAAAATTGGTTTAAATTTTATTAAAAATATGAACGAAGATAGTTAACATTTAAAATTTGATTTAAATGCGAATAATTTGAAATTTTATATTTTAATTAACGAGTAAAAATAGCCATTTTGATATATGTCTCAGATTTCGACAAAACTAGTTTCATCTGATCAGTAATAGTGAATTATTATAGGATTTAAAATTTCATAGTGATCGGACTTGCGTTTGGCTGTGCGAGCTAGAAATGCGTAAAAGTTTAATTTCGATTTAATTGAAATAATCGACTTTGAAAAGCTATTTTCCGCATACGATCGATATAGGCCTTGAAACTAGTTCCAGTGTGTCTGGAATGGGGATAAAACATTATGAATGCCTGGCGGCGCTCATCATTTGGAGTTAGAAATTTTTCGTGAGCTAGTTGGTTGAAATTTTCTAACATTATTTATATATTATTAGCATTATTATTTCTCTCCTTATCACTCGTTCAAAGCCCTTATCCCTAGCCGCACCTATATTCCCTTTCTTTTCGAATCACCACATCTAAAACAAATCAAACGAAAAAAAAAACAAAAATGCAGATTAAAAAAAAGGGAAGCGGCCGATCTAATATATAAAAAAAATCTCTCCATCAAAATAAATGGCAGCAACCGATTTAGAAAAATAAAAACAAAAAAAATCGAATCGCTAAAGAAAATAAAAATTCAGGATCGAACCGAGTGAACGGTGTCGTGGACATCTGATGGGCGCGCGAGCGCGATGGTGCGCGAGTGCGCTGGCGCGCGTGAGGAGGTTTCGTAATGGCAGCTGTCGCGTGGAGTCAACTGGAGCGGCAAAAAACTGAAAGGGGTTTGGATCGAGCTCTGTCGTGTGATGGCGTGAGTGCGTTGGTTTGTGAATTGAGAAGAAGGGCAGCCGCGTTTGGGGTTTCACGGCATGTGGCATCGAGGGAGTGAACGAGGGTGAGAGGAGAGGATACATATTTATTTTGAAATTGGTTTTATTGATAAGGTAATAAACTTTTTTTAGTTAATTATATATTGATTTGTTTTAATTACCTTCATATTAATTAAATCGTTACTTTTGTATATGAGATCCGTTTCGGACGAATCCAATTGCGCTGGAACCGTATAGACATCGTCTGTAGCATGAGATCAGATTGGGAATTTATTTGAAGATAGAAAATTTTCCAGTTTCGAATAAGAAGGTGAGTGTTTTATACGCTCAATTCGACTTTTTATTTTAATGTTAGTTAAATTATATTGTATTGTGAAGTGATTTTAATTTATTGATAATTGTTTTATAAATTTAGTTGTCATCCAATTGACCTCTGAATTAATTAATAAAATTTGAATTGATAATTAAAGTTGAATTAGAATTAAACTGCTAGAAAAATCCCTGATTTTCAATAATTGATTGTTTGTTGTGCTTATTGACTGTATGGATGGTTGGTTGTGATGGATGCTATTGGTTGTTAATTTGGATGTTTATTTATTATGATATATCATTTTATCACCCTGTATTTTGTTTACAGTATATTAAACTGTAAACTAAATTATTTCGAATAAATTAGGGAATAAATTGAAATGATATACCTATGACATCTATTTGATTGAATTGATATATATACATCCTTGAAATTGAATTGTAATAATTATCCACTTGGCTATAGGTTAGAAAATTAAATACGGACACCACGTTAGTTAAATTAAATGATTTTTAAAGTTGTTTGAAATTATTTAAATGAATTGATTTTTAAGAATAAAATCAAACTATGGAAATTGAATTATTTTGAATTGAAGCCGAAATGTTGGAATTTAACTTGGTAAACGAAATTGTTTAATTATTTGAAGTTTAGATTTTTAAGTTTACAAAAAAAATTGAAATACAGCGTAAATTCTCGAAAGTCAATTTGTTTTACAAGATTTGGTCTTTTATTCGAGCTTTGTATATTTCTATGAAAAGTGGATATGAGATGATATTTAAATTTGAGTTTAAAATTGAAAACTTAGATTTGAAATTTGGTATTGGAAGTAAATTTGATTCAAGTGTTTAAATCGATATTTTGAAATCGAATTTAGAATTGAAACTGAAATGGGAAATTTATTTGAAATTGAAATGTAAATTAATTAAAATTGGAAGTGGAAATTAATTTGAAATTGGAAATTTACATTAATTTGGAATTGGAAATTAATGTGAAAGTGAGATTTAAATTAATTTGGAAATAGAAATTGAAAGTGAAAGGAATTTGTGAATTAAAATTGAAATTTATATGGAATCGAAATTTATTCGAATTAAAATCGGAATTGAATCGATTAAATCAAAATGGAATTTGGAATTGATTTGGATAGGAAATTGGGAAGTTAACCAGTTTGACTTTGGAATTATTTTTAAAATGAATATTTTAGTATAAATGATTTAAAATCTATATTCTTTAAATATTCAAATTATTTTGATTTTCAAAACTATTTTACTATGTAAACCATTTTTATATTCAAATTATTTCGATAAAACTATCTAAATATTTTCTATTAAACTGTTTTTAACTATTTAACTATTTTAGACTATTTAAACTATTTTCTAAAATTCAAACTGGTTAAAGGGTAAATTGTTTATATTTAAACCTTGGATTTAAATACGAACTAGGTTAAAGTGGAGATTATAACCTAAATTGAATTCGAATCAAATTTTGGAAGTGAAATCGATTTATTGGACAAATTTGATAATTTCGAAATGGATTTGATTTAAAAAAGAATATATGATAATTTCAAAATGGATTTGATTTTAAAGCGAATATATTATGATTTCGAAATGGATTTGATTTCGAAACGAATATGATATTTTGATATCAAGTGCAAATTTTTTTCGAAATGTAAAAGAACCAACCGGTGTGTAAAATGACGATTGATTGTTAAAGAGACCGGGGCCTCTTATTGAAATACTCTCTTTCAATATTGGAACCACTTTGATAACCGTGTACGCGGTGGATGATATCCAGAATGTAGTGGTTGAATTGGCGACGTTTACTGGAATGAAGTAAGAGAGCGATGATGGATAGCCTTGACATTCGTGTCATAATTAAAATGACTAAAACAAGAGCCTATGTCTGACCATTGAGGTTAGCTACCTCTAGCGACGTTGATCCCTCGTATTACTATCGTGGTTTTGGGTTCGATGGGTGCACCTTATTTGTCGTTTGGATTGATTGTCGCGGTCGGCCACGGATGGGTTACGACCAGCCAGAAAGGGTAAACTGGTAGAATCCTACCTTGGGCATTGCCTCATTTTCCTTGTCATATTTATCCCTCTGCGAGCCCATTACGATTTTGGTTTAAAACTATAAAACGTGTTAAGGTGTATCAATGTAAAGCCTTAACGCTATTTTGATATTTATTTTACTGATAGACATTATCTATTATAGCGTATACAATTATATATAAATAGTTTAACGGATTCTTAGGAGATGGAAAAATCATGTAACATCTCTTAAGTTATTGCACTCATATTTGTGATATTGATTTGACTTACATAAGAGTATTTTAGTCCTGACTCGAGTGTTTTGTCTTTTCATTGCGCTCCGGTTAGTCCTGGGTTTTTTCAGTGTATTAAAGACTATTCTTTGGAGGACGAAGACGGAGTTTTGGAATATTACTATTATTATTATACCATGTATCATGTTATGTTACTGCATTGATTATTTCTCCTTGCTGTATATTTATAACTCTGATAAATGTGTATAGATTATAATCAAATGTATAGTAAACAACTTTATGAATTATTTATTTGATTATTATATTTTATCGTTTCTGCCGTGAGATTCTGTGTTTTGTTTTCTTCTTCTCTTCTTATTTTTCTTATTTAACCCCATTGATTATCTACGTTCCGGATTGTTTAAGTCAGACATGTGTGGATTATTGTCGATTTAAACCTTTCGAAATGTGGGTCGTCGCAATTGGTATCAGAGCGAAGGTTTAGCGATAACCTTGGCTTTATGGGGTTTGACTCATTAAAGATAGGGTAGTAATACCCTAGAGTGAGTCTGTTTGAGAGTATATATATGAGAGAGCGTACTTGTTAGTGTTATAAAATGTTTTATATTGTGTTTACTTACCCATTGAGTTGTTTATGAATTATGGTCAATGTGCGGAACGCCGTATTAGCGATAGGGTTTTCTAAACACTTAAACAAGGCAAGTCGACATAATATTGTTTTAAAAATAGAGTAATTGAAATAATTTTGGCTAAACTATATTATATGTATAAAAGGTTGATTCTTAATGAAATTATTGGTAAGCGATGATAGAATTTAGTTATCATCGATTATTGGTTTAAAAAATATATAAAATAAACCGAATACTTAATGAATTTTATTTTATGAAGCATTGATAATTAAATTTAATTGAAATCGATTAAAATAAAAATTAGTAAAATGATCAAGTTGTAAATTAATGAACTAGTTTGGTAATAAGGTAAGGAAATTTGTGTAGAAATGATAAATAAATAAAAATAAAAATTTTAGAATTTAAAATCCTTTTGTTTTCAAAATTGTTTTTAGAAGCCTTAAAAAATTAATATTAATAGTATTATTTGAAGAGTTTTATCTAGAAAAATATTTTGAAAAGATTTTGAAGAAAATAAAAGCATTAAATTCGCTTGGTCGTTGGAAAATTATTCTGGGAATGACTACAGCATCGCCAGTGTTCATTTTCGAGTTTCTGAGTGCGAATTGCTACCAAAAGAAATTTATTTTCGATTAAAACAAGTTTTGATGTGAAAAATATTTTAAGTATGACTTAATAAATATGTGAAATAGTTTGGAACTTATATTTGAAAACAGAGTATAAGAAATGTCTTTGTAACTTATAAATGTGAAAAGGAAAAAAAAAGAATAAGTTATAACTCGTAGATTTGAACAGAAAAGAGAAATTTAAAATTTTAAACTGTTAGATAATTTTGATTTAAGCAAATAAAGAAATTTAAATTCGAGAAATAAAATAAAATTGATTAACTTAAGAAATGTTAAATTAATTGAGTTAGTGAAATGAAATAAATAAAATATAGTTTAACTCATGAAAGCTTAAAAAAAATGAATTGCATTTGGAATGAGATAAAATAACGAAATAAAATTCTAAGAAGTTAATGTGTATAACTTATAGATTTGAGAATTAATAAGCTAAAAAAACGAATTTAAATTTGTAAAATGGAGGTGATAAGGAAATTTTAACTTGAATAAAATTAAATGAAATGATTAATGAATTAAAATAAAGATGAGGTTTAACTTATTATATATATAAAATTGAATTTGATATTAGGTGAAAGTAGATAAATTAGTAAAGTGAGTTAAATCCATTTAAGCTATAAAATGAATTAATCAAATGAATATGAACTTGAATTTTTAAATAAAATGTAATCTAAGTGTGTAATAAATTGAATAAAAATAAATGAATGTAAGTAATAAATTAAGTTGGGTAATCGAATTTAATCTAAACTAGATAAATAAATAAAATGTAGGAGGAATTATGAGTTTAAAAATTTAATGTTAACTAATATAGTATGGAATAAGTTATTGGAATAAATTTTAAATTAAAATTGGCTTAAAAGAGGTTAAATGAATTGACTGTGGAAAAAAAAACTATTAATATGAATTGAGTTATAAAAAAAATTACTTTGGTATATCAATAGTATAATTTGAATAAACGAAGTGAATTGATGAATTAATAATAACTTAAGATATGAGTAATAATAATAAAAGTGAGTGTTATTGTATAACACATTTGTGATAAACCTAAATAATTTATAAACGATGATAGTATTAACTAAAAAAGAAATATACTAAGTGCAATAAATTTTTATAAATGATTCACTAATGAATTTATATGAAATAGGTTAAATAAAAAGGTGAAATAAATTGAAATTTCACAAATTAAATAAAATTGGATACAGGGAATTTGTAGCGAATGTTAACAAATTGAAAGAAATCAATGGAATGTAAATTAAATTTAAGGTGGATGAAACAAATGTAAATAATTGAAACAAATCGATTGAATGCAAATATATATTGAATTGTAGTAAATCAAATGTGAATGCAATAAATTTTGATTGAAAGAAAATGGATTGAAACCAGAGTGGTTGAATGTAAATAAATTAAAAGCAAATGAATTGATTTTAAATCCATTGTATGATTAACGAACGAGTATTAAATAGTGATTGTGAATCATTGTATAATATATGGAATGTGGTATGGATTAAATTACTTAAGTGTAATTACTTATTTGAATTATTGAAATGAAATAATGAAAGTGAAGAAAGAAAAATGAATGTAATTATCAACGAGTGTAAATTAATAGAATGTGAATTTATTAATATTGATAACTGCATGCAAATCAATCAGAAGTAAATGAATTGAATGAAAAATCAATTGAATGTGAATCTAATTGAATAAAAGTTGATTGAATGCAAATAAATTGAAATGAATCAATGTTAATGCAATTGAATATTAAGTCGATTCAAAGTAATAAATAAATATGATTAAATGGAAAATGTTAATGAATGTTAATAATGAACGAATGGAATAAATTAAAGTTGATATTGGATAATACTAATTCACACGGTTATAAATTAAATTGGATTTATTGGATGGATATTGATAGCTGGATAATTTCTGTTGTTGCAAACCATTGTTATTACCGTTTTGATTGCATATGATTGTTGTATGTTATGTATTTGTGATTGTTTGTGTTGTTTGGATTCAAAATCCATGTTAAATGCTTATGTTAGACTTATACATGTTCTGTATCATTATAAATGACTAACATCCCAAATTGAGTTGAGATGGGTACATACGAAGATCGTTTGAGTGTATATGGGATTTTTTATGCTTTTGCTTATTTAATACGAGCGAACTCGCTCGTATTATAAATAATAAGGTATGTATCTCGGATTACATTCTGCGGTTTTATATTTTTGGCCTTTGGGATGCCTCATCATTGAGATGAGATGTATATTGATTATATTGTGTTATATATTGAATTGTAAAAAATTTCCGATCGAGCGCGCAAAGGAGACTCTGCCGAAATTTTCCGTAAATCCGAGAGTTAGAAATTTTTTGAAGCTTTAAAATTTTCGTAGTTTATTTTCATATATAAGTTATATTTTCCGTAAACCGATAGCGGAATGGCGTAGTAAAAGTGTAGTAAAGATTTTCTAATAAGATTTTAAAGTTATAAGTGAATTATTTGAATAAATCCATTGTATGCTAAATTCCATACTTAACGCCTTTTTGAGGATGAAAAGTTTTGAGTGGTGGAGTAAGTAACGACCCGTATTTTTGGTAATTTTAAAATTTTAAATTTAATGTAATTATTAAATAAAGATGGATAGAATTAAAATTTATGATTTATTGGTTATTGGATAATTGAATTGTTTAGAATTTAATATTGGAAATTATTTGAATACTTTAATTCTGGATTTAAGATGATTGAAAATGACATCAAAAATTGGTTTAAATATTATTAAAAATATGAACGAAGATGGTTAACATTTGAAATTTGATTTAAATGTGAATAATTTTAAATTTTATATTTTAATTAACGAGTAAAAATAGCCATTTTGATATCTGTCTCAGATTTCGACGAAATCAGTTTCATCAGATCCGTAATAGTGAATTATTATAAGATTTAAAATTTCGTAGTGATCGGAATTGCTGTTTGGCTGTGCGAGCTCGAAATGCGTAAAAGTTTAATTTTGATTTAATTGAAATAATCGACTTTGAAAAGCTATTTTCCGCATACGATCGATATAGGCCATGAAACTAGTTCCAGTTTGTCCGGAATAGGGATAAAACATTATGACAGCGATCATCATTTGGGGTTAGAAATTTTTCGTGAGCTAGTTGGTTGAAATTTTCTAACATTATTTATATATTATTAGCATTATTATTTCTCTCCTTATCACTCGTTCAAAGCCCTTATCCCTAGCCGCACCTATATTCCCCTTCTTTTCGAATCACCACATCTAAAAAAAAAAATCGAACGAAAAAAAAAACAAAAACGTAGATTAAAAAAAAAGAGCGGCCGATCTAATATAAAAAAAATCTCTCCATCTAAATAAATGGCTGCAGCCGACTTAAGAAAAAAAGAAAAAAAAATCGAATCGCTAGAAAAAATAAAAATTCACGATCGAATCGAGTGAACAGTGTCGTGGACAGCTGATGAGCGCGCGAGCGCGATGGGGCGTGAGTGCTAAGACGCGTGAGGAGATTTCGAAATGGCAGCTGTCGCGTGGAGGCAACTGGAGCGACAACAAACTGAAAGGGGTTTGGATCGTGCTCTGCCGTGTGATAGCGTGCGTGCGTTGGTTTGTGAACTGAGAAGAAGGGCAGCCGCGTTTGGGATTTCATGGCATATGGCATCGAGCGAGTGAACGAGGGTGAGAGGAGAGGATACATCTTGATTTTGAAATTGGTTTTATTGATAAGGTAATAATTTTTTTTAGTTAATTATATATTATTTGTTTTAATTGCCGTCATATTAATTGAATCGTTACTTTAGCATATGAGATCTGTTTCGGACGATTCCAATTGTGCTGGAACCGTATAGACATCGTTTGTAGCATGAGATCAGATTGGGAATTTATTTGAAGCTAGAAAAATTTTTAGTTTCGAATAAGAAGGTGGGTGTTTTATACGCTCACGTTCGACTTTTTATTTTAATGTTAGTTAAATTATATTATATTGTGAAGTGATTTTAATTTATTGATAGTTGTTTTATAAATTTAGTTGACATCCAATTGACCTCTGAATTAATTAATAAGATTTGAATTGATAATTAAAGTTGAATTAGAATTAAACTGTTAGAAAAATCCCTGATTTTCAATAATTGATTGTTTGTTGTGCTTATTGACTGTATGGATGGTTGGATGTGATGGATGCTATTGGTTGTTAATTTGGATGTTTATTTATTACGATATATCATTTTATCACCCTGTATTTTATTAACAGTATATTAAACTGTAAACTAAATTATTTCGAATAAATTAGGGAATAAATTGAACTGGTATACCTGTGACATCTATTTGATTGAATTGGTATATATACGTCCTTGAAATTGAATTGTAATAATTATCCACTTGGCCATAGGTTAGAAAATTATATACGAACACCAGGTTGGCTAAATTAAATGATTTTTAAAGTTGTTTGAAATTATTTAAATGAATTGAATTTTAAGAATAAAATCAAATTTATAGAAATTGAATTATTTTGAATTGAAGCCGAAATGTCGGAATTTAACTTGGTAAACGAAATTGTTTAATTATTTGAAGTTTAGATTTTTAAGTTTAAAAAAAAATTGACATACGGCGTAAATTTTTGAAAGTCAATTTGTTTTACAAGATTTGATCTTTTATTCGAACTTTGAATATTTCTATGAAAAGTGGATATGAGATGATATTTAAATTTGAGTTTAAAATTGAAAATTTGGATTTAAAATTTGGTATTGGAAGTAAATTTGATTCAAGTGTTTAAATCGATATTTTGAAATTGAATTTAGAATTGAAACTGAAATGGGAAGTTTATTTGAAATTGAAATGTAAATTAAAATTGGAAATTTACATTAATTTGGAATTGGAAATTAATGTGAAAGTGGGATTTAAATTAATTTGGAAATAGAACTGAAAGTGAAAGGAATTTGTGAATTAAAATCGATATTTATATGGAATCGAAATTTATTCGAATTGAAATCGGAACTGAATCAATTAAATCAAAATGGAATTTGGAATTGATTTGGGTAGGAAATTGGGAGTTAACAAGTTTGACTTTGGAATTATTTTTAAAATGAATATTTTAGTATAAATGATTTAAAATCTATATTCTTTAAATATTCAAATTATTTTGATTTTCAAAACTATTTTACTATGTAAACCATTTTTATATTCAAATTATTTCGATTAAACTATTTAAATATTTTCTATTAAACCATTTTTAACTATTTAACTATTTTAAACTATTTTCTAAAATTCAAACTGGTTAAAGGGTAAATTGTTTATATTTAAACCATGGATTTAAATACGAACTAGGTTAAAGTGGAGATTATAACCTAAATTTAATTCGAATCAAATTTTCAAAGTGAAATCGAATTATTGGATAAATTTGATAATTTCGAAATGGATTTGATTTAAAAGAGAATATATGATAATTTCAAAATGGATTTGATTTTAAAGCGAATATATGATGATTTCGAAATGGATTTGATTTCAAACAAATATGATATTTTGATATCAAGTGCAAATTGTTTTCGAAATGTAAAAGAACCAACCGGTGTGTAAAATGACGATTGGTTGTTAAAGAGACCGAGGCCTCTTATTAAAATACTCTCTTTCAATATTGGAACCACTTTAATAACCGTGTACGCGGTGGATGATATCCAGAATGTAGTGGTTGAATTGGCGACGTTTACTGGCTTGAAGTAAGAGAACGATGATGGATAGCCTTGACATTCGTGTCATAATTAAAATGACTAAAACATGAGCCTATGTCTGGCCATTGAGGTTAGCCACCTCTAGCGATATTGATCCCTCGTATTACTATTATGGTTTCGGATTCGATGGGTGCACCTTATTTGTCGTTTGGATTGATTGTCGCGATCGGCCACGGATGGTTTACGACCAGCGAGAAAGGGTAAACTGGTAGAATCCTACCTTGGACATTGCCTCACGTGCCTTGTCATATTTATCCCTATACGAGCCCATTGCGATTTTGGTTTAAAACAGTAAAACGTGTTAAGGTGGATCAATGTAAAGCCTTAACACTATTTTGATATTTATTTTACTGACAGACAATATCTATTATAGCGTATACTATTATATATAAATAGTTTAGCGGATCCTTAGGAGTTGGAAAAATCTCATAACATCTCTTAAGTTATTACACTCATATTTGTGATATTAATTTGACTTACATAAGAGTATTTTAGTTCTGACTCGAGTGTTTTGTCTTTTCATTGCGGTCGGGTCAGTCCTGAGTTTTTTCAGTGTATTGAAGACTATTCTTTGGAAGACGAAGATGGAGTTTTGGAATATTACTATTATTATTATACCCTGTATCATGTTATGCTACTGCATTGATTATTTCTTCTTGCTGTATATTTATAACTCTGATAAATGTGTATAGATTATAATCAAATGTATAGTAAACAACTTTATGAATTATTTATTTGATTATTATATTTTATCGTTTCCGCTGTGAGATTCTATGTTTTGTTTTCTTCTTCTCTTCTTATTTTTCTTATTTAACCCCATTGATTATCTACGTTCCGGATTGTTTAAGTCAGACATGTGTGTATTATTGTCGATTTAAACCTTTCGAAATGTGGGTCGTCACATTAAATGTATCCGTGTTAACCCAAAGTAGTGTATACGAGAGATCGCTCCTTCCGTGCCCATTGATCCAAGTTATCGGACGGTAAACTCCCTTTGATATTTCGGTCGCTGGAGCCGGAGCATCACAACATGGTATTAGAGTGAGGGTTCAAAAGAGTATTTATAAATTAGTAGTCAGAACACATTGACTATAAGGGAGTTGGACTTAGTATGTTACCCAGTCAGGATAACCCTACGGTAACTCGTATATATGATAGACAAGTTCTAGTGAGTTTTTAAAGAGAAAACATTGGGATAATATTTTATATGTATTTGTGTTACATACGTAATTGTTAGTGAAAGTTTATTATATAATAAAATGATAAATGTTCTTTATCGGAAAATGGTAGGACCAGGTAGACATAGAAAAGGCTCGACAGTTGAGTC
Source organism: Allium cepa (assembly GCA_030765085.1). Taxonomy (NCBI): domain Eukaryota; kingdom Viridiplantae; phylum Streptophyta; class Magnoliopsida; order Asparagales; family Amaryllidaceae; genus Allium; species Allium cepa. The sequence continues at coordinate 209,484,173 of CM060928.1, forward strand.
ACCAAATATTCAACTAAGCAATCAAAATGTACTTTTAACTATGGATCAATGGGTCGAAGTCATAAGGCGTGTTCAAGATATAGGCATGCTTAGAAACAATAATCATAATCCCGTATCAGAGTTTACCAAGCTCTGCAAAGACTACTCAAGTCTAGGTGGTAAACCATTTTTGAAAAATGAAGGCATCATGGGAGTTCATGCATGGCTGAGAACATGTGAAAGAATCTTCAGAGATAAGAATCTCTCTGATCAGGACAAGAGAATGTTAGCATCTCGACAGTTACAAGTAGGTGCCTAAGGTTGGTATGAAGCCATAATTGCTGCAACTCTAGAGGAAGACATATCTTGCAAGAATTCAAAGATATTTTCAAAGCCCATTTTCTACCCGATGTAGAGAGGGTAGCACTGCTTCAAAAATTTATTGACCTTACTTAGGAAAATTTATCTGTAACTGAGTATGTCAGTGAGTTTAATGCACTATCAAAGTATGGACCAACACTCATTAGTACCTCATTGGAAAAGAATGAGAAGTTTGTGCTTGGTCTAAATAATGAATTGAGAGATAAATTACTTACTCAACTCAGATTTCCGTTTGAGGCGATTGTGGATATGGCTTTAAGATTTGAAAAGGTACGAGAGTGAGATTCAGTTTCTAAAAGTCAACCTACTCAGAAATGCCAGTGACAAAGGAAGAGGCCATTCTTCTCGAAGAAGAATGCAAAATTTCAAAAGAACAAGCGACAATTCCAACCTAAGCAAGAGGACCAAAAGAAGCAACAGGAAAAAGAACAAGTGGAAGCAAGGGTCATTATGCCAATAATGTAGAAATATAGTTCAAGGTCTTATGAAGAAATGCTACAATTGCAATGAAATGGGACATATGGCAAGACAATGCACAAAGCCGAAGAAGCAAACTCAAGGGAAAATGTTTGCACTAGATGGTCCCAGTTCAATGAAACCAGATGAGAGAAAACAAGCTTCGGTCCTAGAAGGTACTATTTTATGGCATGGATTATATATTAGAATTCTTTTCGATATAGGTGCATCACATTCACTTATATCAAAAGGAATAGTAGAAAAGTTAAAATTGAATGTTTCTTCTCTTAACAATTCTCTTAGGGTGGCCAATCCTATTGAAGGATGCATTACCCTAGAGATGAAATGTAATGAGGTCATGATTTACTTATCTGAGTATTCTTTCTCATGTGATTTGTTTATTATGGATTCGCTGAGTTATGAATTTATTTTGGGAATGGACTGACTAGAGTGCTATCAAGCTCAATTATATTGTTTGGAATGAGTAATCACTATCAAACATCCCGATCACCCAAAACGAGTCCTTATAGCTCTAAAAGAGCAAATGCCAGTTCAGGTTATTCTTTATTTGCTTTGGAATCCAAAGAAGATGAAATAAGGCTGATTCTGGTAGTTAGAGATTTTTCTGATATCTTTGAACCGATTACTGGCTTACCACCACATCAAGCAGTTTAGTTCAGGATAGATTTGAAACTTGGAACTCAACCTTTTAGTAGACCACCCAATCAAATGTGCCCTAGTGAGATGGAAGAATTAAGATCTCAAATAGAAGATTTGAGCGAAAGAATTTCACCAGGACAAGTAGTTCTCCTTAGGGAGCATTGGCTTTATTTGTTAAAAAGGCAGACGGATGACTTCAACTCTGTATATGTTACAGAAAATTGAATGACCTTACTATCAAGAATAAATATCCACTTCTAAGGATTGATGATCTATTCAATCAACTGAGTGGTGCAACGGTCTTTTCACACTAGATCTAGCCACATGATTTCATCAACTAAGAGTTGTAGAGGACAGTATTCCACTAACAGCATTTCAAACTAGTCACGGTTCCTACGAATGGTTAGTAATGCATTCGGATTAACGAATGCTCCAGCTTATTTTGTTGATTTGATGAATAGAGTTTTTAGAAGTTATTTGGACAAGTTTGTCGTAGTTTTTATTAATGATATTCTCGTCTACTCAAAGTACAGGAGAAGAGAATGTGAATCATTTGAAAGTGGTATTAGAAACTTTAAGAGAGCACCAACTTAAAGAATATTTTTCAAAATGTCACTTCTGGTAGAAGAAAGTGAAATTTTCGGGACATGTAGTTCGGAGAAAGGAATTTCAATCGACCTAGCTAAGGTCGAAGCTATTCAAAAGTGGAAGCGACCCGAATCAATAACTGAAATCAGAAGTTTCTTAGGATTAGCAGGATATTATAGAAGATTTAAAAAGACTTTTCCAAGATTTCTGCTCCACTAACTAATTTAATGAAGAAAGAAGTTAAATTTATCTGTTTAGATAAATGTGAAGGGGCTTACCTGAAGTTGAAAGAAATACTTTCTAAAATTCCAATATTAATAGTTCTAGAAGGAAATCAGGATCTGGTAGTATACACAGATGCCTGTGGAACAGGGCTTGGTGCAGTGGTAATGCAATAAAACAGAGTTGTAGCTTATGCATCTAGACAAGTCAGGCCTAATGAAATAAAGTATGTGACTCACAATATTGAGTTGGCAGCCATGATATTTGCCATGAAACTTTGGCGACATTATCTATTGGGAGAAAGGTTTATTTTATACACAGACCACAAATCGTTAAATACTTATTCTCCCAAAAAGACTTGTATAAGCGACAACAGCGATTGCTAGAATTTCTAGCTGCGTATTACATAGAAATTCAATATACGCAAGGTAAGGGTAATAAGGTGGCAGATGTTCTTAGCCGAAAACACCAGGCCGTAGTATCAATGATGTTGATAGAATGGAAAGAATTAAAAGTGTTATCTTCTTGTAACCTCCAGTTCAGAAGAGTGGAAGAAACAACGACCATGTTGGCAAGTCTGGATATTAGACCGAGTTTACTCGATTGAATTCAAGCTAATTAAAGAAATGACCCAATCCTAGCGGATCAAATTAATAAATTGAATAATGGAAATGCATTAGAAGATCTCAGCAAGTTCGAGTTAGACTTGAAGGGGAACTTGAAATTTAAAGGAAGACTATGTGTTCCTAATACAGCCGATTTGATAAAAGAAGTTCTAGACGAATGTCATCGATCTTTATTTTCTATACAACCTGTTGGTACATAGATGTATAATGATATGAAGTGGATGTACTATTGGAAAGGCATGAAGAAGGTCATCGGTGAATATGTGAAACGATGCGTTACGTGTCAATCAGTAAAGGGTGAACATCACAAGTCCAATGGACTTTTATTACCTCTCGAAGTTCCTCAATGGAAATGGGAACATATTTCTATGGATTTCATTGATGGACTTCCCAGATCAAGGTAAGAAAATGAAAGTATATGGGTGATAGTTGATAGACTCACTAAAAGTTCCCATTTCATTCTTGTTATATGAATAGATCTACATAAAGTTTTGCTAGACTATTCCTAAAACGTATTGTACGATTGGACGAAATTCCAAAGAATATAGTATGTGATCGTGATTCGATATTTACCGGTCAATTATGGAAAAGCTTGCATTCAGTCTTAGGTGTACAACTCAATTTTAGCATACCATCCTCAGATGGATGGACAAACTGAAAGAATAAATCGAGTAGTAGAAGATCTACTCAGGATATGCATCTTTGGGGGTTCATGGGAAGAATATCTTCATTTGATTGAATTTTCCTACAATAACAGTTTTCAATCCAGTATTGATATGGCACCATTGAATCTTTGTATGGAAGACCATGTTGTTCTCTAGCCTATTGGTTAGAAACTGGAGACAGACTTATACTTGGACCAGATATGGTTCGAGAAACGACTGAGAAGATCGAGCTTATCAGAGATCGTATGAAGATTGCTCAATCACGACAGAAGAGCTATGCTGACCAACGTAGAAAAGACCTGGAATTCGCAATCAAAGATTATGTTTCTATAAAGGTATCCCCAATGAAAGGAGTTGTAAGGTTTGGAAAAGAAGGAAAATTAGCTCCAAGGTATATTGGACCTTTTCCCATTGTGGAGTGTATCAGAAGCCTTGCTTATCGAATTAAATTACCAACATATCTATCTGAAGTTCATAACGTGTTTGACGTATCCCAATTAAGGAAATGTCTATGGGATTTCGATATTATTATAGAACTAAAGCAGCTAGAGGAACTAGAGATTGAACCAAACTTGACTTTCACCGTTGAGCCAACCAGAATAGTGGATTCAAAGATGAAGCAGTTAAGAAACAAGCAAGTTCAGCCAGTCAAATTTCAATGGTCAAATAATCCCAATGACTACACTTGAAAAACCGAGGAGCAAATTTGAAAATCACATCTTGAGTTAATTGCAACTCATTAGGTGCGTGCGTGCGTGTGTGTGTGTGTGTGTATTCATCGAGTCGTGGATGTTAGGATTTTATTAGTTGATGGGACGATATTTAATATATGAATAGCTTACGGTACTCTCTAGTAAATCGCAAGGACACAATTATTTTAAGGAGGGAAGTCTGTAACATCCCGCTACTATTTTAACTTGTAATAATAAATTCTGTTAAAAGAAAGATCGTTATGGATATAAAATAAAATTTGAAGTAAAACGTCATGATTGGAGTTGTAATCGGAGATCAAATTATGGTAGGGCAATATCGCGATTAAGGGTGTGAAAATTTATTTGAGGAGTATAAAATTATTTACTGAAAAATAAAATAAATAGTTTTATTTTCATTTGACGTCACCTCTGCATGCTTATCTCTTTCACGATTATAAATTAACTTATACATTTAACTTTTTACTTGAGGTGAATCTCTCTCTACCATATAAGCACCGCATCATAATGTAAGAAAACTCACACTATTCTATCCCTTTTCATTTTATCAGACTGCACAAATCAATGTGAGTATACTTTCTTTTTTTTACTATGCACGTGCTTTGTTCCATCTTTTGTATATATAGTCAGTGTAAGATCATCATCCTTAACTTATTTATATATTAAGTCAATTATCAAATTCACTAAGTATATGTTGCCTCTTTCTTAAGTTTAAACTACGATAACTTATCACTGTAATGTTTACTAATGTCAAAATTTTGTACCTAGAATATATAATCCATGGTCATCAATAATAATAATAATAATAAAACGCATAATACAGTGAGTTCATTACTTCATTCGATCTTCAAATCATAAGCCTCAGCCTGTATACATTTGATTTTCAGTAAAAATTTAGTGACCATGATGGATCCAAGTTTGCATCTTTATATATGCCTACCTTTAATACTAAACTTTAATTTATATCAAAAGTTACATTACTGGGATACTACACGCATGCAATCTTCACAATATAGTATAATGAGAAATATTTTAACAACCACACAAATGTTATGACATAAAACAAGTTTTGTTTCAAATTTTAATTATTAATAACTCAAAATCTATGTTGATTTTGTCCATGAAACCAAAAGGTAATATGTAGAGGAAAGTGAGATGAACAAATCGATTAGCTTTCGTCTGGCTGATGGACTCCATGGTAATCAAAAATGACAACATTATGTCCGCGTCTGTATGATGAACGGGTGCGTTACAACCAAAACGAAAGGTACCAACATGGCCATATTATGTAGCTAAGTGCGACGGTGATTTTGTTTCGGCCAGTTATGGCTTGAGGGGGCGGTCCCAAGGCCGATAAAGTAAGGAAAAAATAAAAATAAAAATAAAACAAGAAGGAAGTTGCGCATTTATTCATGCACAAAAGTGAAGAAAAAAATATAGGATGAGGTGGCATGGGAGATTTTGTGGTCTTAGGTGCGTGTGCATGTAAATTTTTTAAAGGGAAATAAAATTGAAATGTAGAGAAATGGGGAGGAAGGATGTGTGGTACATGAGATACGCATGAAATATAAAACAAAAATGGTGATGAGGTGGCCATTATTTAAGTACATCCTTAAAGAAATAAATATGGATTTATGTAAGCATGCATATGACGCAAAATACAAGTAAAATGTGTAATTGAAACGGTGATGACGTGGCAAGGTGGATATGAAATGTTTATGAAATATAAAACGAAAATATGTCCATTTTAAATAGTTATGAGCTAGGTGAAGTGTTAAATTACAAAGCCTTAGAAGAAGAACAAAATACGCGAATCAATAAATTCTATATTTTGAAAATTTTCACAAAATTAATTTAAGCGAATGATGGTTCGAATAAAATTGACGTGTTTACGATGTTATTCCATTTGTTTGGATATGAATTTAAAGTACATTGATGAATTCAAATTATTTAATTTAAAATGTCCCGCTGAAATTCTCCTAAGTTATGTTTATATGTTTATATGTTATGTTTATGAATTTTCATTATATATGATGATATACACTGTAAGTTAATGTTATGATGCACGAGCATGACATCTATATGTGATATAAAATAGAACACGATACCATTTCGGAATAAATGACATATCGGGAAGTTAAATACAAAAGAATTTGAATGAATTTAACCGATGAAGCAATGGAGACGATGTGAGACTACTAAAAGCTAGAATCCATCCTAGCATACGGATTGGGGGTCGCACCTGAATCGTGACGACCTGGTCCCTCGTCATTTATTGTGCAAACGATCTATTGCACGGACACAACCACGATGATAGGCGCAGTGTAAACGAGAAATGAGGAAAAGTCAAGAGTAATCTCATTGATGGATATGTGGTGAAAGAAAGATGAAGATTACAGCACCACGAAAGAGCGCCAATGGTGAACAAGAGAAGATAGTGCAACTAATAGATTGTGTGGGGGCACCCACAATTTCTGATCGGAAGATATACGAACGAAAAAGCCGTGATATCGGTTCGATACAGAGTCTTGTAAAAGTGAATAATGAGTAGGATTCACTAGTAATTCGAGACCTCGTATATGAATAACTTAAGAAGTGAAAAATCCATTGAATAATGATTGCAACTTATAAATGAATAGGATGTGATATCCCCGTTGATTAGAGTTGCAGCTGTGATTCACTTTAAATAGTGTCATGACATGTATATTTAAACTGAAATAATTCAATGGGATGTGCACGGGTTTAGATTATGGAGTGTGTGACATATCTATTTCTTTTAATATCACATATATAACCCGACTCCACACATTTATATGAATCATTGTTACACTATTATACTCATAGCTAGATATATAGCTTAACTCGAGGTTTTTTTGTGACAACTCCTCGGGTCAGACCTAGGTGTTGCAGGATGATCTCCTTCTCGCGTTTTGAAGTGACCTCCTATGACATTGTAATGGAGGGAGACTGACATACCGTGTATAAATTTAAGATAGTGATAGAGTTAGAGCTCGACGGACGCACATTCGCAATAGGTGTCAAGGATACAGTTAGAGTTATATGGCGAGACAACGTTAGAGAGACCCATTTTGAGTCCGTTGAGTTATATTAGTTATGTTAGTTGTTTGTGCATTGTCTGATGATATGCAGTTTATATATATTTGACTGAGTATGGTTATGACATCATTTTTATGATGGTTGTAAATATATGATAGTACTCTGACGTCTGGTTGTGTAAATATTATGCTATGTATATATATCTATTTTTTGGTCCGTTATTTTGCGAAACCATTGTATCTTGTGTTCTTGATATGTGATTTAGACACAAATTCTTTAAGCTCGTGTATACTACATTGAGTCGGGATGAGATACGTATCATTTCAGATATGTACAGGTATTTTAAACGTATTCGTGTTGACCCAAAGTAGTGTATACGGGAGATCGCTCCTTTCGTGCCCATTGATTTGAGTTATCGGACGGTAAACTCCCTCTGATATTTCGAACACTGGAGCTGGGGCATCACAATTGAGTTAACTAGAATCTGTCCATTGATTTTGGAGCGTCCGGTAAATAAGGGAGTGTGCTCATATGAGATGACTTGAAACCATAATCACTTCAAAACCATATATGTGATCTATGCTTTGGAAGAGGTTTGTCATCTATTTGAGATGCTGGAATCTATGTAGATATTCGTGATTTTCTCAAGATGCTTAAATCCATATAGAGATTCATGTCTGTTAAAGATGCTGAAATCCATTTGGGATTCATGTTCTGATCGAGTGACGATGGTTCATGTGTTGAGATGCTGAATGTGACTTCATCGTCGGTAATGACAAAAACTTGAGATAGGATGCATAGCCAGTGGGTCTAGCTAACCCAAGGGTGTAGGCGACTCCATTCCAGTGTTGCTTACATATATGCATATGGGAGTGTTGCATTCAGTGCCATGTGTTCGAGCATAAACCATGTATTTCCTACGGTACATTTTCTAGAGATGTATGCTGCTCAGAAGGATATCTATGATCCTTGGGCAGGAGGACCATACTCGATGTACCGAGGGCAACCTCCATAGAAAACTTACACAATTACGCAAACACCACTTAGCAATTTCTGATTCTATACTTAGTTATTGTTGTGGTGTATACGCACTGCAACTATTTCTTACTTATATTCTACACCCTAGACATTATCTATTATAACGCAATAAGTACTTATTAGATGGTTGGCTCTTTTGAGAGGAAAACCAATCTGGAGATTCGGTTGGTCTCAAAAGGTGCTGTTATATGTCACACATATTTCTTAAGTTTCTCACACCAGACTTTTGTCTAACCCATGGTTTTATTTATTTTTCTTTAATTCCTCGAGTGTACTTTTGACCAGTTTGAGAAATGAACATTTTTGTTGATACTTTAGATTGGTAACTCTGAAATGCTATGTATATCAGAGTAAAACTTTGTATTGTCATTGCATTGTGAGATTTTGATGTTTTTGCTCTCCTCTCTCTTGTCCATTTTCTTTTCTTCCTTTTCTTTTACCCTAACAATCGACCTTTCCAGCACTTGGGTATTTGGCGCATGAATACCGTGGATGTATTAATGATGACATTCGGGGGTTGAAAAAAACGATCATTCGATCTTGTAAATGCAATCAATTTACTTAGGGTTTCTTTTGCAACAGAGACAAATTTAGAAACCTACATTTCAACGATGCAAAAGAAATTAAAAAAGTAGAGTATTGATTTTATATAAATGTGCCATTGCAACTCAATTGGGACACAAAACTAATACTATACAACATTGTCATTAAGGTTTATAAAGAACGGATTCATTATAATATTTGGTAATGAATCTGTCCTTGTTAAACTTAATCTTTTTTGGAGAAGCGATAAGGACTCTAGACAAGTTCCAGCACTCTCCGGGATAAGGATAAGATCCGCACTTGTAACGACCCATGTTTTTAACAACTGGATGTTTAAATAATTGATTTAAATATTAAATCACTAATTAATTGAAAGTCTATGGTTGACTTTTTACATACGGTCGAATTAGGACTCAAGATCACTTCCATTGAGTTGGGATCGATGCTGCAAATTAAAATGAGTATACATATCGTTATATTTGAAAATCAAACGATTCAATGGCCATAATGATTTCGAAATGCGTAAAATTACCATCCTAGAGCGTAGTCTCATATAGTGATGAAATCTATATCATTAGGACCATAAAAATGAGGTGATGGGCACCGATAAGTTTCATTGCGATTGGATGTCCTGTGTGATCGTACGAGTTTGTAATGTATGGCAACTTATTTGAGAAATCAAATAAAATATATTATCATTATTATATATACACCTCCCTCACTACCTAGCCTTCCTCACTTCTCTTCCCCTTTCAGTTTTCCTCTCTTCCTTTCTACAGTAAACAAATAAAAGCCTCCACCTTCAAAAATTAAAATCAAGAGCTCCAGTCAACAATAAATGATGAGGCCAGATCCATTAAGCTTGGGAAAGAGAGGGCTTCACATCTATATGACCATTAGAGGGAGCAACGACACTTTGTCGAACTCGGATTTTTGACGTCGAACTAGGGTTTAACATTTGCAATGCTTGATGAGGAATTAGGCATAACAGATAGCACACTCTTGTTCTATTTGCGAGGCACACCTTTCAGTACCAATGACTCAAACCCTGGTGCTCCTCCTCAAATCATGACTTGATTGGTATAATGGAGGGGGTATCGTGTTGGATTTCGCTAGAGGGATTCAGACATGACATGTTGTGGATTGTCGTGGAGAGGACGCGTACTGTAACGCATTGGAGGAATCTATGTGTTACTTCGTTGATTAGAGGTGGAGAAATGGAGGAGAGAAGAGGTGGGTTTTGGTTTTATGCACATTTCCTATGCATATCATATTTAGGGAAGAAGGCGTATCAGGCTAATTAAGGTAATTGTTGGGATAATTAGTGATTTCATAATTTTAATTAAATATCGTTCATATTTAATTCATACCTTTTTCTTATGAGGCCCGATTGGATGTGGTTTATCCGTTGTGCTCATGTTGGAGAGCTCTATAAATTGGCATAGGATTGGTCAGCTTTTGTTGAGGTAAGTGATATTGTCTCTATCATACTATAATTGCTAGTATAGTATAAAAAAGACACTCTGAAATGATTCCTAACTTTCATAGCTCACAGCAGCAGGAACAAAATATAAATATAGAAAGTAACCGTCTTAAAAAATATCTCCAAATATAGTCTTAGAAAAATAGTATGTAGTCTAATATAAAGTACACATAAATACAACCTATAGTCTAACAAAATACTAAGTATTGATAAGACAGACAACTACACGGAGAGTAAATAAAACGATAAGAAACTTCTGCGATGAGCTCGTCTCTCCACGTACAGAAATTGAGAAATTACTTGTTGTCCTCTCCTCCTATGATAGGGGAAAGAAAGGAAAAGGATGGGTCAGAAAAAAGTCAGATGAATGAGTACATGTTTAATATATGGTGATCAAGTGCAGTTGACTTTAATTCTACTCTATATTACATAGGGTGCTCTACAAGTGACAGTGTATTCCTAGGGTCCTTCACTTAAGGGCTTTTATTTAATACAAACCTACACTAACTACTAATGCAAGCTCCTATAAGGGTCGAACTATAGATCAAACCTCAATAACTAATGACCGACTACAGCTACTAGAGGTACTCAACATAGGGACATCCTACAACTTTTCCATATGGGACTACATGTCATATTACGACTATGCGTAACTATCTCCTATAAGTTTCCATACTATTTCCAAGTAGGAATAAATTTCCCGCAACTATAACTACACGTACCCCAACTACACATTGAGATGGGAATCTGAAATGCCGACTCGCCAGTTTGTCTTATTGTCTTTATTCGTGTTCGCCTCTCAATGGTAGTTTACACCTCTGGTTGCATGCGTCAAGATCCATTAAAAACACAATATCACGTCATGTCGGTATCCGTAGATACCTAGGAACTCCCGTCTTGCTTTTCCTACACACTTCATCAGGCATCAACCATGTTGTGTGTCCACCATAGAAGCTCTTATGAGCGCCATTTGCGATAGAATCAACCCTAGTTGAATAATTGACCCCTCACCTCTCTACTAATAAAGAAAATTGGTTGAACTAATTTACTCGGTGTCTTTTTGAAATTCCAAAAATGCCCTTTCTTTCCGCTGACATGTTTGCACTCGATCAAAATATCAACGTATGCAATAATACAAACAACTCATATGCAAATCACGGGCTCGTACTAGTTGGAATAAGAGGATTTACCCAACCCCGCAACATCCCAGTGCCGTCTCATAGGAAACTAGCCTCCTTACCATTCCTAACTCTTATTTATATATATAATATAAACAATTAACTAATATTTAAAACTCAAGCCTTAGCCCGAGGTTCAATCTACATTTCAGCAAGCATACCAGTCAACCGCTATACCTACCGACCGACTGCTTAGGGTGAACGCTTAACTATTCGTTGTGTAAAAATTAGGGTTTTTGCTTATAGTTTATTCGATTTTAATTCGTTATTAATTTTGTACATTACGTGATTTCAACAGTAAACCCTATACTTATATTTTCAGGTCTTATAATTCTCATGGAGCTAAAATGATATTTTCCCCTTTTCAAAATCAATTTAGTCCAGGTTAACATCGATATAATCAAGTTATATATTAAATTATTAGGGGGATTTCTATTTAATCAGAATGGGTTTAACCTAGGATAAAATATGTCTCTTCACCAGTTTGTACCAATTTAATTTGTGAATTCAACTTAGATTTGAACAATATAATTCTTAGGTTCGGTTCTAACATTCTAGATTAGATAGTGCAAATTAAAGTTAACTACAAACAATCGGCTTATTAAAATGTTCTCACTCATCTCAGATCCAAGCTTGCTCTTAAAATTCACACGGAAATCTTCCTTTGTTTACATGTCTCTTCCTAGATCCGACATCCTTAAACCCTCTTATTTTATTATTAAAGAATTTATAAGTGGAGAGGAAAGAATTTGGTAGAATTTCAGTAGAGAGATGAATTTCTTATGAATTAGGGATTATGTTTACTTTATATTTATAGGGGTTATAGATTAGTTCTAACCGTTAGGTTAATCTTAGAGAATATTAAGTTACATCCAGAACATCCCACGATTACTTCACGGCCAAACAAAAATATTTCGTGATCTCTACCATGCGTTGCTTCAGAATTCTCGATATTCAACACCAACCTGTCAACTACTAGGGGTGACCGATCGACTACTACTTGTCGATCGGCACGGCCTAGGGTGTTGATCAGTAGAGTAGTATAATTAATGAAAATTCTATATTTAATTTATTTTATTTTCAAATTTTAAAATGCTCGTAACTTCTCTGTACTAACTCCGATCCCAAAGTGTTATATATTAAAACTATCCGAAAAATCGCTATAAACGCAATGGTGAAATTTCTATAGTCAAATTCAGACGTTTGTGGAAATTTTATTTTTGCCCCTTGTTATATTTAATTTAATTCCTTTATTGATTTTCCCCTTAAATTTTTGTCGTGTTTCCAAATGCGTATGACTCCTCACATTAGAGAAACCTTCACAAACATATAGTCGAATGCCTCGAGCTTAAGATATCTTCTCCTACTATCGGTATAACTTTTCTACCTTGATTGCGCTGCCTTCATTCTAGCATAAATAAGTTCTACTTTTGCAATTGTCCCTCTTACCAAATCGGGTCCTAATGTGAGTCTATCCCCTATGTTTATCTAGCATACATGTGACTTACACGGTTTACCATAAAGCACCTCAAATGGAGCCATCTTAATACTTGACTGGTAACTGGTATTATATGCAAACTCTACCAAATATAAATGTTCCTCCCAAGATCCTCCAAAATCCAAAACACAAGCTCTTAGCAAATCCTGGAGCGCACAGAACACCCAGTTCACCCTTTCTATTTGACCATCGGTCTGTGGGTGGTAAGCCATACTTGTGCCCAATTATGTACCTCATACACTCTGTAAACTTTTCTATAACTCATTGGTGAAAAAACGTCTCTATCACTCACAATACAACTCAGAATCCCATCCTGTCTCACTACATTCTTCATGTATAGTCTTGCCAAACCATTTGCTTTTCTTGTCGACCTCACCAAGATCATATGGGCACTCTTAGTCAGTTTATCGACTACCACCCAAAGGCTTTCATTTCCCTTTCTCGACCCGGGGAATCATCAATAAAAAACATGGACACAAAGTCCTACTTCCAAGTCAGTACTTCCAAAGGTTGAAGTAATCCACTTGGTTTATGATGTTCAGCTTTTACTTGCTAATGAGTGAAATATCTCTTCACACATTTACCGATATCCCTCTTCATCCATTCTCAAAAGAACACTCTTTTTATGTCATGATACATCTTTGTGCCCCCAGAATAAATGTTGAACTTAGATGATGACTTTCTTCCAAGATTTCCTTCCGATGTTATCCTACATCTGGAATATACAATCTTTTCTTTCTAAGCCATCTTTGGATCTACCTCGAACCTTTTAGATCATCTGCCCCCATTTGTAATCGCCTGATTCTTTCAGAAATTAATGGGTCATTTCTTTGCCTTACAACAATTATATTCACAAGTGCTGGATGTACCTCCAAACTTGCTAATACGCCCGGATCCTTACTTGATCAAGTGTTCTACTTATAACGCACTCAACAAGAACTTACATTTCTAATGTTTCTCATTCTTTAATCATGGCCAACACTCTATTTTAACGCTTCCTACTCAAAGCATTGGCAATATTGTTCCCCTTTCTTGATGCATATTCTATCCCAACTTCATATACTACCAGAAACTCTAATCATCTCTATTGCCTCGTGTTCAACTCCTTCGAGAGAATAAGTACTTAAGCGACTTGTAGTCCGTATATAAGTCGAACCACCCTCCCAAAAGATAATGTATCCAAATCTTTAGTGAAAAAACTACCGCTGCCACCTCCAGATCACGAGTCAGGTATTTAACTTTATGGTGCCTCAATTGCCTTAATGCATAAGCTATCACTCGCCCTCTTTGCATCAGTAATGCCCTCAAACCTATTCCACAAGCATAGGTATACACTACCATCTCCTAATTTCCCTTAAGTATGATCAAGACAGGAGCATTTGTCCATATCAACTTCTAAAATGATCCTTCACATCTATCTATCCACACAAACTTCTCATTCTTCCTAGTCAGCTTAATCAAGGGTGCCGCTATATGTAAGAAATCCTTAATGAATTTATGGTAGTAGCCAGAAAAGCTAAACAAACTCCTTATCTTTGTGACCATCTCTGGTCTCTGCCAATAGTTAATGGTCTCTACCTTTGATGGATCCAATGCTAATACATTCTCCGATACCACATGACTAAGGAAGTTTACCTCCCATTTCCAAAAGTGGCACTTCGGAAAATTTGCCTTCTATTATGCTATCTTGATCTCCCCAATACCAACTTAAGATGGACATCATGGTCTCCCATTCTTAGAATACACAAACATATCATCAATGAAGGCCAACAAAAATTTATCCATTGGTCATGAAAGATTGGATTTATAAGATCTACAAATAATGTTGGGCGCCAGTCAGTCCAAAGGCATAACTAACCATTCTTATGAACCATATCTAGTTCTCAATGCGATCAAAGGAACACTATCCTCAACTACTCTTAGTTGATGGAATCCCGTTACTAAATCTAGCTATGAGAACAATTCAGCTCCACTCAACTGGTCAAAGAAATTGTCTATCCTAGACAATGGATAACGATACTTAACTGTTACTTCATTCAAGTTTGGGTAATCAATACACATATGCAAAGTATCATCAGACTTCTTTACGAATACAATAAACCCTCCCTATGATGGGCTGCTCGGCCTAATGAAACTTTATTGCTCAAGTTTAACTAGCTGCTTCTTCAATTCCTCCATTTCCTTAGGTGGCATTCTGCTAGGTGGTCTGCTAACAGGTTGTGCCTCGACATCAAATCTATCTGGAGTTCTATCGCTCTTCTTGGTGATAATTTTGTTATTAGTTTGAAAACGTCCTCAAACTCCCAAACTACCAGTACTCTACCCATCTCTTCCTCCTGATCCTCCATTTCACGCAGTGTCAATACTGCCTATTCGTCCATCACGTCTTCTGCCACCATGATCCATTCTTCATCATTTGGATTTCATAAAGTGATAACTCTAATAGCTCAAAAGATCCTACCATCGTTGTGCACTAACAAGTCCATTCGCAAGATTTCCCTGTACCCTGCAAAGTTAAATGCATATGGGTTGAAAACAAACAAATGAATACACAAATCAAACACAAGCTTAGTTCACCTTAATCAAAGAGTAGCATACCCACCGATCAGATTAACCACACATAAAGACATGACCAAATAGGTAGATCTAACCCCAACCTATCCCGTACATATTTTGAAATAAAAGAATGGTGATCAATCATATCAAAAGAGCTCTAATTGAGGTACTGCAGATCGTGATTATACCTCCTAACATAGCTTTCTTCCGCTTCTCTTCAGTCATTGGTCCAGCTGACGGTCCTTCCACAGTGAAAACTTTTGACCACTTTGGCTTAAAGCAGTTTTTATTCTTATACCCGAGTTTGTCACATATAAAGCATTAACATTCACCAACCTAGTAGGCTCCAAATACTTATTTGCATAGTGCCCCTTCTGCCTACAATTGTAACATGTTACATTAGCAACATCCTTCCGCTCTCTTTAATCTTAGTGTTCCCTCTCTGTTGTTGGCATTTCTTGCCTTTTTGACATGGAACAAACTTCGTTCTCTTTTTATCTATCCGAACTTTCTGCCTCGCACCTCGCCTTTTGACATACATCAGTTCTTACCTCCTAGCTATATCTACCACTTCATTGAATGGAAGTGCTAGATGTGCCATTGTCTGGTCATTCAATTTCGGCTTCAATCACAAGAAGAATTTCTCTACCATCTTCCTCGAAGTCCTAATCAGATCAGATCCATACTTAGATAATGTAATAAAATTTTTCATATACTTCGACACCATCAAAGTCCTTTATTGTAGCTCCACAAACTCCTAGAAAATTGCTGACATCTCTAATCCGAGAATATACTATTCGTCAAACATCTTCCTAATCCTTTACTAAATTATTTCTTGCTCAAGAATCTCTGCTCTCACAGATCCTCTCCAAAAACTTGCCAGCCCCTTAACTATCTAGATACAAGCTTCACATTCTGAACATCTGTCAACTCTAAGTCTTCACAAATCCACTCAAACATCACCAGCCAATCACTAACCTCTAGCATCTATTTTTTCCCATCAAACAATTCTCCTCTCGAACTCCTAAATCCTTATTCATTTTGGCAAAATCCTTTCTAACTAGCTGCACTGGGGCCTTTGGTACATTCTGGGCCGATGGTGATACTTGCGACTATGCCAAGTTTTCTAAAAACTACCGAAAGATAGCATTCATATCCATATTCCCAACAGCTAAGGTAGGCATTTCATTACCAGTTTCGACATGGACTTCCATGTCTGCCTCCCTTCCTTGGTCGTTGTTTGAGTAATTGTAGTTCCTCTACTGGCATATTTTTCCTCCTCCTAAGGTCAAACATCCACTTCGCTGATCCGTTTTCTTTTTGAGTAAGTATGTGTTCGTAAGAGGTGGAAGTAAAAGAGAGTGAAAACAATAGTAGAGAGATAGATATATCTATCTATATATCTATATCAAAATACAAGTATGTTATGTATATACCATATACCTACCCAAGGTGTTTGTTTTCTAGCTACCTAATTTATACTTAGATCTGTTTATTTAAAGTATCCCCCAACCTAAGCTCTGATACCAAGTTATAACATTCCCTACTTTGAGACTCCATAATGAATGCTGGTGATGCTACAGTCATCACCGGAATTATTTCCAAGCGACAAAGTGAGACCAGTATAAAAAAATTCACAATATTAGGTAAATAGAGCAACCAAATGATTTCATTACATCAAAATGTTTACAAAAGTTAGTACATTATTTTTTACCCATCCCATTCCCACATTGGGGTAAATAGATAATAAGATATAAATAGAGTGCCATGCTTGACATATGAAGATGTTGTTATTGACACTTAACCAGTTATAGAAACTTGGTTTCACATAATGGAATTTCAAATAATATTTATTTACAAAATAAGCCTTCTTCTTCATGTTCGAAGTCTTTATTTGTCTTTTTCAAATGCTACATAACTATACCATAAACTTAGCCTGTTCGAATGAGTGCCTGTGAGTTTATGGGAAATAATAAAAACATGGGTCAGACACAAAGCCCAGTATGAGTAACACTTTCCCTAAGCACACAGTCACATAGTGAGTTACAATACCACTAGAGCACATAATAGGTTTTTCACTATTCCAACTTCAACAGTTACATTATATAATGCAATAATGTCTAACTATGACCAAACATGAATCATCAATTTTAACATATTGGTAAGATTCCCTTCACAACATTTCTGGCTAATTTTACAGCAAGTTCATATTTTTCGATTTCCTACTCAGTCCTTACTCTGATTAGTTTAACAAGGGTATTGGGCACTTAAGGTTATCACAGGTGTTTTATCTTACTTTCCCTAAATGTATGATGAGCCATTTATTAGGTGGCCACCAAGGCCTTACACCACCCACCATCGGATATGATTGCATTTAGACAAATGGTCACCATAAAGGCCATACAACACCAATCATCAAATATAAAGTTTGGACAAAAAATTGCCACAAAGGCCTTAAATCATCTTTCTCAAGTATGATGTCATGTTTATATAATGCGATACTAGTCTTACGTTGCTAATCATCAAAAATAAGGTCATGTTTAGACAAACAAATTCCTACACAGGCTTTTGCTAACAATATTTAGATATAATGTCGTGAGTAGACGTATTAGTGCCACAAAGGCTATATTATTATATTTTCATTCTTAAATAAGCTATTTCATCCTAATTTATTATTCCTTATGGCCATTCTCAAGTTGACATTTCCTAATAAGAATTATCTATCATAGGCTGATAATTTGAACTATTTTCTGGTGAGAAATAATTATTGCACGTTAGTGATTTGAGCCATTTCCTAATGAGAGGGAAACTTGGTAATTAATTGTTAAGTTATAATAATTCGATATTTTAATCATTTCTTATTGATATGGCAATTTCGTAATTAATTGTTGAGCTATTTTCTATTGATAAGTTGAACCATTTCCTATGGCATGACATTTTCGTAATTAAGTGAAGACTTCCTCCTATTGATAATTTGAGACATTTCCTAGTGGTATGGCATTTTTGTGATTATGTGAAAGGTTTTCTTTTGTTAATAATTTGAGACATTTTCGAGTGGTACGACATTTTCGTCATTAAGTGAAAGGCTTTCGCCTGTTAATAATTTGAGCCATTTCCTGGTGGCATGGTATTTTCGTAATTAAGTGAAAGACTTTCTCATGCTAAAATTTTAAGCCATTTCCTACTAGCACAGCATTTTTGTAATTAAGTGAAAGGTCTTCTCCAATTAAAAATTTAAGCCATTTTCTAGTCGCATGACATTTTTGTAATTAAGCGAAAGGATTTCTTCTGTAATAGTTTGAGCCATATCCTAGTAGCATGGCATTTTTGTAATTAAGTGAAAGACTTTCCCCTTTTACAGTTTTAGTCATTTCCAAATAGCATGGCATTTCGTAATTATACAAAAGGCTTTCTCCTATAATAGTTTGAGCCATTTCCTAGTGGAATGACATTATCGTAATTAGGTGAAAGGCTTTCTCTTGTAATAGTTCGAGTCATTTGAGGTCTTTTGGAGCTTTTTAATGCCGTCTAGAATGGCGATTCCTTTTCAATGCCGATTCATCTTTCAGAGTTGTGCTTCTCTTCTTCACTTCAACCTCTATGGGTCTTTCGCTCCTTGGATCTTCTCTAGCTTCTCCTTTTCCCTCGTCCTCCTCTGATGGCGAAGAATCGAAAAGCTAAACCTAGGTTAGTGGCCTCCTTCGTGCAGCGTTCAACGTCTATCACTTGCTCTGGCCGTACTTTCTCGACTGATCCATCTATCAATGCTACTACTCCGCTTATGTCAACGTCTACTCATTCAGATCTGGATGCATCTATTAGACTTTCTGGTACGGATCTGGAGATGCACTCGCAAATTCTACTCCTGGTTTTACGCAAACTCCTGATCTCTTGAAGGCATTGGATTTGGGCGCTGTAAAGAAAGATGCATTAATGGATAATACTTCTGTAATTGATGTCAATATTTCTATACATGATACCCCTGTATCAATTTTGAGTGAAAATGCCGGTGATGTTCAAAAATCGCTCTCTGCTCTTTCTATGGAACCGCTGCTAGTGAATGTGTTGCATAAGTTATATTCTGACTCGTCAAATGTTATTGGCCTTATTTCTGGTTGTAATCTTGTTAGTGATCTCTTGTCTGTTCATCATGTCACTCCTGGTGGTTGTTCTTGTCCTCCATGTGAAAATTCCTTATGTGCAAGCACTAGTGAGAAATGCAAAAACATAAGTTCTGAGCACCTAGATAGGCATATGCCTGTTAATGAAATGCCTGGCTCTATCTCATCTGGCTTTGGCAAGGTTCCTTCTGCTGGTGTGGAAGCTTTGTCGAAATGGTCATCTCTCTTCAAATCCTTACCCAGGAATGCATGCTCTTTCTCGCCTAGATCCTTTGATACAGTTGCTATTGATGGTGTAAATGTTCCACCGACAAAGGTCGTTCAAGAAGGTGTGAAATATTGGTTTGAATATTTGGTGGCTTTGTCTTGGATTCTTTTTCTCCATACAAGGAGGTTCATGACCAATGTAAACGTACATGGAATTTGAAAGGTAGTTTTCATGTCCAATTTTTCAATACTATGTTTTCATTTCAAATTCTCGAACAAAAATGACAAGTTAAGAGTGCTTGAGACCAATCATCTTATCATTGGTAGGAAACTGTTTATTATTATACCATAGAGCCTTACTGTTGACAAAGTTAGGGAGTCGGTGCTTTCTATTCCTGTTTGGGCTACTTTTACACGTATTTCATCCGCCCTTCAGCCTCTGTTAGGTCTGAACTGGCTTGCCAGTCTCATCGGTGATCTCAAGTGTTTTGATTCTAATACTGAAGCCCGTAAGTCTTTACACTATGCAAGAACATTAATCGAGATCAAGCCTTCTAAACCATTGCCATTGAAGCTATCAGTGCGACTTGCTGATGGCCATGATGTGATATTGGATGTGCAGTACAAGTGGAAACCTGAAATTTTCTCATTTTGTAAGTCCTTTGGTCATTCTCCTGATGCGTGTTCGATCATGCCACATTCCCAGCCTCCTTCGGTTAAGGTTTCGCTTCCTCGGCCAGTTTTGAAGTGGGTTCCAAAGGTAAAAGTTCCATCCCCGCCTTCCTTTGTTCCTCCCCTTATCCCTCCTATTGAAACTCTTGTTATGTCACATGTGTCCCAGGCTGGTATATCTACTGCATCGGCATCTCTTGATTTGGATATCATTTCTTGGTTCCTGGAAGAGCGTTCTAGGGTTTATTATGATACAGAAATGAGATATGATCCGGTTTCGAATAGCTATTTTTTGTATGTAGGCGAAGATGGAGAATCAAGGAGGTTATTTTATCGTGTGGATGGTGATGGTGGTCTGGCTCTTCATACAAGAGGCATTTTGGTCTACACAATTGGCAATTGTTTTTGGACTCATCTTGGGATCAGAAGTACCTTTACCCTACCATGTCATAGTCATTCATGCCTTCTCTTGTTACGCTATTCTATCAGGTTCTTCATATTCTTAGTCCTTCGACTGACGCTATGGTCAGTCTTGTCACTGAGGGATAGTTCACTTTCTTGTTTAGTAGTTTAAACTTGTCTATCTATCTCCTGCTTTCCTTTTATTCTCTTAGCTGATCTGAAGCCTGTTTCGATCACCTGTTCTTCTAAATGTTGGGGGTAATGAATGTGGACGACACATGTTAAAGGCCGGTAGGCTTTGCTGAAAAAAATAATTTGAGTCATTTCCTAACCGCATGACATCGTTGTAATTAAGTGAAAGACTTTCTCCTATTAAAACTTTGAGCCATTTCCTAGTAGCATGGCATTTTCATAATTAGATGAAAGACTTTCTCCTATAATAGTTTGAGCCATTTCTTAGTGGCATGACATTTACGTAATTAAGTGAGATGTTGTTTAATTATTTGAATATTTTAATTGATTAATTCCAAAATTAGACTTTTTCTCAAATTAGAAAATTCATATAAATTCCTAATAATTTCAGTAAATTATGAAACTAAAACCCACCTCATATTATTATTATACACGTCATTTAAAATTTAAAGTGGTTTGGAGAAGGTTTGGTTCATATTTTCCTTGAACACTTCATAAATTATCGTCTTTAAATTACTGGTCATGAACAAATATCTTCTAATCTTCCTAAACTTGGTATTTAACATTCAAAACATCATAAACATATACAATCTATATCTGTACGAGATTAGAAGGTATTAGAGAAAGAATTACCCACCTTGATTATGAAAACCTTGACTAATCTTCATTTTTGTTAAAGTTGAAAACTTAATCTTCTAGCTTGATTTTCCTCCTCACTCTTGCAAAATGATGGAAGCTTTTGTTTATTTTTGTTTTTGAAATAAGATGAGACTGAATGAAAGAGGAGGGGTTAAAGGGTAAGTAATTTGGGCTTTTGTGCTAAAACCCCTATGAACACCCTACCTCTATACTAATACCATTCAACAGTATTTGTAGGATCTAGATTAACCCTAGAGGGGGGGTGAATAGGGTTATAGCAATTTTTCTCGAATTAAACACAGAGATATAATAGCAGAAATAAATATGCTGAAAAGTAAATCACACACAAAATTTACCCAGCTTCGGCAACCCCTGCCTACTGCTGCATTCACAGATTTCTATTAGAATTAAACAGTATCACGCTTACTAACACTCTACTAGACTCGCAGACCCTTTTGCTCCCGCTCACAAACACTCTACTAGACTCGCACACCCTGCTCCCGCCTATAGAGTTTCGCTCACTCGCAAACACTGCTCCCGCCTATAGAGCTTTGCAAACTCGCACACCCTGCTCACTGAACTAATTCTAACTAGACAATCTGACACTACCTAAACCCTAGGTGGTGATTTACAAAGTTTTGATTCGGAAAATAAAAAACGATAATTAAAAGACAATAGAAAATAACCCTTAACCCTAGTTAACAAAATAATAAAGCCTAATTTTAAAATAAAACTTAAATCCTCTTTTATAATACTATAACAAGGCCGGCCCCCCTTTTAACTTCTATTCAGCCCAATCCTTTTATCTTGAGAAAAATGGCTGCTTTATTCTTCGTTCGTTCCTTTTTGAGATGGCGGCTTGTTCTTCTTTGTAAATTAGGGTTTCTGCAAATTGCTTTTGCTCCTTGCGATTCAAACTAGGGTTGTGCAAAAACTGAAGCGTCGCTCGATCTCGTTCGATAGTAGGCTTCGATGCTTTTGATTTGCTTACCGCTCTTCAATTTTGGATCGAATTCGTTTTGCTTTTTCGGTATGTATTTTTCTCCTTTTCCTTTGCTGGTTGATGCTTGAACTTGATGATTAATTTGCCAGTGATGATTGGGTTATATATGCGTTCGAATTCCTTGAATTTCGTTCGTCTAAATATATTTGAATTTGTCAATAGTCGTTCGATCTTGTATTGATGCTTGGGATTGATCTGACTTTGTCAATTTCGTATTTCTAGTAGCTTGATTCACACGGCTTTGAATTGCCTTGCTTATCACGGTTTTGATTTTGCTGGTTCGACTTGGCATTGACTGTTTCAATTTGTCTCACACTTGATTTATGATTTGTGAATAATTCCACCTTGTTCATCACGGTGATGACATTTGCTTTGACCAGTTGATTTACTTTGGCCATTTTGTTGAAATAGTTCTTCACTGTGAACTTGTAGTCTTTTGTTTGTGTGCTCGAGTTTGCATTGTTGCATTTCACTGGACTGTTTCTGGTCATGTATATGTTTGTGCATGATCTCATACGCATTGAACTCTGGTTTGGATATCATGTGTTCTTCAAATCAGTGGTGCACTGTGCCATTTGATCTGTTGCACTGTTGGTTGTGGCTTGGTATATGTGAACCCATTTGTGTTGCATTGCATTGATGTTTCTGTTTGCATTTGAGTTTGTAGCTTGGTGTCATGTTTGCTGGACTTGTTGTTGGCATGTGCATTGTGTTTATTTGTGTCCACTGATGTTTTGAGTCTGCAACTTGTAGCTGGACTTGATTTGTGCCTTGTCCATTCTCATGTGTTCATCCCTGTAGTATATGTTAGTGATACATTTTGGAGTTGGTTCATGTTGTATTGAGCTTTGACCCTTTGTTGTTCATCTGCATTGTTGCCTTGTTGACTGTGTTGTTGCATTGTATTCTGGTCAGTGGTGTTCATTGTAGTTGAACTGCACTTTGATGTTGTAGTCTCTGACTTTGCTGTATCCATGCTTTTATGCTTGTGACATTCCTCTGCCTTGTTGAGTTCCTGTGTTTGGTCACTGATGCATTACTGTAGTTGCCATATCTTATGCTCGAGCTCTTTGCATACTTCATGACTGTACTG
Source organism: Allium cepa (assembly GCA_030765085.1). Lineage (NCBI taxonomy): Eukaryota > Viridiplantae > Streptophyta > Magnoliopsida > Asparagales > Amaryllidaceae > Allium > Allium cepa. Next base: position 209,508,142 of record CM060928.1, read on the forward strand.
TTGCAGTCGAGTTGTTTGCATTCATTTCATTCATTTGTATCAGTTCTTTTGTGTCTGCACTTGTGAACTTTGTGGTTGTACTTCATGTTTGTACTCTGTTCATATATTCTTGGTGACATTTCTTTGGTCTGCACTGCTTGTTGATGTTTGGTCTGTGTAGTTGCAGTATTCATTATGCATTGATGCAGTGCTGTCATGTTGTTTTCAGTAGTCTTGGCCATGTTGGTTCGAATTGCACTTGCTCTTTTGTACTACATCACCATGTCACTTGAGGCTCTGCTGTTGCTATGCAGTTGCTATGGTCTCTATTGTTACTTACTTTGTGCATTGCCTTACTGTCACTACTGCTTCGAGTCAGTTTCATTGTTGCTGCTCCTTCGGTGCACTATGCTTTATGTACATGTCTTGTTGAGTTTGTAGTTTGTTGTCACTGGTTCATTGGGATGCATGCATGTTGTAAGTGTTACTTTGGACCTTTTGCCTTCAGTTGCTTGTCGAATTTGCATGTATCTGTATCACTTTGGTATACTGCAGCTTGTATTCTGCCTTGAGTTGAATCCCGTGTGTTATTTGGGTTTGACCTTGTGCTGAACTGTTAACAGTGCTTTTGTTTGATTTGTGCACACGAGTTGGCGGGGCAGTGCACACGTGTACAAATGTATGTGTGTGTACTGCAGCCACTTATGTATACCTGTCCCTGTAATATCTATGTGCACGACTTTGTGATGAAATCAAGTGTGAATGATGACGAACAACCCAAATAACTGAGGCAAATCATATTTTCAAAAATCGTATTTCATTTTATATTGCAAAAATATTTCTTTTTCAATTTTACTGCGTTAGTGAATATTTTTGCAGATTGCTCAGATGCTGGATTCAAACTGGAATGCAGTTGAAGATAAAAATACGAGTGTGAGTGATATGTAGTGAGGTTAACTGTAAATGTGAAATGTGATGTGATTGTAATCAAAGTTGTATAGTTATAGTGAGAGATTGAAATTGTACTATTCAAAATTGTAATAAATATTTGTTTGAATAAAATTTCTTTTTGAATTCAAAATCTGTTTAACTTGTTCTGTTTGAATTCAAATTCGAATTCAGTGTAATTTAATTTTATTCAACAAATATTTATTTAATCTATGGAAAACAAAATAGTACATTACCAAATACATACTATTCAAAATTGTAATAAATATTTGTTTGAGTAAAATTTCTGTTTGAATTCAAAATCTGTTTAACTTGTTCTGTTTGAATTCAAATTCGAATTCTGTGTAATTTAATTTTATTCAACAAATATTTATTTAAACTATGAAAAACAAAATAGTACATTACCAAATACATTTAAATGAATATATATGTTTATTATCATCAAACAAAAACATATAAGCGCATATTCAACAGTATTATTGGGTAATACTGTCGAATAATACGGAGGATGAGGCTATATGAGGTACACACGTGAATTTTATTTTGGAATAACAACGGTATTATTTTCAAGACATAATACATTTACAACAATTTTACACAATCTTAGTAGAAGACAATAAACACATATGCCATCAGGACAAAACAATAAACAATCACAAAATATAAATAGAGATCACAGAGTCAAAACGTAGTAGATAAATATAATATACATATATAATACATAACAGATGCATAGTCATGTAGGTTATAAAATAATAGTCTGATACCCACATAAGACATACATCACACACTACACAATAGATGTATACATAACTACATCAGGGCTACAACATGCTCTAGGGAATGTATCATCCTAAGGTGACTACTAGCCTCCATAATCCATATGCTGAAGACGCTAATGTGTGCATGTACCTGCCATATCTCGAGGTCCTGACCCGAGTATTATAAAATGGATGGATCAGTCAATGTCTATATAATTCATAGGTAATAACCATAAAAGTAGAGAACTCATGGTAGATTAAAATTATTAACAATAACTGAATTCATATATTAAGTAACTTATTACTATCTTTTAGTTATAATTTCCCATACCATGGATCACACATTAGATTCACATGCATATTTTAACTTATACGTTACATAAAAACTACTGATGGGCGATGACCGTACGATGGACACTAAGTCCTTAGTAGAGTCATGTGTTATAATGTGTGAGGTCCATAGTCAAATACTCAATCCAAATAAGGGTACAAAAAGTATATGCCTATCACCACTCTTTTAGAACCATATGGGAGATTAATAGCACAAAGCCAACACCAGAGTCACATAGATTCTATAATCTTCAGTTACCTCAACAGTCATCGTGACATGTATCCACCGGTATTAGTCTACGTAAAGTCTAAGTCACGACACTACACTTGCCCCTACAGGTAGCAATCTTTTGGGTTAATTGACACTGGGGCAATTACACAAAGCTAAGCCTAAGTTATATCGATATGTGCTGTCACAAATCTACGGAGCGACCCCACAATTAGGACACTAGGGTGGATGATAACCTAATCCAGTCCTCTCCAACACCAAATAAAAGGGGTACATTATGATGAGTGACATATAGTATCTATAAAATAGGCACCAAGCCCAATTCGCAAGTACTAGCATAAAGCTGAGCGTATCTCTATGAGTCCCTCACATATACCATAACATCATATCACTAACCTATCACTTGAGTTTCATTTACTTGTAGGGAATAGCCGAATATATATGACATAGCATCCCATACCACTGTGTGATACTAAATCGTTTACTCGATGCTTATAAACTACACTCATATCCATCATATATATGCCACAAGTTCTATGTATAATCGTAGAAATATTATCGAACGCCCCATCCCAAATGATATTATAACTTCGTTTATAACATATTTCTCATACTACAAAACATCACCATAGTAACATGCGATTTATAAGACATACTAGTTTGAAGAAGAAAATATATCTTACTTTATTTATTTTATACTAATTTCTTTTAATATTTAATCTGATAACTTCAAACATTCTTCTTGTTTATTTACTTAATTTTAGAATTAAATTCTTCTTATAGAAATATATACAAATTTTCTCTTTTAAACTAAATCAAAATTCCTACCTAATAATTATTTTAAACTCATTTTATATTAAATTTCTTAGTAAAACTATTTGATTAAGTTATTTATCTATATTACGTACACAGCATAAATTAATAATTATATATATAAGTTTATATTATATATGTATATATATGGTATTTTCATATATAAATTTGTAATATATATATAAATATGTTATCATTCTTATATTATTTTATCTCTATTTCATATAATTTATATACATATATATATATATAATTTTATTTTATTATTTTATTTTGTTTTAAAAAAATAACAACACTAGGCATAGGTCGATCGGCCTTTGAGTTAGGTCGATTGGTGCTTGGTAATGGACGCGATGCCTGCAGCTATCTCGTATGATCAACAATAGAATTCAGGCCATACGCAACCTTCTTCTAATGCTTGATGTGATATACATAACCATAGACATAAAAAGCCTTCCATTACACATAAGTTTGTACATCCAGACATCAAATGTAAATCTAATTTTTACAATATCAAGATAGGGTTTACTGTCTGTAACCTAAAATTTGATCATCTACATGTAAATTCACTGATTTGAAAGAAAATCATGATTCAATTAGACATAAAATTGAAAATATAACATACATGAAAATTAATAACTCCAACTACTTATTATCGCTTCTTCTTCTCCTTTAATTTTCTCTTACTGCAAATTCCCAGTGCTCAAAATCAATCATAAATAATAGGGTTTCTTCTTGCTAGATGATGTAGAAGCATGTCAGGAAGCTTACTTTCTAGTTTGATAAGTTTTTAAAAATTTATTTTAATTGTTTACAATTTTTAAGATAAGAAAGGTAGTAGGGTTTAAGTGTGAAGGGAAAGATACATCAGTGTTTTTCGATTACAGTGTTCCTATATTTATAAGCATGAACGACCAGATTAAGAAAATTCTAGAATTTTAATTTTTAGTGGCTCACTTAGGTTAATTAGGTTACAACGTGTGCTTGCCTAAATTTAGTTATTATTTATATTCTCTTTTACCTTTGAATATTCAGTTTATCTTCTATTTAATTCACTTTTAAATATAAATTCCAATTCTTCTTTAGCTAACTAAATTCCATAACCACAAATAATTTCTTATCTACTAATATTTACACGCTCTATTTACATAATAATTAACTATTTTGTTTATTTGCATTTCCAAACTCTTGAATTTACATTTGATATCAATAAAAAGTCCAAATTAATTTAATAACACCAAAGACAGATCAAAAATTCAATTCTCGACTATATCAATTATTTCACCTAGAATCATTCAAATTATTAATTATTTCCTCTAATTATCATTTTAATCCGACTTAGTTATTCAGAATTATTATTATTTATTCATAATTAAATGCTTTTTGACACCGGGTTGTTACAAACTTCTCCCTATAGTTACATCCTCGTAATTTATTACAGTGAAAGTTACAACAAGCAAATTTATACTAACTTAACTACATCATTTATTACTACCCAACAATGAACTAGATACATACCTGACTCATGTGCTTCGTAAACAACTTAGGATAAGCCTATTTCATATGTTCTTGAGTCTCCCAAGTACAATTGAAGGGATTATTAGACCATGCAGCTTTACTAGGGGAACTCGTTTGCTCATAAGTTGTCGAACTTCTGAATCAATTATATGAAATGAACACAATCAAGAGGAATTTTGAGTCCTTGTATCTCTCTCGGCTCTACAACAATCTCAGTATCCTGTAGACACTTCCTTAATTGAGATACATAGAAAACATTATGTGTACCGGCAAATTGATTTGATGTGCTACTCGATAAGCGACTCTTCCCACATGTTCAATTATTAAAAAATGGACCAATATAGCAAGGTGCTAGTTTTCCAGTTTTGCTAAACCTCATTACTCCCCGAGAGGTGATATCTTCACATACATAAGATCTCCTCCTTCAAATGTTAACTCTTTCCTATTACTTCGATATGCATAAGAATTTGACGATCCCAAGCTTCTTTCATTTTTCGCTTAATCATCTCGATCTTTTCTAATGCTTCTCTAATCAAATCAGGTCCTAAAATAAATTTATCTCCAGTATCAAGCCAATAAGAAGGTGATCGAAATAGCCTTCTATATAGAGCTTCAAATGTAGCAATTTCAATACTCAACTGGTAGTTATTGTTATAAGAAAATTCAACTAAGCAAAGGTGTTATTCCTAATTTCCACTAAAGTCAAGCACACATGCTCAAAGTAAGTTTTTAAGAATCCGATTCACTCGCTCTATTTGACCACATGTTTGAGGATGACAGGCTATACTAGAATTCAACTTCGTTCCGAAAGCTACTTGAAGGCTTTTCCAAAATCTACTTGTAGATAATGGATCACAATCGCAAATAATAGAACGAGCTACTCCATGAAGTCTAACCACTTCTTTCACATACAACATTTCCAAATACGGTGTGGTTTTATTCAATGTCACTAGTATAAAATGAGCCAATTTAGTTAAGCGATAGACTATTATCCATATACTATCACAATCTCTTCAAGAATGAGGTAATCCATTGATAAAATCATGGATACCTATAAATGATTAATTAGGTTTGATAAGGACTTGTATAAAACAAATCATTAACACTAAATACTGATATATTCATACCCGGTCGCACTTCTATTGAGGAACCTCCAATGGCTGAAGTAACACACTTGGTCTTTGATGCTTAGCTTTAACTAGTTGACATGCAATACATTCTTTCACATATTTTATAATATCATGCTTCATTCTAGCCCAACAATATAAGTGTTTCACATCCATGTACATTTTAATTCTGCTTGGGTGAATAGTATAATGCGATCAATGATAATCATCCATAATTTCTCAATGAAAACCATCTATATCAGGAACTATTAATCTACTCTCCTTATGTAAACACCCATGCGAGTCAAGACAATACTTATTCAAGTCTTCATTTTTTCACCACTTTCTAGCTTTTGAATTAATTCTAAAGTGGTTTCATCTTTTCTTTGAGCTCTAGTAATCTATCCACTAAAGATGGGTTAGCTATAGGACTTGTCAACCTTGCAGCAAAATCAGCCATAGAATCTTTAGTTCGAATTTCACACATATAAAGTGTCCTGAGATCTTCTGTTCCACAATCATCATCGAGACTACTACTTGGTGCTTCCTACTTAGTGCATCTACTATGCGATTTCCTTTCCCAAGCATATATAGGATCTCAAAATCATATGCTACTAAAAATTCTAGCCACCGCTTTTGTCGCATATTAAAATCTTTTTGTGTAAACAAATACTTCAGCAATTTATGGTCTGTATACAACACAAACCATTTTCCAAGTAAATAATGTTTCCAAATTTTGAGTGCGAAGACTATAGCAGCCAATTCCAGATCGTGGACAGCATATCAAGTCTCATTAGGTCTTCATTGCCTTGATGCGTTTGCCATTACTCTACCTTTCAACATAAGCACAATATCTAATCTGAAACCACAAGCATTAGTGTAAACTTGTAGGTCCTAATTTCCTTTTAGGACAATGAGTACAGGTGCATTTGTGATTAACTACTCCAACTTATGATACACTTCTTCACATTTAGATGTCCATTGGAATTTAACACCCTTCCATATAAGGTTTGTCAGTGGTTGAGCAATCTTCGAAAAATCTTTAATAAATTGTCGATAATAATCGGCCAATCTTAGAAAACTTCTTATCTCTGAGACTGTCTTAAGCCACTTCTAGTTCTGAATAGTTTCAACTTTGAGCGAGTCTATAGAAATTACAACTTCTTAAACAACGTGGCCTAAGAACTTAACTTATTTCTACCAAAAACCACTTTAAATACTTGGCTTTCAACTTATTATGCCTCAGTGTCTCCAATACGGGCCTGAGATGCTTTTCATGTTCTTCTTTAGTCTTGGAATATACCAAAATATCATCAATAAATTCGAGGAAAAACTTATCGAGATATTCTCTGAAAACTTGATATATTAGATCAACAAAATTTGTAGGAGCACTCGTAAGTCCAAATTGCATTACTAGCCATTCGTAAGATCTATATCTAGTTTGAAATGCTATGAGAAGAATGCTATCTTCTGCTATGTGGAGTTGATGAAAACCTATTGCCAAATCAAGCTGTGAAAAGTTCTTGGTTTCGCCGAGTTTATCAAACATATCATCGATCCAGAGTAAAGGTTACTTATTCTTAGTTATAAGCTCATTTAGCTTACAATAATCTACACATAGTTTGAGTAATCCATCAGCTTTCTTCACAAACATAGCGGCTGCACCTATGGAGTACTACTATACCTAATAAAATGTTTAGAATCCAACTCCAATAATTACTTCTTGGGTTCTTCATTTTCCTTTACTGACATTTATCTTAGAGGATGGCTAATTGGTTGAGCTCTAGGTACTTGGTCAATTCTAAACTCAATTGCTCGTTTAAGGGAAATATCGATAATAGGTTGAAAAATATCTAGATGCTCCCTTACTATTGGAGTTCGAGCTATTTCATCTTCATCTCGGACTTCTAAAGCACATAAAGTTCCACTCAAATTCTCATCAATATGTCCAAGATCTAAACTAACTCGATCAACTGATTCTAGGTGACTGAGTGTTACAATTCTTTTGGAACATAATAAATGTGCCTTATAATGACTCGGCCAATCCATACCAAGGATGATATCAAACCCCAAATGTTCGAATACATGTAAATCACAATAAAAGGATAAATTGAAAATACTAACTCAACAATCTTGCAAGGGTTGCATATCTCCCAATAGTATTAGTAATCCTTAAAGAGGTGACTAAGTGTACAACATCTAAATTAAACTTTTCAACCAATTCCTTAGAGATGGAAGAATGAGATGCACCCGTTTAAAATAGAATTCTAATAGGTAAATTTCTAAATAAAATCGTACCTTCTATAATAGTGGGCACCCTCCCCTTCACTTGAGATTGGTCAGTAACAGTTCCACGAACATTCAGCTTGCTAGTCTTCTTTGGGTGCATATTTGCATAACAACCTGTTTCCTTAAAAATATTGCATCTGATTTGAGGTGACCATGGCTTGGAACATTCTCTAATATAATGCTCTTTTTCTCCATAATTATAGCACACTCGATGCTCCTTAGGATGCATCTTGTTTCCTGCTCCAGCTGATGCACCCTGTACTGGCTTCTTACTAAAGTACTTAGATCCTTGTTTCTTGAATGGAAATTTCCGCTTCTGTTCATAGCTAGCTTTACTCTTAGATTCCTCCTCTTCACTCTCTTTTTCCACTTCCTCAAGTCTAAGCACTGTATTGACCAGCTTTTCAAAGGAAGCATCAAGTTGTGGAAGTAAAGCTTTGCTCAAAGCTTATTTAGGCCATAAACAAACTTCTAGTTCTTTTTCATTGGTGTATTACCATATCGATGCCATACTTCGATAAGGATCCAAAAGTAGTAATATGCTCAGCAATAGACATGCAAGCTTGCTTTAAATCAATAAATTTGCAAACAATTACGGCTTTCTCTGCCTTTGGTAAGAACATCTACTCAAATTGAAGCTTGAATTGATCCCAAGTTATCTCAATTTCATCCACTTTTGCCACTGGCAACTCATACCTGTCTAAAGCTCTCTCGTGCATCTGGTTGGAGGCAATCTAAACTTTCTTTTGATCTGTCATGACCATCCTTGTAAAAATATGTTCGCACATCTTTAACTATACAGGGACGTCAATCACTCCTTTCTTTTAAAAGCCTTTCCACCAAGACTAGCATAGTCACTGCATAGCCTGGAAAAATTGAAACAGGGAGTTGGAGAATTAGGAGTTGTAGAAGAACTTGACTGCTGAATGCTCCTAACCAACTCGATCAACTGCTCTATCATTATAAATACTCCCTCCATTGACTTGATTACCCGAGGTCAACTCATCAAGAGCATGGTCCAACCATTTTCACTACTGAAGAGAAATGAGGTACAAATTAAGAATAATAAACGACACTTATATCAAAACATACAAATAAAAAATAGACAACCAGATGACTACTCCCTTCAATCATCTTGTCCACCTAATAATATTTATGTCTGCCCAGTACCCTAGGAAATAAGGACTCTTGATTTCCTTTTAGGCCAATGACTCGTGACTCTAATTGTCCTGTATTGTTCTAACCTACTCTGATGCCAACTGTGAACACCCAACCTCTATAGACATACTATTCAAGAGTATTATCGAGTAATACTATCAAATAATATAGAGAGTAGGGCTATATAGAGTACGCACGTAAATATTACTTTGAACTAACACTGGTGCCATTTCAAAACATAATACACTTACCATAATTGTACAGAGTCTCAATATAAGGCAATAAACATGTGTGCTACGAGGACAAAACAATACACGATCAAAGAATATAAATAGAGCTCATAGAGTCAAATACAGCAGATAAAATGTAATACACATATACAATATATAACAGATACATAGTCCTGTGGATTACCAAAATATAGTCCATTATCCATAGAATACATACATCTCACACTACATAACAGATATATACATAAATGGATCAAGGCTATAAAATGCTATAGGGAATGTATCATCCTAAAGATGCAACTAGCCTTCAAAATCCATAAGTTGAAGATGATAATGTGTACCTGTACCTGCCACATCTCGGGGTCCTGACACGAGTATTATAAAACACATGAGTCAATCTATGTCTATATGATTTATAGGTAATAATCATAAATGTAGAGAACTCATGATATATTAAAATTATTATCAATAAGCAAATTTATACATTAAGTAACTTAATACTATTTTTTAGTTCTAATTTCCCATACTATGTATCACACATTAGATTCTCATGTGTACTTTAATATACATTACATAACAACTAGTGACGAGTGATGACTGTACGATGGACACTAAGTCCCTAGTAGAGTCATATTCATAATATATGAGGTCCATAGTCAAATACCAGATCCAAATAAGGGTATAAACAGTATATGCATATCTACAACTTCGTTAGAACCAGACGGGAGACTGATAGCATGAAGCCAACTCTAGAGTCACATAGACTCTACATCCTTCAGTTACCTCGATAGTCATTATGACACGTATCCACCGGTACTAGTCTACACGAAGTCTAAGTCATGGCACTACACTTACCCTTAGAGGTAACAGGCTGCTAGCCTAAGTGACAAAGGGGCAACCAGACAAAGCTAAGCATTAAGCTGTATCAATATGTGGTTTTATAGATCTTGGGCGCGATCTTACGATCATGCCGCTATGGTGAATGTTAGCCTATTCTGGTCCTCTCCAACAACAAATAAAAGGAGTGGGTTGTGATAGATGACATATACTATATATGGAATAATCACAAAGCCTAACTCATAAGTACTAGCACAAAGCCGAATGTATCTCTATGAGTCCCTCACATAAATCATAATATTATATCACTGACCTATCGCTTGAGTGTCATTTACTGCAGGGAATAACTAAATAAATATCGCAATAGCATCCGGTACCACTATATGATACTCAATCGTTTACTCAATGCTTATAAACTGCACTAATATCCACAAGATCTATGTCATAAGTCCTATGTATAACCAGAGAAATATTACCGAATGCCCCATCCCAAACGGTATTATAACTCCATTAATAACATATTTCTCAGAGCACATAACATCACCATAATAACATATGATTTATAAAACATAGCAGTTTGAAGGGGAAATATATTTTTCTTTAATTGTTTTATACTAATTTTTTTAATATTTAATCTAATAACTTTAAACATTCTTTTTGTTTATTTACTTAATTTTAGAATTAAATTCTTCTTATAAAAATATATAAAATTTTTCTCTTTTAAAATAAATTATCATTCCTACCTGATAATTTTTTTAAACTCGTTCATGCTCAACTTATTAATAAAACTATCTGATTAAGATATTTATCTATATTACGTATATAACACTAATTGATAGTTGTATATACAAGTCTATATTATATATGTATATACGACATTTTCATGTATAAATTTGTAATATATATGTGTTGTTATTCTCATATTATTTTATCTCTATTTTGTGTAATATATATATATATATATATATATATATTATTGTTATTTTAAAAACGGCGGCACTTGGCATAGTCGAGCAGCCAGACCACTGGTCAACAGGCTAAGGTTAACCGGCTGTCGACTTAGGTTGACCAGTGCTAGTAATTGACATAAGTGCGTGTTGTAGTCTCGCGTGATCAACAATGGAACTTAGGCCATGCATAACCTTCTTCTAATGCTCGATGCAATATACATAACCACATACGCAAGCAACCTTCCATTACACACACGTTTATACGCATAAATTCAATTTTCTTAATATCAATATAGGGTTTACTGACTATAACCCAATGTTTGCTCATCACTATGTAAATCCACCGATTTGAATGCAAATCATGATTCAATTAGACATAGAAGTGAGAATATAACTTATGTGTGGATGAATAACTCTAACTATGTTTTCTTGCTTCTTCTTCTTCTTGCTTTTTCTCTTACTGTAAATTCCTAGTGCTCAAAATCAATAATAAATACTAGGGTTTCTTCTCGCTAGTGATGTAGAAGCATATCAGGAAGCCTACTTTCAAGTTTGATAATTTTTTACAATTTATTTTAATTGTTTAGAATTTTTGATACAAGAAAGGTAGTAGGGTTTAAGCGTGAAGAGGAAGATACATAAGTGTTTTAGATGTCAGCATCCCTATATTTATGGGCATGAACGAAACCTCCAGATTAAGAAAATTCCAAAATTTTAATTAATGGCTCACTTAGGTTAATTAATTTGCAAATTAAACTTTTCTAAATTTGGTTATTATTTATATTCTTTTTTATCTTTGCGTATTCATTTTCTTTTCTGTTTATTTCACTTTTAATATAAATTAAATTCTTCTTTAACTAACTAAATCCCGTAATCATAAACAATTTCTAATCTACTTATACTTGCATATTTTATTTACATTATAATTAACTACTTTTTTATTTACATTTATAAACTCTTGAAATTACATTTGATACCAATAAAATGTCCAAATTAATTTATTAACATTAAATACAAATCATTCAATTCTTTGACTATTTCAATTATTTCGCTTAGAACCATTTGAATTATTAATTATTTCATATAATTATCATTTTATTTTGACTTAATTATTTAGATTTTTTATTACTTATTCATAATTAATTACTTCCTGACACTAGGTTGTTAGAACCCCATTCTAGACTATTCTTATTAATCCCCTACCTTCTCGTTTAAAATTCATTTCTTATTAAATAACTTGTCTTCCTTTTTATCTTCATAAATTAATTTGATTAATTCATTATTAAATTTATTTTACATATATTATGATATACCAAAATACGGAGTGTCACAAATATTAACTTAGAACTGATCCTTAATGTAAAACCACCTACTTGGAGTTCACTGGTCTCTCCATATATAGAACATACTTTTTGTTAGAGCTTTCATGCATATCTTGAATTAGTTTTATCATGTGTATTTAAATTTATTTTTTACTTAACACCCATCATGTTATGTATATTGTTAATCTATCATATGGTTTTTTAGATCTATGAACACCATAAACAAATCTAACAGAGTTGGGTTATGAGTTGTTGGCATACGTGGCTATGTGCACGACACCGGTGGAGTTAGGTGAGTTGCTATGGAGATTTAGGTAGTGGAAGTAGAGGAGGAGTTTGCTACATTGTTATTGCAAGTTGAGATTAGGGAACTATGGGCTAATGAGAGTAGTGAGATTGGGGTTTGGGTGATCTCGGTAATAAAAAGAGTGAAAGAGGTTTTCTAGTGAAGTTGTATTTGTTAAAAATAATTTTTTTGATGGTTATAGGGTTGCAAGGTTGAAGTTTGTAGTGGAGACTTGTAATGACTCGAAAATTTAAAAGTGCTAGTATAAAATTAATTAAAAATGGATAACTTTTAATTTAAAGGAGAACTAGGTATCGTGTTCATAAGCATTATGAAGATCTTTCCAAGCTAATCAATTTGGTATATAATTTTGATGGATTTGGAGCTATAATTTGCGAAATAGAGGCGTTACAATGAAGATCTTTTTATTTAACTGATTTTCTACCTTAGCCTTGTACTTTATAAATGATGTAATTGCTTCATCTTTACTATTCAAAAGATATACATAGCAATATCGCATATAATCATCAATAAACGCGATAAAGGACTTTTTCTCACCTCTTGTAGGTAACGATTTAGAATCACATAAATCTGTATGAACCAAACCTAGTGGTTCGGTGCTTCTATCAATAGATTGAAATGGTATTTTAATCATTTTTGCTTCTACACATGTCTCACGTAGTTCTTATCCACTTGGAATTTCGAAATTAATCCCAAGTTTGATAGTATTTTCATTTTTCGGAAATTTATGTGTCCCAATCTATCATGCCATAGTAAAATTTCATGCTCAAGCTAGTAAGAAACTTCAATTTTATTATATCACAATAAAAGTACATAGTGTTATTGCCGATAATGGCTACATTTGCCTTAAATAGGCCATCACATAAATATCCCCTTCCGATATACATTCCAGCTTTGGACAGAACCATCTTGTCTGACTCGAACACCATTTTGAATCCTTTCTCTGATATCACTGCACTAGAGATGAGATTCTTGCGTATGTCTAGAACATGGAGCACGTCATTCAACCTGACAGTTTTTTCAGAAGTGAACTTGAGGATTACTGTGTCATTGCCTTCGATCATGGATACTGTAGAATTAGCCATATAGAATTTTTCTTCGTGATCGAATTTTTGGTATGTAGAAATCATGGATTTGTCAGAGCAGATATGACGAGTAGCACCTGTGTCTACCTACCATTGGTTAGGATTCTGAACCAAATTGCATTTAGATACAATTGCCGAGAAGTTGGACTCGTCTACTTCCATGTTGTCTACTATATTTGCCTCTTTGTTGCGTTCCTTTTTGTGTCTGCAATCTTTAGCGGCATGTCCAACCTTTCCACAAACCCAACACTCGCCATTAAACTTTTTGGTTCGTTTGTTGTCTTTTGGTTTGTTTTCTGGAGCTTCTCTTTTCTTCTAAAAATTCTTCCTTTTGTCTTTGGTCTTTGACCCTTCGGCCACAAATACCTCCTCGCTTGGTTTTGTAACTCCACGGTTATCTGCCTCAATTTTTTGTCGGACTATAAGATCCTAGAAAGAGATTTCCTTTTTCTTATGATTTAGATAGTTGCGGTAATCACTTCATAACGGCGCCAATTTTCCCACGATGGCTTCAACCAAAAAAGATTCTCCAACCTTATGATCTTCCGCTTCGAGTTCATGAATGATGATTAGTAGTTCATGCAGTTGAGCAGTCACCGTCTTGGAGTCGACCATCTTGTAGTCCATAAATTTGTCTACAATGAATTTCTTAGGGCTGATATTCTACGTCATGTACTTCGTGACAAGTGCATTCCAAAGTGCTTTTGCTGCCTTTAGAGGCTGATAAATTTTGTATATCACCTTGTCGAGACAATTTAGAATATAGTTTCTGCATAGAAAATCGAAATGCTTCCACATATCAACATTTGATTCCTTGCCTGGTGCAGGAATCGGTTCCTCCTCCTCGAGATACCGTTGCAGACCGAGTGTAGTGAGATTAAATAGCATTTGATTTTTCCATGTTATGAAGTCATCACCATCTCCTTTGAACGGATCAAGCCTATTGTGAGTAGTAGCCTTTGTTGATAGTTCAACTGTTGCCATCTCTGTTTTAGCGAAAATAGAAAAGTCTTATGATGTTAATCATCTAGTATACCAAAACAGAGACGAACCAATATAAACTTGTCTCACAAGTTTACAAGTCAGATTTCCACTACTCTGGAATTCTGTATTATTTATTTTAATACTAAGTATGTTGTAATTAATTACAACAACAAAGCAACAACTATAGCAATAATAACTATAGTGCTAAATCAAAAGTTATATTATTTAGAGAAATAGTACAACGTAGAAAGAAAATGATATTTATATATATAAATATATAAATCAACTAGAAATCTAACCAGTTGAAGAAGAAAATTACATCTGAGGCTTGTCAAAACAATTTTCTTAAGACTTTATTCAAAGTCTCCCAAGATACAACAGACATGATCTGCTCGAGATTATGATGTGTATGATCTTCTGTGTGATATGCAAAAGCGCACGGATTGTAGATATTAAGTAACAAAGAGGAAGAAGAGAAAATTCGGAATTGATCGAGTGAGGAAAGTGATCAGGTTTCCTCTTTATTTATAGCTAAATTCCCAATGGATATACCCGTTGAGAAAAGTAGCATCCCTTTATTTGCAACGCCAAAAAGCGTTACTGTTCGCAACAGTCGCGCCTCTTTGTTTTGCAACGGCCGAAAGCTATTGCAGTTCACAACAGTCGCGCCTCTTCGTTTGCAACGGCCGAAAACTGTTGTTGTTCACAACAGTCGCGCCTCTTTGTTTGCAACGGCCAGAAACTATTGTGGTTTGCAACAGTCACGTCTCTTCGTTTGCAACGGCCAGAAACAGTTGTGGTTTGCAACAGTTGCGTCCAATCCAGTAGTCGCTTCTTTTTGAATTTAAACAGTAGAAAACCATTCACTTCTGTGCAGCAAAAATATAACATGGTTCACTCTTATTGGACCCTCACCTGCACCCAACCCGACCCGGTTCGGTCGGTCGGACGGGCGGATGGCGGCGCGCGCGCGTGTTTTAGTCCATGGTCATATAGGTCATCCCCCTCGCACAAAATTACCTTACCCTAAGGGCCAATATAGGGATTGAGAGTATACTATATGAACCAAAAAATGAACATATTTTTGGCGATGTGGGACATATCTCATTCACCCTTATTTTGAGAATTCTAACAATCCCCCACATGAATGACGATATATGTCTCCCCTACACAAAGTGTAACATCACACAGTTCATATGAAAATAATGTTATATCGAGGATAAGTAGATATTTCACTTTGAACCTAGTTAAAACTTATCGGATATACTTGGCTAATCAGTGAATTATTTCATCTTGAATCGTCTGCCGTTATTGTATAACCAGACAATAAGCTTTACAGAGCATTATTTCCCTTCACATCCAATCTCTTGGTTGTGTTCATTTTGGTCCTGAACAATTTTTGGTTCTGCGAGTATTTTTAGCGAATAAAAGCCTTTAATATTCTCATAGAGCCGACCCGGCTCACACTAATATAGGTGATCACAACCATTAAGAGTATCCTACATAAACTCCACTTGTTATTTTCAAGAAATGGTCATCGTTAAAAAAACATAGTTTTAACCTTTAAATACTTCTATAGGCATGCATTATATTGTGCACCATAGGAATGGAGTTGGACTATGTCCAAACAAATTCATAACGTCTTGAGTTACTCAGAACTGGTTTGCCTATTGATCCTAGTCTATGCGATCTCCAGTCGCTAGGATAGGTTTCCGTATAAGATAGCTCTTGGTAATTTAGGCTTTTAAACTCATTCCCCTCGATGCGCAGTCAATTTTCTCTCTTGATAAACCTTTAGTAAATGGATCCGCTAGGTTATCATTTGTTCTCATATAATCTATGGAAATAGTTCCATTTGAGAGTAACCGCCTAACTGTGTTATGGCGTCGACGAATGTGTCGTGACTTTCTATTATACACAAAGTTATGCGCTCTGCTTAGCGCATCTTGGTTATCATAGTGTATGCATATGGCCGGTATAGGTTTAGGCCAAAATGGATTATCTTCTAAAAAATGATGAAGCCATTCTGCTTCTTCGCCTGCTTTATCTAAAGCGATGAACTCCGATTCCATAGTGGATCGAGCTATGCTTGTTTGTTTAGTAGATTTTTATGACACTACTGCCCCTGCTAAGGTAAATACATAACCATCCTTGATTTTGATTCCTCTGAATCAGCAATCCAGTTTGCATCACTATATCCCTCTAAGACAGTAGGATATTTTCCATAATGTAAGGAATAATTTTGGTATATGTTAAATATCCAAGCACTCTCATTAGTGCTTTACAGTGTTTCTTTCCTGTATTGCTTGTATACCTGCTCAGTCGACTTGCTGCATAAGCTATATCAGGTCTTGTGCAATTCGTGAGATACATGAGACATCCTATTACACGAGAGTATTCCAGTTGCATTACATTCTCATTATTATTTTTATGCAATACTTATGATGCATTAAAAGGTGTTCTTACTCCTTTAATTCCAAAATTTTGAAATTTTTCAATCACTTTGTGTACAGTGTGACTGAGATAATTCAATTCCATTAGGTGTTCTTATTATTTTGATTTCTAAAATAACGTCTGCAACTCCTAAGTCTTTCATAACGAAATTGCTAATTAACATCTTCTTTATGGTTTCTACTACTTGAGTATTTGGACCAAATATTAACATATTGTCTACATATAAACAAATCATTACATATGATTGTCCAATTTGTTTATAATAAACACACTTATCGCATTCATTTATACGAAAACCATTTCTCATCATGACACTATCAAATTTTGCGTGCCAGTGTTTTGGAGCGTGTTTTAGTCCGTATAATGATTTTACTAATCTACAGACTTTGTTTTCATTTCCTTTGGAAATAAAACCTTCAGGTTGCTCAATGTAGATCTCCTCTTCGAGATCTCCATTTAAGAATGTTGTCTTTACATCCATTTGATGAATTTCTATATTATAAATCGATGCAATTGCTATTAGCATTCTTATAGAGGTTATTCGTGTTACCGACGAATATGTATCAAAGAAGTCTATTCTTTCTTTTTGACGATATCCTTTGGATACTAATCTGGCTTTATACTTGTCGATAGAGCCATCTGCTTTCATTTTCTTCTTGAAAATCCGTTTACAGCCAATAGGTTTTATTCCAGGTGGAATATCAACAATTTTCCAAGTTTTATTACTTAGAATTGAATCAATCTTACTTTGGATTGCTTCTTTCCAACATGAAGATTCAGAAGATGACATTGCTTCCTTGTACGTTGGAGGTTCGTGTTCTAACACATATGTGAAAAAATCCGAACCAAATGTCTTGGAAGTCCTATCCCTTACGCTTCTTCTTGGTTCAACTTCCTCAATCTCATGATGGGTTTCATCTTCATGTGAATTGGTTGATCCTTCTCTTGTCCTTTTAGGGACATTATTCCCTTCATTCCTTTTGTGCGGAAACACGTCTTCAAAGAATGAGGCATCTCTAGATTCCATGTGTAACATCCCGTATTTTTAAGCCATTGAATTTGAACATTTAATTCGTTTTAAATGTTTAATGTGGATTCTTAATTGATTTTTAAATGAATGGATTTGGGTTCAATCAATGAAATAAGCTATAATTTTTAATTATAGTAATTCCAGTTGAATTTGAATAATGGGAAAACGATAATTTAAATATTCGGGATTGAAGTAAAAGTAAATCTGGATGTAAATAGTGATAAAAATGGTTTTAAAAATTTATTTTGTGTTATCTGAGTGTAAATCGTATGGTGGGAATTTTAGATAAATTTTTAAGTCGATAAGATAATATGTGGAATTTTATATTAATTTAAAAATGAATTTAATATTTTTAAAATGCAATTTAATCAGATTTTGGTCCGGAATGAGCCAGAATGATTTTATTTGTGTTTATAAATTTTATATGATTTATTATTAAGTTATTAAAATTTTAAAAGTGAAATTTTAAGTGCTTTCGTTAATTTTGAGAAATCGCTCAATTTAATAGACGAGTTAAAATAGCCTTCCGGGGCACAGTCTCGAAATTCGACGAAACCAGTTCCATTGGATCCGTAATAGTTAATTATTATCGGATTTCAATTTTCGTAGCAATCGAAGTTGTCATTTGACCGTGACAGCTCGAAACGCTTAGAAATCGATTTAACCGATTAAATTTTAAATTGATCGTTTAAATTCCGTAACTCGCATATATGATCAAATTAGCTTATGAATCCTGTTCCATTGTGTTCGGAACGCGGAAAAACCTTAGAAACGCTTATTGGTACGCGTAGTTTGGAGGTTGTATGCATAAACTGTTAAATTGAGAATTTTATTAATAAAATAATATTAAATATATATATATATATATTGATTTTCTTTTTATCAAACCCTAGTCTTTCGTTCAGAGCCGCCGCTTATAGTGTTCAATGGCCGAAAACGTCCCCTCTTATTTCTCGTTTTACTCTAGATCCACTCAGTAATTTCAGAAATCTCCAACTGGAAAATCGGAGAGTAGCTCGTGCTCTACGTTTCGAGCGGTAGAGATGGGGTTTCGTCGACTAGATGGGGAGATAGGCAGCCGTGTTCGTGAGAGTTCACATGCGAGTTGTGCGCGTAGGGGAGGGCCGAGCTGGGCGAGCTTAGGGCTGGTGGAAGGTGGCGCGAAGGGCTATGACGTGGGGTAGGCCGATCGTGGCCAGGGTGCTCGAGGCGGTGGCGATTCCTAACCTTAAAGTACGATGTTGGGTTTATTTCGGTCGTGCTTGATCCTGGGTATTGCGTGCGTGGGGAAGGAGAAAGGAGCGGGCTTGATTTCATGATGAGCGGCCAGGATTTGTTTGGTATATAAAAAAAAATTGTTTAAAATTTTATATACAAACTTCAATTGTTCATAACGGTTTCATACGATGTCAGATTTCAGCGATTTTGGTGGCGTTGGAATCGCAGAAAAGAGCACTACGAGTTTAATTTGAATTTGAATCGCAGAAAAGAGCGTTCGGTTTAATTTGAATTTCGAACGCTCGTCGAAACTCAAGGTGAGTTAATCTCACTCACATCTGGAATGTTAGCTGATTTAAGTAGTTAATATCTAATAATTGTGTGAATGGTTGAAATGTTTATTTATATCAGCCTGGATTGATATATATATATATATATATATATATATATATATATATATATATATTCGTGCTAATATTTGTGGATGTAGGGAAAACAGGCTGGAGGGATCCAACTGGATTCCTCACACTATAGTAATTATCTTATAATTGGTGTTGTAACCTGTTATATATATTGTGATTGATAATTCTGAATTAATTGTACTGTGATATTGCTGGATAAGAATATACATAGAATTTTAAAACATAAAATAAAGTAAATTGGATTTTTAAAGAAATAAAAAGGAATTGATAAATAAAGAACAAATGAAAATAAAATTTGGAATCTGGGTTGAGTGAAGAATGAAAATTTGTAAAGTTGGAAATAAAATTAGTGAAACATTTATTAGTTGATAAATGAGAAAGTATGGATTTCTGGCGATAATTTCAATAAGAAATTATAAATAGTAAAAATAACAAAGGGGTTATTTTGATAATAATGTTCCCTGGAAATTAAACATGATTTCAAAGAAACCCTTCAAATTAAATTAGCATTAAATTGAATGTTGTAGAAGAATTATTTAAAACCATTTAAAATTTAAGTAGGTATTTAGTTAAGAAATTCCTTAAGTATGATTACATTAAATAAAGTTATAATTGTTTATTTTAAAAGGGCTTTAAGCTTATACTTTGGAAGTGAATTTCCGGAAATGGAAATGTGGTTAAGCTTCGTAAGAAGTTATTTTAAACCTGGGAAGGAAATTTATGTTATTAAATCATAAATCTAAATTGAATAAATCGACAGAAATTATAAGAAGGATTTTTTGGGATGTTTAAGAGGAAATGAGTTTCCTTGGGAAAAACCTAGTTCGAGTTTTAAACCGATTTTATTAAAAGGAAGTCTAAAGTTCAAACTTGTTTTAAGAGTGTTTGTAAATTATTATTTTAAAGTAACTATTAACAAATTAGCAATAATAAATTTGTATGAATATATTAGTAATTATTTTTACAAATGGATTTATTTAAAGGCTAGTTTTGAATAAATCTATTTGAATTACTATAAATTCTTTTTAAAACTCTACCTTTAAATTTAGTTTCACTAAACATTTATGTAAAACCAAGTTTAGATCTAAATAAATAGTTTTACTTCACTTATTTTAAATTTATATTTTTGATTAAGTAACTAGAAGTAAATTTACGCATTTTAAAATATATTTCAGTATAAAATGTTTTAATTGTTTAAATTCTAAATTGTTTATGAACATGGTTATTTCCAATGGGAATAAATGGTAAAGAATTTACCTAGTAAGGAAGAACTTTGGGAAATTGATTTCAAATGAGTTTTGAAAATTTGAAAATATATCCTTTAAAGATATTTGAGGCAAATAAATGATGTGGGAAATTATTTATTGTGTGATGTATGTTTGTGAATATAAGTTGATAGTTAAATCACCGACTATCAATATTGGACAAATGCGTTGATCGTTTCGAAGAGACCGGGATCGAGATTTAATTCTCGAAACCCACTTCGATCCGGTTTGTACGTTTCATGGAAAAACGTGTTCGGAGTCGAAGATGGAGCAGTGAAGTGCAAGGGCTAGTCGCTACTAATCCTGATGATATTTCCAAAATGGATGTAGTATTCCGTTCGAACCCGGGACGGACTTGTATGGATGAATGCTTGCGAAACATCGTCAGGTGGGCGATGGGCATTCTAAGTGAAAACGTTCTAAAGGTAACGTTTAACCTCAAGCCTCATCAACCGGGAATGGCTAAAATAGGGGAGGTGCAGCAAGGTTAGGTGGGTCATGCCCAGGCAGGACAAGATTTTCCCCTGTCTATATGTCCCATTATATTCGGTTTAGTGGGTGGTTGGTCGCGCCAACCACGGGGTTATCTTGTTCGGGACTGTTCAGTAAGGAATGGTTCCGGCCTTGTGTTGCAGGGGAGCGGGCGTACTTCTCGGTATTCTGATCTAGGCCAGGTACTGTGACGGGCGGTACCCAGTAGCCCAGCCATTGATGGAAATCCATTCTTCCTATGAGCCTTGTACGAGTTTTGTTTGTATTACCCACTTTTGTGGCTAGTAGCTGGAATTTAATGAATGTAACAATTTCGGCTATTTTATAAGTATTTGTAAATTGACCCTATTATAATATCAGAGGATTCTATAAAAAGGGTTTTTAGCTATCGTAAGGTAAAAACTCGACATGTTTATTTATGGCGTGGTCTTACGAGATGCTTTTGTTTTTCAAAGGATTTTTGAAACTTTAATAATCAATTTGGATGCATTATTATCAGCTGGTATTCCAGACTGACTCGGGTGTTATTTCATTATAATGCTCGGGTCAGACCGAGTATTATATGTACAGGACTTGATGCTTTGGAACAGGAGAGGAGCTGGAGCCCGAGACGTATTATCTATATATATGTATATTCCGCTGCTATGATTGTATGGTACGTATGAATGGTAATTTGATGTATGAGATACTCTGATGATGTAATGTATAAAACTGTTATAGATTTCTTTTTGTGTAAAGATCTATATTTACTATTATATTTTATTCCGCGACGACTGTGAGATTCTGATATTGTTTAGCTTCCTCTTCTTTTATCTCTTCTTCTTTAACCCTAATGGTTCGTAATTCTGTGCCACTTGAGTTAATAGTGGTAGAATAATGTTGATTCAAGGGGTACGGATTTGCGGGCTGTCACACCATGATTGTATTTACATGAATATCAGCTATATCAGACTTAATTAAATACCAAAAATCTATAGGCACTACTATTTTGGGCTGGCCCTAAATAGTAACAATTTACTGTTTTTGGTCCAAGTTTGACTTTCTTGGGAGGCGGAACTGGAACTTTTGCCAAGCACCCCCACACTTTGAGGTACTTAGAACTTGGTTTGTGTCCTTTCCATAACTCATACGGAATTATTCCTTTTTTATTGTGAGGGAGTTTGTTTAATATGTGATTAGACATATTTAAGGCTTCCCTCTACAAGTTCGTCGGTAGACCAAAGGTTAAAAGCATGGTATTAATCATGTCTTTTAACATTCTGTTCTTCCTCACGGCTACACCATTTTGTTGTGGTGAATATGGAGTTGTTGTTCGATGAATTATACCATTTTTGGTAAAGAACTGTTCAAATGGTGCTTCATATTCTCCACCTCGATCAGATCTCAATATTTTGATCTTTTTATTTAACTGATTTTCTACCTCAGCCTTGTACTTCATAAATGATGTAATTGCTTCATCTTTACTATTCAAAAGATATACATAGCAATATCACGTATAATCGTCAATAAACGTGATAAAGTACATTTTCCCACCTCTTGTAGGTAACGATTTAAAATCACATAAATCTGTATGAACCAAACCTAGTGGTTCGGTGCTTCTATCAATAGATTGAAATGCTTTTTTAACCATTTTTGCTTCTACACATGTCTCACATTTGTAGTTCTTATCTACTTGGAATTTCGGAATTAATCTCAAGTTTGATAATATTTTCATTTTTCGGAATTTATGTGCCCCAATCTATCATGCCATAGTAAAATTTCGTGCTAAAAGCAAACTTCAATTTTATTAATAACACAATCAGAGTACATAGTTTTATTGCCGATAACGGCTACATTTGCCTTAAATAAGCCATCACATAAATATCCCTTTTCGATATACATTCCAGCCTTGGACAGAACCATCTTGTTTGACTCGAACACCATTTTGAATCCTTTCTTTGATAGCACTGGACCAGAGATGAGAATCTTGCGTATGTCTGGAATGTGGAGCACGTCATTCAACCTGACAGTTTTTCCAGAAGTAAACTTGAGGATTACTATGCCACTTTCTTCGATCATGAATACTGCAGAATTATCCATATAGAGTTTTTCTTCGTGATCGAATTTCTAATATGTAGAAAATATGGATTTGTCAAAGTAGATCCGACGAGTAGCGCCTGTGTCTATCCACCATTGGTTAGGATTTTGAACCAAATTGCATTCAGATACAACTGCCGAGAAGTTGGACTCGTTTACTTCCATGTTGTCTACTATATTTGCCTCTTTGTTGTGTTTCTTTTTGTGTCTGCAATCTTTAGCGGCATGCCCAACCTTTCCACAAACCCAACACTCACCATTAAACTTTTTGGTTCGTTTGTTGTCTTTTGGTTTGTTGTCTGGAGCTTTCCTTTTCTTCTGAAAATTATTCTTTTTGTTTTTGGTCTTTGACCCTCTAGCCACAAATGCCTCATCGCTTGATTTTGTAACTCCACAGTTATCTGCCTCAATTTTTAGTCGGACTATGAGATCCTGTAAAGAGATTTCTTTTTTCTTATGCTTTAGATAGTTGCGGTAATTTCTCCATGACGGCGGCAGTTTTTCCACGATGGCTTCAACCAAAAATGATTCTCCAACCTTATGACCTTCCGCTTCGAGTTCATGAATGATGATTTGCAGTTCATGCAGTTGAGCTGTCGCCGGTTTGGAGTCAACCATCTTGAGTCCATGAATTTGTCTACAATGGATTTCTTAAGATTGATATTCCGCGTCTTGTACTTCGTGGCAAGTGCATTCTATAGTGCTTTTGCTGTCTTTAGAGGATGATAGTTTGTATAACACCTTGTCGAGACAATTCAGAATATAGTTTCTGCATAGAAAATCGGAATGCTTCCACATATCACCTTCTGATTCCTTGCCTAGTGCAGGAATCGGTTCCTCCTCCTTGAGATGCCGTTGCAGACCGAGTATGGTGAGATTAATAGCATTTGATTTTGCCATGTTATGAAGTCATCACCATCTCCTTTGAACGGATCAGGCCTGTTGTGAGTAGTAGCCTTTGTTGATAGTTCAACTGTTGTCATCTCCGTTTTAGCGAAAACAGAAAA
Organism: Allium cepa; assembly: GCA_030765085.1. Taxonomy (NCBI): domain Eukaryota; kingdom Viridiplantae; phylum Streptophyta; class Magnoliopsida; order Asparagales; family Amaryllidaceae; genus Allium; species Allium cepa. The sequence goes on from CM060928.1 coordinate 209,532,952, forward strand.
GTCTTAAGATGTTAATCCTCTAGTATACCAAAACAGAGACAAACCAATAATAAACTTGTCTTACAAGTTTACAATTCAGATTTCCACTACTATGGAATTCTGTATTGGTTATTTTAACACTAAGTATGTTGTAATTAATTACAACAACAAAGTAACAACTATAGCAATAATAACTATAGTGCTAAATTAAACGTTATACTATTTAAAGAAATAATACAACGTAGAAAGAAAATGATATTTATATATATAAATATATAAATCAACTAGAAATCTAACCAGTTGAAGAAGGAAATTACGTCTGAGGCTTGTCGTAACAATTTCCTTAAGACTTTATTCAAAGTCTACTAAGATACAATAGACGTGATATACTCGAGATTGTGATGTGTATGATCTTCTGTGTGATATGCAAAAGCGTACTGATTGTAGATATTATGAAACGAAGAGGAAGAAGAGAAAATTCGAAATTGATTAGGTGAGGAAAGTGATCAGGTTTCCTCTTTATTTATAGCTGAATTTCAATGGCTACACCCGTTGAGAAAAGTAGCATCCCTTCGTTTGCAACGCCAAAAAACGTTACTGTTCACAACAGTCGCGCCTCTTTGTTTTGCAACGACCGAAAACTGTTGTTGTTCGCAACATTCGCACCTCTTCGTTTGCAACGGCCGAAAATTGTTGTTGTTCGCAACAGTCGCGCATCTTCGTTTGCAACGGCTAGAAACTGTTGCGGTTTGCAACAGTCGCGTCTCTTCGTTTGCAATGGCCAGAAACTGTTGCGATTTGCAACAGTCGCATCCAATCCAGTAGTCGTTTCTTTTTGAATTTAAACAGTAGAAAACCGTTCACTTCGGTACAGCAAAAATATAACACGGTCCACTCTTATTCGGTTGGACGGACGGACGGACGGCGGCGTGCACGCGTTAGTCCATTACCATATAGATCCTCCCACTCGCATAAAATTACCTGACAATAAGAGCCAATATGGGGATTGAGAGTATACTATATAAACAAAAAAATGAACATATTTTTGGCGATGTGAGACATATCTATTCACCCTTATTTTGAGAATTCTAACAGAGCCTACTGAAAAGTTAACAAGATTAGAATATACGAAATGTCTCATTGAGATGACACCCGACAAAGAACTCCCTGATTTCCTAACTGTTGGTAGAGATAGTGAAAAATGCCCTAATGTTCAGCTTGAATACTCATGGAAACCACTCATATATACTAAATATGAGATATTTGGACATTTGATGATCTCCTGTTCTCTACATCCTTCCAAAGAAACACCGAGTGTAGTTGTCCCCGTTTAAACTTTAAAAGCAGAATGAAATTCATCTAGTTCACAAAGGAGAGCAGCAACGGGTCAAGAAAAAAACTTAACCAAGAAAAAGCAACTACACAAAAAATCAGTAGTAATGTTGAAGTAGATAATAGGCTGCATGCATAAACTTGCCCTGACCAATCAATGGTTTCCAATAACATGCAATTGTCCAAACCTACATATACCCATATTGCATTGAAAATGCATCTGCTTGTATTGCATCTGAATCCACCAACTTGCCCTTGCACATGCAATCAATTGGAATTTCCTCCAATCAAATACACACGGTTAACATTCCTAATACATCAGACCATGTAAACCCTAATCTCAAAATATCCAACATGTTTCAGTTGCTTGAGGATGACGATGACAACACCATTTCTTCTAATATTCGGCATGATTCAATCTGCCATATTGATCCCATAACCAATCTACCATCAACAAATTTGCCTCAGATTTAACCTCTTCATCACATGCTAATTGTTCTAATGATCCTCAAGTTTTCAACTACTTATCTACTCCTCTGTCCCCTTCAGGCTGAACTCAAATCTCCAATTCCTACACATCCACCTAGAACTTTGAACGAATATTCCATGTGCATAATTGTTCTGATATGCACTTTTCATCCCATGTTAATGAAACTACAAGTATACCTCCAAAACAAACACAACACTTCAATATCAATGCTCAGTCTACAAATGATCAATCTGTACATGTTGTTTCTAACATGCACTACCCATCACATGAAAATGTCTCCTTGCCTTCTGATCCTCTTACTACCTCCCCTTTATCGATTAATCCTTCTTTATCCCCCATTATACTCGGCTCATATGATCATATTAAACTACCTGAGCATATAACTCTTCTAACCCCTACTCCTCCCTATACCTGACCTCATTCCCTCTCTTTTAATTCTTCAATCTCAGGTAGAAAGTCAATCTCCAAAGAAAAGATCAAGAGTACATCCAACTATGACACGTTAAATGAGGATTAGATGACAGTATAAATTACAACATCACTAAAACGAACATGAAATATGCTTTGACTGCTGATAGGACATAAAAAACACACCTAAACGTCTAACAAGGCTGCAGCTAGCCAGTCAACTCCTACTCAAATCTAATGATGTTAGACAATAATATTTAGTTCCTGGAATATTAGGGGCGCTAATCTCCCCATCAAGAAAACTGAAATGAAAAGACTGATCTTTGAACACCACCTCAGTTTCTAAAATTACTGCTGCTCTCAACTATATTATGCTAGAAATATACACAACTTAGTGGAAACTCCTTATGGTCGAATAATTGTTCTCTAGGATGACTGTATTTACAAACTTCAACTCATATCTCAAAACCAGCGACATATGCATTTCCATAGCACCCACATAAAGTCTTCCAAAAATTTCCTTCTAATCGTATATGCCTGTAACTCCTTCCTTCTCCATCAACCTATTCTTGACTTTATCTCTGGCTTTCATCAAAACACTCCATGGTTTTGCATGGGGACTTTAAATTATATACATAAAGCTTCCCTGAAACTCGATGGCAATCCCTAAACCTTTACACATATCATTCCCCTTTCCCGGTGTTTAATTTCTGCAAACCTTTCTCCTATCATTTCATATGGCCCACTCTTTACATGGAATAACAAATTATTGGAATTCCTTTTAGATGGTGAATGAGATATATCCCACATCACCAAAAATATGTCCATTTTCTTGTATATATATTATATACTCTCATCCCCTATATTGGCCCTTAGGGTCAAGTATATTTTGTGCGAGGGGGAGGACTTATATGGCCATGGACTAACACGCGTGCCGCCGTCCGCCCGTCCGATCGACCGGGCCGGGTGCGGGTCTAATATGAGCGGACCCGAACCACAACAGTTCTGGAGCGTTGCAAATGAAAGAAAGTGACTGTTGAGGAAAGCTGATCACTTTCCTCACTCATTTTTTTTTCCAAACCGAATTATCTCTTCTATCCCTTCATCTCTTAAAATCATCTTCGGTCCTATCACACAGAAGATCATACACATCACAATCTCGTGCAGATTACGTTTGTTGTATCTTAGAAGAATTTTGAATAAAATTCTTAAGGAAATCGTTACGACGAGCCTCGAACATTATCCGGTTCGAATTCTCAATTCTTTCTTCTATTTTGTAATTGTTTATTCAAAATAGTATAACGCTGTTGTTGTAATTCATTTACAACATTCATATTGTTATAATATTTACTACAGAATTCCAGTGTAGTGGAAATCTAGTTATAAACTTGTGCGACGAGTTTATATTTGATTATTCTCTGTTTTGGTATACTAGACGTTTAACATCTTAAGAATTTTACCGTTTTCTTACTAAAACAGAGATGGCAACCGTAGAATTTTCAAAGAATACTACCCACAACAGACCTGAACCGTTCAAGAGAGATGGTGATGATTTCTTGACATGGCAGAATCAGATGTTGTTTTATCTCACCACGCTCGGTCTACAAAAGTACCTCGACGAGGAGGAACCGATTCCTGCACCAGGCAAGGAAGCAGAGGTGAATATGTGGAAGCATTCCGATTTTTTATGCAGAAACTATATTCTGAATTGTCTCGACAAGGTGCTATACAAAGTATATCAGCCTTTAAAGACGTCAAAAGAGGGTGCGGGTCTAATATGAGCGGACCCGAACCACAACAGTTCTGGAGCGTTGCAAATGAAAGAAAGTGATGTTGAGGAAACCTGATCACTTTCCTCACTCATTTTTTTTTTCCAAACCGAATTATCTCTTCTATCCCTTCATCTCTTAAAATCATCTTCGGTCCTATCACACAGAAGATCATACACATCACAATCTCGTGCAGATTACGTTTGTTGTATCTTGGAAGAATTTTGAATAAAATTCTTAAGGAAATCGTTACGACGAGCCTCGGACATTATCCGGTTAGAATTCTCAATTCTTTCTTCTATTTTGTAATTGTTTATTCAAAATAGTATAACGCTGTTGTTGTAATTCATTTACAACATTCATATTGTTATAATATTTACTACAGAATTCCAGTGTAGTGGAAATCTAGTTATAAACTTGTGCGACGAGTTTATATTTGATTATTCTCTGTTTTGGTATACTAGACGTTTAACATCTTAAGAATTTTACCGTTTTCTTACTAAAACAGAGATGGCAACCGTAGAATTTTCAAAGAATACTACTCACAACAGACCTGAACCGTTCAAGGGAGATGGTGATGATTTCTTGACATGGCAGAATCAGATGTTGTTTTATCTCACCACGCTCGGTCTACAAAAGTACCTCGACGAGGAGGAACCGATTCCTGCACCAGGCAAGGAAGCAGAGGTGAATATGTGGAAGCATTCCGATTTTTTATGCAGAAACTATATTCTGAATTGTCTCGACAAGGTGCTATACAAAGTATATCAGCCTTTAAAGACGTCAAAAGAACTCTGGAATGCACTTACCACAAAATACAAGACGCAGAATATCAGTTTTAAGAAATTTATTGTAGACAAATTCATGGACTACAAGATGGTTGACTCCAAACCAGTAACCGCTCAACTGCATGAACTGCAAATCATCATTCATGAACTCGAGGCGGAAGGTCATAAGGTTGGAGAATCATTTCTGGTTGAAGCCATCACGGGAAAACTGCCGCCGTCGTGGAGAGATTAACGCAATTATCTAAAGCATAAAAAGAAGGAAATCTCTTTGCAGGATCTCATAATCCGATTAAAAGTTGAGGCAGACAACCGTGCAGTTACAAAATGAAGCGAGGAGGCATTTGTGGCTGAAGGGTCGAAGACCAAAAACAAAAAGAAGAGTTTCCAGAAGAAAAGGAAAGCTCAAGACAACAAATCAAAAGACAACAAACGAACCAAGAAGTTTAATGGCGAATGCTGGGTTTGTGGAAAAGTTGGACACGCCGCTAAAGATTGCAGACACAAGAAGGAACGCAATAAAGAGGCAAATATAGTGGATAACATGGAAGTAGACGAGTCCAACTTCTCGGCGGTGGCATCTGAATGCAATCTGGTTCAGAATCCTAACCAATGGTGGGTAGATACGGGCGCTACTCGCCATGTTTGTTCTGATAAAACCATGTTTTCTACATATCAGAAATTCGATCACGAAGAAAAACTCTACATGGGTAATTCTGCAGTTTCCATGATCGAAGGCAGTGGCACAGTAATCCTCAAGTTTACTTCTGGAAAAACTGTCAAGTTGAATGACGTGCTCCACGTTCCAGACATACGCAAGAATCTCATCTCTGGTGCAGTCCTATCAAAGAAGGGATTCAAGATGGTATTTGAGTCAGACAAGATGGTTCTGTCCAAAGCTGGAATATATATAGGAAGGGGATATTTATGTGATGGCCTATTTAAGGCAAATGTAACCGTTATCGGCAATAAAACTATGTATTCTAATTGTGCTATTAATAAAATTGAAGTTTCTTATTTGCTTGAGCACGAAATTTTACTTTGGCATGATAGATTGGGACACATAAATTTCCGTAAAATGAAAACATTATCAAACTTGGAATTAATTCCAAAATTCCAAGTAGATAAAAAATACAAATGTGAGACATGTGTAGAAGCAAAAATGGTCAAACAACCATTTAAATCTGTTAACAGAAGCACCGAACCATTAGGTTTGGTACATACAGATTTATGTGATTTTAAGTCACTACCTACAAGAGGTGGGAAAAAGTATTTCATTACTTTTATTGACGGTTATACGCGATATTGCTATGTCTATCTTTTAAATAGTAAAGATGAAGCAATAACAGCGTTTATAAAATACAAGGCTGAGGTAGAAAATCAGTTAAATAAAAAGATCAAGATATTGAGATCTGATCGAGGTGGAGAATATGAATCACCATTTGAACAGTTCTGTGCCGAAAATGGTATAATTCATCAAACAACAGTTCCATATTCACCACAACAAAATGGTGTAGCCGAGAGGAAGAACAGAACGTTAAAAGACATGATTACTGCCATGCTTTTAACTTCTGGTCTACCGACGAACTTGTGGGGGGAAGCCTTAGATATGTCTAATCACATATTAAACGAAGTTCCTCACAATAAAACGGGAACAATTCCATATGAGATATGGAAAGGACACAAACCAAGTTTTAAATACCTCAAAGTGTGGGGGTGCTTGGCAAAAGTTCATGTTCCGCCTCCCAAGAGAGTCAAACTTGGACCAAAAAAAGTAGATTGTTATTATCTTGGGCCAGCCCAAAATAGTAGTGCCTACAGATTTTTGGTATTCAAGTCTGATATAAATGATATTCATGTAAATACAATCATGGAATCAAGAGATGCCTCGTTCTTTGAAGATGCGTTCCCACATAAAAGAAACGATGGCAATCCTATCCCAAAAAGGACAAGAGATAACAGAGAGGAGACATGTGACGATAAAACTCATCAGGACAACGAGGAGGTTGAACCAAGAAGAAGCGTAAGGGCAAGAACTTCCAAAACATTTGGTTCGGATTTTTTAACTTATATGTTAGAACACGAACCTCAAACGTACAAGGAAGCAATGTCATCTTCTGAATCCTCATGAAGCAATCCAAAGTGAGATTGATTCAATTCTAAGTAATAAAACTTGGAAAATTGTTGATATTCCACCAGGAATAAAACCAATTGGCTGCAAATGGATTTTCAAGAAGAAAATGAAAGCAGATGGCTCTATCGACAAGTATATAGCCAGATTAGTAGCCAAAGGATATCGTCAAAAAGAAGGAGTAGACTTTTTTGATACATATTCGCCGGTAACACGAATAACCTCTATAAGAATGTTAATAGCAATTGCATCCATCTATAATCTAGAGATTCATCAGATGGATGTAAAAACAGCATTCTTAAATGGAAATCCCGACGAGGAGATTTACATGGAGCAACCTGAGGGATTTATTTCCAAAGGAAATGAAAACAAAGTCTGTAGATTAGTAAAATCATTATACGGACTAAAACAAGCTCCAAAACAATGGCACGAAAAATTTGATAGTGTCATGATAAGAAATGGTTTTTGTATAAATGAATACGATAAGTGTGTTTATTATAAACAAATTGGACAATCATATGTGATGATTTGTTTATATGTAGACGATATGCTAATATTTGGTCCAAATACTCAAGTCATAGAGACCATAAAGAAAATGTTAACTAGCAATTTCGATATGAAAGACTTAGGAGTTGCAGACGTTATTTTGGGAATCAAAATAATAAGAACTCCTAATGGAATTGAATTGTCTCAGTCACACTATGTAGACAAAGTGATTGAAAGATTTCAAAATTTTGGAATTAAAGGAGTAAATACACCTTTTAATCCATCAGAAGTACTGCACAAAAACACTAATGAGAGTGTAATGCAACTGGAATATTCTCGTGTAATAGGATGTCTCATGTATCTCATGAATTGCACAAGACCAGATATAGCTTATGCAGTAAGTCGATTGAGCAGGTATACAAGCAATCCAGGGAAGGAACACTGGAAAGCACTAATGAGAGTGCTTGGATATTTAAAAAATACCACTAACTATTCCTTACATTATGGAAAATATCCTGCCGTCTTAGAAGGATATAGTGATGCAAACTGGATTGCAGATTCAGAGGAATCAAAATCAACGAGTGGTTATGTTTTTACCCTAGCAGGGGCAGCGGTGTCATGGAAATCTACTAAACAAACATGCATAGCTCGATCCACTATGGAATCAGAGTTCATTGCATTAGATAAAGCAGGCGAAGAAGCAGAATGGCTTCGTCACTTTTTAGAAGATATTCCGTTTGGCCTAAACCTGTACCGGCCATATGCATACACTGTGATAACCAAGCAGCGCTAAGCAGAGCGCAAAACTTTGTGTATAATGGAAAGTCACGACATATTCGTCGACGCCATAATACAGTTAGGCAGCTACTCTCAAATGGAACTATTTCCATAGATTATGTGAGAACAAATGATAACCTAGCGGATCCATTTCCTAAAGGTTTATCAAGAGAGAAAATTGACTGCGCATCGAGGGGAATGGGCTTAAAAGCCTAAACCATCAAGAGTTATCTTATACGGAAACATATCCTAGCGACTGGAGATCCCACGGACGAGGATCAATACGCAAACCAGTTCTGAATAACTCAAGACGTAATGCATTTACGTGGACATAGTCCAACTCCATTCCTATGGTGCAAAATATAAATGCATGCCTACAAAGGTGTTTAAAGGTTAAAACTATGTTTTTTAATGATGACCATATCTTGACAATAACAAGTGGGGTATATGTAGGATACTCTTCATGGTTGCGATCACCTATGTTAGTGTGAGCTAGGTCGGCTCTATGAGAATATTCAAAGGCTTTTATTCTCTAAAAACACTCGCAGAACCAAAAATTGTTCAGGACCAAAATGAACACAACCAAGAGATTGGATGTGAAGGGAAATAATGCTTTGTAACGCTTATTGTCTGGTTATACAATAACGGCTGACGGTTCAAGATGAAATAATTCACCGATTAGCCAAGTATATCCGATAAGTTTTAACTAGGGAAAGTTCAAAGTGAAATATCTACTTATCCTCGATATAGCATTATTTTCATATGAACTGTGTGATATTACACTTTGTGTGGGGGAGAGATATATCATCATTCATGTGGGGGATTGTTGGAATTCCTTTTAGATGGTGAATGAGATATATCCCACGTCACCAAAAATATGTCCATTTTCTTGTATATATTATATACTCTCATCCCCTATATTGGCCCTTAGGGTCAAGTATATTTTGTGCGAGGGGGAGGACCTATATGGCCATGGACTAACACACACGCAAGCGCCGCCGCCCGCCCGTCCGACCGACCGAACCGGGCCGGGCCGGCTGCGGGTGCGGGTGCGGGTCTAATATGAGCGGACCCGAACCGGTTATATTTTTGGTAAATAAAAGTGAACAGTTTTACTGTTTGAATAGATGCAGGTTTTTTGAACGATGAAGAGATGCGACGTTTTAAACAGCAACATTTCTGGACCGTTGCAAATGAACGGATGCGACTGTTGCAAACAGCAACAGTTCTGGACCGTTGCAAAAACAGCAACAGTTCTGGATCATTGCAAATGAAAGGAAGTGACTGTTGCGAACAGTAACGCTTTTTTGACATTACAAATGAAGAGATGCGGCTTTTTCCAACGGATGCAGCAGTTGGGAATTCGACTATAAATAAGGAGGAAACCTGATCACTTTCCTCACTCATTTTTTTTTCAAACCGAATTATCTCTTCTATCCCTTCATCTCTTAAGATCATCTTCAGTCCTATCACACAGAAGATCATACACATCACAATCTCGTGCAGATTACGTTTGTTGTATCTTGGGAGAATTTTGAATAAAATTCTTAAGGAAATCGTTACGATGAGCCTCAGACATTATCCGGTTAGAATTCTCAATTCTTTCTTCTATTTTGTAATACCGTTTATTCAAAATAGTATAATGCTGTTGTTGTAATTCATTTACAACATTCATATTGTTATAATATTTACTACAGAATTCCAGTGTAGTGGAAATCTAGTTATAAACTTGTGCGACGAGTTTATATTTGATTATTCTCTGTTTTGGTATACTAGACGTTTAACATCTTAAGAATTTTACCGTTTTCTTACTAAAACAGAGATGGCAACCGTATAATTTTCAAAGAATACTACTCACAACAGACCTGAACCGTTCAAGGGAGATGGTGATGATTTCTTGACATGGCAGAATCAGATGTTGTTTTATCTCACCACGCTCGGTCTACAAAAGTACCTCGACGAGGAGGAACCGATTCCTGCACCAGGCAAGGAAGCAGAGGTGAATATGTGGAAGCATTCCGATTTTTTATGCAGAAACTATATTCTGAATTGTCTCGACAAGGTGCTATACAAAGTATATCAGCCTTTAAAGACGTCAAAAGAACTCTGGAATGCACTTACCACAAAATACAAGATGCAGAATATCAGTCTTAATAAATTTATTGTAGACAAATTCATGGACTACAAGATGGTTGACTCCAAACCAGTAACCGCTCAACTGCATGAACTGCAAATCATCATTCATGAACTCGAGGCGGAAGGTCATAAGGTTGGAGAATCATTTCTGGTTGAAGCCATCACGGGAAAACTGCCGCCGTCGTGGAGAGATTAACGCAATTATCTAAAGCATAAAAAAAAGGAAATCTCTTTGCAGGATCTCATAATCCGATTAAAAGTTGAGGCAGACAACCGTGCAGTTACAAAATGAAGTGAGGAGGCATTTGTGGCTGAAGGGTCGAAGACCAAAAACAAAAAGAAGAGTTTCCAGAAGAAAAGGAAAGCTCAAGACAACAAATCAAAAGACAACAAACGAACCAAGAAGTTTAATGGCGAATGCTGGGTTTGTGGAAAAGTTGGACACGCCGCTAAAGATTGCAGACACAAGAAGGAACGCAATAAAGAGGCAAATATAGTGGATAACATGGAAGTAGACGAGTCCAACTTCTCGACGGTGGTATCTGAATGCAATCTGGTTCAGAATCCTAACCAATGGTGGGTAGCTACGGACGCTACTCGTCATGTTTGTTCTGATAAAACCATGTTTTCTACATATCAGAAATTCGATCACGAAGAAAAACTCTACATGGGTAATTTTGCAGTTTCCATGATCGAAGGCAGTGGCACAGTAATCCTCAAGTTTACTTCTAGAAAAACTGTCAAGTTGAATGACGTGCTCCACGTTCCAGACATACGCAAGAATCTCATCTCTGGTGCAGTCCTATCAAAGAAGGGATTCAAGATGGTATTTGAGTCAGACAAGATGGTTCTGTCCAAAGCTGTAATATATATAGGAAGGGGATATTTATGTGATGGCCTATTCATGGAAAATGTAGCCGTGATCGGCAATAAAACTATGTATTCTGATTGTGCTATTAATAAAATTGAAGTTTCTTATTTGCTTGAGCACGAAATTTTACTTTGGCATGATAGATTGGGACACATAAATTTCCGTAAAATGAAAACATTATCAAACTTGGGATTAATTCCAAAATTCCAAGTAGATAAAAAATACAAATGTGAGAAATACGTAGAAGCAAAAATGGTCAAACAACCATTTAAATCTGTTAACAGAAGCACCGAACCATTAGGTTTGGTACATACAGATTTATGTGATTTTAAGTCACTACCTACAAGAGGTGGGAAAAAGTATTTCATTACTTTTATTGACGATTATACACGATATTGCTATGTCTATCTTTTAAATAGTAAAGATGAAGCAATAACAGCGTTTATAAAATACAAGGCTGAGGTAGAAAATCAGTTAAATAAAAAGATCAAGATATTGAGATCTGATCAAGGTGGAGAATATGAATCACCATTTGAACAGTTCTGTGCCGAAAATGGTATAATTCATCAAACAACATCTCCATATTCACTACAACAAAATGGTGTAGCCGAGAGGAAGAACAGAACATTAAAAGACATGATTACTGCCATGTTTTTAACTTCTGGTCTACCGACGAACTTGTGGGGGAAAGCCTTAAATATGTCTAATCACATATTAAACAAAGTTCCTCACAATAAAACGGGAACAATTCCATATGAGATATGGAAAGGACACAAACCAAGTTTTAAATACCTCAAAGTGTGGGGGTGCTTGGCAAAAGTTCCAGTTCCGCCTCCCAAGAGAGTCAAACTTGGACCAAAAACAGTAGATTGTTATTATCTTGGGCCAGCCCAAAATAGTAATGCCTACAGATTTTTGGTATTCAAGTCTGATATAAATGATATTCATGTAAATACAATCATGGAATCAAGAGATGCCTCGTTCTTTGAAGATGTGTTCCCACATAAAAGAAACGATGGCAATCCTATCCCAAAAAGGACAAGAGATAACAGAGAGGAGACATGTGAAGATGAAACTCATCAGGACAACGAGGAGGTTGAACCAAGAAGAAGCGTAAGGGCAAGAACTTCCAAAACATTTGGTTCGGATTTTTTAACTTATATGTTAGAATACGAACCTCAAACGTACAAGGAAGCAATGTCATCTTCTGAATCCTCATGTTGGAAAGAAGCAATCCAAAGTGAGATTGATTCAATTCTAAGTAATAAAACTTGGAAAATTGTTGATATTCCACCAGGAATAAAACCAATTGGCTGCAAATGGATTTTCAAGAAGAAAATGAAAGCAGATGGCTCTATCGACAAGTATAAAGCCAGATTAGTAGCCAAAGGATATCGTCAAAAAGAAGGAGTAGACTTTTTTGATACATATTCGCCGGTAACACGAATAACCTCTATAAGAATGTTAATAGCAATTGCATCCATCTATAATCTAGAGATTCATCAGATGGATGTAAAAACAGCATTCTTAAATGGAAATCTCGATGAGGAGATTTACATGGAGCAAACTGAGGGATTTATTTCCAAAGGAAATGAAAACAAAGTCTGTAGATTAGTAAAATCATTATACGGACTAAAACAAGCTCCATAACAATGGCACGAAAAATTTGATAGTGTCATGATAAGAAATTATTTTCGTATAAATGAATGCGATAAGTGTGTTTATTATAAACAAATTGGACAATAATATGTGATGATTTGTCTATATGTAGACGATATGCTAATATTTGGTCCAAATACTCAAGTCATAGAGACCATAAAGAAAATGTTAACTAGCAATTTCGATATGAAAGACTTAGGAGTTGCAGACGTTATTTTGGGAATCAAAATAATAAGAACTCCTAATGGAATTGAATTGTCTCAGTCACACTATGTAGACAAAGTGATTGAAAGATTTCAAAATTTTGGAATTAAAGGAGTAAATACACCTTTTAATCCATCAGAAGTACTGCACAAAAACACTAATGAGAGTGTAATGCAACTGCAATATTCTCGTGTAATAGGATGTCTCATGTATCTCATGAATTGCACAAGACCAGATATAGCTTATGCAGTAAGTCGATTGAGCAGGTATACAAGCAATCCAGGGAAGGAACACTGGAAAGCACTAATGAGAGTGCTTGGATATTTAAAAAATACCACTAACTATTCCTTACATTATGGAAAATATCCTGTCGTCTTAGAAGGATATAGTGATGCAAACTGGATTGCAGATTCAGAGGAAGCAAAATCAACGAGTGGTTATGTCTTTACCCTAGCAGGGGCAGCGGTGTCATGGAAATCTACTAAACAAACATGCATAGCCCGATCCACTATGGAATCAGAGTTCATTGCATTAGATAAAGCAGGCGAAGAAGCAGAATGGCTTCGTCACTTTTTAGAAGATATTCCGTTTTGGCCTAAACCTGTACCGGCCATATGCATACACTGTGATAACCAAGCAGCGCTAAACAGAGCGCAAAACTTTGTGTATAATGGAAAGTCACGACATATTCGTCGACGCCATAATACAGTTAGGCAGTTACTCTCAAATGGAACTATTTCCATAGATTATGTGAGAACAAATGATAACCTAGCGGATGCATTTGCTAAAGGTTTATCAAGAGAGAAAATTGACTGCGCATCGAGGGGAATGGGCTTAAAAGCCTAAACCATCAAGAGTTATCTTATACGGAAACCTATCCTAGCGACTGGAGATCCCACGGACTAGGATCAATAGGCAAACCAGTTCTGAATAACTCAAGACGTAATGCATTTACGTGGACATAGTCCAACTCCATTCCTATGGTGCAAAATATAAATGCATGCCTACAAAGGTGTTTAAAGGTTAAAACTATGTTTTTTAATGATGACCATATCTTGACAATAACAAGTGGGGTATATGTAGGGTACTCTTAATGGTTGCGATCACCTATGTTAGTGTGAGCTGGGTCGGCTCTATGAGAATATTCAAAGGCTTTTATTCTCTAAAAACACTCGCAGAACCAAAAATTGTTCAGGACCAAAATGAACACAACCAGGAGATTGGATGTGAAGGGAAATAATGCTTTGTAACGCTTATTGTCTGGTTATACAATAACGGCTGACGGTTCAAGATGAAATAATTCACCGATTAGCCAAGTATATCCGATAAGTTTTAACTAGAGAAAGTTCAAAGTGAAATATCTACTTATCCTCGATATAGCATTATTTTCATATGAACTGTGTGATATTACACTTTGTGTGGGGGAGAGATATATCATCATTCATGTGGGGGATTATTGGAATTCCTTTTAGATGGTGAATGAGATATATCCCACATCACCAAAAATATGTCCATTTTCTTGTATATATTATATACTCTCATCCCCTATATTGGCCCTTAGGGTCCAGTATATTTTGTGCGAGGGGGAGGACCTATATGGCCATGGATTAACACACACGCGCGCGCCGCCGCCCGCCCGTCCGACCGACCGAACCGGGCCGGGCCGGGTGTGGGTGCGGGTGCGGGTGCGGGTCTAATATGAGCGGACCCGAACCGGTTATATTTTTGGTAAATAAAAGTGAACAGTTTTACTGTTTGAATAGATGCAGGTTTTTTGAACGATGAAGAGATGCGACGTTTTAAACAGCAACATTTCTGGACCGTTGCAAATGAACGGACGCGACTGTTGCAAACAGCAACAGTTCTGGACCGTTGCAAAAACAGCAACAGTTCTGGAGCGTTGCAAATGAAAGGAAGTGACTGTTGCGAACAGTAACGCTTTTTTGACATTACAAATGAAGAGATGCGGCTTTTTCCAACGGATGCAGCAGTTGGAAATTCGACTATAAATAAGGAGGAAACCTGATCACTTTCCTCACTCATTTTTTTTCCAAACTGAATTATCTCTTCTATCCCTTCATCTCTTAAAATCATCTTCAGTCCTATCACACAAAAGATCATACACATCACAATCTCGTGCAGATTACGTTTGTTGTATCTTGGGAGAATTTTGAATAAAATTCTTAAGGAAATCGTTACGACGAGCCTCAGACATTATCCGGTTAGAATTCTCAATTCTTTCTTCTATTTTGTAATACTGTTTATTCAAAATAGTATAACGTTGTTGTTGTAATTCATTTACAACATTCATATTGTTATAATATTTACTACAGAATTCCAGTGTAGTGGAAATCTGAGTTATAAACTTGTGCGACGAGTTTATATTTGATTATTCTCTGTTTTGGTATACTAGACGTTTAACATCTTAAGAATTTTACTGTTTTCTTACTAAAACAGAGATGGCAACCGTAGAATTTTCAAAGAATACTACTCACAACAGACCTGAACCGTTCAAGGGAGATGGTGATGATTTCTTGACATGGCAGAATCAGATGTTGTTTTATCTCACCACGCTCGGTCTATAAAAGTACCTCGACGAGGAGGAACCGATTCCTGCACCAGGCAAGGAAGCAGAGGTGAATATGTGGAAGCATTCCGATTTTTTATGCAGAAACTATATTCTGAATTATCTTGACAAGGTGCTATACAAAGTATATCAGCCTTTAAAGACGTCAAAAGAACTCTGGAATGCACTTACCGCAAAATACAAGACGCAAAATATCAGTCTTAAGAAATTTATTGTAGGCAAATTCATGGACTACAAGATGGTTGACTCCAACCCAGTAACCGCTCAACTGCATGAACTGCAAATCATCATTCATGAACTCGAGGCGGAAGGTCATAAGGTTGGAGAATCATTTCTGGTTGAAGCCATCACGGGAAAATTGCCGCCGTCGTGGAGAGATTACCGCAATTATCTAAAGCATAAAAAGAAGGAAATCTCTTTGCAGGATCTCATAGTCCGATTAAAAGTTGAGGCAGACAACCGTGCAGTTACAAAATCAAGCGAGGAGGCATTTGTGGCTGAAGGGTCGAAGACCAAAAACAAAAAGAAGAGTTTCCAGAAGAAAAGGAAAGCTCAAGACAACAAATCAAAAGACAACAAACGAACCAAGAAGTTTAATGGCGAATGTTGGGTTTGTGGAAAAGTTGGACATGCCGCTAAAGATTGCAGACACAAGAAGGAACGCAATAAAGAGGCAAATATAGTGGATAACATGGAAGTAGACGAGTCCAACTTCTCGGCGGTGGTATCTGAATGCAATCTGGTTCAGAATCCTAACCAATGGTGGGTAGATACGGGCGCTACTCGTCATGTTTGTTCTGATAAAACCATGTTGTCTACATATCAGAAATTCGATCACGAAGAAATACTCTACATGGGTAATTCTACAGTTTCCATGATCGAAGGCAGTGGCACAGTAATCCTCAAGTTTACTTCTGGAAAAACTGTCAAGTTGAATGACGTGCTCCACGTTCCAGACATACGCAAGAATCTCATCTCTGGTGCAGTCCTATCAAAGAAGGGATTCAAGATGGTATTTGAGTCAGACAAGATGGTTCTGTCCAAAGTTGGAATATATATAAGAAGGGGATATTTATGTGATGGCCTATTTAAGGCAAATGTAGCCGTTATCGGCAATAAAACTATGTATTCTGATTGTGCTATTAATAAAATTGAAGTTTCTTATTTGCTTGAGCACGAAATTTTACTTTGGCATGATAGATTGGGACACATAAATTTCCGTAAAATGAAAACATTATCAAACTTGGGATTAACTCCAAAATTCCAAGTAGATAAAAAATACAAATGTGAGACATGTGTAGAAGCAAAAATGGTCAAACAACCATTTAAATCTGTTAACAGAAGCACCGAACCATTAGGTTTGGTACATACAGATTTATGTGATTTTAAGTCACTACCTACAAGAGGTGGGAAAAAGTATTTCATTACTTTTATTGACGATTATACGCGATATTGCTATGTCTATCTTTTAAATAGTAAAGATGAAGCAATAACAGCGTTTATAAAATACAAGGCTGAGGTAGAAAATCAGTTAAATAAAAAGATCAAGATATTGAGATCTGATCGAGGTGGAGAATATGAATCATCATTTTGAACAGTTCTGTGCCGAAAATGGTATAATTCATCAAACAACAGCTCCATATTCACTACAACAAAATGGTTTAGCCGAGAGGAAGAACAGAACGTTAAAAGACATGATTACTGCCATGCTTTTAACTTCTGGTCTACCGACGAACTTGTGGGGGGAAGCCTTAAATATGTCTAATCACATATTAAACAAAGTTCCTCACAATAAAACGGGAACAATTCCATATGAGATATGGAAAGTACACAAAACAAGTTTTAAACACCTCAAAGTGTGGGGGTGCTTGGCAAAAGTTCCTGTTCCAACTCCCAAGAGAGTCAAACTTGGACCAAAAACAGTAGATTGTTATTATCTTGGGCCAGCCCAAAATAGTAGTACCTACAGATTTTTGGTATTCAAGTCTGATATAAATGATATTCATGTAAATATAATCATGTAATCAAGAGATGCCTCGTTCTTTGAAGATGTGTTCCTACATAAAAGAAACGATGGAAATCCTGTCCCAAAAAGGACAAGAGATAACAGAGATGAGACATGTGAAGACGAAACTCATCAGGACAACGAGGAGGTTGAACCAAGAAGAAGTGTAAGGGCAAGAACTTCCAAAACATTTGGTTCAGATTTTTTAACTTATATGTTAGAAAACGAACCTCAAACGTACAAGGAAGCAATGTCATCTTCTGAATCCTCATGTTGGAAAGAAGCAATCCAAAGTGAGATTGATTCAATTCTAAGTAATAAAACTTGGGAAATTGTTGATATTCCACCAGGAATAAAACCAATTGGCTGCAAATGGATTTTCAAGAAGAAAATGAAAGCAGATGGCTCTATCGACAAGTATAAAGCCAGATTAGTAGCCAAAGGATATCGTCAAAAAGAAGGAGTAGACTTTTTTGATACATATTCGCCGGTAACACGAATCACCTCTATAAGAATGTTAATAGCAATTGCATCCATCTATAATCTAGAGATTCATCAAATGGATGTAAAAATAGCATTCTTAAATGGAAATCTTGATGAGGAGATTTACATGGAGCAACCTGAGGGATTTATTTCCGAAGGAAATGAAAACAAAGTCTGTAGATTAGTAAAATCATTATACGGACTAAAACAAGCTCCAAAACAATGGCACGAAAAATTTGACAGTGTCATGATAAGAAATGGTTTTCGTATAAATGAATGCGATAAGTGTGTTTATTATAAACAAATTGGACAATCATATGTGATGATTTGTCTATATGTAGACGATATGCTAATATTTGGTCCAAATACTCAAGTCATAGAGACCATAAAGAAAATGTTAACTAGCAATTTCGATATGAAACACTTAGGAGTTGCAGACGTTATTTTGGGAATCAAAATAATAAGAACTCCTAATGGAATTGAATTGTCTCAGTCACACTATGTAGACAAAGTGATTGAAAGATTTCAAAATTTTGGAATTAAAGGAGTAAATACACCTTTTAATCCATCAGAAGTACTGCACAAAAACACTAATGAGAGTGTAATGCAACTGGAATATTCTCGTGTAATAGGATGTCTCATGTATCTCATGAATTGCACAAGACCAGATATAGCTTATGCAGTAAGTCGATTGAGTAGGTATACAAGCAATCCAGGGAAGAAACACTGGAAAGCACTAATGAGAGTGCTTGGATATTTAAAAAATACCGCTAACTATTCCTTACATTATGGGAAATATCCTGCCGTCTTAGAAGGATATAGTGATGCAAACTGGATTGCAGATTCAGAGGAATCAAAATCAATGAGTGGTTATGTCTTTGCCCTAGCAGAGGCAGCGGTGTCATGGAAATCTACTAAACAAACATGCATAGCTCGATCCACTATGGAATCATAGTTCATTGCATTAGATAAAGCAGGCGAAGAAGCAGAATGGCTTCGTCACTTTTTAGAAGATATTCCGTTTTGGCCTAAACCTGTACCGGCCATATGCATACACTGTGATAACCAAGCAGCGCTAAGCAGAGCGCAAAACTTTGTGTATAATGGAAAGTCACGACATATTCGTCGACGCCATAATACAGTTAGGCAGTTACTCTCAAATGGAACTATTTCCATAGATTATGTGAGAACAAATGATAACCTAGAGGATCCATTTACTAAAGGTTTATCAAGAGAGAAAATTGACTGCGCATCGAGGGGAATGGGCTTAAAAGCCTAAACCATCAAGAGTTATCTTATACGGAAACCTATCCTAGCGACTGGAGATCACACGGACTAGGATCAATAGGCAAACCAGTTCTGAATAATTCAAGACATAATGCATTTACGTGGACATAGTCCAACTCCATTCCTATGGTGCAAAATATAAATGCATGCCTACAAAGGTGTTTAAAGGTTAAAATATGTTTTTTAATGATGACCATATCTTTACAATAACAAGTGGGGTATATGTAGGATACTCTTAATGGTTGCGATCACCTATGTTAGTGTGAGCTGGGTCGGCTCTATGAGAATATTCAAAGGCTTTTATTTTCTAAAAACACTCGCAGAACCAAAAATTGTTCAGGACCAAAATGAACACAACCAAGAGATTGGTTGTGAAGGGAAATAATGCTTTGTAACGCTTATTGTCTGGTTATACAATAACGGCTGACGGTTCAAGATGAAATAATTCACCGATTAGCCAAGTATATCCGATAAGTTTTAACTAGGAAAAATTCAAAGTGAAATATCTACTTATCCTCGATATAGCATTATTTTCATATGAACTGTGTGATATTACACTTTGTGTGGGGGAGAGATATATCATCATTCATGTGGGGGATTGTTGGATTTCCTTTTAGATGGTGAATGAGATATATCCCACATCACCAAAAATATGTCCATTTTCTTGTATATACTATATACTCTCATCCCCTATATTGGCCCTTAGGGTCAAGTATATTTTGTGCGAGGGGGAGGACCTATATGGCCATGGACTAACACACACGCAAGCGCCGCCGCCCGCCCGTCCGATCGACCGAACCGGGCCGGGTGCGGGTGCGGGTCTAATATGAGCGGACCCGACCCGGTTATATTTTTGGTAAATAAAAGTGAACAGTTTTACTGTTTGAATAGATGCAGGTTTTTTGAACGATGAAGAGATGCGACGTTTTAAACAGCAACATTTCTGGACCGTTGCAAATGAACGGACGCGACTGTTGCAAACAGCAACAGTTCTGGACCGTTGCAAAAACAGCAACAGTTCTGGAGCGTTGCAAATGAAAGGAAGTGACTGTTGCGAACAGTAACGCTTTTTTGACATTACAAATGAAGAGATGCAGATTTTTCCAACGGATGCAGCAGTTGGGAATTCGACTATAAATAAGGAGGAAACCTGATCACTTTCCTCACTCATTTTTTTTCCAAACCGAATTATCTCTTCTATCCCTTCATCACTTAAAATCATCTTCAGTCCTATCACACAGAAGATCATACACATCACAATCTCGTGCAGATTACGTTTGTTGTATCTTAGGAGAATTTTGAATAAAATTCTTAAGGAAATCGTTACGACGAGCCTCAGACATTATCCGGTTAGAATTCTCAATTCTTTCTTCTATTTTGTAATACTGTTTATTCAAAATAGTATAACGCTGTTGTTGTAATTCATTTACAACATTCATATTGTTATAATATTTACTACAGAATTCCAGTGTAGTGGAAATCTGAGTTATAAACTTGTGCGGCGAGTTTATATTTGATTATTCTCTGTTTTGGTATACTAGACGTTTAACATCTTAAGAATTTTACTGTTTTCATACTAAAACAGAGATGGCAAACGTAGAATTTTCAAAGAATACTACTCACAACAGACCTGAACCGTTCAAGGGAGATGGTGATGATTTCTTGACATGGCAGAATCAGATGTTGTTTTATCTCACCACGCTCGGTCTACAAAAGTACCTCGACGAGGAGGAACCGATTCCTGCACCAGGCAAGGAAGCAGAGGTGAATATGTGGAAGCATTCCGATTTTTTATGCAGAAACTATATTCTGAATTGTCTCGACAAGGTGCTATACAAAGTATATCAGCCTTTAAAGATGTCAAAAGAACTCTGGAATGCACTTACCGCAAAATACAAGACGCAGAATATCAGTCTTAAGAAATTTATTGTAGGCAAATTCATGGACTACAAGATGGTTGACTCCAAACCAGTAACCGCTCAGCTGCATGAACTGCAAATCATCATTCATGAACTCGAGGCGGAAGGTCATAAGGTTGGAGAATCATTTCTGGTTGAACCCATCACGGGAAAACTGTCGCCGTCGTGGAGAGATTACCGCAATTATCTAAAGCATAAAAAGAAGGAAATATCTTTGCAGGATCTCATAGTCCGATTAAAAGTTGAGGCAGACAACCGTGCAGTTACAAAATCAAGCGAGGAGGCATTTGTGGCTGAAGGGTCGAAGACCAAAAACAAAAAGAAGAGTTTCCAGAAGAAAAGGAAAGCTCAAGACAACAAATCAAAGACAACAAACGAACCAAGAAGTTTAATGGCGAATGTTGGGTTTGTGGAAAAGTTGGACATGCCGCTAAAAATTGCAGACACAAGAAGGAACGCAATAAAGAGGCAAATATAGTGGATAACATGGAAGTAGACGAGTCCAACTTCTCGGCGGTGGTATCTGAATGCAATCTGGTTCAGAATCCTAACCAATGGTGGGCAGATACGGGCGCTACTCGTCATGTTTGTTCTGATAAAACCATGTTTTCTACATATCAGAAATTCGATCACGAAGAAAAACTCTACATGGGTAATTCTGCAGTTTCCATGATCGAAGGCAGTGGCACAGTAATCCTCAAGTTTACTTCTGGAAAAACTGTCAAGTTGAATGACGTGCTCCACGTTCCAGACATACGCAAGAATCTCATCTCTGGTGCAGTCCTATCAAAGAAGGGATTCAAGATGGTATTTGAGTCAGACAAGATGGTTCTGTCCAAAGCTGGAATATATATAGGAAGGGGATATTTATGTGATGGCCTATTTAAGACAAATGTAGTCGTTGTCGGCAATAAAACTATGTATTCTGATTGTGCTACTAATAAAATTGAAGTTTCTTATTTGCTTGGGCATGAAATTTTACTTTGGCATGATAGATTGGGACACACAAATTTCCGTAAAATGAAAACATTATCAAACTTGGGATTAATTCCAAAATTCCAAGTAGATAAAAAATACAAATGTGAGACATGTGTAGAAGCAAAAATGGTCAAACAACCATTTAAATCTGTTAACAGAAGCACCGAACCATTAGGTTTGGTACATACAGATTTATGTGATTTTAAGTCACTACCTACAAGAGGTGGGAAAAAGTATTTCATTACTTTTATTGACGATTATATGCGATATTGCTATGTCTATCTTTTAAATAGTAAAGATGAAGCAATAACAGCATTTATAAAATACAAGGCTGAGGTAGAAAATCAGTTAAATAAAAAGATCAAGATATTGAGATCTGATCGAGGTGGAGAATATGAATCACCATTTGAACAGTTCTGTGCCGAAAATGGTATAATTCATCAAACAACAGCTCCATATTCACCACAACAAAATGGTGTAGCCGAGAGGAAGAACAGAACGTTAAAAGACATGATTACTGCCATGCTTTTAACTTCTGGTCTACCGACGAACTTGTGGGGGGGAAGCCTTAAATATGTCTAATCACATATTAAACAAAATTCCTCACAATAAAACGGGAACAATTCCATATGAGATATGGAAAGGACACAAACCAAGTTTTAAATACCTCAAAGTGTGGGGGTGCTTGGCAAAAGTTCCTGTTCCGCCTCCCAAGAGAGTCAAACTTGGACCAAAAACAGTAGATTGTTATTATCTTGGGCCAGCCCAAAATAGTAGTGCCTACAGATTTTTGGTATTCAAGTCTGATATAAATGATATTCATGTAAATACAATCATGGAATCAAGAGATGCCTCGTTCTTTGAAGATGTGTTCGCACATAAAAGAGACGATGGAAATCCTGTCCCAAAAAGGACAAGAGATAACAGAGATGAGACATGTGAAGACGAAACTCATCAGGACAACGAGGAGGTTGAACCAAGAAGAAGCGTAAGGGCAAGAACTTCCAAAACATTTGGTTCAGATTTTTTAACTTATATGTTAGAACACGAACCTCAAACGTACAAGGAAGCAATGTCATCTTCTGAATCCTCATGTTGGAAAGAAGCAATCCAAAGTGAGATTGATTCAATTCTAAGTAATAAAACTTGGGAAATTGTTGATATTCCACCAGGAATAAAACCAATTGGCTGCAAATGGATTTTCAAGAAGAAAATGAAAGCAGATGGCTCTATCGACAAGTATAAAGCCAGATTAGTAGCCAAAGGATATCGTCAAAAAGAAGGAGTAGACTTTTTTGATACATATTCGCCGGTAACACGAATAACCTCTATAAGAATGTTAATAGCAATTGCATCCATCTATAATCTAGAGATTCATCAGATGGATGTAAAAATAGCATTCTTAAATGGAAATCTCGATGAGGAGATTTACATGGAGCAACCTGAGGGATTTATTTCCAAAGGAAATGAAAACAAAGTCTGTAGATTAGTAAAATCATTATATGGACTAAAACAAGCTCCGAAACAATGGCACGAAAAATTTGATAGTGTCATGATAAGAAATGGTTTTCCTATAAATGAATGCGATAAGTGTGTTTATTATAAACAAATTGGACGATCATATGTGATGATTTGTCTATATGTAGACGATATGTTAATATTTGGTCCAAATACTCAAGTCATAGAGACCATAAAGAAAATATTAACTAGCAATTTCGATATGAAAGACTTAGGAGTTGCAGACGTTATTTTGGGAATCAAAATAATAAGAACTCCTAATGGAATTGAATTGTCTCAGTCACACTATGTAGACAAAGTGATTGAAAGATTTCAAAATTTTGGAATTAAAGGAGTAAATACACCTTTTAATCCGTCAGAAGTACTGCACAAAAACACTAATGAGAGTGTAATGCAACTGGAATATTCTCGTGTAATAGGATGTCTCATGTATCTCATGAATTGCACAAGACCAGATATAGCTTATGCAGTAAGTCGATTGAGAAGGTATACAAGCAATCCAGGGAAGGAACACTGGAAAGCACTAATGAGAGTGCTTGGATATTTAAAAAATACCACTAACTATTCCTTACATTATGGAAAATATCCTGCCGTCTTAGAAGGATATAGTGATGCAAACTGGATTGCAGATTCAGAGGAATCAAAATCAACGAGTGGTTATGTCTTTACCCTAGCAGGGGCAGCGGTGTCATGGAAATCTACTAAACAAACATGCATAGCTCGATCCACTATGGAATCAGAGTTCATTGCATTAGATAAAGCAGGCGAAGAAGCAGAATGGCTTCGTCACTTTTTAGAAGATATTCCGTTTGGCCTAAACCTGTACCGGCCATATGCATACACTGTGATAACCAAGCAGCGCTAAGCAGAGCGCAAAACTTTGTGTATAATGGAAAGTCACGACATATTCGTCGACGCCATAATACAGTTAGGCAGCTACTCTCAAATGGAACTATTTCCATAGATTATGTGAGAAAAATGATAACCTAGCGGATCCATTTACTAAAGGTTTATCAAGAGAGAAAATTGACTGCGCATCGAGGGGAATGGGCTTAAAAGCCTAAACCATCAAGAGTTATCTTATACGGAAACCTATCCTAGCGACTGGAGATCCCACGGACTAGAATCAATACGCAA
This sequence comes from Allium cepa, assembly GCA_030765085.1. Taxonomy (NCBI): domain Eukaryota; kingdom Viridiplantae; phylum Streptophyta; class Magnoliopsida; order Asparagales; family Amaryllidaceae; genus Allium; species Allium cepa. Next base: position 209,557,893 of record CM060928.1, read on the forward strand.
ACCAGTTCTGAATAACTCAAGACGTAATGCATTTACGTGGACATAGTCCAACTCCATTCCTATGGTGCAAAATATAAATGCATGCCTACAAAGGTGTTTAAAGGTTAAAACTATGTTTTTTAATGATGACCATATCTTGACAATAACAAGTGGGGTATATGTAGGATACTCTTAATGGTTGCGATCACCTATGTTAGTGTGAGCTGGGTCGGCTCTATGAGAATATTCAAAGGCTTTTATTCTCTAAAACCACTCGCAGAACCAAAAATTGTTCAGGACCAAAATGAACACAACCAAGAGATTGGATGTGAAGGGAATAATGCTTTGTAACGCTTATTGTCTGGTTATACAATAACGGCTGACGGTTCAAGATGAAATAATTCACCGATTAGCCAAGTATATCCGATAAGTTTTAACTAGGGAAAGTTCAAAGTGAAATATCTACTTATCCTCGATATAGCATTATTTTCATATGAACTGTGTGATATTACACTTTGTGTGGGGGAGAGATATATCATCATTCATGTGGGGGATTGTTGGAATTCCTTTTAGATGGTGAATGAGATATATCCCACGTCACCAAAAATATGTCCATTTTCTTGTATATATTATATACTCTCATCCCCTATATTGGCCCTTTGGGTCAAGTATATTTTGTGCGAGGGGGAAGACCTATATGGCCATGGACTAACACACACGCGCGCGCCGCCGCCCGCCCGTCCGACCGACCGAACCGGGTCGGGTGCGGGTGCGGATGCGGATCTAATATGAGCCGACCCGGTTATATTTTTGGTAAATAAAAGTGAACAGTTTTACTGTTTGAATAGATGCAGGTTTTTTGAACGATGAAGAGATGCGACGTTTTAAACAGCAACATTTCTGGACCGTTGCAAATGAACGGACGCGACTGTTGCAAACAGCAACAGTTCTGGACCGTTGCAAAAACAGCAACAGTTCTGGACCGTTGCAAATGAAAGGAAGTGATTGTTGCGAACAGTAACGCTTTTTTGACATTACAAATGAAGAGATGCGGCTTTTTCCAACGGATGCAGCAGTTGGAAATTCGACTATAAATAAGGAGGAAACCTGATCACTTTCCTCACTCATTTTTTTTCCAAACCGAATTATCTCTTCTATCCCTTCATCTCTTAAAATCATCTTCAGTCCTATCACACAGAAGATCATACACATCACAATCTCGTGCAGATTACGTTTGTTGTATCTTGGAAGAATTTTGAATAAAATTCTTAAGGAAATCGTTACGACGAGCCTCAGACATTATCCGGTTAGAATTCTCAATTCTTTCTTCTATTTTGTAATACTGTTTATTCAAAATAGTATAACGCTGTTGTTGTAATTCATTTACAACATTCATATTGTTATAATATTTACTACAGAATTCCAGTGTAGTGGAAATCTGAGTTATAAACTTGTGCGGCGAGTTTATATTTGATTATTCTCTGTTTTGGTATACTAGACGTTTAACACAAATCACACTCACAACCTAGAACTTTCTGCATAATTGACCGCTATTTTCTCAACTATGAAGCCTCCTCATTTTGATCCAATCTTATTGCTCACATCAGTCCACCTACCTTATCTGATCATAATCCAATCATCCTCAGGTTAGGCATTAGAAAAAAGAAGAACAACCCTCATTTTAAAATTTTGGTATGCTCACCCTAATTTTAACAAAATTATTCTTGAATCAAAAAACAGGTACATCTTTGGCAATCCAATGTACAAACTTCAATAGAAACTTAAACGATTGAAAACTTATTTAAACGAATGGAGTGAACAAAACTTTGGTAGAGGGGCGCACAAATCGAAAGAAATCAGAAAGCAACATGCACAATACACTCCAACATGCTTAACGACTCCACAAATTTGCTGTTGTTTAACCATGAACATGTTTTAAACTCTGAGCTACAACACCACCTTACAGTTGAGAATGAAACTGCAAGATAGAAGTTTGGTTGCATGAATGATGCATTTAGTGATAAAAATACTAGTTACTTTCATCAATGTTTAAAATCCAAGCAACATAAGAGCACAATACACTACCTTGTTGACAGAAATGGTACTACACACAGTCAAGATAAAGGCATTGGCCAGGCGTTCGTACAGTATTTCACAAATATTCTAGTGATACAAATAGCCCCTCCATTGATTTTACAAAGCTAAACTCTCTAATATAGGCCCAACGAACCTTCCCCGAAAGCTCCAGTCTAATAACCTAAATTTCTGACATAGAAATAAAAGAGGCCTTGTTTAGCGTAAATTCGAATAGCTGCATTGGTCTGGATGGTTTCTGCATATTTTTCTTTAAAAACCGCTGGAATATAATATCCTATGATTTCCTAAAAGCTATTCACCATTTTTCCAATTCTGGGAAACTTTTGAATGCTACAAACTCGACTAATATGTTGAATTTATGTGATTCAAATATTTTCCAAAGAAGACAAGAAAATAATTAATTGATTCAGTCAATTAATTAATTAGGCTATATATAGAAAGAGCATTTTCATATTTGTGTGAGCGTGTGAGAGAGCATCACCATTATCCTCTTCTTTAGTAAAGCCTAATTTCTGCAGTCAATCAATTAGGGGTTTTGAGCATAAGCAAGTCTTTGGATAAATTGATCATTCAATTGTAATTATAGGTTAGTCTCTCCACTGCTACCTATAATTTTGCAATCTCCCTCTTTTGTACTCTGTTTCTTCAGTGAAATAAAGAATAATTATTGTGTCCGTGGATGTAGGCGATCTAGCCGAACCACGTTAAATCTTTGTATTCTCTGCTTTTCTGTTTCTCTTTGTTTGGTGATTATTTTTCATTGAATTTACGGTTGGTAATTAATCGACAAGCTAGATCCTTCTTTTGATTGTTTCCGCGCATTTGCATTCCGCTACGTTTTTGGAGTTAGTGCAAATCAATTGAATTTACGCACAACATAATATTGCTCTTATCCCATAGACTAATCAGACTTCCAATGTGACTGATTTTCGCTCTATCGGTTGTTGCAAAGTTATATACAAGTACATATCAAAATTTATCTTCACATGGTTAAAAACTGTATTACACAGACTGATTTCCCCAAATCAGCTTGCCTTCTTACACAATAAAAATATTAGTGATAACTTATTTCGAACCTAGGAACTAATCAATGGCTTTCTCGTCTTTCTATCTCTTAGCTTTGCTTTGTTAAACTTAACATTCATAAGGCTTTTGACATGGTGTAATGGAATTCTCTAATTGCCATACTATCTAAAGTGAACTTTATGGTTCATTTTCTTGCTTAGATATATGCATGCCTGCTATCCTCTCTGTGTTGGAAGTAAACTTGGTTTTTAGGAAATGTTGATTATGTTGACAATTATAATCTTTGTATTAATGAAAATGTAAAAATAAAAACAGAGGAAAATTTAGACTTACCAGATATGTATTTTGGAGTATTGCAGAATATGCTTAGTCAAGAAAATTCTAGAAAACGAAAGATTAAAAAAAAGTCTAGATATATCATACTATAAATAGGAATGATTTCTCTCATTTGAAACAAGCAAATGTATTTGTAAGCAAGCAAAAGAATAAAAGTGCAAAGAAAATAAAGTTATTTCCTCCTTTAAAAAATATTCTTTCAATCTCCATTAGTAAATTAAAAAGTTTCTTCATCCTTCTTCTTCCTACAGAAATTTTCAATAGTGGTATCAAAGCTCGAAGATCCTTCTAAAATTCGCAATAGCGGTATCAGAGCCAGACTGCTAATCAAGGAAGATGGCAAACGGAACGACTCATTTTCAAGTTCCATTATTAAAGAATGAGAATTACGAAAGTTGGAGTATTCGCATGAAGACACTGCTTTGATCGAAAGATGTGTGGGATATCGTAGAAAATGGGTATGAAGAACCCGCCGATAATTCCACTTTATCCCAAATTGAAAGGGATAATTTGAAGAATTTGAAGAAGAAAGATCGAAAAACTTTTACGTCCATCTACCAAAGTTTGGATGATGCTATGTTTGAGAAGATAGTTAATGCACAAACTAGCAAAGAAGCATGGGAGATTTTAGAGAACACTTTTAATGGAATCGATAAAGTGAAGAAATTTAGACTGCAAACTAGGAAAGGTGAGTTCGAATCTTATATATGAAATCATCAGAATCAGTTGATGATTATTTTTCTCGAGTTTTATCTATTGTCAATCAAATGAAAAGATATGAAGAAAAAATAGAAGACTCTAGAGTTGTTGAGAAAATTCTACGATCTTTAGATTCAAAATTTGATTACATGGTTGTAACAATTGAAGAATCTAAAGATCTAAGATCCATGACCATTGATCAACTCATGGGATCACATCAAGTCCATGAAGAAAAATTGAAGAGAAAGGTTAAAGAAGAACCATTGGAGCAAGCTCTTCAAACGAAACCCATCTTAGGAGAAAATGAGACATTTAAAAATGAAAAAGACGGAGCAAAAGCGAAAGAGGTCATTACTATTTTGTATGTTTTAATTGCCATAAACCTGGTCATATGGCAAATGAAGGCTTGTTAGAGAGGAGAAAAGGCAAAACACATATAACCCCAAGAGATCGAGGACAAGGAGAAAACATAAATTACAATGGAAGACCAAGGTATGAAAAATCTCAAATAAAATATTATAATTGTAATAAATTTGGGCATTTTGCTTTTGAATGTAGACCATCTTTCACTAAACTCCAAGAAAGATCAAACTTTGTTAAAGAAGACGAATAAGGTTCTATACTTTTATGGACACTCAGAGCGGTTAAATTTAAAATGAAAAGGCATGGTATTTGGATACAGGAGCTAAAAAAATGAAATACGATGTGTTGAAGAAAATATGTTAGACGATAAGAATGATGAAAAGGAAAATAATGAAATAAGAGAGAATACTGCAATAGAAGAGGAGGAGAAAACGAATACTGATATGGAGAAGAATGTTGCAAAAGAGTCGTCAAAGATAATTGAAGAGAAAGTCACAACAATTACAGGTGAAGACCTTTCAAAAACTAATGAAGTGAAAAAGAAGATTACCAAGGTAGTAAAAGTTGAAAAGGATGAAGAAATAAAAATGGATGAAAAAGTGCAAGAGGAAGAAGAACGTGTAGAAGAAGAAAATGAAGAAGGGGAAAAAAAACAAAGTAAGTTAAGATGATGGAAATAATGAAAAGTGCGAAAGTAATGGAGGTGAAAATGAAGAAATCGTCAATCAAGGTGAAGAAATTCAAGATATTGGAGGAGATTTGAAGTATGAATAAAAATTTAAAGAAATGGATATAAACAATATTAAGGAAGTAAAAAAGGAAAAGATCAAAGAGAAAGTCAAAGAGACCAATGATGAATTTCACGAAGATATTGGATTGGTCAAAGATGGTAAGAGTGAAATTAAGAAAGGATGGAAATATAAAATATATGACCCATTCAAAATTTATGACAATGGACCAAGATGGAAGTTATAACGCTTACATTTTGGAATATTCTATGTTAATGATGAAGAACCAAAAAAATGGAGCACACCAAAAGATTGAGGAAATTGCATCGAAGACCTTAGCAATGAGAAAGAAGAAGAACACTGTTTGCACCAAAAATGGTCACAAACCCCAGTATCGCGAAAGCACCGGTATATGAATATAAATCAGCGATATTCAAACACAAATCTAAGATCTAAGCAATATCAAGCACAGCAATTCAGAAATAACGATCAGAAACACAGGATTTGTAGTGGTTCAGCGATCTTGCCTACATCCACTCTGAAGCTTATGATTATATTGATTCACTTGATGATTTCAATCCGTTACAGCGGATTACGGTAAGTTATAACTCTGATGTTAGAATACAATGGTGATAGAAAGATGTGGAATTGAATCCGGCAGAGTCTGGACGTTGAATGGCCAAAGATCCCTTTTCTCTAGGCTTCAAGGGGCTATTTATAGGCGTAGGAGGCTGAGATTGCGCTCAAACTTCGGGAGACTTCTTCTGGCACGTGAGTGGGCCCACGCGACCGACCCCACCAAGTTTTGACTCGATTTGTGATCGATATGAAATGACTTCGTATCCATCAAAAATTGATCCAATCGAGCTGAAACTTGGCAGGAACATTCTTTACCTTGTATGGAAGCTGCTGTGAAAATTTCGTTGCATTGGATCAGTGGTTTAGGAGATATGATCGATGCAAGATTGTGAGTTTCGTGATCACTGTCGCGTTCGAATCTATGCCTTCGTGTCCATCCTGTTCGACTCGATGGAGCACGTGACATTGTGGCGACGTGACGCGCACTCCTCGCATCGCTCCGCCTTCTGCTCTGAGTTGACCGCGTCGTATCCATGAATCTCGCCTTGCTCGTATTAAGTGACGTCACCCAGTTTGCATCGATGGATACGAATGATAGTTTTACTGATACGAACTGGATCGAGACGAACCGAGGTTCCTTGGTGGATGGATGCGAACAGGGCAGATGATTCATGGATACGAAATAGTGACTTGTCACTGTTGATGGATGCGGAGTTGATCGATGCGAAGCAGTGCTTAGGGATGGATACGAGACCGACCGACTCAAAGTAGGATGCATCAATGGATGTAAAGCGGTGTGGTCTGATCGGTGCGCATGCCATCGATTCGAACCTGATGGATACGAACAGGGCAAGGTGAAGTCATACTGATGGGTTCGAATCTGATGGATTCGAATAAACCATCACCTCGACCTTCTGATGGACACGAACATCAGATTTTAGCTAACTAGTATCGATCATATCTCACTCATAAGAACTCCGATTAACCTGAAATTTGAAACGCTGGCCCTTATGGTCTTGCTTGTCAAGTTCTATCAATTGTAGTCTGATCCGGACTTTGACAAAATTCATCGATATTCATAGCGAAGCAATGTATAACAAATCTTGGAGATGACCTGTCTTTGGTTTTCGATCAATTTTTTTGTATCACGACCTTGCCAAAAGGCGGGATAACAAACACAAAAAAGAAAGTTTGGATAATCCCATTATTCCTACCGAAACATGTAAAATATAAATATTGGAAACTTTACTCGGAGTTACAAAACCAAGTTTATGGAATGTTGGAAATAAACTTGGTTTTTAGGAAATGTTGATTATGTCGACAATTATAATTTTTGTATTAATGGAAATCTCAAAATAAAAATAGAAAAAAAATATTGACTTACCAGATATGTAATTTGGAGTATTTCAGAATATGCTTAGTCAAGAAAATTCTAGAAAACGGAAGATTAAAGAAAATTCTAGATATTGTATCACACTATAAACAGGAATGATTTCTCTCATTTGAAACAAGCAAATGTATTTGTAGCAAGAAAAAAGAATAAAAGTGCAAAGAAAATAAAGTTATTTCCCCCTTTATAAAATATTCTCTTAAATCTCCATTATTAAATTAAAAAGTTTCCCCCTCTTTTTTCTTCTTATAGAAATTTCCAAACAGTGGTATCAGAGGTTGAAGATCCTTCTAAAATTCCTAACACACTATAGTATTCCATTATTGTTAACTATTCCCGAGTGGGTATTTCAAAGACAAACAAGGAATCGGAAAAGGCAATCCATTATCCGCATATCTTTTCATCATAATTATGGAAGTGCTCAATCTGTTATTTTCTAAAGCAGTTTTTGATAAGGAAATGGACCTCCACCCTCTGTGTAAATCTTGACAAATCACTAATCTTTCTTTCACCGATGGCATTATCGCTTTCACCAAACCAAGTGAGAAATCATTATCTTCTCTAAACAACAGCGTTTCGGATTTCACTCTAATGACCGGACTCACATTTAGCAAAAGCAAATCTACTATTCTTATAGCACGTTTGATTTCTTCAACTAAAGAGAACATGATTCACCCATCACAATTCCCTGAAATGGAAGCCAACTTGGCATATTTGGGTGTTCCTCTTGTCACATCCAGAATAACTGTCACGATGCGTATGCCTCTTTTTTTTTAAAAAAAAAAACCAAACAAATGATAGACTGCCCAAACAACCATATTTCTCTAGCTAGAAGGCTCACTATTATCAATTTTGTTATAATTGCCATGATTACTTACTGGTCAACACATTTCATTCTCTCTTCCAAGCTCCTTAACATGATCAAGAGAGCTATCAACCACTACTTATGGCATGGAGACCTCTATTCAAAGAAAATCCCTCCCATTGCATTTGCAAAAGTACAGCTTCTAAAATCTACATGATATATTTTGGCATAATTGACATCAATACTTGGAACAAGGTCATCAATCAAATTCTTATGCACAAAGACCCATTGCTCATACTGGTTCAAACTTCACTATATTCGCAACAAAGTTTTCTGGTTTCTTGAAATCCCTCAAGACTGCAATTGGCTCTGGCGAAATATCATCAAATAGAGAGAATATGTCCTCCCTTTCATCAGAACCGTCCCTTCTCTCCCTGAATCCCTTAGTTTTTAGCACTCGCCATGGACTGGCTTTGGCTGCATTCTTGATAGAGCTATGTGCCTCAGCCTTTAAATGCAAACCGGTATCTCTGACTTTGCTAAAGCTTATTTGTATGTTCGTTATGGTCGCATCATCCTACCACACACCAGCTCACCTTCTGTTTGTGTGCTTTAGAACCAACTTGTCTGCACTGTAATCCCTCAGACCACTTCGAGAATCCTCTGGAAGCTGCCTGTAACGTACATGCTACCTCCAACGTATATAATCTTCTCTAGAAATTTGATTGAACTCTGGTGTTTCCATGGTGCAAAAGAGTTTGGTCAACTCTTGACTCTGAAAGCGACAACTTTATGCTATGGAAGGCTATGTCTAATGCTTTACATATTCTCAATAAACTAAAACTCCTCGGTATCATTGACAACTACATTTGTGTCCTTTGCGGGATAGAACAGGAATCTAGCACTCACCTATATTTTGAATGTAATTATGTCTACATCACGTGGAAATGAATCCTTCCCTTCATGACTCCACTGAAGAATGGTTTCGCCTATTCAGAGCAACAAGATGGCGCAATTCGTAGGCAACCATCCTCCTCGTCTTACTGAAAAAAACTATTCAATAGAAATTGTTTTGAGAGAAATGAACGTATTTTTAATCGACAAACGAAATCATCCCTGGCAACGGCTAGAAACATTAGAGGGAAGGTGAAGCGTAAATGGCAGCTGTGGAGAAAAATATAATAATCTTAATACCCCACTTTTTGAGGCATAAATTGTTATTTGATTTCTTCTTGTTGGGTTGATTGAGTGGATTTGTCTTAAATCCCTCTATTTTTTCCTCTTTCTTTCTTTGATGTTTTTTCATTCCTCTGTGTAATCTTCGTTCTCAAGCCTTGTTCTCGAACCTGTTTGCCTTGTAAAAAAGAAAGAAACATAAGTTTAATAAAATGGGTTTTTGATTACCAATGTAGAAAGATTATAATTATTTCGAGATACATAAGTAAAGGAGATTCTATAATAAAATCTGATAAAAAGGATTTATACTTAAAGAGAATAACGGTCGTAAATATATTATTTGTTGGTTGTAATAATCACCATGGTTGATGTTTATGACAATATCACATTTTGATGAGGGTAGATATTCTACCATTAGCACTACTAGGGAATGGGTAAGTGGCCATGGTTATTTGATGATTGATGTTGTATTACTAGCATTGATTGATTAGTACACATTTGATGTATTGATGTTGTGATCTATTATGCAGTGATTAATGTGTATTTGACGACTTATACTTACATTGATGATATATGTAACGATCCAGAATTTTTGTTAATTAAAATATGAATATTTAATTGAATTTAAATATTAATAAGTGAAATTTATAAGTCGAGTTTTATTTCGAATATCTGGATTTAATTGGATAATTAAATCGATAATTTAATATGTGAAATACATGAAATAATTGAAAATCGAGTTAAATATGATTGAAAATGATTTGTAAAATTTTATTTTATCATATTGAAGTTAGAATAACATTATAGAACTTTTAAAATTGAATTTAAAGTTAATTTGTGAAAATTGAATATTTTAATATTTTATCGACTAGTGAAATTAGCCATTTTTCGAAAAGTCTCAGAATTGGACAAAACTAGTTCCATTTGATCCGTAATAGTTTGTTATTATGGGATTTCAATTTTCGTAGCAATCGGAGTTTCCGTTTGACCATGGCAGCTCGAAACGCATCGAAATTTTTTTAATATTAATTTGGCGAGTTAAAATAGCCATTTTTCAAACAGTCTCGGATTTCGACGAAACCAGTTTCAGCGGATCCGTAATGTGATATTATTGTATGGTTTTAAATTTCGTGTCAATCGGATTTACCGTTTGTCCGGGGCAAGCCAAAACGCCTAAAAATTAGTTTAAATCAATTTAATTTAAATTGATCGTTTATTGCCATAACTCGCACAGATGATCGAATTAGCTTCCAAAACCTATTCCATTGTGTCCGGAACATGGGGTAAACCCTAGGAACGCCGGTCTCCGCACGAGATTTGGAGTTCGGATTTTGGAGTGAATAGTGTTTTTCCGGTGAAATTCTATAAAAGGAACCCTTACCCTTCATTTAACCCAAAACCCTAATTCTCTATAGCCGGCCGCCATTTTAAATTTCAATGGCCAGAATCTTCTAGCTTTCTTCCCCCAAGATCTATCAATCCATAAACAATCACGACAAATGCTCAACTACAAAGATGAAGAGCTTCGCGAGGGCTTCGTATCCATACGGAGTTGATGGGATAAGACGCGACGATGGTGGAGATTTCTGGCCGCGTTTGTCTTCGGTTGGGCACGAAATTCGAGGAGCATGGTTAAGCCGAGCTTGGCCGCAACCTGGGCGTGGGTAGAGGGAGCTATGTTCGTCGTTGTTGCGGTCCTTGATCTCGATCTAATCGAGTGTGGTGGCTGCAATTTTTAACCCTAAATGATAATGTTGGGTTCGGTTTCAACGTGAATGGCCTGGAGCAACGCGTGATGGAAGAAAGGGGGGCATCGGCCTTGATGCGTGCAGGGCAGATCCAACGGCCAGGATGATTAAAGTAAAATATAAAAATAAAATTTGTAAATTTAATTATATTTTAAATCGTTCAAACTTTGTAATGCTATATCTTGGTCATACGAGGTTGAAATTTGACGAAACAAATTGCGTTGGGTTCGTATGGACGAACACTACGCAATGGAGCTAGATTGGAGTCGTTTGGAGCTAGTGAGAATTTCGGGTAAAATTAAACGCTCGTTTAATTTTATTCGAAATAAAACGCTGAAACGGAATTGAAATCATGGTGAGAACTTCTCACTCAAGCGAATTAGTTTCGATTTTAATTTTAAATAGTTAGATTTAAAATTGTTGATTGTTTGATTGGATGATAAATTATTATCTATTGATTGTTAAAATAGACAATATACGCCATTAGTAAGCGGAGGTTATTTATTAAAAATATATACCGCGAAATTTCAAGGTATAGTGAAATTGGTATTATTTATGTACTTGGAGTTGATTTTCCTGCATTATATAGCGGATGAGACCCTATTGCGCCGTCTATTAAGCGGATAGTATTTTATAAATCTCATATACCGCGACATTTCGTCCTGAAGCGAAATTGGTATTGTGCTAACATCTTTGGATGTAGGAAAACAGGTTGGAGGGATCCAATTGGATTCCTCAAACATTTGAATTGGTTTCAATGTTGTGTGTTGATCTATGTATTGATCTATTTATAATCTGCGTGATTATCTTTGTGATTGAGATTGTTAAAGGCTAAAATTTAGCCGAATATATTTTTGGTATCGTTAGATGCCGAAATAAATAAAATTGGATTTTTGAAAATTTAAGTTGAGAATTCATAATAAAATTTAATTTTGAAATTGATTCATTTTAATGAATAAAACGTTGTTATTTATATGTTATAAAAATTATGATTTTTGTGAAATATAACCGAAATGTGATTTTTGAAATAAATAGTTGATAAATTTGTAAAATGGTTTAAATTGGGATTTTTGAATTATTATAAACGGTTTATATAAAAGGTTTATGAAATTGATATTTATAAATTAAAATATTGGAATTATAAAACAAGTTTTTATAAGTGTTAAAATGAAGTATAAATGGATTTCACAAGTGAATAAAATTTATAGATTTATAAATTGTGAAGTTATGAAATGAATAGATTTATAAAATAAAAGATTTATAAGTAATTAACTTATAAATTGGATATTTTGCGTGTAAATGGAATATGGATAAAATTTGTTAATAAAGTGATTTTCTAAGTTGAAGTTGTTATAGAATGTAAATCGAACTTATAAAAGTTGTTTATAAATTCGAAATTGACTTATTTTGATAAGTTAATTATTATAGCTTATTAAAGGAAATATATCCACGATTTTGGACGGTGGATAATCCTTTAAATAAAATATGTGGAAATGTTGAATTTGGATAAGGAAGTATATTCACGATTTTGGACGGTGAATAATATATTAAAGAAATATTTTGGAAAAGTGATATTTTAAAATAAAATTTAAATGATTCAAAACGTTTTAAAATGTGTTAAGTATCGAAATCATAGATTTCAACATTTATTGTTGAAATAGATGTTCGAGGAATAGAAGGAAATGTTGGACCATAACACTGTTGTTATAGTAAATGACTTCCGAAAGGAAATGTTTTATGTAGTATTGGGATTTATATATCTATTTTAAGTTCGAATCGCTATACTAGTGATTTGGGGTTGTCGTAACGATGTTTCACGTAACATTCGTTTTGACCCAAATAAATGTGTTTAAGAGAATGTTTTCCTTATAAAATAAAATATATACTTAATTTAGATTTAAGTATATTGAATATTTTCAAAATGTTGAAAATAAATAGATTGGTGAATTACTTATTATTAAATAAGTATGGAAATGTTTTTTTCAATATGAAGTGAATGTTTGAGATTTTATCTTTTAAAGATAAATTGAAAATGAATATTAGAAATCGATTTAAAAATCGTATATTCATAGATATTTTGGAATTGTAAATTCACTATGGAATTTATAAAAGAAAGGGAAATTAGTTAAAAATAAACGTTGATTTATTTTGAAGTGTGGAAATTGATTTACGGATTTGGAACGTAAATTTAATAAATCGGTAAGAATTTATTTAATTGGTTTAAATGAACCATTTTGAAATGAAAGTTGTAAGGGTGTAAATTTATTTGAAATTGGTTTTCAAATGGTTGAAGTGTGGGGTATATATCTTATAAAGATTTTTTTTTGAAAATAAAAAATTTGGGAAAATTATTTAAAATCGGGTGATGTTGTGAATCTTGATTGATAGTTAAATAACCGACTATCAAATATTGACCTTTGAATAGGTATTTGTTGTGAATTGGTTGAAATTGAAATGCTACACTTATTTTTAAATTATTGCACTCGTTATTCGGATTACCCATTCCGAATAGTGATACGACGTAATGGATAGCATTGAAGACCGGTGGTGAAGACCGGGTATTTGTGAAAACGATAGGATGACCTATCGAGTGTCTCTGCACCGTTAGCTACGGTATGGAGATTTCCTTTGTGATGGGAAGTTTTATCGGGATTGTGAATACCCGGATTGCAGGGCTTCCTTTGAAGTGCCTTCGGTTCTGTTCGAACCCGGAACAGACTTGTATGGTTACGTGTCTGACATTACATTTTGAGATATAAAGAAGATTTCTTTCAAATACATCTCTATTGGTGGCGGAGAATTTATTCTCTTAGCTTAACACCCTTCTCTGAGACGTACGCGCTCAGAGGTTTTGTAGTTGAAGGTTATCAGCGATATACTCCCAATTTGGTAATGTGGCATGTTGAGTGTTGCCGTGTGATGATTATTTATTGATCATTTGTTGGTCAAAGCGTGGCTTTGTGAAAAAGCATAGCTTTGTGGACGAGACTTCGTCAGACCTCACTCCCCGAAAATGGTCAAAACAGGAATATGCGGCAAGGTTATGAGGGTCGCGCCCTTTAGGGTATGTCATTTCCTTCTGGAAAGGGTGGTATCATGGTATGGAGCCCAGATACTTACTCATGTTGATACACTATATCTATTACTGTGTGGTGTTGTTGGAATCGAGCGCTCGGATAAAGGTCCAAAGGGACCGGGGGATGGCATAGTCGTGTAGTAGTTACCTAGTGACAAAGGTAACCCGGCCTTGTGTTGGCAGAAAGCTGGTTAAGTTCTCGGGACGTCCCGCCAGAGGCGATCCCATGTGGCAGTAGGAAGTTCCTTAGCCTGACCATTTGTTGGAAATCCAAATAAAACAATACGCACCTTGTACGGTTTTAGTTGTAGAACCTATCATTCACTTACGGTGGCGCCCCACTGTTTGGATGGTAGCTATAGTAGGCATAAGTGCGGAATGCCTATGCTGGCTAAGATTTATATCTTTACTTTTGAAATTTTTTCTACACTATGCACTAGTAATAATATCAAATGTTTCTTTTTAATGCGTATCAAGCATCTTTGACTATCATAAGAAGAAATCTCCTCCAATTCTGCGTTTGCATTGTGTGTGTGGCGGGAGGTCTTATGGTAGTCTCATTTTCCAAAAGCATTGCGAATCTATTTTAAAATTATCCTTGTTGTTGTTGTTTTAAAAGATAATAGCTGTTTTTAAGTTCTTACACCAGTCACATGACTGACTCGGAGTTTATTGTTTCCTTCCTAAACTCTGGGTGCCCACCAATTTCCACACGGGCAGTCAAGAGTCAGGTTTATCAGGATATTCTGGAATTCAGGAGTTGCTGGAGGCAAGCTGGATAGCATGGCGTATTCACTAGTATATAGTATTTCTTTTCCGCTGTTTGTTGTTGTACACTCTGATGATGTAATGTAAAGTGATGTAATGTAATAACTGATATAGTTCTTTGTTTATAGATCATTCATTTATTTATTATATGTTGTTCCGCTGCGACTGTGAGATTCTGATATTGTTTCTTTTCTGTTTTCTTATTTCTTCTATCCTTTTCTTCTACCTCTTCTTCTTTAACCCTAACATTTCGGTTTTCCGGCATTCGATTATGCGGCATTTGATACGATGGACGTATTGATGTCGGTTTTCGAGCGTCGAAAAATCTCAACGTGACATTTGGTATCAGAGCATATGGTTAAGCGACAACCATGGCTCTGTTGGGTGTTACTCATTAGAGATAGAGTCAGTAGTACTCTAGAATGAGTTTGAGTGTAATAATAGCTATGAGCGCGTATTTGTTAGTGAATAGAAAATGTTTTATATTGTGATGATTGGTTTGTTGAGTGGTATATGGATTCTGGTCGGTATAGTCCGTACAACTCTATCGATAGGGATCTCTAAACACTTGTACAGAACAAATTCGACACGATATCATTTTAAATTGAGTAAATGAAATAATTTTACCTTGATTATATTTTTTATATAAAGGAAATAATTTTTTCAGAATTATTAAAGTGTATATGAATTGATTGTTTGGTTGTTGAATAAGTTAAATAAAAACAATTGTAAAAGAAGAATAGTATAAGCAAATGAATTATAAATATGGAATCATAATTAAAATGATTTACAATTGTGAAACGATCTTGTATAAGTAAAGGAAAATAATGAAATTTTATAAGGAAAGATTTATAAATGTGATTTATAAGATAAAAGGAATATTTTTGAAAGAATATTTAGCACTGATTTCACTATTGTTGCTAGGAAATAATAAGGGTGATGACTGCAGCATCATCAGTATCATTTTCGAGTTTCTGTGTGATGGATTTGCTACCATAATAAATTGAAATTGGAGTTTTGTTGTGATGAACGAATTTGAAAAAAAATCCAAGTTGAAATTGATGAATATAAGTGAAATGAATTTTGAACTTATAGTATGAGACAATAAATTTAGCCTTGGATAAGTAAATGGATTTGGAAGTTTAAATATATATAAGTTGTATAACTTAGAAAATGAGAAAATGTAAGTGAAACCAATAGTTAAAATGGTTAAACAATTTTGTTAAGTAAAATGAAATATGAATTTGATAGTGATATGAAAATTTGACTTTGGTAAAAGTTAATTAAAATTAAAATCTGAATTGGATTTGGAAATTTAAGTGAAGTTAAACAAATGATGTTTAAAAGAAATATAACTTAAGTAAAATTGAATAAAGTTGATTTTGGTATCAAAATAAAATAATAAAGTTGATTGAATGAATGTAAACTTGAGTTATATAAATGAAATTCAACTTTATATGGTTAAAGGAATTAGCAATTGAATTAGTGAATGGATTGAATGTTAATCAATCGAATGTAAATAAGTTGATATGAAATAATGAATGAAGTGTTAATTCATTGAAAGCCAATATAACTAGAAGTTGAATAATTGAGTGAAAATCAATTTAATATCAACCAATTGGAATTAAAAGTGTTAAAACCAAATTGAATGAATGTAAGAGAAGTAAATAATTTGGTTATGTTGAACATACATTGGTTGTCATATGGATGTTAGTTGGTTGTATATAAATTCATTAAGTGTTAATGAAATTAAATTAGTGAAATTGAAAGCTATGTAATTGAATTCAAATTGGAAGAAAATGAATTTAAATAGAATTGAATTTGATTCAATTTGGAAATGAACCAACTAGAATGTAAATTAGTGAATGCAAACTAATTGAAACTGGATATGAATAAATGTTAGTAAAAATCCAACATTAATGAATCAAATGTGATTTAAACGGGAAAACAAATTCAATAAATATTAATGAGAATATGAATGAATATTGAGTTGGTTGATGGTTGCATTTGTTGCTTTAGTTGCATTTGCTATATTATGTAGTTGTTATGTTGCTATATGATGTATAATGATATTATTTTCATATATGCATGTTCTCATTTGTTTGATTGAGTGTATAGTAGGTGCGGATGGCTTATGCTTCGCATTTGGAGCTCGCTTTCGCGCTATATTAGCCGTATACGCTCGCTAATAATAAATAAGGTACATATCTCAATATCGTACTTTTACACTTTTTTCCCCACGGGATGCCTCATCACTTGATGGGATGTATATTTGTGATATATATACTGTCATTTTTTTTCGGATCGAGCTGCGCAAAGGAGACTATGGCGAATTTTTCCGAAAATTTAAGGCGTTAGAAAATTTTTGGGAATTTTGAAAACTAAAACTTAGTAAAGATTTTGTATAAAGTTTAACTATGAGTTTTGGGAAAGTTAAACACTTAAAAGATTTTTAAATCAAACTTGAACGGTTTGTTTTGAAAAGTTAATAGATTCTGTAACTTTTTCTTACTTGGTAATTTCGATGACGAAATTCTTTTAAGGGGGGAAGTTTGTAACGACCCAGAAGTTTTGTTAATTAAAATATGAATATTTAATTGAATTTAAATATTAATAAGTGAAATTTATAAGTCGAATAAATTTTATTTCGAATATCTGGATTTAATTGGATAATTAAATCGATAATTTAATATGTGAAAATACAGAAATAATTGAAAATCGAGTTAAATATGATTGAAAATGATTTGTAAAATTTTATTTTATCATATTGAAGTTAGAATAACATTATAGAACTTTTAAAATTGAATTTAAAGTTAATTTGTGAAAATTGAATATTTTAATATTTTATCGACTAGTGAAATTAGCCATTTTTCGAACAGTCTCAGAATTGGACGAAACTAGTTCCATTTGATCCGTAATAGTTTGTTATTATGGGATTTCAATTTTCGTAGCAATCGGAGTTTTCGTTTGACCGTGGCAGCTCGAAACTCATCGAAATTTTTTTAATATTAATTTGGCGAGTTAAAATAGCCATTTTTCAAACTGCCTCGGATTTCGACGAAACCAGTTTCATCGGATCCATAATGTGATATTATTGTATGGTTTCAAATTTCGTGTCAATCGGATTTACCTTTTGTCCGGGGCAAGCCAAAACGCCTAGAAATTAGTTTAAATCAATTTAATTTAAATTGATCGTTTATTGCCATAACTCGCACAGATGATCGAATTAGCTTCCGAAACCTATTCCATCGTGTCTGTAATGCGGGGTAAACCCTAGGAACGCCGGTCTCCGCACGAGATTTGGAGTTCGGATTTTGGAGTGAATAGTGTTTTTCCAGTGAAATTCTATAAAAGGAACCCTTACCATTCATTTAACCCAAAACCCTAATTCTCTATAGCCGGCCGCCATTTTAAATTTCAATGGCCAGAATCTTCTAGCTTTCTTTCCCCAAGATCTATCAATCCATAAACAATCACGACAAATGCTCAACTACAAAGATGAAGAGCTTCGCGAGGGCTTCGTATCCATACGGAGTTGATGGGATAAGGCGCATGGTGGA
Organism: Allium cepa; assembly: GCA_030765085.1. Lineage (NCBI taxonomy): Eukaryota > Viridiplantae > Streptophyta > Magnoliopsida > Asparagales > Amaryllidaceae > Allium > Allium cepa. Next base: position 209,576,223 of record CM060928.1, read on the forward strand.
GATTTCTGGCCGCGTTTGTCTTCGGTTGGGCACGTAATTCGAGGAGCATGGTGAGGCCGAGCTTGGCCGCAGCCTGCGCGTGGGTAGAGGGAGCTATGGTCATCGTTGCTGTGGTCCTTGATCTCGATCTAATCGAGTGTGGTGGCTGCAATTTTTAACCCTAGATGATAATGTTGGGTTCGGTTTCAACGTGAATGGCCTGGAGCAACGCGTGACGGAAGAAAGGGGGGGCATCGGCCTTGATGCGTGCAGGGCAGATCCAACGGCCAGGATGATTAAAGTAAAATATAAAAAGAAAATTTGTAAATATAATTATATTTTAAATCGTTCAAACTTTGTAATGCTATATCTTGGTCATACGAGGTTGGAATTTGACAAAACAAGTTGCGTTGGGTTCGTATGGACGAACACTACGCAATGGAGCTGGATTGGCGTCGTTTGGAGCTAGTGAGAATTTCGGGTAAAATTAAACGCTCGTTTAATTTTATTCGAAATAAAACGCTGAAACGGAATTGAAATCATGGTGAGAACTTCTCACTCAATCGAATTAGTTTCGATTTTAATTTTAAATAGTTAGATTTAAAATTGTTAATTGTTTGATTGGATGATAAATTATTATCTATTGATTGTTAAAATAGACATTATACGCCGTTAGTAAGCGGAGGTTGTTTATTAAAAATATATACCGTGAATATTTCAACGTATAGTGAAATTGGTATTATTTATGTACTTGGAGTTGATTTTCCCGCATTATATAGCGGATGAGACCCTATTGCGCCGTCTATTAAGCGGATAGTATTTTATAAATCCCATATACCGCGATATTTCGTCTTGAAGCGAAATTGGTATTGTGCTAACATCTTTGGATGCAGGAAAACAGGTTGGAGTGATCCAACTGGATTCCTCAAACATTTGAATTGGTTTCAATGTTGTGTGTTGATCTATTTGTTGATCTATTTATAATCTGCGTGATTATCATTGTGATTGAGATTGTTAAAGGCTAAAATTTAGCCGAATATATTTTTGGTATCGTTAGATGCCGAAATAAATAAAATTGGATTTTTGAAAATTTAAGTTGAGAATTCATAATAAAATTTAATTTTGAAATTGATTCATTTTAGGGAATAAAACGTTGTAATTTATATGTTATAAAAATTATGATTTTTGCGAAATATAACCGAAATGTGATTTTTGAAATAAATAGTTGATAAATTTGTAAAATGGTTTAAATTGGGATTTTTGAATTATTATAAACGGTTTATATAAAAGGTTTATGAAACTGATATTTATAAATTAAAATATTGGAATTATAAAACAAGTTTTTATAAGTGTTAAAATGAAGTATAAATGGATTTCACAAGTGAATAAAATTTATAGATTTATAAATTGTGAAGTTATGAAATGAATAGATTTATAAAATAAAATATTTATAAGTAATTAACTTATAAATTAGATTTTTTGCGTGTAAATGGAATATGGATAAAATTTGTTAATAAAGTGATTTTCTAAGTTGAAGTTGTTATAGAATATAAATCGAACTTACAAAAGTTGTTTATAAATTCAAAATCGACTTATTTTGAGAAGTTAATTATTATAGCTTATTAAAGGAAATATATCCTTGATTTTGGACAGTGGATAATCCTTTAAATAAAATATGTGGAAATGTTGAATTTGGATAAGGAATTATATTCACGATTTTGGACGGTGAATAATATATTAAAGAAATATTTTGGAAAAGTGATATTTTAAAATAGAATTTAAACGATTCAAAAATGTTTTAAAATGTGTTAAGTATCGAAATCATAGATTTCAACATTTATTGTTGAAATAGATGTTCGAGGAATAGAAGGAAATGTTGGACCATAACACTGTTGTTATAGTAAATGACTTCCGAAAGGAAATGTTTTATGTAGTATTGGGATTTATATATCTATTTTAAGTTCGAATCTCTATACTAGTGATTTTGGGTTGTCGTAACGATGTTTTACGTAACATTCGTTTTGACCCAAATAAATGTGTTTAAGAGAATGTTTTCCTTATAAAATAAAATATATACTTAATTTAGATTTAAGTATATTGAATATTTTCAAAATGTTGAAAATAAATAGATTGGTGAATTACTTATTATTAAATAGGTATCGAAATGTTTTTTTCAATATGAAGTGAATGTTTGAGATTTTATCTTTTAAAGATAAATTGAAAATGAATATTAGAAATCGATTTAAAAATCGTATATTCATAGATATTTTGGAATTGTAAATTCACTATGGAATTTATAAAAGAAAGGGAAATTAGTTAAAAATAAACGTTGATTTATTTTGAAGTGTGGAAATTAATTTACGGATTTGGAACGTAAATTTAATAAATCGGTAAGGATTTATCTAATTGGTTTAAATGAACCATTTTGAAATGAAAGTTGTAAGGGTGTAAATTTATTTGAAATTGGTTTTCAAATGGTTGAAGTGTGGGGTATATATCTTATAAAGATATTTTTTTTTGAAAATAAATAATTTGGGAAAATTATTTAAAATCGGGTGATGTTGTGTATCTTGATTGATAGTTAAATAACCGACTATCAAATATTGAAACTTTGAATAGGTATTTGTTGTGAATTGGTTGAAATTGAAATGCTACACTTATTTTTAAATTATTGCGCTCGTTATTCGGATTACCCATTCTGAATAGTGATACGACGTAATGGATAGCATTGAAGACCGGTGGTGAAGACCGGGTATTTGTGAAAACGATAGATGACCTATCGATTGTCTCTGCACCGTTAGCTACGGTATGGAGATTTCCTTTGTGATGGAAAGTTTTATCGGGATTGTGAATACCCGGATTGCAAGGGCTTCTTTTGAAGTGCCTTCGGTTCTGTTCGAACCCGGAACAGACTTGTATGGTTACGTGTCTGACATTACATTTTGAGATATAAAGAAGATTTCTTTCAAATACATCTCTCTTCGTGGCTTAGAATTTATTCTCTTAGCTTAACACCCTTCTCTGAGACGTACGCGCTCAGAGGTTTTGTAGTTGAAGGTTATCAGCGATATACTCCCAATTTGGTAATGTGGCATGCTGAGTGTTGCTGTGTGATGATTATTTATTGATCATTTGTTGGTCAAAGCGTGGATTTGTGAAAAAGCATAGCTTTGTGGACGAGACTTCGTCAGACCTCACTCCCCGGAAATGGTTAAAACAGGAACATGCGGCAAGGTTATGAGGGTCGCGCCCTTTAGGGTATGTCATTTCCTTCTGGAAAGGGTGGTATCATGGTATGGAGCCCAGATACTTACTCATGTTGGTACACTATATCTATTACTGTTTGGTGTTGTTGGAATCGAGCACTCGGATAAAGGTCCAAAGGGACCGGGGGATGGCATAGTCGTGTAGTAGTTACCTAGTGACAAAGGTAACCCGGCCTTGTGTTGGCAGAAAGCTGGTTAAGTTCTCGGGACGTCCCGCCAGAGGCGATCCCATGTGGAAGTAGGAAGTTCCTTAGCCTGACCATTTGTTGGAAATCCAAATAAAACAATACGCACCTTGTACGGTTTTAGTTGTAGAACCTATCATTCACTTACGGTGGCGCCCCACTGTTTGGATGGTAGCTATAGTAGGTATAAGTGCGGAATGCCTATGCTGGCTAAGATTTATATCTTTACTTTCGAAATTTTTTCTACACTATGCACAAGTAATAATATCAAATGTTTCTTTTTAATGCGTATCAAGCATCTTTGACTATCATAAGAAGAAATCTCCTCCAATTCTGCGTTTGCATTGTGTGTGTGGCGGGAGGTCTTATGGTAGTCTCATTTTCCAAAAGCATTGCGAATCTATTTTAAAATTATCCTTGTTGTTGTTGTTTTAAAAGATAATAACTGTTTTTAAGTTCTCACACCAGTCACATGACTGACTCGGAGTTTATTGTTTCCTTCCTAAACTCTGGGTGCCCACCAATTTCCACACGGGCAGTCAAGAGTCAGGTTTATCAGGATATTCTGGAATTCAGGAGCTGCTGGAGGCAAGCTGGATAGCATGGTGTATTCACTAGTATATAGTATTTCTTTTCCGCTGTTTGTTGTTGTACACTCTGATGATGTAATGTAAAGTGATGTAATGTAATAACTGATATAGTTCTTTGTTTAAAGATCGTTCATTTATTTATTATATGTTGTTCCGCTGCGACTGTGAGATTCTGATATTGTTTCTGTTCTGTTTTCTTATTTCTTCTATCTTTTTCTTCTACCTCTTCTTCTTTAACCCTAACAATTCGGTTTTCTGGCATTCGATTATGCGGCTTTTGATACAGTGGACGTATTGATGTCGGTTTTCGAGCGTCGAAAAATCGCAACGTGTACATCACTATAGTTGATGATTAGTATATATGTAAGTAAATTTTTGTTGTTGTTATTTTCTTATTTGATGATTGAGTGTGGCAATATATGTTGTTGATGTTTAATGGCTGTGTGTTATTATTATGTTACCCCATATAATGATTGATTATAATGGTTTAGTAGAAGTTGTGTTTCTGCTTGCATTGGTTGCATGGATGTTATGGTTGTTATGTGCTAGCAAGTGCTTGGATGTAAGTCAAGAGCAGGAAATAGAACTATGTGGGATTGAACCTGAAAGGTACATAAACAATCTTTTCTATACAATAACCTATGGTTCCCTTGTGATCGGATTGTATAGAAAGGGCATAGTTTGAAGGTAGTTGACCGCTTTTCCCTTTACCATATGTATATTTGTAAGTTTGCAGATGGAAGCATAAAAGAGAACAAAGGGTCGAGAATGAGTCATATCCATAGGATTATTCGGTATATCTCTAGCATCATAGTTATATAGTTGTTGTTTAATAGTTGATGTATTGAAAAATGTATATTACCTTATGTGCTGGATTTATGTAACATTTAGTTATTGAAATCATATATACACACACACACACACATATACATGCGTGTGTGCGCACGCGCGCGTGCACGTGCGTGTGTGCGCGTGTTTATATAATGATGTATAAGTTCCACTTGAAGTTTCCCCTTTTTGTTTTTTATTTTAGATTTTTAATTTTATATAACCATGGTCCACTTCTTTTAATATCTAAAATTAGGAGTAAGCATATTTTGGCAGCATCTATAACTGATTTTAGATTTTAAAATAGTGGCTCGTCACACTTGGTATTATTAGGTTTAAAGATTCACTGGTCCCTTGGTTGGTTTAACCATTTAGGGTATGATGATTACACCTTAGGTTGGACAAGAATGTAGAATGAGAAAGCGTTTTGATTGATAATTCTAAGCTTTGTGTGTGGGTTTTCTGTTTAACCACCAACACCTTATTCTAAAATGATGTTTACTTATGATGACCCATGTATGGAAGATAAATAAAGTAGGAGAAGGATGAACATTTACACGAGGGTTAAGTGTTGGTTATAAACCGAGTGACACACATATGATGATAAAATATAATTGAAACATAACCATTACAAGGTGGAATCGGTTTTTATTTCTATGTGAATAATATTTGTTTGGAAAAATTCATATAAAATATATTTTTGATTTTAAGGATATTTTATTAAAAAAGTAAAAATGTGTATTTATGTGCAAAAAATAATCTGTTGAAAATTGTTACAAGGGTAAAAACAAAGTACTTAGTTTGGAAATAAAATATTATATTTGAATGTACTTTTATTAAAGGGTGTTAAGTTTAAAATATTTTATTTCAAAAGGAATATTTTAGTGGGAACATTTTTGTTAAAATTCTTTTAAGTTAGGATACATCTTTGAAAAAGATATATGTAGAAGGGTATTTTGTAACCCCATTATGATTTAAATTGCTTTGTAAAGGTATTTTGTTGAGGGATATTTTGAGAAGAAATATTTTTGTTGACGGATATTTTAAAATATATATTATAAGGTATGAGGAGTATTTACTTATAAAAATATGTTATAGGAGGAAATTATTTTGATGATAATATAAGATTTGAAATGTTTTTGTTAAAAGTACATTGTTGGTAAAAATCTAGTGAGAACCCTTATTTTAAAGATAGGAATGTTTTAATGAAACATTCTTTACAAAGAAAAATATATGATTTGAAGAAGATTTATTTTAAAGGTACTTTACAGAAAGGTTGTTTCCATAAAAGGATATTTTATTTTGAAGAAACTATTCATCCCGACAGAAGTATTTGAAAATAATACGATGGAAATATTTTTATCTGGGAAACTATTTTATCGGTGGAAAGAACTTAAAATAGTTTGATGGAAGTATTTTCATTTGAGAAGTATCTTTTTGAGTAAAGAATTCGAGAAATATTTACTTGAGATAAATGTTTAATCCAAAGAGTATCTTCGATCTTAGAAAACTTTTTATTTAATAATTTATTTTAGTTGTAAGGAATTTATCTTAAAGGGTAATCTTTGATAAATGATATAATGGAAAAAAAATTCATGTAAAAAGTTTTGGTTGAAAAAGACCTAAATTGAAGATTGTTGTATTGAGAATTTGGGGATATAATACTGAGAAAGGATGTATTACAAAGTATATCGTTTTACAATATTTTGATAAAATATTTTGATAAGATGAGGAAGATTTGATTTGGAAATAATAGTTGGCAAAGAAAGATATTAAAAGGTTGTTTTATTTGGAAAGTTTAATAGAAAACTACAAAACTAAACATTATAACATGAGGTGGAAGACGATGGGGTAAGGTAAGTTTTGAATTTTCCCCACACCCATTATGATGATGTTACCTTTATGACTATTGTGTGCAATGTTTCTTAATGAGCTGTGGAGACATCTAGTTGTTCCCTTCCATGAGAAATTTAGGATATGAAGTAGAGACTGTGTAACGTCCCGCCTTTTATACGATTAAATCAACGATAAACCACACACGTCAGACTTAAACCGTACAGAAGGGCGGATTGTTATGGGGTAAATAAGAAAAAGCAGAGAAAGATAGAAAAACAAAATAGAATCTTGCAGCAGAATGATAAAATGTAATAATCAAATAAAACAGTTCATGAAGCTGTTTTACAAAAACATTTGATTATATACTAATACTATACATATCAGAGTTACACATACCAGAGAATATTAATAATGCAGCGGAATACAACAGTGTAGTGAAATAATATAATAGGTAATAGTAGTACAAATCTTCGTCTTCGTCCTCCAGAATAAAATATTTAAATCCTGAAATGCTCGGACTGACCCAAGCGAATTGAAAGGACAAAACACTCGTGTCAGAACTAAAATATCTTATGTAAGTTTAATCAACAATAAACAATATGAGTGGAAAGGCATCAGAGATGTTTACGGGATTTGACATCTCCTATCCAGTGTCTAACGTGAGTGCCGTAACTCAAGAGATGCTCGGGATTCACATCTCCTAAGGAACCGTTAAACTATTTACTATGTAGTAATATTTCGCTATTATAATAGTGTCTATTAGTAAAATAAACTTACTTTTAAATAGCGTTAAGGCTTTACATTTTCCACCTTAACATGTAATAATGCCAATAGTCTATGCAGTACCGTAATGCCTCCTGATCGGGAGGCTACCAGAGGATACTCCATAGGTACGACACAAATAGAAACTCGTACAAGGCGCGATAGGGTAGGTGACACGGCACAACTAGGCAATGCCAGAGTAGATATACCAATTACGCTTCCGGGCTGGTGGTAACGCGTAGCGCGCAGCTACCGCCCACCTCGAGCCACACCCCCAAATAAAAAAATCAAAAGTGGCCACCGAATCAATCCAAAAGTCAAAGTATAATATCTAAGGGATGTGTCCGATCAAAGGTGCTACCTCATTAGCCCGTCAATCACTCATGTTTTAGCAACCTTATGCCAACTCACGGGAGTTGGTTCCACGTATTTACCTCAAAGGAAACGCCGCCGCCATCCTACTTCATTCTGGAATCTCCCCCGCTTACACGGTTGTTAAAGTGGTTTTCGGAGTTGGCAGAGAGTATGACAACTTCCGATCCTGGTCTCTTTAACAACCAAACGTTATTATAAGACCGCGATTATTTCAAAATAATTTATACTTTAAAACCAAAATATAATATCCATTTCAAACTATATAAATACGATAACATTTACGTTTCAAACACCCAAATCAATATGATATCATTTTTATTTCAAAATATATCTTTTTCCAAAATCATAGTACTTCAAATCTATATACCTTGAAACCCATAGCTTTGAGACATAACTTTAAATACTTAAATGGTTTAAATGTTAAATTACTTTATATAGTAAAATAGCTTCTTTAATTTCACTAATAAATTCCAAATTTCGATTTGAAACCTTCAAATAAACCATTTCAAATTTTCATATATTTCAAAGCTTTAAATATTCCACCATTTCAAACTAATTCTTTGATAATTACACACATATCAATTTTAATTACTATTATTTAGATTTGAAATGTTTACTTAATAAACCCAATATCATTTAATTAAAACCTTTAACTTCAAACAACTGGATATTCTTTAAATTTTATTAACTTGTTATATTCATTTAAATCAACTTTATATTCATTTAAATCCCTCTAAACCAAATCAAGTTATAAGAATCATACCCTTTAAAATCTCAATTTATTTTAAATTTCAAATCAAACTTTTCGAGTATAATTCTTAAATAATTCAATTCAACCAAATTTCATATTTATTTTCCAACTTAGTTTTTTATTTAAGTCATTAAAAACTCTATATATACCATATCTTAATCAAGTACTTAACCATATGATATAAAAGAAATCAAACTCTATTATTTAGCTTATTTTATAATCCAAAATAAATTTATACATAGCTTAAATTCAATAATTTAACTATATATATAATTAATATTTATATAATATCAAAAATTAATATTTATTAAACCGTATATTTCTTTCCAAACCATAGAAAATCACTTCAAAATATCTTTATATATAGACCGCGGTGCCTGTATACAATTTTCTATCCTATGGTCAAGTGATATGGATATTTATCATTTCAATCCGTAATTTAAAATAAAATTACGGTTATATATCATTTCAAACCGCAATCCCGAATGAAATAAAATGCATAATAATTTGTAGTTTAAAATAATATTTAATACACATCCATTTATCCATCAACAGATCACACATCCATCACAATCATCATCCAAAACAATCAATCAATACCAATACATAACTGATAATATATATGACAGGTATTTAACTGGCAGTTATATTCAATAATAAATTAAATAACGATTTAATTTAAATAAACGCAATAACTGAGATGATGATTAAAAATATACAAAAAAGTCATAAATAAATGCATAATCACAACAAAATTTAATTTAACAAACATAAGAAATTTTAGAAGTTGTGAGTGGGTTAAAACACTCATCTTTTGAATTTAAATTGAATTTAAATACAATTTAAACCTGAAAATTGAACAGTCTCCAAATCCGTCCAAACAAGCGCCAAAATGTCCAAAATTCCAATACGAACCTAGCGGAGAAAACCGTACGTGAATTGGATCTCGTATGCGAAAGTTATGCTCGTTAGAGCAAGTTGAAATCAAAATATAAACAAATAAATAAAATAATTGAAAAAAACATGTCATCACCGAGGCCGTTCTTCTCGTACGCATTTGAACAAAACTCGAACGCATCCAGTCCAAATTTTTGACCATCACTTCGCCGCCCTCCGACCATGTTCGCCCAGATCTGGAGCAGCGGTCGCTACCCTAGGCCGAGGCGCCTCTAATGATGGCTCCGCGACCCCCCCCCCCTTTGTAACCCCCTATTCGCTAGCTTCGCCGCCACATCATGGGTCCACCATGGCGAATCCAGGCATCTCTGGGTGGAACGAATCCCCTAGATGGGTGTTGCACCTTCCACTCTACCATACCGTACTGTCCAATTGACTCCTGGACGAAGATCCGCCGTTAAACTATCGAAATCCCAATATGGACGGCTGAGGTTCAATCTCAATTTCTGGACAAACGATGATTCAATTTGAAAAACGAATTAAAGATCTGAATTGCTTTCATCGAGAACATCGATATATATTTTTCCAAATTTTTCTGAGGAGTTTGAATTTTTGAAGTTGATTTTTGAATTGAAATTTGAATTGGATAAATTAGGGTTTGCAGCCATTGAGGAAGAGAAGAACAGAAGTTTCTGTACATATAGAAATAAGGAATAGAGGCTGCTAGGGTTTATAATAGGGTATTTATAGACAACTGAAATAGAATAGATGGACTCGATTTATAAACGCGCTTAACGATGAATGGCCTGAAAAGCCTGTTCTGACTCCGGAACGAAATTGGGTCAACCCATATATCAAAATAGATGTTTTTAAATATTTTAAACACAATGGAAAAGGTTTCAAGTCCAAATTCCATCATATGGAGAAGTTATGCCAAAATCAAATTATTTCAAATTGATTTCAATTTCATTTATTTCAAGGCGTTTCGAGTCCGTACGATCAAACGACAAGTCCGATCGCTACGAAACTTGAAATCCTACAATAATTCACCGTTATGGATCCGATGAAACTAGTTTCATCGAAATATGAGTCAATGGCCAAAATGGCTATTTTTCATTAATTAAATAAATTAAAAAAATAAATTAGTTAAATCCAACTTTTCAATTTCAATTCTTAAATTGACAAATTTCATCATTTTTAATTTCTCAATCATTCACAATGATTTAAACAAATTTAAATGTCAATTTTGAGTTGATTAATTCATCAATCCCAATGTTAACCTCAATTTCAATATTTAATTTCAATTTCATTAAATTTAGAAATTATAAAATAAAACTTCAAAATCCGTTTATTAAATTTCTTAATCCTTGTTATTCGAGTCTTATTACAATAAGAATATAGCTAACGTTGCTTTTAAATCTTGGTTCTTAAAATTCTTCCATTTTAACTTAATTCCAATTAACATACTATTTAATTACCTTTAATTGCAATTAATCCTATTATCACACATTAAATTCCCATATTGACAAAACTTTATCTTGCATTCCTTTTTTTTTTTTTTGGCATGGCCGACGGTTTTATAGTGGACCGACCACTTTTATTACGAACGTAATAAAGTTGAAGTACAGGAGAAAGGTAAAGACACCTTAGCTACTATGAATGAGAAACAAAATAAAACAGCACAGGAGAATGACTGACACGTCACTACTACTAAAATATATATATCAAGGCTAGTTCTCCTCCGCAGAGGAAGAATCACCAACTCCCTCTACTTCCAAGGAAGAAAGCATTTTCTTGTTTCTGTTGCAGTGGCTTCGTCTAAGTCATTTTCTTGCGCGCCGAGTAACTTGTCTGGGTCCGATGTTGGTGTCGCTGACTCAACTGGTTGCGTTGTGGGTGATACAATTGTGGGTTCCGTTGTTGAAGTCAGTGAATTTGTTGATTTGGCAGGTCGTGCCTCTGACTTGGTTTTGCCTGTTTTACCTCTATATGGCACTCCAAGTGCTTGTCATAATGCTCCTAATGGAACTGGTCCCAATTTCAGTGTAGAGTGTGAGGCATATCCTGTTCAACCATCAGATTTAGTGATTCCAGGTCCATCCTGTCCCTTACCTGGTTTTATTAGTGGCAAGATTAGGTCCAGTGTCGATGTTGTTGAGGTTCCAATGAACAACGATAACTTGCGCTCAGTATCCTCTAACGTTAATGCTCAATGTCCCAAAACTGTCTCTACTGCTATTATTGATTGTTGCCCTACTGCACCCTGCTCAGCTCCTCCCAAATCTTGGTCCTCGCTCTTTAAATCCGTGCCACGTAATGCGGGTGTTTATGAACCGGTTGAGTTTGATATCGTTGAAGAGAATGGAGTGATGATCCCTCCCCCCTGTGTTATGCAAGCCGGTTTGGACTTTTGGTCTGGATATGTGGTTGGTTTCTTTTTGGATCCGAAACACCGTCTTCTTGATGCAGCAGCTGTTTGTCGTAGGGCTTGGAAGCTAAAGGGAGGGCTTAAGGTAAAGTTGATTGATTCCTTGTACTACCTATTGTTCTCCTCCTCTGAGGAACGTTGTCGGGTTCTTGAGTCTGAGCCTTCCTTCTTTGACGGACAACCTTTTATTACCTCCCCCTGGTCTCCAACGGTTACTAGTGTTCGTGACCAAGTATTTTCTATCCCTGTATGGGTTTATTTCTCCCAAATTCCATCTGCATTACAACCGTTGCTTGGATTGAATTGGCTTGCATGCAATATCGGTAAATTAAAGTGTTTTGACTCTAATACTGTAGCGCGTGATAGGCTTGTTTTCGCCAAGGCCCTGATTGAGATTACTCCTGATAAGCCTCTCCCTACCTCTATTCCTGTCCAACTTGCTGTTGGTCATGTGGAGGATGTTCGTGTTCGTTATGGATGGGTCCCTGATATATGTTCCGCCTGTCACTCTTTTGGTCATATTGCCTCTGCCTGTGTGCGCTCCTGTATCCCGTCTGCTGCTCTTAAAATTCCGCTGCCTCGGCCTCCGCTTAGAAAATGGGTTCCTAAAACTTCCTTGGCTGCTTCAGCCACTGGTCCATCTACTGGTAATGCTCCATCAGATCTTCCTGCTTCCTCAGTTCCTGGTAATGTTCCTACTGTTCTTCCTGCTTCCTCTGATCCTGGTGATGTTCCTTCAGTACTTCCCGCCACCCCAGATCCTGTTGTTGCTCCTTCAGTTCTACCTACTTTGCCGGATTTCTCTCTTCCGCACGTTGTTTGGGCTGAGTCTGAACATAGTTGGGTTGATCTTCATTCTGATATGAGATTCAACCCTGTGGACGGTACCTATTTTAGGTATATTTCTGATAATTTATTAGATCTGCGGAGCCTTTATTATTGTGTCTCTGGTGATTCCTTGGTTCTTGACTTGGATGGTACGTCTTCTGTGATAAATGCTGCTCTTCTAGCTGATTCTGCCTGGGACAGATCTTTTGTGTATTCTTCTGACATCGACTGTTATGATCCCTCTCTTGCTGTTCTGTTTCGCCCCTATATTGGTCTTCTTGGGGATGGTTCTCTGCTATCTTGCATTCCTTTTATTCAACCAACAGTCATTTTATAAATAAATTTAACATTAGTTCCATATATAACGCTAATTTTATTTCATTACATTTTCCATTAATCCAGTTATGGAATTTTAAATTTCAATAATTTAATAAATATCAATTTTCATTCATAAAATCAACCTATTGTCATATTATAAATAGAATTGACATTATTTCCAATTTCATCTAAATTTCAGTTTACCATAGTATCTAATTTCAATTTCTTACAATAAACTCATTTATTATAAATTTGAATACCAACTAATTAGTCCCAAATAAATTGATTGATTTCCTATTTTGATTTAGTAGCCCAATTTGTTATAACAGATGTTACCATTTACTTTACAATACACTAAGGTTTATTATTTCCAACTAATTATCATAGTTGCCTACATACTATTGACTTCACTATTTACACACAAAACATTACCATTTTCATATGCCAAATCTTTATACAATGGTCATTTTATTTTTCTATTATAACATTTATAACCTTTAAATGTTTGCATTTGTTTTCTTACATTATTAAGCTTTTTATTACTTACAAATCAATGTTGCCATTTATTCTCATACTACTAATTTCATTCACTTATGTTCAATTTATAACCAACCATAACGTTTGGATTTATTTTCATTAATTGGTATTCAGTTCAATTTCGTAAATTAAAATCAAATTACAAACCATTTATTATATTATAACTTTAAAATTTTAAATAAATTCATTAATTGTCATTTCATTCAACCCATTAATTATTAACCTAAATTAGCACTGTTACGTTATAATTTACTTATTAGTTTACAACAAGCACTACCATTAGTTCATACACTAATTCATTCCATTTCCATTCATTATACATTATTCTATTAGTAAGTCAACATTTAAATTATAAATCTACCTTTTATATCCCATTATGGATTAATGCACACATTAATTAAGATTTTAAATCAATTTAATCATTTCATTTTGGAACATTCTTAATTTACAATAAGAATATAATCAACATTTACATTGTTTCACTTATTGGAATTACATCCAAGTTATTTACAATTAACTTACATTTATAATGTTACATTCAAGTTATTAAAAATTAACTTACCAATCTTATCCAAGTTATTATTTCCATTAATAATTCACTAAATTTTTATTTCCTTCAACATTAAGTTACCAAAAATCTACTTAAATTAAGAAATTTAATTACCGAATTTTACGGGTCGTTACAGACTACCTATTTTAACATTTAGGATAATGACCTTTTTGTTGTATTTATTTACTTTGGTTGAGTTATTTGCATTGATCTTTTTTAGTTAAGTTATATTTTATACCTTGAGGTATTGTATTGTTTATTTAATGTTCACTTACTAATCCATATCATGCTTATTCAGACTAATTTCTTTTGCTTGTATCGGTTATTATTGATAGTTTGTTTTGTTATAACTTGTTTTAGTTGTTCGCTTGTTGACCACTCGTTTAACTAATTTATGTTGTGTGTTTGAATTATTTTCATTTGTTATTATTATTCTAATTGCCCGATTCATTGCGATTTATTTTAATCATTTGGTTATTCACTTGTTCACTGGGCTGCTTATTTGTTTGTTTGATTGGTTGTTTGTTTGGTCCCTTGTTATTATTGACATATTGTTACTGTTTATACTATGTGCTAGGTTAAATTTCCTGCTATGTATTGATAACTATGCGATGATGTAGTTATCCAATGTTGTATTTTAGTAGGATGTATATTAGAAAAACTGGAAAGATGTTAAAGGGCATTTTTGATTTTTTTCATAGTTGGATAACATAGTTTACTAAGCTATGGAAGACTAGATATCGGAATTGACTAAGAGAAGTGAAAATGAATAATAATAATAATAATAAAGAATTTCGATAACTAAGGACATGGCTACCACTAAGGAATCAAGATCATGGATGGGAGGTTTAGTATGCAATTATCAAAATAGTGAGTTTTAAATACACATTTCAAAATTTATTTTTATACGAGAAATTACCAATTTCCATATATATTTTAAAAAGGGGCATTTCACTAGATGGACAAACTTTCCAGTCCAATTAGTTCCTAGGACACACATCCACAAAAATTAATTTCAAGGCCAATGTGAGCAGAATAATTAATTTTAAGAAAAAAGTCAGCACTCCAATTACTTTCAAGGACATAATTTCATAGGTTTTTAGGCCGTAGAAACAATTACTTTTCATTTTGTTCTTAAAAGTAATTATTTCAGTTGTATGTCCTAAAAATTAATTGCACTTGCTAAAGAGGCCATTGTGGCTAATTTTCACTTTTAAAAAAGGGTTTTTATTTCGAAGAAATTTTGAACATAAATTGATGTTTTCTCAAAATTGTTTCGAACAATTCAAAATGGTGGAAAATATTTAGGAAAATTGTTTTTTAAAATGATGGTAGTATTCAAGGAAGAAGAAAAAAAGATTTTTGTTTTAGAGAGAGATGGAAGCTTTGCTTTAAAAATAAAAAACTTTTGGTAAACGTTTTGCTTTGAGGATGCATTGGAACTTTTCCTAATAAATTCGTCTTTGATATTTTGGGTAGGTCATCACGATCATCAGATGGAAAATCACTATAAAAGAATTTTGGAATCAGATTTTTTTGACCTAATCTAAAGGTTTAGACGACATAGGTTCCATATAATAGGTATTGGAATTAGATCTTTTGACGTGAATCGAAGGTTGGAACAAGATGGATTTTGATGTGAATGCATATCAAGGGATTTTTGGTGTCGTGATAAAAAAATGTTTAGAACTTTGACAACTCGACAGTGGAAGTTGTGATGATGGTCCAAGGAGACAAGTTCGACAAAATGAGCTTGTGGAGTAGGACATACAACATGCTCTGCTAGGCGTGTGCTAAGGGATCATTGGCAAATCAGATGTTTAGATGTCTGTTCGTAAAGAAGGGATAACTGAGATGCTCACTTGAGTCATAGGATGTGACTCTAGATCTTAGACGATGATCTTCCCTGGACCCATAGGACATGAGTTTAGTTTCCCGGTGTTATGAAGTGGCATGGATTCAAGCACGGGGGAAATTGTGGTTATAGTCTCTGGCATTAGGACATGTGTAACACCCTGAAATTTTTAATAATATACTAAAAATATTATTAATGGTAAAAAGATGTAATTTAAAAAAATAGAAAATAGTAAATTCTCGCAACATTGGAATTAGGCTACGGAACTGATTTCATTGCGTCCAGAATAAGTTAAATCTGATAAAACAGGTCAAATTAGCGATAATTATAACTAATGGAATTTTCATAACTAATAATTTTTAAGTTTAGATTAGATAACCCTATATTTCAACTATAAAACGACCATAACCATCACTCATTTTCATCCAAAACTCTAGCCGACACTTCTCTATTCTTTACATACAATTCTTCTTCTTCCTCCAAAGGAACTTTTCAAATCTAAATAATTCTTCTATTTTCTACAAAAATTCTTCATCAAAAATTGAAAAAAGCATATCTAATTCGAATGAGAGGTATGGAGAATTGATATAAGAGAAGATGGAGAGAAAGAAGGATAAATAAATCAACTTGGAGGTCAAGGAAAGGGGGCTAAAATTCAAGTTTCAAGAAGGAAAGCTTTGTAAAGGTGAGTGAATTGATTATAATGTTACGATACGAATAAGTTATTATATTTCTTTATAATTATACCTGATTTAAAAATATAATTATTGAATTTGGAATAGTAGTTTCAACCTAGATTTTATTTGATTTACAATTTTTAACTATAAATAAAAAAATATAGTAATGATGGGAAAACGCTAGGAGTTAATTTAATAGGAATAATTATTGAAAAAGAAAAAATGATAGAATAGTGAAATTCATATCAAACTCAAAAAAGGTAAATCTTTAATGATAAAGTTTTGTTTGATTGGATGAACATAGTAATCGAATATTCCTTTGTCGTTACTTCGAATTGATCATATAACTTTGAATACACACATCTTTGTTTGAAGGTGTAGAGGTCATTTATTTAAAAGTTACACATATAGATAATCATTGAAATAAACTAGTGGATTCATGTAAACAATGATAGAGACTACCATAAAATTCGGTTAAAAATAAACCTTTAATCTGTACTCGAGTCAATGAGGAAGAGAAATGTAGTAAACAATATAAACAAAAAAAAACTATAAAATCTGGAAAACACCAAACCAAACATCTAAATAGGAAATCAGACATCTGATTTAAGATTCAAACATCCGAAATTCAAACAATCTTAACCCAACAGCAATTATTTCGAATTCGACTTGATTAACGCATCTACACCCTTTTTCATACATTTGGAATCAAAGTTAGATGTTTGAGAAAAGAGGTTAGAGGACATGATGCCTTGAAATTATTTTTTGAAAAAGGAGGGTGGGTGTTTGAAATCATTTTCAGATGTTTGAATTTTTTCAGCATGCCCAAGTTAAACCTAGAGCTGGTGCAGGCCAAGTAGGATGAATAGGGGGACTTGTCCCCACTTTCATAACTGTTAGGAGTTCGTGTAGCTTCATGGAGCAGGTGCAACATGGAGAATTGGTTTTACACTCGATGATGTACCTATTTTCATGCTTCATGGTAGACGTAATATAGAACTCGACATTGCGTGCGATAGCATCGCACCTAGAAGCTCTTGTTTTTTCAAGGCATGCCCAGTCACATGTTAACATGTAGGAACCAAGGAAGGGAGATAGAGACGCCCACGATAGTAGGGCTATATGGCTATGCAGTGGCTAGACTTACGGGGAACGCTATAGTGGTTTCTTTAGCTTTAGGTTGAATGATAAGGAGCATAGGACATATTATCATTAAGACAGTGACACGAATGCTTAGGTAGGCCATAAATCATTGAGGTAGTATACTCGACATGAGCCCAGGAGTTATGATGTTCGCTCGGGCTGTAAGTGCGACATACACGATTCTTCACTGAGAATGTTAATTCAATGTTAGATAGGAAATTATTTATCGGGACCATATATTAGGAATTGACCTAGAGTTATATTTGTTGGTTTTTCAACTCTCGGTTGAAAGCCTTTGTAAATTGTTTATGGATGTAAGTGTAAATAGAATTATACCATATGATTTTTAAGTAACCAATCCTTTAAAGGTAATACACGAACACAAAATTACACCCTTGTTTGTGTAGCTTATATATGAAATTAATTTCTTTTGAATACCATACATTAGCAACACAATTCATTCATGAGACTTTGTCTGATCCACTCCTCTTCTTCCCCTTTTACACCCATTATAGGAGGGCAGGCCAGTAGGTAATTTAGCCAAGACATAATGCAATGGAAGAGGAGACCAGGTGCCCAAAGTTGTACTCATAGTTATTCTCTATATGCACTATATTATATTATTCTATCTGTTGGACTTTATGTTGTTATTTGAAGACATCATTGTGTGGACAACGTATTTCTAAGACTATTATTTGATTTGGTTATCTTTAGTGTAGAATATTTTAAATATTATATTCGTCTTTGTAACATGTTTTTCTAAAACTCCAATGACTCGTACGTCTTGGCATAATGCGAGTTCGAAAATCATTTTAGGCTTTGAATCGATGTGGAAGGAGGTGCGGGTTGTCATAATTGGTACCAAAGCATAGGTTCAGGATTGTTTAGGGCATAGGTTAGGTGCATACTGAAAATGGGTACTTGTATATTTTTAAAAAATTATAATATGTATATATAAGTATAACACAAACACCATCATGCTTCAGTAATGCTTAACACTATTTAAGGAAAGTTGCTAATAAATTCCCATTTATGGATAAGTGAGAATGAGCAATCAAAGCGAAAATAGTTTCGGTGAGGCAACTGAGGTTCTAGGCATGAACGTTCCTATATGGTTCCCCCGGTAACTTCAAGCAAGAGGCCAGACTAAAATCAATCCTAATGGAGGACCCATAGTGCAAGCGCAAGTTGCAGCCTCAGTTCCTCCGTCTGCTTTGGATTTCCCTAAGCTATGTCGGGATTTCTAGAGCCTAGGTGAAAAGAATTATTGTAGGGTTGAATCATTCTGGAGACGCAGGCATGGATAAGGAATTATGATAGTATTTTTTCTATGTTAGGTGTGGAGAATGTGTGAAGATACCATTAGTTTCATGGCACTTGCAAGGAGAATCCTTGAACTGGTTGGAAATTTTTATTTCGAAGACGAATGAGACTAGTATTACTTAGAGTTATTTTAAGAGGCGCTTTAAGACTAAGTTCATTTCTAAGGCAGAGTGAGGAGTAGAGTTAGAGAAGTTCATTCATTTAGAGCAAGGGGCCGCACTGTCAAGAAGCATATAAATAAGTTTAATCAACTGGTAAAATATGTCTTAGATCTTATCAGTACATCAACAAAAATGGCGATGAAGTTTGCCAAGGGATGAATCTATTTTTAGGAAGTACTGCTTTGAGCTATGTTTCCACTGGAGCTATTTTTGAGAGCTTGTTTGAGATGGCGTTGTTGAATTCAATTAGGAAGGAGGCAGACGTAAAGCCAGTTCAACAAGACCACCACAAAAGTGGGATAGGAGCTTAGGGAAAGATAAAGAAGCCAAAGTTAAAATGTAGGAAATGCCAAGGTAAGGGATATTAGGTAAGGAATTGAAAGATGGGTATTGCGAAGATAAAATTCTACAACTGAAACAAATTTGGGCAGATAAAGAAAGGGTATCCAAGTGCACCTAAGACTTCTACCCAGATGGTTCCAATGTATGCACTAGATGTTATTTTTAGCTTGAGCAATGCTCTAACAATGGATAAAGAAAAGGAGGTCGTCATATAAATGTATTAACTCCTTTTGATTTATCTATTCATACTTTATATAACATCAGAGCATGACACTCATTTATTTCAAGTATACTAGTAGATAAACTGCACCTATTAAATAGTGTAGTTACAAACCCTATAGTAGTACCAAACCCTATTGGAGGATAGATTTGTTTATCTATGATTTGTAAGGGATTGAATTTATATATTTTGAGTGTTGAGTTCAATTGCTATGCTTTTGTTTTCAGATTCTTTGGGTTCGGTTTAATTTTGGGAATGACGATGACTATGTATGGAGAAGTTCTTGGTTATTATAGGAAGGTGGTTCAGTTAGGTACTTGTAGTGGGCGCAGCCTAGATTTACCGTGATCCCAAGATTTTGAGTTATTATATTCTTTACACTCGTCACATGATGAGTTAGCTTCGGTTCTAGTACTTTGTGACTATCCAGACATCATTTTTGAAGTTTCTGGTCTTCCTCCCCATAGGAATATCAAATTTCGAATTTATCTTAAAGAAATTCCTAGACCTATTGCCTTACTTCTTAGGCATATGGCTCCTAGAGAAAGATGCGAGCTAAATAAGCAAGCGATTGAAGTAAGATTTCATTCGAAGAAGTATTTCAAAGTGGGGAGCACCAGATGTCTTTACTACTAATAAAGATGGATCTTTGAGGCTTTACATCGATTATCATGAGGTAAATAAGCGGACAAAGAAGAATAATTATCCACCGCTATATATAGACGATCTCTTTAATTGACTAGTTGAAGAAATGATATTCTCTCAACTTGACTTGGATATCGGTTACCATTAGATGCACACATCCGAGGATAATATTCAAAAAATAGCTTGTTGCACACTCGGTGGGCTTTATGTATGGTTAATCATGCCATTTGAATTGACCAATGCACTAGTATAATTTTTCGACCTCATGGGTCGAGTCTTTTAAGAGTTGCTAAATGGATTTGTGGTGGCATTCGTAGATAAAATACTTGTCTATTAGAAAAACGACGAGGAGTACATGCTGCATTTAGGAGAAGTACTCAACAAGGTTTCAACTCTCGAATTTTGGAGAAAAATATTGGGTTAATATCCCAACTGAAATAAAGAAGATTTAAAACTCTGATAACCAACCAAACTGTCAAATCTTGGATTTCAAACAAAATCTTGGATTTCTATCTTGGATGAGATGAACAAGATTCAAAAACTTGATGCTTAATGCTCTCCGTAGGCATAAGCTAAAGGCAAAAATTTCCAAATGTCACATTTGGCAAAAGGAGGTTTGCTTTCTAGGACATGTTGTCCCCGAGCATGGACTAGTAGTCATCCTAGTAAAGTCGCTACAGTATAGGATCAGCACATACTAAAGAATGCAATAGAGGTGAGGAGTTTTCTTTGTTTAGCTTGCTATTATAGAAAGTTCGTTAAGGAATTCTCTAAGATTTCTGCACTGTTAGCATGTATAACAAAGAAAAATTTAGTTTTCTAAAGAAACTCAGAATGCGAAGATGCTTTTATTAAGCTGAAGGAGTTATTTACTAGTTCACCTATTTTAGTACTTCCCGATGGTATGAAGGCATTCGCTGTAATGACCCGTAAATTTCAATGGTTTTAATAACGTAATTAACTGAATTTTGTGAAATTTTAAATAATTAAATTTGAAAATAAAAATTTGATATTTGAAGTACATCTATTTAAAGATAGAAAATAGTAAATTTTCAGTTGATAATATGGAAGTATATTTTATTGTGTAATTTTATTTAAATTTAAATCAGTTAATATTAGATGATAATGAAATATTTCTCAAACCTGAATATTTTTGTATAATAAATCTATAAATCATCTTCTGAGTGAGATGTCATTTTTCTTTTCGCTAAATTTGGATTGGTATTGCTCCGTTTATCTTATTCCCTGCGTTTTAGCTGCATTTTCGGTACCAATATCAACTTTTGATAGGCTAATCGTAACACTGATATCTGTACACCATTTTGATCGTCTCATCATACTTATCTTGGTAGTCTATTCGTTTGTATGTTTTGAAGTCCAGGAGACGACGAAATCTACGGTCGATTTCCGTATCGGTTCCGTAATTTGGCTATTGAATTTCCGTGACCATTCTTTCCTTACCCTGTATAAACCAATAGTCATAACCTTTAATATTCCCTGAATTCAGCTCTTACTATTTCAAACAGTTTCATTTCATTGGTGATTCGTCTCTGCCTTTATTTCTGCCAGTTTGAAATTATAAATTATAAAGTAGTACGTTTTCATATTCCTTTACTTACTGAAGCATGTTCATTTCTTTCCCCTAAAGCAGATCACACCTTCCTTCTTCTCCATGATTTCCGAACCTATTTTTTCCTTTCTTCCTCTCAAATTTTTTCAAGGTTCGCATAAAAAAAATAAAGAAATAAAAAAAATTAATAAAAGAAGCATGCGTGTATATATCTATATGCTCCTCTCCTTTCTCTCCTGACCACCTCATCTTCTTTGAAGCCGACCCATTTCTTTGCTGTTAGCCTCACCTCATCTCACTCCTCCACGTCTACACCGAACCCAGGGCAGTCGCGTTCCAGCCATCCCAAGCGATGGCTTCCACCTTTGTTCGGCCACCACTAGAGAACTCCATTGCCCACTTCGACCTCGCCATATAACCCACTTAACCCCACACACAGCCCAGTCACTCGCCTGAAGCCAGTACATCACCATCTTCCTCTCTCCAGTCGCCTCCAACGCCACTGAGAACAGCCACGCAAAGCCCTCCTCTCATCTCTAATCTTTCTTTGCAGAGGAAGAAAATGGTAATATACAAGGTTATGTATTTACCTAGCTTTAATGATGTGCATCGATTTTGCGTGTATGTGTGTATATATAAATGTGTGTGTATATAGATATCAAGGTATATTATATTATGAAGTGACGGCTTATATTACAGAGTGTATATATATAATTTTCATTTTTGCTAAGTATTGTTTTAAAATATAAAGGGGTATGGATTGTTAAATAATGTTTCAAAATATATGTGTGTGTGTGTTATATACTTAAAGCTACGTTCATATTTTTAAATAGGTTTTGAGTACTAGCTTCAAATTATAAATGTAAGTTGTATATTCTGTTCTAAGAAATAGCATTTTGTCTCTGTCTGTTTTGCTTTGTTTATAGAAAGGAATAATATATATCTTATATTTAAGTCTGCACGCATATCGCGCTGCTGCCTTCACTTTGATTTTGCAATATGAAATTGAACAAATATTTAATTACTTTTAAAAATTGGTTTATGTGTGTGTATGTAGTGTTTGTCTATATATAGTAAAAAGATCTGCCTATATATATATATATATATATATATATATATATATATATATATATATATATATATAAAAAATTTTTATATAAGTTATATATAAGCTGTTCGTTTATGTATGCGGGTTTAGATAAGTTTATGTATGGTCGGTTTGGGTTTATATATGTATTATTATAAAATAAGTTTAAATTAGTTGTTAAATTAATAAATATTGATTTTAGAACATAATATGTATGTAAGTTATGCATATCACAACACCAAAAAGGCAATTTCCTCACGGTTATAAGCGTGACAAAACTAATTTATTACGGTTATAACCGTTAAAATAGGTACCGTGGGTAAATTCAGTCACACTTTTGCTCACGGTTATAACCGTGATAAAAATAGTAATTTCTCACGCTTATAACCATTATAAATTTAGATATTATCATACTTATAACCGTGACAAAACAGTATTTACTCACGGTTATAATCGTGATAAAATGGTTATTACTAACGCTTATAACCGTGGGAAATTTAGATAGTCTCACACTTATATCCGTGACAGAACAATAGTTTTTAACATTTATAACCATTACCAAAAAGGAAACACTAACACTTACAACCGTGACAAATGCAAATTACATTTAATAGTATTTCATTCAACCATATATCATTCCGGATCTTATAGTATAATCACATATTATTTCATTCAACTCTACAAATTCAAATTTGTAGCAATAACAAACATAAAATTAAATTTCAAAATTAATATATCATCAAATTGTAAAGAAAATCAAATATACTAATTAGTTCATATCAAATTCTATAAAGTTCATTGTGAAAACTTCAAATTTCACTACTACAAAATATTTTGAAGCTTACTGAACTGATATTCAGAGGGTCTGCGTCGTAATTTTAGGTACCCAAACTGGGCTGCACCTGGAGAGGAGCCCTCGAAGATAAAAGGTAGGTGTCCCGTCGCTGCTTGATATCTTTGTTAAATCTTCTTAACAATGTTGTCACAAATTGTCATCTAATCTAAAAAAGAAGTTATTGATAAAAAGAAGAAGAAAATTACAAGAAATGGATCATGTCATTCCTTCACCCCTTAAAACCCAAAGGATAAAAAATCAAAAAATAAAATGTAAAAAGAATTATGTTTTTAAAGAGGATTGTTTGTTACCTCTAGGATTTCTTTGCTGCTTCAAATGCAGTTTCTTCCAATGACACAAACTGTGCCACCTGTTGCACCAAACAAGCTTCAGATGTCAGTGTGAGGTAATAGCCCATGCTGCATTTCTTGAACTAGCTCCACCGGTTCATCGGTCCCGTGTGACCCAAGTCCGCAATTATTGTAACTATAATGGCACTGTATGCCAGTAAGGTAAGTAATAAAAGTTGATGATAGAGTTCATACGATACAAGACTACATAACAGTAAAATAAATGTCCCTTTTAGCATAAGACGACTAGACAACCAGTACCTGATACATGAACTCTCCCAGTACTGAAAGTTGCTTGTCGGTTGGCGCTGCCGTTAATAGCGCTTTGAAGATCTATATATTCCCAAATCATCGTACAACATGGTTAGCAAAATCTTCAAGCATAGTAAAATCTTCAAACATCGTACAACATGTGTATAAATTTTGCGTACAAAAGAACTAAAATAAAGGATAAGCCACATTATTTTACTAACAACACATTAGTTGTCCCTAAGAGTAAATATGGAATCAAAACTGTGTGATACCTCATAAAAAACAGTAGCACATATCAATTAGAAGCATTTTATGGAATAAAATAACATAAGTAAAGTATGTGCAGTCAAAAAACAGCAAATAACCTCAGTTAAATACGGATTTAGTCTTACCTTCACCATTGAATGATGTAATATTTGATTTTTGACCACCCTGCGAACGTCCTATATTGCTATAGCTGTTGTCATTTGGAAAGCAATTTCAGCTAATCAACATTTACCCTTGAAAGCAGTTTGATTTATTTATAACAGACGGTAGTGAACATATCAACGATAATACCTGTCATAGCTAACCGTGTATGCAAATAAAATTATGGCCCAGTAAGTTTATCCATGTAATTTTTGATAGTAAAGTAACATAATAAGCTTTCAGCGTACAGCAACTACTTATTCCACAACCAATATTTCTGTATTAACGATTTGCAGCTATTTGGGTATGTTACATGAAGATGATTTTTTCTTTTTCTATTCATTCTTGTTGTAAGCTAGGCCAGTAAATAATATGCACTTTTTATGCATCCATGCAAGTTTATTCAAGCCAAATTATATCATTATTTGTACAGTAATTACAATTACCATTTATCCCCCTTGTTTGCAATTTTATAGATCGCCCAGATTTTCACAGTTTTAACCATCAAATTGTTTCTCCCTTTAACCTACATAATCAGTTTTCCTATTTACTGTACTGGTTCCATTCCAGTTGTGTCCCTCAGAAGCCTCCTACTTATAAAACTTTGTATAATCCAGAGTTCTGGTAATTTCGACATATGAAAACTTACATTATAGTTCTAAAACAAACTTTATGGATTGCATTAACTATAACTCGAACTTACCTTATGATTGTATATCTTCTTGCCCAAGCTCTTTGACCATCTTGGAGATGCAACTTCATCCCTAAAAGTAAAGGAATAATTTGGGTTAATTATGGAAAAATATGACATACCTTTAACAATAAAGTGTGCATAATAAACTATTAAAAACCCAACAAACCTTACTTTGATTGAATGATATGGTGATGTTACGCGACATCCACAGCGGCAACCAAAACTTGACTGTCTGATTGATATGAATCACACACGTATAAAAGAAGGATCAATATACTCTTAATTTCGAGCTTCTTTGTAGTTCTAAATCGTTATTGGATTTGAAAAAAATACAAGTCAAACACATATTACCTCAAAACATATCATGATATTTTTGAATATTATATTCTAAGAAGATGAAAAGTGCAAGTATAGATCTTATAAATAAATCATATATTATTGAACTACGTTATTTAAATAAAACATCTAAAACTACCATTGTCATATAAAAAGCTACCATTGTTAAAATAAAAAACCAAAACACTAAAATAACATGTTAAAGGTATTTTTAAGTCGAGGAGGAACATTTACAAAATTTTAAAAGCTGAGTAGAAAAAGCCCGAGTACTAGTTTTAATTATGAGACTTTAACATTTTAAAGGTACTAAGTAAACTACTTACTTTGGCTTAACAACTTGATAACTATTAACTTTGATGATTTTTAATGTTCTAACTTTGAAATAAGATGTTATGTTCCTATGATTATATTTCTTTATATTGGTCATTGGTATTACTAAACATATTGATATAAGAATCAAAATATACAATTTGAGAATTTTTGATACAAAAATTATGGCTCCTAACCTAAATGCCAGTGAAGCATTGAAGAGATGCTAAAACTACAACATCTTATACAACTATTGAAAAATAAAACAACATCCATCAACTACAAATTTAATTATCTTAAAAACTATTAAAATTGTAAGTAAGAAAGTTTAAAAATATTAAACCAGCTTGAAATACTCTCCATTTATGAATGTTAAAAGACATACAATACAACATTCATGTTACTTCTTTCAAAGCCATAGATTTTTATTTTTATTTTTCTCGATTCTATCCTCTAGCCTTTTAAAACTGAATACATTTCCCATGTACAATTCATGAAAGATAGGATGATTCTATGGTTTTAAATCCCGAAGTTCTCCCAACTTCTTTACTCACATATAGACATGCATTACCAATAAACTAAGTAGAAAACTATGTCAAACTAAAAACTCCCAAGTTCAAGGCTGAATAATTCCTCATATGACTAAATAAAATACATCTCATCAAAACGTTAACCCTTTTTATACATACACATTATAATATAACTTCAAAAATAATATAAAACTGAAAAATGTACCCGATAAGAACTGAGATGATCTTATCCATTTATGTATCCAAGCACAACAAACATAGGAAGAGTTGCAAAACCAGCAAGCGACAACTTACCCCGGATCAAAAACCAAAGAAAAAGCAACATCCTAGAAAGGATTTACAAAATTAGAAAGTGCTTCTATATCATAAGTGTGAAAATTTTAGGTTTATTAATCATGCATAATGATAACTGACTGCCAATGTTCATATGAATGTTAGATCTGTACAATCACTAACTGTGTTTGTAGCCTTACTTCATTGCCATTCGATCTTTGATTACTCACAGAGGCAAGGAATTGGTGAAATACATCTCAAGTAATAATATGTTGGATTTACCTAGAATTTGAGATATCATAAATTTTTTACGTATGGTTGCTACACAAATGCAAGAATAAACTGAATATAATATCATTCTTCTGAGATCAGTCCTGCTTTAGAATTCAAAAGCAACCGTATATTTTCTTTTCTATCCGAGTGATATAACTCATATGTTACCAGATATTTGAAACCATGCAATATCATGCACATAAAGTCGTTATTATAGCACGGAAAGTGCAAACAATGATTTGTTTTATGCTTGTAGGAAATATATAATGGAAATGAGAAAGGTTATAAGAGAGGGGCTAAAGGAACATCTATCCATGGATTTTTTTTTTGTCTCTGTAACCATTACGATAATTTTGGTTCTGGGGGAT
Organism: Allium cepa; assembly: GCA_030765085.1. NCBI lineage: Eukaryota > Viridiplantae > Streptophyta > Magnoliopsida > Asparagales > Amaryllidaceae > Allium > Allium cepa. The sequence continues at coordinate 209,604,004 of CM060928.1, forward strand.
TTAGCTAAAAGTGTGTAACTATGATTTAACACAGAAATGTTTTATGAATCATTGTTTCTATAGTAGCTAAAATTTATTTCCAAACCCTTCTATAAGTAGAAAGTGGACACATTAACTCAGAGTATTTTACGTTGAATTTTAAAAGAGAACGTTTGTGTTCAGTTGTTATGTTTATTCGCGTTTACATTCAATTGTTATGTTTATTCGCGTTTACATTTTCCTTGTATATAAAATACAGTTGACATGAGAATTGATGTACATAGGTGCACATACCATTGGCAAAGCTAGGAGCACAAGCTTTAGAAGCGAAACATGAAAGCCTAATTGTCCAAGTAGTTCAAGCTTCAGGGATAACAATCTGATACCATTAGATCTCTAATCTGCAACTGGCTTTGACAACAAATATTACCGAAAGCTGGTGAATAAGTCGGTTAAGCTCCTTTGCACAAAATAGAAATCCAGAAAATTTTAGGAAAATTGTGTTTTTTGTTTATTTCTTTCCTTTGATATACAAGTGCCTACTAAATTTGAATGTACACATTTGGTTTTCTATCATTTCCATTAATAGTGGTGTACTTTAATAAGAGTGTGTGTGTGTGTGTTTTAATTGCACTTATTTTACTAAAAAAAATTCCCACATATCGGAACAAAAAAGAAATAAAATAAACTTAAGCCAAACTAAACTGTAGGGTTTCTACAAAGTTGTTATAACTTTTTTATTCCAGAAAGCAAACAAAGTGGTAATAAGACAACAAACACAAATGAAGCAGCTAAACTTTAAAATTTGAAAGCAACTAAAAAAGATTACTGTATGTTTAACTAATTGTTCAACATATGTCTAAACTTAAAATATTAAAAGCAGCTAAAAATGAAAAGTTCACAATAGTACTTATTCTAAGACAAATTAAAGTAATTAGCATTTAAATATTTATTTAAAATTGTTAATACATAAAAGAAGTCTTATGTTTTGGTCACTGTATGTTTGTACCCTAAAGCCATCATGAGATAAAATTGACAGTAAAGTGAAAGTTGGTGCTCGGTTCGAATAGTAAAGTCAAACTTACTGCTCCGTTCGATCATGAACAAAATCCATAAATTCAAACAACAAATCCGTCTTCTTTTTCTCAAATGCAAAATAAGCCAAGTGAAATTAATAACTATATCCATTAAACAAAAAAACTAACGAAAAAAACCATCAGTTATACTTGAATATCAACACATAAATGCATGAAATAAAGTTCCTTTACCTAACCGAGTAAGACTTCTCTTCTTTTCCTTGAGTAAAGCGTACAAAGAGGAGATTATGGCGATACAGCGAAAGAAGGGGATCGACACGACAAAAAATTAACTCGGATTTTGGGAGTTGAAGTGGAGAAGCGCATAGATAAAACCCTAGATTAGGAATCGCAAAACAGAAGATGGAAAAGGAACGAAGTAACACGAGCGTTAGGAATGTGTTTTAATATGGTAATTACAAATTTGCCCCCATGACTTCATCTTATTTACACCATGGAAAAATATACCAACGGTTATAAATGTGAAAAACGTTAACCAACGGAAATAATTGTTAGTATTTTGTAACAGTAATAACCATTAGGAATTCTAAAAAATAGGTGTTGCAAAATAGCTGTTTTGGTGTAGTGTATGTTTATATATTGGTAAGTAGATATGAGTTTGGTTTTCACATATATATATATATATATATATATATATATATATAAAGATGTTTCTTTTGATATATGTTTTAAACTGATTTTGGAATATATTCACACATAAAAACATTTCCCGCTTTAGTCTATATCAAGCTAATTTTGTTTTATTTCATCGATTCCTTATTACCCACTTTGTTCGTCAAATTCATGCCAATCTAGCTTCGCTTGGGAACTCGTGCTTGCATTCATAACTCATTTCATTTGTCGAATCTCTATAGCCTTAAAAGGTGAGCAATCACTCATGATTAAAATTCTTATATTTATTAAATTTGATTTCAATTGAAACGACAATTGAAATATTGATGTTGCCAGTTATTTGATTTCTATATATATGCCATTATCTGTATCTGTTCACATGTGACATCTGACACCATTATCTATTATTTATATCGATGATATATGCCTGCTTTGATATGTTATATTTTTATCATCACTATTCTTACTCTGCAAGTTCCCTATTTGTATAGAATTCCCTATGGGTTGAAATGATACATACCCGAATGATCTTATAGAATAGGAGAAAATCGTATGGGTTGAAATGATAAACCCAAGCGATTTTCATTGACATTGAATTTGGGATTGCGGGTTGAAAAGATATATACCGGTAGATAATCAAATTGCGGATTGAAATGATAAATATCCGTATCACTTGACCATAGGATAGAAAATTATATGCAGACACCGTTGGTGTGTGTGTGTGTGTGTGTGTGTGTGTGTGTGTGTGTGTGTGTGTATTGAAAATGATTTCCAAAGTTTTGAAAAGGAATATATGGTTTTAATAAATATTGATTTTAAGATATTATGTATAAATATGTTTTTATAAAGGTTTAAATTTTAGATTTCTAAAATTATATGTTTTAAAAAAATTATAATTATAAGTTAGTTTTGAAATTATAAATTTTAAGAATGTACTTATAACTTTACTATTTTAAAATATATAAAATAAGCTTTAATATAAAATAAATTTAAATAATAAGATTTGATTTAACAAAAGTTAATTTAATTAGTATATAATATGTTTTAAGTATTACATAAAATTATATTTTAAAAGTAGATTTTATATCATTTTAATAAATTAAGGTTGGAAAGATAAATTTAAACTGATTTGAAACTCATTGGATTTGAGATTTTAAAGATATGATTTTTATAACTTGATTTTGATTTAAAATAATTAAATGAATATTTCAATAAAATAAATTGGAAGGAATATTTAATTTATTTAAATTGTAATTTAGGGTTTTATTTAAATGATATTGGATTGACTAGGTGAATATCTCAATATTAAATAATAGTAAAGTTGAATTTGAAATATAAATGAATTTATCAAAATAGAGCTTTCTTAAATGTTTGAATATTTAAAGCTTTGAAATCTATTAAAATTGAAATGGTTTAATTTGTAGTTCAAATCTATATTTAGAATCGATATAAAATGGTTTATTGAGATGTTGAATTAAATTGAAATTTATGGATTAAGACTTAGTTTAATTAAAATTTTGAATTCGAATGATTTGAATCGATTTGTGAACTTGAGGAAACTATTTTACTATCTTAAATATTTTATATATACATAAAAATATTTTACTTTATAATTTATTTTAATATAAAATTATTTTAAAATAAACTATTTCTAATATAAATTAATTTAATATATAAACTATTTTAATATAAACTATTGTAATATAAAACTATTTTTAATTACTAATTACTTTAATATAAAATATTTAATTCACAACTATTTATACAAATTATTTTATTTTATTAGCTATTTTATTTATAACTATTTTAATAAATATACTATTATTAATATCTAAACAGTTTAAGAGGAAAGTGTTACGGATTTCAAAGTATTATGATTTCAAAAGGTATATTTTCTAAGTATTATGTTTTTGGAAATGAATATTATTTTAAGTGAGAAATTATATCATATTGACATGGTTTCGAAATGGATATGTTATTTTGGTATCGATGTATGATATTTTGAAATGACCGTAATGATTGGTTGTTAAAGAGACCGGGATCGGTTATTGTCATACTCTCTGCCAATGCCAAAACCACTTAAACAACTGTGTACGCGATGGAGATTCTAGAATTAAGTAGGATGGTGGCGACGATCCTATATGAGGTATATATGTGGATCTGAATCCCATGAGTCAGCTTAAGGTGGCTAAAATAGGAGCAATTGATATGCCAAGTGAGGTCATTCCTTCGATCGGGCACATTCCTTCGATACTATATTCTGACTTTGTGATTTATTTGGTGGCACCTTTGATTTTGATTTGGGAGTGTGTTTCAAGGTGGGCGGTAGTAGCTGCTATGCGTTACCACTAGCCCGAAAGTGTAATTGGTATATCTACCCTGGCATTGCCTAGTTGTATCGTGTCACCTACCTTATCAAGAACACTACGAATTTGTTTTGTACCATACCTATGGAGTGCCCTTTGATAAGCCCAGTATACGGGAAGTTACGGTACTGTATAAACTATGGGAATATATAAAAATGTGTTAAGGGGATATGGGTAACGCTTAACACTATTTTAATAGTTTACTTTACTATAAACATATTATAATAGCGTATTGTACTACATAGTAGATAGTTCCACTGATCCTTAGAGGATGGGTATCCCAAACATCCTTTGAGTTACTTGTATTTCAGTTGATATTCTGCTTGAGTTGGATTCATTGAAATAAGAATGTTAATCCTGACTCGAGTGTTTTGTGTTTTTCTTTATACTCGGGTCAGATTAAGTGTCATAGCATTTGAGACTCACCTTTGGAGTTGGAGCTTGCTTGGAGATCCATCTACCTATTCAGCTTGCGGTACTTTGGTTGACTCATATGTTATATTCTAATCTTTGTTATTTAACTATTGTATTGAGACTTCTATGTATTTGAGACTTCTGTTGTATCTTGTTTTAACTCTGACATATATATGTATATAATAGCTTCGTGAACTACTGTTCATTTGTTTCCGCTGCTTATTGTTACATTTCTCTGTGTCTGTGAATTTGTGATTGATTTATTTACTGTATATGCTAAGTTTTTTCCAAATATAAATTAACAACATGATATTTTGAGCAATTCAATTTCAATATGTGTGGATGCGAATGGCACGAAATACCGGGATGTTACATGTGGTACTAAAGCTCTGGTTTTAGGTAAACTCAACATATAAAGTAGATTTAATTACAGAATTGCCTTCCTTCGAGCTTGAGTTCTTCCTCTTTGATTCGAATTTCCTTTGAACTTTGGAACTCTCCCATTTGTTCTAAAATCCATTCTTGTCTCTTCCTATTCGTGTGCTTCTTGATTTTAAAGTATCTCATAACTCCACTTCGGATGATCTCTATAATGAATCGGCGATCCCGCCAATCTTAGGATTAAATGTGAAGGGGTGAAGCCCTTTACAACGAGCATTGATTCACCGGACATTTTTGTATCCTCGATTTAAATGCTGTTATCTCTTGTTATGCCAAAATTCTATCCCTTGTGATCGGATGTCGATTTTCCTCCGAATTCTACATCGATCTCATTCTTGAAGTCACAGTCGACCTAGTTAAGGACGCCCGCGATTAATATCAGTCTGTCCATTTTTTCTCTTTTTTTATTTAATTATTTCATCTTCGTTTCGAGCATATCTCCTAGATAATATTCTCTTTGACTAGGGTTCATCTAAATTTAGATCTCTACCCTTGTTTTGGAATCCATTCTTGTATCATCAAGTGAGGGAGTGTATTTGTATTAATATTTAAATGTTTTATAGTGTGTTGCTTGAGTTGTTAATGTTGATTTGGGGTTTTTGATTGATTCGTCTGATCAACGCTATCGTCAGGAGTTCCAAAACACTTGAACAGAGCAAATTGACACAATGTTATTTTCAAATTTGGTAGATGAAATAAATTTTGTATGATTATATTGTATATATAAGTATAATTTTCTAAAGGTAAATAGTTAAATAAATTGGTTATTGAAAATGATAATATTGATTTTCATTTATTATTTTATAAACCAATGACTACTGCCACAATATAAATAAATGAAAATATAATTATAAATTGATTCAGAATTTGAAATGAAGTTAAATTAAGAATTTAAGAATCTAATTTCCAGTGATTCCAACTTTGGTTTTAAAGTTTTAAGTTGCATACTATAAAGTATTTTCAAATAGAAATCATTCCCAACGAATATTTGAATATTTAAATCTGTACTCTCCTCTTTTGTTGCTGGAAATTAATTCAGTAATGACTGCAGCATCATCGACATTCATTTTCGAGTCTCGGAGTGAGAGACCACTTAGTAGTTTTGCTACATTTTGTTTAAGAAAATGAATTTGGTTTGAATTTCTTAAGTATGACTTGAATTGTAATAAATAGAAGTATATTTTTTATAGATTTGATTTAATATAGAATTACACATTTATCTCTAAATTATTCAAAGTGAAACTGGAAATTTAACTCTAAAATTTTGTTAAAGAATGGTTTCAATTATAAAAATAATGCCTAAATTTTGAAAAAATATTTAAACTTGAAATAATTGAATTGAAAAGAAATTCTTGTATGATACTCAATTGCATTTCCAACATATATAACTTACCTAAATTATTCAGAAGTTAAATATGTAATTGAATAATATACAATATAAAATGATGACTAAAGGACTTTATAGATAAATTTGCGTGGTTATAATAAGTGACAATCTACTTAATCTATGTGACAAGATATATTAAGTGGAATAAATTTAATAATAATTTGAGAAAAAGAAAGAATTAATTTATGGACTAAAATATGGTTATAATCAATGTTTATACACTTAATTTATGATTATAGGAAATGTTAAGTGAAATAAGTTGAATAATAAGAAAATGAATAAATAAACATGAATTTAGAAATAGCTAAAATTGATTTATAAGTGAAATTAACTTAAGTGTGAAATCGAACGGATTAAACCAAATTATTGAATAAATTAATTTAAATGGAAATTTATATGGTTTAAATTAATTTTTTTATTTTGTATTTTAATCTAATTTTATTTCTGGTTGTTTCTATTTTTCTACCTCCTTCATTTTCGGGGACGAAAAGTTTTGAGTGGGGGAGAGTGTAATGATCTGTAAATTTCAATGGTTTTAATAACGTAATTGACCGAATTTTATGAAATTTTAAACAATTAAATTTGAAAATAAAAATTTGATATTTGGAATGCGTCTATTTAAACATAGAAAATGGTAAATTTTCATTAAGTAATATGAAAGTTTATTTTATTATGTAATTTTATTTAAATTTAAATCAGTTAATATTAGATGATAATGAAATATTCCTCAAACCTGAATATTTTAATATAATAAATTTGTAAATCATCTTCTAAGTGAGACGTCATATTTCGTTTTGCCAAATATGGACTGCTATTGCTCCATTTATCTTATTCTCGGGGTTTTAGTTGCACTTTCGGTATCGAATATCGATTTTTGATAGAATAATTGTACAATTGATATCTTTATATAGTTTTGATTGTCTTGTCATACTTATCTCCGTAGTCTATTCGTTCGTGTATTTTGGAGTCCGGGAGGCAGCGAAATCCACGGAACGATTTCCGTATCGATTCCGTAATTTGGCTTTTGAATTTTCGTGACCATTCTTTAATTACCCTATATAAACCAATAGTCATAACCTTTAATATTCCCAGAATTCAGCTCTTACTATTTCCAAAAGTTTCATTTCATTAGTGGTTCGTTCTCTGCCTTTATTTCTTCCACTTTGAAATTATAAATTATAAAATTGTATGTTTTCATATTCCTTTACTTACTGAAGCCTGTTCATTTCTTTCCTATAAAACTGCTCACACCTTCCTTTTTCTCCATCATTATCGAACCTATTTTTTTCTTTTCTTCCTCTTAAATTTTTTCAAGCTTCACGTAAAAAAATTTAATAAAAGAAGCCTGCGTGTATATATCTATCCGCTCCCCTCCTTTCTTCCCTGACCACCTCCCTCTTCTTTGAAGCCGACCCATTTCTTTGCTGTTAGCCTCACCTCAGCCCATTTGTACATGTCTACAACCGAACCCATGGCAGCCGCGTTCCAGCCATCCCAAGCGACGGCTTACACCTTTCATTTATTAGGCCACCATTAGGGAACTCCACTGCCCACTTCGACCTAGCCATATAACCCACTTAACCTCTCACACTGCCCAGTCACTCGCACGAAGCTAGTACGTCACCATCTTCCTCTCACCAGTGCCCTCCAATGCCACTGACAATAGCCTCGCAAAGCCCTCCTCTCCTCTCTAATCTTTCTTTGCTGAGGAAGAAAATGATAATAATATAAGGTTATGTATTTACTTAACTTTAATGTTGTGCATACAATTTGCGTGTGTGTGTGTGTGTATATATATCGAGGTATATTATATTACTTATATTATATTATGAAGTGAGACTTATATTACAGAGTGTGTGTGTATGTGCATAATTTTCATTTTTACTAAGTATTGTTTTAAAATATAAAGGGTATGGATTGCTAAATAATGTTTTAAAATATATATATATATATACTAAAAGCTACGTTCATATTTTTAAATAGGTTTTGAGTACTAGCTTCAAATTATAAATGTAAGTCGTATACTCTGTTCTAAGAAATAGCATTTTGTCTCTGTCTGTTTTGCTCTGTTTATAGAAAGGAATAATATATATCTTATATATAAGTCTGCATGCATATCACGATGCTGCCTTCACTTTGATTTTGCAATATCAAATTGAACAAATATTTAATTACTTTCAAAACATTGGTTTTAAGTGTGTGTGTGTGTGTGTGTGTGTGTGTACAGTGTTTGTCTATAAGATCTGCCTATATATATATATATATATATATATATATATATATATATATAATTTTTTATAAGTTATACATAAGCAGTTCGTTTATGTATGCTGGTTTAGATAAGTTTATGTATGGTCGGTTTGGGTTTATATATGTATTATTATAAAATAAGTTTATACTAATTGTTCAATTAATAAATATTGATTTTAAAATTTTAGATTTCTAAAATTATATGTTTTGAAAATTTTATAATTATAAGTTAGTTTTGAAATTATAAATTTTAAGAATTTACTTATAATTTTACTATTTTAAAATATATAAAATAAGCTTTGATATAAAATAAATTTAAAAAATAAGATTTGATCTAATAAAAGTTAATTTAATTAGTATATAATGTGTTGTAATATTATTTATATTTATATTTTAAAAGTAGACTTTATATAATTTTAATAAATTAAGTTGGAAAGATAAATTTAAATTGATTTGAAACTTATTGGATTTGAGATTTTAAAGATATTTTTTTATAACTTGATTTTGATTTAAAATAATTAAATGAATATTTAAAGAAAATAAATTGGAAGGAATATTTAGTTTATTTAAATTGTAATTTAAGTTTTTATTTAAATGATGTTGGATAGACTTGGTGAATATTTCAATATTAAATAATAGTAAAGTTGAATTCGAGATATGAACGAATTTATCAAAATTGAGTTATTATAAATGTTTGAATATTTAAAGCTTTGAAATCTATTGCAATTGAAATGGTTTGATTTGTAATTCAAATCTATATTTTGATTTGTAATTCAAATCTATATTTTGATTTGTAATTCAAATCTATATTTTGATTTGTAATTCAAATCTATATTTAGAATCGATAAATGGTTTATTGAGATGTTGAATTAAATTGAAATTTGTGGATTAAGACTTAATTTAAATGAATTTTTGAATTTGAATGATTTGAATCGGTTTGTGAACTTAAGGAAACTATTTTACTATCTTAAGTATTATATATATATATGTACATATTTTACTTTATAAATTATTTTACTATAAAATTATTTTAATATAAATTATTTTAATATAAATTATTTTAATATAAATTATTTTTACTATAAATTATTTTATATATAAACTATTTTAATATAAACTATTTTAATATAAAACTATTTTTAATATACTAATTATTTTAATATAAACTATTTAATTTACAACTATTTTATATACAAATTATTTTATTATATTAACTTTTTTATTTATAACTATTTTAATATATACTATTATTAATATCTAAACTGTTTAAGAGGAAAGTGTTATGGATTTCAAAGTATTATGATTTCAAAAGTTATATTTTCCAAGTGTTATGATTTTGGAAATGAATATTATTTTAAGTGAGAAATGATATTTTATTGATATAGTTTCGAAATGGATATGTTATTTTGGTTTTGTGATATGATATTTTGAAATGAGCACCGTGTTATAATAACGATTGGCTGTTAAAGAGACCGGGATCGGTTATTGTCATACTCTCTGCCAATACCGAAAACCACTTTAACAATTGTTTACGCGGTGGAAATTACATAATGAAGTAGGATGGTGGCAACGATCCTATATGAGGTATATATGTTGACCTGAATCCTATGAGTTAGCTTAAGGTGGTTAAAATAGGAGCAATTGATGGGCCAAGTGAGGTCATTCCTCCGACTGGGCACATTCCTTCGATACTATATTCTGACTTTGTGATTTATTTGGTGGCTATCCTTGATTTTGATTTAGGAGTGTGTTCCGAGGTGGGTGGTAGTAGCTGCTATGCGTTACACCATCCCGGAAGTGTAATTGGTATATCTATCCTGGCATTGCCTAGTTCTGCTATGTCACTTACCTTATCGAGACCACTACGAGTTTTTTTTGTACCATACCTATGGAGTGCCCTTTGATAAGCCCAGTATATGGGAAGTTACGGTACTGTATAGACTATAGGAATATATAAAAATGTGTTAAGGGGATATGGGTAACGCCTTAAGGCTATTTTAATAGTTTACTTTACTATAGACATATTATAATAGCATATTGTACTACATAGTAGATAGTTCCACGGATTCTTAGTGGATGGGCATCCCAAACATCCTTTGAGTTACTTGTATTTCAATGTATATTTCACTTGAGTTGGATTTATTGATATAAGAATGTTAATTCTAACTTGAGTATTTTGTGTTTTGCTTTATGGTCGGGTCAAACTAAATGTCACAACATTTGAGACTTACCTTTGGAGTTGGAGCTTGCTTGGAGATCCATCTATCTATTCAGCTTGTAGTTATTCAGTTGACTCCTATGTTATATTCTGATCTTTGTTATTTGACTATTGTATTGAGACTTCTATGTATTCGAGACTTTCGTTGTATTTTGTTTTAACTCTGATATATATATATATATATATATATATATATAGTAAATACATGAACTACTATTCGTTTGTTTCCACTGCTTATTGTTATATTGATGTATGTCTGTGATTCTATGATTGATTTATTTACTGCATATGTCGAGTCTGCCAAACATAAATTAACAATTTGATATTTTGAGCAATTCAATCCCGACATGTGTGGATGCGAATGACACGAAATACCGAGATGTTACATGTGGTGTATACTGACGCTTAAAGTGCTGGACCGAATGCGGTGTTGATGCAGGTGGGTAGAGTTTTTTTGATGCTAGTCAGTAATAGAACGTACATGAGAGAAACCACCCAACCCATGATCTTGATTTGGCAGCCATTGTCTTCGACCTCAAATTATGGAGGCATTATCTTTTAGGAGAGAAATTTAAGATATTCTTCAATCATGAGTCTCTAAAGTATTTATTCTCCTAAAAGTATTTGAATTTGAGGTAGCTTAGGTGGATGAAGTACTTGGCATCATATGATTTCAATATCCCATATACTCCGAGCAAGGGCAATGTTGTAGCCGATGCCTTGAGTAGAAAGCATGTGATGTTGAGTCCTATGTTTTAGGAATGGAAGCACTTAGAATTCATTTATACATTGGATCCCGACCTTCATCGGACATTATACCAGGTTTGTTGGCAACCCTAGATGTTCAGCCTTCACTTATGGACCATACTGATTGAAGTTAGAGGCAAGATAAGGAGTCTTTTGATATTTTTAAGGAGCTAAATAGAGGAGAGCACTCAAGTCATTTGGGTTGCTATTCCATTGATTCAAAAGAATGGTTTTGAAGAGATGGTAGGTTGTGTGTTTCTATTGTTAAGGATTTGGTGGACATGGTACTAGTAGAATCTCATTGTTTTAGGATGACAATTCATCTCGATGGTGATAAAATGTATCGTGATATGAAGAGAGTATTTTACTGGCTTACTATGAAGAGACATGTAGTAGAGTTTGTATCCCATGCGTGACTTGTCTAAGGTAAAAGGCAGAGTAAAAGAAGCCTGGTGGATTATTACAGCCGTTGAACCTTCCACAATGGAAACTGAAGAGTATCTCTAGGGACTTTGTTGATGGGCTACCTAGGAGTAGAAAGAGGAACTAGAGTATTTGGGTCATAATCGATTGGCTTACCAAATGCTCTCATTTTATTCTAGTCAGGAGCACGAGGACATTTGCATCTTTGGCGACCTTGTATGTGAGAGAGATAGTTCGGTTGCATGGAATTCCTTTTAGCATTGTTAGTGACCGAGATTCTCTTTTCACTAGTGAGTTTTAAAGGAGTATTCAAGACGCCTTGGGCTTTGAACTAAATTTAAGTATCGCTTACCACCCATAGACAAATGGATAGACTAAAAAGGATAACATAGTAATGGAGAACTTACTTTGGATCTACATTTTAATTTTGCAGGATCTTGGGAGGATCATTTGGCATTAATAGAGTATGCCATAATAATAGCAAACAAGTATTGGGATGACACCATTCGAGACATTGTATGGGAGGCCATGTAGAACACCATCTATTTAGTGGGACACTATAGATAAAATCATTCTTTAATGAGATATGATAGAGGAGACTTCAAAGAATATAGACGATCCATAGACGGTTGATGACTATCTAGAACAGGAAGAAATCTTATGCTGATAGAAGGCGCATGGAGCTGGAGGCACAGTGGATGACATGGTCTTTGTGAATGTCTCACCGCTTAGACACATTATGAGGTTTGGTAATATAATGACCCTAATTTTGACTCATTATTTAGAACATTTAATTAGATAAATAAAATAAAATAAAATAATGTAAATGGACATGGAAATTGAGATTTGGTAATTAAGCAGGTCGTTCCTTAGTTAACAGACCAATTAGAGAAATAAAAGGTTACGACAAGAAGCAGGAATATGATAAGGGGAAAATAGGAATAACCTTCATTCCTACCCTTAAAACCTCCTATTTTCATTTCTTTCATTCATTTGCGCACATACAAATAAAAATAGAGGGTGGCCATAGCTAAGGAGAAACAAGAAGGAAATTAGAAGGTTAAGGAATCAAAGATAAAATAAATCAAGTCTACACCAAATATCATCTTTCTCATCCAAATCAAGGTGAATAATACATATATCTCATGTTTTGAATTGAATTTCAGTTTTAATGGTAAATCCAAATTTAATATTGCTATTATGCCATGTTTTAGAAGTTTGAATGATTATATGCTTGTTGGTGATTTTCTAGAATTTATATATGAAATTTAGTGATACGTTTGAGTTGGAAGACCTATCAAATGATACCCAAATGAGTTGCGATTTTGATATGAATATCATTCTAGAAGTGGGTTTTTAATTTCATAATTTTCCAAGCAAGTATGGATTTTATATGATTTTTCTAAGTGAAGAAATTGGTTAATTTTGGGTTTTAATTGTGAAAATAAGTTTTTGGCCCTAAAATTTTTATATGTCAAAGAGTATGATTAACTTGATTTATGTTGATTTTTGGGGGATTTTCCTAAGAGTTTAGGAATGATAAATAAATTATTTGAGCCAAAAAGGATATATTTTTTTAATTAAAATGTTTATAATAAGGAGTAATTTGTAAAAATGTTTGGTATTGAAAATTATGTTAGGCGGCAGATTTTCAGTAAAGGAAATTGTTAAAGTTTTACTAGCCAATGAGATCTTGAAGAATTATAGAGATTTGGTGATTGCATTTTCAAGTTAATTACCATTCCTCCATGACATCGACCACGTCGAGCTACATCTCACAGTACTACACTATCATCAATGCAATATAAAGATATGCGTATGATGTCAACGAGTTTGACATGAAATGGAATAGTTTTGTACCTCGTCGAGGCTGAAGTAAAAAAGTTAAAGAGGTAGGACTCGACATGGGCATGCCGATACTTATACATGCCACATTTTATACATAGAAGCATACATTTGCTTATGTTTTCCAAGATCGCCAACTTTTGTAACCTCGATATCAATCTTTCTGGTTAATGATTTGGATTTTTGCCTCGCCGACCCAAGGGTTGCTGAGCTTAGCCTCCGCCATCTCAACTTGTAATTGAGCCTAATCTATGCCGCTTTTTAACTTGTTGCGAGCTTAGCCAGGCCACTTTTAACCTATTATCGAGCCTACCCCATGCCGATTTTAACAAGTCATCGAGCTTAGCCTATAATGTTTTACACCATTTCGACGTCATAGATGTCGATATCGCATCTACTAAATTTTATAACCTCGATGAGGCATTGATGCCAATGTTTTATGTGCTATCAAACTTTAATTTTTATAGTTTTAACACTATAATTTATGAAGTAGTAACTTCGATATCATCCCCATATATTTTCAAATAAAGACTTCGACGTGCTTTTGAGTGGGCAAAGACTTTAATGGCAATGACATCGTCGAGTTTTATAATTGTAAAGGTATTACTTAGTTTTGGCCTTGTAGCCTAAGTTTTGAGTGGGTCGAAGACCCCAATGATTTCGAGTTTTCATCAACGATGTTTTGTAAAGCATATACCATGGCACAAGTATTTTCAGTATAGTAAAGGACCAATGTTTTCCTTGTTTTAAGAATGATTTCAAGGTTAAATCATTTACAAAGATTCTATTTTCATGGAAATATGATAGGGTGTTTAACTTAGAATTTTGCTAAAAAAATGGCTCGGATATTAGAAGACCAGATGGGACTAGAGTAGAGCCACGTCCTATACTTTAGCTAGTAGACCCTAGCTAATTTAAGTACAAAATTCCTGTGTCTAGGGCTTTGTCATGGGTAAGACTAAAATATGGTTACACATAGAAAGGAATACACAAAGTAGAGACAGGTTATCAGTGAGTCCACAAAACCATTAGGATCAGTTGACCCTAGAAGTAGTAAGTTACGGACAGGCAGTCCAGTTTTTCTCTAACCGCAAGTTAGAACATTTATTATGTTTAGTAGGCCCTAGTCAGCTATAGGTTTATAGTCAGACTGATAAAACTATGATGTTGGGACAGATAGTCCGATGATTTCCTATTTATTTTTGTACATGTAAGCGTATATTGTTTATTATAACTAGTTTGGTTGTAGGATTTTCATTGCAAAAGATGTGCTTTTAAAGGATATTATTGAGGGAAAACCCGTTACGCTAGGCGATGTGGTCTCACTCAATATCGATAAATCGAGATGTCATATTATTATTCACACCATGCTTTTTGTCTGACTCGAAGTTTATGTTTTCCCCTTAAACTCTCGGATGCAAAAAAATTAATTTGAGTAGGTTAAGGGTTAAGGTTTTTAAGTTTAGTAGGTTTTGGCAATAAAGCTTCCAAAGACGTGCATGAGACGAAGATTAGCTATGTAGGAGATTATTTATTTATCTATTCCACTGTGATTGAATATAGTATGTAATGGAAAATGTATAACTGTCTAGTTAGTAACTTTGATCATCCAAGGGGGATCTTCATATGTAGCTCTTGGCGTATTTTGTAATGATTATATTTATCTTAACCTGGGCAACGTTATAGGATTATGAATTGAATATGAAATGCTAATTTGAAATGTAATGAGAAAAATTGTTCTAAAATTGTGTCTGAAATATTTCATATTCTTATGCTTTTTATATTATGGATAATTAACATTATCGCATTTTATCACCAAAAATTAATATTATAAATGACTGCAGCATCTGTAGCAGTTAGTTTCGGGTTTTAAAATAGGGGATGTTACAACTTGCTATTAGAGCATAGGTTTATGTAAAACTTAAAAGAATTTCGAACCTAAAATGATTTTCTAAAACATAATCCAAATGAGTCAAAGAATAAGATTGGAGTTTGGGATAACGCAATAGAAACGTGCTTGTATTTGCAATATATAAGTATATGCTCTATCTCTATTCTATCATCTTTCGTAGACCATTCTTCAGCGTATTACTAAGATTCGAATGCAGATTTAAAGGAAAGTAAGATACGGAGGCAGGAAATGAAAGAGTGAATCTCGATGGAGGAAGCACCACAATTAATGGAAATGCCAGGCCCAATACTGGAATGAATCCGAGTCGTGAAAAAGCTGCTAATGTAGGTGCTGGAACACTGTGGTTGATATAGGAGCTATGTATTTGTTCTTCATCAACATGATGCAAGCAGGAGCTGCTGCTAGACTTGTAGGTGGAAATGCTGGAGGAGTGAATTAGGAAGCTTTGGGTGTCAATAACTATGTTGTGCTGAGTAAGGATGATGCAAGGCTTTAAGGAAAGCCATTTATTGAAACTGAGGATGCAATTGAATTAGAGAATTGGTTTCTTCATTGCGAGAAGATTTTCACTGATCTTGGACTGAATGATGAGCAAAAGAGAAGATTTGTGTCTAGGCAACAGCAAGGAGCTGCATTGTATTGGTGGACTAGTTAGCTATTGGAGTAGCGGAGGAAACCCTGACTTAGGAAGAATTTAGGAGAAGGTTTGAAGAGAGGTTTATGTCAAAAATCACTAAATCTACCATATTGAGAAAGTTTGTTGAATTGGTGCAGGGAGATATGACGGTGTTAGAATATGCTACAAGATCTGAGGATGTCCCAGTATGGGTATGCTACCATGGATATAGTAATTAAGAGGAATGAGAAGTTCATTTGGGGACTGAGATCCGAGCTTGCTAGGGAAACTTTTCCACGTCTCCAAGATCCATGTGATGTAGTGATTGAGATAGCATTAAGGAATGAGAAGATGCTTGCTTTCTTTGGTAATAACAAAGTAGTGGAGGCTCAAGGCGTGCAGAATCAGAAGAGGAAATTTTTCATTAGAAGGGAGCTCAGAAGAGTGGGGCTGCCAAGAAGGGAAAGTCTGAGTTTATGTGTTACATGTGTGATGAGAAAGGAAATTTCGCGAATGAATGTCATTCTAAAGATGGAAAGACGGTGGTTGGGAGGAAGAACTTCGAGTGCTTCAACTATGATCAGATTGGTCATTATAAGAACCAATGCAAGGAACCATCTAAAACTAGAAAGGGTAAGGTGTTTGCATTGGAACCAGCTATCTCGAGACCAACAGCTGAGGAGAAAGGAAAGGCTGTGATAGAAGGTACGTTTTTGATTCATGGTATACTTGTTAGAGTTCTATCTGATACTCGTGCATCACATTCTTTCATATCTCATTATTTGATAGATAAGCTTACCTAGAACCCTTATACCTAATTACTTCCTTAAGGGTTGCGAATTCGATAGGAGGTAATGCAACTCTTGGGATAAGATGTGACCAGTTAGAGTTTAAATTGTTAAGTCATATAATTGCTTGCATTTTGCATGTGCCTGATTTCGTAGGCTTCAGAATTTCTTTGGATATTAATTGGTTAAGTAAGTACGATGCTAGGATACTTTACCACGATAGGAAAATATCACTAAGACACCCTAGTTCTAGTGATCGAATTATTTATTTTGTAGAAAGCCTGAGTTTTGATGTTATGCTTTGTTATGTGTAATGAAGGAGATAAACGAGTTAAATCAAGTTTTTTTGTTAGATAATTCATAGATGTCTTTGAATCGGTGATAGAACTACCTCCAAAACGTGCTAATAAATTTCAAATAGATCTTGTACCAAGAGCTGAACCTGTTAGTAGATCGCCAAGTAGGATCACCTATCGAGATGAGGGAGATAATGGTGCAATTGGTAGATTTAGAAAGGAAGAGTTTTATTAGACTAAGAATTTCACCTTAGGGAGCAACCATAGTGTTTGTTAAGAAACTAGACGGATCGTTAAAGGTGTGTATCGATTATTGTAAGTTAAATGAGAAGAAGATAAAGAATCAATATCCGTTCTCGAGGATTGACGATTTGTTTGATCAGTTGTGAAGCCAAAGTGTTCTCTTGGTTGGTTTTAGCGCTAGGGTTCCATCAGCTAAAAATAGCAGAGGATAGTATTCCCTTGACAATGTTTAGGATAATGTATGGATCGTATGAATGGTAAGAAATGCCTTCCGTACTAACTAATGTGCCAGCCTTCTTTGTAGACCTAATGAATAGGATCTTCCGAGAACATATGGATATATTCGTATTCATGTTTATAAACGGCATTTTGATATATTCAAAGGATGAAAGGGGTCATGAAGTTCATCTTAGGATAGTGCTTGAGACATTGAGATATCATCAGTTAAAAGCAAATTTTTTTAAAGTGTCATTTTTGAAAGAAGGAAGTGAAATTTCTTGGTCATGTGGTCTTAGAAAAAGGGTTGTCAGTGGATCCAGCTAAATCGAGGCAGTTAATAATTGGAAGAGTCCCAAGAAAGTGACTGATATAAAGGGTTTTCCTAGACTAGCTAGCTATTACTGGAGATTCATCAAGGATTTCTTGCGGATAGTAGCACCGATGACTAAGGTAACAAAGAAAGACATAAAGTATATTTGGATCGATAAATGTGAGGAGGCATTCCAAAAGCTAAAATATTTATTGACCCATGTATCGATGTTAATTGTTCCATATGAGAATCAAGATTTAGTGGTGAATACAGATACATGCGGAACTAGATTAGGAGCTGTGTTAACGCAAAGGGGTAAAGTAATTGCCTATGCTTCTCGACAGGTCGGACCGTAAGAGATTACATATCCGACGCATGACTTAGGTTAGTTGTGGTGATTTTTCATCAAAGATGTGGAGACGTTACCTTTTGGGAGAGAGATATTA
Source organism: Allium cepa (assembly GCA_030765085.1). Classification (NCBI taxonomy): domain Eukaryota; kingdom Viridiplantae; phylum Streptophyta; class Magnoliopsida; order Asparagales; family Amaryllidaceae; genus Allium; species Allium cepa. The sequence continues at coordinate 209,622,613 of CM060928.1, forward strand.
AAGTTATTTACAGACAATAAGTCATTAAATTGCTTATTTTCTCAAAAGGAGTTGAATATGTGACAACAGAGATGGCTAGATTTTTTAGCCATTTATGACTTTGGAATTGAGTACATACTTGAGAAAGGAAATAGAGTAGTAGATGCGCTCAGTAGAAGACATCAGAATGCAATGTTAGCAATGATAGATGAGTGGAAAGATCTGTAAGTTTTGATTACATGTGATGTATAGTTATGATCTACAACAAGTTCGAGTCAAGAAACCACTATATTCTCGTGTTTAGAAGTTCGACCGGTAATGATCGAAAGGATTGCTTATAAACAAGGAGACGATCCATATTAGCTGAACAGATTAGAAGGTTAAAGAGTGGAACTAAGATAGATGATTTAAAAGATTTCAATCTTGACCAAAATGGGTGGTTGAGAAAGAAAGGAAGGTTACATGTTTTGAATATTGGAAACATAAGGAAGGAAGTTCTTAAGGAGTTTCATCAATCAAAGTTCACTATTCATCCGGGAGGAACTAAGGTGTATTAGGATACGAAAAGGAGTTTCTTCTAGGAAGGTATAAAGAATGATGTAGACTTATGGGTAACATTATGTTTAAACTATTAGAGGTAAAAGCCGAACATCAGAAACCAAGTGGATTGCTTTAGCCTTCAAATATTCCAGTTTGGAAGTGGAATTTTATATCCATGGATTTCGTAGACGGGTTTCCAAGGTCAAATAGAGGAAATGAAAATATCTGGGTCATAATGGACAGATTGACTAAGAATGCACACTTTATACCCGTTAAGTCGACTAGAACAACACCAGTCTTAACTAAGTTATTCGTGAAGAATATAGTTAGACTACATGTGATTCCTAGTAGTATAGTAAGTGATAGAGATTTCTTATTCACTAGTGAGTTCTATAAGAGAATTTGTTAAGAGCTTGTGTGCAAGATTTTGGAGGATCGTGGGAACACCATCTACATTAGTCGAGTTTTCATATAACAATAGTATCAAACAAGTATAGGGACGGCACCATTTGAAGCTTTATATGAAAGACCATGTAAATCTCCCGTGTGTTGGTTAGAGACCGGAGATAGATTAGCTCTTGGTTCAGATTTAGTAGGAGAAGCCATAGAAAAGATTGAGTTAATTCGGGCTAGAATGAAGGAAGCTAAGTCAAGCCAGAAAAGATATGCAGATAAGAGATGGAAAGATTTAGAGGTCTCAGTTGGAGATCAGGTCTTCGTCAAAATATCGCCGATAAAAAGCGTAATAAAATTTTGGAAAGTTAGGGAAATTGACACTGAGGTTCATTAGACAATTTCCTATTATAGAAAGGATCGTGAAACTCACTTATATGATAGAGTTACCGAATAGTTTGGCAGGAGTCCATAACGTTTTCCATATTTCTTATCTAAGGAAGTGTGTTTGAGATACATAGACTATTATTACTCCGATTGGTTAGAAGAATTAGTAGTGGAACCAAACATGACCATAGTTAGACAGCTAGTTCGTTTAGTGGCTAGGGATGAGAAGAAGCTAAGGAACAAGACTGTTAGATTAGTAAACCTCCAGTGGAGTGATGATGAGAGAGACTGTACTTGGAAAATAGAGAGAAGGATTAGAGACACTTATTCTGACTTTTTTGATGGTATGGTTTTCCTTTATGTGTGATTAAAGTATGTATATTATCATAATTTCAAGGAGGAAATTCTTTAAGGAAGGGAGTCTGTAATGACCATAATTTTAGCTAACATTATTTAGAACATTTATTAGATAAATTAAATTAAATAATGTAAAGGGATAAGGAAATTGAGATTTGGTAATTGAGTAGGTCGTGCCTTAGTTAATAAATCAATTAGAGAAATCAATGGATAGGATGAGAAGGAGGAATATGACAAGGACAAAATGAGAATTGCCTTCATTCCTACACTTAAACCCTCCTATTTTTATTTCCTTCATTCATTTACACACATACAGACTAAACATAGAGGCCGGCCGTAGCTAAGGAGAAACAAGAAGGAAATTAAAAGGTTAAGGAATCAAAGCTAAAAGAAACCATGTCTACACCAAATATCGTCTTTCCCGTCCAAATCAAGGTGAACAATACATATACATCTCATGTTTTGAATTGTGTTTTGTTTTTAATGGAAAATCTGATTTTAATATTGCTATTATGCCATGATTTAGAAGTTTGAATGATTATATGCTTGCTGATGATTTTCTAGAATTTAAATATGAAATTGCGATATGTTTGAGTTTGAAAACCTATCACATGATACCCAAATAAGTTGCGATTTTAATATGGTATTAGAAATATCACTCTAGAATTGGGTTTTTAATTTCATAATTTTCCAAGAAAGTATAGATTTTATGTGATTTTTTTTAAGTCAAGAAATTGGTTAATTTTGGGTTTTAATTTTATAAATAATTAAAATAAGTTTTTAGCCCTAAGATTTTTATACATCTAAGAGTATGATTAACTTGATTTATCTTGATTTTTGAGGATTTTTCCTAAAAGTTTAGGAATGATAAATAAATTACTTGAGCCAAAAAGAGCTTATTTGTTTAAGTAAAATGTTTATAATAAGGGGTATTTTGTAAAAATGTTTGGTATTGAGAATTATGTTAGGCGGTAGATTTTCAGCAAAGGAAATTGTTAAAGTTTTTCTAGCCAGTAAGTTGTTGATAAGTTATAGAAATTTGGTGAAAAGAAAACAGTTCTTATGGTAATATTGCAGTTTTCAAGTTAATCACCATTCTACCATGTCGACATCGGCCATACCGAAACACATCATGCCACATCACACTATCAACGATGCGGAACAAAGCAGTACATATGTCGTCAACGAGTTTTTCATGAAATGAATTAGTTTTGAACCTCGTCGAGGTTGAAGCAATAAAGATAAAGAGATACGACTCGACATGGGCATGTCGATGCTTATACATTCTGCATTTTATACAAAGAAGTATATAGCTGCTTATGTTTTATAAGATCACCAACTTTTATAACCTCGATATTGATTTTTTAGGTTAACATCTTCGAGTTTTTTCCTCACCAACCCAAGGGTTGTCGAGCTTATCCCCTGCCGTTTTAACTTATCATCGAGCCTAGTCTATGCTGCTTTTTAACTTTTTGTTGAGCCAAGCCAGGCCGCTTTTAACCTATTATTGAGCCTAGCCCATGTTGATTTTAACTAATCATCGAGCTTGGCCTATAATGTTTCTAACCACGTCGACGTCATTGATATCGACACTGCATCTACTAAATTTTGTAACCTCAACAAGGCATTGATACCTATGTTTATGTGACATCGAAGTTTAATTTTTATAGTTTTAACACTATCACTTATGAAATAGTAACTTCGATATCATCCCTATATATGTTCAAATAAAAGACTTGAACATGCTTTTGAGTGGGAAAAGCTTTATTGGCGATGACGTCATCGAGTTTTATAATGTAAAGGTATTACATATGCCTTGTAGCCTAAGATTTGAGAGGGTCGAAGGCCCCAATGATTTCGAGTTTGATCAGCAATGTTCTACAAAGCACATATCATGGCGTAAGTATTTTGAGTAAAGTAAAGGACCAATGATTTCCTTGTTTTAAGAATGATATCTAGGGTTAAATCATTTACAAAGGTTTTGTTTTCAAGGAAATATGGATAGGGTAGTTAACCCAGAATTTTACTAAAAAATGACATAGATATTAGAAGACCAAATGGGATTGGTGTAGGGTCGCGCCCTATACTTTAACTAGTAACCCTTATCTAATATAAATCCAAAATTCCAATGTGTAGGGCTTTGCCATGGGTAAGGCTCAAAGAAGGTTACACATAGAAAGGAATGCACAAAGTAGACATAGCTTATTGGTGAGCCCAAAGAACCATTAGGATTATTTGAACCTAAAAGTAGTAAGTTACGGACAGACCATACATTTTTTCTCTAACATCAAGTTAGAACATTTATTATGTCTGGTAGGCCCTAGTCAGCCGTAGGTTTATAGTCAGCATGAAAATATTATGATGTTGGGATAGATGGTCCGTTGATTACCTATTTTGTATGCATACATGTTATTGTACATTATTTATTGTAAGCAGATTGTTGCAGGATTTCGATTGCAAAAGATATTCTTTTACTACATATTAGTGAGGGAAAACCCATTCAGCTAGGCGGTGTGGTCTCACTCAATGTCGATAAATCGAGATGCCATATTATTATTCACACCAGGCTTTTTGTCTAACTCGAAGCTTATGTTTTCCCCTTAAACTCTTGAGTGCTCAAAATTTAATTTGAGTGGGTTGAGAGTTAAAGTTTTTAGGTTTAGTAGGTTTTGGTGAATAAAGCTTCCAAAGATGTGCATGAGGCAAATATTAGCTGTATAGAAGATTACCTATTTATATGCCACCGTGATTGTATATTGTATGTAATGGCAGATGTTATAACTGTCTAGTTAGTAACTCTGATCACCCAAGTGGGCATCTTCGTATGTTGCTTTTGGTGTATCTTGTAATAATTATATTTATCTAAACTCGGGCAATGTTATGGATTATGTACATAATATGAAATTCTAATTTGAAATGTGATGAGAAAGTTGTTTTGAAATACTGTTTGAAATATTTTATATCCTTGTGCTTTTGATATTATGGACACCATTAACATTATCGTGTTTTTACATCAAAAGTTAATATTATGATGACTGCAGCATCTACAGCAGTTAGTTTCGGGCCTTAAGATGTGGGATATTATAGGTAATCTGGAAAATTTAGCACCAAAATTTGTAGGGAATTTTCTGATCACGGAGAGAGTATGGAAGTTACCTTATATAGTGGCGCTTTTTGAAAAATTGGTAGGAGTTCATATGTCTTCCATGTGTCACCCTTGCATAAGTGTCTACATGATTCAGATACTATAGCCGAGCTAAATCAGTTGGAAGAAGTTGAAGTGGAGATAGAGTCACTTGTTTGTTGTGCACCTACTTGTATTATTTCTAATGGGACAAGATGATGTTGCAACAAAGTAATTAAAATTGTTAGATTCCAGTAAGGAGACGATCCATTTGAGCATATGTAGAAGCCCAAAGAGACAATTTCGAGCCACTCATCCAGAGCTCTTTTCTGGTATGTTTCCATTTAAGTCAGTATAATTACTGGTGCACATAATATTTAGCTTATAATATTCATAGGTAGGAATGTTCGGATGTTAAGCATGGTTGTGAACATATCGCTAGGAGATTTTTGGAAGATGGTTGCTAGGAATGAATTTCATTAGTTAGTATTGCATATATGAACTCATACATTCATTTCGGGCTATGACAAGCATAATATTATCCATTTTATTTTATCAATTATATGCATAATGGTTGTCATATTTTTGCATATGTATTGAATGGTTACTCATCTATATAGAATTGAAAGCATAAGATATTATACATATTTTGGACACTTGGCATAAGCACTTGGATTTCAACAGGTCGATTAGTTTAGGAGATCACCTAATTTTACCTTACATGTATGTTAATATGCATTCCATACCTGTATGTACATAGTACATTAGGAATTTTAAATTTAAATGCAATGTTTGCAAGTGGTTGATGGTTGAGTAGATGTTTATGGATATTGGTTATTTGAGTGAATTACATTCTTCCATTTTAGAGATTTCAGAGACAAAATCCTTTTAGAGGGGGAGAATATAACACCGTGGAAATTTTAATAATAAATTTATAATAAGGGTAAAAAATGTAATTTAAAAAAAAATGAAAAAATAGTATATTTCCATGAAAGTTGGAGTTAGGTTACAGGACCTATTCCATTGTGCCTGGAATGTTATTTGCAATTAGAAAACATATATAACTTGTTAATGATAAAACTAGCCAAAAATAGCGAAAACTATGACTAATGACATTTTCAAAATTATTAACTTCATGTTTTCCCAAGAGAACCATAGCTTATAACTATAAATAAGTCCCTAACCTCACTCGTTTTCACTCAAAACCCTGTCTACCACTTCTCTATTATGTACATACAAATCTTCCTCTTCCTCTGCAAATGCTTCTCAATCTAACAAATACTTCTATTCTCTTCAAAATATTTCTTCATCAAAAACAAAATTAAACACATCTAATTTAAAGGAGAGGAAGAGAGGATTGAGATTAGAGGAGAAAGAGAGAAGGAAGCACAAATTAATTAACTTGGAGGCCTAGAAAAGGAGGTTCAAAATTAATTAGAAGAAGGGAAGCTTTGTAAAGGTGAGCAAATTGATTACAATGTTACGATGATTTTGTAAATAATTAAATTCCTTTATAATTCTATATAATGTAAACTTATAGTTATTGAATTTTGAACATTAGTTTCAACCTAGATTTTGTTTGACTTAAAATTTCAACTATATATCCAAAAGGATAGCATGATGGGAATACTTTGGGCGTTAGTTTAATAGGAATAATTATCGAAAAGGAGAAAGAATAGACTAGTGAAATTCATATTAAATTCAATGAACGTAAATCTTTATTGTTAAGGTTTGGTTTGATTGGCTGAATAAAGTAATCAAATGTCCCTTTTTTCTTACTTTGAATGATTATATGCTTTGGAATATATATATATATATATATATTTGTTTGAAGGTGTGTGTGTATACATATATTATTTAAAAGTTATTTATATAGATAATTGTTTAAATTAACTAGTGAATTCGTATAAACAAAGATACAGAATTCCTTAAGATTTAGTCAAAAATGAACCCTAAATATGTACTCGAGTCTGGGAAAAAGACAAAAAAACCAAACAAAATAAGTCAAAGTTTATAAAATATGGAAAACAACAAACCAAACATCTGAATTGGAAATCAGATGTCTAATTTAACATTCAAATGTCAGGATCTCAAACAATCTTAACACTAAGTAATTATTTCAAATTCGACTTGATTCAGATCCTGGTAACTTCTTCATACATTTGGAACTGAAGTCGGACATCTGAGAAAAGAAGTTAGATGTATGGATGCCTGGAAAAGTATTTTTTAAAAGGAGAGTTTGATGTTTAAAATAATTTTCAAACGTCTAGATTGTTTCAGCAAGCCCATGTTGAACTTAGAACTGGTGTAAGCCAGGTAAGGAAAATAGAGGGACTTGTACCTGCTTTCTGGACTGTTAGGAGTTCGCATAGCTTCATGGAGCAAGTGCAACAAGGAGAATCAGTTCTACACTGAATGAGATACCTAGGTTCAACTTCAATGTAGGCATAATATGGAACTCGTCAAGACGTGTAATAGCGGCGCAACTAGAAGCTCTTATTATTACCAGGGCATGCTCGATCACATGTTAAACATGTAGGAATTGGGGAAGGCAGACGGGAATGTCTGTAATAGTAGAGTTATTCGGTTGTGAAATGGTTGGATTTATGGATGAATAGCTATAGTGATTTCTTTAGCTCCGGTTGAATGATAAAGAGCATATGGCACGTTTACCATTGAGAAGGTGACATGAATGCATATGTAGACCATAAATCATCGAGGTGGTTTACTTGGCGCAAGCCCAGGTGTGACTCTCTACCTTTTTGTCCTCATTAATAAAGAACATACAATGTAATATCGTCTGTTAATGTGGATAATAAGGCTTGATAGGAGCGACTATCTGTATTATTGCTTTAGGTGAACATCAATACGTGGAATTGAGTGCAAATATTTTTCCTTTATAAGAGGATTCAATGTATCTGATCTAGGCATAATTAAAAATACGTTGGCTTAATATAATTCAGGACAATATAAAATATAACAGAAAAACGAATCACGGAATGCAACAAAGAATTATAAACATTTCTCATAAAGTGGATGTGAACATGTATATGATACATGATGTGAACTACAAAAGGCGGTCATAAAAGATCCACGACATACATAAGAGGTACAAAGGACAACTTAAAAGAATATACAACCGAATGAATTCCTATCTTAACATACAAGATAGGCTACAATACTACTACACTACAAGTCTATGAAAATATATGGAGAAGTTTCAAACTAATCCAACTCTAATATCACCAAGTAGAAGAACCTGAAATAACTCGGTCTGACCCGAGTATTACATAAAGATAATAAATGGATCGGTCTAGTCTAATTCAAATCAATGAGAGGTAAATGTGATAGTTTATAAGCCATAATAGGTGTTAGTCCTTGAGATGATGGTTTTGATGACAACAACCTTAGAATAAGATTATAAAATATAAATACTAACATTATAATTTAGATATATATGTATATGCAGGATTTAACCATGCAGGTACAGTATAGAGATTCAAGATATCAAGATTGAAGACTCATGAGTATCAAGAATATCAAGATTATCAAGAGTTCAAGATTTCAAGAATAAGTAATTTAATTAGGAATTTTGTTAAAACTCCTAGAAAAGCACTGGCATCTTAAAATCTAATTTATTTGTTGAATGGAATCCACTTCGAGCCTGTTAAAGGGATGGAACCCTAAGTAGGATGGAACCTACGAAAATCTAGTGGAACATTGTTTTGTATCCGCTAATTTTTATTCAAAATGGTTTTACAAAATTATATCTTGTTTTCAAAATGTTTTCAAAACCTTCCTTTTAAAAAAGAATCAAAAACATCTATCCTGATTTTAAACATTTTTATCCTCAAAATAATCTTTAATTTCAAAATCAAATTATCCTTAGTTTTAAACTATCTTTCAATAAAAAAATAGTTAACTTTTAATATATATACTTAGAATTCAATATAAAATTATAGTAAAATTTTGTATATACCAAAATATTATTCTCTATATTTATTTATGTATTTTGACAATAGTTAAGTATATTTATAAAAGTTTAAAATAGTTTTAATATAAGATAAAAGTTATTTTCAAAGAAAAACAAAACACCAAAATTTCCTTTAGGATGTCGACATACCTAAGTTACCCATGTCGACATAGTGTTAGTTGATTTCAAAATTTTGATTTTCAAAAGAAGTGTCTATTCGTCATATCCCTTCACGAATGGACATGGTTGCTGTTCTTCTATAAATAGGGACTGTTTTTAACGAATTTCTAATCATATTTTTCTGGTTTTCACTCCTCTTCTTCTTCCACATTTCTTTATACGTATTCTTACTATTACTCTGCCGAAATCAACATTGAATCTAACTAGATTATTTTTGTTTTGATTCTCTATCACTATCTCAACAAGATCCTCAGTGCTATTCAGAGTTATAGGCATCTTTGTAATCATTTATGTGAGAAAAGGTGTGATTGTAGCCTTGGAAATCAATTGGGTGAACTTTTTGCCTATGAAATCAAGTATCTCTATCCAGAGGATTGTGAATCTTGAGGGTGTACCTCGTAGCCTTGAAATCGAGGATGTAATTATACAATTGTTTTTGAAAGGAAATCCGTACTTGTGTGCGGGACTGGATGTAGGGTAACTTCGAACCAGTATAAAATCTGGTGTGTTCTTTTCTTTACTGCTTTTACTTTATTTCTACATCTGTGTTTGTTTCTGTGATCATATATGCGTCCGAATATTGCATACATTTGTGTTCAAATTAACATAAACTCAAAAAATTTAATGATTCCTTAAAACACTATTCACCCCCCCTCCCTCTAGTGTTTATCCTAGCCTTAAGATCCGTAATCCGCATTTCTAACATTTGGTATCATAGCAAGATTTTCAAAGTTTCATAATCTGATTTTTGAAAAAGTTTTTAAAAATGGCTATTTTTGTAAATACTACTTTAGAAATATTCAAATCATCATTTTCTCTTGAGTCTGCATATAATCAATGTTCAAATTCAAGTTGTCTATCAAAATTGTTTGATGTCCCGGAAACATGCTTTATGGGGGTTAAGGAATCAATCCACAATGGGCAAATTGTGCAGATCAAAAAGAATAAATGGATACTTGATAGTGGATGTTCTAAACACATGAATGGCAATCCAGATATGCTGAATGATATAATATACAAAGACGGAGGACTGGTTAACTTTGGAGACAATTCAAAAGGATATGTGATTGGCATCGGCAAAGTCGGTAACTCTGAAACTCCTATTATTACTAATATTTTGCTAGTCAAGAATCTGAAAAATCATTTGCTAAGTATAAGTCAACTTTGCGATAAAGGATATAAAATTAAATTTGAAAAAGATAAATGTCACATTAAAGATAATAATTCAACCATAATATTTGAGGGAAGCAGGAAAAAGAATATTTATATTCTTGGTATGAAAGTCTCAAATGATAACTTATGTCTTTTGGCAAATACAAGTGACCCTTGGATTTGGCATAAGAGATTTGGACATTTGAATTTCAAACTCTTATCTAGACTGTCTAAACATGATCTAGTAAGAGGTCTCCCTAAAATAAATTTTAAAATAGATAGTTTATGTGATGCATGTCAATTAGGAAAACTTAGAAAAAGTTCCTTTAAATTAAAAGATATGATTTCAACCTCAAAACCTCTTGAATTGCTTCACCTTGATTTATTTGGTCCATCTCAAATTCTGTCAATAAATCATAGTAAATATGTTTTTGTAACTGTAGATGATTATTCTAGATTTACATGGACAATATTTTTGAAACATAAAAGTGATACTTTTGAATGTTTTAGGAACTTTACAGAAAAGGATTCAAAATCAACTTTCTCTAAAAATTATAACCATCCGTAGTGATCATGGTGATGAATTTGAAAATGAAAAGTTTGAGGAATTCTACAATAAAAGGGAATAACTCACAATTTTTCATTTTCAAGAACTCCACAACAAAACGGAATAGTAGAACGTAAAAATAAGACGATTCAAGAGTGTGCGAAAACTATGATCTCAGATAGTAAATTACCAAAGTATTTTTGAGCAGAAGCAGTTGCTACCGCCAGTTATATTTTAAATAGAATTTTAATTAGACCTTTAACCGATAAGACATCTTATGAACTTCTTCACTCAAAGAAACCTAAGGTATCTTATTTTAGAATTTTTCGAAGTAAATGTTTTATTTTAAATACAAAATATAATTTAGATAAATTTGATCCTAAATCCGACAAAGGTATCTTTATCGGATATTCTAATAGAAGTAAAGCGTACAGAGTGTTTAATTTAAGAACTAACACCATCGAAGAAACAATGCATGTTTCATTCGATGAAAATCTGAAAATTTTTGAAGATACAAATGATGAAGAGGATTTAATCACTCAAAATCAAGAGACAACTGAAACTAATAATGAAATTAATCATCCTAATAAAAGGTTAAACTTTTAAAATATCACCCTATTGAAAATGTACTTGGAGATATGCAATCTGTTATTAAAACTAGAAATCAACTAAGTCAAATGAGCAATGTAGCTTTTATATCAACTATTGAACCCAAAAATCCAAAAGAAGCATCAACTGATGATTCATGGATTTTGGCTACGCAAAAAGAATTAAGTCAATTCACTAGAAATGATGTTTGGGAACTTGTTCCTAGACGTGAAAAAAAACTATAATTGGAACTAAATGGGTTTATAAAAATAAAATGAATGAACAAGGAGAGATTGTTAGAAATAAAGCCCGGTTAGTCGCTCAAGGTTATTGTCAAGAAGAAGGAATAGATTTTGATGAAACATTTGCTCCCGTAGCAAGATTAGAAGCCATTAGGATTCTACTTTCTTTCGCAAATCATAATAATTTCAAACTCTTTCAAATGGATATTAAAAGTGCCTTTTTAAATGGATTTGCAAAAGAGGAAGTATATGTTGAACAACCACCACTTTTTGAAAATGAAAAATTACCTAATCATGTTTACAAACTTAAGAAAGCTCTATATGGTCTAAAACAAGCTCCTAGAGCCTGGTATGATAGACTGAGATCTTACTTATTACAATCAAATTTTGAAATTGGTAAAGTAGATAATACTCTTTTTATTAAAAGAAATAAAAATGATATTCAACTAGTACAAGTCTACGTAGATGATATCATTTTTGGATCAACTAATTTTGAAATGAATAAAGAATTTTCTGATATAATGACAATAGAATTTGAGATGAGTCATATGGATGAATTAAATTTCTTTTTAGGATTACAAATAAAACAATTAGATAATGGTGTCTTTATTAATCAAGAAAAATATTCTAAAGACCTAATTAGTAAATTTGGTTTGACTACAGCGAGTGGAAAACCCACTTCCATGGCAATAAATGAGTACCTCAGTAAAGAAGATCTCTCAAAAGATATAGATCAAAAATTATATAGAGGAATGATTGGATCACTACTCTATATCACTACTAGTAGACTAGATATCATGCATAGTGTTTGTCTTTGTACAAGATATCAGTCCCAACCTAAAGAGACCCACTTAAAAGCCGTAAAACGTATCATAGGATATGTTAAAACACGCCTCCGATTATGGCTTATTTTACCCTAAAAATATTTCTTTTGACTTAATATCTTATTGTGATGCTGATTATGCTAGTTGTAAATCAGACCGAAAAAGTACAAGTGGAATTTGTCACTTTTTGGGGCATTCTCTGATTTTCTGGTTTAGTAAAAAGCAAAACACAGTTTCTTTATCAATAACTGAAGCAGAATATATTTCTACTGCTTTGGCTTGTTCTCAAGTAATATATATGCAACAAAATTTAAAAGATTATGGTTTAAATATCTCAAAATCACCAATTTATTGTGATAATACTAGTGCGATAAATTTATCCAAAAATACTACTTAACATGCTCGAACTAGACATTTTGATATAAGACATCATTTTCTCAGAGATAATATAAATAAGGAAGTAATTACTCTAAATTATATTAATTTCGAGAATCAAATCGCTGATATATTAACTAAACCCTTAAATGAATCTATATTTACTAAATTAAAAAGAGAATTAGGAATTTGTTCAATAACTGAAATATAAAAATATAAATAACAAAGTATAATTAAAATTTTAATCAAAATAAATCAAATAGTAAAATTTCAAGGACCATGTCGACATACCCCCCCCCCCCAACCCATGTCGACATATTATTTTTGAAATTTTCCCCACCAAAATTCAAATAGTTGGTTATATATTCTCCTTATTTTCGAAATTTTGATCATTCTCTCTATTCTCTCTCTGTTCCAACTTCTGAAATAAATTAAACCATGGCCTCCTCTTCCAAATCAAACATAAATTCAACCTTTTCATTCCCTTCTCCTACTTCTGGACTGTTTCAACGAACTACGCTCGCTCGAGTGACAAAAATGGAGGATTCACTGAAGGATGCACTGCAATTATTGACTGAAATTCAAGTGGTACAACTTAGAATGGCCAAAGAACAAGAGAGGCAAGGCAAAATCCTTAGAAATTTGCAAAAAAATTTAATCGACAATCATGCTAATCCAATCTTGATTGACGAAGATTCTTCAGAAGATCAAGTGCAAGAGGGCAGCAAAGAAGAAGAAGAAGAAGCCTTTATGGAAGAAGAGCACGTAGAAAGAAGACAACAAAGTCGTTTTTGTTGGCGAAGTGTGCTTTGACAAAGATGGAAATCTTGTCGAACAACGTGGAATTCCACTATCCAAATTGTTCGATTCATAGATCTCCTATTTTCAAAGACACTCATTAGTTTCTTTTCTCTTTTTCATATTATTGTACGTTCTTTCTTACGTTCTCTAAGAAAATGTAAATATAACTATATAATAAATAATTTGTGTTCTTATACATGTTCTATATACTTAGTTAGGACAGTTAGTAGTTTAGGACTAAGTTTTAAGTTTTAGAGTTAAGTGTTGATTATTTATGATAACACTATCATTATAATCACATGTCACTATCATTATAATCACATGTAATAGAGTATTAGACTAAGGGGGAGTTATATAGTTTGGAGATTATATAGTTTGAAGTTAGTTTTTGTTGATGACAAAAGGAGGAGAGGTATAAAATAGGATAAATAGGCATAGATTAAGGGGGAGTTATTAGGATAGAAGTAATATTTCATAAACAAAGGTTGTCATCATCAAAAAGGGGAGATTGTTAGTCCTTGAGATGATGGTTTTGATGATAGAAACCTTAGAATAAGATTATAAAATATAAATACTAACATTATAATTTAGATATATATGTATATGCAGGATTTAACCATGCAGGTACAGTATAGAGATTCAAGATATCAAGATTGAAGACTCATGAGTATCAAGAATATCAAGATTATCAAGATTTCAAGAATAAGTAATTTAATTAGGAATTCTGTTAAAACTCCTAGAAAAGCACTGGCATCATAAAATCCAATTTCTTCGTGGAATGGAGTCCACTTCGAGCCTGTTAAAGGGATGGAACCCTAAGTAGGATGGAACCTACGAAAAATCTAGTGGAACATTGTTTTGTATCCGCTAACTTTTATTCGAAATGATTTTACAAAATTATATCTTGTTTTCAAAATGTTTTCAAAACCTTTATTTTAAAAAAGAATCAAAAACATATATCTTGATTTTAAATATTTTTAGCCTCAAATAATCTTTAATTTCAAAATCAAATTATCCTTAGTTTTAAACTATCTTTTAATAACAATATATTTAACTTTTAATATTTATACTTAGATTTAAATATGAAATTATAGTAAAATTTTATATATACGAAATTATTATTCTCTATATTTATTTATGTATTTTGACTATAGTTAAGTATATTTATAAAAGTTTAAAATAGTTTTAATATAAGATAAAAGTTATTTTCAAAGAAAAACAAAACACCAAAATTTCCTTTGGGATGTCGACATACCCAAGTTACCCATGTCGACATAGTGTTAGTTGATTTCAAAATTTTAAATTTCAAAAGAAGTGTCTATTCGTCATATCCCTTCACGAATAGACATGGCTATTGTTCTTCTATAAATATGGGTTGTTTTCAATGAATTTATATATTTTTCTGGTTTTCACTCCTCTTCTTCTTCCACATTTCTTTATACATATTCTTACCATTACTCTGCCGAAATCAACGTTGAATCTAACTAGATCATTTCTGGTTTGATTCGCTATCAGTAGTCTCAACAAGATCCTCAGTGCAATTCAGAGTTATAGGCTTCTTTGTAATCATTTCTGTGATAAAAGGTGTGATTGTAGTCTTGGAAATCAATCAAGTGAGAAAAGGTGTGATTGTAGCCTTGAAAATCAATTGGGTGAACTTATTTCCCATGAAATCAAGTATCTCTACCCAGAGGATTGTGAATCTGGAGGGTGTACCTCGTAGCCTTGAAATCGAGGGTGTAATTGTACAAATGCTTTTAAAAGGAAATCCGTACTTGTGTGCGGGACTAGATGTAGGGTAACTCCGAACCAGTATAAAATCCGGTGTGTTCTTTCCTTTACTGCTTTTACTTTATTTCTACATCTGTGTTTGTTTCTGTGATCATATCTGTGTCTGAATATTGCATACATTTGTGTTCAAATTAACATAAACTCAAAAAGGTTTAGTAATTCCTTAAAACACTATTCACCCCCTCCCCCTCTAGTGTTTATCCTAGCCTTAAGTTCCGTAATCCACACTTCTAACATTAGGAACATAAAAAATCACATAAAATTAACATGAAACTCATATAGAGTTAAACAAAGAGAAATATTATCCTTCTTAAAATTATTCACCAAATCAAAAAACCATTGTTAGCTTATAAAAGCAAATCTCACAAATTATTTGGTGAAATACAAATGTCATAAAACCTAGAAATCAATCATTTGAAATCCAAAAACCTATAGGGGGAGACCTATCATAAACGGGAGCATAAAACTCACCGAACACATGTTATCATAAATGGTCATAGGACCCATAAAGGGACAGTGAATCCATAACTCGAATGATACGTAGCTCCATAAATCCGCTTATCATAGATCAAGATAAAAGACAAGTTAAACTTATCTTCGTAAGCGTTGTTTACCTTCAAATAGTAAGTAATCAAATAACACTCATACGTCTCATATTGCACTTGTTTATTTAAATATTTGCTACAAGTTAGTAAACACCACTGAAGATAAAAGATGGTTTCAATTTAATAAGTCCGGGAATTAATCGACAAAGTAAACGCAAGAGTTCCATACTACTTGTTTTACTAAGTGCTTTAATTGAATTTCTCATCCGAATGAAGAAAAAGTTTTATATGCTGTTAATAAGTTTGGAAATCCTTTCCAAAATTATTTATTTTGGAAAAAGAGTTAAAAATCCATAAAATGAGATTTTTAAATGTTTATAAATGGTATCAAAGTGTTTTAATAAAAATAGGAGTTAAAAACTTTTATGCAATATAACTGAATTACTCCTAAATCACTTAAAATCTCTATATTTAGTTTTCAATCAAAATTGCAATTATTTGACAACCAACTTATCAAAAAAAATCAAAAAAAATCATATCATCAAAATACGAATTAAACCACTGAAATTCAGTAGTAATTGAATACATCAAAAATGGAATTTCTTCATAGAACATAAAGGCATCAAAAATGGAATTAATTCCATAGAACACAAAAGCATCAAATGCAATTATTTTCCAAGATTCAAAACTCAAAATTCACATAAGGAAATCATTAGAAAACAACACTAAAAATTAGAGTAATGCAAATTAAAACAAGCGACAAGGAGGAAGGCAACCGGGAGACTGACAATTGCCTGGAGCAAGCTCTAGGCATTTTGTCCCCTTGATCGCCGGTTCACCTAATTTTTGTTAAATCAAATTTTTTTTTACTACTTTAGCATTTTTTTGAAACTATTGCATGCACTTAACAATATTAGATACCACAATTAAAAGGATAGAGAAAAGTCTAATTACGACATTTAGAAAGTAGTAAACTAACAGTGGGCAAACAAGGAGTAGATTTAGAAAACATTGATAGTAATCACCAAACAAAGATCAATAAAACTAGTATTTTCACCATTCAACCACATGAAAATGAATCTAGCCTAGAAGTGTGAGGGTTACACATCTTAAAATCAAAAAATTCTCAAAATTGCAAGCAATCAACACAAGACCAAAACTCAGAATTTTCTGCATTTTCGTTCTCAGTGCAGCAAGGATTTGGCATATCAGAACTAACTATTTTCTTCCATTTTTCATCCCAGATCTACTCGAAAACCACTTGAGAAAAGAAGATATTGGATCTATTAAAATTAAACTAAATGATACAAAATTCGGAGTAGAGGTATTGGAACATGTTAACAACAATATATCCAAAAACGAGAATTTTTAGGAATTTATTTGTTTTTTTATGATTTTTGGAGCAGCTAGGGTTTTGTGAAACTTTTGAGAAAATGGTGCTCTTTGATTTGGTTTGAGAAGAAGGGGGAGACGATTTGTGTTTTCTGGTTTAAGAGAGATGGAAATGAGATGAACGTATCCTCATTTGTTTAAGTGCTAATGGCATTGAGTTACTGGATAGATGTGCAATAAGAAGTGTTGTTAAATTCTTTAATCACAAGGTGTTGCTAATTACAACTTTGGATTATAAAACACTTTACTCTATATTTAAAAAAACTTGTATTTTTTTTATAAATTCAACCACTCAACTTCTAACAAGTTCTATAAGATAAAATCTTCATTTTATAAATTATAACTTGTTTAAATTTAATTAAACCATATTTTCCATAATAAAATATATTGTTATTATTAACATTGTAAAATACACCGTTTGTGTCTAGAATTATATACAACTTTTATAATAAAAATTATTCTTCATAGTTTTAACAAAATAATCTGCTTATGGAAAAATCTTATTTCAAATGTTGAAATTATTTCCATTATTACTAAAATTTCTCAAATACCCATTTTTGGTACAAAATTCATTTACATGAACTCCGTACAAATAGATTCTCCAAATTCCAATTTAATTATTTCTAAAAATTCACAAATCTCTTAATTATTTAATTATCACTAAACTAAATTATTCTTTTAATTTAATTTCAAGTAATATAAACCATGGTTGTTACAGACTTCCCGTTTACGGAAAATCCCCGCAATTCACTATAGAGAAAAATGAATAACAATTCTCGAAAAAATACATATTTCAAAAGATAAATAAGCAATCGATAAAAGATCATTAGACGAAGGAAACATCACTAATGAATAGTAGAGATAATATAGAATGCATTTAACCTCCGAAGCAACAATATGATTAGGATTATACTCCTAAGTCAAATCGAATGAGATCCAAAAATTTCGCAGAACTCTAGGCCCAAGAATACAAATCGGAATCTCTTAGACATTTCCGAAAATGAGATACAACAAAGGCATCAAGAATAGCGGAAAATTAAGCTTGGAAAAGAGACTCGATAAGCAATTAGGACAATGCATTCGGCAATTTGAAACGCATAACTCCCGTCATAGCTAGGTTTCCGTCCAAAATTAAACCTTTTTTTAGCATTTTGTCTTATGCTTTTAAACTTTTCAGTTTGCAACCACTAAAACTATTTTTCCCTTTTCCCAAGCTTCTTCTAATGTTAATATTTCAAAAAAAAATTCTCCAAAGTCCTCTTTTATTTTAGAATAAAAGAATTAAACCAATTAAGCATTTACTTTTATTTTAAGATTCTACAATTCAAGGCTTCAGAAATCAAATTCTTTTAATTAGATCACTAATTCAAAATTCTTTTCAAATTTTCAAAAGGTATAAAATTTCATAAAATATTCTAAGTGTCAAAATTTTGAGAAATTTACACAAAGTCTCTTTTGTACGGAGAATCATCCAAACAATTTCAATATAATAATTTAGATATACATCGACCAAGACATGATCGTAAATAATTTACATATCAAAAATTTAGCATTCCAATATTTTTAAACCGTAGATGTACCTTATTTTTGCATTAAGCAAGCTAATTAGCTTATTGCGAGCAAAGCGAACCAAATTCGCAAGTAATCCCAAACATACTTCAATGATACCTATTCTTATATTTCATAAATGTTAACACATAATATATACCAAAATTTTAAACTAAAATTGTTCAAACACTAGTTTATAAAGATTTTCCTTTTCTAATTTCTGGACTGCTATATAAAATCCAATTTTTCACCCAGAAAAATAAATATTTGCCAAAACTCTCAAACAAAAGTTGTTATATTTAGTCTAAGCTTTCTAACAAGATAAAGATCATCCAAATCGGATTTACTGTTTAAAAGTTATGTCCAAAATACTTTTAGCCTTTAGTCATATAAATTACTAATAGGACAGAGCTGCCTATTAATTTTCAAACTCTTTTTAGACCAAACAAATTTCAAAATTTTAAAAAATGGATAAAGGAAAACTATTAGCTTATTGTAAGTACTTTCTTTCACAAAAAGTTGAATCTATTTGGAGCTATAATTCTCAAGACATTGCTAGTTTAGTACAGCGCGGTTTTAATCGAAATTTCAATACTAAGGCCATTTTAAAATTATTTCTCTCAAACCATTTCAAAATCCAAAAACTTATATTCTTCAAAGAAATCTTTACATTATATCACTCACTACATGATCTATCTTTTGAAAAGTTTAGGACTTCAAAATTTTAGAATTTATCCTATTAAGCCAACTTTCAAAATCAAATCATCTAATAAGATCACTTTAACTAACCTTTTACACTTTATACTCTATTTGAATAATAATTTTTAATTTCATTTCATCTATACTAAAATTTACATTATTTCCAAACTACTACACAGAATTTATTTAATATGCAGCAAAGCCAGTGGATATGTAAAATTTTCAAATTACTAATAATGCATAATTATTCAAAATTTTATAAACAAAAGATATAGCTTCTTGTAAAACTATCTTTTAAACAAATAGGTGTTTAAAAAATAATAGAAAGCATAATTTGACAAAACTTGTGAAACAAAATTTTTTCCTTACTATCATATCTTTTCAGAAAGCATAAGTTTATTGAAATTGGATCAATGGTTCAAAATTTATGATTAAAACCAGTGCAATTCAAAACTCAATATCGTCGTCGATCAATCTCAGGACAGCGACAAAGATGTGCAATTTACACTAGTTAAACCTCATAATTTCACAAAACTCAAAGCATGAAATTCGTAAAATATATTAATTAACCATAGTAATAATCATAGTGAATGATTCTAAAATCTAGAAATAACCATAAGAAAGTAAGTGGCAACTCATCTCATGTTTCACTAAATCATGAGACATACAAATATAACCTTCCATAAGCAAAACTGAATTGTGGTGAAATCCTACTAAATCTCAAATTATAATGTTTAAATCGATAAGCATATAATTATTAACATATGTCTTAACATACAAATAAGCCATAATAAACTATGCCCGAAACCCGTAGTCATAATAAGGCATATTAATCAAAATCATCATTTCATAAATCCATATCAAGTTTCAATTTGGCTATAATTAAAAATATGATAAAAATTTAAAATCTCCAAATTCACAAAAGAAATGGATCTCAAATGCAATGACAAGGTCGCTAACACCTTCCCAAGAAGTTTCGTCCCTGACAAGGCCGTTGACACCTCACTAAGTAGTTTCGTCCGTGACAAGGTCGCTGACACATCGCTAAGCAATTTCATCTGTGACAAGGTCGTTGATACCTCACGAAAATTATTCCGACCAAACTGTAACGACCCAAAATTTTCGACTCCGAAAATTCCAGATTGTTAAAGAAAAGAAGAAAGAAGGTAGAAGAAGAACAGAAAACAACAACATCTCACATTCGCAGCGGACTAAATATAATATCAAATAATAGCATTTATACAAAGAAAGCTGTAATTGTCAATTTTATAACAATATATAAGAGTACAATAAATTATACATAAAATGGACAGTTGTACAACTTGTCCAAACTACAATCAATACAACTCTATTACATAGCCGAATATACTCCATACGTTCCTGCCATCCAACCCGCCTCTTGGGCTCCAGAACGTCCTAACTTGAAAATCTGTAATACTCGGTCTGACCCGAGCATTACATCAAATTACTTAAACTTTTTAGAGTATGAAAATTAACCATGAAATAACCAGGATCATGTGATTTTCTAACGTTACGTCGACGACATTTGGCTTATGTCAAAAGTCGTTGCCGCAACGTATAATTATCACAACCAAAGTTGATATCTCCACACGACCATCTACCGCCCAAAAAAATAAGATCTCGCAGTATCGCTACCCTTTGTGACATATACTCCTCTAAACCCGCAAAACCTGATACTGCACTATTAGAAGGCATACTAACACAGCCTCAAACAATGATAAAAGAAATTTTCAGTGATAGATATAACTATCGTTTGTGTTAATATTAATTAACGCAAGCTATGTGGCTGGCTGTTGACTGTTACGCCAAGGGCTAGTTGATATGATTCCGATAAATCAGTCAGCTGGTGGAATAGATACTAGCTTATCCAGTTAATGTTATTCATACGTTCCCAATATCTTTTTAAAACCTAACACATGATTTAAAATGCAAAAACCAAGTAAGAAAGTAAGCAAAAGAGAGTTCAACCAAAAAAAATAGAGAAACAAAGTGTAACATCCCCTATATTGAGGCCCGAAGCTAAGCGCTATAGATGTTGTAGTCATCTATAGTGTTAACTTCAGTGACAAAATACGGTAATGTTAATGTTATCTGTAACATCAGAAGCACATGAATATGAAACGACATCCCAGATTCTAAAATCAACTTTACTACGTTTAAAAATCATGTTTCACATTTCATTACACAATCCAAAATGTTTATTAGGTTTTGATCAAAAATAATTACAAGATACACTAAGAGCAACACGTGAAGATGCCCCCTTGGATGGTTAGAGTACTTAATAGTCATAACAGTCTTAATACATCATAGCAGAAATAAAAATTGTAAATCCTAAATAGCAAACTTTGCCGCATGCACATCTTCAGAAGCTGTATTTGTCCACCTACTAAACTTGTAAATCCTTAACTTTCAATCTACTCAAATTAATTTTGAGCACCAGAGAGTTTAAGGGGGAAAAACATAAATTTTAAGCCAAACATAAAGCCTGGTGTGAATAACACTATTACATCTCGGATTACTGATATTAAGTGGACCACTCCGCTTAGCGGAATGGATTTCCCCTCACTAATATCCCTTTAAAACATATCTTTTTGAAAATCAGAATCCTGCAATCAAACTGATTAAAACAATAATAGCAATATCAAATATGCTCATAAATTAGGTAATAGATGGACTATCTGCTCGAACAATATAGTTTTGTTTGGCTAATTACTAATAATTGGCTGACTCGGGCCTACCAGACAAAATAAATAATCTAATATCTGTTGGACACCCTTTTAGACAGTCTGTCCTCAATCTACTTCTCATAGGGTAAACTGATCCTAATGGTTTTACAGGCTCACCAATAACCTATCCTCCTTCTCTGTATATTCCTTTCATTGTGTAACATTATTTAAGTCTTACTTGTGACTAAGCCCTACATACTGGAATTTTGGACTAAATTAGCTAGAGGCTATAGCTAATGTATAGGGCATGACCCTATACCAGTTCCGTCTCATATTCAAATATCTGAGCCATTTACTTAGGGTTAACTACCCATCAAATTTTCCTTAAAAAATATATTTCAAATTGATATATCCTTTTAAATCATACTTAAACAAGGAAAATATATTATTTGTTTTACTCAAATCTCTTTGCCATGATGTATGCTTTACACAAAACATTATTGATGAAAACCCTCAAAACCCTTGCTCAAAAGTTTTAAACAATCTCTTTCGAAACCTTTGAAAGTACCACTTTCAAAATAAGTTAACTACTTTACCTTGAAACTCTAGGCCGAAAGGCCAAAACATACCTTTCGAAACCATTAAAAATGTCCTTTCGAAAGTTCTATAAAACATTAGACATCCTCTTCTTTTTAAAACACTTCAAACTTGCTTTTTGAAAGAAGTGGAAATCTTCCAATTAAATACTCAAAGTAAACCTTTCAAAAACATTGGAAAATCTCCCCTTTACCTTCATAATATACCTTTCAAAAGCATTGAATTCCTTTACTTAAAACAAACCTTTAAAAAGTATTGGTTCAAGCAAAAGTTTTTTGGAACATAGCTTTGAAACTATTTAAAACCATCCCTTTCAAAACCATTGTGTTTAGCTTTTAATATATCAAAGGGTCTTAAAAGAACCGGACGAAAGCATCTCTATCGAAAGCATCATTCCTAAATAAAAGAAAGTGGATGGTGTTGAAACCAACCCGTTCGAAAGCATGGAGAAGCAGTTTCAAGGTTTAAAACAAAAAATATGCTTTCGAAGGCATTGCTTTGGAAGGTTGAATGCGGCAGCAGCGGTTTCAACGCTTTCAAAAGTTTTATTTAAAAACAAAAGGTGGCAACCTCTTTCGAAAGCCTTTTATAAAAAAAGGCGTATTTGACTAAGTCGAAAGCTATCTCCTTCAAAAGACTCATTTATAACCAAAATAGTTCGAAGTTTACAAAAGCTACTTCAACCCCTTCGAAAGCACGTTTTGACTCTATACCTTCCGCCCATCTCCAATCCACCACGCACCAAGGCATTGATACCATGTGCATTGGTTTCGACTAAGTCGAAGGCGACGATATGTTATCGAAAGGTGGCTGCTATAAGTGGCGAAGCAGTAAATCTTTATAAAACTGATTTTTAAAATTTTAAAGTAATTTCTTTGCAACTAACCTACCTTGTTGGTCAACATATAACTGGTTGCCAATTCTCTTTCAAAACCTTTTCTAAAAGTGTTGCCGAGTTTCAAGAATTTACAAATTGCCCCTTCTCCTTTTTTTAAACATATAAAACCTTTAAGTCACACACCTTAAATAATTTTGTATCTTTAATAAAGTACTTAGGAGATTTCTCCAAAAAATCCCATAAATCACTTTTAGTTTGTTTTCTAACATATTTAAATTTCTGACCCAAAGCTAACATATAATAACCGAAAGTATATTAAATCCAATTTAACCATTTTCCTTACTAGAAAATACATAATAAATCCACATTAACTCAGAAAATTATGAAACTTGAAACCCATCTCTAAAATAATATTTCCAACCTTATATTAAAAAATGCAAGGCATTTGGATGTCATTTGATATGTTTTTCAAATCAAATCTTATCACAAATCTATATGAAACAACCAAAAATCATCAACAAGTGTATATATTCATTTAACAATCAAAACATGGCATAACACTTTGCAAAACATATTCGGATCTAGTCTAGAAATTGAAAATAACAAATATGATACGTAATCTATTATTCACCTTTGCTTGTTGTTAAGGAGTTTGGGATTTTCTCTTGAGTTGATTTAATTAAGCTCTCTTACTTAATTATTGCTTATCTACCCCTTGTTTTCTCCTTATGGTGGCCGGCCAAGCTTGAATTTAATTTTGTTGGTGACATTTGTAAATAAAAATGGAATTAAGGGTTTAAATATAAGGATATAACATATTCTTATTTTGCCCTTACTACCCTTACCTATTTCAATTTAATTCTCCCTTGTTCATTGGTTAATAGGCACGGCTGCCTTCTAATTATACAAATCTCAATCCCTTAACCATTTATATTATTTCATTTAATTTCTCTAATTAAATGTCCTAAATAATTTTAGTCAAAATTAGGCTCGTTACACAAAGATTAGAGCTTTAAATTAGTTCAAATTCGAGAAAACGAATGACTCCGTTTTGGGACAAGTTTTCAAAGTATCTAAGTTCAAAATTTATAAAAGTGTTCAACATAAAAGTTATCACATATGAAGTCATCTTTTCGGGCATAAAAAATTATCGAAAAATGGACCAAAACTGGAAAAAATGTGGTCAATTTACTAACAGTGCTTAGCTTAGGGAATATAAATTTCAAAGGGACAGAGCTGAGAGTTTGCAACAGGTTTTCGATCAACCATGCTCAAAATTTGTAAAAGTGTTCAAAATGAAAGTTTTCACACACGAAGTTAGCTTTTTGGAATATCAAAAATTATCAAGATCCGACTAGAAATAAAAAGGATATGGTCAATTTACTAACATATGCAAACATTGATATAATGATTAAAGTGTGTTTGTGACAAAAAATATACTTTTAATCTTGGTTTTTAATTCAACTTTGCAAACAGCTATTTTTTTAACTATAAATTCATATTAAAAACAGAAATAAAATCAAACTAAAACAAGAATTGTGAGAGGATTTTCTCAAAAGATCATTCAATTCCAAATAACATTTTAACTTCCAAAAAGTCCTATTTCCTCATCTAAATATTATTTAAAATCTTTTTAAATATTTAAGATTTTAAAGCATTTGAACTCAAATTTCGGTATCTCAATGCCTCCGTAAAATTTTTTAGGAACCTCTATCGAAAAATATTGGCCAAACGCTTCGACCAGAATTCTTAAAGCGTCTAACAGACAACTCGTCGCACAAAATAGACTTTCTGAAGATTTCTTTTTATTAAATTTCTTTCAATGTCTTTACATACTTTATAAATTATACTTCATTAAAATCAATTTAATGATATTTTCTTTTATCCATGCTTGCTTAAATCAATTATCCATTTTAAAATTCATCTTAGTTTTTAATTTAATTATCCATAGGATAAATTAACTATTAAACCAAATTCAATTATGCCTTGTAGTAGTGACGTCAAATCTATACACCACAAGGTCCACTTAATATAGAGTAGGTCTTTTAAATTATCAAACGACAAATTCTACTCAATGTTAATCTTTTATGGTTACTAAGTTTTATTTTTAAACATGCAAGCAGTTATTATTGATAACAAATTATAAAGGCACTTAAATTTGAGGACTCAATGGAAAGTGGTTCTGTTGCCTCCACCGTGCAACTCATATTGCTAAGGACGAAGGCACACAATTCAATTTGAAGTTTTCTAAACTTGAAGCCAAACGTTTGTTCGAAGGAAGATTTTCTTCAAGATATGAATTAGTGTATACAGGAAATAGGCACGATGCATCCTAAGGTTTTCTAAGATATGACTCATCTCTAAAGGATGAATTCCTAATAATGACCCAAAGATCTCTAAGGGACGGTCTCGAAGACGCATCTAGGAAAAGATTGTCATCTTTAATATTATATATTATTCTGAACTCGGCTCTGATATCAAGCTATGACACCCCCACCCTTCAACAAATAATATTACAATATAATATCGTCTGTTAATGTGTCACAACCCAGAAATTTTTAACATTTGAAATGAAATATTTAATTGATTTTTAATATTGGAAGTTATTTTTAAACTGGAATTTCAAAATTAACTATGAATTTGGCAATTTAGTTACTAAATTTAATTTATTGTAGTTGGATAAAAATTAGAATCTTCAGTTTTAAGCTTGTTAAAAAATATTTTCAAGCCTTAAAATATGTATATTGATGATATTGGAGATAATAGAAGCTTCAGAGTTGAATTTGAAATTGTTTTGTTCGGTATTGAAATTATATCATTTGAATAGATATTTAAAAATAGCCTTCTGAGGTATAGTCTCGGAATTCGACGAAACTAGTTCCATTGGATCCGTAATATCATATTATTATCAGATTTCAATTTCCGTAGCATTTGGAGTTGTTATGTGATCGTATGAGTTTAAAACGCCTAGATAATAATTATCGATTTAATTTAAATATTTTTATCTGATCAAAAAAATCAAATCACAGTCGAAATTCTTTCGTCTCAGCCGACCTACTCTCTACTTCATCACGTACCCTTCTTTTCTTTCCTCAGAAGCTTACATCGAAAGTCAAAATAAATCAATGGCCGAGCCAAATTTAACGAATCTCGTTCGTTCCTCCCTCTTTCAAATTCATTCAAAAAAAAGAAAGGAAGGAAGGAAATCAATTCATCCGATCCCCTTTCCTCCTCCATTCCTAAAATTTTAAATTCACTCAGCAATAATCAAATTTGAGAAATCGCCGAACCCTTCTTCCACCAGAAAACCCAAATTCAGTTCGAATCAGCAATCGAATCATGGTTCGTCTTCGCTGAGATGATGGCGAGCGTGCGTTCTTCAGTGGCTAATCGACAGAAGCAATGGCGAAGCCAGATGGTCAATGGCTCGTTCGTGTGGGGTGTTGCTCATCAGCAAGGTGGGAGTCTCGAGATTCAGTAGCACGAATTTGGCTAGGGCATGGCGTCGCGTCTGGTGGCACGTGCGATAGGAGATGATGGCCGCGTTCAAGTAGGGTTTGCTAGGGTTTCGATTGTCTGGGAATTCGAGCAGTGAGGTGTTTTCTTTATTTTATTTTATTTTTTTTGTTACAAATTAATTTTTGATTCAATAAATATATATAGTAGTATATGTATATAAGTTTGAAAAGGGAATTTATCTTTCTGAATTTAATATACATATTTTTGAATATGTGCAGATAGTGGGAAAATTAATAAGTGAATATTTTCGAAATTAATTAGTTATGTTACAAGTTCATAATGTTAAAATAAATTGTAAAAGGTAATTTGTTCAAACAGAAATTTTTTATTACAGATAATAAAAAAAAATGTTTCCATTCGAATATATAAAAGCTTGAGACAGAAATTTATGTGTACGTGTAAGATTCTGGAAATTAAATAGGAATTTTTAATGTTTAAGTAGTTAAAAAAAATCAAAATCAATATAGTTTATTTTTATAAGTGTGTATATACAGTTTCAAAAGAAAGTATTTTGTTAAAAATAAAATTTGTTTAAAAAATTTAATTTTTGAGTTAAATCAAACCATTAGTAATTAAATTTAGTAAATGAAAATTTTATCGGTCAAATTTTTTCGAATAGTAATAAGTTGTATAAATTAATTGTGCAAGGTCAAAATTGTGGAGATTAATTGGTTAACAAACTTAAATAATGACTTTTGTTGCTAAAAATATTTATTTGAAGGAAAATTAGTTAAAATAAATTTATTAAATGGCAACTGAATTGCTCAATTATTCTGATATTAATAAAACCTTATAATTTTGTTACAAGGTCTTAAATCGTAAAGAAATGACTGGATTGGAAATGGATTGCAAATAAAGGGGCAAATTAAAGGTGAGATCTTCTCACTCAAATTAAATTGGAATTCAGTTATTGTTTGACAGTTTGAATGTGATATTAGATATAGTAGGATATTTATATATATATTTGGAGCGATTGATTTCCCGCATTATATAGTGGATGAGACCATATTGCGCCGCATAATAGCGGATGATATTTTATAAATCCCATATACCATGATATTCCACCTCGAAGTGGAATGGGTATTTAATTGTTGTGCTAACGTCTGTGGATGTAGGGAAACAGGTTGGAGGGATCCAACTGGATTCCTCAAAACATTTGAATTCGTTTCATATGTTGTGTATTGATCATTTATAATCCCTGTGTGATTTTATTTGTGGTTAAAATCGTTAAAGGCCATAATTTAACTGAATATATATTTTTGGTATCGTTGGATACCGAAAATAAATAAAAAATTGGATTTTTGAAAATTCAAGTTGAAAGTTTATAGTAAACTATATTTTTGAGAATTGGATAAATTTAAAAGAAGGAATTTTAAAAGGATAAATTTTTATTTTTAATCCTATTGAATAAAATTCCAAAATATGAGGAAAAGGCTTAATAAATGGATTTCGGGTAATATTATTCGAGGGTTGAAGAATTGATTTTAAATATCTGAAAGAGATAAAGGAATTTATTTCAAAAAAAAAAAAAATTTAGAAATTAAATTAGGGATTTAATTTGGAGTTGAAATAAATTTTGAAATCGATTTGGAAAATTGACTTGGTATTTGAAAATAAATCCTTGGGAAACCAACTTGTAAATAATTTGGTGTTTGAAGCAATTTTGGAAATCAAATTGGAATTGATTTGGTAATTGAAATAAATTTTGGAAATCAATATGAAAATTTATTTGGTGTTCGAAAGGAAATTGATTTCGTGTTTTGAAAATAAACTTACAAATCAATTTGGAATTTGATTTGGTGTTTGAAATTGAATGTTAGGAAATCGATTTAAAATCGTATATCAGTTGATATTTAGAAATGTAAATTCACAATGGAAATTTATAAGGGAAAGGGAAATTGGTTTTAAAATAAACATTGGTTTATTTTTAAAGTGTGGAAATGATTTGAAACTTGTTTCAAAGGATGGGAAATCGATTTGAAATTTGTATTTCAAAGTATTGAAGTGTTAAAAATATATCCTGTGAAGATATTTTGAAAATAAATAATTTGGGAAAATTATTTAAATCTGGTAATTGTTGTGAATGTTGATTGATAGTTAAATAACCGACTATCAATATTTGCCTTTAAATGGCGTTTGAATATCGATGCGACCGGGGGTCGGATTCAAAGTGGATATCCGAAAAACACATCGAACCTTTGTGATTGTGATAGATCTTTTATTTAAAAGATCAAAGTGAAAATTGTTGTGATTTGTTTGAAATCTGAATGAACACTTATTTAAAGAAATAAGCGCTCATTATTCGGATTAGCCGGGAGAGGACTTTGTGTCATAAAACCAATTCCGAATAATGATACGACGTTATGGATAGCACTTGAAGACCGGTGGTGAAGACCGGGTATTTGCGAGAACGATAGGGTAACCTATCGATTGTCTCTGCACTGAGTAGCTGCGGTATAGAGATTCCCTAAGTGATGGGAAGTCCGATCGGGATTGTGAATACTCGGATTGCAAGGACTTCTTCGGAAATGCCTTCGGTTCTGTTCGAACCCGGAACAGACTTCTATGGATGTGTGTCTGACATTACATTTTAAGATGTAAAGCTTACATTTCTGTTGGTGGCGGAGAATTTATTCTCTTAGTTTAACACCCTTCTCTGAGACGTACGAGCTCAGAGGTTATGTAGTTGATGGTTACTAGTGATACATTCCCAATTTGGTAATGTGGCATACCAAGTGCTGATGAACATTTGTTGATCGAAGCATGGCTTTTGTGAAAAGCGTAGCTTTGTGGACGATACTTCGTCGAGCCTCACAACACGGAAATGGTCGAAACAGGAATGTTGCGGCAAGGTTTTTTTAGGGGTCGCGCCCCTAGAGTATGTCCGTTTTCTTCTGGATAAGAGGTGATATCATGGTACGGAGCCCAGATATTTTACCTATGTTGATGCTGCAAATTATTATATTTTGTGGTTGAGGATCCTCGGATAAAGGTCGGTAACGACCGGGGATGGCATATTTTTTTGTGTGGAGTTATCAAGTTACACCTTCATTTCACCCAGAAGAGTGTGGTAACTCGGCCTTGTGTCAGTAGAGATCCGGTTAGGTTCTCGGGGGCGTCCTTCCAGAGGCGTGCCCATTTCGGTGTAGGAAGTTCCTTAGCCTGACCATTTGTTGGAAATCCAAAGAAACAATACGCGTCCTGTACGGTTTTAGTTGTATAATCTGCCATGGAATATGGTGGTAACCTACTATTGAACATGGTAGTTACAGTAGGCATACGAAGAAATCTTGTATGCTGGCTAAGATTAATATTATACTTTCGAAATGTTTTTCTACACTATGCACTAATAATAATATCGAAAGAATTTTTCATATTACGCATTTTTGACTATCATAAGGAGTAATCTCCCCCAAGTGTGCATTTGCATTGTGTGTGTGGCGGGAGGCCTTATGGAAGTTTCATTGTTAAAAAGCATAGTGGATTTCCTTTTATTTTCTTTGTGAAAATAACTGTTTTCAAGATCTCACACTCGTCCCATGACTGACCTGGAGTTTATTGTTCCCTTTCTAAACTCTGGGTGCCCATAAATTTCCACACGGGCAGTCTAGAGTCAGATTATCAGGTCATTTTGGAATTCAGAAGTTGCTGTGGGAATCAGGAGTTAGAGCTGGATGGCGAGGCGTATCACTTATATATGTAATATTTCTTTTCGCTGTTTGTTATTGTACACTTTGATAATGTATTGTGATGTAATGTAATAACTGATATAGTGATTCTGTTTAAAGATATTTATTTATCTATTATATTTGTTCCACTGCGATATGTGAGATTCTGCTGTTGTTTTCTTTCCTTCTTCTTCTACCTCTTCTTCTTTAAACCCTAATGGTTCGGTTTTTGGGCATTTGACTGTGCAGCATTTGATACAGTGGACGTATCGATGTCGACTTTCGGGCGCCGAGAAACTGGGTCGTTACATAATGTTAAGCATAAGGCTTGATTGGAGCGGCCATGGGTACATTACTTTAGGCGAGTATCGATATGTCTAATTGAGTGAAAATATTTTTCTTCTATAAGAGGATTCAACATATCCGATCCAGACACAAAACAACAATATAGTGGCTTATAATTCAGGACAACATAAAATATAATAGAAAATAGAACCACGGAATGTGATAAATAATTATAAACATTTCTCACAAAGCGGATGTGAACATGTATATGATACATGATGTGAACTATAAAAGGCGGCCATGAAAGATCCACGATATACATAAGGAGTACAAAGGACAAATTAAAAGAATATACAACCGAATGAATTTCTATCTTAGCATAAAAGATAGGCTACAATAATACTAGACTACATGTCTACAAAAATATACGGAAAAGTTTCAAACTAATCCAACCCTAAGGTCACCAAGTAGAAGAACCTAAAATAATTCGGTCTGACCCAAGTATTACGTAAAGATAATAAACGAATCAATCTAGTCTATTTCAAATCAACGTGAGCTAAAAGTGATGATAATTTACAAGCTATAATAGGAACATAAAACTCACATGAAGTTAACGTGAAAATTAGATAGAGTTAAACAAAGAGGAATATTATCCTTCTTAAAATTATTCACCAAATCACAAAATCATCATTAGCTTACAAAAGAAAATCTCACAAAATATTTAATAAACACAAATTTCATAAAATCTAGAAATCAATCATTAGAAATTCAAAAACCTAAAGGGGGAGATCTATCATAAATGGGAGCATGAAACTGATCGAACACATGTTATCATAAATGGTTGAGTTGATTTAAATGGATAGTGAATCCATAACTCTAATGAGCCAAAGCTCCATATATCCGCTTATCACGGATCAACATAAAAAACAAGTTGTAACACTTATTGTTAGCGCCAAAATTGGTCACTAAAATTCAAATGCAAATGAAAGCACCGATTAACAGTCACAGATAATAGATAGAGTGTATGTAGAGAGTAATAGCGTGAAGAACAATCAAAATTAAAATGAAAGCAGTAAAGAACAACATATTTTATAGTGGTTTGGCTAACTCCGGCCTACATCCACCATAGAAGTATCTTTTTTATTATTGTAATAATCGATTACAGTTACAAAGTGATAGACTAGCCTTAGGCTTAGAGAATAGAAAGTCAGAGAACCGAAGAGAAGAAGATCCTCCCTTTTCTGAATCCGCACATGCAGTATTTATAGATAAAACGAGGTTGTTGGGCCTCCTGAGTAGTTTGGCCACACCAAGACCATAGCCGAACCCTACTTCATTATGCTGACCGACCCTGAGCAGTTGGTATGCTGAACGAGGAGAGGTGCGCCGAACAAGGGGATGTATGCCGACGGAGGGAAGGTGCACCGAACGAGGGGAGGTGTGCCGAACGAGGGGGTATGCCGACCGAGGGGAGGTGTGTCGATCGAGGGGAGGTGTGCCGACCGAGGGGAGGTATGTCGACCGAGGGGAGGTATGCTGATCGACGTCCAGTGCCGAGCGACTTTCATTGTCGAGCGAGGTACGATGCCGAACGACATCCAGTGCCGAGCGACTTCCAATGCCGAATGAGGTACGATGCCGAACAACATCCAATGCCGAGCGACTTCCAATGCCGAGCGAGGTACGATGCCGAACGACATCCAATGCTGAAAGACTTCCAATGCCGAGTGAGGTACGATGCCGAATGGCATCCAATGCCGAGCGACTTCCAATCCTGCCACAAGGTCGAACTCCAAACACTTCGAACCACTTCATTCCGACGGACGACCTACCATCTATCCAAGTGAACATCATCCATCTAAATCGAACCCATCATATCTCAGCCTTGATAGTCGTGAAATTATTTTAGTTAAATCTGCATGTCCATGACCTTGCCAAATGGTAGGTTAACATTTGCCCCCAAAACATGCCTTGCTATTGAAAGGTGTGTTTTGAATAGCCTCAAATCCGATATCCAAAGTCCATATCTTGTTTACCATATTATTAAATCCATGACCTTTCCGGGTTTAACCTTGAATCCGTAGACCTCGCTGGGTCGTGTTATCCTGTTCCAGCCTCAACTTTCTCATCAAGGGCTTGTATTTTATTCGGCCTCGACTCTCCGGCTAAGGGCTTGCGTATTCACCGGCCACGGCACTCCGTCCATGGGCTTTGATATTTTTCGGCCTCGACACTCCAGCCAAGGACTTTTATATTCACCGGCCTCGGCACTCAGGCCAAGGACTTTGATATTTTCTGGGCTCTGCACTCCGACCAAGGACTTTTATATTCACCGGCTATGGCACTCCGGCTAAGGACTTTTATATTCACCGGCCTCGGCACTCTGGCCAAGGACTTTGACATTCACCGGCCTCGGCACTCCGGCCAAGGACTTTGACATTCACTGGCCTCGGCACTCCGGCCAAGGACTGTTATATTCACCGGCCTCGGCACTCCGGGCAAGGACTTTTATATGCACCGGCCTCGACACTCCGGCCAAAGACTTTGACATTCACCGGCCTCGGCACTCCGGCCAAGAACTTTTATATTCACCGGTTTCGGCACTCCGGCCAAGGACTTTTATATTCACCGGCCTCGGCACTCCGGCTAAGGACTTTGACATTCACCGTCCTTGGCACTCCGGCCAGGGACTTTTATATTCACCGGCCTCGGCACTCCGGCCAAGGACTTTTATATTCTCCGGCCTCGGCACGCCGGCCAAGGAATTTTATATTCACCAGTCTCGGCACTCCGGCCAAGGACTTTGACATTCATTGGCCTCGGCACTCCGGCCAAGGACTTTGGTATTCACCGGCCTTGGAACTCCGGCCAAGGACTTTTATATTCACCGGCCTCGGCACTCCGGCCAAGGACTTTTATACTTTGTCTGAGTCCATTCCATCACTCTCCGGCGAAGAGACACGTAACTTGCGGTCACTGCCCCGTCTCTCCGGTCGGGACAGTAATCGCAAAACCTGAACCATATGTTACATTGTTCCGAATCCAATCAGAAAACCAGAAATCTATATCAAAAATCGAACATCCAAGCCAACATGGCAAACCAAAAAACCAACCAAACCGAGAGTCCAATTAAAACTCCAATACCATACTAAGAAAAGTAAATGTCTAAAGTACCAAAGTTTGCAGAAAAACAGAAAGAAAACAGGATTTCATATACCTAAGCAGCACGGTTTTCGTCATCTCAGAGAACGCCTAGGGACCGTCCTCGATCCTGTACGTGTGTAAGTGACCTATCTGTATTACTTTAGATACTATTACTTATTCAGAACCATCAAACCATTCAGTTTATAACAAGCCGGCGCTGACCGGTCCCAGTGCCACCATTGCTAGAGGTAGGTGGTGGTCGCTCATGTTCCACTGCTACAGCTCTATTCCTTACGTATTGCTGTAGATAGCCATTCCTTACATGCTCCTCGATGATATACCTCAAATGCCTACATTAGTTTGTGCTATGCCCATCCAGCTCATGGAATAGGAAATGCTTTCCTGATGCCCGCTCGTATTAGAAGGCTCTCTTCTTGCCGGCCGTCGATACTGGAGGCGCCCTCGAGTGTCCAAGTAAATCCTTTCTAGAGTCTCGGTTAAATCTGTGTAAGAAGAAAACTTTGACTACCTTTGAGGTTTCTTCGAAGTGCCACTATTGTCATTTGTTTTCCTTTTTCTTTTATCGTCTTTACTTGGATCCTCGAAGGGTGAACCTCCACCCCTCACTGCATAAGCTTCAGCCTCTCTCCTTACTCTCTCAGCCTGCGCATCCTCCTGTCTTAGGAACCTTTCCGCCTCATGGTAGAACTCCCCGAGATCCCTTAGTGGGTCCCTTTCCAACGATATCTTGAGGTTCGAATTATCCACGATTCCCGAGATTGCTGCCATCAAAACCATTGACGGATCGGGTCGATCCATTGAGGCTATCGCTGCGTTGAATCTGGTTAAGAAGTCCCATAGATTCCCCTTTCCATTGTTTCATAGATGTCAGAGCCATCACGTTCTTGGGTCTAACTATGTGTACCCGAAATTGTCTCATAAACCTTTCGATCAGCTCTGTCCATGTGCCAATAGAACCACTCTTTAACTGTCTAGACCACATAGCTGCGATATCCAATAAGATCAATGGGAAACATCGAGCCATGACCTCGTCCGATGCCCCCAGTACCTCTCCTCATGTATCTTGTCAGGTGAACGGTAGGATCTGTTCTTCCATCATACATATCCAACGTTGGTAGCTTAAAGTCTGGTGGATTCCCAGCTTGTCTGATAGTAGGAGTAAAGGGACTCATATTCACATCCTCCAAGTCTTTGTTTACCAACCCACCTCTCACCACCCGTCTGACCATCTTCGCTAATCTATCGTTGTCCCCGAGCTGTAATCCTTGTCTGTTGCCTCCGGTCTGCCCCCCGAGTTCACGAGGGAACTCTTGCACATACTCCTCATCTCATACTCCTGCATTCCTGTTAGCGTCGGGTTGCACAGCGTCATTTGGTACCCCTCCATGGATTGGTCCAGCATTTCCTGGTGTTATGCCCCCGAGTCTAGATCCATCCAATTCGATAGCCGTCCGCTGATTGGGGGCTGCCCCCTGCTGAGCCATTCCCTTCGCTTGCTGGTTGAGCGCTTCTCACCCACTCCACAGATCTGAGCTTCTGCGTTTCCTGCTTGTGCAAATTGCGTAAGAAGAGCCTGCATCATCTCCTCTTGTCTTTTCAACGTTGCTTCCATCTCGTCTCTGGTGATGTAGATGGATGCTTGACCTGCTCCAGCTCCAGAGGAAGCCTCTTGACTTCCCTCCCGATTGCTTCTTTCTGTCACTTGCTTTCTTGTCGATGGCCTAGCCATTGCTCTCTACAATCCAAGTTCCTAGCTCCAAAATCCCTGAGTGCTTGCCTTCTTAGTCAAAGCACCAAAATTGGTCACTAACACCCAAATGCAAATGAAAGCACCGACTAACAGTCACAGATAATAGATAGAGTGCATGTAACGTGAAGAACAGTCAAAATTAAAAAGAAAGCAGAAAAGAACAACATATTTTATAGTGGTTCGGCAAACTCCGGCCTACGTCCACTCTAGAAGTATCTTTTTTATTGCTGTAATAATCGATTACAGTTACAAAGTGGTAGACTAGCCTTTGCCTTAGAGAATAGAAAGTCAGAGAACCGAAGAGAAGAAGATCCTCCCTTTTTTGAATCCGCACACGTTGTATTTATAGACAAAACCAGGTTGTTGCGCCTCCTGAGTAGTTTGGGCCTACCAAGGCCATAGCCGAACCCTACTTCATTATGCTGACCGGCCCTGAGAAGTTGGTATGCCAAATGAGGAGAGGTGCGCCGAACAAGGGGATGTATGCCGAACGAGGGGAGGTGCGCCGAACGAGGGGAGGTATGCCGAACGAGGGGAGGTATGCCGACCGAGGGAAGGTGTTCCGATCGAGGGGAGGTATGCCGACCGAGGGGAGGTATGCTGATCGACGTCCAGTGCCAAGCGACTTC
This sequence comes from Allium cepa, assembly GCA_030765085.1. Taxonomy (NCBI): domain Eukaryota; kingdom Viridiplantae; phylum Streptophyta; class Magnoliopsida; order Asparagales; family Amaryllidaceae; genus Allium; species Allium cepa. The sequence goes on from CM060928.1 coordinate 209,659,188, forward strand.
CAATGCCAAGCGAGGTACGATGCCGAACGACATCCAATGCCAAGCGACTTCCAATGCCGAGCAAGGTACGATGCCGAACGGCATCCAATGTCGAAAGACTTCCAATGCCGAGCGAGGTACGATGCCGAACGGCATCCAATGCCAAGCGACTTCCAATGTCGAACGGCCAAGCCACAAGGTCGAACACCAAACACTTCGAACCCCAAACACTTCGAACCACTTCATTCTGACCGAACGACCTACCATCTATCCAAGTGAACATCATCCATATGAATCGAACCCATCATATCTCAGCCTCGATAGTCGTGAAATTGTTTTAGCTAAATCCGCTTTTCCAAAAGGTGGGTTAATACTAATCATCGTAAATGTTGTTTACCTTCAAATAGTAATTAATCAAATAACACATGTATGTTCCATAACACACTTGTTTATTTGAATATTTACTTCAAGTTAGTAAACACCGCTCAAGAGAATATATGGTTTCAATCGAATAAGTCCGGAATCAATCGACAAAGTAAACCCAAGAGTTTCATACCACTTGTTTTACTAATTCGTTTAATTGAATTTCTCATCCGAATGAAGAAAGAATTTTATATACTATTAATAGGTTTGGAAATTCTTTTCTAAATTATTTATTTTCGAAAAAGAGTTAAAAATTCATAAAATGAGATTTTTAAATGTTTATAAATAGTATCAAAGTGTTTTAATAAAAATAGGTGTTAAAAACCTTTATGCAATATAATCGAATGACTCCTAAATCACTTTATAAATCACTTGAAATCTTTATATTAATTTTTCAATCAAAATTGAAATTTATTTGTAAACCAACTTATCAAAAAAATTAACAAATATTCATATCATCAAAATACGAATTAAACCACTGAAATTCAGTAGTAATTGAATACATCAAAAATGAAATTTCTTCCATAGAACATAAAGACATCAAAAATGGAATTTATTCCATAGAACACAAAAGCATCAAAAAGGCAATTATTTTCCATTGATTCATAACTCAAAATTCATATAAGAAAACCGTTAGAAAACAACACTAAAAATTAGAGCAATGCAACTTAAAACAATCGGCGAAAAGCGACAAAGATGAAGGCAACCTGGGGGACTGACGACTGCCTAGAGCAAGCTCTAGGCGTTGTGTCCCCCTTGATCGCTGGTTCACCTGATTTTTGTTAAATCAAATTTTATTTACTACTTTAGCATTTTATTGAAACTATACATGCACTTAACAATACTAGACACCGCAATTAAAAGGACAGAGCAAAGTCTAATTCAACATTTAGTAGATTTAGAAAACACTGGCAGTAATCACCAAACAAAGATTAAAAAAACTAGTTTTTTCACCATTCAACCAAATGCAAATGAATCTTGACTAGATGTGTGAGGTTTACTCACCTTAGCATCCCAAAATTCCCAAAAATTGCAAGCAATCAACACAAGGCCAAAACTCAAAATTTTATGCATTTTCATCCTCGGTGCAGCAAGGATTTGGCATATCAAAACTAAGTATTTTCCTTTGTTTTTCATCCAGAACTACTCAAAAACCACTTGAGAAAAGAAGACTTTTGACCTATCAAGACTAAACCAAATGCCGCAAAAAAGGAGCAGAGGTGCTGGAACATATTAGCAACAATATATCCAAAAATGAGATTTTTTGTGAATTTATTTGATTTGTTATGATTTTTGGAACAGCTAGGGTTTTGTGTAAATTTTGAGAAAATGGAGTTTGCTCTTTGATTTGGTTTGAGAAGAAGATGGAGATGATTTTTTTTTCTGCTTTAAGAGAGAAGGAAATGAGATAAACATATTCTCTTTTGTTTAAGTGCTAATGGACTTTATGATAATGGGTAGATATCCAATAAGAAGTGTTGCTAAATTCTCTTATCACAAGGTGTTGCTAACTACAACTATGATTTATAAAACACTTTACTTCATATTTAAACAAACTTGTATATTTTTTTATAAATTCAACTACTCAGCTTTTAACAAGTTAATAAGATAAAATCTTCATTTTATAAACTACAACTGGTTTAAGTGTAATTAAACCATATTTTCCATAATAAAATATATTGTTATTATTAACATTATAAAAATACGTCGCTTGTATCCAAAATTGGATATAACTTTTAGAATAAAAATTATTCTTCGTAGTTTTAGCAAAATAATCTATTTATAGAAAAATCATATTTTAAATGTTGAATTATTTCCATTATCACTAAAATTTCTCAAATACCCGTTTTTAGTCCAAAATTCATTTACATGAACTCCTCACAAATAGATTCTCCAAACTCCAATTTAATTAACAACAAAAATTCCCAAATCTCTTAATTATTTAATTATCACTAAATTAATTTATTCTTTTAATTTAATTTTAGGTAGTCTGAACTAGGTTTATTACACCATGCATTATGATATTCGCTCGGTACGTTTGTGTTACATACATGATTCATCATTGCGAATGTTAACTCTATGTTGGTTAGGAAGTTATTTATCGGGGCCACATACTAGGAATTGACCTATAGTTGTAGGTTGCTCAACCTTCGGTTGGAAACGTTTGTAAGTTGTTTATGGATGTAGCCATAAATAGAATTATACTCCATTATTTGTAAAGTGGCCAATCCTTTATATGTAATACACAAACACAAATAGACACCCTATGTTCTGTATATTATAGATAAAGTTAATTGTTTATGAACACCATACACTAGTAATTCAATTCGTTCACCCAACTTTTTATGATCCGCTCCTTTTCTTCCCTTTTTATACCCATTACAAAAGGACAAACCGGTAGGTGATTTGACCAGGACATAATGCCTGGAGGAGGAGACCAAGCACCCAAAGTTGTATTATTTATAGTTATTTTCCATATACAATATATTATATTATTTTACCAGTCGAACTTTATGTTGTTATTGGGGGACATCATTATATGGATTTCATATTGCTAAGACTATTATCTAATTTTGTTATTTTCGATATTTATATTTAGTTTCCTTTCGCTGTGAGATCTGAAAGTGTAGAATACCTTAAATCTTATATTTGTCTATGTACCATGTAATGTTTTAAAACCTCGATGACTCGTATTTCTTGGCATAACATGAGTTCGAAAACCATTGTAGGCTTTGAATTAGTGTATCCAGAGGTGCAGGTTGTTACAACGTGGCCATATAAGTTATCATATATCCCAAGTACGATACTCTTATGACGGTGAGTATTCAATGACCTTATGATGGTGGTCATTTGAAAGAGACCTTATAATGTGGGCTTAAGGATCTAGGATTGATGCAGCTACAACATGAGTAAATGGTTATATTATTTTGAGAATGTAGTCATAACTAGGCACATATTATTTTGAGAATGTATCCATGAGTGGGCACATGCCTTATTTTGGAAGGTGTAAAAATGAGATGGTACACCGATTATTTTGAGGATGAGACTATGAGGAAGTTCATCGACAACTTTGATGATACATATATTGTAATGGATATGTAGTCAACATAGGGATTAACACACATGTGTTATTTTTGGTATGATGATGTGATGATTGTTGTTTTAGGGTTTTTGCGCACTTTAATTTGATGGGTTATGCTGATTGTTGATATTTTTATTTGTGCATGCATGTTTGGACTGACCCAAGCCTTGTTAGGTACTTTTGTTATAGGCAATTATGGTTGATTTTTGAAATGCATGGTATGACTTATGAAAATAATTGATATGATTGAAATTGCCACACTCTTTGTTGAAGGAGTGTTATTTCTACATGTTATATTTTGGAATTCATGATTGAGAAAATAGGTATGTTAATATAGTATGTGTATTAATGTTGATTTCATTATTGCTAAGGAAATTTATTATGTCATGACCGATTATACTGTGCAATTGCGTTATATTACTTTATATTTAGTTACTTCATGATTGATACACTTCCTTATATTTTGTTATTAACCATGATGATATTTTGAAAATTGGGTTGATGGTTGTATTCGAGGAATTGTGATGGTGCAATTCTTTTAAGGGGAAGAATGTAATGATCCGAAATTTTGACACATCTAATATTAAATTAATTAAAAATGGATTTTTTTAACTAAAAAGTGAATTAGGTGTCTTGTTTATAACCATTAAGAAGGTCTTTCTGAGCAAATCAGTTTAGTATATAATTTTGATAGGTTTGGATTTATGGTTTGCGAAATAGAGGCATTATACTTTTTAAATACAATACGCAACCACTTTTGGACCAAATAGTTGCATACAACCTAACCCATCTTGTCTAAATGATGTTTAAAAACCCTAGACATGAGTCATTACATCAGTCTGTCTTCTCTAATCCTGAAATTTCTCTTCACTACATTTCAATGGTGGATGATTTTCGCTAATTACAAATTGTTTCAAAATTCGAAGTGTTTGATACCCATCGAATTATATACTGCTTTGAATCTCTCGATGAAAGGAATCAATGGGTAATGTTAGTTTGTTGAACGAATATTCAAATTGGCTCATGGTCAAAGGGGCTGGTGATGAATCCTAATGGCGAGGTTGGCCATTTTAGATATAATAATATAATAGATACATACTAACTGATGTTCTTTTTTCACCAAAATTTGTATATTCCACGTTGTTATTCTAATTTTACTTTTAATACTATAAGCTTGTCTCATAAGTTCATAACTGGAACAACGGTTCAAAATTGAAATTGTCCAATGTCGCTAAATAATCTGCAGATATAGTGCATAAATATGAGTTAGTATGCACGTAACATTGGGGATTTGATTTACAACACTAGTGTTTGTCAACTCATAAGTGTACACCATGTGCAGGAGTTGATGGAGCTTGGTTTGAATAATGCTCTCAAAATACTCGAAGGGGATGCGAGTCAATGGAGAGATTGTCAGGATTGTCTCGCAAGTTGGTAACTGGAACAATGATTTAGAATTGAAAGTCCCATATTGCTAAATATCATGAAAATGTGGCGTATGAATATGAGTTGGTAAGCACGCAACATTGGGAATTTCTTTCATTACATTAGAGTTCGTCAACTCATATGCGTATACCATGTGCAAGAGATGGATGAGCTTAGTTTGGCCATCGAAACACAACAATTATTGCTAATGTTATTAATTTTATTACTGATAATATTTTTTGCACGTGATAATGGCATGTGCTTCACGCGTCAATTGTTATTCTACAATTATATATGTTTAATGCATTTAAAAGAAAAGGATTTGAACAAATATTTATTCATAATTTTATATTAAAATCTTATGCGATTGGTTTTAATATTTATTTCTAACTTGCAGCTCCTAATTTTCTATTATTATTTTTCTTATTAGTTAACAGAGAACGAATTTGGAAAGAAGATATAATTTTTTATTAATCTAAATTTTCTTTTTATTATTAAATAACAGAGAACGAATTTGTAAATAAAGTTTAGAATTTAGATCATATTTTTAAGTAATGTTTAAAGTTGGTAATATATATATAGAGAGACGTTTTGAATTTGTAAAGTAAGTTTATATATTGGAACCTATTTTTAAGTTATTAAGAAAGATTTAGCAGTATATATATATGGACATTTTGGTAGTTCACACTTAGACTAAAAAAGTGTGATATCAAAGATATTACAACTATTATTAAAATTATTAATCAACGCTCTACTATACGACAATTATTATTTCCTGAGAATTAATCATGAGATTTAAAATACTTTTATTGTAGACCGTCAACTTGTACTAATCCAACTCTCACCGTAGGGAGAGTCAAAAACTATGTGAATTCAAAATATTAACGTAGTAGCTTGCTTATAACAATAATGACCACGATGTCGACAATAATACATAACCCAAGGTGCTTGTGAGCTTTGGACAACAAGTTATTATCAAGGATTGTTATGTCACTTTAGCCCCATTTTTTTGACTTATTACGCTTATAGCCTCACTTTAAAACTTATTACATACATAGCCCTATTTGAACAACTCAGCGTTAACCTGGTCGTAGTGTACTGGTACCATTTCAAATGGTGCCATTATGCGTTTTATTTTGTGAATGCTATGGGCGACTTTTCAAAATTCGACATTTATGTTTTTAAAAAAAGATATACGAGTGACCTTTGAAAAGTCGCGAGTTGGCGATTTCTCAAAAGTTGCCTATTCGATTTTTGCTCTAAAACAAAAGCCAGTCCCCACCCCATCTCACTTTACCCATTCAAAAAAACAAAAAAGAAAATCTATCCCCATTTTTTCCCAAACAAAATTTGATAGCGAATTTCGTAGATTTTTTTCGTTAATTCGAAGCATGGCTTGCTCTTTAGCACAGGAAGCTCCTTCAGGTTTCAATTCCACAATTAATCTCCATTTTTTTTACAAATTAGAGTTTTTTTAAATTTGATAAATTTAATGTTTTGAAATTGTATAACTTGTTGTTTAATCCTGAAACTCGCAAATTTGTTGATTTTACATTGTTTAACACAAAAATTGTCAATATTGTTTAATATGTTAGTTTTATTGAAAAATAATTTATGATTAGCAAATAGTTGAATTTTGGGTACTCCGAGATGTTGCCAAGACCGATCGATGGAGGAGTATTGTACTTGCAATAATGTAATCAAAAGGGCAACCACGCTTTGATGGAGGTAATGTGCTTTCTTATGACATAGAAATATACATCAATGTTGGTTATACATGGTGCTTATATTTTGTTGTTTTTCTGACAGTGGACTCCTCCAGATGGGAATATTGATCACTTGTCCAAATTAAAGAAAGTGACTTCGTCTCATCCTGCCGTGCTAGAGCTGATAGATCAAGCCGGCTCCTCACTTATCATTCGTTGGGTACACCGAATTGGATCATGATCTTATCACCGTTTCAGTGGATAGATGGTGGCCGGAGATATCTGCATTCCACCTTTGGGTTAGAGAGATTGTAACGACCCATAGTTTTGTCGTTTTAATTTATGAATATTTAATTCAATTAATATATTCAGTTAATCGTTTTTATTAATTTAATAACCATTTTAAATTTATAACTGATAATGGAAATTTTATTTTTAATTTCTTCTTACATAAATAATTAGTTCAACTAAGAACTGAAAATGTGACCGAAACATAATAATTGGATTTTCAGCTTTCTATCGAACTACAAGTTATTATAAGTTGTGATATTTTGATTTTGCTCAAAAAAACACTTATATATGCTAACACGTTTCTAATTTAAAATGTATAAAATATTAATAGGTATGTAAATGTAAAATTTTATTAAATTTCAAAAGGAAAAGAAAGATTTGAAATGAAATGATACCTCTAAAGTACATGGAAACACACTTACACCCATTAGAAATGGACTAAATACGTGGAAACACCTTATTAACTAATGCATTTACTAATGCTTGTCCTCTTGGTGGTTTGTGATGTGAAATGTGAGTTGAAAAATAATGATGTAAGGGAAATTTTGGGTTTTAACTTTAACCATTTACTTCGTGTTATACTAATATCCATATTTCTCATTTTATTCCATTCCATCTCCATTATTCCTTCTCATCTCCATTTCCATCTTCTTTTCTTCTTTTTCTAAAATTTAAAAAATCACATTTTTAGCTTAAAACTTCTTATTCATTCAAGAATCAAACCTTAAAAAGCATAAAATTTTGGTTTAGCATTTCAAAAGCATGGAAAAATAATTAAAAAAGTGAGCTATTAAATCTATTTTGAATATTTTGATAAATGGAAAAATATGTGTACTTGTTTAGTATTTTGAAATTGGATGAAATCATGCTTGAATAATTATCTTAAAATCATATCTTGAGATATGTCTACTTAGAATGGAGAAAGTATGTTTACTGTTAGTTCAAATATCACTTAGGAAAGTTATTGTATAGGTCCTTCTTCTCTGTTCTTTGTAAAGGAAATGAAAACCCTCCTTCATATTAAGTTCTAAAATCGATATCTCCAAAACCGTAATGAATTAGCTTATGCTACCAACCACAAAGTTGTTAGCTTTTGTCCATAGTTATATTTAAAAATGATTGTCGAATTTTTCATCAAGTATTATGTGAGAAATTTAAATATAACAGTAAGCGGTAAAGCTTGGTTGCAAAATTCAAAAAACAAATTCTCACGATCCATTTTGAGTTAGATGTTGGCGTTGGTGGCATTGGATTCGGAGCAGGACGTAGTATTTTTGGTGAAGTTTCAACAATGATTGGTGAGGGTCGGTGACAGTGTTCGGAATTAGCATTTTGGGTTGTCGGAATTGTAGTCGACGATGGAGGAACCAGAAGTTGGATTTGTGTTTATGGTACAAAGGGCTTTAATTTGCAAAGTTTGGGTGTTTTCCATTGGGAGGAGCAAAACATGTCCATATAGGGAGGCAACGATAGTTCTAGGTCGGGTTTGGCTGTGGAGGCACGATCGAGGAGTGGTGGGGCTAGTCTAGTCAAGTTTGTGAGGTTGGCGAAGGCGGATTTTCGATTAGAGGCCCATAGCTCCATGTCATTGAGCGTCCACGCACCGTGCACAAATTGAACGTGTACGGGAATGAAGAAGGGGTTTTGGGGAAGAAGGACACTATATATTTCGAGTTTGGGTTTTGGGCTTGTGCGCTTGAATTTGGGTGTGAATTTTTATAATATTTTGTTATTTTAAATAGTTTTAAACTTTGAAAAATCATATCTCACCCATAAAAAATCTGTTTGATCCACGGATTTTTGGTTAGACTCGTATGGTCGAGTGCAACACTATAGTATAGATAATTGATAGTTTTGATGAAGTTAAATTAATGATAAATTAATAGTGGTAGAATAAAATTACGTTGATTTGGTTAATAATGTAATTAATTAATTATCCTTCACCAGTGACATCTTTTTGGTAAAATAAAACACTATATGGTTAAATTTAAGTTAAATATATCATTTTTTACATCTATTTAGCAAAATAAATCAACGTTCTGCTATTTTTTTAGTTTGGACATTTATTTATATACCAGTTGATTTATATTAAGTTATTATCTGTCAATTGATAGTTGTGGATTTGATTTACATATTTGGTGCTTATATAAATATCTATATTGTGACTTGATTGTTGTTATGAAATATAATGGTAGCTCGTTTGAGTACCATTGAGATTTGTTATGTTGCCTTCCAAAATTGGACAAGTTGGATTTGAAATCAATTTAAGCTTTGTAACAATTTAAAATATATATTTAATTAACTAATAATGTTCAATTTTTAATTTTTTTATGATGTTTAAAGTGATTTAATGTAATAAAGTTGCAAGCAGATATAAATTAACAATGTTTAAAGTTAATTTAAATCAATAATGTTTTAAAGTGAATTATTGTTTTAATTAATTATGTTTAAGTTGGTTATTATTTAATTAACAATGATTAAGCTAATTATCATTTAAATTTAATGGTTTGTGTTAAGTTAACTAATATTTTAATTAAAGATGTTTAGAAGTTAATTAATTTAAATAAATATATTTAAGTTAATTATTTATTTATTTACAAGGTTTAGTTAACTAATTACTTATTAAACGGGTATTTAAGTTGATTAATTATTTAATGATGAGGTTTACACTCAATTCCTATTTTATTAATTGGTGTTTTAAGTTGATCAATTAATCTAATGATGGTGTTTTAAGTTAACTGATTTATTTATTTATGGTGATTAATTTAATTAACTTAAGAATATGCTTTAAATAGCTATTTATAAAAGGGGTTTTAATTGGTAAAAGAACTAAGTAAAAGAGTTGTATTTTGGAAAGAGATCTTAGATTTTGGAAAGATGGATCGGGTTTATAAAGCGTCGATTGGATCAATTATATTAATCAAGTTATAAATCAAATAAGTAAGTAGTCCATATTTTTGGTGGTAGGGAAGCATTTCCCTACTTAACACTGAAGGATTAGTTGTTTGGGATTCATGAATTAAATATGTTTTCAAAGACATATGTTTTGATTCATTTAAAATGAATTTGAAATAAGAAATCCTCTAAAGAGGTTTGGGAATATACTTATACTGGTGATATAAGTATATAAATATTTTAAGCATTTCCCTACTTAACACTGAAGGATTAGTTGTTTTGGATTCATGAATTAAATATGTTTTCAAAGACATATGTTTTGATTCGTTTAAAATGAATTTGAAATAAGAAATCCTCTAAATAGGTTTGGGAATATACTTATACTGGTGATATAAGTATATAAATATTTTTAAAAATAATTAAAGAGATATAATTAATGGAGGATTAATTAAATGAGGCTAAGTGGTTTCCATGGGAAATTAAATTTGTAATTGATGTATGTTTATTTAATAATCAAATAACCGACTATCAAATCTTGACCAGTTTTTAACTTTGGAAATATCTAGAGGAAACATGAGAAATATAAAGTATAGTTATTTTAGATGATACTACTATACATATAAACTCATTGTGTTGTAGGACAAATGATAAGGAGGTCCATCCACTTAAATGGTTAGGGGGTTATCTCCGCTCTTACCTATTGTCTGATTATTTCCGAACGAGCCAGAGTTGAGTTTACAAGAAACTATCGAATGTTGGTTCGAAAAGACCGGGATCGGATAAGTATGAATTATCTAAAAACTACTTCGAACCAACTCAAACATCATATTGAAGACATCTTGAAGATGATGGGATCGAAGATAAAGCTATTTGAAGTGCAAGGGCTATTTACTACTAATCCCGATGGTAATTCCAAAATGGTTATAGTAGAAATAGTGCCTTCAGTCTGTTCATATCCTGAACAACTTGTATGGACGAATGCTGGCACTGCATTACTGCCTGAAGGGCAGTGTTAGCATTCCAAGTGGGATTGCTGTATAAAAGGTCAAACGTAGCCTCAAGCCTCATCGACCAGGAATTACTAAAATCAAGGGAGATGCAACAGGGCTAAGTGGGTCGCACCCATTAGGGTAAGTTATCACCCTTCAAGATATATATACATATTTATGGATTTGTTATGCATGGAAGCTCTCGAAAAAAAGTTGCAAAGCAAAAGGGGTGGTGACATATTCGGTGCTATCCAATAAGGCACAGGCCGATCATGTGTTAGTAGGGGGTCCAGGCAATGCCCTTACTACATTTTTTAGAGGTGTACTACGATAGATGGTACCTCGGTGCATTATTACTATGTGGAATTAATTCTTCAATATGTGTCTTTGCGGACTTAGTTGCATACGTATTATGCTGGAATTTAATTAATGTAACAATTTAGGCTATGAGTAATATTTACTTTAAACCCTAGAAACTATTATAATATCATTAGATTTTCTATAAAAATATTTTGGTTATCGTTAGGTAAAATCATATCCATGTTTATGTATGGTGTGGTCCTACGAGATACATTTATTTTCAAAAGTTTTCATAACATTAATAATCCATATGATTGTGTTTCTCACGATGGTTTTACCAGACTGGTTCGGGCGTTGTTTACTTATAATTCTCAGGTCAGATCGAGCATATTTCTAGATTTAGCTTTGAATTCTTTAGAGCTCGGGAGACATGCTGGATGCCAAAGATGTATCTATGTATATCTTTATGTTCTGCTGCATTGATTATCGTGTTTATCAGCATTTGTAAGGACAGGCCGTTGCAACTGTCCAAGCTGATGAAGGGTTAGTGTTGTACTCTTATTTATGTGTGTGTATTAAAGTCTCTTTCTTTTTTGTAAAGATTTGTCTAGTATTAAATATTGCTCATTGCAATTTGTTGAGATTCTTCCTTTCTTCTTTTCTTTTCTTCAACAATCTATCTTTCCAATACTTGGATGTTTGGCGCATGAATACCATGGATGTATTAGTGGCGATGTCTGAGGATCGAAAAGGTGGGTCGTTACAGAGATGACCATCATCTTGGTCTATGTTGTTGTTTTGCTTGGTTTGCCCAAAGATAGTGCTCCGTTGAGCAGCCCAGAGCTAGTAGATTACATGGAGTTTTGCAAGTCGTTCTTAGGTCCATCTCCTCCTACTGAACATGGTTGGGGTAACGAGATGATAGTTACTACATGGTTTAGGTAGGAACTTTTTGATGACAATCCAGTAGACACCTCAGAGATTTAGATTGCTCGTCGCATTCGAGCCATTATATTGCATATTATCACTTCATATTTGATTTGCAACCATTCGAAGACTCATAACTGGCTCAGATGGCTTCCATTTCTGGAAGACTTTGATGTTTTCTATCAGTATTTGTGAGGTAGTCCGGTTCTCGCCTATGCATACATGGAGCTGACGAGGCTTGCTTTGTTAGAGAACACATCTATTGGTGTTTGTTTTACTCTAGTACAGGTATTAGCATTACTTCTCTTCATATGCAAATCTTATGTGTATACATGTTTGCGGTTCTGGTATTGGACATACCTTCTAGCCAAGTGAATAACGATGAAGAGGACGGATGTCAATTAATCTCTATTGTATGGTGTTATGTATATTTATTACATTTTTTGATTGTATGCATGTGTTTTGATCCAATAATTCATAGTATTCTTTTATTTTAGGTTAGTAGGACCAAAGATCATTGTGAGCCTCTCAGGAACAATGTTATGTTTTATTGCAACGAGTTCGATGTACTCGATTATGATTTCATAACATGGACTCCATACACACCTGTGCTTGGAGACCTTCCAAACTTGTGCACTACTTCTATTCAGCTACAGCACGGGTTTCACTCATTGTTTGAGTGATCTAGCGCATCAACTTCCCGACAGAGTGGTGCGATAATTTGATATAGGACAACATCTGCCAGAACAAGCTCTTCATTACAGGATTCATATTGCATTTGGGGAGTATGATATGTCAATTAAGACATGCAATTATCACCATTTGCACATGCAACAAGGAAGAGACCTCATGTGAACGAACGAAGAATGTTAAACTTGATACTGGAACATCACACGTCGCTATATTCATCGTGCCAAAGAACCTCCTATTGCGACAGACCCATACACTCCTAGAGCTCCTCTTGAGAGGAATGTGGTATGTATAGTTGTTGATTAACTAAGTGCAGTTAATTTATATGTGTTTAAATTACTTTGTTTTGGCAGGAGGACGGCGTTTACCATGCACTGTAATTGGTTGATGAGCTATCCAAAGAAGTACCAAAGCGTTCAAAGGGTAAATGCTTTAGTGTGAAGCACATTATACAAACAATCTTGGGGAAGAACAAGCTATCACAACCCACACCGCCTCCTCCTTCACCCCCTCCTGCACTCATAGAAGTACCACCAGCAGAGTTCGAGCCTCAGCCTACGATTCCCACATACCAAGGACACAGACATCAATAAGGTACTTCATCCTCGCAACCTTCGTGGGCGAAATTTGGACCTGAGCTTCACAATCTGTGGGAAGCATGGAATAAAGCAGGGAGGAGGATTCATCGGACGATGTTCCATTATCATGGAGGAAGCCAAAAGGAACTCCTCGAGAACTCTGTAATCTAGAGATTAGGTTTGATGTTATAGATTTAATGTTATTTATAGTACATTGGTATTATGGATTTATTGTTTTGTCAAATGTGAATATTTTATCGAATGTTATGGATTTATTGTTATTTATTGATTAATCGAATTTAAAATTAAATCTCGTAAACATGTTGATGTTGCTACTGTAATTTGGTTTATTTGATATGGATGGTCGATCTTGGAAGCTATTGTATCAGAATTGAATTTACCTGGAAATACTAGGGCGCTTTCAAATATCGCCAGCGAAGGACTTTTCAAAAGTAGTAGGATGTTGCATGTACAAGAACAAGATTAATCATCGGTTGCTAATTTAAATTCATCACAAAATAGTGAATCACTTGCCATTCGACCTGACTGAATCGAGCAATTCTTAAATGTCTTACTTCACTTGCTCTTTCGGATGTCTTTGCTACCCATTTAGGAGTTAAACGAGATGTTGAAGTATTAGTAAACTATCTTTTTTGACAAAAATAATCCATCATCGAAAGAAGGTACGAACAACCAAAGCTTTAATAGGTAACGTAACATGCACTTCTAAGTACATCGTTAAAACTTTCTACCGCATTAGTCGTCATAACATGAAAACGACCACAATCATCCTTACATAAAGCCCAGTTTTTCTTTTTCCCACCCAAACTTCTCTCTATCCAATTATGCGCTCTAATATTGGTGGTCTTAATTTCCTCTTAGATTTTTATATACTCAACTTCCTACGAAGCACATGTTGCAGCATAAAATAAACCCGTCGAATGTTTATCTCTAAAAGCGGCTTGAAAATTTGCTTTTAAATGTTTAGCAAAGACTCTACTCTTATGTAGTAATCCCCAATGACTCTCCAATTCTGATGGTATCCCTTTTATTCTATCAAAAATGAAGGTAATACGTTGAATATTAACACTATGAATGAACCATAGCATGCAGGCAAAAAATTAATCCCAACTACCACATGATTCTGACTCAACAATCGCATAAGCTAAAGGATAAAGCTAATCATTTACATCTGCTGCAGTAGCAACAAGTATGGAACCTTTGTATTTGCCATATAGATGTGTGCCATCAATGCAAGGCAAGAACCGACAATTTATAAAACCATCGATACAAGAGCCAAAAGCCTAAAAAGCACGATCAAATACTCCATACTCATCGATTGTTACGTGTCCAACACTACTTAGATTCGTTTTAGCAATTTTGATAAAACATTGTAGTACGTTAGAATATGAATCGGCACAGTCACCATATATCCGTTCAATTGCCTTGCTCAATGCTCTTTACGCTTTTATATAACCGATTTTAGTAAAAAGTTTTTCCTTTATTAAAACATGCATCGTATTAGCTATTATGTTCAAATCTTCTTTCACGAAAGGCATGATCTTCGAAACTGAAAAGGTAAATGTTGCGTGCTTATGATTAGAGTTAACTGTTGGATTAATGCAAGTATGATCACATGGATATATTTTAATAACACACCATCCAGATTATGATTTTTTTGAATCTATTACATGTACTTCCCACGGACAATTTGAATCGACGTTGCAAATGACGGTGTATTTTTCTTTGTTTGACCTAATTGGCTAAAAAGACTGCATGTAAAATAGACCATTCACTTAGTTGTTGTAGAAATTTTTTTTGCTCTCAAATACCATCCCAACTTTGAAACCGTTTTGAACAATCGATAATGAGAATATTTCATCGTTGAATTGCATATTTACGACGATGGATCTAGCCATCATCTGTGCATTACACAAGTCATCATCCAAAAGTATCTCCATGTCTGGTTCATCAATTCCCCTCAAGCGTCGTCTTTGCCTCCAAAATAATAATTTTGTGGATCATTGTTTACTTGCATGTTATCGATCCACGTTGTATCATTCTCTGGTCTGGTTACAACAGTCATGTTATCAAGAGCAGGAACATCATGTACTTGTACATCTACATCAGCATCTATATCCATATCGTCATCAGATACATTACGAACTCCTAACTCAGTTATTGGTTAATGTTCGATTGTGTATCAATGTCATATTTCGAAAAGCTGCAATATGAATATACAACATTTTTTGTACGGTTATAAAATGCAAAAAAAATTCATCAACGTTGCAAAAAATAACGTACTTTTGGTCATATGGTATAATTTCGAAGGTGTAGGCTACATCGGACAAGACGTACGACTATTCGATGGTCCAGCACTATTTTGCATCGGCTGTTGCTGTGGATCGGAGTAAAGCTACATATGAAAATAAAAAAAATTACCATATCTAATATAATGAATAATATACGATTTAAGACGATTATCCAATATGTGTTACCTTTAACTCACGCGTGCAAAACTCTCCTGTGTTAGAAATGGATAGCTACATTTTGCTGAAAATTGGTGAAAGGAGAATATCCGAAGAATGCTTGTTGTTGCCTATATTGCGCTACATTCATAGACGAATTACTGTAAATAGGAAATGGAATCCTTGGATAAGTATTCATGGACTCCAACATTCTAGAATAATCTTCAACGCCATAGTTAATTACAGTTGTCGGTACAGGTTGTTCGAAAACCAACCTTCTAGTTTTCGCAACAAATAAGTCTATGAATTTAAATACAATAGATAACATTGATTCAATGTCGTCATTGTCGATAATTTTTATTGCTTTAGACCCAGTATTGGTAAGACAATTGCAGATCAAATCAATATCAAACTCCTTCGATTTTATCTTAGTTGCTTTATAAACTGATTCTTTTAACTGTTCGAAGTTATATCATTTACAAACTTTTGTCGGTTTATAAGATCCACCAACATACTTTCCACACATTTTATCATCATTGACCAATTCACCATCAAAATAGCATATAGTGGAATAAATTAGAAGTCATTCTATAATAATTGATACAACATTACGCAATTTTCATTTACAAATCTACCAAAAAACTAAAGTTTATAAATTCATACCTCGATCGATTTGGAGTAAGAAGATGTTGTTTTTGTTGAAGTAGATCTTTAAAAACACAAAAAATCTGCGAAATTTGCAATCAAATTTTGATTTTGGAAGAAATTAGGGATAGATTTTTTTATTTTTTTTAATGGGTAAAGTGAGATGGAGGATGGCGGCTGGCTTCTGTTTTCGGAGCAGAAATCAAATGGACGACTTTTGAGAAGTCGCCGACTAGCGACTTTTCAAAAGTTTCCCGTACATATTTAAAAGCGTAATGGGTGAGTTTTGAAAAGTTTTCCACAACGTTAAAAAAACACATTTTGGCACCATTTGAAATGGCATCAACATAATATGGTCAGCTCAACGCTGAGATGGCTGCATTGAGCTAGCCAAAATAGGATTATACGTATAATAAGTTTTAAAACGAGGCTATAACTGTAATAGGTTCAAAAAATGGGCTAAAGTGAAAAGAAAAGAAATCCTATTATCAATAGTACTTCAATTTGCCTTGGACAAAAAGTTGTTATGCAAATGTACTGATAATCATATATATACAAACACCGGACTAGAATTTAAAGCATCTAAACATATATATCACTTGAACATTAACATGACTACAACACAATTTCATAAGAACTGTGAACAATCGGCAAAGAAAACGGGCCCTGACTTTGAACTAAACCCAAATAGCTAACTATAATTGAATCAAGGATTATCCATTGACTTTGGGATCAACCATAACAAGTTTTAGTTCTCAATGTACCAGGATTGAGACAGATTTCAGCCAATAGATTTGCAAATTTTGGGATCCTCTAGGTTCAGGCGATCATTAAAGATGCTAGCGAGAACAATCTATTATATCTTTATTAATATTATTAATACATGTGGTGTCACACTTTTTTTGTGTCAGCGTGAACTATCAAAAACACTTCTGTACAAATATTAGCTAATCTTAATATCTTTATCTTTACTAGTAGTTGTGGTACCTTTGGTGTCATACTTTTTTGGCATCAACGTGAACTACCAAAAGTGCTCCTTTATAAATATTATTAAATATTAATATCACTTAAAAATAGGATCTATGCGATAGGTTTCCTTTACTAATTCAAAACGCCCCTCTATGTTTATTACTGAAATCTTAATATCATTTAAAAATAGGATCTAAAAAACTACTATTTTTTCAAAGTCATTTTTTATTAATTAACAACAGAAATAAAAATTCAAACTAATAAAAACTTAAATTCATTCTTTATTTTTATTAATAGTTGCAATAGAAACGTAATTTTTTGATCCAACCGCAAAATTCCAAGAATACTCTTATATGTATTTCTTCTTTATAGCAATTGTAATACCTTTGGTGTCACACTTTTTTGGTGTCAGCGTGAACTACCAACAATGCCTCCTTTCGAATATTATTGAAATTTATTATCACTTAAAATTAGGATCTGACAGTTTAACTTCCTTTACAAATTCAAATTTTACTCTACAAATATTTACCAAGTCTTAATATCACTTAAAAATAAGATCTAACAAATAAACTGCTTACAAACTCGTTTTGTATTAATCAATAATAATAATAAATGTAAACTAACAAAAAAATTGTACATTGCAACTTAAAAATAAAAATTCAAATTAACTATGTGTGATTCAACAAAAAATATGGTTAAATATTTATGCAAATTTTGAAGGTATTAAACAAATATAATTTGTAAAAAAACAATTTAGAGGCCTTCATCACGCGTGAAGCGTGCACTACAACAAAATGTGTCTTTTATAGCGGCATATAGCCGCTATTAATCACAACCATAGCGGTTTGATAAGCGCTGTATATCGACATGTTATAAAAAACTTTTGAATATTTATAACACAAAGTATGCCGCTATGGTTGAGCTTAGTTTTATAACGCAAATTCGCCGCTATGGTACGTTAATTCAATAGCTCATTATAGCCGCTATAATATCTCATATATGCCGCTATAAAAATCGTAGATACACTTTTCAAGAGCTATGCCTATATATTACATTTTAATAATAGAAATCAAACTAAATCATAGTAAACAATATACTCTTTTTCAACTAAATCAAACAAAAATGACAATATTTTGTTCCCTTTTTCAACTTGCGTTTCATTTTTCTTACAAGTTTATAACTTGCACTGCATTTACATTTACAATAAAAAAAACAATACATTGTTGCATTACTACTTCTCTGCTATATTCTCCTCTGTCAATACATTTGCATCACTCCCCTCAACTACAGTCATCTACCACTGTCATACTGCCTTCATCTGCATCTACTTCCATTTCAATTCACATATGTCTGTTGTCGTGCAAACTGTCAACACATCTACCATCACCTAACTTCACTGCACAGTGATATTACCACCTCAATACCATCCTCTTCATCAAACTGTCAAGGCATCTTCTTTCTGCAATTTTCCACTGCCTCTTCATCTCCAATCTGCACCAACAAAAATTTATTCTCCATTTGCTAACATTCCTCTGCTTCCTTCTACCCGATTGTCACCCTCCTTTTCACTGCATCCATCAACTAATGAGCCACTTTTCCTCTGCTAACAAGTACTTCTCAAACTTCCTCCAACTTTCACTGCATTCATCAACCCCCTGCTGCCTCTATTCTCTGCACCATTTCACTTGCATATCACCATACATACTACCATACAATTCCACTTCCTCCTTTACAGTGCACACCCCCAATACTCCATCCTATGACAACTTCTTCACCACTTCTCCAAACCACTTCAACAGTGCCCTGTGCATTTCTTTATTCACTGTTGCCACTGGCCATATATTTTAGTTAAAATAAAATGCATCATACTTTCATACTTTGATGTATGTGCCATAAGTGAAGAGTTAATCTATGATGACAAACAACCTCAAATAAATAGCTAACTTAAAATTTACAATTTTGATATCTGTTCTAATTACTACAGAAAGCTGGAAATAAATCGTAAAGTTCTAGTGTGTGAGTTTTCCTCAAAGTGAGGTTACCAGAATTTATGAATGAATGTATTGATATATTTCCTCAAAGGAAATCATGGATAGTCCAATGTTTGGTCTCATATTACACCCCTACTTCTCAAATACTTGAAAACATTTGCAGTACTGGGCTATGTGCTCTGGAGAGGCACAAGTGAATATATAGACATATTTGTGTCACTATTGTCAAGACTCAAATTAGTTACTAGATTTAGGACTATGCTACTGAAAAACAAATAAAATACTGCACTTAAATCCTCTAGGACAGCCAAAAATATATCTAAAACAGGACTGATTCTACTTGTTTACCCCTTCCTCCGGAAGTAACTAGCACTAAACATAAATGTACAAATTAAGTACACTTGTTATACTTACTTTATTATTCGTCATGACAATTTGCATTAACAATCACTCAGGCATGACATTATGTCCAGATTTTGTATGTTGTGTGCACCACTTCAATGCAATGTAAAGTCACTACATGCTAACAGATTAAATTAGTACGTAAGCGAGTAATACAAGTAATGAAATTATACATAGATAATACTAGAACTGTAAAATATGAGACTTACAGTTATTGATGAGACTTACAGTTAATAATATTATTAGTTACCTTTGCGTGATGAGAATTTAGGTTACCTTTGCGCCATCACAGCATGAGCCAGAGTCCCACACGTAGGGTGAAGCAACACATCCGGCCCAGTAAAGGCGCTTAATCAAAGTCCACAATCTTTAGATTACCTATGATATTGATAAGGCAAAAGCTAAATAGCATAAATTAAGGAATCTTCCCAATTTTTATGCTATTCAACTATGCCTCATCAATATCATTTAGACCTTATACCATAGTGACAACATATATGATTGATGTAAACGCACCTGTGTTAAAACTTATAATTCAGATTTTTACCAAATTGAGATTATTTGTTGTAAACGCACCTGTGTTAACATCTATATTCATTCACAAAACATATCATAGGTTCAGTCTCCACAGTCTATGGCATGCGAATCCCAATTTCTATGCCACAGCCATTACTCCAACCAAATTCGATCACATGCGAATATTTTCACAATGCAGGTTTCAGTTTGGAATTATATAGTTTACCAAATTCTCTTCTTTTTTTGTCTAATCGTTTTCAGGCAATCTAAAAGATAGCTGCCCACTACAGAGAAGACAAAATCTTCATATAAATAATCAAGGCTGCTGCGTGCTTGGTATTATACAATCTATATGTTCAAAGATGTCGCTGGAGCTGAAGTTTTACATATCTTCTAGCTCTTTTAGTTTTAAACTTACCAACGAATAAATATGCCAGTTGACTGTACATAAAGCATAGAAATTTCAAGGTAATATTAAATATCAATATCTAGAACTTGATGTTATTTTAGACAATTGTAGTTTAGCAGGAATGATTTTATGTATTTTAAAAAAAATGTTTTCTAAGCATGTCTTGAAAATACTCATATGCCAAAATATTGAATGTGTACATTGTGAATATAAGTAGAATCTTGATGGTCAAAGTACACTTTTCATTATACTAAAATTATAGAACTGCTGATAACCAGTCAGAGGAGCATGATTAGATGCTAATGCCTAAGTTTGATACGTTTGACAGCTTGATTATTAGCTTTTGGGTAGTAAGGTCCCTTTAATAGTGGTTGACTATATCACTAGATAAAATTATGCCAAAATTGAGTAGGTTTGGCTGATTAAACAATATGCAGTTTGATATCGACATCAGTTGGTAAAACACTAACTATATAAAGCGAGGTTCGATTAAATTGAAATTATTTGTTGTTTATGTGGAGGTTGTGATATTTATATCAGTTATTTTGAATGCACGCTAAAAAATTCTTATCTTTTCACCTTTCTTTTTCCTTCCATTATAACGTTAGTGCATAAAAAACAAAAATTGGTGCACATTTAACAATCTTCTTATGCTTTAAGATGAAACTGAAAAGACTACCCAACTTTTATAATTTCGGTATACCTTTAAACATGAAATACACTAAAACAGCAGAAGAAAAATCTTTGGATGTAAATAAATTTATCTATTTGTGGTAACCCAGTGTTGTTTAGCATTGGACCACGATTAATATTTCAACCGAGTGAAATCCAAATCAGAATCCCTTGTTTGTTTTATGACAAATTTGAACTTACCTAGAAATAAAACAGTTCCTAACGAATTTGAACGCAAATATAATCATAACCAAATGATAAAGTCGAATTAAAACAGTTAATAAACATAACCTAGAAATCCAAGCAGATAATTTGGGGGTTCTGGACACTTAGACTGGGGAACAGCTGAAGAGCGATGAGCGGAGATCGGAGGCGGCGATGGCGAGCGATGAGTGATGAGCGATGAGTGATGAGTGAAGATCGGAATAGCTTAAGAGCGATGGCGAGCGATGAGGAGGGAGACGAAAATTTAGGGTTTTGGGAGGAAGACGAGAACGATTAAGTGCTTTGAGAGGGAATGAAAATTTTGGGAGGGGTAATTTTGTTTTGGGGTGTTACGTGAACTGAGTATGTGTTAAACTAGTAAGGAAAATAAATAATTAAATGTAATCAATAACGTTTTTGAATAAGGCGCTGTTGAATGGCGTTATTAATAACATGTTTTGTTGTAGTGGTGTGCCGTAATGCTCGTATTAATAATTCACGAAGGCGGTATGTACTAACACTAAATTTTACTGCACTTTTTTCTTTCCACTGGTAGAAGAATAACTTAACCTAGTCTCTTAGTCCACTATTCATATGATACTTGCATCTGCTCAAATAATGTTATCACACTTAATTTATTTAGCCCGCATGTTACCAATGAGTAAATATTACAATATATTACTGGTAAGTTATTAGTATAGAAATGTTGTATATTGAAAAATAGCAGGGATTACTATAGCAACTTCACAATTGGATAAAAGGAGGACTAAATTTCATTTATAAGGGGTACATTATAGATCAACCTCCTTGTAAATAAATTAATAAGAATTACAATATTAACCACATATTTAATTCTTTCTAATATGTCGTAATCTAAACCCTAACTTTCTATGAAGATTATTGATTTCAAAGAAGATGTTAATTTAAAAATTGAACATGACAAAATAATTGCTACAGGGGAGAGCTTCATAGAAGATCGAAGATTGACGCCTTAGGTAAGAAATTTTATAGCATGGTGTTTTTTTCTTCGACAGTTGGTGACCAAGGTGGAGTGAAGCGACATGACAGCGACGGGCCATTTTTATTATTTTTTAAAGCGGTAAGCGCACACTGTTTTTAATTGGTTAAGGCATTCTTGCTTTGCCCATTTGGATTTGGGGAAGATTGTGGTACAATGTAAAAACGCTAAGGGGCTGTTGAAAATATTACCGAAAAACGGTGGATCGTAGCAGTTTTTTTTCAATATAAATGTTGTGTCTTTGCCAATTTTAATGAAATAGTATTCACCCTCGTTGATTGCTTTACTTTTAAAAAAAATTCCATTGCAGAATGGTGAACAATTTGATAATAATTTTCTTCCAGAAAAAGATGAGTTTGAAGAAAATGAAGAAGATGAAGATAATGACATGGAAAAGAAAAAAATGAGGACCGTGTTGAATTTTCCTATTTAACTGAATATTTCACAACCAACAGGGTATGATTATTTTCAGTTTATTTTTGAATTATAAGTAATTAAATTCCATTTATAGTAGGTTAAAAGTTTGAAACCATATGTTCATAAATAATGCAGTTTTTTGATTAGAATGAGGAAGTAGGAGACTGATGTATGGAACGTAGACTGAGTGTCAGCTGTGTTATTGTGACTAGAAGAACTTGATTTCGAAATGTAAACAACAATGGAAGGGGATCATGAATGGTACTAATATGTGAACGGAGTGGTGAATATTGTAGCCACAGAGCAAAGAATTTTGTATCAAAAACTCAACAAAAGTGAAGAAGAACGGAAAGTAAGAAATGTGATTGTTCATTTGAATTAAGTGCTACTTGTCGAGTTGATGAAAAGTGGATACTTACTGTAAAAAAATGAACTTCATAATCACAATCTTCCTAATTGCCTAGTCGGTCATACTTATGTTGAGAAGATGAAAGATAGTGAATTAAAGATTGTTGAAATCATGACTAATAGTGGGCCTAGACTATGCCAAATATTATCCACCTACCCCGAGAGTTTACGGCAACTATATATCGTATTCCACACCATCGTTCGGTCATGCTTTGTAGAAAATAGTATATCATAATTAACAAACACAATGTCTTAATACACTTACCCACCGAATTGAAACATAATTACAAAATATTATATCACAATTAAATAACTATATCACAGAATTATAACAGCCACAATTAACAAACACAATGAAAACATATTATATTATAGAATTGAAACCAACAACGAACCACACTGTCATAATACAAAACAAACCATATTGTTTAAATAACCCACATAATACATACAAAGAACAACATAACACATTGTCTAAATAAAAAACAAACCACACAGCAGGACAACATACCACCAACCAAAACACAAAACAAACCGAAACAGAATGCCACATCTGTTTTCCCTTAGTCGCAAATTTCTTCACACATTTGCATTTCGCTCCAACAGCAGTAGCAGCTTTACTTTTTCTCGCCTTCGTAACTTCATTTTTTCTTTTAATAACACGATCTCCCTATAAAGCTCTGATGGTTCAGCTTCCTCTATTTGTTCGACCTTTAGTAACGCTTGAGTCATTTATTCACTAGGATCACACGATCGAATAAAATCAGCAATGTGTCGAAGTTGACGTTTCTGGAAAGAAAAAACAAAGAGTCGATACAAGTATAATGTGCGATCGGAATATTTTATTTCGTCAAACAAACTAATGCAAGTAAGACACTTACAATGCGAACAAGAAGCGAATTATGTTCATTAGCATTCATTGGTTTAGTACATTTTTTCTTCGGATTGGCCACAAGAGGATGAGATACATTTTTGTACCACTACGCATAACTTTCATCACAATCCCTAGGATTTACAACTTCTCGTGATGTTAGACTCTCATTGAGGAGATGATTCCTCCATTCACTCCAACCAAAATTCCTATATTATAATATGTAACTTTAAATCCTCGAGACGATGACTTAAACTTCTTCTTATCAACAGTAAATGTAGTAGTCGGGATGGGCTGAACATAACCAAATTGACGTACAAATCTTTGGAGAAGATACAATTCTATGGTTTCAAAGCAAATAACAGTACCGTTGTATAACGTACATTGTTGAAATTGGTAAAATTGTCGTTTCTCCTTGAAACAATCCCAAATAACGTCATAACTTTGTATATTATCAATCCTCCCTCTAAGACTAACCAAATAAGAAGCTAAGTTCGTATTGGTTTCCTTTGCAAAATAGAAATCGGCTCTCACATAAGCTTTAATCGCACAACACCCCGATTATGTCGTCCGAGACTTGGAAAGTGCTCCAAAATCCAAATCTAAAACCAAGTAACATATGTATAAATAGATGATATTATATATGATTTGAGTAACTTGTATGCTTACCTGAAGTAAGATCATACAACCAGTCATTTGGTGGTGGACATCTTTTCTTGTACTTTGATCTAGGTTACGCAACAACCAACTCAAACAAGTAGTTGCCCAAGAATAAGTATACACTTGTTTCAACTCCTAAGGCATTGTAAAAAATGCACAAACGCTTTATTTCCAGACCTATCACGACCAATTAAACACCCAATCGTGTACAACAGGTATGCTATCGCACAATGTGTCTTGCCTTCATTGCTATCTGACTTGTTGGAACCTTCAAACTGACTTCTTAGCCATTCTAATCTTCTTTTTACCCGCCAATACAACAATAGCAGTTGCCTTATCAACTCTAAGACACTGGCCCAACAGGTCATACACATCACTATAAATAATACCCCTAGATCCTCCAAGAGGTCCTGTCACAGCTCTTCCTTCAGTATGAAGGCCAGTCATGTGAACGACTACGTCAATAGTAATTTCCATTTCAACGAAGGATAGATGAAAAGTGTTTGTTTTAGGATAAATTCTTTCTATAAAGGAATTGTGAATAATAGTGATGGTTGATCTTCAGATTTAAATGGTTGAGGGGATGGTTGTTTTATTGGACTCTTCTCTTCTCTTTTTACTTTTACTCTTTTTCCCCTCTTCTATCTCTTATTCCTCTACTTTTTCATCACCTTCATCACCATTGCTCTCTTCATCAATTTGAGTGTCAGGCTCGTTATGTTCTTATTGTCTTATACTGTGACTTTTCTTTTTAATTATCTTCCTAGTCTCTTCCTCTATCTCTTCGTGCTGTACATTTTCGTCCTCTTCGTCGTGTTCACAGCCATCACTAGTATTTCTCACCTCATCATAACTACGACTCTCGTCAGCACTTTAATTTTCACTTAAAGTTTGTTCAGGTTCATTGTCTTTTTGTTCGTTTACATCCACTTCTTTTCCTTTATGTGGTAGCAATTGTTTTTGCTTTTCCGTTACTAACTTCTTTCGGTTAGAAGCCATGGGTGGTACACTAGTAGACATAGATGTATTTTTTTGTTGCAAATAAACATTGAGTTGAATTGGTAAAAAAAAGCTAGGCGTTGCCGTTTATTAAACAAAATCCTATAATTTTACTGCATTATGTTTTCTTCGGCAAGGTATGGCCATTTATTAAACTTTTTTTTGGACAACATACCACCATTTATAAAAACAAAGCCAACAACATCCACCGTTTTCTTCTTCTTCCTGAATCACACGTTCATCTTAACCAAATAACACGATCGACACAACATCAAATTCCAAACACTACAACCATATGCCTTTTCATGATTCACTCCATGATGTTGGGATCAATCCGCTTCCTTTTTAGTGGTCTTCATTCGCACCATTATCGAAATTTGTAAACCCTAAACTTGTTTACGTGAATGAAAAAGTTCGCAAACCCTAAATGATTTTCGGAAAGGCTGCATCGACTAAAGCTCGTGAACCCTAAATGTTTACAAGAACGAAAAATTATTTTGGCAGTAGCGAAGTTAAAGAAGATAAATTGAAGGATAAAAACATTTTTATATATTATTATATTAGTGGGCCCACAAGTTTCTCCTTACCATGCATGCAATACAGTAACGGCAGCTCTTAAATCTGCAAAAATTGCCGAATTGCTCGGGTTTTTCTTGTATACTTCTTTTATGAGGAAAATGGTATAGACAAATTGGTTCCAACTCTAGTCATCATTTACACCATCTAAGAAACACACGGAAAACCCGACTGACGGAGCATATCTTATGTTTGAACGCTTTTCAGAATCATGCACATGAAATTATCCTGGCTTGAAGTTTCCCAGTAATCATAGGAAGATGCAAGAAATTATGATGATTGACATTAGGCGTATAGTCATGCTGGTATCACACGGTAAAAAAGAGCGCACCAAACATTTTGCTGAAGAAAGCACCTTCCGTACTTTTTTCTCAGACCATTACCAACCATCCGACATCTTCATTTCACTCTCTCTTCTGCTTTTCAACTAAACAAATGAGCTGCACGTCCACGGGACGACGAAACTAGCCACAGACCAATGAAGTTAAATAATTAGTAGGACCAGTGTGTAACCCGTGTTGCACACGGTAATGTTGTTAAAATATAATTTTTAAATTTTAATTATTGTTAAAAATTAAATCTTTTTAAGCAGTAGATGATAAATTTATTGAAACAAAGAAATTTATAATTTAAAATAACATGCAGTCAAATGTAAGGTAGAGAGTCGTCAGCCACATCTTCTTGTCGGAATTATTGTCCTAACTCGGTAATAGCAATGTGTGTGCGTGTGTCCTTATTACTATATATCTAAAGAGTTGACGCTATGTAATACATGTATTTTTATATAAATGGATGAAAAAATTGAATTTTTCATTTCTATTAATATGAATATTATATGTATATTTTAAGGATTTATAATGAAATAACGAATATCACGTAATTGAATGTATTTAAGTATTTTAAAATTAATGATCAACTTAACTAATTGAATATATGTAGCTGAATGTTAGAAAGTATGGTAAAAAAATGAAAAGAGCTTTGTACGTAGTTGTAGTTGAGAAAAACATCTTACGATCAACTTATCCATGCATAAACTTTTATTCATCATTTGAGATTTCAATTATTAAACCTATTTTTGACTTAGCAGTTAATCATAAATTTCACGTTGTTGTTTGAGTGTCGTGCTTACGACTTCAATATTTGCAGCAACAACCAAAAAAAAAAAAAAAAAAAAACTAAAGCGTTAGTTTGATTTATGAGTTGGGTAAATTTTAATATCGCGTTGAAAATGAGAATGTCTACGTAACATAATTTGTATTAGAGTAATTCGTGCTTTCGTATCCCAAAGCTGTAAAATATAAATTTATCCTTTAAAAGTTGTAATAATATCATATTGAAAATGAGAATGTCTACGTAACTTAATTTGTATTAGAGTAAGTCGTGCTTTCACATCCCAATGTTGTAACATATAAATTTATCCTTTAAAAGTTGTAAAAAATGAAATTTTGAACTACGATGTATGATTATTTTTTAAGATAAATGAATCATGAATTAAAAATATATTATTGTTTATGTTTGCATTTTATGTTATGTGATTCATATACCTTATACAAGAATAAAAATAACAATTTTATCATCTTCGCTTATATATAGAGTGTTGTCTACATACTTAAATCGATATATTTTAAGATTTATTAGATAAATTAATAAATATTAGTAAATTGAATTTATTTGAATGATTTAAAACAAAGATTACGTAATTGGTTAATACACGGATATGAACAAAAAATATTAGAAGAAAATTCAGAAGGGTTTGTAAATAACTATAGAAATTTAAAATATAGGTGTTTAAAACTAAAAATATAATTTTTCAATGCAATGCATGATAACTTCATTCAAATAAACGAATTAGAAAATAAATTTGTTATTATTGTTGATGTACATAATTTGTGCTATGTGATCTACATATTTTTGTATGCAAATGAAAATTTTATTTTATCACTTTGTTGATGCTACTTTGGTATTTTAGGATTTATACGACGTATCTAATATTAATTAACTAAATTTATCAAATAATTTAAATTTTGAATTACGTAATTAATTTAAATGAATAGACTCAAATGTAAAATATTAGAAGAGAACTAAGAAGGCGTTTGTGAATAATCATAGGAATTTTAAAATGTGTATTTGATTATAATTTGAAATTAAAAGTTTAGTAAAATAACTATTAAAACTAAAATATCTTAAGAGAATAAAGAAAAGTAGAGAAAACTCCTACAATTAATAAAAGAAATTAATGTTTTACTGTTATTTAAGAAATTTATAATGACGAAACTTTCGCCATTATAAGTTTATAACAGCAAAGTGTTTACCGTTGTAAACCAATAACATGCTGTTTGATATATCACAACTTATAACAACGAAGCTTTCGCCATTATAAAAACCAACCATAGTTAAGTGAACTAACCATGAACACATGGTTGCTCCATGGCTATTTTTTTCAACTGAACAAACCATTGTTTGTTGTGCCTTAAGATTAAACAACTAGTGCTACGAAATTAGGATTGGACGGTTTCGGTTCATATTGAGAAAACAAGGCTCAACAACGCATTCAATCATATCATATGGGTAATCCAAAATGTTTTTCTTTCTCCCATTTCCATATACATCCATAGTTCGATGGACAGCAAGGAACATTAAAGAATGATAAAAGTTGCCAGCAAACCAATCATATAAATAAGAAGGCAAAAAAAAAAAAAAAGGATGACACTCGTAAAAGATCATAATGTACAGCACTGCCATCGCCCTATGTCCCATAGCTGAAAAGTATGAAGTTGCATGCTCACCTAACCTACCTTCAAATCGACATAATTATCAACTTCATGACACCATTTTCTATCCCGTACCAACACGACAGTACCTAACATATCATCATCTCCTCAGATAGAAGGATAGCTCTTTATAATTCCCAATGCTGATTTTTGTGTCTTCGTATTCACTTTAGTCGTAGTCCTGAGGTTGAGGTCAAAAACTCCTGAAAATTCTTCCTAAATCTTTGGCGATTAGGCCTATCCAGGGAAGAAGTGAGCTGGTTTGAGCTTGTTAGGGAATGCAATGCTCTCGCTAATCTTGCTTGTATATTAGGATTTTGTTGTCTCTCCAAATATTCTTGAACCAATCTCTGTCAATAATAGGAAAATTATATTCAATAGACTAATATGACTTGGAAAGCCTTGTAAGATGAGATAGATGTATAAGTAATTTTCCACATTTAAGATGTCATACGCAAAAGAAATCGAAGCAACAGCAGCCACTTTTTAATTACTATGCAAAATAGAAACCAGTTGAATCAAAGGATGATGTTAACAAATAAAAACACTAACAAAACTAAAGAGATTGTTACTGTAAATTATAATCGATTTCAATTTAATTGTAAATCACCAAATAGTTGATAACTGAAGTGGATGTTTGCAAAATACTATAATGATTTCAAAGTTTAATTATAAGTTTCAGAACGAGCATTTCCTGATAATTGACATTCTCACTGATGCTCACTAAAATTTATTACTAGTGTATCAAATATGTACCTGGTATAACTCTTGCTCACATAGTAATAATGGAAGAAGGGTATCTGCAGCAGTACCAACCAGCTCCATTCTACAACAGCACAACTTCAGTTTATAAATGGAAAGGAAAAAAGATATGTGCAACATAAAAGTAACATGCATGTAATTTCGAGAGAGTAGTCACAATTTTTTCAAAGGAATATGAATGTCCTCGCTTTCTAAAACCACTGACCTGAGATCCTCAAATAGAAGTGATTGAAGCAGTAGACGCAAGAAATGACTCGTGATGTTTTCATGCAAATTGCCATTAATCTGAGAATTTGATGTATGTGCACTTAATCCTTCTCTGCCAGCTATTCTCTCTTTATAATGGTACGTAGCAAGGGCTTCTACTGCTCTTAGACACAATTCAATAACATCAATGTCCTGCAAGTGCAATCACGTCTTAATGCTGCATGACGAAAAACTAATATAGGCAAATTATTTTGAGCAGAATATATACGTTGTTATTCTTTACAATGGCAGGTTCTGTTGCTAGAATAAAAGACAGATACCAAAATGAAGCAGTAGTTACATTTTCAAACTACAGAGAAAAATTAATAGTCGAGTACTTTTATTTATTTATTTTCCCTATTAAATTGGGCATTAGTAACTGTTTTAGACGTAAAGGTATCTGACACCCATGTCATTAGTATCGTATAACAAACAATTTTCAAGTTCAGCAGAATTTGTACGGGTAGATGTCAATATTTTGAACGGCGAACGTGTGATAGGTAATATTGTTCTCTCGAGATGAGGCGTAGGCCTTGAGGCGTTGAAGCATGAGCTTTTCAGATAAACATTATACACATGACATATCAAAGATTTAAGCCTAAAACAATAAACAACGAATATTAAAACAAGGAATATTAAGTGTCCAAAATAACCCCCAAAAAAAAATACAATCATCCGTAAGCGTTAAACATTCGATCGACGTATATCGTTGAATATCAAAAGATATCCTACCCCTCATTTATAAACATATCCCCATCCAAGCTATCATCACGGTCTTGGGTTTGTGTATAGAAAGCCATTTCATTTCAAACATTCTAATCTGTACAGTATTACATATGCGCAAGTACAGCATTCAGTTTCTAACAGGACACTGGTTCCATTCTAAGAGTAGAAACGGCAGTCATTCAATTTAAAACACAACATTCAGTTTTAAAACATTAACTATTTTCTTTTTTCCACTCTACACTTAATAAAAATGCTATTTCAAAATCTATTTCAAATGAAACCGGTTCATGCATGTACGAAACCAATTCATAAATAAGAATGATGTGAAGTAAAAGATATGTGCACAGTTAAATAAGAGCAATAAACAAAAATAAAGTGAAAATGTTGGGAAATAATCATATTAGAGTTTACCCGATATTATAAACACCAGCAAAACACAACGAGAATAACTCCATCTCTAACAAGCCACGCTGCTGTTTACTGCTTCTACATGGCTCCAATATTTTTCCTAGCATTATAACCATTGGATAAATTACTTGCGCTCTAAGCACCTCCAGTTTTTCGCAGTGTGGGATTAGTAGATGAGAACCCACCCATCGATCCCCTATTCGATGTAGGGCCGTTATTTTAACAATTATTACTACCATTTTGGAAATACCCCTACCTTATTGATTTTATTGGTAAAGCCAAAAACGTATCTGCTATTGTTCCCGATATCATTATACAGAAAGATTGGTATACTGATAGCTGTTGCAATGGTAATGCTAAATTATTATGTTAAAAAGATGGTATTTTACATTATAATGGTGTTCCACCATATGTTCCATTATGACACTTAATGCTAAATTATTATGTTAAAAAGGTATTTTACATTATAATGGTGTTCCACCATATGTTCCATTATGACACTTAATAAAAGACGTGCAATTTAGCATCACTTAAATTGAATTCATAGACTGAATTTGGTCTTGCTTCTAGTTATTTGTAATGCAACTAATTCTATGAATATATATATTACGTTCTATAAATGGGTCAGAAAATTATCGCTATCATTGGATTTGAAAAAAATATTGCCAACATTAATGATTTACCATTACTGTACAGATCTTACAAAACATACTGATTTGGCTCAAATATGGTAATCACTTGATTAGTAACGGTATGATAATGAGAAAATTATCATTATCGTGCGTCATAACAGCCCTAACTGCATGTAGGTGAATTACAAGAAATCTGTCTACATCTCCATTGGGTATGCCTAAGAAGCAAATACAACATAGGGTAGAACTGAGAACAACAGCTGACTGCCAATATAAATTAA
Source organism: Allium cepa (assembly GCA_030765085.1). NCBI lineage: Eukaryota > Viridiplantae > Streptophyta > Magnoliopsida > Asparagales > Amaryllidaceae > Allium > Allium cepa. The sequence goes on from CM060928.1 coordinate 209,691,524, forward strand.
GCACTGTAGATATATTAACGAAACAAGACATTGTAATACACTTCTAGCTAATATAAGGCTGACATATAAGCAAGGACTTCTCCTAAGTTCATCACATATTAAATGGAAATGCTACTTTCAACGTATCGGTACAAAGTCCAACATGAAAGAAATATATAAATTGCATACCTGATGTTGGAGGCCGAAATCAAGGGCGCCAATTATGTGGGCAAATGCCTCTTTGTTAAGTTGAGAAACTTTCTCAGGGTAAACCTCCAACATGTGTGTGATTAATGAATAATACTGCAGCGTATGAACCGATAAACTGTAAGAAACGAGAAAGCCTACATTGCTATATGATTTATATTTTGCTTCAGCAGCTTACGAACTTACATCTCGACTTAGTTTGGGGTATCGAAGAAGGTCCAAAGATATAAGTGGGCTGACAATATGTAATCCAATGTAAATGACCTGTATAGAAGTTCATGAGAAACTTCTTATTATGGCAAGCCAATGGAATATACAACCTACCTGTGCAATATCAGGAACATCTGCATCATTCGCATCTGATGAAGAAAGATCAACCTGCACTTGTTTAATTTTATTATACATATAATAACAAGAAGCTAGCAGAGTAGAAAAGGTAAACATAAAACTATAATTCATACAATATCTTTAGAAGAAATATTGGTGAGAAGCTGAAGCAACGCACGCAAATCTTTATACTTTTCAGCTTGTGCTTCACTTCGCAAGCTGGTAGAGAGTGATAGTGATATCTGCAGATAACCACACGAAAGAAGCTATTCAGAAATGGCAATCTAGCTATATGAATTGCATGTACTTACGTAGTACTGTAGTACGTAAGAGAGTAGCAGTCATTCTGTAAACTATAAGCTCAACAAATTCAAGGGAAGTCAACAAACAAACCTGATATTTATGAAAGAGAAGATTACCTTGCCAATGTTATGCGATGAGTATATCTGAAGCAGCTGTAAACAGAAATTCACCAAAGTGGAGGTTTCCTTGGATTCTAAGAAAGTGACTTGCCCATCAACCAAGTCAACTACAAATTTCAGTATCAGGTATACAACTGCAGGCTAAAACAGAATAAGAATTAAATCTGCAACATTTACTCAGTGTATCGTATCATAGACACAATAATATTTTTATCTCAATAAACGGGGTGAAGCAAAATAATAAAATAGAACTATACCAATATCGTACCTGATTTTTATAGGCTTCTAGAAGAGTTAACAATGGATTCATCACTGCATGACCCATCTCAAATATACCCCTTTGAGTTTTTGACTGTGTAGCCCTAGCTGCTCCTCTTAACCTTTCCAACATGCAGCTGATCTATACAACCACAAACATATTTCCCTTATAACTTGATCCCGAATTTTATTTATGAGAAGTAAAAGACAAGTGTTCATCGAGGGCCCAGGTGCCAGTACTCACCATATGCATTGCATCTGCTTGTTGGGCAACAGCTTTGAGATTGTTCCTAGAAGCAACTTCTACAAGATATGAGGTAGTGGGTCTCATCAGGTCACTCAAATACCTGTTAGTAGTTATGGCTGATATAATTCAGATACAAATTTATAATGGTAAGATGAGCTTCCAATAAAAAATGATAACTTGCCGATTTGATGCTTCTGGATCTTTTAAGCCAACAGCAGCACAAACAAGTGCTTCGGCAAGAGAACGCTGCAAGAGTTTTTTGGTTGGTAATCAGAATGAATGGCAGATAAATCTATATCAGGAACAGTATTTCAATGCCAATAACTCAAGGTAAAACCTGTAAACGGGCATTGACCGAAAACAAAATCCTTTCAGTTGAAAAGGCTTTAGCTAGATCATGCCATGAATCCTGTAGAGTAAATTACCTAATTATGTCATATATCAAGTGAAATCTAGTAACAATTGTGAATGAGTTTCAATCCCACAATATTACTGAATTTTGATTACTAGTTTGAATATTCAGTTGGGCTGGGTCGTACGTAGAATGGTAGGTTTACTGCAATTCAATCCAGCTTTTCAAACTTAAGTTGAGTATAATAGTGTAGAAGGGAAAAATTGAAAATGGAAATGTGATGTTAGTAGGAATTTGCCTAGTCAAGTTTCAGAAACGATTAAATATGTAAAGCGGCAATAGTGGAATTTTCTTGTAGCTTTGCTCTCACCAGTGCAACTAGATGAAAACAAACGTTTTTCCGGCGAACAAGAGCTACTAGAAGCTTCTGACATGCCAGAGCCTAGATAAAATAGGAAAACCGGACCTATAATTCTGAATGATTATAAACTAAAGAAACATTGTTTGAAATTGATAAGAGTATTTTGGCCATTTATATACCTGTAATTCATTTTCACCAGGATATGATGTAAGGGCAATTATGCAAATACGGACAACAATATCAAGAACGGCACCACCTTGGTTATGCTCCCCAGCAAAACTATATAAGAACACTTTTGAAAGACGTGATCCATCTTGCTGTCCATTTTCAAGGTAACATGCATTGATTTGTCCTTTAGGTCCATCAGGTGGCATTAAGTATGTATCTACCCATCTTGCAAGAAACCAAATTACTGCCTGTAAATTTGAAAAAAAAAATCAAACATGTTAATTGTTACTGTTTAGTGTTAGTTATCGCTAATGGGTAACATTTACTATAACCAGAATTATTTGTCAGCTTAATCTATATCGTAATGAGTTCTAAAGCCATCATTACGTTCCCAATTAAACAGTTTGAAACAAAGAAGACTTATATCAGAGTTCTTCATTATCCAATGTGCAGCTGTACAAGAAGTTGACCATTATAAATCCTAGGCCAATAAACAGTTTAGATCCAGTGGAAAGCACTCATTTTGAAACTCAAAACTAGGTGGTTTCTACATTGGCTTAAAAATAGTGGAAATTAGGATCCGCCTCTTATTTTCAAACTTAATACCTAAAAAACCCTTCTAAAAGCCAAGATTCATGAAATACCCATGTCAATATTCTCAGCAAAAATGTGCATTTTAAACTGCACATATTAGCAGTTAAACTGCAAATAATTGTAGTTTAAAATGCAAATATGTGCAGTTTAAATTGCAAATATTTGCAGTGTGAACTCCAAATATGTTAAGTGTAGAATGCACATTCTTGCGGTGTAGACTGCAAATTTTCATTTTACAAAATTTGCAGTTAAAACTGCAAATATTTGCAGCGTAGAATGCAAATATTTGTAATTCTAACTGCAAGTATATTTTCGCTGAAAGAGTTGACGGAGTTTTTCGTGATACTTGTTTTTAACGTGGACGGAAGTGAATTTTGAAACTTGAGGGCGTTTGAAAAAACATCCCTAAAAATAATCATGAAAAATGAATCTAACTAGAATACAATTATACAAGACGGTATAAAATATGATTAATATACTAATATTCACATGATTACATATGCAAGCACATGCACCACTAATGTAAAAATCCTTCTAGGCATCCGCCTAGGCCCCACCTAAACGCTAAGCGAGGCTTGCCGCCTAAAGATTTGCCTAGGCCCTCCTAGACAAGGTTTACCGCCTCATTTAAGAATCAAACATGTTTTTGGGCATTTGTTAGGCATTACGTAAGGTTCAATGCCACATAAAAGAATCAATATGCTAGTTTTAGGCAATCTTGCCTCTTTGGCTACTTCTAAGTACATTCAAAACTCCAAAATCCTAATTTATATCAATCGACACTCAACAAAACACTAAAATTTTGTTGAAAATACAAGAGTTTCCAAAAAAATCCTAGCTCCGATTATCCTCATTAACTCATGCCTAAACGATTAACTAACCCATGCTAACTGCCTAGCACTTTTTACAACCTTGGCGCGCGCACATATACATACAAATACATCCTACAAATAAACTTGATTATTAATATCTATCTAAAGTATATACTATGGTCGCTCTTTTACAAAGGTCAGCATTACAAGGAATGTTTCAGTTCGTTACTGAAATTGTGTAATATTATTAACTAAGACAACAGATAGGGATTTGCATGAAAAAAGGAGGGAGGAAAGGAAAAATGAACACACGGTCTCTGATAAGATACATAAAAAGTACCTCCATAAGACGAGGACTAAAGTACAGTGTTCTCATTTTCTCATCTAAACTCCATCGTGTAAATTCAATAATTGACCTGCATCAACCAAAGAAGGGTATTTTCTGTTTATAACAGTGAACATTGACGGTGCAACAAGAATATCTTATTAAATCAGGCAGTAGCGTACAAGAATGGTAACACACATGCACAGCATGCAACATAAGTGAAGAGTTGTAGCATAAAAATGGTGTTCTAAAAGGAATGCAACTATGCTTGGAATGATGCCAACATGATGTCACGATATAGATCCTTTTATCCATGAAGAATAAAGGAATCCTTCCAAAATCGCTCTATCCTGTGAAATGATAGGCTCGAGTAACTCTCTTAATTTCCCCTTTAAGTCTCATACCAATTACACAGCTTACTTCCCTTAATTTTCTATGTATGTAGTCAGAATAATGAACACCGTCCTTTTGGGAAAATTGTGAATGTTAGTCTAAATAGTTAGATAGCAATTATGACTGCCAATGAAAAAACAAACAAAAATAGGCCAAACGGGTTTAAGTATATAGTGCTGCATTAACTGAAAAGTTTAACAATGTTCTAACAATTCGTTTGATGAACATGATACACGTTTGATATAAATTCAAACCATGAACGTCCATGAATGACATTGCTATACAGTATAGTCTTACATATATTCTACACAATAAGTTTAACTATGCACAGTTAAAACAATTTTTCATTCTAGTAATGAGATTTGATAAAACCAAACTCACCAGGAAAGAATAACTATGGGGTGCTGCCTTTCTTCTGAGACATTTGGAAATGCAACCTGAAATGCTTGAGGAATCTGACATAAATTGTTTGTTAGTTTAAAAAAACAATTATATAAATACTTTAAGTGGCCAAAAAAACACACACACACAGAGAGTCGCATTAAGTAAAGTTGCGCTGACTTGGTGGCAAAAAGATTATATTTTCCGGAGCATCACATTTACTTTCATATTTAATGGCAACACACCATCAAACAAAAGCCGGTAATGAAAAATTGAGCATATAAATCAGTTTCTAGTTTAAAACTAAAGATGATCGATTTTGATAGATAAAACAGGAAACCAGAGAGTTAAAATAATGTTGCAGACTGAAGTTGCAGAGCAATAATTACCAGAGTGGTTTCTCCTTCTCCAGAGTCAGTGAGAACATGAGCAGTTATCAGCAAGAGCCAGTAAAGCTCTTCTAGTGTATGAGTAGGATCGCTTCTTCCATTGTTCTGAAAATAGAGCAAAGAACTACGTAAGATGGATATAGTAGAATCCTTTTTAACTGCAATATATAAATCCCAAAAGACTATTGACGTATAACTTGGAGGAGATTCCTAAAATTCTGTTAGCTGGCCTAATCATTAGTACATCCAGCAGATGAATGGGCATTTACAATTAAACTGTCCAAAATATTATTTTTCAGCATAAAATGACTTTTGCTAACATATTGACTTATAGATGCCCTCGCTTAGGGGATTCAATCTCCACATAAGTTTTATTTTACGAGCATAAAATAATATCAGATAACATATTATGACGCAAACATAATATAGTTTTGAGCATCTAGATACCCCCAGTTAAATGGTTTTCAATTTTATTTGAACCTTGAAGAAATGAAATGTGTGTCAGATGATGGCACACATCCAAATTTAACAAGGACTGTTCCCTGTGAATTAAGGTAGTAAACTGACTGTATAAATAAGAAAAGCTATCATAACTGGAAGTCTAGAACTAAAACTATGTTCCATGATAAAACTGGGGATTGAGGTACAGACATATATAAATACGACGAAAATTTCATAGCACCTTTTAGCTCCTTCATAGCCTCCTAATTAATTGATGGTTGGATTTAATGATGATATAAGAGACAGAGAAAATAATTGAAGGATGGGAGAGAATTAATTCCATCCACTGAGTAGATAGATTCAATAGTTGATATTAGGAGACTATGAAGGGACCAAAAATGAAGGGGATTTGTCAGCAAAGAGGGTAGAAGTACTAAAGAGGAATGTACTTATCACTTCTCTAAAACAAACAATGAGCAAAATGGTGAAGATTCTGAGCATTAATTTATTTACTGGAAACTAACAGATACCGACCTCACTAAGGACTGAAAAGCGCTCAGCAAACTTATTTGAGAGGAAAGGAATAGTAATGTCAGCTGCTGATCGTGCAATAAGAGCATATGACCCAAGTCTTTCATCCCTTTCTACGGAAGATAATAAAAAAACATTGACAAATTGAAAAATAGCAAAAGTATTATGATGAATATGGAGGAAGAAAGGACAATAACTTACTTGATACACAAGCTACAAAGTGCTCAGAATCACTGTTATTATCAAATGCTGATTTGGCAGCGGCTGATAATAACATTTAAGGCTATTAGTTGAAAGAATATGCCAATAAACAATCGACTAGAAAGAAAACAATGCTGTATTCCACTCATATTTACTAGCATGTGCTCACAAATACTGTTGCTATTACCTAATCCTCAGTTTATGAAACTTACATATCTATTGATAGGACAACACGGATAATATACATTTCCAGTCATTCTTAACCTATCTAGCTTGGCAAGGTATAAAAGCTGTTTAGTTAAATAATATGATACATGCTATGAAATTTTCAATGTAGAAGCATCTTTTTTATTGATGGTATTTGCAAGATATTAAATAATTGGATATATAACATGTGTCGCTAAAATTTGATATCTCGTACCATGTAGAAGTGATTCAACAGTAGTAGTAAACATCTGCGCAGCAGAGGAAATTCCTTCAGCTGAGATTGAGCAATTGTCAGATTCTTGTCCCTGCAGACATAAAATAAAGCAGGTTTACTCCTGAAGTGAAAATATACAAATCTGTACAGGACCAAATTTAAGCTATAAATTAGCTTCTTGTACACAATGTATTGTAGTCTGAAGACCAACTTTGAATCTTCCTGAATTACAAATTTGATACTTATCTCATTACAATCCTTCAATTTTGTTACACGATATTTCCTTGATTTGATACTTCACATATTCGACATTTCCTCAAAACTCAAATCAAAAGTATTACCTAGTTTATTCTAATCGATTAGGTTCATGTTTCTCAATTCGATTTAGGGTTTTTCGAATTTTTGTGCTGCAATGGTAATCCTGTTTCAGGGGAAAACAGTTGTGCAATCTGGGAGCCAAATCAAGGTAGCTATGTACGATATCATAAGACCAATAAGGCCTAAGTTAGCTGTGCAATCTGGGAGGAGTTGTACAATATCATGAGACTAATAAGGCAGGAGGACGCTTATGCACAGCCACTCGATGATCCTCACATATTTGATATCAATTTCACTTACTGATTTTACCAAAGTTGGTAGTATTTTGCTGCTGCCTTGTAGGATTGTGTCTTCTCTACTCTGAGCAATTGATATATAGATATAACTTCATATTATTATTATACTTCAAAATAATATATAGATATTAATTAATTATGCAGTATTTCAAAAAGATATATGGATGTAAATTTATTAAGCATTATTTCAAAAAGACATATGGATATAGCATTTTTGTTTTGTTTTTTGATTTTTTCATTTGTGTGGTGGTTGAATAATAATGTTGAGTTCTCTGCTCTATTCATGTGCATAGTCATTTGTCTATATTTAATCATGTTTGATATAATTTTTCTATAAGAATAATGCTATTACTTTTAAACACATGCAAATATAGCTTTTATAAATACTTCAATAAAACGTGTGTAGAGCTAACAAGTAATGGAATTATATGTAGAGCACACATGTTATAGCATTATACTAAAAGCTAACATATCATAATTCTATATTTCGTATCTGATAAATAAATAATTGAAGTTTGACGGAAAAAATTGATTTGCGAAGGAGTTGATGATTCAGACAGAATTTGTTGGCACACCAAATTTTAGGCTGGAAAAAAAGACTGATTCGCGCTCATAGCATTTGATTTAACAGCCATTATTGTTTGGATTTATCTTTTTTTGAAAGCAAACGATAAGGAAAGCTGAACATCAGCTCCTACTCGGCTTATTGTTTGGATTTATTATTCTACTTTTAATTGATTCTTGATTATCAATGAATAAATTTGAGGCTGGAAAGGAAGACTGGTTTCTACTCTTAGAAATTGATTTAACAACTATTCTACAGTTGAACGATTCTTGATTGTTAATGAGTGAAACTAATGTTTACTTTGACCTTTCATGATGTTTGTGAGTTTATCTAGTGATTTGAAAATTCTGAAACCCTAATTTTGTTTGAGATGGGTAATGGATTGTCCTTTGAACATAACAACTATTGTGCTGTCCTTGGAATGTATACTTTTTTGTTTTGAAAACAATGCCCTTCAAAATAAAACCTCAAAGTCAAGTATGTCGAAAAAGAAATTTCAAAAAAGATAAGGAAGCATAAACTCAAGTTGAAAATCAATCATAGTACAGCTTGAAATATATGACAATGCAACTGATTGTGCACAAACCCCAAGAATGACACTCCATGTTTCCAGTAAAAGATCTAGAACATCAGAAGCCCATGTTTCCTCTTCATCATTTCTGGCCACATCAGCTTTTACAACCTCACATGTCAAGATAGACAGCAAATGAAGTGTGCCATATGACCTGTATAATAAAAGGATACCAAAGCTTTCGTCACAAATAGAAATCTCCTAATTTTATAGTTGATCTTACTGTTAGCGCAAGCATTAACGCACTGATAACTTAATTTTCCAACAAAATAAAGTAAAAGAAGGAATACAAAAACTAGCCACCTACAGTATAAAAGAACGTGAAAATGAGAAGAAGAAAAAATGAAGTCATCACGGTAAACACAAAATGGATAAGCTATTGGAAATTAGCTGTGGCTAAAAAGAGAGAATAAAATGAAAACATTATGATGATGATGATACGTTGTAACATCCCTTGAGCACATCATTATGTTGTTAGAGAGGATATACTAATCTTTGATTAAGTTTAGGATAAGCGCACGCACACGCGCATAATCATAGCTACGTCCCCTTCAATGTAAACTAAAATTCATGATGGTTTAAGGGCAGAAACATAGACAGTAGTTGCAGTGGATATGAAAAATGGCTTCTTTAATCCATCAAATAGTAGACACTCCATGCAAAGGTAACTGATCAGGCAAAATTACTGAAATCGTGAAGTTAAACAAATGCCTTATCCACATAGTCCAACTCGGTTTGAGGTCAAACGAATGTTGGATATTTATAACATCACAATTTTAAACATGTTGTAGAAGTATGATGTGTTTTTTTTAAATATGTGGCTAAGTTAATCATAAATGCAAACAATTCTATGCACATTATCAAATAAGAAATAATGATATGCTAACCTCATATGCCTTAATAGGTTGTCAAATAAGGAAGCACTGGTCACTGTGGCCATAGATAGTAACAAGTGGCAACCATCAATCAACTCACTGAAATCAGTAGCAATGCCTATATTGAAGATGATCCAATATTCTAAACATTCATGTAGATTCAAATTTGTAATACAATACCTTTCAGTTTGCCCAGATAATACTGCTGTAATAACAGCATCTGCAGGTTCAATCCAATTGATAACAGATGACAGTATTTGCAAAAGGTGTTTTATTTGCGTTTCTCCATTATCTGAATGTTTATATCAGCAAGTAACCAACATATATTTAATGCAAGAAAGACTGATAGATGATAGGTTAAGTAATTGTAGCTTGTGTACACATGTATTTGAGAATTAACTTCAGCTCCCCAAACATGACATTTCAGTAGAAGCATCTCCAACTCTATTATGTTATTAAATGGTTGCCACATAGACACAAGATGATTTATTTATTCATAAAATAATAATGCAATGTCGCCAAACTACTACAATGTCTGGAACAATTGTCAAGTAATCATGAAGCTGAATTGATGAAGATAATACAAGAAGTTGCATCCTTTTGCAGCATCAGCTTTGCAGTTGCATTGAATAAAGTTCATATCACATTGTTCTCTTTTATTATTTTTGTCACGTCATCTTTACGTTTACTCAAAAATTGCTTTCGGCGACTTTTTTCAAAATCATTTGTTTTTCACCCTTGTATATCACTTAAATTTCGGCGACTTTTTTCAAAATCATTTGTTTTTCACCCTTGTATATCACTTAATCACAATAGGGTTGGAGATGCTATCATCCAACTATAAAAACTTTCAACGAGTACAAATACCAGGCAAGATCATCTACAGTGATTAGGTTTCATAAACCTCCCTAACAATTCATAGCATTTTTATTTTTGATGATATACCAGTACAAAATATCAGAAAGAACAAAAGACGATAATGTTAAAATAAGATTCAAGTGGCAATTTCTCTACTGTTAGCAGATGCTATACCTAACGGAAATACAGTGCCTGCTAAAGAACACATCTGGATCATAAGCTGTCTAGCAGACACTGCAAGAGGCGAATCCACCCACATCACATCAGATATATATTTCTGTCGTAGTGTGCCATACAAATTTGTAAGCCAGATAATGTGTCCGTTGGATAACAAAGTATCACGCCAAGTGGGCCCTGGCTACATTATCAATTAAAGGAGACGAAATAACTAAACACTAACATAAAGGGCTTATTAATGAAAATCATAAAAAGAAAAATGATTGACCAACCTGTACCAAGGATCGCTCAAACTTTTTCAGCCTGGAAATTTCGTTCCTAATTCCTGATGTACACACATATTCTTTGTTATCAGATGTTCCAGTATTACTATGCTTGAAACTCCAGGTTAATATCTGTAGCATAAGTTGTAGCGCTGCAGAGCAAACTTTATTTTGTGCAGAAGTTGGAGTTCCTCCTACTATTATATCTGTCACGCTCAATGCAGCATTTTGAGCCCAAATGTAAAATTCCTGGAAAAAGGAAGCAAGATGCTAAAAGCTCAAACAAATTATTATTTTTGTTAATTAATATATATTAATATTCCATGATTTTAAATGTCATAAAGTAAAGTGAACCCCATTAAAATTAATGCCTCAATCTAGTTCCATATATTTTGTTCATGTGTGTGTTATCTACTTGCAATTTATGCACTATTTTATATCATTTATTTTTATGAACAATGGTTGCTGTGTATGCTTAAGCGACTGAATTTAAGAACCCTGACTACTCAAATTAAGTGTCTTATCACTAATACTCAGTGGTCGTTGGCCTTATTAATAATTAATAAATCCTCAGCATTTAATTATTGCCTAACAATAGTGAAGAGAAACACAATCATAAAATTAGGCAATAGAAATCCAACTCCACTTTTACAAACTTTGCTCCTCTTTTTCTACTGAGAAAGTGCAAAATGCAATTTGAAGAGAAAATATAGGTCATCTGCATATTTCAACATCTCAAGAAACATCAGGAAGAGACTTGAAAACTTAAAATAGTCGTCAAAGATTCTGATATAGGTCAAGATTTGAAATTTTGACTTCCAGTTCCATTCCGATCGAGTGAAAATTTAAAATCGCTTTCGTTTTAGAAATTTCGGAATTTTCATTTCGGATTTTAATATTTGTACAAATACATTACTAAATATTACCAATTTTTAAATAATTGAAAAACTTAGTTTCCCAAAGCAGGACATTCTGAAAGTGTTCCCTATGTAAAGTAATTGGGCCAATTACACGGCGTAAGCTCAAATATAAAATAATACCAAAGTGCCAACAAGGCCATGTCTATCCATTGAACTTTAAATTAAACACATACCTATCTTCATATGTGTTCATCATGCCCTAATCCAATCATTGCATCACTCAGACTTTCAATCTAAAACACATACAACGCTTATGTTCCTGCCTCGTTGGTTCTCAAAATTTCTTTCGCTCGCATAACAAACCTATGGTTTGGCATATCAAAATTTTCTCCCTTTTTTTTCTTTTTTTGTCAAGGACTTCTAACTCAAGTGGTTAGAGGTATGGTGTTTTGAACAAAAGTTCTAGAGGTCATGGGTTCGAGTCTTTGAGACATCATGATGAGTGTTTTGCATGAATAAAGTATCACTCTTGTTATCAAAAAAGTTTTTCCTTTTTTCTTCCATAACATGTCTTTTGAACAATTGAATTCTTTGAATATTGATGCATTTGCATTAATTCTCAATTCTAACGGTTTTCTCCACGATAAAAATCTAGGTTTTTCTTCCATACCTATGCCGTAACCGGACCGAAATGATCGAAGTTCTGACAAGTCGAACAAACTCGAACACTGATTTAGGTATTGGTTTGACATTTTGGTTTTTAATCGAAAAAGACTAATTTTGATATAGATTATACTTGGATTTTAATAGACCAAAATATAGCGATAGATATTTGCCAAAATGAATCCAAATAATTAAAAATGCACATCTCAATAATCAAAGTTCAAAAAAATAAGCTCAATGAAATTGAACGGTCAAGGTCAAAATTATTATTCTAAAACGATAAACTATGTGTAACATTTCAAAAATTGATTGTCAAAGGGAAACAGATTGTAGATAACAAGCATTATTGAAATAGTATTTTAGGAAAAAATAAACATATAAAAAAAGAACAAAATATGTTTTACTTGCAAAGAACCATTAGAACAACGCTTTACCTTAAAAAATTAGTTAAAACCAATTCTTTATGAAAAAAACAAAATTCATTTTTTATTCTGAATGATTTTAGAAATTTGGTATAAGTTGAAAACTATTTTAAATTTTTTTTACAAACATTGCACTTTCTTAATTGAAATTTTAAAAAAAAATTCCCAATTTTATGATTTTATATATCAAATATCGACTTCTTTTTTGAATTAAACTTCAAAAGTTACACATTTTGGTCTTTTTCATTAAACAAATTCACAAGTGTAATATTTTGGTCAATAAATAATACTAAAACGACAAAACCAGCTAACATTTTTCTACTATCAAACTTCTATTTTCCATTTTTTTCCCTTAACGAATCATGTCCCTTTTTCAAATTGTTTTTCCCTTTAGTAATCATCAACCTATAAAATTGTTAAAAGCCTGATTAAGATTTAAATGAGGTCAATCCAAAATAAATAAGAATATACAACGAAGTATTTTATTATGACCGCCTCATTTTGATTTATGTGATGCTTCTTCTTTTTCTTTTATTTTTTTCTTTCCTTATAAAACTTAAAGATAAAAAAAAGTCAAGTTTGAAAATAACTAGTGAATTTTGATAGCGCAAATATTTTGAATTTGAGTGAAATTTTGTACCTTAAGGTTACTTTATACTTTTTCTTTGATTTATCGCATCTTATGAATTTCAAGTTCTTTTTTATTTCATATAAATACCGTTAATTTTTACTAATCGCAATTATAATTTAGATGGAACTGAAACAAAATAAACAATAATTTCAACGTTTCAACTAAATAGCCCATCTAGAAATAATAATCTTAATTTATTTCTAACAGTTAGGAAGAAATGGGCTCAAATTAGTAATGCCTTATAGGCCAAGCCAACTCATGTTTATTAAACATAACCTCTTCTACACTAATTTTTGTATCAAAATACATCAATATCAAGCTTATTTTCTTTTAAATTAATAGTTATAATGCAGAGAGTAAGCCTAATAAAATGAGTTTCACATTAAACCTTGAGGACTGTGTTTCCCTATGTTTCTTTTCTTAGATAATAGAAGGAAAAAATCATACTTGAAAATTAATCGTTAATTTTGACTATTCATATATTTTAATTTGTCTAATCTTAAAATCAAGGTGTAAGGCATCGGACGATATTCCGAAATTTCAGTGACACTGTACCGGTATCGTTGGTCATCAGACAAAAAAACCGATCTCCGTTAGGGTTTTTAAATTAAATCGAAATCAAAATAGCATACACATTTCGTCTTCAGCAAATCAACTTACTTGAGCAAAATCGATAATCGACTTCGTCTTCAGACTTCAGGAATTATAACACAAATTCGTCTTTAACTTTGTTCTTTTTCCTTGCCCTATCTGTCGACGTCGAATTCGCGAGGAAGGAAGTGGAACGATGTTGACATGGACTTTGAGAGAAAGGAAGTGAGACGATGTTGAATTAGGGTAATATGGATTAGGCTGGGCATAATGTAATGGTGAATCAGGGCTAACAGTTAAACCTGGGCTTGATAGAAAGGAAGAACATCGATTTTTTTAATTTTATAAGCTTTAGCGTGGGCTGGATTGGACTAACAATAATTTATCATCTGATTACATAATGATTAATAAGGGGCATAAACTAATTAGGGTTTGTTTAATTGTTTATAATATTTTTACATTTTAGTTTTTTTATATACTATATTTATATTGTATCTACAAGGATTATTATTACATTTACATTAATAAATCATTAAAAATCGCAACCGGGACCGAAACCTTCAAAATTTACGAAATCGTTCAAAACTACGAAAATTTCAACTAACCGAAATAGAGACCGAAGCCGAGTTCTCGGACTTTGCTTAAAACTACTTATGATTTTTTTTTAATCAATTATCATGAATTTCAGGTTCTATTTTATTTCTTGCAAAAACCGTTAAATTTTACCAATCACGATGGGTATGGCTGTCAATGGATACCCGAAAAATTCAAAATCCGTCCGCATCGACATCCGAAAAGCGGATAAATATCTGATATCCGAAAAAACGGATGCGGATGCGGATGCGGATATATCCGCATCCGAAAATTATCCGTCCGGTTTTTGTCAAGATTATAGTTCAAATTATGTATATTTTAGTACAGTTAAAGATATTTGTTTATTATTTTATTAAGTTAGTAGTTTATATTATATGCACTTAATGCTTTTTAACTACTCGAAACTATTTATTATCATCATATTTATTAATTTTTAACACTTTTATAATCAATGGGATTGAAAAATGTATGTTAAACCTTAAAAAAAATATAATTCTTAACTTATCGGTCATTAGCGGATAGGATAATTATCTGATATCCGTTCGTATCCGTGGATACGGATATCCAATGTTCGAAAATGATTTCGGATGCGGATGCGGATATGGCACTATCTGCATCCGAAAGCATCCGTTGACAGACCTAAATATGGATGAAATCGACCCAAACTGAACACGAATTTCAATGTTTCCACTAAAGAGTTTAAGGTTAATAATCTTAATTTATTTCTAATAGCTTGAAAGAAACGGGTGCAAAATAGTAATGCTTTAGACTTAACCAACCGATGTTTACTAGGATTTAACCTCTTCTATGGAGAAGTCCACTAAATCGAGTTCCACTTGTAAACCTTGTGGAGTTTATGTTTACCTCTAAATTACATGGGATTTAGAAAAACAAGGTTCATATATAATCATGCTTCAAACGCCACACCTTTGGCTTCTTAATATGATACTCAACCACTTAACCACCCTTTGGAAGCTTTATTATAATAGTTAGTTTTGTATGTAAATATGTGTGTATTTATATAGT
Source organism: Allium cepa (assembly GCA_030765085.1). Taxonomy (NCBI): domain Eukaryota; kingdom Viridiplantae; phylum Streptophyta; class Magnoliopsida; order Asparagales; family Amaryllidaceae; genus Allium; species Allium cepa. The sequence goes on from CM060928.1 coordinate 209,707,043, forward strand.
TGTATAATGTTTGATAAACAAAAAACACAATATATATGTGTGTGTAAATCTGTGTATATGTTTAATCATATAAATTGCTATTAATCTTCAAATTCAAACCAAAATTTATGACTTTAGTGTAGTTCCGCTACCTTGCTAATCTTATCTTTGGAAAAAATTGTAACATTTATGCTTTCAATATTAGGTGCACGTGAACTTTCTATATTGTTCCAGTATTTTTGATCTAAAAACTAAAGTAACTACAAAATGATAAATTTATTCAAAAATATCACATGCAAGGGTTCAAATCTTGGTGATGATAAAGTTTTCTATTTTTCTAATTTTTACATTTTGTATAATATCATTTATTCTCATTATCAATATATCAGTGCTCATTCTTCGTTTCTTTTGTATTTATATTGAATGTACTCTTTATTGGTAATTTTAGCTTACTTAAAAAATATTTTCTAATACGAATCGGTTAAAAAACATTTTCACTGAAAACGAAATGCAATTATAAAATTAATATTTTGCACGATTTTCTTATTTTATAAGATGTATTTTCTTAAAATTTGAATTTAAGATTTCATACTATAAACATATACAATTTTACATTTCATGTTTTATCCACTGTGTAATAGTTTTGGAATCACTTAAAGTTTGATAATTCTAATTACAAATTTCATCAAATAAATATAACATATGCTACATGCAAAACAATAATATTTCAACATAACATATGATATATTAGAATGTGATAGCACTACGATCGAGATAGACGACTCTTTTGATAACACCAATAGGCATTTTGTTCATAGAATTCAAGAATCCGAGGTAAAGAAGGGACTAAAACGAATGAAAGTAGGCAAGGCATTGGGGCCTGATGACATCCCCACTGAGGTGTGGAGATGCCTTGGATATGCGGGGATAGCCTGACTAACTAAATTATTCAATAATATTTTCAAATCAAACAAGATGCCAGATGAGTAGAGGAGAAGCATTTTAGTTTCAATTTTTAAGAATAAAGAAGATATCCAAAGTTGCACAAACTACAGAGGAATTAAACTTATGAGTCATACGATGAAGCTCTAGAAGAGAGTCATCGAACTTCGATTAAGAAGAAAGACAAGCGTTTCAAAAAACCAATTTGGTTTCATGTCTGAAAGGTCGACTAAGGAGGCTATTTTCTTGATAAGACAACTTATGGAGAGATTTAAGGAGCAAAAAAAAGGATTTACACGTGGTTTTTATTGATTTGAAAAAAGTTTATGACAAAGTACCGCGAAAGGTGATGTGGAGGGCTTTGAAAAAGAAAAGAGTCCCAACAAAGTATATTACCCTTATCAAGGATGTGTACGATGATGTTGTGGCTAGTGTCAGAGCATGCAATGGTGTAACCAGTGACTTTTCCATTAACATAGGATTACATCAAGTGTCAGCTTTGAGCCCCTACATTTTTACCCTAATGATCGATGAAGTTACGAAGGGTATACAAAAAGAGATCCCTTGGTGTATGTTATTTGCTGATGATGTTGTGATAATTGATGATAATAGGATTGAGGTTGATAGACAACTTGAGCTTTGTAGACAGACTTTAGAATCTAAGAGGTTTAAGTTTAGTAGAACTAAAACAGAGTATATGAAGTGCGAGTTCAGCAGTGTCAGGTTAGAGAATGGAGATGTCATTCTGGCCTAACAAATAGTTCCTAAGAAGGAATCCTTTCGATATTTCGGTTCAATGTTGCAGTTAATGGTGAGATTGATGAATATGTTAGTTTTAGATTTCGAGCGAAATGGATGAAGTGGCGACAGACATCTAGCGTTCTTTGTGACAAGAAAGTCCCACAAAAGCTTAAAGGAAAGTTCTATAGAACGGCAATTAGACCTGCGATGTTGTATTGTGAATGTTGGCCTACTAAAAACCAACACGTCCAGAAGATCAACGTAGCAGAGATGTGTATGCTGCGATGGAATTGCGGTCATACAAGAAGAGACCGAATTAGAAATGATGATATACGTGGAAAACTTGAAGTAGCACCAATTGAGGAGAAGCTAATTCAACATCGCTTAAGATGGTTTGGACATCTCCAACGAAGACCGCCTGAGGCACCTGTGTGCGTTGGAATTATAGGCTGCATCGTTTGCTCAAAGAAAGGTAGAGGTCGACCAAGACTGACATGGGAGGAAGTGGTTAAAAGGGACATGAAGAGTTGGAATATATTCGAAGAGCTGGTAACAGATAGGAGCGCGTGGAAATTAGCGATCCACGTACTGGAACCTTGAGCTATGAGTTTTATAAGTTTTAGAGTATAGGATTAAGTAAAAGAGCCTAAGACGTAGTGTTTGGTCTTTAATCAATATTATTAACACCAGTATTACTACTTGTACTGTCATCATCATTTATTTATTAATTAATTATTATTATTATTATTATTATTATTATTATTATTATTATTATTACATTTGTATTTCTATCTTTATTTTTATTTTTACTTGGTCACCATTATTACTAATTTACTTATTTGACTTTATTTTATTACTGCTATTGTTATTGTTATTATTATAACATTTACATTATTATTGTCACTTAGTTTCGGGTTCCATCTCTACCCGGCCTCAACTTGTTTGGGAAAATTGGCTTTGTTGTTGTTGTTGTATATTATGAGTTTGTTCAAAGATAGTTATTATACACACATACTTGTACATTTCCACTAAATGTAAAATCGCACATACCAAAGAACAGATATCATAATTGAAAATATTAATACCTTTCAATCTAATTTGTAAAAAAATATTAATTAAATTAGTTTTTGATTTAGTAACTAATAGACCACAATGACAAATGATGGGGTTAAATCTAATAAAACAAACAGCAGATTTCAAGTTCAATAGTCACATTAGCACTGTGACTTCAATCAAAATATTCATTAAGAAATATTTCCAACTCTATCATGTATAATCTGTTGTGAAATTGATGTCTATCTCAATTTGAAGAATATGAGAAAACAATTGGTCAAATAATATTTTACTATGTCGAACCACTCTACTACGTTATAATGAACTTCTCTAGAAGTTTTGCATATACTGAACTGATGTGATGTGTCAGCAATTAAAACATGAGCTTTTGAATTTCAAAACATGACGATATCTCTTTCACACATGTAGCATGTGTTGTTTGTATTGATTATCTTGTCTGATACATAGAACAAGTACTATTTGTATCATCTTTCCCATTCAGAGAACGATAGCTTGTTCTAATAAATTTGCAACTACCCTGCAATGTGCCTATCATACATAATAATCATCGTATCTTGTGCATATGGAGGTATGGCATTTTTTTTGTTATAATAAAGAGGACGTGCAGCATGGTAATCCAACAATTAACAAATGTTTAATATTGTAAATAGCAAACCTTTAAATAATTCAACTCTAGTGACATTTGACATTGTTCATGGAATTCTTTAGGTAAACCCATAGCAGAAGATGATTCGGGTGAAAATTCTGACACCTGGAATATACAAACTAGGTTTAGTGAACGGTATATACATCATATAAATATCAAAAGGAACAAAAATACCAAGGACTCTAAAAACTGGATTCCTTCAGATTGTGGCCCAATACCATGTACTCCCATAGTAGCTTGTTTCACCTATAATAGAACACATCAGACAACATTTGCATATATTAATAATACTATGACAATTAAGGAGATACTTGCTGATCTTATGAGTTCTTGATGTCGGATTTAGAAATAAAATAAGGCCTACAAGTCAAAATGGCTTTATGAAGTTAATCACACTGAAACTTTGTGAAGTGAAAAGGGTATGATAACCAATGTTCAAAATTATGTTTCCTGTTTTGATATGTTCATTCGTAAGTTTTGAAATGTTAAATTTGTTTTGAAATTTTCAAAAAATACATTTTAGTTCAAATTTGCAAGTTCAGGTACGTCGGCAGTTTTTCAACGTAAGTACATTAATACATATTCAGTACTGACATACATTCATACTACATTCTTCCGCTACAAAAAATAAATACGTGTTTTGACGAAAAATAAATGTGTAATAATTTTAATACAGTAGTTGTTTCTTTGAGCATTGTATAAATTCTGATAGTTGTTGTCTTCGTCCTGTGTTGAATTATAATATGGTGAACAAGTACTTAACGTTATAGACAAAATAATTTCTTTATCGAGTTCAATAATATTAATATAATTCTATATTTATTATTAAATACGGTATAGTTTTCCTTATTAACACACAAGCAGAATGTTAAACCTAACTTAACTAATAATTTAATCCATCTATTATATTAACCAATCTGTAACCCAATTCGTAAATTAAACTCACTTTAACCCAAAAAATTCACAGAAATGAATGTTAGTTTTTCAAATTCCATCACTCCCTCCCACTTCCCAGATGGCAATCGAGCCCTAAATTTCTGGTTTCAGAATCCCAAATTCTTTCAGCAATCATTTCTGAATCCCAAAAAAAAAAAAACCTGATCACTTTTAAATTTCAGGTAGTCTTCTCGGATGTCAAAAAGAAAATTTCAGGTATGCTTTAATAATGGTAGAAATTTTACTAAACTTTTAAACCTTCTTTTTTTCACGTTTAAGGTTCAAAACTATGTTTTCTTAAAATTCTGATCAGCCCACGCCGGGACTGAGAACCAGAACAGACAGAAATCCAACTGCATTGACAGAAGTACAGCAGGTAGGCAAGTATAACTTATATGTTCATGGATAATGTATAAATAGTGTAGCTGCATGCAGTCTTTTTTTACGGGTTAAATTTTAACTAAGCATGCATGGCTTGCAACCACCCGACATTTGCTGTATATTCAGGTCATCACTCATAGGTCATTACCGGTGATTCAGTACCAGCATAGATAATCATGCGGTCACACATTAAAATTCAACAATGATGATGAATCCTAGGAAATCATATAAATGATAAATAGCAGATATAAGAAATGTGCAACAGTATATGCATATGGAATAAATCACAAAAAATGAGAGAGAGCCAGAAGATTACACCTCTGATAGTATAGCAGCCTTCTCAGCATCAGTAAAATCTAACCTACAGGTAAATCACCAATATCTAATTCAGAGAAAAACTTGCTCAGGAAATAAAAGATCAAAGCTCACTTTCATTAAGACGAAAAAGATAATGACAAATGTAACACATAATTTCAGTTAATTTTTATGTCAACATATCAATATATGAGAGGGAAACGTATAGGACAGACTGACAAGCGGTAATCTCACTACAATAGCATACCAGCCTCTTTTAAGTAACTGAGCAGTAACACCAGAGATTTTTGACTGTACATAAGTATCGCTCGAATTTGCATGCTTCATAACATATGACATGCAAAATCTACAAAGGAAGAAATAAAACTGTAATCAAAACAACGTTAGCTAAGCAGCAATAGAACTAGGATTTAACTAGCATACAGTATCAAGTTTCTTTTATTGTCTTGGGTAAGCACACCCCATTCCCTAATCGCTGCATCTTTAATTGCTGAAGCAGCCTGAAATCTTGCATTCGGAAGTTGAGAATTTTCTGCAAGCAGAGTAAGTATATCAATTAATAAATAAGAACAAGTGAAACTCACTAATCAGAAATGAAGTAAAGCATAATACACACAGATGATAATCTTTTGATTTTCTCTGATTTACTTCAGCTTTATACGTTCATATGAGCTATATATTATTCAACTTAAATTTCCAAATGTTCAAGTAACTTACCATCTAAAATAAAGAGGGTAGGGATGGAAAGGAAAGATACAACACATATGTCCTGAGAGAGCACATGGCAATCACTTGAAGAAAAACCGCAGAGATGTAAGTTAAAACAAAGCACCATGACTTAGAAAGAAAGAAAAGTGAAGGTGAAAAAGACAACCGGCAGACTCGCACCCTGTCTGGCCCAACCAACAACTCCGAGCCATTATTCAAGTTAACATAATAGCAGCGAGCGTTAGTTACAATAGACGGCACTACTAAATCTTCTTTTTTATATTTAATATCAACATTGCCCATTAGAAAACATCTTTAGTTAACATACTGACATAGAACGCTTACAGCAATTGATACTACTGGACTGGTTTCTTGATATAACTATTAAAAAGAAGTTACCTCAATTTAATGCATTAAATACTAAACCACAGGCTTTCCAGTAAAGAACAAGCAGTCTTAATAATGTAGTAACTAGTAGAATTTTGTAGGAAGAAGGAAAGTGTTGAATCAACAATGTTAATTGCAAACGTGAACCATGGCTTCCATTTTAATATCAATATTCTAAGAACGGCTCTGGCAAAAATGAAATTGCCAAGCATCCAATCAAGCTGCCTTGAAAACAAGTTGGAAAATCTTCTGACATTATGTGCTAAATTAGAAGCGATGGATTACAATCATATAGATAATTCTATCTTGGGATATCATCTCACATCTGCTAGGGTAGAGCATGGATCGACTTGAGTAGGTCTGTACTTAATCCATGACCCAAAATGCACTGGACAGGTTAAATATCTGATATCCAGGCTATGCCTCCTAGTCTATACTTGGATGCGACTTGTGAGATTTTGCAGCATACTCAGAATCAATTAAATTGTGAGTGTTTTTACTTTCTATCGATGAAACAAAAATAGACGAATATAATTAGATAAAATTATAATCACGTGCATGGGTTTGAGTCATTCTTTTAAGAATTAGCATATGTTTGTAACAAGTAGCGTATTTCGAATGTAACTAAAAACATATGTAAACATATTTAAAAAGGTTGTTATTCAAGACTTGTTTTTTGGCATGTGTAATGTGTGAGTTAAACTATCTTTAATTTTAAATATACATATGTTGCAGCAATCAAGATCTGATTTTCATGTATATCGATTATTTGTAATCTGACAGAAAATATTGATATAAACAAAATGATTAGTTAAAAATGGTTTCAGAATAGTTTCAGCCTGAATTCTTCTGTTGAAAGACAGTAAAGGTAAAAACGATTTTAAATGAAAAATCATAATACTTTTTTGTAAAAAATTGACTGTCACAACAAATCAATTTTAAATAGAAGGTTAAATTATAAAAGAATAAAATAGGATTTCCAACATTCAATATGAACACCAAAATAAAATAAATAAAAATAGAAATTGGTAAATATACATATTGAGTTGAAATAGTCAAAACCATATTTTACCTGAAATACTTATTAATATCTGTTTTCTATCTTCTATCTATTATATAATGCAAATGTTTAACCTTGGTAAAGCTTTTTTTGCAATGACAAAAATAACCTTGCATGAATTACTTATAAAAAATAAATTATTCATCTTAATTCTGAAAAAAGGTCAAAATCATATTTTAACCATCGTTTAAGTTTTCGGTTTCATCTCGGTTTCGACTGATTGAAATTTTTTAGATTTCATTCAATTTAGAAAATTTGAAGTCTCAATTTCAGTTTTGATCATTAACCTAAATAAACATTAAACTAATTTATTTAAATTCAAACATATTGATATTTTACAATTCATTATATTAAATTGAAAATGATAACCTAACCCAAATATAAACTTCGATATTTAGGCAGTCAATAACATTTGGTAGCCAAACTTTGTTCCCTTTCCTAACCCTAAGCCCACACTCGTTCACTTCCGCCGTCAATCAACACAAAGTAAAAATCAAGATTTATTTTTTTTTCCGTCCGGCACTAAGTGAGTGAGATCAATTAGAAGAAAAACTCAAGTTCAATCAAGTTCATACCGATTTTTCTTTATCTATAGATATGAGATCGTGAATTAGGTAAGTTCTTTCATGCATTTTTATTGTTGTTTCACACTCTTCGCTTAATTTGTTTCTTTACTGGATACTAATCCAACTTTGATTCTTTTCCTCTTTGGTTTTTTGGTTTTAAAATAAAATTTGAACATTGAATACTTTTTGATGGGTAACCGACCATAATCGAATATTTAACAGTCCAGTTAGGATTTGACCGCAATCAAATCGACACGGTTGAAATTTCGTGGCCGCTCGGAATCTTATACCTTGAGTTTACCTAAATTTCTTTTTGTATCCTCCATCTAATATTCGTCCACTCTCATTTGAATTCACATCCACTAAAATATTATATCCGATTTTGCTTCTCATCAATATTTTTTCTTATTTACGATATGAATATATTTTTTATGCGCATATGTGTTGCAAAGGCTACAAATACTGATTAATTTTGTTGAATAACAATATAACAAGAATTTTATGGCACGTGTATCTGCATAAAAAATTCCTGATCTAAAATTATTGAACGTCAATATTAATAACCTAAAATTGTTAAATATATAAATCTTTTGTTAAATTAGGATTCTAATTTGCGGTCTTATTTACATATTAAAATTTTCATTTTAAAATCGATGTTAACTTTTATTCTAAGTGGAAGTAGAACTCATAGGTTCTCATTTGCATATCAAGGTATTTTTAGAACTTCGTGAGCGGACTAATAACTTAAGGTGTTATTCCAATTATTAATAAAGAAATGAATGAAGTTAAACAAATTTGAAAACTGTAAAAACATTGGAGGTTGTAAAATTTTAAATTAGAGACGAGTATCAAGCAAATCCCAAAAGTTAATGGTAGCACCCCAAGTGGGTCTAGGTTTAATATGGAGAAACTAGTATCAACCATGTTATTAACAACTAAAAGGCACATAAGTCTCTTGAATCCATATGAGATATTTATTATATACATACGCAAACGCATATATATACACACATGCACTTTAATAACTGAAACAGATTCATGATCTTTTGATCTAACTATGAATTTTCATAGTTGCCCTTACATGCAAACAAGGGATAAAAAGTTCGAATCCGACTCGGAATAAAAATTAACATCTATTTTTAAATGGAAACTTCGATATGTCAATAAGATCACATGCTTGAATTTTGGTCTTAGCAAAAAAAATTATTGATACGCTAAGATTTTGATCAATGACAATGTGCTTCAACAAAAAGGAAGAGATATGTGCAAAAAGAACGATGAAGACTAAGGATAAACATAAGTATGATTTTTATATAGGCCTTAGTTTAGATTTATTGTTAATATCTATCCTCAAAAAGCTTGCACAAACACTAGAACACATTTTATAAATTTCATTTTTTAATAAACATTCACTGTGCACAATTTAGTAGTTCAGTCGACTGAACAGGAATGACCAGTCGACTGAACCTGTTACACATATACAGACATATACAGTTTCAGTCGACTGAAACACCGTGCTCAGTCGACTGAAACACCGTGCTCAGTCGACTGAAACACCGTGCTCAGTCGACTGAATTTGTTCCTCAAAATTTTAGTTCATATTTTCAGTTGACTGAATTTCCTGTTCAGTCGACTGAATTTGAACCTGCGAATTTTCTCTGAATGGACACCTTCTTCCTCCCAAGAGTTGCAACCATTCTCCAATGTAAATGGAAGCATCTCTTGTCTGCACCCTTAGCCAACAGATGCACCTCTTCTACAAGTATAAATACATGATTCTAACATCTTCAATTCACCGAATTCTCTTGCTTTAATCTTACTGTTTTCTTGAACATATTATCTCGAAATTCTCAAAGCAATCACAAATCTATTGCTTGAATCACTGCTTTCTTTTTAACATTCTTTTGATTCATAGCAATTCGCATTTCCTAAATCTTCACACACATTGAACACTCTCGAGGATAAGATTATAGGAATATTGTACTACATTAGACTCATTAGTGTTGACAAAAACACAACAAGTCGAATATTGTTTTTTAGTAATTGAGTTGAAGTCCTCTTCGATAGTTGAGGCAAGAAATCCCGTTCGGCTGTTCGGGTAAGTTGTAAACCTATTCCTCCGGTTTAAGTGAGGGTTGTTAGTTAGTATTCCTAAAAGAAGCTTAGGAACTGGACGTAGGACAAGAGGTACGAACCGGTATAAAATCTTGGTGCCTATTTTACTTATTGCTTATCGTTATTTATCTATATCATTCCACTATTTCATATTATACGATCCTACCGTATAGCCTCTTTCAATTGGTATCAGAGTAAGGTCGTCCTATAACCATAACACTGTTATTAGACATACTGACAATCTACCCAAAGACCTCCTCTATTCAATGGACTAAACTATAACTATTGGGCTACAAGGATGAGAATTTATATGCAAGCAACAAGTTTCGAAGCCTGCAATGCTACTCAAGCAGAGTTTGTTGTACCCACAACCGATTATCCTACATGGACACAAACTCAAAAGAATGAAGCTAGTGCAAATGCCAAAGCTATGAATATGTTAGTTTGCGCCCTGGATAGAAACGAATTCAACCGTGTTAGCATATGTGCTACTGCATATCAGATATGGAAAACACTTAAAGTCATACATGAAGGCACAAACAAGGTTAAACAAACAAAGATATCCATGCTGAAGAATCAATTCCAAAACTTTAGAATGCGACAAAATGAATCCATCAATGACATGTACTCGAGATTTCAAGACATTAATCGTGCTTTAATCGGACTAGGAGAAAAATATACGAATTTTGACATTGTGTCTAAAGTTCTAAATTCACTCACTGATGAATGGAAGAGAAAAGTACTAGCAATCGAGGAAGCAAATGATTTATCTACAAAGAAACCAGAGGAATTGATTGGAAAACTTATGTCGTATGAAGTAAATATGCAAGCTAAGAAAGATCAAGCTCAAGAAAGAAAGAATGTTGCTTTTCATGCGGAAAAGGAAGAATCAGAGTCTGAAGATGAGGATTTAGCATTCATAGCCAAAAATTTCAAGAAATTCTTAAGATATAGAAAAGGAAACAAAAACGGACTCAAAAAGAATTTCTTGAACAAACCTACATCCTCGAATATAGAATGTTTCAACTGTCACAAGAAAGGTCACATGCACAAGGATTGCCAAGAGCAAAAGAAGGAGAATCAGAAAGCTCTCAACAACAAAAACAAGAGAGAAATTCAAAACGAATGCATTCTCTGTAACATGGGATGATTCGGATTCATCTACATCCGAAAGTGAAAATGATAGCGACAATGAACAGGCAAATGTATGCTTCATGGCTCAAGAATCTGAAGTAAGTAATTTAACTTTCGATGACTTAATTGAAGTAAACTCTAAACTTTTGAGCACAATAAAAATTCTTAAAAAGAAAATTAAGAAAATTCATGTAAATCAAAACAAAGTTGAATTTGAAAGAGATATGTTAAACGATGAAAAGAAAATTCTAGAAGAAGAACTTGAAAAAGTTCAAGAATCTTATTCAAGTTCGGAAACTCAATTATCTCTTTTAAGTCAAGAAATTGAAACTCAAAAGAAAAAGAATGATGTGATTGTTTCTGAAAATCATGAGTTAAAAACTAAGATTAGACAAGTTGAATTAGAAAATAATAGTCTTCAAGCTAGATTAGATAACATAACTAAAAGCGTTTCTAACTTTAACAAAGGAAGCGAAAATTTATCCAAGATATTAGAAAATACTCAATCATCTTCAAATAAACAAGGTTTAGGATATAAAAAGGAGTCAAAAATTCCTAATAAAAAGGATATAAATCTTAAAATGAATATTGATTCAAAACAACAAATATTGTTAAGAAAACCTATTGAAACAAAAATAGAAACCAAGGTAGTTAAAATTTGGGTTCCAAAGACTAACAATGTGTTAATTAGGAATAAATATATTTAAACATTTATGAATAGTGTTCATTATAATAAAAACTATATTTATAAAAAGAATATTAAACCAAATTGGGTTTGGCTTCCTAAGCTCTAACTTTTTAGGACCCTATTAAAAGGTGGATACCAATAATTTTATATTTATCTTCAGGTCCCACTCAAAAAGAAGAAATGGATGCTAGACAGTGGTTGCTCAAAACACATGACCGGAGACAAAGATATGCTTACAAACATCACATACTTTGATGGTGGCTCGGTTACCTTCGGAGACAATTCAAAAGGCTATATCATTGGCAAAGGAGATGTGAGCAATTACGGAACATCAAATTTACCTTTTATAACAAATGTTTCATTAGTTGAAAATCTAAAATATAATCTACTTAGCATAAGTCAACTTTGTGACAAAGGCTTTAAAATAACTTTTTCGGAAAATAAATGTAGTATTTTTGATCAAAACCAAAATCTTGTTTTTGAAGGAAACAGAGATAGGAATATTTACGTTCTAAATATGAATATTAATCATAATACAAGTATGTGTTTACTAGCCAAAGATAATGATCCTTGGTTATGGCACAAAAGATTTTGTCATATTAATTTTAAAACTATTAGAAAACTTTCCAAAAATGAATTAGTAAGAGGTTTACCCAAAATAAACTTGAAAATAACAAATCTTCGTGATGATTGTCAAAAAGGAAAATTAACGAAATCACTTTCAAATCTAAGAAAAAATATTTCGACTTTACAGCCATTAGAATTACTACATATGGATTTATTTGGACCAACACAAGTTCAATCCATTAATCATAATCGATACGTGTTTGTAATAGTTGATGATTTCTCAAGATATACATGGACTATTTTTATGAAAAATAAAAGTGATACTTTTGAGCATTTTAAAACATTTGTCAAAATAATTCAAAACACTAAAGCTTTGAAGATTAAAAATATACGAAGTGATCATGGAGGCAGGCGAATTCGAAAATGAAGCTTTTGAAACTTTTTGTAAAAAGAAAAGAATAAATCATAATTTTTCATTTCTAGAACTCCTCAACAAAATGGAGTTGTAAAAAGAAAGAATAGAACATTACAAGAATGCGCTAGGACATTATTAAATGGAAGTTTTCTACCAAAACATTTTTGGGCAGATGCCATAGCTACTGCATGCTATGTATTGAATAGAATATCAATTAGACCATTAACTAAAAATACTTCATATGAACTATTCAACAACAAAAAGCAAAATAGATTTTATTTTAAAATATTTGGTCAAAAAGTTTTATTTTAAATACGAAAGATCAACTAAGTAAATTTGATCCAAAAGCCGACGAAGTAATTTTTGTAGGATATTCAGAACGAAGTAAGGCATATCGAGTATTTAATAAACGAACAAACGTAAGCGAAGAAACCTTACATGTATCTTTCGATGAGAATTTCAACAAAGAATTAAGTATAAAAGATGATGAATAATTTATAAATATAGAAAATACAAATCTTGAAAATTGTAATAATGAATTAAGATCTTCACCAAGAATATTACGAGATCACCCTGCTCAAAACATAATAGGTGAAATCAATTCTCAAGTTAAGACAAGAAATCAACTAAATCAAATGGGACATATAGCTTTCATTTCTACAATAGAACCTAAAAATCCTAAAGAATCATCAACAGACTTTTCAGTCGACTGAACGCCAATTCCCAGGCAATTTTTCCCTTTTATCCACCGGTTTTCACCTTTTTTCCTTCGCTTTTTACATTGCAAAAGTTCTCTCTTCCCCATTGTTTTCCAAAACCCTAGCCCCCAATCCACAAATTACTCTCAAATCTCACAACAGATGGCTCCAAAAAGATCAAGAGCTTCTTCTTCTTCATCCTCCGAGCCAATTGATGCTCAAATTACACAATGGCTCTATGATGGAGTAGCTATAACGAGGTGGAATAAAATGAAGAATTCTCGCATTTTCGAACACTCCGTTGATTTTCAAAGCCTTCAGACATACAACATCCAAGCATTAACGGATCAGGCAGGTTTAACTTCTCTCTTGGATTTAAAAAGAAACGACCATGCAATAAATCATGTCATGGTCAAACTATTTTATGCAAACCTTAATCTTGGACACCAAACTCCAAGAAATCCAAATGATAGTGTTTGGAGTATGGTATGCGAAAAGAAAGTTTGGTTCTCCTTAGATCGAATTGCACACATCTTAGGATCACCTAATATAGGAAGAAAGCTTGACGAGGTAGAATTCAATCCACAAATTCGAGATAACATAAACCATCAATTTCTGGATGATAATGTTAACATTCGAGATTTTAAATCCACTTCCCTACGACCTAGAGCTAGAATCCTTCACAAAGCTCTTATGAGAACAATTACTCCACGAACGGGTTCATATGAAATTGTCTACCCAATCAATTATCGAGCTCTATACGCTATTTGGGGCAATATTCAAGTCAATTGGGTCCAACTAATTCTTGATGAGTTTCTCACATTTAATAATGGCAAAATGCAAACTATATATTTTGGAGAATATATCATGAGACTTCTCCTCAATGTTGATACGCCATTACCCGAGTCCGAAAATACAATGGTCCATCAAATTAACCAACGGACTATAAGCCTTATGCAACTCCTGGCTAGACCTCCTCGCATCATATCTCTTGCCGAATGGAAAGCTAGACATCAAGAACAGCAACAAGCTCCACATGAAGAACCTTTCGACCAAGAAGATGAAATTCGTATCATTGAGCCAAGTTTTACTACCAATCAATCGTTAGGAATTTTATCAAGATATCAACAAATTCTTGATAATCGCCTCAAGAAGGTAGATCACAAACTTGATAAAAATTAAAGGATTCTTCAATAAATTATGGAATGTCATCTCATGCTCAACTTCCACTACCGCTTCAACATCACGCGGTAAGCGTCCTGCACCTACTTTCACATGGACATCATCCGAAGAACATCCAAGCAGCAGCACAAGTGGCACTAGTGGTGGTCAAGGAGGAAGCTATAGACCACCCACCGGTGGACCAATCATTCGTGAACCAGAGGGAGGGAGAGAAGGCTCATATGATTGGGATAAAGATCAATAATTTTCTTATGGTTTGATGTTTTATTTCATAACTTTCTTATGGCTTGTATAAATAGTCATTCTATGTTTTATTTATCTATGCTACATTCTGTGTTTCCGTGATTGTGTTGGTAATATACTTTCACTGTTATTACTTCCTTTTTTTGTCGATGACAAAGGAAGAGAAAATCTATGATACTAACTTTGTTTTTTAGAAAAGATGGTGCATATATTCAGGAGGAGGAAATAATCTCTACACACATGAGTATTATCATCAATCAAAAAGGGGGAGAATGTTAATACGTTAAGATTTTGGTCAATGACAATGTGCTTCAACAAAAAGAAAGAGATATGTGCAAAGCTAAAGAAAGAACGATGAAGACCAAAGATAAACATAAGTATGATTTTTATATAGGTCTTAGTTTAGATTTATTGTTAATATCTATCCTCAAGAGGCTTGCACAAACACTAGAACACATTTTATAAATTTCATTTTTTTAATAAACATTCACTGTGCACAATTTAGTAGTTCAGTCGACTGAACAGCGATGACCAGTCGACTGAACCTGTTACACATATACAAACATGAACAGTTTCAGTCGACTGAAACACCCTGCTCAGTCGACTGAATTTGTTTCTGAAAATTTTAGTTCATATTTTCAGTTGACTGAATTCTCTGTTCAGTCGACTGAATTTGAACCTGCGAATTTTCTCTGAATGGACACCTTCTTCCTCCCAAGAGTTGCAACCATTCTCCAATGGAAATGGAAGCATCTCTTGTGTGCACCCTTAGCCAACAAATGCACCTCTTCTACAAGTATAAATACATGATTCTAACATCTTCAATTCACTGAATTCTCTTGCTTTAATCTTACTGTTTTCTTGAACATATTATCTAGAAATTCTCAAAGCAATCACAAATCTATTGCTTGAATCACTGCTTTCTTTTTAACATTCTTTTGATTCATAGCAATTCACATTTCCTAAATCTTCACAAACACATTGAATACTCTCGAGGATAAGATTATAGGAATATTGTACTACATTAGACTCATCGGTGTTGACAAAAACACAACAAGTCGAATATTGTTTTTTAGTAATTGAGTTGAAGTCCTTTTCGATAGTTGAGGCAAGAAATCTCGTTCGGTTGTTCGGGTAAGTTGTAAACCTATTTCTCCGGGTTAAGTGAGGGTTGTTAGTTAGTATTCCTAAAAGGAGCTTAGGAACTGGACGTAGGACAAGAGGTCCGAACCAGTATAAAATCTTAGTGTCTACTTTACTTATTGCTTATCGTTATTTATCTATATCATTTCACTATTTCATATTATACGATCCTATCGCATAGCCTCTTTCAAAATTATCATTTTTCTTTATGTTTTCATTTCATGTTTATCATAATCATTTTAGATCATTACATAAGGGTTTTTTTATATGCAAGTGAATTGCGCGTGCCAAAAAATCTCACATATATAATGTAAATAATTCACATGACAGTTTTTTTGCAATGCCAGAAATATCATTGCCTGAATTATTTACAAATCAAATCATTCTTATTAATTTCGAAAAAAATGTCAAATCCTATTTTACCTTAGATTCTTTTATTATCCGATATATCCAATGTTCATTCATTCTCATTTGAATTCACGTGCACTAATCATCGTCATCCTTGCCTTATTCCCAAATAATTGGGATCGTCCCCATGAATTCTTAATTTCCATATCTTTCTATCTTGAACCATATTACTAGTTAAAATTAACATTTTTATATATGTTTAATATTATCCTCCTATGTCAATTTAGATTTTCCTTTTATTTTTCTTTCAATATAAATATTTTCTTCTCTTCTTACTGTTGCATTTTCTTGTCTTCTTTGTATGTGCATACCATCTAAGTTTGTTTCACCTAATTTTCTCGTTTATAGGTGCAACATCCAATCTCTCTCTCACGCTCTTGTTTCTACTTTCATCTTCTTCTTTTTTAATTTCAACCATCCATTTAGCATTTTCATTAATATTTTCTGTTTTATTTCAATTCACGTCCGCTAAAAACTAAAATGCTTAAAATCCAATTTTGTTTTTCATTAATACTTTCTTATTTTATTTATGATATCTATCATGGACTTCTAGCGCAAATGGTTAGTGGTGCGACGCTTTAGACGGTGGTACTAAGGTCATGGATTCGAGCCCTTGAAATAAAAAAAAAGTGCTCTGCTTGAATAAAGTATTACTCATGTTATAAAAAATGATATTTATCATTCAAATGGTAGATGATTACCAAGTTAGTGAGCGCAACATGCACAAGTACGTACGTATATATTTGCCAATAGTTATTGATATCTATCATCCAAGTAGTTATTGATCTCCTACTCTTCCCTCAATATTGTCACTACTATCATGATTGATATGCACTCTTCATAACCCATCATCCTCTCCATGAGAACTATTCTGATAGTAAATTACTGGAGGAAATAAGTAATAGTGTGATCTATAAGGATGATAAGAAGGTATTTGCATAATTAGTGGTGTATGGTCAAAAATTAAGCTTTTGTTCATAATTAGTGGAGCCAGATACAAATCTTCATCTTAGAGGTGCATTGTGAATTATCAATTCCATAACCAATATGTAATCTCCAAGATCAGTATAGTAAAACAACCAGACAGTTTAGATCATTTAGCGGTGGGACATCCACGGCAGGCTAGATTTGTCCAGGCTTACATAACGACCCAGAAACCAAATTTATCAAGTTATATTTTGTGTCCTGCTGTGTATATACAAAATCTAAAGAGTTTACATACCAAGAATGAATCGACATGACTTATATGGCATCTGAGACTGACGAAGCAGCATAAATAATTTCTCTGATTCCTCTGGATTAACATGCATCTGCCACAAGGCAAAATGAGGATGGAGCACAAAAATAGAAGTAACCTCACAAAACAAATGCTTAAAAATTTAGCATCGTATTTTTTTGCCTATGATTCCTACAACATGCTCAAACAGCCATTATGAACTAACTGTTTGAGTTAGAAATGCATGGACATAACTATGCCAATAACCAGACGATCTTGCAATTATCAATTAACATTTAAACACACTCAATTCCAATATTAGCTCAATTTATAGAAACATACTGCACCAACTGATATTCCAAATCCAAAAATTGCAATTATTCATACATGATAAAAAGCGTTCCACAACTAAAAAATTGAAAAGGCGAAAAAAAAATATAGAGAGAGAGAGAGAGAACCATAATGGAAGAGCAAGCTTGTTCGATTGCGATCATAGTAGAATGCATCTGAGACGCATCAGTTGGTCCGCCTGGAAAGTCCTCCATTTGGCTTGAAACCCTAAAGAAGTAAAACTAGGGTTGTCAAAAAAAAAAAGAGATTTATTTATCGAGAAGCGAAAAAGTAGCGATTTTCGAGCAGTGAAAAAATAACGAAAAGCGAAGATGAGAGGAGTGCTGTTTTTGTCGTCACTTGCCGCACGTGGCACTGGATACGGACCCACTGGACGGTCCGATTTGCTGATCTACCCAAACTTCAAAAATTGAGGCAGCCATCTCATAAATATCAAATGCTAAAGTCTGGTCTGTCATTCATTCTACCCCCTCTTCTTCTTTTTTACTATTAAACCCCTCTAACTTATGTTTGTATGTACACATATATATATATACACTAGTGCGAACCCGTGTTTCGTATACAGACCGCACTCAACCTCTTATCATCATAACACGTTTAAATGATTTATATGGTTCATTGATTAAGAAATAGTGATCATTTTTTTATCAATTTTCAAATAAGTTTGCATTTCATCTAAAACTTAGTGTATAAATTTTTGAAAACAGTAATGCAGATAGTACTAGTGTTTGATAAACAATTGCAAAATATCGAGCAAAAATGATTTCAAAGATAAAATTTCCACACAATACACATATAAATTATACACATATAAATTTATTGTGTGCATCAGCTGTATTATATGTAACTTCATTTGGTGAGATACATTTATCAATCATTTCCTTTAATACTTGATGTCATTGATTCCATTTGTTGCTTCAGTAATAACTATCTATAAGAGTAGTGCATGTAACAACATTTGGTTTACACTTGACCATTAATCCAAAAATACCAAAAACAACATTGACATGATTCATGAGAACGCAAGTGTTGATGATGATTCCATAACTGACTATGTCTTGGAACACATTATGCAGCATCATATTATTGTAGAATGATATGATTAGAGAATAAAGAGTTTATTTCTGTTTTGAATGATTCTTGTGAAAAATATGCTAAATCTAAAGCATACATATTTTATGTCTGAAGTGTTGGAACTAACAACCATTATTCAACAATATTTATTTTAATGTGAATAATATCATTGTATTTCTTTTACAGTCAAACCAAATTCAATATAATAAGAAGCATATAATTGTATTTAATGCTTTTGAGCTTTCTGGTTCCATTTCCAATTCCATCTAACATTGTTGTTGTATTTTGATAATGTTCGATTTCACCGGACTTGACTTCAATTTGTGAAAGTAGAATCAGATGCTGGAAATTTTCAAAACAATCGATGACATAGATTAGTTAAAAGAAATAAAGCCAAACAGATTTAATAACCTTAATAATATGAATAATCCGAAAAACTATGGTTTTAAAAAATTTATTTTTAGCTATCAACAATGGATATCATTGGAAAACATATTAAATTTCAGATTTAATAGTGAAATCGATTCTGAAATCTAATTTATGTAGAAAAAGTTATCGCATTTCAAAGTTTGAAATAGAAACAAATTAAAAACATGACTGTTCATTTTCTAAAATATGAAGGAGGCATGTGTGCTCTTGAAATCCAACTGACTAATAATATTATAGTATAGATGTGTATATGCATACATGTGTGTATAGATACATTATACACACACAAAAATTAAAGAGTCTAATGTTTTAAAAAATGAGCAGATGCGTGCGTGTATACAACAAACGGCGTTGTTTTTAATGGAGAAGACAAAGAAGGGTTGAGATTTATAGTTGATAAAGACATCAAATGGCTGAAATTCATCCAACCAATGAGTATTGTCCACTAGCTTTGTTAATCTCCATTAATAACTAAATTTATTTTTCTTCAATTTCTTCATAGATGTTTCACTTACTCATCGTTTTTGGAAAAAAACAAATAATTACTATCTGTTACAAGTGGGGCAACGAACTATTATTCTTTCGCCAATGATGCCATTGTTTTAATTTGCTCAACCAACTATTATTCTTTCGCCACCTCTCCATTCATATCGACCACTCTTTAAATATCATATTAATTTTCTTAATTTCAAAGAAAGGACCAAATTATTTCTAAATATAATTCACGGCGATAGAAGATATGAAATCAAATAATGAGGCCGTTTTGATTTCTCTGTAGTTTGTGGTAGTTCAGTTTCAGTTATTAAGGCAATATCTTAACCATTGTCGTATTTTTCATCTCCATTCAATGTAGTTCAAACCTATAAATCTATCGCGTTGTTGTATTCTGCAATTTACCATTTCGCTTTTTCGGGTTGATGCCATGATTCAAATATTCAAGTGGGGTTTGCCTACCATTCGTGCCGACTCTATTGACAAAAGCAAGAACCATTACTAATTTACAGGCAATACAAGCAGAATCCATGTTGGTGTTAAATTTTGTAACGACACTTATACATCCACGGTATTCGTGTGCCGAGCATCCAAGTATCAAAAAAACGAATTGTTATGCAAAAATAAAAAATACATAGAACAAGAAAGCAGAGAACACAACATCAAATTCTCACAGCGGAACGATACCATATAATATCAAAGGAACAACACAAAGGGCTACTCCGATATAGAAATTTTGGAGTTACAAAACCTAAATATTACCATCGGCCTGAACAATTATAACCGCTTGTTCTCACAAATATTGATATATACAATAGTAATGCAACAAAAATAAAAATGCTATGATAGGTGAAATATCCAGCTCGTCTTCTCGAGCTCCAATGAACATCAGCAAAACATATCTTTCTCAAGTTACTCGAAAGAGCACGCAGAGAATTTAGAGAAAACAAAAAACCATGCATCAGACATAATTTTGGTATGTGAAAAATAAGAAATATACGATCAACATATAACAACACTTTCAAAACTGCATGGAACATCGTAACGATTATCCTCTCAAAAGGACCATCATCTAATAGGTACATAAGATGATATAATAGATAATGTCTAGAATGTGGAATATAAATATTAAAACATAGTTTGAATGGTTTCATTGTTTACATTCAATAGCATATTACGAGTACAATCAAATCCGGTAAGTAACGTTCGCATATTGGATTTTCCACGGAGATCTCTTGAAGAAGCCGAATCCGAACTACATGCACAAGGATCAGAAAATACCTTCCATGCGTCGTATATCTCTAGATAAAAGATACCATAAGGTAAACACAAATGCCCACACCTGAACATAAATTTGAACTACGTGGTACCACATACCATCAACTCCCGTGCGCAATATCGATAAGCATACTCTAGATATGGAGTTGACAATACCCTATCGTGGGTTAGTTAAACCCCAGATTGTACAGCCTCCTCTATCTTTAGCCATTACTGATGTCGAGGCCGCATTCGGCATCTTTCATATGAGTCTTCATCACTCGAATAAAACCATGAATCTCAAATTGGAGTCCCACATCTCGAACGGATCTCGAAACCACATATTGATTCCTATATCTCTACAGATCTCGGAGTCACGCATGGATTCCTGTATGTTAAATATATCACAAACAACTACATGTGTTCGAGCATCTTAAACAGATCTTGAATCTTGACATGGATTCCCGCATCTAAAACAGATCGACAGCCAAGAGATAGAACACTTATCTCAGCCTTGAAGTGGTTTTGGTAAGTAAAACACTTACCGATCCTGGTCTATCCAAGACTGAATTGACGAATTTGGTCATTCAATGATAAAGAGAATGTTCGCATATGGAAATAAAGTCTCGTATATTATCACGTTTTCGGTATTTTCACCTCACGCTATCGCTCAATCAAGAGTGAAGCAAGTAGGTTAAAGCTCTGCTCATATCCCTACGCGAACAACAGCCTTAATTCCTACATGTAGACAAACCTACTTCATTAGCTTTTAGTGCTAAACATACGACTAAATATTTTCCATAAAGGAGTAAACATGCAAAGCACGATCAAGTCACACAAAGCACGATTAAGTCGCATAAGCAGCTTCTAATCCTTTTTTTGTTTAATTAATCTTTTGTTAATTAAAATCTCTTTTATCAATAAAATTTCTTTAATCTAACAAAACATCATTATTAATTTCTACTATTCATTTGCACTCTTTTCAGTACTTCAAAAAGTATTCATATACTTATCTCAAATCATTACCACGATTTCTTATCTTATACCTTTATTTTTTTCCTATCTTTTTCCAAAAGATCTCATACTTATAATTTCCTTCAAAATATTCATTTTAAGGACCTAAGTACTTTCACAAATCAATTCAAAAAGGTTTAAGATTAATGTTACCGAAACATTGTCAATAAAAACCCAAAATCATTTCACTTATGCTGATCTTTAAAACATTCTTTTAACAATCTATTTACATTCATAAGTTTAATCAAAAAAGGTTAAAGACGAATGTTATTAACACATCGTAACAACAAACCCAAACCATTATATGCTTGTATTATCTTTAAAAATGTTCTTTTTAAAGATCTAAGATAATATCTAGTTAAGTTTGATAGTCGACTAATTGATTATCTAATCAAAATAATTACTTATGCAAATCAATGTTGTATACTTAACTCGTTTTTTCGACATTCCAACTTAATTAGTTCGAGAGGAAAATGGGTAGGTTAGAGCTCTATTACTTTGTCTCTACTTGACATCAGTCTTTAACTCTCGGAAATAGATAAATCTACTTCGTCGGCTTTTAGTGTAAAATGTAGTATTAATGATTTCCATAAATAAGTAATAAACAACCTTGTTAACTAGTTTTCGATATTCGTGACTTAATTATTCCTCATTTAAGAGGAAATCCTGATAGGTTAGAGCTCTACTGCTCCATCCCCACTCGACATCAATTTTTAACTCTTAGAAATAGATAAGCTTACTTTGTCGGCTTTTAGTATTAAGTGTAGTATTAATGATTTCCATAAACAAGTAATAAACAACCTTGTCAATCCATTTTTGACATTCTCGACTTAATTATTCCTCATTTAAGATGGAAGACCGGTAGGTTAGAGCTCTATTTCTTTGTCCCTACTCGACATCAATCTTTAACCCTCACAAACAGATAAGCCTACTCCATCTGCTTTTAGTGTTAAACAAAGTTAACTACCTTTTAAACTAGTAAGTAAACAACAAGATCAACACGTTTTTGACATTTCAACTTATTTTGTTCCTCGTTTAAGACTAAAGATAGGTAAGTTAGAGCACTGGTTGCATCAAAGCCTTGCCTAGATACCTTTTCATTCCACCTTTTACTGAAAAATTGCATGCATTCAAATTTAACTTGTGTGCTCCATTTGCATATCACATCATTGCTCGGACCCAGAGGTGGATTCAGTAAAGTAAGAAATTCTTGACTAGCTAAAGACTGAGATCTCGTTGCCCTTCGAAGAGTAGGAGGGGGAAGGCTGGAATCGCCTTCACTGACAATGAGTTCTAAGGATTGACAAGATGCTTGATTCTTCATTAACTCCTCTATTGACAAAAGCAAGAACCATTACTAATTTACAGGCAATACAAGCAGAATCCATGTTGGTGTTAAATTTTGTAACGACACTTATACATCCACGGTATTCGTGTGCCGAGCATCCAAGTATCAAAAAAACGAATTGTTATGCAAAAATAAAAAATACATAGAACAAGAAAGCAGAGAACACAACATCAAATTCTCACAGCGGAACGATACCATATAATATCAAAGGAACAACACAAAGGGCTACTCCGATATAGAAATTTTGGAGTTACAAAACCTAAATATTACCATCGGCCTGAACAATTATAACCGCTTGTTCTCACAAATATTGATATATACAATAGTAATGCAACAAAAATAAAAATGCTATGATAGGTGAAATATCCAGCTCGTCTTCTCGAGCTCCAATGAACATCAGCAAAAACATATCTTTCTCAAATTACTCGAAAGAGCATGCGGAGAATTTAGAGGAAAAAAAAACCATGCATCAGACATAAGTTTGGTATGTGAAAATTAAGAAATATACGATCAACATATATCAGCACTTTCGAAACCGCATGGAATATCATAACGATTATCCTCTCAAAAGGACCACCATCTAATAGGTACATAAGATGATATAATAGATAATGTCTAGAATGTGAAATATAAATATTAAAACATAGTTTGAATGGTTTCATTGTTTACATTCAATAGCATATTAGTAGTACAATCAAATACGATAAGTAACGTTCGCATATTGGATTTTCCACGGAGATCTCTTGAAGAAGCCGAATCCGAAATACATGCACAAGGATATGGAAAACACATTCCGTGCGTCGTATATCTCTAGAAAAAGATACCATAAGGTAAACACAAATGCCCACACCTGAACATAAATTTGAACTACGTGGTACCACATACCATCAACTCTCATGCGCAATATCGATAAGCATACTCTAGATATGGAGTTGACAATACCCTATCGTGGGTTAGTGAAACCCCAGATTGTACATCCTACTCTATCTTTAGCCATTACTGATGCCGAGGTCGCATTCGGCATCTTTTATATGAGTCTTCATCACTCGAATAAAACATGAATCTCAAATTGGAGTCCCACATCTCGAATGGATCTCGAAACCACATATTGATTCCTATATCTCTATAGATCTCGCAGTCACGCATGGATTCCCATATCTTAAATAGATCACAAACAACTACATGTGTTCGAGCATCATAAACAGATCTTGAATCTTGACATGGATTCCCGCATCTAAAACAGATCGACAGCCAAGAGATAGAATACTTATCTCAGCCTTGAAGTGGTTTTGGTAAGTAAAACACTTACCGATCCTGGTCCCTCCAAGACTGAATTGACGAATTTGGTCATTCAATGATAAAGAGAATGAACGCATATGGAAATCGAGTCTCGTATATTATCACGTTTTCGGTATTTTCACCTCACACTATCGCTCAATCAAGAGTGAAGTCAGTAGGTTAGAGCTCTGCTCATATCCCTACGCGAACATCGACCTTAATTCCTACAGGCAGACAAGCCTACTTCATTGGCTTTTAGTGCTAAACATACGACTAAATATTTTTCATAAAGGAGTAAACAGACAAAGCACGATCAAGTCACACAAAGCACGATTAAGTCGCATAAGCGACTTTTGATCCCTTTTTTGTTTAATTAATCTTTTGCTAATTAAAACCTCTTTTATCAATAAAATTTCTTTAATCTAACAAAACATCATTATTAATTTCTAATATTTATTTGCACTCTTTTCAATACTTCAAAAAGTATTCATATACTTATCACAAATCATTACCAAGATTTCTTATCTTAAACCTTTATTTTTTTTTCTATCTTCTTCCAAAAGGTCTCATACTTATAATTTTCTTCAAAATATCCATTTTAAGGACCTAAGTACTTTCACAAATCAATTCAAAAAGGTTTAAGATTAATGTTACTGAAACATTGTCAATAAAAATCCAAAATCATTTCACTTATGCTGATCTTTAAAACATTCTTTTAACGATCTATTTACATTCATAAGTTTAATCAAAAAAGGTTAAAGACGAATGTTATTAACACATTGTAACAACAAACCCAAACCATTATATGCTTGTATTATCTTTAAAAATGTTCTTTTTAAAGATCTAAGATAATATCTAGTTAAGTTTGATAGTCGACAAATTGATTATCTAATCAAAACAATTGCTTATGCAAATCAATGTTTGTATACTTAACTCGTTTTTTCGACATTCCAACTTAATTAGTTCGAGAGGGAAATGGGTAGGTTAGAGCTCTTTTACTTTGTCTCTACTTGACATCGGTCTTTAAATCTCGAAAATAGATAAATCTACTTCGTCGGCTTTTAGTGTAAAGTGTAGTATTAATGATTTCCATAAATAAGTAATAAACAACCTTGTTAACTAGTTTTCGATATTCGTGACTTAATTATTCCTTATTTAAGAGGGAAGCCTGATAGGTTAGAGCTCTACTGCTCCATCCCCACTCGATATCAATCTTTAACTCTTAGAAATAGATAAGCTTACTTTGTCGGCTTTTAGTGTTAAGTGTAGCATTAATGATTTCCATAAACAAGTAATAAACAACCTTGTCAACCCATTTCTGACATTCTCGACTTAACTATTTCTCATTTAAGAGGGAAGCCCGGTAGGTTAGAGATCTATTTCTTCTTCCCTACTCGACATCAATTTTTAACCCTCACAAACAGATAAGCCTACTCCATTGGCTTTTAGCGTTAAACAAAATTAACTGCCTTTTAAACTAGTAAGTAAACAACATGATCAACACGTTTTTGACATTTCAACTTATTTTGTTCCTCGTTTAAAACTAAAGCTAGGTAAGTTAGAGCACTGGTTGCATCAAAGCCTTGCCTAGATACCTTTTTATTCCACTTGTTACGGAAAAATTGCATGCATTCAAATTTAACTTGTGTGCTCCATTTGCAGATCACATCATTGCTCGGACTCAGAGGTGGATTCAGTAAAGTAAGAAATTCTTGACTAGCTAAAGACTGAGATCTCGTTGCCCTTCCAAGAGTAGGAGTGGGAAGGCTGGAATCGCCTTCACTAACAATGAGTTCTAAGGATTGATAAGATGCTTGATTCTTCATTAACTCCTCTTCAAGGACATTGATTCATTGGTATAATTTATCCATTTCGGTGTCAATCTCAACCGAAGGCCTGGATTCAAAAGCCAAGTCAATCTGTTCTTTCAACTCTAGAATTCTTTTATCCTCCTCAATTATCTCTCCCTAGTAATCTATCTTTAATCTCAATCACTCATGAGAAAACATCCAAGGGATCAAAAGCGCGCACTAATTGGGTTTCCTATCAAGAATAAGTGAAATATGAATTAATACATGATAAACAACTTCTTTTATTAGTAACAACAAAGATTACAAATGATAAAGAAATTTGAATTACATCACAATTCTGTTTTCAAATATTTAATCAACTCTTAAAGTTTTGGAACAGCGGTTTTGGCCTTTTCAAATGACCCAACAGATAGGATAAGAGCAGAATCAAACGAAACTTTAATCCCTTCTGTGGTATTAGCGGGAGGGAATCGATGATAGTCTCGTTCCCCGAATGGAGAGCTGGCATGATCGCATATCAGTTTGGCATGATAAATTTGAATTTCAATCGGTAATTTATCATTTTCATCACCCAAGAAATCGAAGCAAAAGTGAGGAAACCACACGTAGACTTCTTTTAGATCTCTAAGAAAGCAGTGTCTAGCTAACTGTGATGTCATGAGAATTAGAGATTTTTTTATTTAAAATACTTCTTTGATTTGACATATTTACTCAAGAGTTCCATGGAAACATGACTGCTTGAGATTTCTTTACTCTATAAGATATATTAAAATTAAACTAATAAGAGTAAAACGAAAGTAGGGGTGGGCATAAACCGCGCTGTTATACGGAAACTGTCCGCACCGGACCGCAAAAGCGGTACGGAAACCCGCACTGAATCTTCTAACCAGAGCCGATACCCCAAACCGGACCGACCCGCATCGATACGGTTCGGTTGCGGTTTGGACGATTGAACCAACCATATTAAACCAGACCAAATCGAATATTTATATTAGTAATCTTAGGATAACAATATAAGCAACTGCTATCTTATTTTAGATTCTAATGATGTACATTCTATTTTTAGCGTATGTTGTTGTTATAATTAATAATAATCGCTGATATAAAGGAAGAAGTTATAGTTTTGGTATAATATTTTTCATCTCATTTTTTTGTGAATAAATGTTAATTATAGTCTTATTCTAGCCATTTTCCTTAATGATTATGCATTGATTAATGTTGATGTTTGGTTAATCTATCAAAAAAAATTCACATGCGGTTAAATGTCAAATTGAAATATTCATACAATTAAGAACTAATCTTTCATTTTAGTATAATATTGTGTGTTTTAACCTTTAAATGTAAAAATTTCACACGGTTGTCTTTGTAAATTGATTGTTGATGGAAGTAATTCTTTTATTTCATATTTAATATGGGTTCAAACCGGACCGGACCGAAACCGAATCATATTACATTCAAACCGGACTGAAACCGAACCGTTTAAAGGATTGGCATAATGGTTTGTATTTTTGATTAACCGTTTGATCGGTGCGGAAACGGTTTGGACTCCAAACCACACCAAACCGACTCGCGCCCACCCCTAAACGAAAGTGGTAAAGTTCATAAGCCATTCAGGTTACATAGTACAATTATACAATCATTCGGGTTCATACAGGATTCATTTCTTATACAGTTCATAAATAAATCTCTTTCTATTATACTTGAGTTTTTTGGGGTATGAGAGCGAGAAGAAAGAGGGATAGAGGCAACTCTCTTGAGATTCTAACATGCCCTAGGATGAAGATCGGACCAGTGTTCATTCAAGTACCTACGAAGAAAACATTTGAGCAAACCCCCACAGTTGTCGCCTAAACAGGAAAAATCAATGAATATACTCCTAATGTAACACCCCATCTCTATATCCATACTATCCAAGAGTATTACAGGATAATACTGTCTGATAATACAGAGAATGAGGCTGTATAAGGTATAGATTGAATATTCTTCTAGGCTAACACCGGTACTTATTTCAAAAGAAACCATCAACAACTCACCCATACGTACACGATATCAGCATAAAACAATAAATTCGCGTTCCTCTAGGATAAAACAATACACAATATAGAATAAATCATTGGGAACTTCTTATTATGGCAAGCCAATGGAAAATAGAAGTTCACGAGAAACTTCTTATTATGGCAAGCCAATGGAATATACAACCTACCTGTGCAATATCAGGACCATCTGCATCATTCGCATCTGATGAAGAAAGATCAACCTGCACTTGTTTAATTTTATTATACATATATAATAACAAGAAGCTAGCAGAGTAGAAAAGGTAAACATAAAACTATAATTCATACAATATCTTTAGAAGAAATATTGGTGAGAAGCTGAAGCAACGCACGCAAATCTTTATACTTTTCAGCTTGTGCTTCATTTCGCAAGCTGGTAGAGAGTGATAGTGATATCTGCAGATAACCACACGAAAGAAGCTATTCAGAAATGGCAATCTAGCTATATGAATTGCATGTACTTACGTAGTACTGTAGTACGTAAGAGAGTAGCAGTCATTCTGTAAACTATAAGCTCAACAAATTCAAGGGAAGTCAACAAACAAACCTGATATTCATGAAAGAGAAGATTACCTTGCCAATGTTATGCGATGAGTATATCTGAAGCAGCTGTAAACAGAAATTCACCAAAGTGGAGGTTTCCTTGGATTCTAAGAAAGTGACTTGCCCATCAACCAAGTCAACTACAAATTTCAGTATCAGGTATACAACTGCAGGCTAAAACAGAATAAGAATTAAATCTGCAACATTTACTCAGTGTATCGTATCATAGACACAATAATATTTTTATCTCAATAAACGGGGTGAAGCAAAATAATAAAATAGAACTATACCAATATCGTACCTGATTTTTATAGGCTTCTAGAAGAGTTAACAATGGATTCATCACTGCATGACCCATCTCAAATATACCCCTTTGAGTTTTTGACTGTGTAGCCCTAGCTGCTCCTCTTAACCTTTCCAACATGCAGCTGATCTATACAGCCACAAACATATTTCCCTTACAACTTGATCCCGAATTTTATTTATAAGAAGTAAAAGACAAGTGTTCATCGAGGGCCCGGGTGCCAGTACTCACCATATGCATTGCATCTGCTTGTTGGGCAACAGCTTTGAGATTGTTCCTAGAAGCAACTTCTACAAGATATGAGGTAGAGGGTCTCATCAGGTCACCCAAATACCTGTTAGTAGTTATGGCTGATATAATTCAGATACAAATTTATAATGGTAAGATGAGCTTCCAATAAAAAATGATAACTTGCCGATTTGATGCTTCTGGATCTTTTAAGCCAACAGCAGCACAAACAAGTGCTTCGGCAAGAGAAAGCTGCAAGAGTTTTTTGGTTGGTAATCAGAATGAATGGAAGATAAATCTATATCAGGAACAGTATTTCAATGCCAATAACTCAAGGTAAAACTTGTAAACGGGCATTGACCGAAAACAAAATCCTTTCAGTTGAAAAGGCTTTAGCTAGATCATGCCATGAATCCTGTAGAGTAAATTACCTAATTATGTCATATATCAAGTGAAATCTAGTAACAATTGTGAATGAGTTTCAATCCCACAATATTACTGAATTTTGATTACTAGTTTGAATATTCAGTTGGGCTGGGTCGTACCTAGAATGGTAGGTTTACTGCAATTCAATCCAGCTTTTCAAACTTAAGTTGAGTATAATAGTGTAGAAGGGAAAAATTGAAAATGGAAATGTGTTGGGGAAATCTCGGTCTTCCCCGCTTCGTGAAGTTAAGATAGACACTTTAAGATTAAAAGTAGTAATGGAAGCACAAGAGTTTATAATTCTCCAATATGGAGATTCTTCCACTATACAAAAGAATAGTAGGATTACAATAATATGATTACAAAAATAACTTACACTTGGTGGCTCATTCAAGCTTGAGGATAAAGACTTCTCAAGCTATTACTCTTTTCTCTCAAAGAGGATCTCCTAAGAAGTGGCTTCTTCCTTGGATTTTTGGATGATTAGTAATAGGGCTGCTTCTTCTATTTATACTACTCAACCTCCATAATGAATGGTGGAGATTACTTGCATCCGACGATAGACATTGATTCTTTAGAATGCTCCACACTTTCTAGGAATCTCTACACTCTTACATTCCCTTCTTTATTCTTCCATACTCTTCCGTAAGGTTCCAGAAGGTTTCACACATCTCTAGAATATTCCAGAGGATTCCACACTCTTCCACAAGCTTCTAGAGAGTTCTACACTTCTCTAGAGTTCTCCGGAACATTCTAGAAAATTCTAGCCTTCTCTAAAACGTCTAGAATTTTCTAGAAACTCTCCAATTAAGGAGGAATCCCAACAAATGTGATGTTAGTAGGAATTTTCCTAGTCAAGTTTCAAATACGATTAAATATGTAAAGCGGCAATAGTGGAATTTTCTTATATCACAAGACATCAATCACCATGTACGAATCAAATATGCTGAAAACACAAAGGTATAAACAAAATCTGTGGAAAAAAAATCAAGCAGCGACTTAATTTTATTCCATTAAGAGAGGGTTCATAGCAGTTGTCATATTTGACAAATATTAAAGATACTGCACAAAAGTCAAAGAGATCCTGATTGTAGCTTTGCTCTCACCAGTGCCACTAGATGAAAACAAACGTTTTTCCGGCGAACAAGAGCTACTAGAAGCTTCTAACATGCCAGAGCCTAGATAAAATAGGAAAAACGGACCTATAATTCTGAATGATTATAAACTAAAGAAACATTGTTTGAAATTGATAAGAGTATTTTGGCCATTTATATACCTGTAATTCATTTTCACCAGGATATGATGTAAGGGCAATTATGCAAATACGGACGACAATATCAAGAACGGCACCACCTTGGTTATGCTCCCCAGCAAAACTATATAAGAACACTTTTGAAAGACGTGATCCATCTTGCTGTCCATTTTCAAGGTAACATGCATTGATTTGTCTTTTAGGTCCATCAGGTGGCATTAAGTATGTATCTACCCATCTTGCAAGAAACCAAATTACTGCCTGTAAGTTGAAAAAAAAAAAAATCAAACATGTTAATTGTTACTGTTTAGTGTTAGTTATCGCTAATGGGTAACATTTACTATAACCAGAATTATTTGTCAGCTTAATCTATATCGTAACGAGTTCTAAAGCCATCATTACATTCCCAATTAATCAGTTTGAAACAAAGAAGACTTATATCAGAGTTCTTCATATCCAATGTGCAGCTGTACAAGAAGTTGACCATTATAAATCCTAGGCCAATAAACAGTTTAGATCCAGTGGAAAGCACTCACTTTGAAACTCAAAACTAGGTGGTTTCTACGTTGGCTTAAAAATAACGAAAAGCGAAGATGGGAGGAGGGCTGTTTTTGTCGTCACTTGCCGCACGTGGCACTGGATACGGACCCACTGGACGGTCCGATTTGCTGATCTACCCAAACTTCAAAATTGAGGCAGCCATCTCATAGATATCAAATGCTAAAGTCTGGTCTCTCATTCATTCTATCCTTTTTTTTACTATTAGACCCCTCTAACTTATGTTTGTATGCACACATATATACATACATGTGTTATGTGTATAGATACATTATACACACACAAAAATTAAAGTGTCTAATAGTTAAAAAAAGGAACAGATATGTGCGTGTATACAACAAACCGTGTTGTTTTTAATGGAGAAGACAAAGAAGGGTTGAGATTTATAGTTGATAAAGACATCAAATGGCTGGAATTCATCCAACCAATGAGTATTGTCCACTAGCTTTGTTAATCTCCATTAATAACTAAATTTATTTTATCTTCAATTTCTTCATAAATCCACTTACTCATTGTTTTTGGAGAAAAACAAATAATTACTGTCTGTTTGAAGTGGGGCAACGAACTATTATTCTTTCGCCAACGATGCCATTGTTTTAATTTGCTCAACTAACTATTATTCTTTCGCCACCTCTTCATTCATATCGACCACTCTTTAAATTTCATATTATTTTTCTTAATTTCATAGAAAGGACCAAATTATTTCTAAATATAATTCACGGCGATAGAAGATATGAAATCAAATAACAAGGCCGTTTTGATTTCCCCGTAGTTTGTGGTAGTTCAGTTTCAGTTATTAAGGCAATATCTCAACCATTGTCATATTTTTCATCTCCATTCAATGTAGTTCAAAATTGTAAATCTATCGCGTTGTTGTTTTTTGCAATTTACCATTTCGCTTTTTCGAGTTGATGCCATGATTCAAATATTCAAGTGGGGTATGCCTGCCATTCGTGCCGACTCTACCGACAAAAGCAAGAACCATTAATAATTACAGGCAATACAAGCAGAATCCATGTTGGTGTTAGATTTTGTAACGACACTTATACATCCACGGTATTCGTGTGCCGAGCATCCAAGTATCGAAAAGACGAATTGTTATGCTAAAATAAAAAATATATAGAACAAGAAAGCAGAGAACACAACATCAAAATCTCACCGTGGAACGATAATATATAATATCAAAGGAATAGCACAAAGGGCTACTCCGATATAGAAATTTTGGAGTTACAAAGCCTAAATATTATCATCAGCCTGAACAGTTATAACCGCTTGTTCTCACAAATGTTGATATATACAATAGTAATGCAACAAAAATAAAAATGTTATGATAGGTGAAATATCTAGCTCGTCTTCTCGAGCTCCAATGAACATCAGCAAAAACATATCTTTCTCAAATTACTCGAAAGAGCATGCGGAGAATTTAGAGGAAAAAAAAACCATGCATCAGACATAAGTTTGGTATGTGAAAATTAAGAAATATACGATCAACATATAACAGCACTTTCGAAACCGCATGGAATATCATAACGATTATCCTCTCAAAAGGACCACCATCTAATAGGTACATAAGATGATATAATAGATAATGTCTAGAATGTGAAATATAAATATTAAAACATAGTTTGAATGGTTTCATTGTTTACATTCAATAGCATATTAGGAGTACAATCAAATACGATAAGTAACGTTCGCATATTGGATTTTCCACGGAGATCTCTTGAAGAAGTCGAATCTGAAATACATGCACAAGGATCTGGAAAACACATTCCGTGCATCGTATATCTCTAGATAAAAGATACCATAAGGTAAACACAAATGCCCACACCTGAACATAAATTTGAACTACGTGGTACCACATACCATCAACTCCCGTGCGCAATATCGATAAGCATACTCTAGATATGGAGTTGACAATACCCTATCGTGGGTTAGTGAAACCCCAGGTTGTACATCCTACTCTATCTTTAGCCATTACTGATGCCGAGGTCGCATTCGGCATCTTTCATATGAGTCTTCATCACTCGAATAAAACATGAATCTCAAATTGGAGTCCCACATCTCGAATGGATCTCGAAACCACATATTGATTCCTATATCTCTATAGATCTCGCAGTCACGCATGGATTCCCATATCTTAAATAGATCACAAACAACTACATGTGTTCGAGCATCTTAAACAGATCTTGAATCTTGACATGGATTCCCGCATCTAAAACAGATCGACAGCCAAGAGATAGAATACTTATCTCAGCCTTGAAGCGGTTTTGGTAAGTAAAACATTTACCGATCCTGGTCTCTCCAAGACTGAATTGACGAATTTGGTCATTCAATGATAAAGAGAATGAACGCATATGGAAATCGAGTCTCGTATATTATCACGTTTTCGGTATTTTCACATCACATTATCGCTCAATCAAGAGTGAAGTCAGTAGGTTAGAGCTCTGCTCATATCCCTACGCGAACATCGGCCTTAATTCCTACAGGCAGACAGACCTACTTCATTGGCTATTAGTGCTAAACATACGACTAAATATTTTTCATAAAGGAGTAAACAGACAAAGCACGATCAAGTCACACAAAGCACGATTAAGTCGCATAAGCGACTTTTGATCCCTTTTTTGTTTAATTAATCTTTTGCTAATTAAAACCTCTTTTATCAATAAAATTTCTTTAATCTAACAAAACATCATTATTAATTTCTACTATTTATTTGCACTCTTTTCAATACTTCAAAAAGTATTCATATACTTATCACAAATCATTACCAAGATTTCTTATCTTAAACCTTTATTTTTTTTCTATCTTCTTCCAAAAGGTCTCATACTTATAATTTTCTTCAAAATATCCATTTTAAGGACCTAAGTACTTTCACAAATCAATTCAAAAAGGTTTAAGATTAATGTTACTGAAACATTGTCAATAAAAATCCAAAATCATTTCACTTATGCTGATCTTTAAAACATTCTTTTAACGATCTATTTACATTCATAAGTTTAATCAAAAAAGGTTAAAGACGAATGTTATTAACACATCGTAACAACAAACCCAAACCATTATATGCTTGTATTAATTTTAAAAATGTTCTTTTTAAAGATCTAAGATAATATCTAGTTAAGTTTGATAGTCGACAAATTGATTATCTAATCAAAACAATTGCTTATGCAAATCAATGTTTGTATACTTAACTCGTTTTTTCGACATTCCAACTTAACTAGTTCGAGAGGGAAATGGGTAGGTTAGAGCTCTTTTACTTTGTCTCTACTTGACATCAGTCTTTAAATCTCGAAAATAGATAAATCTACTTCGTCGGCTTTTAGTGTAAAGTGTAGTATTAATGATTTCCATAAATAAGTAATAAACAACCTTGTTAACTAGTTTTCGATATTCGTGACTTAATTATTCCTTATTTAAGAGGGAAGCCTGATAGGTTAGAGTTCTACTGCTCCATCCCCACTCGATATCAATCTTTAACTCTTAGAAATAGATAAGCTTACTTTGTCGGCTTTTAGTGCTAAGTGTAATATTAATGATTTCCATAAACAAGTAATAAACAACCTTGTCAACCCATTTCTGACATTCTCGACTTAACTATTTCTCATTTAAGAGGGAAGCCCGGTAGGTTAGAGATCTATTTCTTCTTCCCTACTCGACATTAATTTTTAACCCTCACAAACAGATAAGCCTA
The DNA here is from genome assembly GCA_030765085.1 of Allium cepa. Classification (NCBI taxonomy): domain Eukaryota; kingdom Viridiplantae; phylum Streptophyta; class Magnoliopsida; order Asparagales; family Amaryllidaceae; genus Allium; species Allium cepa. Next base: position 209,742,694 of record CM060928.1, read on the forward strand.
CTCCATTGGCTTTTAGCGTTAAACAAAATTAACTGCCTTTTAAACTAGTAAGTAAACAACATGATCAACACGTTTTTGACATTTCAACTTATTTTGTTCCTCGTTTAAGACTAAAGCTAGGTAAGTTAGAGCACTGGTTGCATCAAAGCCTTGCCTAGATACCTTTTCATTCCACTTGTTACGGAAAAATTGCATGCATTCAAATTTAACTTGTGTGCTCCATTTGCAGATCACATCATTGCTCGGACTCAGAGGTGGATTCAGTAAAGTAAGAAATTCTTGACTAGCTAAAGACTGAGATCTCGTTGCCCTTCCAAGAGTAGGAGTGGGAAGGCTGGAATCGCCTTCACTAACAATGAGTTCTAAGGATTGATAAGATGCTTGATTCTTCATTAACTCCTCTTCAAGGCCATTGATTCATTGGTATAATTTATCCATTTCGGTGTCAATCTCAACCGAAGGCCTGGATTCAAAAGCCAAGTCAATCTGTTCTTTCAACTCTAGAATTCTTTTATCCTCCTCAATTATCTCTCCCTAGTAATCTATCTTTAATCTCAATCACTCATGAGAAAACATCCAAGGGATCAAAAGCGCGCACTAATTGGGTTTCCTATCAAGAATAAGTGAAATATGAATTAATACATGATAAACAACTTCTTTTATTAGTAACAACAAAGATTACAAATGATAAAGAAATTTGAATTACATCACAATTCTGTTTTCAAATATTTAATCAACTCTTAAAGTTTTGGAACAGCGGTTTTGGCCTTTTCAAATGACCCAACAGATAGGATAAGAGCAGAATCAAACGAAACTTTAATCCCTTCTGTGGTATTAGCGGGAGGGAATCGATGATAGTCTCGTTTCCCGAATGGAGAGCTGGCATGATTGCATATCAGCTTGGCGTGATATGCTTGAATTTCACTCAGTAATTTATCATTTTCATCACATAAGAAATCAAAGCAAAAGTGAGGAAACCACATGTAGACTTCTTGTAGATCTCTAAGAAAGCAGTGTCTAGCTAACTGTGATGTCATGAGAATTAGAGATTTTTTTATTTAAAATCCTTCTTTGATTTGACATATTTACTCAAGAGTTCCATGGAAACATGACTGCTTGAGATTTCTTTAATTTGTAAGATATATTAAAATTAAACTAATAAGAGTAAAACGAAAGTGGTAAAGTTCATAAGCTATTCAGGTTACATAGTACAGTTATACAATCATTCGGGTTCATACAGGATTCATTTCTTATACAGTTCATAAATAAATCTCTTCCTATTATACTTGAGTTTTTTCGGGGGAAGAGAGCAAGAAGAAAGAGGGATAAAGGCAACTCTCTTGAGATTCTAACATGCCCTAGGATAAAGATCGGGCCAGTGTTCATTCAAGTACCTACGATGAAAACGTTTGAGCAAACCCCCACAGTTATCGCCTAAACAGGAAAAATCAATGATTACACTCCTAGTGTAACACCCCACCTCTATATCCATAATATCCAAAAGTATTACTGGGTAATACTATCTGATAATACAGAGAATGAGGCTGTATGAGGTACGGATTGAATATTATTCTAGGCTAACACTGGTACTTATTTCAAAAAAAACCATAAACAACTCACTCATACGTACACGATATCAGCATAAAACAATAATTTCACGTTCCTCTAGGATAATACAATACACAATATAAAATAAATCATTGGGAACGCAAAGCCAATAAAGCGGCGTGACATATATGAAACAAATATATACAAATATTAGTGAGTTATAAAAGGTAAATAATACACGGTGATATACAATAATATCCTATCCTCCATCCATGCTCAACATCCATATAATTGTCATCTGTCCTAAACCTGTAATGTCTTAGACTAACTTGAGTATTATGTAAATATTAAACGGGTCAGACTATATCTAAATCCAAGGTGAGAACACAAAAATAAGCATGGCATTAAAAAGTAAAGAACGAATACAACTCAAAGTAACATCCATCATAAACTGCATAATAATATACCATAGACGAATGCTCAATAATCAAAGCATCAAATCTCGACTTACAGTCCTAGTAGAGGTAATAACTTCCAACTGTTACGTCAAGGAAGATATATTAAAAAATGTGGAACCTAAATAAAACTTAGTCCATACAAAATACAGAAATCGATATCCAGAAATACTATCTCGACTTTTAGTCCTAATGAAAGTATGTACTTCCAACTGTTAGTCCAAGGAGGTAGCAAGAAATACCAATCCCAATAACCACAATATAAAATATTGAAGCAATATCCAACTAATTATCTCGACCTACAATCCTAATGGAAGTGATATCCTCCGATTGTTAAGCACTTGGAGGTATCAACAAATATAAATTTAGATCAATATCAAAGCCAATTAAAAACGCAGAATGAAAAAACCATATATCTCGACCCCTAGTCTTTAGAGAGGCAGAACTCTCGACTATATGTTTTCCTAGGAGATAGAAACAACAAATCAAACAAAAATGAGACCTCTCAGCCTTACGCTCTTATGAGAGAATGACAGATAATCTCGCAGCTTGTCTCTAATGTCATAAATAGACAACACGCAGTTGTCTTGGGTTAGGGTATCTCAATAGGTAGATGGACATGCATCTGATCCCCAATGTCAACAATGATCGTCTCTATTGAGGTGGTGATAATATCAAATATCTCAAATGTAATGGATCTACCTAAGTTGTCCATATGGGAGATAGACGTACCACAACACGTTTAGGAAATGCTAATGACCATAGCTCATTTACTACAGTCCCTTAGTTACTCCCAGAATCATATCACTTGTATCCATCGCATGTCAGAAACATGCCGTCGAACTACGCCGAGCATTGGCCACGATTCTTACTTGCCCATGGTAATGGAATATTGGTTATTAAGTGACGTCAGGGCAATGGCTCTAATTAGAAAAGTAACCCTCAATCTACAACTCACAAATTGGCATCACGGATCAAGGACGCGAACCTGCGATCAAGACCACTGGGATGGTTAACTAGCCTATCTAGTGGGTTTAATTTACGCACTCTCCATAGTGGCGTCAAACCTATGACGTAGCTTCCCAACAAATACTCTCGACTATATAAGTCATAATGAGAGTGATAACTATTACTCTCGACTCTAGAAGTCCTTATGAGACCGATAAAAACTACTTTCGGCATGATAGGTCCTATTAAGAGTATCTCACAATAACAAATCCTCAACCACTAGTTCTAAGAGTATATAACGATACTCAACAAGTCAGTCCTTAGAGGATGCAATAACATATACTCTCGACGATATGAGTCCATATGAGAGCAATAATAAGTACTCTCGACTCCATGCGTCCTAATGAGAGCATCACTACATAATAATTCCTTGACTACTAGCCCTAAGAGTAAATAATAATATAACTCGGCTAGTTAGTCCTAAGAGGATAAATCTATAAATCATAACATATCTCCAGCTTGTAGCCCTTGAAGAGTACTAGGGCTCTCGGCAACTACGCTATACGGGGTCACCTCTAGACGATATCACAATTCCAAACCCATCTCCATAATATAAGTGACATCTGCTCACTAATAATAAATGAACAAGTATTACTTGAGCGCCCCACACCACTCAGTCTTTCTTGAACGTTTACTAAAGCCAGTAAACTACATTTACTGGATCGGCAATTATTCTATAACATGAGTCAATAAAATAGCCAAACAAATATATTACCGAGCATCATATGCCACATGGTACTACTGAACCGTTTATTCAATATTCTCATTTTACATAATTAAATCACAAAATAATCAAATGTAAATCATTCCAAATAAACCCTTTACGAAATAGGATTACAACTCAATTCTCAAACTCATTTAAATATTTAACAATTTAATCTATCTTTAAAATACATTGTATAATTTTAAAAATATCCTTTCAAAAATATTGTTAAACCTTTCAATTACACTAAATAATCAGATAAACTAAATTTGAACCAATAATTATACAAATAGGGGAATATATTTCAAACTCTTAAAAACAGATTCCTATAAACAAAACTCCCCCTTTTAAATTTTCATTAATCCTTTATATTAAATCGTCAATTTAAAAAAGAATTTTCTTTTCGAAAATATTATTAAAACTCCTCATTTATGCTTTTTTTTAAATTCCATACATTCAGTTAATCTTGAAGATCCTTATTTTCATTTTTTAATCAACTTTTATTCCTAAAACACTTTCCAATAAATTATTTTATTATTCCAACCTCTTTTATTTATTTATAAGTATATTTCAAATAAAATTTAAAACATCAAAAATAATTTCCCACGGCTTCAAAAATATTTTAAAACAGGGAGACTCGATAAATAGTTTAGAACATATATTATGGAGCAAATTACTCCAAAAATCAACAACAAATCATCAATATAAATTTTTATCGCTTGACCCGAATTGGATTACATCGAATTCTGGTCATCCGTAAATGCACACACAACAAATAAAATCTTTTGATCCAGCTCGACCAACAATTCTAATGAGAGGAAGTACTCTCAACCGAATGACCCTTAGAGATGTGAAATATACAAATTAAAATACAATCAGACAACGTTTTGTAGTTTAGACAATCCAACATCAAATTTCATATCCAATATAAAAAACAATCAAACAATTATCCTGATCAAATAATTTATCCAAGCAAACAATTCAACATTCACAATCAATCAAATCTCGAACATACATGCCAATGAAACAATTCAACCAATATTGGGTATAACAAATTATTAGATATAGATTGTGAGTTTGAAAACTCACATATGCGATGCTTGAATTCCAAATCAACGACTAGACGATGTTAAAACTATTCCCGTCTGTTCGCCAATCGTCATCGTGTTGCTAAAGATCATCACGCCAGCCATTAGAATGCCCGAAACTGCCTCAACCACATCATCTTCACCACAACCAAGCAAGAACGAGCTCATCCCCAACGGTCGTGACCAACCTTAACACGCATTCAAAGTCAAACACGCGACCCATCATGCAGCCACTAGACAATGTCCATGCCACCCTACATCGCCATCCTCAAATCATAGATCGCGACACCACCTAAGTCGCTCATGCCTACAACCTAACTTCGTCAATTTCAAGTCGAAGTATTTTTTCCATGAGTGAATTTTTTTTGTAGGTTGAAATTTTGAGAACGAAAATCTGATGGGCTCGGTCTCGAACGGTTTTTGTGGATTTTAGTTTTATTTTTGTGTAAGAAAGAGAGAAGAGGCTTCTAGAGGAAGGAAGGAAAGTGTTTAAACAAGCTTTGGGTCTTGTTTACTAATTTACTTTTGCCCAATTATTTTTCTCTTCTTTTTCATTTAACAACTCTTTCAATTAATTTGCAAAATTTATTGTAATCTAGTTTTTATTTGATTTATACTGTATTTTGCAAATTATATTTCAATAATAGGACAATTCCGTTCAATTCAATTATCCGGTTATTTCTATTTAATCATTTATTGTATTATTACCAAATAAATTCATTTTTTAACTATTTTAACCATGTAAGACTTATTTACACCTTAAAAATATTTTATATTTAATTCAAGCACTTTATTCAATTTCACTATATTATTTAAAAAGACTTTATTATGTTAATTCAATTTATTATAACAAAACCTTTTATTAAATATTTCAATTAAATAAATCTTAACTTTCTAAAATATTAATTATTAAATATCGCAATCGAACCATTTTATTTAATTATATTTATTTAATTTGCGGCGCAGAAGACAGAGTTGTTACCGACTTCCCCTTTAATAAAATTGCGTCCTCACAATTCATATGAAGAAACATTATATACAACTTAAATCCTGACTTTCTGCGTATTCTACAACCTTATACTGCACTGATTTTTTTTTGAGCGGAAGCGGTTTATTTGTTCAAAATCTAGTATTGCCTATTCAGATACCGATGACACTTAAAAAGGAATTATGCAGTCTCACAGAAAAATAACAGAAATAAGAGACACAGAAGATTTAACGTGGTTCGGATATGAATATCCTACGTCCACGGAGACCCAACAACTTTTTATTTCACTAAAGAAAAGAGTACAAAAGAGAGAGGAAAGAATAATGGTGGATACTATACTTGCTTGTACATATGAAGATGAAATTCCTTCATTTAAATAGACTTGATAATGAAGGGTTGCTTGGAGATTAAGCAAATCAATTTTCGATTACCCAGATATCTTTCCAATTTTCATGATTTGATTTTAGTACAAATAGATGGCGTAATCTTCGTTTCCATGTCTTTCCTTTATTCTCCATGCCTAATCATTTATTTCTTCATATAGCAAATATACATTAACTAATTAATTGATTGACTAATTAATTAGTTTCCTTCAAAATATTCTTCCATATATCAGCTAAATTAATTGATTTGATTGAATCAATTAATCAATTTCTTTCCTCTTTAATAAATATTTGAATCGTCCAAATTCAACACTCCACCTTGATTCAAATATAACAATCTCTCTTTATCATCTTATCATCAAGCAATCGACATACAATTTGTTGGGTCTAGCGCCCCATGGCGTTCAAGTAACATGTATCAAACTGATCAAGTTTGATCAATGCTCAAACTTGTCCTTAGGAAGTGACTTTGTCATCATATCTGAAGGATTATCCAAAGTACTCACTTTCAATAATTTGATCTTGCTTCGTTCTTCCTCAAGCATAAGGAAGAAACCTCTAACATCAATGTGCTTCGTCCGTGAACTATAAGCTTGATTTTCTACAAGATGAATCGCACTCTGACTGTCTGAAAATAGCTCTACTGTTCGCTGCACCATTGAAAGATCATCCAACAACTGAAGTAAGTATAATCCTTCCTTTGTTGCTTCTACAATCGATATCAACTTTGCTTGGTAGTTGATAAAGCTACGATAGATTGCAGCTTTGATCTTCATGAAATCGAGCCTATGCCAAGTGTAAAAACATAGCCCGACACTGACTTCCTAACATCTCTATCCCCAGCATAATCAGAATCACAATATCCTCTAAGAAAGATGTCACCATCCACTCCACCACATAACAAGCCCACCGAAGAAGTGCCTCGAAGATATCTAAGAATCTACTTCACAGCTTGCCAATGCTCTTTGCTTGGATTAGACATATATCGACTCATAACACCCACTGCATGGGCCGAATCTGGTCTTATGCACACCATCACACAAATAAGACTACCAACAACACTAGAATAAGGTATATCAGCCATATACCTCTTGTCTTCTTCCGACGAGGGAGATAATTCTTTTGACAACTTAAAATGAGAGCCTAATGGAGTGCCAACTGGTTTAACTTTCTCCATTCCAAATCGAGCGAGAACCTTCTCGATGTACTGCGCTTGAGTGAGCCTTAACTCTCTCCACTTCCTATCCCTGCTTATCTCCATACCCAATATTATTTGTGCCTTTCCTAAATCCTTCATGTAAAACTCTCTACTGAGCTCCGCTTTCAACTCCTTAATTTTGACCATACTCCGAGATGCAATCAGCATATCATCAACATATAACAACAAATAAATCATATCACCATCACATCTCCTGAAATAAACATACCGGTCTTTGAAACTTCTAGAATATCCATGTGAAAGCATAAACTTATCAAACATATTATACCATAGTCTAGGAGACTGCTTTAATCCATATAGAGATTTGTTGAGTTTGCAAACATAGTCTGGCCTGCTACTATCAATGAACCCTTCCGGCTGCTTTAAATAAATCTCCTCATCCAGATCACCATGCAAGAATGCAGTTTTGACATCTAGTTGCTCTAATTCCATATCATAATGAGCAACTAATGCCAAAAGAATACGAATAGAAGTATGCCTAACCATTGGAGCAAAGATATCATGATACTCTAACCTTTTCTTCTGAACATACCCCTTTGCGACTAACCTTGCCTTGTATCTGAGATTACCATTTTCACCATCTTTCACTCTAAGATCCACTTGCATCCGATAACTCTCTTGTCGGTGGAAAGAAGCACCAAATCCCAAGTATGATTTCTCTGCAATGATTCAATCTCCTCCTCCATAGCAACTAACCAACTGGAACTGTCAACTGATGCGACAGCTTCTCTATAGTCACATGGCTCATCATGGACAACATTCAAAGCATATGTTGCCATATCATCGAAGTTAATGTCTTCGATGCTCAATCCAACAAACTCATTAAGCCACTTAGGCTTTCTTCTTTGTCTCAGAGGCCTAAGTTCTGAATGAGCTCCACCTTGAGTTTTATCCTCTATACCAACATTCATATTATCCTCATCAACCAAAGTGTCATCGGAAACACCATTTGAACGTCTATGGAAAGAATCAACAGATGACTTGCTTTGTGTCTGGTATTCTTCACATGTCCTCTCGTTGTCATCCGATAAGGAAGGCCCCACCTTCAACATAGCCTTCTCATCAAAAGTCACATGCCTGCTCATAACAATCTTCTTACTAATAGGACACCACAACCTATATCCCTTCACTCCTCTTCTATAACCTAAAAAAATACACTTGCGAGCTCTAGGTTCCAGCTTCCTTATGCTCTCATGCACATAAGCCGGGCAACCAAACACTCTGAGAAATAAATAGCTAACAGGATCTCCTTTCCATATTTCTTCAGGGATCTTCACATCTATGGTAGTGGAAGATGTGCGGTTGATGAGGAAAGCCGCCATAGATAAAGCTTCAGCTCAAAATTCCTTCTTCAATTTAGCAGTCAGTCTAAGGCATCTTGTTCTCTCCAGTAATGTCCGATTCATCCTTTCTGCAACTCCATTAGACTGGGGTCGCCTGGTGTGGTGTAATGCCTCTTAATGCCTTCAAACTCATAATAACCGATGAATTCCTGTGATACAAATTTACCACCATTATCTGAACGGAGAACTTTCAATTTCTTCCCTGACTGCTTCTCAACCATAGATTTCCACTTACGAAACTTTGCAAAGGTTTCACTCTTTGACTGAAGAAAGTATACCCATAATTTACGAGAGAAATCATCTATAAATGAAACAAAATATCTGGCTCCACCTAAAAACGGACAAGGGGAGGGACCCCGGACATCTGTATGAACATACTCCAAGACAGCTTTTGCTTTATGCTCTCCTATACCAAAAGAAATCTTCGTCTGCTTTCCAAGAACACACTCTTCACAAAAGCCAAGTTTTGAATGATGAACTCCATTAATCAATCCTCGTTTTCTCAACTCATCCATGATGCGCTCACCGATGTGACCCATCCGTAAGTGCCCTAATCTAGAAGAATCCGAATCAACAGATGTAACAGAAGTTGATTCACCAATTACAGTAGTGCCCTTTAATAGATAAAGATTTCCTGCCCTCACATCTCTCATAACAATCATGGAACCCTTCGATATCTTCATTTTTTCTCCCTCCACTACAATCTTCAAGCCAAGTCAACTCAATGCCCCAACAGAAATCAAGCTCCTCCTCAAATCAGGTACATGTCTAACATCGGTGATCGTATGAATAACACTATCAAACATCCTAATCATCACGCTACCAACACCCACCATACGGCAAGAAGCATCATTACCCATTAGAACTTCTCCTCCATCAATTTCATGGTAAGTGGAAAAGCAGTTCCTATCAGGTGTCATATGATAGGATGCGCCAGAATCAATCAGTCATAAGTTGCTCTTCCCAGAAGAGCCAGAAGCTGTAAATACATTGGTGTCACTTTCTGTATCTGATTTCTCTACTGTAGAAGATGAGGCTTGCTTTGGATCTTTTCTTCTACCTTCAAGCTTGGGACATTGTGCTATGAAGTGTCCTGGTTTCTTACAATAATGACGAGTCAAATTCTTAGGCCCCCTAGACTGAGACCTTGAAGAATTTCGTCTTCCACCTTCGACCTGCTTTGGCCTCTACCTCTCTGAACAGATAAGCCTTCGGTATCACTATCCAAGTTAGTGTTCACCAATCTACCTCTTAATACTTTGTTATGAAGACCAGTGTAACGTCCCGCCTTTCTGTGCAGTTTATATCGACGATAAACCACACATGTCAGACTTAAACCATACAATGGTGGATTGTTATGGGGTAAATAAGAAAAAGTAAAGAAAGAAAAAAAAAACAAAGTAGAATCTTGCAGCGGAACGATAAAATATAGTAATCAAATATACAGTTCATGAAGTTGTTTACAAAATATTAGATTATACTTATACAATGTATATCAGAGTTACACATACCGGAGAATATTAATAATGCAGCGGAATACAATGGTGTAGTGGAATAATATAATATATAATAATACAATCTTCGTCTTCGTCCTCCATAAATAAGGCCTTCAATTCCTGAAATACTCAGGCTGACCCGAGCGAATTGAAAAGACAAAACACTCGAGTCAGAACTAAAAGATCTTAATAAGTTAAATCAACTATAAATAAATATGAGTGCAGTAACTTAAAAGATGCTCGAGATTCACATCTCCTAAGGATCCATTAAACTATTTACTATGTAGTAATATTTCGCTAATATAATAATGTCTATAGTAAAATAAACTTACTTTTAAATAGCATTAAGACTTTACATTTTCCACCTTAACACGTAATATTCCCAGTAGTCCATCCAATATCATGGTCCCTCCTGATCGGAAAGCCACCAGAGGATACCACACGGCACAACAAGGCAATGCCGGGATAGATATACCAATTGCTATCCGGAATGGTGGTAACGCGTAGCCGTAGCTACCGCCCACCTCGAGCCACACCCCTAAATAAAAAATCAAAAGTGGCCACCGAATCAATCCAAAAGTCAAAGTATAATATTAAAGGATGTGTCCGATCAAAGGTGCTACCTCGTTGGCCCGAGAATCGCTCCTGTTTTAGCCACCTTATGCCAACTCATGGGAGTCGGGTCCACGTATTTACCTCAAAGGAAACGCCACCGCCATCCTACTTCATTCTGTAATCTCCAGCACGTACACGGTTGTTAAAGTGGTTTTCGGAGTTGGTAGAGAATATGACAACTTCCGATCCCGGTCTCTTTAACAACCCAACGTTATTATAACACCACGATCATTTCAAAATAATCTATACAAAACCAGGATATAAAATTTATTTCAAAACCATATAAATACGATATTATTTCAAGTTTAAAAACCAAATCAATATGATATTCCTTTTATTTCAAATCAATATAATATCATTTTATTTCAAATATATCCCCTTTTTTAAAATCATAGCACTTTAAAATTTTATACTTCAAACCAAACATTTGAAATTTTAACACCTTTAAAACATAATGCTATGAAATACATAACTTCGACACATTTCAATTTCTATAAACATTTCAATTTCGACGTATTTCAAGGCTTTAAATATTCCAAAATTTCAAAACTAAATTTGATAATTTCGATTCAACAATTAAATTTCCTATTATTTAGTTTTGAAATATTTTATATAATAAACCCCTTATTATTTAAATAAAACTCAAATTTAAAATAACTAGATATTGCCTTCAATTCGTTATACTTGAAATAATCATTTAATTCACCTAAACCCAAGAATCAAGTTATAATAATTATACCTTTTAAAATTCCAATTTAATAAATTTCACATCAACCCTGTTGGTTTAATCCTTAAATGAATTCAATTTCATAAAATCTCAAATTTATCTAAATTTCAAATCAAATTTTATTCGAGTAAAATTCTTAAATAATTTAATTCACATCCATTTCATATTTTATCTTCCAAATCTTAATTTATTTAAATCATTATAATCTTTATAAAAAAAATATGATTTAAAAACTTAACCATATTTATTTTAGTAAATCAAACTCCATTTTTTTAACTTACATATTTATACGTAGCTTAAATACATGAATTTAATTATATATAATTTTTTTTATATAATATAAAAAAGAATCAATATTTATTTAAACCGTATAATTCTATCCAAAACCATAGAAATCATTTTCAAAATATTTTTATATATATATATAGACCGACAGTGTCTGTATATAATTTTCTATCCTATGGTCAAGTGATACAGATATTTATCATTTCAATCCGTAATTTAAAATAAAATTACGGTTATATATCATTTCAAACCGCAATTCCGAATGAAATAAAATGCATAACAACTTGCAATTTAAAATAATATATAATACAACATCCATTCATCCATCGACAGATCATACATCCATCACAATCATCATCCACAACAATCAATCAAGACTAGATAAGTGAAAATATATATAATAGGTATTTAACTGGCAGTTATATTCAATAATAAATTAAATAACAATTTAATTTAAATAAATGCAATAACTGAGATGATGATTAGAAATATACGAAAAAGTCATGAATAAATGCATAATCACAACAAAAATTTAATTTAACAAACATAAGAAATTTTAGAAGTTGTGACTGGGTTAAAACACTCACCATTTGAATTTAAATTGAATTTAAATCAAATTTAAACCCAAAATTTGAACAGTCTCAGAATCCATCCAAATCGACGTCAAAATGTCCGGAATTTGAAAATGATCCTAACAAAAGAAACTGCGCGTTAATCGGACATCATATGCAAAAGCTATGGTATTAAAACAATCAGAAATTCAATGTTTAAGTAAGAAAAAAAAACATAAGAAACGTTACCCAGGTCCTACCCACGTGCGTGTCATCCCTCTCTCGTTTGAAAACCCTGTAGAATACTCGAAACATGTTGAAGCCACTAAGTCACATCGTTTGACCATCCATCGCGCCGCCAACGTGCGCTTATAGGCCACGGCGCGACCACCGAACCCCATGCCAGGCCTCCCTTTGCACGACCCCCCAGCCCCGAGCTCCTCCAGTGAAAGCCGCCGCCATCAATAGTTAGTGTTTGCTGAACCCTAGTTGTCAAATTCCCAGCGCCTCAGTCAACTACGCAACCTCCGACCACCATCAAACGACTCCATGCAACGAACTCACCAATACCCACAAATCAATTTCGCCTATTAACGACAAAATCAAAAACCCCTAATTGACTCTTAGGATCCACGAATTACGAGCTTTGACCGAGATTCCCAGTTGACTCGAGCATCGATTGCCAAAATAGAAACTACGCGTAGATTCGTATCGATAAGATCTTCGATATATGTTTTTTCCAAATTTTTCTGAGGAGTTTGAATTTTTTTGCTTTGGAATTGAATTTGTTTTGTGTTTGAATCTAGAATTTGTTTGTCTGCCACCAAGGAGGAGAGATAGTTGAAATGCATGTACAGAAAAATGAGAAATAGAAGTAGGCTAGGGTTTATAACCGGGTATTTATAGGTAAGGTTGAAATAGAATAGATGGATCAGATTGATAAACGCGCTGAACGATATATGGCCTTAAAAGCCCGTTCTGACTATGGAACGAAATTGGGTCAACCCATATATGAAAATAAATGTTTTAAAATATTTAAAACGCGATGGAACAGGTTTCACGTCTAATTCTATCGTATGTAAAAGTTATGCTAAAATCAATATTTTTCAAATTGATTTCAATTGATTTCGAGGCGTTTCACGTTTGTACGGTCAAACGGCAAGTCTGATCACTACGAAACTTGAAACCCTACAATAATTGACCATTACGGATCCGATGAAATTAGTTTCGTCGAAATCCGAGTCAGTGGCCAAAATGGCATTTTTCAATCAATTAAATAAATAAATATTAATTAGTTAAATCACCTTCGAATTAAATTCTATAATTCATAAATTTAATCCTCTTGAATTACTTTAGAAATTTGAAATCCTTTATAACAAACTTCCATATCAATTTAAAGTTAATAAATTCACAACTACAATGTTTAACTTTCAAATTCAATAAATTCATTACTTATCAGTTGCAATTCCCCTAAATCCATCTATTTGATCTTTAATCTTATTATAAATCAATTATAACTTACCCTCTTAACGGTGATGTCAACATGGGGTTATATCTACTACACTAACATTCCAAATTTCAACTTAATTCACATTTACGAAATATTTAAATATTTAATTTCAGTTAATTGCAATAAACCTAATTACCATAATTTTAAATTCAAATAAATACATAAATGTTGATTCCCATTCTTATTATTCAAACAATCATTATCCTATAAACATATTTAACATTTGTTTACGTTTCATTACTCTAATACTTCCAATTTCACCTTTACTTGTATTAACTATTTTATTTCCACTTATTTGTAATAACTACTATAATTCAATCATATTGAAATTTGTCAATTTCGCCCATTAATTTAGATTTTAAATCCAATTAACTAATTTACCTTGGTTCCATCCTTTATTACATCAATTGTTACTTTAATTTACATTAACAAACGTTAAATTAAGTTTTATTGTAATCGATTACCAAAGTTTATTTGACACGTTAAATAAATAACCTATATTCATTGTTACCTATTTGCTTTTAATTGCATTTACAAGGTTGTTATCTATCAACCCAGGTTATAATTCCATATATAACACTAATTTTATTTCATTACATTAATATACGCCTATTAACATCTTAATTTGAATAAATATTACATTTCTAAATGTGTACTTCTATCAATTGAACGCATTAATTAAGGTTTTAAAACCAATAAATGAATTTACCTTAATTTCATTCTTATACCAGTTTATTACTTTACATACATTACGTATTAATTCATTAATTTACATACTTTGAACTATTTTCCACAATTCACCCATTACTACCTTAAAATAAATTTACGTTTCTATTAGATTTACATTCACACTTCCGTTACTACCTTTATTTTCATTGAAGTAATATTTAATTATCTTTATTTGTAATAACCATTTATCACCAATATACTCTTTATAATACTTATATGGTTATTCTCTACAACAATTACCCTCTATCCTATTATTTCACACATTAATACAACAATTACATTTGTTCTTATTATATTCCAATTATAACCAAGTCATAACTTTTAAATTATTTTATTTAAATTAGAATTTCACTCAAGTTCATTAATTAATAACTTGCATTAACATATTTCCTTAATTTACATCTAATTACTATTAACACTGTGTTATTACATTAAGTAATTCAATACTTATCTCCTATTTTCTCGTATTCAATTTATATTCAGGTATACACTTTCACTACTTCATTTATTAGAATTTTATTCAAATTACTGATAATTAGTTTTAGTTACCATTGCTATATTTCATTCTTAACATTTATTTCGATATAAATTATAATTTTTTTACTTCTTTCTAAAATTAGTTACAAAATCCTAATTAAATTAACCAATTTATTTATCAAAATTTACGAGTCGGTACACTCTCCCCACTCAAAACTTTTCATTCTCGAAAAGAAAAAGGAGGGTAACGAAGAATTAAGAATCAATATATCTTACTTAAAATATTAAATTTATAAACAAATAAATTTACAAAATTAATCCATTTAAGTAAAATATACCAATTTATAACCATTAAATCTTTTTATACTTAAATTAATGAAGTTCATAATAATTTCTAAGTCCAAAGATTATGAAAAATTTCGCAGAGTCTCCTTTGTACGGAGAGGCTCGGGAGAAAAATATAATATTAAATATAATAATATATACATATACTTTCCAAAATAATATATATCCCAACCCGGGAAAATCAATGTAATAACGCTATAAAACCGTAATCCGAAAACGTACCTATTAGTCGGACAATTAGCGCTTATTTTATGGAACCAAAAGCAGTAGCAATTGCTTCCATAACCTGCATTTCACTTATATAATCCAAAAAGGTTAACAACTATATAAAATGAAATATTTAAGATATTTTTAATCACAAACAACCAAATCAATACAACAACAACCAATTTCAACAAACAGCATACAACCATCACATATAATCAAAATATAAATCAATCATTCATTCATATCAAACCAAACAAATAGTTGTTCGAGTTCAAAACTTCAAATTGTACAGAATGAAAAATAAACTACTAAGCGCACCATTTACTCAACAGTCTCTGATGAAGCTAAATAGATTATTCATACATCCAAATAATTTTAAAGTATCCTTACCCAAACAACCATAAACTAAAACAAACAACAACAATTTCAAACAACAGATTAAGTTTATCCTTATTAATTCCATTCGTACATTCGTTGTTTGATTTCTCTTTTTCATTCATATAATGGTTTATCTTTTTAGTTCACATTTATTCCTTACAATTTTATTTAGAAATAACTTCAACTTATTTACTTAAGTTTAAAATTTCTTACTTACACTACCTGCCTTCTATTATATTTAATTATGGTAATATTTCAAATACAACTTAAGTTTATAACTCTATAACATCAATTCTTATTAATAAAAGCAATTTACTGAACACTTTCATTACATAAGTTTACTTGTACAATTTTCCGTTACAACTCTTTAACATTTTAACTTTTAATATTTGGTAAGTTATACAAGTTTTCTCATTTCTTTTAATTAATTCATTGTTCAATAATTTAATCTTTCGTCATGTATGTCACACTTTCAACTTTCTTTTAATTCAATTTAATGTTCAATACTCATATCCTTTGTCTTATAGGTTATAAATTTCAAATTTCTTTTAATTTTATTTATAACTTAACATTTAATCTATTATTTTAATTAAAGGTTTGAATTGTTAATTTGTTACATTCCATTTCACTACAATAATTGAAATTATTAATTTACGGAAACTTAAGAACTAAATACCGGGTTAAATTTCAAATCATTTTAAAATAACATATAAATATATACTTATAATTTATATATCCAATTATAATTAAAAAAATTTAAAATTTTCTATTTGATTTATCAAACAAATCTGCAGTAAACTAATACAGTGGCCTTCGCTCCAAAACTCGAAAATAAATGTCGATGATGCGGCCGCCATTACCGAAATTATTTTCCAACGACAGAGAGGGAAGTACAGAACTTATTTCTTTCCAAAGTTTCTTTAAAAAAATTCTTTCAAATTATATTGAAATATTTATATCAGAAAATACTTCTAAAACTATTATTATTATGTTCCAAAATCATTCGAAAGAAATTTTCAAAACCCCGGACTCAAATTCTCAATTTCTAGTTTATTCACATTCATTTTACTTTCAAATTTAATTTCAACCAATATCTATAAATTTCACTTCCTAACGAACAATATATAACAACCAAATATAATCTCTACAAATTTTTTATATTTATATACATAGAAAATATAACAGGCAAAATTATTTCATTCACCTATATTAAAAAGAAATATTGTGTCGGTCTGTCCTATTAAGTGTTTAGAAATTCCTATTGATGTCATAACGTCCCATGCATTAAGCAGAATTTATAAATACAAAACGGAACAAATTAACACAATATTAAGACCTTTTATAATACTAACAAATACGCTCTCCCATATATATACTCTCACCGACTCATCATAGGGTATTACTACTCTATTAATAAAGAGTCAAACCCCACAGATAAGCTTAGGCCCCCTAGACTGAGACCTTGAAGAATTTCGTCTTCCACCTTTCTTCGACCTGCTTTGGCCTCTACCTCTCTGAACAGATAAGCCTTCGGTATCACTATCCAAGTTAGTGTTCACCAATCTACCTCTTTATACTTTGTTATGAAGACCAGTGTAACGTCCCGCCTTTCCGTGCAGTTTAAATCGACGATAAACCACTCATGTCAGACTTAAACCATACAGAATGGTGGATTGTTATGGGGTAAATAAGAAAAAGTAGAGAAAGAAGAAAAAAACAAAATAGAATCTTGCAGCGGAACGATAAAATATAGTAATCAAATATACAGTTCATGAAGTTGTTTACAAAATATTAGATTATACTTATACAATGTATATCAGAGTTACACATGCCAGAGAATATTAATAATGCAGCGGAATACAATGGTGTAGTGGAATAATATAATATATAATAATAATACAATCTTCGTCTTCGTCCTCCATAAATAAGGCCTTCAATTCCTGAAATACTCAGGCTGACCCGAGCGAACTGAAAAGACAAAACACTCGAGTCAGAACTAAAAGTCTTATGTAAGTTAAATCAACTATAAATAAATATGAGTGTAGTAACTTAAAAGATGCTCAGGATTCGTATCTTCTAAAGATCCGTTAAACTATTTACTATGTATTAATATTTCGTTATTATAATAATGTCTATAGTAAAATAAACTTACTTTTAAATAGCATTAAGGATTTACATTTTCAACCTTAACACGTAATAGTCCCAGTAGTCCATCCAATATCATGGTCCCTCCTGATCGAGAAGCCGCCAGAGGATACCACACGGGCTACGAGTGAAAACCAAACTCGTACAAGGCGCGCTAGGGTAGGTGACACGGCACAACAAGGCAATTTCAGGGTAGATATAACAATTGCTATCCGGGCTGGTGGTAACGCGTAGCCGCAGCTACCGCCCACCTCGAGCCACACCCCCAAATAAAAAAAAAAATCAAAAGTGACCACCGAATCAATCCAAAAGTCAAACTATAATATCAAGGGATGTGTCCAATCAAAGGTGATACCTCATTGGCCCGAGAATCGCTCCTGTTTTAGCCACCTTATGCCAACTCACGGAAGTCGGGTCTGCGTATTTACCTCAAAGGAAACGCCGCCGCCATCCTACTTAATTCTAGAATCTCCATCGTGTACACGGTTGTTAAAGTGGTTTTCGGAGTTGGCAGAGAGTATGACAACTTCTGATCCTGGTCTCTTTAACAACCAAACGTTATTATAACACCACGGTCATTTCAAAATAATTTATACTTCAAAACCAGGATATAATATTTATTTCAAAACCATATAAATACTATATCATTTCAAATTTAAAAACCAAATCAATATGATATTCCTTTTATTTCAAATCAATATAATATATTTTATTTCAAATATATCCCCTTTTTTAAAACATAGCACTTTCAAATTTTATACTTCAAACCAAACATTTGAAATTTTAACACCTTTAAAACATAATGCTATGAAATTCATAACTTCGACACATTTCAATTTCTCAATTTTGATATATTCCAAGGCTTTAAATATTCAAAAATTTCAAAACTAAATTTGATAATTTCGATTCAATAATTAAATTTCCTATTATTTAGTTTTGAAATATTTTATATAATAAACCCCTTATTATTTAAATAAAACTCAAATTTCAAATAACTAGATATTGCCTTCAATTAGTTATACTTGAAATAATCGTTTAATTCACCTAAACCCAAGAGTCAAGTTATAATAATTATACCTTTTAAAATTCCAATTTAATAAATTTCACATCAACTCTGTTGGTTTAATCCTTAAATAAATTCAATTTCATAAAATCTCAAATTTATCTAAATTTCAAATCAAATTTTATTTGAGTAAAATTCTTAAATAATTTAATTCACATCACTTCATATTTTATCTTCCAAATCTTAATTTATTTAAATCATTATAACCTCTACATAAAAAATATGATTTAAATACTTAACCATATTTATTTTAATAAATCAAACTCCATTTTTTTAACTTACATATTTATACATAGCTTAAATACATGAATTTTACTATATATAAAATATTTTTATATAATATCAAAAAGTATCAATATTTATTTAAACCGTATAATTCTATCGAAAACCATAAAATCATTTTCAAAATATTTATATATATATAGACCGACGGCGTTTGTATATACTTTTCTATCCTATGGTCAAGTGATACGGATATTTATCATTTCAATCCGTAATTTAAAATAAAATTATGGTTATATATCATTTCAAACAGCAATCCCGAATGAAATAAAATGCATAACAACTTGCAGTTTAAAATAATATGTAATATAGTATCCATTCATCCATCAACAGATCACACATCCATCACAATCATCATCCACAACAATCAATCAATACCAATAGATAAGTGAAAATATATATAACAGGTATTTAACTGACAGTTATATTCAATATAATTTAAATAAATGCAATAACTGAGATGATGATTAGAAATATATGAAAAAGTCATGAATAAATGCATAATCACAACAAAAATTTAATTTAACACATAAGAAATTTTAGAAGTTGTGAGTGGGTTAAAACACCCACCTTTTGAATTTAAATCCAATTTAAACCCAAAATTTGGACAATCTTAGAATCCGTCCAAACCAGCGTCAAAATGTCCAAGATTTGAAAACAATCCTAATAAAAGAAACTGCGCGTCAATCGGACATCATATGCGAAAGTTATGGGTATTAAAACAATCAGAAATTTAATGTTTAAGTAAAATAAAAAAACAAAAGAAATGTTACCCAAGCCCTACCTACGTGCGTGTCATCCCTCTCTCGTTCGAAAACCCTCAAGAATACTCGAAACACATTGAAGCCACCACGTCACATCGTTTGACTATCCATCGCGCCGCCAACGTGTGCCTATAGGCCACGGCGCGGCCACCAAACCCCATGCCAGGCCTCCCTCTACACGACCCCCCAGCCCCGAGCTCCTCCACTGAAAGCCGCCGCCATCAATAGTTAGGGCTTTTCAAACCCTAGTTGTCAAATTCCCAGCGCCTCATCCAACTACGCAGCCTTCGACCACCATCAAATGACTCCATGCATCGAACTCACCAATACCCACAAATCAATTTCGCCTATTAACGACAAAATCAAAAACCCCTAATTGACTCTTATGATCTACGAATTACGAGCTTTGACCAAGATTCCCGGTTGACTCGAGCATCGATTGTCAAAACAGAAACTACGCGTAGATTCGTATCAATGAGATCTTTGATATATATATTTTTTTCAAATTTTTCTAAGGAGTTTGAATTTTTTCTGCTTTGAATTTGAATTTGATTTGTGTTTGGATCTAGAATTCGTTTGTCTGCCATTGAGGAGAGAGATAGTTGAAATGTACATACAGAAAAATGAGAAATAGAAGTAGGCTATGGTTTATAACCGGGTATTTATAGGCAATGTTGAAATAGAATAGATGGGTCAGATTAATAAATGCGCTGAATGATATATGGCCCGAAAAGCCCGTTCTGACTCCGAAATGAAATTGGATCAACCCATATATCAAAATAAATATTCTAAAATATTTAAAACGTGATGGAACAGGTTTCACGTCCAAATTCTATCGTATGTAAAAGTTATGCTAAAATCACTATTTTTCAAATTGATTTCAATTTCATTGATTTCAAGGCGTTTCACGTTCGTACGATCAAACGGCAAGTCCGATCGCTACGAAACTTGAAACCCTACAATAATTGACCGTTACAGATCCGATAAAACTAGTTTCGTCGAAATCCGAGTCAGTGGCCAAAATGGCTGTTTTTCAGTCAATTAAATAAATAAATATTAATTAATTAAATCACCTTCCAATTTAAATTCTATAATTCATAATTTAATCCTCTTGTATTACTTTAGAAATTTGAAATCCTTTATAACGAACTTCCATATCAATATAAAGTTAATAAATTCACAACTACAGTGTTTAACTTTCAAATTAAATAAATTCATTACTTATCAGTTGCAATTCCCCTAAATCCATCTATTTGATCTTTAATCTTATTATAAATCAATTATAACTTACCCTCTTAAAGGTGATGTCAACATGGGTTTATATCTACTACACAACATTCCAAATTTCATCTTAATTCACATTTACGAAATATTTAAATATTCAATTTCAATTAATTGCAACCAAATTACCATAATTTTAAATTCAAATAAATACATAAATGTTGATTCCCATTCTTATTATTCAAACAATCATTATCCTATAAACATATTTAACATTTTTTATGTTTCATTACTCTGATACTTCCAATTTCACCTTTACTTGTATTAACTATTTTATTTCCACTTATTTGTAATAACTACTATAATTCAATCAAATTTAAATTTGTCAATTTCACCCATTAATTTAGATTTTAAATCCAATTAACTAATTTACCTTGGTTCCATCCTTTATTACATCAATTGTTACTTTAATTTACATTAACAAACGTTAAATTAAGATTTATTGTAATCAATTACCAAAGTTTATTTGACACATTAAATAAACAACCTATATTCATTGTCACCTATTTGCTTTTAATTGCATTTATAAGGTTGTTACCTATCAACCCAGGTTATAATTCCATATATAACGTTAAATTTATTTCATTACATTAATATACGCCTATTTACATCTTAATTTGAATAAATATTACATTTCTAAATGTGTACTTCTATCAATTGAACACATTAGTTAAGGTTTTAAAACCAATAAATGAATTTACCTTAATTCCATTCTTATACCAGTTTATTACTTTACATACATTACGTATTAATTCATCAATTTACATACTTTGAACTATTTTCTCTAATTCACCAATTACCACCTTAAAATAAATTTACGTTTCTATTAGATTTACATTCACACTTCCGTTACTACCTTTATTTTCGTTAAAGTAATATTCAATTATCTTTATTCGTAATAACCATTTATCACCAATATGCTCTTTATAATACTTGTATGGTTATTCTCTACAACAATTACCCTCTATCCTATTATTTCACACATTAATACAACAATTACATTTGTTCTTATTATATTCCAATTATAACCAAGTCATAACTTTTAAATTATTTTATTTAAATTAGAATTTCATTCAAGTTCATTAATTAATAACTTGCATTAACATATTTCCTTAATTTACATCTAATTACCGTTAACACTGTGTTGTTACATTAAGTTATTCAATACTTATCTCTTATTTTCTCATATTCAATTTATATCTAGGTATACACTTTCACTACTTCATTTATTAGAATTTTATTCAAATTACTAATAATTAGTTTAATTACCATTGCTATGTTTCATTCTTAACATTTATTTCAACATAAATTATATTTTTTTTTACTTATTTCTAAAATTAATTACAAAATATTAATTAAATTAACCAATTTATTGATCAAAAATTATGGGTCGTTACAACCAGACTTTACATTAGACAGGCTAATTTTACTATGGCCATAAATCATGGAATTAACAAAAGCAATATACTCCTTAGGCAAGGAACATAAGAGGATCACAGCTTGAGCTTCATCGGTAATATCAACTTTCGCTGCCTTCAGGTTTATAATCAAAGTCATCAAAGCATCTACATGCTCCAAGAGATTAGCTCCATGCTTCATCTTGAACGAATAGAGTTGTTGCTGAAGAATAATCCGATTAGTGAGAGACTTGTCTTGATATGCATCTGATAATGCATCCCATAGTTCCTTCGCCGTCTTCTTCTAAGAGAATTATCTAAGAAATTCATCTGAAAGGCTCAACTGAATTGTTGTGAGAGCTTCATCTTGCATCTCTTCCAAATCAGCTACATCAATACCTTTCAATTTCTCAGGCGTAGAAACAATCTTGTAAGTCTTCTCCTTCTTCAATACAGCCTCCATCTTCATCTTTCAAGTACCAAAATCTCCTTTTCCGTCAAAACATGTTACTCCATAATTGACACCAGATCTACCAACGACTTACTATAAGTAGCTATTAATATCCAAAGAGGAACAATAACACTAGCTCTGATACCAAACTGTAGTGGTTTTTTTTTGAGCGGAAGCAGTTTATTTGTTCAGAATCTAATATTGCCAATTTAGATACTAATGACACTTAAAAAGGAATTATGCAGTCTTACAGAAAAATGACAGAAATAAGAGACACAGAAGATTTAACGTGGTTCGGATATGAATATCCTACATCCATGGAGACCCAACAACTTTTTATTTCACTAAAGAAAAGAGTACAAAAGAGAGAGGAAATAATAATGGTGGATACTACACTTGCTTGTATATATGAAGATGAAATTCCTTCATTTAAATAGACTTTATAACGAAGGGTTGCTTGGAGATTAAGCAAATCAATTTCTTGATTACCCAAATATCTTTTCAATTTGCATGATTTGATTTTAGTACAAATAGATGGCATAATCTTCGTTTCCATATCTTTCCGTTATTCTCCATGCCTAATCATTTATTTCTTCATATAGCAAATATACATTGACTAATTAATTGATTGACTAATTAGTTAGTTTCCTTCAAAATATCCTTCCATATATCAGCCAAATTAATTGATTTGATTGAATCAATTAATCAGTTTCTTTCCTCTTTAACAAATATTTGAATCATCCAAATTCAACAACCTTATACAACTTTTTATGTGGCTCTTTTACAAACTTCACTGATCGTATGCTATAGATTCATTCAATAACTTTCTATTTTTTGTATACGATAATTTTTGGAATTATTTTCTGTGTTATAATTTCTAGAAAATGTCGATAGAGTCTCCTTTGTACGGAAAGCATTCCATAAAATTAAAACATAATATATCGAAAATAATATACATCCCAATAAAGGGGCCATCCCGAAACACGGGGAAGCAATACATTATCACATATATACTAACATATCGTAAAAACATACCTCTTTTTTAGCATTTTAAGCAAGTTATTTGATTTATATGTGAGCTATAGTATCCAATATGCTCTAAATGCACCTAATCTCAACTTAAGTTTGAAATATTAGCTTTATAAAATGAAGTATAATAAATACACATCCAAACAATGTAAAGGAAATGCAAATTTTATGGTATTCTAAATTCCAACAACTTTCAAGAGTAAAAAACACAAATTTAATCAATGATATCTAAAGGAAAATTGTCCATAGTGTGTTAGCTTTCTAAAACATCTTTCGGATTGCAAAAATAAGGATCACAACCCGAGTTATTAAAGATTTTTCGATCATACATACAGTAGACTTTATAACATAGGCCAACTTTAGAAACCATAGTTTTTCTCCTAGAAAACATCAAAATTTCATAAAACTCTCTAAAAAAAAGTTGTTTCTTATGTCCTTAGATTTTCGGAATGGGTAAAATCATCAAAATCAGATAAGCCGTTCAAAAATTATAGTTGAGCGAAGTCAGGGCTGTTTTATATGTTTTGCACTTTCAAAACAGTGAAACACTTCCGTTTATGGTTGAACATTATTCAAACTCAAAATTTCATATTGCATTTCAACAAAAATTGTCTCTAATGACACAACTTTCAAACAAATTTAAGATCATCGAAAACATATTATTCGTTTGAGATCTAAGTTAAAAACTAATCTTTGTTTTCAATGAAGAAATTCTATTTTTATTAATTCTTTTCTTAAGCAATATAACTTGAAATGCAACTTCAAGCAAATTTCTTGGAGCTTTATGTATCAATATAGATTAAATGAATTTTCATTGATAAAATGCATTAAGTTTTTTTTTTAAATTGATCTTAATTTACGTCTAACAAGTATGGAAGTCACTTGCAATTTTCCTAATCTATATTGCTCTGTACGACACCTCTTATCATATAACAGAAAATGCATATTAAATTTTTCTTTAACCTTCAATAGTTAGCCTTTGGCTATTCTAGGTAAACTTATACCAGTGCCCAGAATATTTCCAAAGAAAAATAGATATTACATTATAAAAGTGAACATTTTGATATGAAAACAAGAGAACAAACTTTCATCGTATGTCAAAACCAATACTTCTGATTTCATCAATAAAATTGTAAATTACTAACGAGACAATTTTCCATTCTAAACTTAGATGCATGGCAGTGACCATGCCATTTAATTTAGATAGTCTAAGCCTTACATATAACAGCTCAACCGACAGGCTATCAAAGATTATTCATGGAGTACATAACTTTAGAAAGCTTAGTAGTGAATCATCATCGAGTTTTGAACATCCAAATGATTATGATTTGAATTCCAGAGAAGTCAGCTAGATTCAAGTAGACAAATGTAATTCACGTTGACTTGAAAATATATTTAGAAATAAAATCATGAAAAGAAGATCCATTCATTGCAAAGTAAACCGATTTAATGCAGATTGACATTGTAGCTATTACAGAACTACAACACTAAGATAGATCCAAAATTCAATGTTAACTCAAAAAAAGAAATTACACGCCTTACAATATACATTTGACAAACTCTAAGATTATGTTATAATTGAAAGCATGAAGAAGGAAAAGAAGTGAATGATGATTATCAATGAAAATGGAAACACTTGCAATTTTCTTTGTCAATAACCTAAAATCCTTTTTAATTCATAACATCACTTTAACATTGTCAAAATGTTATACTCTTTTCAAAATGTTGTTAACTCATCTCAAACGTTTTCCCCTTTCAAAATATTATTTATAATATTTCTAAAAATATTATTTAATTCTCAAAACATGGTACACTTTTCAAGAGACCGTATTAAATATATGTGTGTGTGTGTATGTATGTATATGTGTGTGTATCCAAAATATGAAGTCCTTTCAAAATTTTGTATTCTTTGCAAAGCATTATATTATTTTATAAATTATTATACTTCTTTCAAAATATTATTTTCTTTTCATTAGATTATGTCGAAATGTCTTGTCCTAGCGTTTAGGAATTCCTATCGATAACATTGGCCAGATGCATCGGTCATAATTCTTAAAGCACCAAACGAGCAAATTAACATGAATTATAAACTACTAAAACATTTTCATTCACATTATAAAAGTCAGATTCATATTTTATTAAATCACTTGTTTGTTCGAATAATTTTTTTTTGAAACCCGTATACACATCCAATTTATCAAGCATCGACAATAATGAAAATTATCACATGCCGTTCATAAAATTAAACATACATCAATACAACAATACACACAATTCCAAACAAACAAACAAATGGTCTCAATAAAAAAGTAACTATCAGTTTCCGCTGTGCAATTCTAATCATTACCGGATCACATATTCAAGCCACATAGAGATTTATTCACTATCATCAATGCCGAACTCATCGGACTAACAACTCCTTACTTCACTACCCCTCTCAACAAATTCAATTTCACTCGAAAATAACACATAAAAAAGGTAGAAATAAGAAACACACACACACACACACACATATAGTAGGAAAATAACAAATACGTCCCAGATGATTACCTCAGTAATAATCCTATTATCCCTTTGTTATTGGGCAACTATTACATACCCAAAAGGAATAGGGATGCTAAAGTCGCCAATACTGATGTCACATATATCATATATTGTTTTGAACCTGCTCTGATACCAACTGTAATACCCCACCTCTGTACCCATAGTATCCAAGCGTATTACTTGTGTAACGATCCGCAATTTTACCACTTTGAAAATGGAATATTTAATTTATTTTAAATATTTAGATATAGAATTTTCAAACTTAAATAATCATATTTTATGTGATAAATAAGAATGATGAACTTATTTTTAGAATTGGTTTACAAAAATAAGAGGTTTTGGATTTTCATCAACAAAAGCCGATTTTCGATAAAATTGGATATATGTTCAATTTTTGTTTTTAATTATAAATAGTTCTTTTTTAAAATTGTAATATAGCGATAGTAATTGGTTGATAATTTTTTTATAACTATGTCCTTATTTTATAAAGATTGACAAATTTCGTCGCACGTTGACAAATCGACGTTGTATTTTACAATTGGATTTTAATATTGTTAAATATGGTTTTATAAGTCAAATACACTTATTTTATTTATTAAAATATGATAAAAAACTTATTTTCAAGTTTTTTTACATAAATAAATAGTTTAACAAAAACGTCAATGTGACTGTAACATGTTTTATCAAAAATCAACGTTTTGTTCAATATATATTGTCGCAGCGTTGTTGGACCTTTGTTAACATGTTTTAATACACACAGATATATATATACACACAAACACATACTTTCACAAATAATCAAGTTTACTTTTACTAAGTATCATTAGAAAATTCTAGAATGTCAATAGTAAAAAGTAAGTAAGGTAATTTAAAAGACCAAAAGTAAACTTCAATTCAAATCTCACCAAAACCAAAGCAAATCTTCACTTTAATCCACTTTTTCATCCACGTACATTCCTTAAGTATTAAGTGAAAATGACATAAAGTAATGAAGTGACGGATGATGGTAAGTGTTGAAAAAAGTAAGTTTACTTTAAAGTTAAGAAAGAGTATTTTCACAATTTGGTAAGGGGTTAATTTGGTAACTTACCACTTCTTTCCTTTTATATAAATACACAAGTTTTCCTCTCATTTTATCATACACATTTTCTTCTTCTTCTTCTTCTTCATCCTATAAGCTATTTTAATGGCTTTTTGTTCTCTCCTTCTTCCTTATTAACTTTCTTAAAATTATATCAAACCAACTTCAAACTCTACCAAATTTTGCCAAAGACCTTAAAATACCATTAGAACATGATTTAGCGTCTAAAATGTTGAAGAATGATGAAGGAAAGTTTAAAGCATGGTGAGGCCGAACCTACTTAGTAAGAAGGAGAAATTCAGGTTTATTTGGATTTGGTTTCGAAGTAGGGTAGGATGTATGGTTTTGATCTTGAGTTATTTGCCTTAATGTTTGACGGAGTGAAATCCAAAATGAGTTGTTTCTTTCTTTAATTTCATTAGAATCATTTCTAATTTGAAGGAACTTTAAGTGTTAAGTGTTCTTTGAAAACCCTCATTGAACGCTTGTTTACTTTGTTTGCTAAAACAATGGTTTAATCTCCTCGTTTGACTATGTTTGGATGGTTAATTAAATATTTTAAAATTAAGAAGTTAAACACTTAATGGAGTACACGGAAATGAGTAGTACACGTGTTTCGTATGTGAGATCCATGGAGACTTGGGCAAGGGTCGGAACATGTCGAAGGAAAAGCTTAGATGCTCTAAAATAATTATCAAACCGTTTTAATCCAAGATAAAGTAAAACATATTATAAATATTTAATAGAACGAAGCACTGATTATCATTTATTATTGTGTTTATTTCATTGATTTATTGTTTGAGTTAGGCTTGACTGGTTTATGAGCCATTTACCTTTTTATACGCATGGGCTGGGTAGACAGTAAATTGAAAATGATTAAATACGAACACCTAATGATTAGAATCTCATAGTTTAACTATAAGGTGTTCGATAAAAATGTTGGTTAAGTATATTATAATTTTGGAAATTAAGACATTTTATCTTTTAAATAAATGAAATGGTTTCTTTTGAAAAGTAATGGAAATATTTTGGGAATAAATATTTTGAAGTGATAATAAAAGTGATTTATATAAAGAATGGTTTATAAAAGTGTTTTATAATAGAGAATTTCGAGGGCTAAAATCCCCGTATTTGAAAATGATTTCAAAAAGTTTTGAAAAATAGCAACACTATTATTTGAAAGCATTTGTGAATATTAGTGATATTGATTTATCACTTTGGAATATAAATTGATTTGTTATGCTACCAATGATTCGGGTAAACCAAAACTAAAAAGTGGGCATATGTTTTTGGTATAATCCACCGGAATAGAGGAATGTACTTATTTATCGACTGTATGAAGATTTGAATCCAATTGCCTTGCTTATGGGAGAAACCCCCCAATCTAGTTGCATATACTTTGATATGCTTTTATAGTAGTATTTTGTGATTTCCAAATAAATATTTCAGAAGCGATTTGTTTTAAAATCCCTAAGTAAAGTATAATTTGATACAAAAGGTGTATATATGTTATTTCAAAGGTTTGAAATAAAAATATCGGGAGATTAGTCCAAAGAGATTATTTTCGAAAAGAATTATATTTTGGAAATAATAAAGTTAATTGGATTTTGAAAATCTGAAATTGAAGATTAAGTCTAGTTGGGTAGTTTTGAGAATTGCATATTGTTTGTTGCATCGTAGACTCCATGAGTCCTATTTGCGGTAGGAAAACTACGTTGGCTTGATCCTGTATCTATTTGGGTACCTAATTACATAAGGATACATAGGCAGTCACAATTGGCAGTGACACAGCCCCAATAATATAACACTTTTCTGTTTATTGTTTGTTATATGTCGTGTATTGATGTAGTTTTCCTGCTTACTATTTTATTCATTTGACATGTTTATTGATTCTGTAGGAATGACTATTGCTATCTCTCTCGTCAGAGTTGTGCGGTGGTAGATTTATTTGTATTTGTATTTGGTATGTATTAAAGCACACCTAGTAGATTAAACTGATTACTCTAATAACTTGTACAATTGAAATTGTATCCTATATATTTATTATCGTTGAATATTTATCAAATATTGTGTATTAAGTTGGTAGTTTTCATTCGTAATTTTAGAACGGACGGTTTATTCAACAATTTGACTGGTCCGAAAACCCGAGTCGTTACATTTGGTATCGGAGCTTAGGTTAGGTGCCTATGTAAAATTTGTATAGGTTAGTAAAATTAACCAAGGAATTTTAAAATGAAAACTGCCTTAATTTGATAAATAAGAATGGATAGGATGAGGAATCTTTCGACCACGGTTATGGGTGATGTTTACTTCTAGGTGTACTTAATTGTTTGGTTTCGTTATATATTTCCATCCTTGAAATTTCTAGGACGAAATTCTTTTAAGAAGGGAATTATGTAACGACTCGTAATTTTACCACTTTGAAAATGGAACATTTAATTTATTTTAAATATTCAGATATAGAATTTTCTAACTTAAATAATCATGTTTTATGTGATAAATAAGAATGATGAACTTATTTTTAGAATTGATTTACAAAATAAGAGATTTTGGATTTTCATCGACAAATGTCGGTTTTCGATAAAATTGATATACGTTCACTTTTTGTATTTAATGATAAAATTCTTTTATATAGTGATAGCGGTTAATAAAAGTTTTATAAATATATACTTGTTTTATAAAGATTGACAACTTTCGTCGCACGTTGACAAATCGACGTCGTGTTTTTACAATTGGATTTTAATATTGTTAAATATGGTTTTATAAGTCAAATACACTTGTTTTAATTATTTAAAGATGATAAAAAACTTATTTTCAAGTTTTCTTTACGTAAATAAATTATTTAACAAAAAGGTTAAAAATGTGATTGTAACACATTTCATCGAAAATGAACGTTTTGTTCAATATAAGTTATCGCAATGTTATTACACATTTGTTAATATGTTTTAATACATATATACATACATACATACATACATACATATATATATATATACACGTTCTACAAATAATCAAGTTTACTTTTACTAAGTATCATTTAGAAAATTCTAGAATGTCATTAGTAAAAGTAAGTAAGGTAATTTAAAAAGTCAGGAAGTAAACATCAAATTAAATCTCACCAAAACCAAGGCAAATTTTCACTTTAATCCACTTATCCATCCAAATACATTCATTAAGTATTAAGTAAAAATGATATAAAGTAATAAAGTGATGGATGATGGTAAGTATTAAAAATGTTAAGTTTACTTTAAAGTTAAGGAAGAGTTTTTTTTGGTAATTTGGTAACTTACCACTTCTTTCTTTTCCTATAAATACACAAGTTTTCCTCTCATTTTATCACACAAATTCTCTTCGTTTTCATTTTCATTTAAGCTATTTTAATGGCTTCTTGATCTCTTCTTCTTCCTTACTAACTTTCTTAAAAATATATCAAACCAACTCCAAACTCCACCAAACTTTGCTAAAGACCTTAAAATGCCATTATAATATGGTTTAGCATCTAAAGAGTTGAAGAATGATGGAGGAAAGGGTAAAGCATGGTGAGGCCAAACCTGTTTGGGAGGAAGGAGGATTCAGGTTTATTTTGGGTCGACTTCGAAGTAAGGTAGGAAGTATGGTTTAGATTTTGAGTTACTTGCCTTCAAGTATGAGGGAGTGGAATCCAAAGTGAGTTATTTCTTCCTTTATGTTCATTAATCTTTTCTAAGTTGAGGGAACTTTAAGTGTTAAGTGTTGTTTGAAAACCCTTGTTGAATGCTTGTTTACTTTCTTGCTAAAACAATGATTTGATCTCCTTATTTGACTATGTTTGGATGGTTAATTACGTATTTTAAAATTAAGAAGTTAAAAACTTAATGGGGTATGCGGAAACGACTTGTACACGTATTTCGTCTGTGAGATTCAAGGAGACTTGGGTGAGGGACGGAACGTGTCGAAGGGAAAGCCCAAATGCTTCAAAATAAATATTAAATCGTTTTAACCCAAGATAAAATAATAGGTGTTATAAATGTTTGATAGAATGAAGCATTGATTATCATTTATTGTTGTGTTTATTTCATTGGTTGATTGTTTGAATTAGGCTCTACCAGTTTGAGATCAGTTTACCTTTTATATGCACGGGCTGGGTAGACAATAAATTGAGAATGATTAAATACGAATACCTTATTATTAGAATTTCATAGTTTGACTATAAGGTGTTCGATAAAAATGTTGGTTAAGTAGAAATTATAGTAAAAGATATTTATTATAACTTTGGAAATAAAGATATTTTATCTTTTAAATGAAATGGTTTCTTTTGAAAAGTAATGAAATATTTGGGAATAAATATTTTAAAGCGATAATAAAAGTGATTGATATAAAGAATGGTTTATAGAAGTGTTTTATAAAAGAGAATTTTGAGGACAAACATCCAGTGATTGAAAATGATTTCAAAAGGTTTTGGAAAATAGCAACACTGTGATTTGAAAGTATATGTGAATATTATTGAAAATGATTTATCACTTCGGGATATAAAATGATTTGTTATGTTCCCAATGATTCAGGTAACCCATAACTAAAAAGTGGGCATACTTTTTTGGTATAGTATGCTCTCGGAAAAGAGGGATGTACCTACTTATCAATTGTATGAAGTTTGAGACCCAGTTGCCTTGTTTATCGGGGAAACCTCCTGATCTGGTTGCATATACTTTGATATGCTTTTATAGTAGTATTTTATGATTTTCAAATAAATATTTCATAAGTGATTTGTTTTAAAATCCCAAAGTGAAGTATTATTTGATACAAAAGTTGTATATATATTATTTCAAAGGTTTGAAATAAAAAAATCGGGAGATTGGTCCAAAAGATTATTTTCAAAGAGAATTATATTTTGAAAATAATAAAGTTAACTAGATTTTGAAAATCTAAATTTGAAGATTAAGCCTAAGCGAGTAGTTTTGGGAATTGCATATTATTCGTTGCATCGTAGGTTCCGTGAGTCCTATTTGCGGTAGGAGAACTATGTTGGCTTGATCCTGTATCTAATTGGGTATCCAATTATATAAGAGTACGTAGGCAGTCATATATGGTAGTGACGCAGTCCTAATAATAACATAACATTTTTCTGTTTATGGTTTGTTAGATATCGTGTATTGATGTATTTTTCCTGCTTACCATTTTATTCCGCATTTAACATGTTTATTAAGTTTGTAGGAATGGCTATTACTGTCTCTTTCATCGGAGTTGTGCAGCGGTAGATTTATTTGTATTTATATTTGGTATGTATTAAAGCACACATAGTAGATTAAATTGATTACTCTAATAACTTTTACAATTGAAATTGTATCATACACGTTTAATAGTGTTGAATATTTATCAAATATTGTGTGTTATGTTGGTAGTTCTCATTCGTAGTTTTAGAACAGAAGGGTTTTTCGGCGATTTTGACAAGTCCGAAAATCCGAGTCATTACAACTTGGCAACACCGGCAGATAATTCAGGGAATGAAGCTGTATGGGATACACAGGTGAATATTCTCATGGGCTAACACTGATACGTATTTTAAAAAGAAATCATAAACAACTCACCTATACGTACACGGTATTGGCACAAAACAATAAACTCATGTGCCTATAGGATAGAACAATACAAAATATAAATAAATCATTGGGAACACAGAGTCAATAACGCAGCGATGACATATATGAAACAAATATATACAAATCTGAATGGGTTGTAAAATAGGCCAATCACCCACTATCACAAAACCATACAATGTACATCCAATATAACACAGTGTCATACAATCATGAAGTAATACAATACATGGTGATATACAATAATATCATATCCTCCATCTATGCTTAATATCCACATAATGGCCATCTGTTCCTGAACCGTTAATATCTCTGACTAACCCGAGTATTATATAGATAATAAACGGGTTAGACTATATCTAAATCCAGTGTGAGAACATATTAATAAGCTTGGTGTTGAAAAGTAAAGTACGTATACAACTCAATGTAACATCCATCATAAACCTTATAATAATACCATGCACAAATGCTCAAACCAAAGCGTCAAATCTCAACTTACAGTCCTAATAGAAGTAATACCTTCCGACTGTTAAGTCAAGGAAAATATACTAAGAAATGAGCAACCTAAATAACACTCAGTCCATACAAAATACAGAAATCAATATCCAAAAATACTATCTCGACTTTCATTCATGATGGAAGTATATACTTCCGACTGTTAGTCCAAGGAGGTAGCAAGAAATACCGATCCCAACAACCTTATTTCATTCAAAATATTGAAGCAATATCCAACTAAATATCTCGACCTACAGTTCTAATGGAAGTGATACCCTTCAATTATTAAGCCCTCAGAGATATCAACAAATATAAACTTAAATCAATATTTAAGCCAATCAAAAACTCAAAATACAAAACCATGTATCTCGACCCCCAGTCCTTAGAGAGGCGAAACTCTCGACTGAATGGTCCTAGGAGATGGAAACAATGAATTAAATAAGAATGAGAACTCTCAGCCTTACGCTTTTTTGAGAGAATGCTAGATAATCTTGCAGCTTGTCTCCAATGTCATAAATATACAACACACAATTGTCCTGGGTTAGGGTATCTCAATTGGTAGAAGGACATGCAGCGAGTCTCTAATGTCAATAATGATCGCCTCTATTGAGGTGGTGATAATATGAAATGTCTCAAATATAATTGATCTACCAAAGTCATCCAAATGGGAGACTGATGTACCATTGCATAGCTTCAGAAAACGCTAATGCACTATAAGAAATTTTGTCATTTATAGCATTAAGAAACTCTATGAAATAACATTTTAGTCCTACCTGCTATCTGTACCGTTAGGCTGACAAAAAATATGTACATATAATGTGTTTACGCGCTATAAATAACTTGGCATGTAATTTTACAAGCAACAACCCAAAATATTTCATTGGTTGCTTCTTTTATTATTAAACCACTGTTCACATTCTCATCCAAATTTTCCTTAATCAAATCAAACGAAACCCTATAATCATTTATCTCTACGCCAATCATCCAACCTTTTCCTTTTCCCTTTTTCTCCTTGGATTGCCTGCATGACCTAGCTTGTTTATTTGGTTTTTAAGTTTGATTTGAGTAGCCAAAAAACCATATCTCGTCGTTCAACTTGTTGCTTCGATTCTCGTCGACAACAATGAGAAACCCTAACTCCAATCATAGTTGCAGTCTCCATCAAGGTAAAACTCTCCTATCTGCTGATATTGATAAATACTAAACTAATTTTAAATCACAGATGCAACTATCAATTTAATTCTTCATTAGATTGTTCCCCACTGTAAGTAACAAATTTGTAAAGATTAAGTCTCTGATTTTTTTTCAAAGATGCCCTTACCTCTCTCCTCTCCTTTTTGTGGGAAAACTCTCTTTTCGTCCCTCTTTTGACTTTTATGGGTATACTACTTTTTTAAAATCAGATATTTACCGGTGAAAGTCTGCGGAAGAGGCGAACCTTCATGTTTTATCTTATTATTATTTAGTTTCAATTCCCTCTTTTTTGTTACCGGTGACAGCATAGCGTGTTTCATTATAGAAAATGAACATATTAGAAATGTTGAAATTTCACTTCCTATACATGAAGGGTTATGATATGACAATGGGGATAAACTTAAATTATTTTGGTGTATTTCACACAAATATTGCTTTACCGGTGAAGATGTTAAAATTTTACTTCCTATACCAGTGCAGAGTTATAGCAGTTTTTACATGTGTGATTGTGTGTGGGGTGTGTGTGTGTTCTATCATGCTATAGAGAAAGTCTGAACATGTGGGCACACCTCAAACTCTATACAAAATCTCTTCTTCACCTAGATAATTAAATGGCAATAGACCATATGGTTGTTACAATTACTGATTTGAATGCTCAAATTCTAGGCTTCTAGCCCCTTCCATCGAAAAGTTCACCTTCAAGTTGTAAAACCTAATCAATTGATGTATTAATGATTTATTCAGTAGGTTTGAGCTGTAAAATTTATTTAACATTGAATACATGTAGTGTAAATATCGTAGATCATTTTATGTTATTAGTTGCGTATATTTGTACTACTGTACAGTTCTATTAAACTGTCAAGATAAATATTTTTGAAGTATAATCTTGTTTAGGCAATACCAAAACTTCATTAGCTGTATTTTAGGTCAAACATTCTAGCTTCATTTACATGATAAGGTTAGATATCCATGTATTGTTTTTTATACATTCTTGTAAATCATGTTTAGTTATTGGCACTGAGATGAGATTTCATGTTTGTATCATGCATCCATTTATTCTCATTACATCAACTACTTTTTAATATATATCATACTCATTAATAAGCTTTTATTTACATCAAATGCAATTCTTTTTTGCATTACCAATCACATTGTAGCTATTTGGCTAACATAAGCAGTATTATAGTATTTTCTTGTTATGCAACAAATAATATTAGACATATTAATGAAAAAACTATTTGTTATTTTAGGGGGATTGGAGCCTTGAATATCACAAACTGAAAGCTAAGGTTGAGTTTTTGAGTAATTTGATGTGCGCTCCCAGGTCCGTGTATTGATGGAATATTGTGATTAGAAAAGTGGGAAATAAGTTATTTTTTTGACAAGAGAGATGGCTTGTAGTTGGATTTGTTATTAGTTTGCAAGACTTCCCATGAAAGTTTTACCAAAAACGTCCGAGGATATCAACAGTGCACATTCTCTTACAATCGTGGCTACTTAAGGATCTGATTAGCCATAGTAGACATTTATCAAGAACATATTGATGCCTTTGAAAATCATTATATGGAAGAGCCTTGCTTAAAGAAGGGTTGGTGCAGCAGCCTACTGAGAAGGAATCCGCACAGAAGAAAATGGATACTCTTGCTGAGGCTGAGGCTGAGGTGAATGGAGTTAGAGAGAAGTGGCTGTTTCTGCAACTGTGGCTTAAGCGGTATCCTTTATTTTTACATTTTACTTAGAGAATTTCGTTTTGTTTCGTGTTGTTAAGACTTATCATGATATTATTACGCTTTTAGAACTAAAAAAATTAAGATAAAAAAATATATGTTTCACTTTCCATAATGAATTAAACCGTGCAGGTAGCTTATAGGAGAACTGCTAGAATTTTTGAGTCTAAGAAAATGGACAGCTTGAACAACAACATGAAGTTCCCTCAAAATATTTCATACTCGCAAGGCATGTAATCAAATTTGTAGCTTAATTAATGTCAATTTAAAGCTTATATTAATTTTTTATTAAAGGATTGCATGTAAAATGTTTCCTCATAAAATCTTATTTAAGTTATAGTTATCAAATTTATGCGGAGCCAAGAATTACTAAGCTCAATTTCAGAGCTTCAGGACAAAGTATGCACTCTCCTATGGTTGCATAGTTATCAACTCAAATTTGAGCAATTCATGCTTATTATAAAGATTGCTCTATGTGTATGTGTGATAAAAATCCTTCTAGCAAAATGACAAATTATGCCATTTGCCTTGGAGTCACGCAGTTTTTAAACATGTTAAATGGTTATAATCTACATTTACGATGTTCATGATGATTTGAAGTGTTGCATAACATATCTGTCTGAAATTTGATGTTATCTTTACAGCCATATAAGTTTCTACTCGTAGTTCTTAGTGTCCGTTTACAGTCATGTAGGATGGGTGAACCTATTGACATAGTTGTGCTAACAAAATAGTGACTTTGAATCCTCTGGAGGTATGGATATTAATCATAAATCAACTTCTAATTTCAACTATTCTAAGAATCCTCTTTTTTTTACAAGCTCCATTAATTCAATATTCTCACCAATTGCTTTATACTCCACCGATATTGACATGCAAAAGCTGGGTAATTATGACATGACCAAGA
Organism: Allium cepa; assembly: GCA_030765085.1. Lineage (NCBI taxonomy): Eukaryota > Viridiplantae > Streptophyta > Magnoliopsida > Asparagales > Amaryllidaceae > Allium > Allium cepa. Next base: position 209,780,682 of record CM060928.1, read on the forward strand.
GTCTGTTATCTAATATTAAGGTATCACCTTTAAGTCAAATGTATGCATGGATTCTTATCCAATAGAACTAAATATAAATAATACAGTCCTTGAAAATGCACAACACCCCAAATATAGTTTTAGGTTTTGTGATAACCTAAATTTTTGAATATCTGATAATTGGATAATTAACTGGTTTTATTTAGTTGAACAGATAAAATTTGGATAATATCTGGATGCATATAAATGAATTTGAAATTATAATAAATGTTGAATTATAAATATCATGAAATAATAAATCTTATAGCAAATTAATATATAAATAGATATATGCAATTTTATAATGTTGAAATTGTAAGTGTGGATATATATATATATATATATATATATATATATATATATATTGTGAATAGAAAGCATTGATTTGAATTCAATAATTCTCAAAAGTTAAAATTAGGCATTTTTATCACTGAAGATAAATCTTTATATATATAGTTATTATTTTAAAGTAGTAATAACTTAAGTAAAGATTTAAATTAAGAGTAAATAAAAGATTTATATATATATATATATATATATATATATATATATATCTTTGAATTTCATGATAGTAGCATAATTAGTATGAAAATAAACATAAAAACATAAATTTATAAAACAAAAGAAAATATTTAAATATTGTTTTTGACATTTGTAAGATAATATCACACATTAAACATTTGTAGGCATAGGGCATCATGAAAAATAATTAGTGTCAAATAATTTGTTTCTTCTTTTTAATAACTTTCGTATATATAACAAAAGGAGTCTTTCTTTTCTTTATTTTGAAAATCAAAAGCTAAACAAAAATTCTCTTTTATTTAGCGACCGGTACTAGCGACGGCTAAAAAAGGCGGCCGTCGCTAGCCGTCGCTTTACGCGTATATACAGGCAACCAGAGAACCGAAAACACACTTCATCTTTCCCCCAAATCACTTCAGCTCCCCTCCTCCACTGCCGACGCCCCAGCCGCCGCCCCCCGACACGAGCTGCCGATTTTCCCGTTGCAAAAGCCACAACGCTCCAAAACGCTAAGGTATGCTATTGCTTCTAATTTCAGCTTAATCTAGGTTTAATCAAAACCCTAATTTTGAAAACTGGTTGATTATATCCGATAGAAATTGATGACTTCGCGTTAATAGTTGTTCATAGTAGCGTATTGATTGATTTAGGGATATGTTAAGAACCCTAATTCGGCAAATTAGTTAATTATGGGTTTGTTATTATGTAGTAGTTAATGATAATATTGTATTTGTTGAGTTGGTGATATTAATTAGTGGTTTGATTGTTTAATTCGTAATTAAAAATTAGGGTTTATTTATAATCCAAAAATTAGTATAGATTACCGATTGATGTGGATATATAATTAAGTTTACGCGAATATTTGTTATAGTTAATTAGAATAATGTTTATTAGAGTTTGCGCAAACATTAGTGTACAATTATTAATTAATATGCTGCTAGATTGGTACAGTTAAACAGAAGTAATATTTTTTATTTAATTAGCGTGTGTGCATTCTAAGTATTAGTTGTTAGTATAAAATTAAATTATTATAGTTTATTACAAGTGCTAACATCTAATTTTCGTTTACAAAATCGATAAAAAAATTAAATTGTTAGTCGAATTTTAAAATACGTTTTGAAATTTCAAATGTATTAAATAAAATATTTAAATGGTTAAATGAATTATATAATTTTGAAATGAGCATAACAACAACAAATATTATATTGAAATCAATTTTTGTAGAAAATTAAGAAATGAAATAACAACAATAAATATTCTTGTAAAATCGATTTTGTAAAAAATGAAGAAATGAATATAATAACATTAAATAGTTTATAAAATAGTTTTTGTACTTTATGTAGTTTATAAAATAACATTAAATCGATTTTATAAAATAGTTTTTGTAGTTGTTAAAATCGTAACTCATAGTTCCCATTTGTGAGATAAGGCATATTTTCCGAATTACTGATAGCTCTCATGGATTTTGATTCATAATTAAACGAATTCTATTTGGCCGCATTACTAAAAAAATTTAAGATCATTATTTCACTACAGACCACTAACACTTCAATTTTTTTTTTTTAATTTTTCTTTATTTATATGAACCTCTTAGATAATTTTTGGCTCCGTCTGACAAGTGTTGTATATGATTGTTATATGGATATTCGTTTTTCCACAGAACAGACGTCTATATTCATCTGATACAACATTTGTTGGATTTGTTCTAGTATTTGGACAAGTTACAAACACAATAAAGTAATCATATTTTATAAATCATTTCAGCTTAAACGGTTCAGAAAATTTCGATGGCACTTTCTTTTTTTCCTGTGTACACGCATTTGTGTACGAAACAGGGAAAAAAGGGAAGTGCTGCCGAAATTTTATAGAATCGTTTGACCTGAAATGATTTATAAAATATGATTACGTTATTGTGTTTGTAATGGGAAGTAGGATAACTGGCCGTCAAAGTAAAAAAACAATAAACTTAAGAATTGAAAATTTTAATGCAACATTTATTTGAATTTGTTAAAATAGTAAAGGGTTATATATGAATTTTTACAAGACTTTAATATGAAGTGTTTTATTCAATCTTCTAACCTACATTTTTCAAATCAGGAAATATGTTCGATTATTTTGTCGATCGTAGTTGGATGTATGAACCTCGAAAAGGTATGAAAGGATCAATAAAAGAACGTTTCTGTAACGGTGTACACGTATTTATTAGATTTGCTCAATCTAATAATCGAAATAACGTATACATTCGTTGTCCGTGTAGTAAGTGCAAACATCTGAAGCGTTGGAAACCAGATGTAGTAGAAGTACATTTGTACAAATTTGGTTTTGTGTCGAATTATTACTTATGGGATCGTCATGGAGAACTTGTTCAACTTACACCTAATCCTGTAGTGTTGGAGGACGATAATACTATGACCAATCCTATGTGAACTTATCGTTCGTAAGTGTTCCCCGTAATGAAGACACTATTCAACATGATTCTTCTCAAACAATGTTATCTATTTTTAGACAACATAGAAGACCTGCTGGAAAATGTGTGGAAATATGGTTAGATGATAGAGATTACCATGTGGCACACACATATGTTCTTTTAAATTGTGCTGAAGTTGCACCATTTGTCAAGTAATTATGAATTCATATATAATTCAATTATACATGTATATATTAATTATAAAGGAATATAATACATATTTGTAGCATATACGAATCACAACATCCATCTGGCGATCTTAGTAAACAATTTGCTGGATGGTTTTCAAACTACGTTCATGATACAGAAAACTGTGTGTTGACGAAGGATTACGACATCTTGCTATCGGACCAAAACGAAATTTCAAGACTTATCAAATATTCTTCGTCAATGGATTTAAATTCAGCACCAAAGATTACGGGGCTGAAAAATTAACATATAACAGTGGTGTATTTGTCAAAGGAAGTGATGATCCAGAGGAGCATATAAAAGATTTTTACGGCGTCTTAACACAAGTTTTAGAGTTGACATATTATATACAACCTGTAGAGAAAGTTTTTTTTATCCAAATGCAACTGGTTTAGCAATGTTCCTGGCTCTGGAATTAATGTGCACAAAGATTATAAGCTAATTGAAATAAGGCATACGTCGCATTACTATAAGTATGATCCCAAGCTTTACAAGTTTATTTTGCTCCATATCCGTCCTTAAAAAAGACAAAATAGACTGGTGGGCTGTTTTTAAAACGAAGGCAAAATATACGTTTGATGGAAATAATATTCCAGATGAAGCAGCATATCAAGCGGATCTCGAGCCAAATACTGAAATAGTGATAACCGATGACATTGATGTAGTGTCGTTGACCGATGAATCAAATGTTTTAATAGATGCATTTGTAAGTACTAAAGAAAATGATATAGAGTACGAGACCGAGTCCGAATCAGAATATGATGAAGACTGATCATAGATGGTATCGCTTGTTGTTAAGTGTGAGCTATGTATTAACAATAACGACTATGTTCTGTAATATTCTGAGCTATGTAATAATAGTGATGACTATATATGATCTGTATCATTCCGAGTTATGCATTATTCTTTTCATGTACGCTTTTGTCGATGATTATGTGCAGAGTATGTTTATGTGATGATTATCACTTGATTAATAATTATGTGATGATTATGCGATGATTAACGATTATGTGATATTGATTTATGATTATGTGATGCTTATGTGATGCTTATGTTATGTGATATTGATTGATGATTATGTGATGATTATTAATCATTATGTGATGCTTATGATATTGATTAATGATATTGATTAACGATTATGTGATATTGTATATATGTTTGTTAGTTATGTCTGATAGACGACGTGATCGACGTAGTACATCTCGGTCACCTTCACTTGGAGCAGGTCCGAGTACCTCTGAGCCAGATCTTCGTCGAGTTGCGGAGATAGTTTCGAAAAGTGCTGGGTATGTATCAAACTTATTTGAATTATATTATATGAAATATATTGAATGTATACATCAACATTTCTACAGAGGGTTCGAGGTGGAGCCGTCCGATTTCATTTTGCAAGTATCGAAGGAGGCATACAAGAGTAGGATGTCCGGGTGTTGGCCTCAAAGGGATAACATTCCTACACATATAAAAAATGCAATATGGGCTGATGTTATGGTAAATACAATTTTGTAATATATAATTATGCCTTATATGAAACCAAAAACAATATGCCATCATGCCTTATGATATCATTTTTACGTATTCTATTTTGCTGATTGTTTTTTAATTATACAATCTCTTTTACATAACATGTATGATAATTCAATATGCAGGCAGCTGTACGTGTGGATCCGCATGATATGGATGTTTATGTAAATCATTGGAATAAAAAGATGCGGAAAAATTACAGAGAGACTCTGTCGCGGGCTAAGAGTTCTGGGAAAAAGCCAAGTTGGATGGGGGATGATGTTTGGGCTGGATTCCAACAATATTGGGAATCTGAAGCATTCAGAGTAAGTTATATTGTAACTATATTTTTACATTTAAATGTGTTGAATTATTTTACTTAATAGTGTGTATAAATTAATAGGAATTGTCGGAAAGAAACAAGGCTAATCGGAACAAAAATCCCGCTTTACATCGTGGTGGCTCGAAATCCTTCCAACAACATAGGAGGGAATTGGTAAATAAATTAACCAATATTTATGCTATGCATGTATATATTTACTAGTTTCTCTTTATCATATATTCTATTCTTGTATATAATGTATTCTTGTATATACTCATGTAAATTATCAATATAACCCATTCTTGTATATATTCAACGGACAAAGTATGGTAGGGAGCCCACAACGGCTGAGATTTTCAGAGTCACACATGCAGTGGAGCATATAGATGAGGATGGGAATGCTTCATATGATTGGTCGGACGACAAGGTTGCTTCTGTAATGGTAAATATGCTTATTTCTGTAATGAAAATATTTTATATTCATTAATTTCACAGTAAATAAGTAAATTGTATAACAATTGTGTTAAATATCCGTTCGTAATTGTAGGAGAGATATAACGCAGAGTATGCACGAGCGATACAAGCGAGTGGACGGGAGTCGCTTACGGTTGATGAGTGTAATCGGATATGAGATTCAATCATTGAACCGGCAAGTCGAAAAAGGCGTTACAGTTTCGGCAATATGGTATGTACTCAACATTTACACAGTAGAAACCTGTATGCCATGAACTTCTTATTCACTTGAGTTTATTACCAATAACTTGAGTTATCGTATTGTTATTGTATGCCATGAACTTCTTATTCACGTGAATTATTTCACAGGCTCTTAATTTCCAAAGGTCATATAAGAGATCCATAGATGAGGAAGAGATTGCTCGGATGCAAACTCAATTGGATGAGCTCAATGATTGGCGGAAGAGTCAGTTGGCGACGCAGATAAATGAACATATTGCTGCGTTCTATCAGGAGCATGGGTCAAAGCCCGGGGAAGGAGGTGCAGGTGATGATGATGCTTAGCTGGTTTGATTTGGACAAGGGTATGCTTTATATATATTTGTGTACATCTTATGATGTGTATATATATGGATGTTGTGATTGATACTTAGTGTTTTGATGGGTTTGATATTTTGGTTGTTGTGATTGATATTTGAACAATGTGGTTTGGTTTGGTGGATTTTCGTATTTGGTTATGTTGATTTTCTTATATGATTTTGTAAATATATGTTAGAATATGCAATATTTGATGATTTGGTTGTGTTGATATTGATTATATGGTACGATGGAATGGTATTATATGTGTGAAATGATGGAATTATGTTATTTGGATTGATTGAGACTGAGGGTTGTAGGTGCTGCAATTTGGCTGGAAATTTTTTCCAGGTTTGCAACGGCTAGCAAAGACCATTTGGTCAAAATAAGCGATGGCTAGCGACGGCTAAATTGTAACGATTTACAGCGACAACCCGGGAAACCAACAAACCCAACGGTTGCTTTCACGTGGACAATTTGCCGTTACGAGCCGTTGCAAAATGAACAACGGAGCCGTCGCTAATGCCGTCACTTTCTTTAGTTGCAACGAGGTAATTTGCAATGGCTATTAGCAACAGCTAGTGACGGCCGCCAACGGCTTTTAGCCATCGCTAAACAGTGTGTATTTTGTAGTGCTTACAGTCATGCAGGATGGGTGAACCTATTGACATAGTTGTGCTAACAAAATAGTGACTTTGAATCCTCTAGAGATATGGATATTAATCATAAATCACCTTCTAATTTCACCTATTCTAAGAATCCTCTTTTTGTTACAAGCTCCAGTAATTCAATATTGTCACCAATTGCTTTATACTCCACCGATATTGACATGCAAAAACTGGGTAATTATGACATGACTAAGAGTCTGTTATCTAATATTAAGATATCACCTTTAAGTCAAATGTATGCATGGATTCTTACCCAATAGAACTAAATATAAATAACACAGTCCTTGAAAATGCACGACACCGCAAATATAGTTTTAGGTTTTGTGATAACCCAAATTGTTGGATATCTGATAATTGGATAATTAACTGGTTTTATTTAGTTGAACAGATAAAGTTTGGATAATATCTGGATGTATATAAATGAATTTGAAATTATAATAAATGTTGAATTATAAATATTTGGAAATAATAAATCTTATAGCAAATTAATATATAAATAGATATATGCAATTTTATAATGTTGAAATTATAAGTGTGGATATATATATATATATCAAAAATTCAAATAAAATAATGTTTATTAATTATAATATATATATATATATATATATATATATATTGTGAATAGAAAGCATTGATTTGAATTCAATAATTCTCAAAAGTTAAAATTGAGCATTTTTACCACTAAAGATAAATCTTTATATATATAGTTATTATTTTAAAGTAGTAATAATTTAAGTAAAGATTTAAATTAAGAGTAAATAAAAGATTTTTATATTTATATCTTTGAATTTCATGATAGTAGCATAATTAGTATGAAAATAAACATAAAACATATATTTATAAAACAGAAGAAAATATTTAAATGTTGTTTTTGACATTTGTAAGATAATATCATACATTAAACATTTGTAGGCATAGGGCATCATGAAAAAACAAGTGTCAAATAATTTGTTTCTTCTTTTTAATAACTTTTGTATATATAACAAAAGGAGTCTTTCTTTTCTTTATTTTGAAAATCAAAAGCTAAACAAAAATTGAGAAACCAAAATAAAACCAGGAATCAAACTAAAGGAAAAATCAAACAAATCCTTTCAAGTTTTTCAAAACTGAAACAAAAGCAAAGATTCAAAACTTCAAGCTTTCAATCGAGTAAAACAACAGTTCAAATTTAAGTTCAAGTTCAACTTAAAGGTGGATCAAACATGCAGTTTCAAAGATCTGTATTCGTGCAGTTTTCAAAAGTTCAACACGATTAAATTAAGTTCCAGATCAAATTCAAGTAACAGTTCAAATTCCAAAGGCATATCCAGATTTCAGGTTTCAAAGCTCAGTGTCCTCTGTTCAACACTATTAAGGTGAGTAAACATCATTTAAAAAAAATCAAATTCTCTTTATTACTGTGTGCATGGAAGATTTATCTTTAGAAATGGCTTGAATCTGATCTGCATAAATGAAATAATACGATTATCTGTTTGAATGTACTCTGCATATACATACATGTCTCTGTCTTGTTAAAAATAGGCTCAAAAAAACATTCAAATTTAGTTTCTCCTCACTCAATCAATTATAGGCCATAATGTCAAAAGGAAATGTGTTTTATTGATGAAATCTTTTTTTTAAATAGTCTCAAGTGAAAATTTTAAGCTATTACCTGAAAAAAATGAATTTACAGTAGATACTCCATATTCCCATGAAAATCAATCAGTATAATTTAAGCTTACACATATATAACTAGAATCTATGCTCAAAATGATGAATTTAGGTGGCATTCTTTTGATTTTTAGTTTATTAGTTGTTGGGATAAGGGGAGTTTGTCGGGATTTGGTCATTGGGGTATTTCTGGAAACCCCGATGCTTTCGAGCTCAGGGGCTCGAGTCGAAGGAGGCTTAAGTGAGGGTTTTTAAGGGGAAAATGGTGGCTGGAATTCTTAGAGGCCGTGGTGACTGGAAGTAGGGAATTTAGGGGTTCAGACTTGTACTTGGACGAGGTGCGATTTTGTTCGTTTACGGCATCGTGGTGGCGACTGGGAAGTGCGGAGCAGGGGGATAAGCTGGATGGAAGATAGACGAGTCTTCTGGCTGAAAGGATTAGGTTTCGATGGTGGGCGTGGGCGGTGCAAGGTGTTTAGGTGATCGAGTTTTTATTTCATGGATGGGTGAACTGCCTGATTTTGAATTCGAGCATCATCGAGGAAATCTGATGGTCGGGAAGGTCTAGGGCGGTGACGTCAACTTGGCGACATGGGCGATGGTGATCAACGTACTCCAATCTGGTGGTCGGGAAGGTCTCGGGTTCGTACGCAAGTTTTTTTTAAAAAAAATAAGAGGGAGGAGTGGCTCGGGTGAGTGTTTGGGAAATCCTGGCTTAGGCTCAGGTTTCCTGATTGTATAATGAAGTGTATTTTGTTAACCAGTTTTAAAAGCAAATGGAAATTTTTGACAAGTTTCAAAGCAAAGTTTTCAAGCGAATAGAAACAAGTTTTCAAAGTATAAATATTTATCAAGTTTTCAAAAAACAAGTTTTCAAATATAAAGTATAGGTGTAATGTTTTAAAATTGTTTTGATTCAATATAATTATATAATAGGTTAATTATTTAATTATATTCTTAAGTGTATCAAATGGAATTTAATAATGTAAGTAATTAAATTAAGATAAATGGTTTATCTTAAATTAATTATGGTCTTAAGTAATAATTACTGAATGTAGTTAATTAAAGGATAATTATTGAATGTAAATTAAAAGAATAATTACTTAATGCAATTAATTAATTAATGGGTAATTAATTAATGGAAGAAATTGAAGGACCATTAATTAATGTAATTAATTATAATATAACTAATTTATGGTTGATAAGTTAATTTCATTAATTAATTAAAGTGATGATAAGTGGTTTGTAATTAATTAATGTTAAGAAACAGGATTTAAAGGTAATTAATTTAATTTATTTGGAGATTAAATTTGAATCAATTAGGAATTGAACAACTAATTAATCTTGCTTATAGATGATTAATTATATTGAATGCCTTGGATTATTTGATATCTCTGATATGTGATTTGAGATGCTATGTAATATGGTATGTTTGGGTTGAACTGTGATAATATGGATTATCTATTTGTGATAAAATCACTATGTGAATATGTTACTTTGAATATAAATTGAATTGTGTTCACTTAAACAACTTGGATTAAAAATGGTATTGGATTCGAAGAGACCAGGGTCGGGTATCAACAAATACCCGAAACCACTTCAATTAGAAATTTACAAATTCTTTATAGATTTGACTTCAGAATCAAATAGGCTGGAATGGAATAAATTAAGTAACATGGCCATTTAAATCGAGTAACAATTTTAAATATTGTTTGGTAATAAGTGTTTGACTATAATAAGTTAAGAACTCGTAGTGAGGTACGAGTTATCCTGGTATTCAAATATGTTTTATAACATAGTATTTCAAGTTATATGGGTTTACTCACGCTGGTTTCCAGCCTGACTCGGGTGTTACTTTAATGTAATGCTCGGGTCAGACCGAGTATTACAGATTTTCATGTTAGGATGTTCTGGAGCTCAGGAGGCGAGCTGGATGGCAGGAATGTATGGAGTATATTCCGTTGTGTATTGAAGTTATTGTTTGTATTCTAGGACAAGTTGTTACAACTGTCCGGTTTTGATGAACTCTGATGTATTGTATGTAAATTGACAGATACAGCTTTCTTTTGTGTAAATGCTATTATTTGGTATTATATCTTGATCCGCTGCGAATGTGACATTCCGAGTTTTTGTTTTCTGTTCTTCTTCTACCTCTTTTCTTCTCTACCCCAACAATCTGGGATTTCCGACGTTCGATTGCTTGGCACTTCTACAGTAAACGTATTAGTGTCGAATTTTCGGGGTTGAAAATTTCGGGTCGTTACATTTTTGTATCAGAGCAGAAGGTTAAGCGAGAACCTTGGCTCTGGGGGGTTACTCATTAAGGATAGCGTTAGTAATACCCTAGAATGAGTTGAGTGTATTATATATGTGGGCGTATTTGTTATTTTCTTATATAAATATTTTAAAACGGTTTAAAATTAGTTTTTATATAAACTTATATTTTGACATAAAGCAATAGTTTTTCTAATTATTATATATATTAAAGTAATTGGTTGTTGATTATTGGAGTTAAATGTAACAATAAGAATTGGATAATATGAACTATACAAATAAGTTAAGCTAGAAATGGATTCAAACTTAATTAAAATCCTAGAGAAATTTTCCAACGCATTGAAATAAGTTACCTTGACATGATTTTCCAGCAAATGATTATGGAATATAAGGTGTATATGATTTCTAGATATGATAACTATTATAAATGGGGCATTGTATCTTAATAATGGGATGTTTATTTTTAAAATAAACAATGATAAAGCAAAATGGAATGTTTTAAGGAAGTAACAATTTAGGCAAGTATGACTTGTAAATTGGAGGGGATTTAAATTGTGAAGTTTTTAAATTTAAGTCCAGAAATTTAAATTGTTTCAAAGTATTAATAAATATAATGAATAATATTTTCTACATGTAGGAATCTTATTTTAAAACAAGAGTTGTTTTTAAATTTTAAAAGGAATTTGTTTTGAAATTAAAAACCAAGAATGGTTTAAAATTTAAAGTATGACTTGGTGTGCAAATGAAATATATATGTACATATAAATAGATATACATAATATCAAGATGATTTGAAATAAACTCTAAGTGTTGAGTTTTGAATTTTTCTCCTGAAATGTGATGTGAACCCCAAGTAAGATAAGTTTTTGAACTTATAAGTGAAAAAGGAAATTGATAAGAAGTTTAAAAATTTGAAATGGAGAATTCAAATTGAGTAGGGTTGAATGGATTAAATAAATTAAGATCTAACTTAGGGAAGTTAAATGGGTTAAATTAGAAGGGAGTTGTATATGATCTCAAAACGGGTTTGAAATATGGAAATGTGAGATGGATGCTATTGATGGATGTTTTAAATAATTTGGATGTTTATTTACTTTGACTTATCCTGATATCATCCTATTGGTATTAATAATCTATGAAACTGAAAATTGGATTATTTAGATGAATTAAAGAAGTGGATTGAGATAACATATATCCTTTGCTGAAATTAAATGGAAATAAAACTTTATTTTGGAACCATTTAAATGATTTTGATTTTTTTAAAGATAAAGATTGAACTTATGAAAATAAAATTACTTTGAACTTACGATTTGAATGTTAAAAATGAACTTGCAAATTGAAATTGTTTAAGAATTGGTTTCAAAGTTAGAAGTTAAAATTGGATAATAAATTGGATTCTGAAGATTAAATTGTTTAATTTTTTTTTGAACTCCTACTTAAACCTTGAAATAAGTTAAGTAAAGGTAATTTAAAATGAATATTTGAAATTTGGATTCAAAATTAATTGTTTAAAAGCTTAGGTTGTTAAATTAAAAGTAAGGGTTGATTTGATTTAAAAGGATTAAACCAACATTTAAAAATTTAACTCGAATCTATGTAATTCGAGATGGTTTAAAGTTGAGATTGGAATGGAGATAGATTCAAATTGAAAATTTGAATTGAATTAATTAGAAGTGAGATTGAAGTTGAATAAGTTTAAATTCAAATGGGAATTGATTTGAATTTGGGATAGGAATTGAAGTTAATTCTATTGAATTGGAATTGAATCAATTTAAAAGCAGGTGAAAATTGAAAATTGATTGGAATTGGAGATTTGGAAAATTGAACCATTGACTCTGAAAACTATTTTCAAATAATTTGTTTTAAAGTAAACTGTTTTAAATCTATTTTTCCTATCTATTTACTATACAACCTTTCTTTTTAAAACCCAAACTATCTTATACTTATTTTACAATTATTTTGAAAAATAATTACTATTTTACATCTGTTTTATAAACTAATTACTATTTATAACATTTTGCAACTATCTAACTATTTTACAACTATTTTATAATTACTTAAAAATCTTCAGCTAACTAATAACTATTTTACAACTACTTATCTATTTTAAACCTTTCAAGCTATTTTTTAAATTCAAGTTGGTCAGAGTGCAAACTGTTTATAATTGAAGTAATAACCCAAATGGAAATGGAAGCAATTGTGAATAGGTGAATAGAATAAATGAAGGTAAATACGTAGGATGTACGTATATTATTCTACTCGCATTATGATTTGATCCAGATTCGAACATAGAATTTCGAGAAAATATATCGATTCGAGTTGGGATTTTTCACTCGATTTTCGACCCTGGATAGGGATTTTTGTTTGATTCTGAAAATTCTCTGTCATAGTTTTGGCTATGCAAGGAGAATGACGGTTTCTGATCAAGAAACCAGATATGTGTCCGCATTAGGAAGTCGGGTCGATGATACTAGTTCGGAAGTGAAATTATGTGATCGAGTGAGCGATCGAAGTTGATATTGCGTACGGATGATATATGTGCATCGTACGTGCTTGAATAAAATTGAAAATTTTGTAAAGAAGTGTAAAAGTAAATTTTGAAATAGAAAAAATATTTTGAAATATACGATGAATAAGAATGGAAATCAGATATCACTATAACTGAAATTTACTTTATAAAAGGGTAGAAAGGTGGCAAGTAACTTTATAAAAGAAATCAAACTTGAATATTTGCTTTGGCATAATAAAAGTGTTATATATATATTTGTTTTAAATGATAAACTCTCCTTATAGGAATTATAACCAGAAGATGTGATCTTTGAAAGTATTTGAAGGATAAAAGGGAATTTATATAAGTATGAAGTGATCCCAAGATTTTTCAATATTTTATATATCTATATATATAAATGATTTTATGAGAATGATTTTGGAAAAAAGGGTCTTTGGAACCCACTTATTTTGAAAGGTTTTTGATTTTTGGAAGAAAAAAATCAATTTTGGTATTTGGAAAGCTAAGTTTGAGAATTATCGATTTTGAGATATCAATTTTGTATAAAGGAGATTTATATGTGATTCATATAAAGAGTATGATTTGAAAGATACTATATGTGTATAGTATAAAGTATTTTGAGATTGGCTCTGGGGAAAAAGGCGCTCCCATGAAATGAACTTTTTAGGAGATCCACGGGGTGGTTCTGCCTTGAGCCCTAAGGGGGGTTCTAAATTTGATCCTAGGAGGAAGTCCGGACAAACTGAAGTTCCTAAGGATTGTGTGTGGGTAGCGAAATTCGAGGGCGCTGATGCCTACAGAGACATTTGGGTTATGCTGTGACGATAGTGTAACTCGATGTCATTGCGATCTACCGTGGACCATAGCGGAAGTCGTGTGGTAGTGAGTGCCAACAGTCTATGTTTGATTTCGCCGGGAGGGTGACGTAACATCAGTAGATTATGATCTATGAAGACATAGCAAAAGTTGTGTGGCAGTGAGTGCCTACAGGCTACATTGGGACTCTATTGATGTAGTCTGCGATGTATGTAGGAGTGGTGAAGTTTCATTTGGCGACGAAATTCGAGGGCGCTGATGCCTACAGTTACATGGGTTTTTGCCGTGATGGCGATGTAAAACCTGGGTGTAGATGTGATCTGTGGCGGGTTCCATGGTGTAATCGAGGGGCACCGGGCCTACAGTTTTCTATGGTTTCCTCGGGATGGCGACGTAACCATTGGGTTAACTATGACCATAGAGGGGGTGTTGATTTCCAAAGCATTCTCACCAAAAATGATTTCTATATTTTAAAAAAATATGTTTTCTATATTTTCACCAAAATATTTTCTAAGTATTTTCACTGGGTGTTGAAAATGGGTTTACCAAGTACTTATAGATTTTCAGTCCTACGCCTGATCAACGTATGACCGAATTTCCATGAACAAGGATGGACTTGTGAGACATCGAGTAATAAAAAGTATTTTTTATAAAGCTATTTTGGTAAAATTATGTAAATTTTAAAGTGTTTTAAAATTTTTTAAATAAAAAAGAGTTTATAGTTAAAATGTTCAAACAGTAATTTAACTGATAATAAGCATTGTAATAAATTCTGGCTTCTTTCCTTTTCGAGGACGAAAAGATTTAAAGGGGGAGGAATGTGATAACCCGAATTTTTGAACATCTGATAATTGGATAATTAACCGGTTTTATTTAGTTGAATAGATAAAATTCTGATAATATCTGGATGTATATAAATGGATTTGAAACTATAATAAATGTTGAATTATAAATATTTGGAAATAATAAATCTTATAGCAAATTAATATATAAATAGATACGTGCAACTTTATAGTGTTGAAATTGTAAGTGTGGGTATACACACACACACACACATATATATCAAAAATTCAAATAAAATAATGTTTTCTAACTATATTATATATATATATATATATTGTGAATAGAAAGCATTGATTTGAATTCAATAATTGTCAAAAGTTAAAATTGAGCATTTTTACCACTAAGATAAATCTTTATATATATAGTTATTATTTGAAAATAGTAATAACTTAAGTAAAGATTTAAACTAAAGGTAAATAAAAGATTTATGTATATATATATATCTTTTGAATTTCATGAGAGTAGCATAATTTAGTAATAACTTAAGTAAAGATTTAAACTAAAGGTAAATAAAAGATTTATGTATATATATATCTTTTGAATTTCATGAGAGTAGCATAATTAGTATAAAAATAAACATAAAAACATAAATTTATAAAACATAAGAAAATATTTAAATATTATTTTTGACATTTGTAAGATAATATCATACATTAAACATTTGTAGGCATAGGGCATCATGCAAAAAAACAAGTGTCAAATAATTTGTTTCTTCTTTTTAATAACTTTTGTATATATAGCAAAAGGAGTCTTTCTTTTCTTCATTTTGAAAATCAAAAGCTAAACAAAACCTGAAAAACCAAAATAAAACCAGGAATCAAACTAAAAGAAAAATCAAACAAATCCTTTTAAGTTTTTCAAAACCGAAACAAAAGCAAAGATTCAAAACTTCAAGCTTTCAACCGAGTAAAACAACAATTCAAGTTTAAGTTCAAATTCAACTTAAACAAGGTAGATCAAACATGCAGTTTCAAAGATTTGTATCAGTGCAGTTTTCATAAGTTCAACACAATTAAATTAAGTTCTAGATCAAATTCAAGCAATAGTTCAAATTCCAAAGGCATATCCAGATTTCAGGTTTCAAAGCTCTGTGTCTTCTGTTCAACATTATTAAGGTGAGTAAACATCATTTAAAAAAAAAATCAAATTCTCTTTATTACTATGTGCATGGAAGATTTAACTTTAGAAATGGCTTGAATCTGATCTGCATAAATGAAATAATATGACCATCTGTTTGAATGTACTGTGCTTATGCATACATGTCTCTGTCTTGTTAAAAACAGCTAAATAAAAACATTCAAATTTAATTTCTCCTCAGTCAATCAATTATAGGTCATAACATTAGAAGGAAATGTGTTTGTATTGATGAAATCTTTTTTTTAAAAATAGTATCAAGTGAAATTTTTAAGCTATTACCTGAAAAAAATGAATTTACAATAGATGCTCCATATTTCCAAGAAAATCAATCAGTCTAATTTAAGCTTTCACATATATAACTAGAATCTATGTTCAAAATGATGAATTTAGGTGGCATTCTTTTGATTTTTAGTTGATTAGTTGTTGGGATAAGGGGAGTTGGTCGTTAGGGTATTTTTGGCAACCCCGATGCTTTCATGCTCAGGGGCTCGGGTAGAAGGAGGCTTAGGTGAGGGTGTTTAAGGGAAAAATTATGGCTGAAATTCTTGGAGGCCATGGTGACTGGAAGTAGGGAATTTAGGGTTTCAGACTTGTGCATGGACGAGGTGGGTTTTGTTCGTTTACGTCATCGTGGTGGCGACTGGGAAGTGCGGTGCATGGGGATAAGTTGGAGGGAAGATAGATGAGGTTTCTGGCTGAAGGTATTAGGTTCTAATGATCAGCGTGGGAGGCGCAAGGTGTTTAGGTGATCGAGTTTTTATTTTGTGGATGGGGGAACTGCTCGATTTCGAATTCGAGCTTCATCGAGGAAATCTGGTGGTCGGGAAGGTCTAGGATGGTGACGGCGACTTGGCAATATGGGCGATGGTGATCAACGTAGCTCTGATCTCATGTGCACGTGCACGAGGGATGCGTGCATATGGTAGTAGGTTGATTTTGCCAAGAAGACGATGAAGAAGAGAAGGAGCGAGGGGAAAGGATGTTGTCTCGGGTTTTCTTAGGGGTTGTGATCGGGTTTGTACGCAAGTTTTTTTTTTAAAATGAGAGGGAGGAGTGGCTCGAGTGAGTGTTCGGGAAATCCTGGCTTGGGCTCGTGTTTCCTGATTGTATAATGAAGTGTATTTTGTTAACCAGTTTTAAAGGCAAAAGGAAATTTTTGACAAGTTTCAAAGCAAAGTTTTTAAGCCAATAGAAACAAGTTTTCAAAGTAGAAATATTTATCAAATTTTCAAAAACAAGTTTTCAAATATAAAGCATAGGTCTAATGTTTTAAAATTGTTTTGATTCAATATAATTATATAATAGGTTAATTATTTAATTATATTCTTAAGTGTATCAAATGGAATTTAATAATGATAATTAAGTAATTAAATTAAGATAAATGGTTTATCTTAAATTAATTAAGGTCTTAAGCAATAATTACTAAATGTAGTTAATTAAAGGATAATTATTGAATGTAATTAATTAAAAGAATAATTACTTAATGCAATTAATTAAAGGGTAATTAATTAATGGAAGTAATTGTAGGATCATTAATTAATTATTAATTATAGTATAATTAATTTTTGGTTGACGAGTTATTCTCGTTAAATAATTAAAGTGATGATAAATGGTTTGTAATTAATTAATGTCAAGAAAGCAGGATTTAAAGGTAATTAATTTAATTTATTTGGAGATTAAATTTAAATTAATTAGGAATTGAAAAGCTAACTAATCATGCTTATGGATGATTAATTATATTGAATGCCTTGGATTATTTGATATCTCTGATATGTGATTTGAGATGCTATGTGATATGATATGTTTGGGTTGAACTGTGATAATATGGATTATCTATCTGTAATGAAATCGCTATGTGAATATGCCACTCTAAATATAAATTGAATTGTGTTCACTTAAACAACCTGGATTAAAAATGATACTGGATTCAAAGAGACCGAGGTCGGGTATCAACAAATACCCAAAACCAGTTCGATTAGAAATCTACAAATTCTTTATAGATTTGACTTCAGAATCAAATAGGCTGGAATGGAATAAATTAAGTAACATGGTCATTTAAACCGAGTTACAATTTTAAATATTGTTTGGTAATAAGTGTTTGACTAAAATAAGTTAAGAACTAGTAGTGATGTACGAGTTACCCTAGTATTCAAATATGTTTTATAACTTAGTATTTCAAGTTATATTTGTTTACTCATGCTGGTTTCCATCCTGACTCGGGTCTTACTTTAATGTAATGCTCGGGTCAGATCGAGTATTACAGATTTTCAGGTTAGGACGTTCTGGAGCTTAGGAGGCGAGCTGGATAGCAGGAACATATGGAGTATATTCCGCTATGTATTGAAGTTATTATTTGTATTCTAGGATAAGTTGTTACAACCGTCCAGTTTTTATGAATTCTGATGTATTGTATGCAAATTGACAGATACAACTTTCTTTTGTGTAAATGCTATTATTTGATATTATATTTTGATCCATTGCGAATGTGAGATTCTGAGTTTTTTTTGTTCTTCTTCTACCTCTTTTATTCTTTACCCTGACAATCTGGGATTTTCGACATTCGATTGCTCGTCATTTCTACAGTAAACGTATTAGTGTTGAATTTTCGGGGTCGAAAATTTCGGGTCGTTACAGGTTTATGTAATGTTCTTTCTTTACCTTCTCAAATAGACATCATATATTTATATCTTATACACATATCGTCAATGCTTCTTTAACCACCAACCCAGTAACTAATATTTTTATCTCTTTTTCATTGCTGTTAACAGCTGGATATCAGCGGTAGCTCTTGCATCTTGAAATCTCTTCTTTACCTAGAAATTAAATGGCAATAGACTATGTGATAGCTCTTGCATCTATCATCTTTACATAATTCCAAGTACTCAAAACTCTTGAGTCAATCAAGATCATTAAGTACATACACTAACAAGTTAAGTCTAAAGTTGATTGAATAGTAGTAACTAGTATTTTCTCTTTCTGCTCTCTCATAAGATCTTTAAATTGTGAACATATCTAATTTTACTTCCTTCACATTTATCGTACTTTGGTTATAGGTGAATATGCACACATGTTTCTTCAACTTTATGATGCGACTGAAGTAATTATCCATATGATTAAATGTTTAGTATGATTATATATATGAGGGTTGAGCTTATATAGATGGCTACACAGCTTTGCAAATAACAGATGATACTCAATATCTAATGTTTGTGTTAGGAAATATGGATGGAGCATCCCTTTAAATCAACTTCAGCCATAATAACAATTTATAGGAGCATGATGTTACTTGCTAAGGTATGGGGAAATGCTCCTTATTCCCTAAAATGGTACATTTTAATCACTTTGCTTTTAGTTCTATATATATGTATGTATAGTTATGTATGTATGTATGTTCGTACATACATATTAAGTTTGAATTAAATATGAGGACTTGTATATAGATAAGAGGGCCTGGATTCCTTTATTTGTTCAATGGTCTCTAGCAGCGGCACTGTGCAAATAAAAATGACACCCATTAATTATTTCCTTTTGTACTCTCTTTATTTCCCCTTTTCTTACTTTACATGGGTTATCCTAGAGGACTTTTATATACTTTAAGCAATGTGCGAATTAAACATGCTCCAGATTCCAAATGCCTCTTACTTTTGGCATATTTTATCCATTTTACTAAATAAGCATTAACTAACATGAACTAAGTTCACGAACATTAAATAAGTTCATAAAAAATAATTAAATTTATTTATATATATATAAATTATATTACATAAATTATATATTTGTAGATTATACACATATATCATAAAATTATATATGGATTAATAATATTATGTATGAATTATACTATGTGAATTACGTAAGAACTAATATAAATAATTATTATTGTAATATCTTAGTAACTTGCATACGTCTGGTTGATGTATGGTTAACTATTTAATTCTAGTAACTTGGCATCTTTTTCAAGGAAAAATCCTTTTATATTTGTGCTTCTTTCATCATAGGCAAACTTTATGGATAATCATACAATTATTATATTTCATTTGAATAAGATAGTCATATAATTATTATATTGTCATTTGAATACCATACTGATCTCATCTTTGTTAATTTCCTTTGTAGGCAAGCATCTATAACCTGGAGGTATGTGGCCATTTTTGTTTCACATTCTTTTGTAATTTTTGTTTCTTATCTGCAAACATAGTTTTATATTTTATATCGGTTAAGCTCCATACATCGGTAAATTTGACCATGAAGTGGACTCATGGATTGCAAAATTACGACGTTTAGGCATTGAATTTGTCTATGAATGATAAATCAAAGGGATGAATGATACAACAAAGTACCACTAGAAGAAAAATAATTATTAATAACATTGAAAATTGGTTATTAATGGTGTTTTAATGCTCACTGTTATAATTTTTTGATCCTACAAAATAAAATGAAATATAAATGCTATTATCAAGTAAGATAAGAAATTACGTTGGCGGGATTCAAAATTATTTTGACTTCGTTTTTTTCCTAGTTATGTCAATAACTCTTTATTTTCTTTCCCCATCTTCCCCTCAATTGAAAATGCTAGAAACCCATAATCCATTTTGAAAGCTTATGAACAAGATAAATACTTGGTTGAGACCAATGGTCTGAATTAGCAGTATACTGCGATGAATATAGTAATCGGTCAAACTGCTTAGATGAAGTATAAGAACATCTTGGATGGCTTAATATACTACTTGTGATCAAAATATGAACTAGAAAATGGTTGACGTATGCTGCTGCAATACATGGAGAGATGTGGGAATAGAACTGCTGAAATTTTTCGTTGTATGATGACTCAATACTAATGGGAATGTTATGATCTAAACTGTTTGTATTTTGGTTGGAACTGCTTGCATTACTAAACTTTGCCAGAATATGCTTTGGACGTGATTATGTCGAACAAGAATGAGTATTGAGGATTACAGAACAAGTATATTTAAGCAGGTGGATGAAATGCTCATGAAATAAGAAAATGTGTGGCAGGCATGCATGCCTAAATATGCAAGTCCAAGGCAAGTTAGAATATAGCAGGTTAAAACTGAGAAATCGAATGTAAGGTAGGTCAGAATATGCAGCCAGTGAATGGCAGATCCGAGTTTGAGGACCGTCATGGCAGACTGAATATCTGCAGGCATATTAAAATTGGGAAATCATGCATTTGAAATTGATTTTTAATAATTTGATTTGGACAAGTTTTCATTTGCAATAGCCGTTGACATGGAACCTCCATCAACTCATCTAAACACCAAGCTTTATGATAACCAATTTGGATAAAAATTAACCAAGTTAATAAAATTCTATAAAAATTAACTAATTGTTATAGAATAAAGAAAAATAGAAGCCATTGGAGAGAGAGAGACAAAAGATATATTATTCACTTCTGAAAATAGATATATATTTACATTACACGGCCTACTTTATATAAAGGCTTTAGAAATAAGGACTGAACTTATCCCACGATGTGGGACTAAACAAAACAATGTACAAGCATATTCACTTTATAATATATATATATTATAACACTCCCCCTTGAATATGCGTCTTCAAAATCTTGAAAGCTCGGATAATTTGGAAATTTCCGTTTCAAAACGTGTATGATGATTGTTCCCCCTCATTATTATCTTGCTTCATTTATCGATTCAGTGGATATAGATATGTCTGTTGCCTCATTAAAAACCTCTATTAGAAAAACCCAGTGGGAAAAAAAACTTTGAACGAGGAAAAGAGTGCAACTTGTGAAATCATAAATATCATATTAAAAATGATATTCCTTATAAGAGTTTGATACTTCAGGATCAAAATAATGCCTCATTAAAACCTTACTAAGAAAAACCCAATGTGAAAAATCTTAGTGAAGGAAAAAGAGTACAATGACATATTTTATTTTCTTATTTCTTTGAATAAAGCTTGATACTTCTAGATCAAACTAATGCCTCATTAAAACCTTACTAAGTAAAACCCTATGAGAAAAATCTTAGTGAAGGAAAAAGAGTACAATATAGTATGTCATATTTCAATAATTTACTGCATCAGATAGAGTTTGATACTTCTGGATCAATTTAATACTTCAGTAAAAACCTTACAAAGGAAAACCCTATGGGAAAAACCTTAGTCAAGGATAAAAATATAATTGAACTTAAATAACATATTTGAGATGTTATTTCTTGAAAAGACATTTGATTCTTCTAGATCAAGATAATGCCTCATTAAAACCTTAATAAGAAAAACCCAGTGGGAAAAATCTTAAATAAGGAAAAAGAGTACATTATAGCTTATTTCAAATGTTAGTAGGGAGTTGATATTTCTGGATCAAGGTAATGCCTCATTAAAATCTTACTAATAAAAACCCAGTGGGAAAAAATCTTAGTTAAGGAAAAAGAGTGCATTATAAAATACTTATGAATGCTCCCCATGATTTTAAATTTTCCTCTAAATTCATATTCTTCTTTCGGTAACTCAAATTGGTTATAGATACTTCTGGATCCATAAATATGTATCTCATTAATAATAAAATTTATTAATAGTTTCCTTTGATACAATCAAATTTTCTAAGATTTTTTCTTCCAAATATGGTTTGCATTTTATGCATTTTGTATGCTACTTTTATGAAAAACACTTCATGTGCTTTCATTTTTTTTCTGTGCTTCAAATTAGTTTTGCGCATTGCAACTATGAATCTTTCATGAATATTAAAAAATTTATTACAACATTACTAGAAAGAAGGAAGTAATCTACTCATCTTGAAGTATATCAAGATTTTCATTACAACAATACTTAGAAGAAATTTGTAATCTACACTTCATGTCTTTTGCATTCTTTATAACTACAAAAGTTATACATATTCTTCAAAAATTTGTATACTTTAATAAGTATTTGCATATCACAACTATCACTTCAATGGATATTAAGAGTTTCATTACAACGATACTTAAAAATAGGAAGTAATCTACTCATCATGAATTTATATCAAGATTTTCATTACAACAATACTTAAAAGTAGGTTGAAATCTACTCTCCTTGTTCTTTGCATTCTTTATAACAATGAAAGTTATTTATATTCTTCAGGAATTTGTATACTTTCATTATTTATAATGTTTTAAACAATATTTATACCTTCAGGGTATTTTAAGTGTTTTAAACACTTTCGCTGCTCAATTCAATTATTTGTAAAAACATGATGCCTACAGCATTTAACACGATGTAGCACTTCATGTGCTTTAGTAATTTCAGTGTGTTTTTCTATTATATATATATATATATGTGTGTGTGTGTGTGTGTGTGTGTGTGTGTTGCGAACTATAGGTTCACATTTCTTATTTAGAAGAATTTCATGATGGCCAATCATGTTTTTCTCTAATCCAGGATCTTCAATCCATTTATAAACATAAGCGCTTTATTATTTATAAATTTATCATCGATGACTACTTCTTTTCAGTTCTAGACATGATTTATTGAGATCTCTTTAATTATGTTTTAGGTACCTAAACCACTTCTGGGTAATTTGACAATCATGTCATTGGTCTCTTCAAGAGCACCCTTAAGTGTTTCTTCAAGAACACTCACCTCCATTATTTGGCATCTTTATTACTTACTCCAAAAATATTTTGAACTTACTTTTGAACCATATTTCAGATGTAGTTTACAAATTTTAATCCTTCAGGGATTCAAATCTATATTTGAGAAAGTCTACAAGGGATAATATTGATAATATTTTGCATCATTGTATATTTTAATAAATATTTAACACTAATGATCAAAATGAGCTTGTATCCCTTTATCCTCCCCCTCAATGTTGACAAACATTGTCACATTAAATAATAATCATCTTTGGATTCTCATTTTTATCCATTATGATATTGCTACTAGCAAATACACCATACATATTAATAATAGGAGGATAATTCTTTTATTCATTGATAAGATGCATTCAATTGATATTGATTATTAGAGTTTGTTCTCATTCATTGATCTAAGCTATTGGAGGAATTACTTATTGTGTAGATCATTTGAATACATACATGACTTCAGGTCATTCAGCATTTATGTTGATTGAATTTTAAATCACTAAATAATATCTATGCATAATCACTAAATAATAGCTTATAACAAACTTCAGGTTGTTAGCTAAATATTTACATATATGGATGTATACGTGCGTCCACGTATCACATGTATATTGTAAAATTTTCATATTCTTTCTCATTTGAATTAGTGATTTTTGGAACAAACTATTACAAGGATCAAAACTATTAATTTCTATTTATAAATCAATGTCAATGCAAATCTGTCAAAACCGCATGATAATGTTCAAAACATTTGGTTTGAAACCATATCGAACTTCTGGTTCGAACAAAATATACACACAACTTCAAGTTGTTAAGTTTTATTCCTCAATTATATCTCAAATATCAGTTTTGAACACTAATTATGATTACTTATCAAGGAGTAATTTTTAATTGCATATAGACATTTCTACACATCTCTATTGAGAGTTCTGTAAAAAAAATACAGCAAAAATAATAATAGTATCTTCTAGATACTTGAAATGTTACGGATACAGATTTCCTCAGGACCGTATGTATAGCTGTCAAACTTTTAGGATCTAATCTAAGCTAAATTAGGATCCTTTATAATCAAATTTATGTACACTTATTTAGTTTAATAAAATTACCAAATATATAAATAAATCTCTTCTAGAGATATGTTATCATGTTCAAATTTATAAATCTCTTCTAGAGATATATTAGTATCACCACTTCTGGAGTGAACTTTCTCTTCTAGATATATATATATATATATGTATATATATATATATATATGTATATATATATATATATATATATGCACTATTTGAATGCCATATCAATATACACTGTTTATTTTATATATATTACATAATTACTACTTTTACAGTAGCATAAAATATCCATGCTGGAGATTTTTGTTGTAATTGCTTTTAAAATGGCATATCAAACTTTAAATACAGTGACACAATTAGATTCACCAACTGAAAGTAAGATGCAAGAGATAAAACCACTACTTTTGGAGTGTAACATTGGTATACAATATCATTATTCTTTTTTTTTGGATAAATTATTGTTATTACTCAAAAAAAAAAATTATATCATTATTCCTTGATTATATCTCTAATATTACTATTGAACATTAATTATGATTGTGTATTAGAGAATATATACTAAGTTATAATTATATATAAACATCTCCTCTAGAGAGTTCAGTAAAATAGATATATTTACAACATAAATAAGAGTATCTTCTGGACCCTTGAAATGTTATAAAAATAAGAAATTATAATGGTCGCACATATCGATTTGTTCAAGACCGTATTTATATAGCTTTAGTGAAAATTATGATACGACATATAGATAATCTCTTCAGGAGCATATCTAAAGATATTTCTTCAAGAATAGTTGTACATATAATATTTGATTCATCGTAAGTTTTGAAAAGTAAAAGTTTACATATCACTATTTGTCTAATGGAGCTACGGGTCCATGACAATAGACGATTGAATTTTGGATAATTTATTATCACATTTGACAATATTTTATAGGCGATTCTTTTATAGTGCTATACGATGATATAATATCACTTCTGGGGATATTTCATAAACACCGCTTCTAGAGTGGTACATATCACTTCTAAAGATACTTTATATGCATTGTTTTTGAGATGTCATCAATAATCAATATCTTTTTCTACATAATTGACATAATTCTACAACATCTCTTCTAGGATGTTTGGATTTTGAAATATAAAAATCATAAAACATCTCTTCAAGAGTATGTCATATGGATTATCTCTTCTGGAGAATATTAAAATGTACTTCTTCAAATATATAGTTTGGCAAACACACCCAAAGATTATCAAAACTTGGGTTTTACCAACTTCAAACTGATTTATTGAACTGAAATAAAATAAAATCCACATAGCAGACTTCAGGCTGCTATTATCGATCAATTCAACCATATCATTTATTACTGTACTTAGCTTTTCATCATTAAAGAAGTTTCCTTCATCTTCGAAGAAATGATCTAACTTCAGGTTAGTATTACTAGACAATCCTTTCACATAATTTTAGTTTAGAAGTAATTTGAATATAGAGGAATTGTATTTCCTAGTAGATTTAAAGACTTAAAACTTCAAGTTCAACCACTCATGTCTAGTGTTTAAAAGTGTGACCATATTTTGGTAGTCATAACGCTCCTTCAGGGAGTTCCATAGGTAAATGTTGATCTTTTTCAGTTAAACCTGTGTAATATGCAAGTCAAGTTAACCAAGTATAGAAAATTTGGCAACAAAAAAAAATTGTTGAATAAAAATATATATTTGCATGGAATCAATTTCAATACTCACTAATATGAATGACGTGAGTATGTGCCCTAAAACATATGATTAAGAAAAAAAAATGACATGACTTGTACCATATAATAAAATAGAAACCTGATGAAACTTTGTTTCTTGTGTTGCTTAATTTCATTGATCAAATAGTGGACTAACCATTTTTTTTATACTTCAATGAATGTCAAGTACCAAATAAAAAAAGATGGTATGGTAATTATTACCATTAGCCGTATAATTCAAATCAAATGCTAGAAATGGAATATAATGTCCATAATATATGCACAACTTTTATAAAGAATGAAGAATCAATTTAATAGAACTTTGTAAGCTGAACATAATGGAATACCTCATCTGAATATGGTTAATTCCATCGATTCGATTCCCATTACTAGAGTCATTGGAAATTAATTTGTTTGCTTCTCCTGCAACTCAAACCTCTCTGTATTATTAAATCAGCAATAATATATATAATTATACATGCTACAAATATCAAAGCTATTTCATGTAGATATTTGATAATCAACATTAATTTGGTAGAAATTTTTATATAAAATCCTTCATAACATAGAATATCAATTAAAAATAATGAAAGATCAATGAGATCTAAAATCAATCATTATACCATATCAAGGCTGTGGATCGAAAAGAAAAGCAACAGTATATAAAATATAAAATGTTATAGATCTATAAAATTAGATCTATAATAGAATTAGATCAGAAAAATTAGATCATATTGAGATCAACATAATAACATCTAAAAATAAAATCAATTTAATAATTCTACAAATGAGATCTGAAAAATGAAGTCTACAAAGTTAGATCTATACAAATAAATAATATTAGAATCACATAATTAGATCAACATTATAAGATATACAAAATGAGATCCAGGAAAAAGAAATGAGATCAAAACAAATGTTTACATAACGAAATTTGATCTACGAAATAAAATTAAATCCCAAGAGAAAAGAAATAGATCTTAAATGCATAAAAAACATCGTGCTGATAACGTGTTATAGAATAAAGAAAAATAGAAGCCATTGGAGAGAGAGTTAAAAGATATATTATTCACTTCTGAGAATAGATATATATTTACATTACATGGCCTACTTTATATAAAGGCTTTAGAAATAAGGACTGAACTTATCCCACGATGTGGGACTAAACAAAACAATGTACAAGCATATTCACTTTATAATATACATATATTATAACACTAATTAACTGATTTTTACAAAAATTAAACTAAGTTGACTAAGTTTTATAAAAATTAACAAAATTTATAAGAATTAACAAATTTTTGTAAAAATTAAATAAGCTAACTAAATTGTATAAAAATTAAATATGTTTATATAAAAAACTAATTTTATAAAAATAAATTAATTAACCATAAAAAATTAACTTATTTTGTAAAAAAATAAATAATTCCTAAACATTTAACTACATTTTATAAAGTTAACTAAGTTCTATAAACAATTAATTAAGTTAGCCAAGGTTTAAATTTCATAGAAATCAACTAAGCTAACCAGGTTTATAGAAACTAAGCTAACCATGTTTATGAAGGAATAACAACTGCATAGTAGCACCATTGAGCTGCACTACTTCAATGATGTGGCTATTGTTATTTCAATGGTGCTACAACCTTTAATGTGTTCTTATCTGTACATGCATACGATGTAGTCTTCTTCAATTTCTAGTAAGACTGCGATAATTGCTACTAAAGATGCAATAACAACCAACTACCGGTGCATAATTTATTACACTTCTCTCGATATTTTAATTTATTACACAAGTAATTCTTGTGAAATGCGGTTGTAGGGCAAGGCGAAAATGTACACGCCAGTTTGGAACCTGAGAAAAGACGACAATGAATGAAGGATGGATGACAATGACAAGTAGCCAGCGTGGTATGCTGGAACTAGTTTTTAAACATAATCTCATCATTTATTTTTTATTATTTGATTCATATATGATAGTAGTTTCAATCTTATTTCAAAATTTAAAGGATTGACGGGCTTGGCCAAACAATTATCTTTTAAACATAATTAGTCCTTTGTATAATGGTTATGCACTTAGTACTTTTTGTCTTTTTTATTCTTTGCATAATGGTATCGGTAGGGATAAATTGAAGCATCGATAGGCGTTGAAATGCAGGAACAGCCTCTAAACTTTATCATAAGGCATGGAGATGTAGTGCATCACGGAATATGAGAATGTAGGCGATGGGATGCTGTATGACTGAAGCCAAGTGACATAAACTGAGTTGATGTTGTTTGGCCGAAATATATAGCCGGGAGGCTGAAGCTATACAGGAACAAAACTGTCGTATTATGGTAGAGTCTGAGAATAAAGAAGTGGGACTGGACTTGAAAATTGCAATCGTTGCAATAAACTGAAATGCATATTGAGTAATGTAGCTGTATAGTTGCAACAAAATGATGGTTAGCGTCACAGTGTAAACGATAGGCACTATGGAAATAACTCAAGTGGATTGTGAAGAAACACTACTATAGAGATTACATCACAGTGTGAACAATAGCATCACGGTGTGAGTACATAGGATATTATTAATTTCAGAAACTAGTACATGACTCTTTTCTTATTTTATTTTTATTTTATAGATTTGTGTCTTAATTATTCTCTTTACTTTATTATATAGGTACACAAAACATTTCTTTACTATATGGAAGATTGTTAGCAAAAATTGCTAACAAAAGGTGCATTTTTATGCATTTAAATGTGTGTTATCATGAAGTATATTTTGTTATATATGATATGGTTCTAATTTTGTATTGATCGTGGATATATGTGTGTGTGTGTGTGTGTGTGTGTGTGTGTGTGTGTTTGTGTGTGTTTAATTAGGGTGTGCAGGAAAGCACTAACCGTGCAAAGGAGGTGTTGTCGAAATTTTATGAAATCCTATAAGCCTATATAAATTGATAAATTTTTATAGAAATTTAACTAAGTTGATTTTTTTATAAAAATTAATAAAATTTACAAAATATAACTATTTTTTACAAAAAAATAACTATGTTAAACAAGTTTTATAAAAACTAAAAACATCTATAAAAATTAATTAAAATTTTCAATTTTTTAACTATGTTAACAGTGTAAATCAATTTACTATTGTTATTGTATGTTTTGGCCAGTAGAATGAACATTTTCTATCAAACTAGAAGTTTTCCTGAAAAAACAAGTCTATTTGAAATAATTGGTCTTGTCTGAGTTGCTTGTCTACTTTGAGTTAGCCTTTGTGGATGTTTCTTAGTTATTTTGAGTGATTAATTCATAAAGTTTCTGTTTGAAACCAAGCTG
Source organism: Allium cepa (assembly GCA_030765085.1). Lineage (NCBI taxonomy): Eukaryota > Viridiplantae > Streptophyta > Magnoliopsida > Asparagales > Amaryllidaceae > Allium > Allium cepa. The sequence goes on from CM060928.1 coordinate 209,810,348, forward strand.
TTTAGTACTTATACATTTCTACATTTATGACTAACATACGCACGTATCTGCTTCTTTTAACAGATGTTGTATGATGCTTTTGAGGTTGCTACATGATGTCACAGTCTTTCTCCTTCAACTCGGTCATGCCTGCATTAATGTATTATCTATCGATGTAATACATCTTTGGTTTTAGTATGTATCGTTTTGGTTAGCTACGGTTGTATGTATTGTTACTTTTGATCATAAATATTTATATGCTTAATACTCCATGTGCAAAATATTATGGATATAGATATATATTTTGTGGTTTGGCTTATGACTCCATTTAATTACGTACATTACAATGTAATAAGTGTGGTTTTTTGAATTTTTATAATACATTAGTTGAAATAAGTTCAGTAGAATTGAAAATTGTAAGCTTGAATGTATATGGCAACAAAAAATGCAGTGGAATTTTTTATAGCATTTTAATTATGCTACGAAAAGGAAAATTGTTACCGCTTTCATGTACTATAGCATTATAATACTGATATACAAAATAATTTGCAAGAATTGAACAGTTTTGATAGCAAAAAATAATGCCGCAATAGATAGTAATGAATTTTCTTTAGGGTTTCAATACGTAATAAAAGATTGATATAATATTTCTACAGCATTTTTAGACGCAATAAAAATATGGGATGTCAACATATTATAACAATTGAATGATGTCAGAATTGTTAGTATCATAAAACACAACTCTGTGTAAAATTTCTATAGCAAGTTTCAAAACGCTATAGAAAAGTTGTTGTACCGATACGTCTAGTCTAAGATGGCAATAAAAACACTGTTAAAAGCCCGTTTTCCATTGCAATTTTGAAACGCTATTGTATCTATCAGACTTATTACAACTTGTTGATCTATGACATTTATAGAAACGCTATAGAAGGCTTTAATAGCGGTTTTTAGACGCTGTAAAAAGTTCTGTTCGTGGTAGTGATGACCATAGCTTATTTCTTACAGTCCTTTAGTTACACCCAGAATCCTGACAATCGCATGTCAAAAACACACTGTCGTGCTACGCCGAGCATTTGCTACAATTCCTATTTGCCCTTGGCAACAGACTGTTGGTCCTTAAGTGACGTCAGAGCACTCTAATGAGAGAAGCAACCCTTAGCCTACAACTCACAAATTGACATCATGGATCCATGCAAGATCCCGCTAAGATGGATAACTAGTCTATCTGGTGGGTCTAATTCACGCTCTCTCTATAGCGGCGTGAACCCTATGACGTAGATTCCCGACAAATATTCTCGACTGTATAAGTCCTAATGAGAGTGATAACTAATACTCTCGAGTCTATAAGTCCTTACGAGACTGACAACAACTACATTCGGCTCAATAGGTCCTATTCAGAGTATCTCACAATAATAAATCCTTGACTACTAGTTCTAAGAGCATATAATGATACTCATTCAGTCAGTCCTTAGAGGATGCAACAAAATATACTCTCGACGGTATGAGTCCAGATGAGAGTAATAATAAGTATTCTTGACTTCATACGTCCTAATGAGAGCACCATCAATACATAATAATTCCTGGACTACTAACCCTAAGAGTAAATAATAATATAACTCGGCTAGTTAGTCCTAAGAGGATAAATATATAAATCACAATATATCTCAGGCTTGTAGCCCTTGGAGCATACTTGGACTTTTAGCAACTACGCTCTAAGGAGTCACCTCTAGATGATATCACAATTCCATATCCAACTCCATATTATAAGTGACATTTACTCACTAATAGTCAACAAATAAGTATTACTTGAGCATCCCATACCACTTTCTCTTACTTGAATGTTTGCTAGAAGCTAGTAAACTACACTTATCAAATTAACAATTCTTTTATAATATGAGTCAATAGAATAACCAGAAAAATATTACCGAGCATCCCTTACCACCCGGTACTACTAAACCGTTTATTCAGTATTCTCATTGTATAGAATTAAATCACAAAATCATCAAATGTAAATCATTCCAAATAAACCCTTTATGAAATAGGATTATACTTCAATTCTCAAACTCATTTAAATATTTCATAATTTAATATATCTTCAAAACAGATTGTATGATTTTAAAAATAATATTCTTAAAACTTTAAATTACACTAAATCATCAAATAAACTAAATACAAATCAATAATTATACAAAAGGGGGAATATATTTTAAACCCTTAAAACGGAATCTTATAATCAAAACTCCCCTTTTAAATTTTCATTTAACCCTTTATATTAAACCTTCAATCTAGAAAATAAATTTCTTTTCGAAAATACTATTATAAATCCTCATTATACTTTTTTTTGAAATTACAAACGTTTAATTATTCTTGAAGATCTCTATTTTCATTTTTAAATCAACTTTTTTTTTCTAAAACACTTCCCAATAAATTATTTTATTTTTCCAACCTCTTTTTATTTATTTATAAGTATACTTCCAATAAAATGTAAAATAATTTCCCACTACTTCAAAAATATTTTAAAATGGGAAAACTCAATAAAACGCCTAGAACATATATTATGGAGAAAATTACTCCAAAATCAACAACAAAGCATCAATATAATTTTTTATCGTTTGACCCAAATCGAATTACATCGAATTATGGTCATCCGCAAATGTGCACACAACAAATAAAATTTCTCGATCCATCTCGACCAATAGTTCTAATGAGAAGAAGTACTCTCAACCGAATGACCCTAGGATATGTGAAATGTGCAAATTAAAATGCAACCGGACATCATTTCCTTTGCATTTTGGACAAACCAACATCAAATTTCATATCTAATATAAAAAAAACCAAGCAATTATCCTAATCAATTAATTTATCCAAGCAAACGATTCAACATTCACAATTAATCAAATCCCAAAAAAACATGCCAATGAAGTAATTCAACCAATATCAGGATTATGTGCATATATATAGTGAATAACGAATTATTAGACACACATTGTGAGTTAGCAAACTCACCTAAGCGATGCTTGAATTCCAAATCGATGACTAGACGATGTCAAAATTTGTAACATCCCCCTACTTAGAGGCCCAAAACTAACGGCTACATATGCTGCAATCATCCATAGCCATTAATCTTCGACGGTCATATACGGCCGTGTTAGATTCATTGATACACAGATCATAAGAATATGGAAAAAATTTAACAATTCAAAAGTTATTTCCACATTCCATTCAAAACATTTCATAATCATTACATAATCCCATAACATTAACCACGTTCAACAAAATATAATTATTACACATATGCTAGGAGCGTCATACGAAGATGCCCCATTGGTTGATCAAAGTATACAATAAGTCTAATATATCCGCCTTTATATCCAAATACATAGCGTAAAAAGATAACTCTAAATAACTTTCTGCCTCCTATACGCCTCCGTAAGCTTTATTCGTCTAAGAAGAAAACTTGAAAACCCTAAACCTTAAACTACTCAAAATTAATTGAGTACCCAAGAGTTTAAGAGGAAAACATAAACTTCAAGTTAGACATAAAGCCTGATATGAATAATAGTCTAACATCTCAATCCTTTTAGATATATACCGAGACCGCGCCGCTTAGCGGAATGGGTTTTCCCCTTACTGGAATCCAAAAACTTTTTTAAATCATATTCTGTGCTCCTACATCCACAATGGTTAAAAAATACATTTGTAAAATATTTTGATGATATGCTAACTTAAAACAATTAATATTTCCCATCTCCAGCTTAATCTGACTCCCTATCAAAATTATAATTTCTAGGGTCACTGTTAACCTTTTAGTTTTCATAGGTTTACTAATAACCTTTATATAATTAATGAACATCCAGTTCTTTTTATCATTTTCATGGGGTCACTAAGAACTTATAGGCTTTTTCCAGTTAACTTGATAAATTCATGGGTCCCACTGAACCTATTAATTATTTCAATAACTAGTCACCTTAACCTAGTTTTCATGAGTTGACTAGGAACCTTTGGACTCATCCAGTAACTTACTTCACATCCTAGTTTTCATGGGTTTACTAGGAACCTAATGATACTTCCATTAGCCACTTTCTTATCCTAATTTTCATGGGTTTACTAGGAACCTGTTGACTGATGTTAATTCTTAATCTGAATATAGTTTTCATGGGTTCACTACAAACCAATTAACCCCTACTAACTATCCTTAGTACATGGTTTTCAGGGATATACTATGAACCTATTGGTTATCTCCAATAACTACATATCATAGTTTTCATGGGTTTACAATGAACCTTTTAGTTACCTCCAATAACTACTAAGTGTAAGCATCTTATATTTTTGGTCACCTTGACTCCTTGGATGCAATTCTACTCATTCAGGAGTTTAAGCAATTTATATTCACTTCAGAGTTAACCTAGCTAGTTCTTCTACCCCATTTCCCCAAAATAGAGTTATGGGTTATCATGTGAATATATTCATATTTGAAGAATCAAAACAACAATTTAACAATACCAATCCTGTAGGTTTAAGGTCCTTGAATTACATTTCATATAAAACATAGTTAACCCCTTTAACTTATATTTTTATCAAGGCAATACTTCTTCAAAATTACATACTTAAAGTCATTACAAAACTCCTTTATATAAGCCGTGGGTTTTCCTTTAAAAATTCGAGTTAGGATTTTGAAACCTTTCGACAACGTCAAAGGCTTCATCCTTCGACCCCTTCGAAAGCTTTGCTTTTGACCCCTTCAAAAGCATAAATCATATCTTTTAAAACAATAAGCTCCAGCCTTTTTAATACTTTAAAACACTTCCTTCGAAACCTTTTGACCTGGTTAAAATATCATTAAATAAGAGTAGAACCTTTCGAAACTAATGTAGGTCAAACCTTTCGAAACCATTGAAAATCAAACCTTTCGAAAGCATTGGGTTTGTACTTAAAAATATTACTTTGGGTCGTAGTGAAAATAGGTGAAAGTATCTCTTTCAAATCCACACTTCATTTTATAAAACATTAGGGAAGTTTGATGGTGTCAAAACCATCCTTTCGAAAGCATTATAACATCCGGGAAACAATTGAAACTTTCGACAACGTCGAAAGCTCCTACTTTCCATCCCTTCGAATTGTTTGGGAAGCGGCTTGTTTTTATAAAACCCATTAAACCTTCTGACAATGTCGAAAGCTCCTGCTTTCGACCCCTTCGAAAGCTTTAAACAAAAATAACTGCGGCGGCTCTTTTTTCGAAATCCTCTTTGAAACAACCTTTTGAAAACATAGCTTTAGACTGCGTCGAAAGCTCCTTTGAAAACTATCCTTTCAATACCATAGCTTTCGACCCTATCGAAAGCAAGTATAGGTTTCGACCTTGTCAAAAGCTCGTTATAAAACCAACCTTTTGAAATCATAGCTTTCAACCTTGTCGGAAGCTTTTTAAAACAGGCAAGTGATTTTTTTTCTTTCAAATCAAAGTAAACTAAGGGTCCATCTCTTCGAAAGCAACGCTTTGACACCATACCTTTCGACTTGGTCCAATTCACTGCATACCACCTGAATGATATTATGTGCATTGCTTTCGACCTTGTTGGTTAAAGTCGAAAGATCTTGGTCGATAGGTCTAAGTCGAAAGGTTTGCCAAAGAAGGCGGAACCACCTTTTTCTAGGTAAAAGCCGATTTTGCCAGAATAAGTAAACTTTTTGTAACAAACTTGCTTATTTGTAAACATTTGATTTGTTTTCACAACTTTTAAATAATTTGGATAATATTTACGGCATTTTCTCAGATCTAAAATCAAATTAACATTTAACAAATGAGCCCTTCCTTATATAAAAACAATTAAATCATTTAGGTCCTTCTTTCGAAATAATTTAATTTCCATACTATATCACTTAGTGAAAATCCCCAAAAATTCTAGAAATTCATTTTAATCATGTTATCTAACATACCAAAATTTCAGACCCAAATTCTTAATGTATTTTCCAAAATAAATTTATAAACCCAAATAATCATATTTTCCTTTGAAAATTCATAACTAATTCTCCACGGCTTGGAAAATTATATAAATTGAAAGCCAACTCCAAAATCATGTTTTCCATAACATTAAATTTTTCCATGGCATTTCAAAATCATTTAATCTCAGTTTTACCCTAAACCGCATATATCTCCTTTAACAACCATGTTTAAACATATATAAGTCATAAATCAAGCATATCTTCATTCAATATATCATAAAAACAGATTTACCATTAAATCATAAACCATATGAATATAAAGCCAAAATAGAGATTTAGAAATCATTATTCACCTTAGATTGGATGAGGAAATTGATGATTGATTGAGATTGATTTCTTCTGGCTTGAATCCTATGCTTATTCTTTTCTTTCTTCTTAATGGCCGACCTTGCTTTCTTACGGTTATAAATTTTTGTTTGAGATAAAATGAACGTGTAAGACTAAGGAGAATAGTATTGTAATAAGGAAAATATGGGCGGCTATTTACCCTAATGTCCTTATGTTAAATTACTCAACCATTTATAAGTTCATTTTGTTAAATAAGCACCACCACTAAATTTTTATTAATCGACCTTAATCTCCTTATCTACATTATTCTATTTAATTTATTCTAATTAAATCTCCTGAACAAGTCATCATTAAAATTAGGGATGTTACAGACTCCCCTCCTTAAAGAATTTCGTCCTTGAAATTCAGTAAGGACTAACTAGCAAACATAGCAATCCTCTATAACATCTCCTAACAACAGTACTAGCCTATCTGACTAGCAAGCAATCTATATAGATCGAATATAGACATACCATCAAAGCAGATCAGGATAAGCCTCTCGAATCCTGTCCTTTGTCTTTTAAGTACAGCCTTTCTCGTTGTCGCTCCACTAAACATTCACCAACTTGACTGTTTTGGTCCTCAATCTCTTCTTATCTCTTGCTACAACCTGAACTGGTTGTCTAACAAAAATCAAATCAGGCTCCACTACTAAGTCCTCCAACTCTGTATGAGGAACAGTAGCCTTTAGATCATGCACAAACTTGCAAAGATGAGACACATGGAATACATTATGGACACCTACCAAATTGCTCGGCAACTTTACTTTGTATGCGAGCTTTCCAATCCTTTCTATAATCTAAAACGGACCAACATATCTCGGGCCCAACTTTCTCGGCTTCTCAAATCGTACTACACCCTTTGTTGGTGATACTTTAATGAAAACCCTATCTCCCACTGAGAACTCTAAGTCTTTACGCTCTTATCTGCATAACTCTTACTACCTGGATTGAGCTTCCTTCATCCTTCCTCGGATTAACTCAATCTTTTATGACGTCTCTCTAACAAAATCCGGACCTAAGACCAATCTGTCTCCTTCTCTAACCAACATGCTGGCGATTTGCATGGTCTTCCATACAAAGCTTCAAAAGGCGTCATTCCTATACTAGTCTGATAACCATTATTATATGAAAACTCAATCAGTTGTAGGTGATCTTCCCAAGACCCACCAAAGTCTAATAAACAATCTCTTAAAAATCCTCAAGTACCTTATTAACTCTCTTTATCTGCCCATCAGTCTGTGGGTGACATGCTATACTCATCTTTAGCTTGGTGCCTAATGCCTCTTGGAGACTCCTTCAAAATTCGCTAGTGAATAACGCATCTGTGTCACTGACTATGCTACTAGGAATCCCATGAAGAATAACCGTGTTCTTCATGAACAACTTAGCCAAAGCAGGTGCCGTTTTAGTTGACTTTAGCAGAATGAAAAAAGAAATTTATGACAATTAATAGAGAAATTAATTGTAAAATTTCAGTAGTTGACCAGAATTAATTTATTGAATAATTAATGCAAATTAATAAAATTGATGAAAGATAAATAAGTTAATTCTTTTGGTTAATGGCATGAGGACACGAGGTTAATCCCCATTTTGTAGGAGAAATCTGCCCGTGTAACCAGTCCGGCTACCAGTGCCTACAAAGCGGACGGATTAATGTGAGACGTCGCAGGATTGATAATTAACAAAAAGGGTTAATTAACTAATTAAGTTAGTAACCAAATTTGAGTATGTAATTAAAGGAGGATAATTAATTGGTAATATGGTAATTAATTGAAATCAATTAAGGAGGGTAATTAAAAGGGATAAGGTAATCAATTGAAATCAATTAAAGGCAATTAAAGGGGAATTAATTGATTAGAAGAATATGGAAATCAATTAGAGGGAATTAACTAATTTAAAAATTAAAAGTTTTGAAGTTTTAACTTTGTTAAAAGATAATTAAATTCGCAATATTAAAGTGAATATGGTATACATGTATATATGAAAACCAATTTAATTTTGTTAAGTAATAATGTTGAAGAATTTAGTAGGTTAATGAACTGTTAAAATTCGCGTTTAAAGGGCGCATAAATTTATGGTATAAGTAACGTAATAAACGTATAAATTAAAAACGTTATTTTTTTTTATAAAAGTTGGGTGTTTTGTATTACGTCAGTTTGGCGTAGTTTAAAAATCATATTTAAATATCTATATGGATTAAAAATATCAGTCAGTAGTTTTATAGCAAACGTTACCTTTTTCCACAGCTTTCTATTGGGTTTCAAATTTTGATTCCAAAATCTTTGCCAATTCTTGCCGTTTCATTTAATTCAATCAAATTGGAAATCAAATTTGCCTTCCTTTGCGCGTGACACAAAATTTTATTCTTTTAACATTTTGACATTTGCCTCTTACCATTTGTTTCTTGAGCATGTCACTGTATTCATTTATTCACGCAGCCTTATCCACAAAAATATCAACTCTTCCAATTGCCATTTTTCCTCTCACCTAAATTAAATGCATTCAAAATTTAATCTTGCCTATCTTTGCAAATTTTCGCATACCCATTATATCTCTCTGTTTCCACTGCGTTTGTTTTGCAATAAATAAATTTTTCGAACCATTGATCAAGTAAATATTTATGTAAGCATTTATTACTTTTGCCTTTTCAGTTAAAAGCTTTTTCATTGCTTACCATAAATCACGCAAGAGCTCAAGTTTTGCTTCCTCAATCAAATCTGTTCAAATTTGCAGTAACGCATGCTTTAAATTTAGATTATAACTGGTATAAATCACGCAAGCTATCTAAAAAAAATAATCCAAAAGAGTGATATCGTTCAAACATAAAACTGGAAAGAGAAATCAACGCATGCATTTATCACAATTTTCGTGTAGCGTTCAAACAAGAAGAACTGGAAATAAATCTCTTGCCTAAACGCATGCACTCAAAAATCAACGCTTGCATTTATTTCTTACGTTTTCAAACCTGCCTATTTATCTCCCCTTTTTATTTCGCAAGTTTATCTATAAATACTTTGCCTCATTCACATAAGTTTTCATATCTCCTTGTTTGTCCCTCTCTGGTACAAGCTTCTATCAGGTAAATAATTTGCATTGTTTATTTCTTTGCTTCTTCCAATTTTCCTTCCTCCTTCTTGTGTTCTCTGATTTCCTTGCTCGGCTACTTCCCCATCATGCCGTGCCATTTATAAATACATATAGAACTTTGTTAGTAGTAGGCTGGAAGAAATGATATAAATTGATTGTAGAAAGCTAGACTATGGAATTAGTGTAGTTATGATGTAGTTAGTGGTATTGTGGATTTGGATAAGTGCAGTTTGAAGAGGAAGGCATAGAAAGAAAAAAAAAAAAGAATTACAATTTAATAATGGAGAAGATAAATTGATAAGGAGAAAATGATATGAAATGTTGTTTAATTCAAATAAACAATATTGTATGAATAAATCTTGGGTGAATATAATAAAATGACATTTATTTCAATTTTTAATGGTTGAAATAAATTTAAGATGGTTAAAAATAAATTTAACTACTTATTTGAGAATTTGGGTGGATAAATATCAGTGGATTGTATTTATTATGGTTAATAAAAGGATATTGGTGATGTATACCAATAATCACCTTTTAATGTTTAATAATAAAAGTAAAAGAAGAAATAATTTGCCTAAACATGATGAACATGTATGTGAAATAAAGTATTATTTAATGAATTCGAATGTAGTTAGTGGCTACATTTGATTAAATCGAATAATTTGAACAGTATTGTGTTTGTTGCCAATATTGTCATTTTATTTAAATAAATATATATGAGAATGAAAATAATTGATCATGATAAATATGATTAAAAATGTGAGAAATAATTTAATAATGTCTAAACATGTATTTGTTTTGTTTGGGTGCATAACATCTTTTTATTCAATCAATTGTATTAAATTTGCAATTTATTTTGCAATTTATTCAATTTATTTTATGCATGCGTACGGTTGAAGTATGGGCCTAGGATATGTTGAGACGGTTAGCGGGTTGTAGTAGTCGAGCAAGTTGAACTAAATTTCTTTTATTCTATTCGTTCCAGTTGTTCTGAAATTTTGCTTTGACCGTAATTTTTAAATTCGCATACTTGGTATTTGGATCTTATAGATTTAAGTCAAGGCTTTGCATCCGCCGAAGTTTGATCGTGCTTTCCGTTTTTTTTTCCGAAGTAGATACCGTGTTTGATTTAGATCCACTGCAGCGTTTAAGGTGAGTATTCCTCACCAGACATATGTACATATATTTTGTGAATTATCGCAAGTGTATGTGTAAAAATTTTATTTAAATATTATCTGTCTGTAGTATAACGTAGAATGATGAATCCCATTTAAATTGACACCTCATCAGTTATTATCTGTTGTATTATTTCTGCAGTTATATTATATTATTGTTTATTTACTGCTTAAATCACCACTGCAAGTTCCCTGTTAAATTTAGATTGTTGTGGGCTGAAATGATAGGCCTAAATGATGATTACTGTGCTATTATTATGTTAACTGTTTAACTGTTAACTTGGGATTGCGGGTTTGAAATGATAGAACCCGGGGTTTGTAAATTACGGATTGAAATGATATAAATCCGTATCACTTGACCTAGGCTAGAAAACTATATACAGGCCCGTGGTCCTTATAATATTTTCTGAAATATTTAAAATTATTTTGGAAGTTAAATATTTGATTTAATATCTTTAAAGGATTTTATATTGATTTTGAATGAGTTATAAATGTTAATAAATAAATAAATAAATATTTGAATAAAATTTTGGAATATAACTTATTTTGGAAATTCTGGATTTTTGAAAGGATAAGATTTCAGTTAAGAAATATATATATAAGTTATATTTGGAAATATTTATTAAGTTAAACAATCTACTAAAGCATTTAAATGCTGTCTTTTGAAATTGGACTAGTTTTACCCGTAACTTTAGGTAGCATTTCCTAAGTGCTATAGAATCTGGAATTTGATTGTTTTGAAATTTAAGGAATTTGATAAATTATATTTATGTTTAAGTTTTGGAGACCTTTAAGATATGAAATTTATAACTGGATTTTTCTTAATAAATTTAAGATGAACATTCTAGTGTTAAGTAAATTTTGAAATTATTTAATGGCATAATTTTGGAGTTTTATCTATGGAATTTATGGGAATATTCAAGACGAAATAATAAACACTAATTTGTTGAAAGAAAAAATATCCAACCTTAGTTTTGAATATTAATACTCCAATTGGATATATATATATATAGGAATTGAAATGGTCTTGGGAACATGAAGTGATATTTAAATTATGGTTTAAAATAAAGAAATATATTTGTAAAGCTATGTAAATTATCTTCTTTACAAAGTAACCATAAAGTTAAACCATTTATATCCAAACCATTTGTGTTTTGGGAGTTATGTTTTTTTAAAGAAAAATTTCCAATATATTATGGTTTAAAGGTATAATTCAAATATTTGGTTTCCAGATATTATAAATTTTAAGCAGTATGGTTTTGGAAAAGAATTATATTTGAATATAACGATATCATGTTGTTTTGGGTTTTAAATGATATCGTATTTATAGTTTTGAAATGGAAATGTTTATACTGGTTTTAAAGTATAAATTGTTTTTAAATGACCACGGGTTATAATAACGATGGGTTGGCAAAGAGACCGGGATCGGATATGGACATACTCTCTGTCGATACCGAAAACCACTTTGACCAACCGTGTACGCGGTGGAGATTCCAGAATGAAGTAGGTCGGTGGTGGCGTTTCCTGTAAGGTAAATACATGGACCCGACTCCCGTGAGTTGGCATAAGGTGGCTAAAACAGGAGCAATTCCAGGCCAATGAGGTCATTCCTCTGATCGGACGCTCCTCTTCGATATTATACTATGATTTTGGATTGATTCGGTGGCCACCTCTATATTTTGATTTTGGGGAGTTAGTCCGAGGTGGGCGGTAACTGCGGCTACGCGTTTCCACCAGCCTGGATAGCAATTGGTATATCTACCCTGGCATTGCCTAGTTGTGCCGTGTCATCTACCATACCGAGCCTTGTACGAGTTTAGATTTCTCCCATAGCCCGTGTGGTATCCTCTAGTTGCTTCCCGATCAGGAGGAGCTATGATATTGGATGGACTACTGGGACTATTACGTGTTAAGGTGGAAAATGTAAAGCCTTAATGCTATTTAAAAGTATGTTTATTTTATAAATAGAAACTATTATAATAGCGCAATATACTACATAGTAAATAGTTTGACGGATCCTTAGAGGATGGGCGGTCCCAAGCATCCTTTAAGTTACTTGCTCTATATTACAGTACACTTGAATTAGCTTACATTATATAAGTATGTATGTCCTGACTCGAGTGTTATGTTTTATTTTTCGCTCGGGTCAGCCTGAGTTGCAGCTTCAATTTCTTCTCCGTAGCTAGGACACTCAGTAGATCATTCGCGCTGCTGGAAGTTGTTTCAGCCTTTATCTTTTCTGGAATTCAAGACTTTGAAGACTCTATCTCTATTTATGTCTTAAAATTTGTATTGAGGATTATAGACAATGTAAGTTCTGTTTTGTTGAAGTTATATCAGTGGCTTCATGAACCACTAAATTTTTAATTTCCGCTGCGAGATTCTGATATCTGTGTATGTGATTCTGTGATCTATTTATTGTATATTCTGAGTTTTGCCAAATTTATTCTACAACGCAGTATTTTGAACAATTCAAGTCCGACAATGTGCGGATGCGAATGGTTGAAAATATTGGGTCGTTACATGGGCACTCTTGGTCAACCTGTCCACTATAACCCATATGCTTTCATTTCCTCTATTTTACCTTGGCAACCCTTCTATGAAGTCCATCGATATCGAATTTCATTTCCAAACTGGAATATCTAAAGGCTGAAGTAATCCACTTGGCTTTTGATGTCCGGCCTCTACTTGTTGACAGTTAACACACTGCCGAACCCTCAAGCCAACATCCCTCTTCATGTCTTCCCAATAAAAGCCCCTTTTCATATCTTGATACATCTTGGTTCCTCTAGGATGAATCATAAACCTCAATCGACAACACTCCTCTAGAACTTCGCTCCTTAAGGTCACCACATTTGGAACGCATAATCATCCCTTCTTTCTTAGCCATCCTCTTTGGTGAAGATTAAAATCTTTCAAATCATCGACTTTAGTTCCAACCACTTCTTTCAGCTAAAACTGGGTCTTCTCTTTGCTTAGAAGTTATCTTGTTAATCAATACTGGTCATACTTCTAAACAAGATATCATTGTAGTATCCTGACTAGAACTAGCAGTAGATCTCAACGGCACACCATAACTAGCAAAGCTTCTCTTCCATTCCGCCAACATTGCTAACACCACATTCTGATGTTTTCAACCGAGAGAATTTACTAACTTATTTCCTTTCCAAGGAGTATACTCTATATCAAAATCATAAGCAGCGAAAAACTCTAGCTATCTCTGTTGCCTCATATTCAACTCCTACTGAGAGAATAAATAGTTTAATGACTTATGGTCGGTATACAACTCAAATCTCTCTCCTAAAAGACAATTCCTCTACATCTTCAAGGAAAAAATTACCGCGGCCAAATCTAAGTCTTGAGTAGTGAGACGACCCGACTTTTTCTCCAACAAAAGTCGTATCATCTTTAAGAAAGAAAGGGATAGAAAAGAGAAAAGAAAGAAGAGAAAGAAGAAACAACACTAGAATCTCAACAGCGAAACGAATAAATTATATTAATAACATAAGTATTACATATTATACAACAAATATTAGAGTTACACAAACATATATAACACATACTAGACAGTTATAAACACCTATCTAGTTATTACAACTCAAACACAATACAGAAAAATACTCAGAGATACCAACACAACGGAAAAACTACATATCTATACGCAGAAGCCTCCTGCTCCGTTGCTCCTCCACAATTCGTCAAAGATAACCTGAATCCCTTGGCTACTCGTAAAAATTTGAGTACCCAAGAGTTAAAGAAAAACAAAAATAACTCCGGATCAGACATGGGTCTGGTGTGAGTAACATGTTAAAGTTGCTTAACTTTTGAAAAACCTTTGAAAGAAAAGGTATCACGTAAGACTTCCCACACATAAACATGGAAAAGTTTTTACCTTACGCTAACCAAAACATTTGATAGGAAATCCAGTGATATTATAATAGGTCTAGGGTTTTCAAGTAAATATGAAATAGCCGAAATTGTTACATGATTAAATTCCAGCTACTAGCCACAAAAGTGGGTATACAATCAAAACCGTTGGCACTTATTGGATTTTGGATTCCATACAATGGCAGGGCTACTGGGGTACCGCCCGTCACAGTATGTGGCCTAGATCACCGTACCGAGGAGTACGCCCGCTCCCCTGCAACACAAAGCCGGAACCATTCCTTACTGAACAGTTCCGAATAAGACCACCCCGCAGTTGTGATCAGCAACCACACCACTAAGCCGAAAATAAAGGGACATCTAGACAGGGGTAAATCTCGTCCTACTTGGGCATGACCCACTTAGCCTTGCTGCACCTCCCCTGTTTTAGCCATTCCCGGTTGATGAGGCTTGAGGCTACGATTATCTTTATAGGACATAACACTTAGAATGCTCATCGTCCACCTGACGATGTTATGAAAGCATTCAATCCATACAAGTTCGTTCCGGGTTCGAACGAAACCGAAGGCATTATCTCGTTACACTCATTTTGGAATCACCCTCAGAGTTAACGACGATAACCCTTGCACTCTGAATCTTCAACTTCTCTTCAAATTCACGACCTAACGTTAATTTGGACTGATGTGGTTTTCGGGTATCCAAATATGGAAACCCGTTCCCGGTCTCATCGAAATCCAAAACGTGTCTTTTAAGGCCAAGTTGTTTTAGAGTTTAAAACAATTCAATTCATTATCTATATACACACAGATAGATAATCCACATCACAATAGATAATCAACATTATCATCACCAACAGATAATCCATAACATCATCTCAATGCAACCAATACATCCATATCATTTAACATTACTCATCTCATAGTTGAGATTACAAACCATACATGGCAACCAGTTTCAATCATCAAACATAAGCAATGATCTAATGATCACACCATCTATAATTAATTTAAAATGAATTAAATTAATTACTTAATCTCTAATTAATTTAAAATAAATTAAATTAATTACTTCATCATTAAAATCCTGCTTATCTTAATCATCAATTGATTACAAATCAATTAATAAATCATCATCTCATTATTCTTCCAATTAATCATTACTGATTAATAATTCCCTAATTACAATAAGTAATTAGCCTTTAAATAGTTAATTATACTTAACCCTTTACAATAATTAACTTTAATTACTTAATCAATTAATTAACTAAAGTTAATTACATAAATCCTTTATTAATTAATTACTTCATTTATTAATTATTCCTTAATTAATCAATTTCAAATTACATCATTAATTAACTAATGATTTCTAATTACAATTTAATTTATCTCTCTATTTAAATTAATTACCTTAAGTAATTAATCTGAAATTAAACCACATATATATTAATCACCCTTGATTAATAACACCCAGTAATTAACTACCCATAAATACTCGTTCCATAAATTAATTACTCTTAATTAATTATCTCAATTAATCCCTTGATTAATTACAAAGTAATTTAATCTAAATTACTTCCATCATTAACACCCTTAATTACTGATTACTTACCTAAGTAATTATAATCCCGTTAATTACATAAAGTAATTATTTCATCAAATCAACAAGTGTTTAAATTAATCAAACTTAATTAATTAACCTAAACAAATCACATTATCCTTAATTAATTACATTAAGTAATTAATTCATTAATTACTTCCATTAAGTAATTAAACTTAAACAATTTCAAAAATGATTATTAATAATTAATTAATCTAATTAATTATTAAAAATTAATCACATTAATTAACTGTTAAATAATTCTTAAGTTAATGAATTTCATTAACATTTCTTAATTACTTAATTAAGAAATTAATTCAGATTAATCATCAATTAATTAATATTTAATTACCAATTTAATTAATCTCTAATTATTAATTAATTAAGTGTTAATTACAATCTTAATTAATCCTTAATCACTTGATTAATATATCTTAATCATTAATTAAAATTTAATTAACAATCCTTAATTATATATTAATTAACCCTAATTAATTAATCTCAAATCTTAATTAAACAAATTTTAAAAATTATTAATTACTCAATTAATCATCCATATTATTAATTAATTAGATAATTAATTACCCATTTAAATTAACTTAATAATTTAAATGAATCCAATTTCTCAAATTTTATTTATTTTTAAGATAAACATTTCTTCTTATTTAAACATTTAAAAACAAATTGTTTTTAAATCTACTTTAGATTCCATTTAAACTTCATTTTAAAGTTAATATTTAAAAACGAATACAAATTTTAACTTTAACAAGGTTTTGAAAACAATTCAAAACCTTTATTTCATATGTTAAATGAAACATACACTTTATAAAATAAGTTTGAAAGAATTTAAATCCCAATTTAAATTCAAATCAATTTTAAAACTCACCTAAACATTCCAGGTTATTATTATTTTTAAATTGAATTTTTTTTTTAATTCAAAACTGAAATACAGCCTGAACCTTAATTACAGATTTAAACTTAAATCCTTGAAAACTTATTTACATAAATCTTCAAATCATTTAACCTTTCAATGTAATTAAATGATTTAAATTTAAACTTATTTTATTTTTAAAAAACTGAAGTTTAAGTTTTAATTCCGGATTTTAAACCCAA
Source organism: Allium cepa (assembly GCA_030765085.1). Classification (NCBI taxonomy): domain Eukaryota; kingdom Viridiplantae; phylum Streptophyta; class Magnoliopsida; order Asparagales; family Amaryllidaceae; genus Allium; species Allium cepa. The sequence continues at coordinate 209,827,515 of CM060928.1, forward strand.
ATTTAAACTCATTTTAAATTCCCAATTTAAAATTTAAATTTCCAATTCAAATTCACAACACACATATGCTTTACACCGCTAAGTTTTAAAACCAAATTTAAATTTAAAAACATAAATGATTTCAAATCTTAGACAATCTAATTTAAATTCATATTCAAATTTCAGATTTCAAAAACCCAGCTTAAATTTCAACCTGCATTTTAAACTTTACTTTTAAATTTAAAAACAGAAAACAGTTTCTGTTTTTATTCGAAATCAAACTAGAATTTAAAAATTCAAATTATTTCAAAGAACCAAAATTTAAACTAATTGAATTCATATCTAAATTCAATTTAAATTTTAAACTGAGTTCAGATTTAAGTTTACACTTTAAAATCTTACTTTTAAATTTTAAAACTGGAAACAAGTTCTGCTAATTCCTAAAACCTGAAACAATCAGGTAACTCGAGCAAACCCAAAAACTACTTCGAGTCAAAAGTCTTTTTGCTTCGAGTTACTACTTAAATCCCCTGAGACCATCCCGAGCAACAAAATTCTGAAACCACCAAATATTCACCAATATATTCACCTTGCTCCTGTGCACCTGCACACCGCCTCCGGCCATCACTGGCCAACCACACGACCATCCCACGGTCAACAACCCTCCCCTCAGGCCAACCAAACACCAACTCCAACAACACTTGCTCGAATTCGAGATCGAGACCCAAATTCCAAACCTAGAACAAAATAGTGACCCAACCCTTCAACCTGTCAACACCTCGTTGACGCGACTCCGATCACCATCACCTTCGAAACTCCAACTTCCTCACACCACCATCTATCAATACCCAAGAAATCGTAGGAATCGATCCATTGTCGAAGCCGGGGTATTCAATTTCCTCAAACCTAGTAAACTAGGGTTCAAAACTGTAAAACCCAATCTCATCATCAAAAACAAATTGCAACACAAACCAAGAATTTTCCCATTATCTCAGATCATTACACCATCTCCAGAAGCAATATCAACCCACTCGAACACAAACATCATCAATGCTAACCAAAAAGGTGAAATACGGTGACTTTAAACTGCTCTTTAAATATATCATTAAAAAATTTAATTCTTGTTTTAAAATTCATGATTTTGAATGGTGTTTTGATATATAACCCTGAATCATTGTTTTGTAATATTTGAATTCCACCTTATTCAAATTGTTGCTCTGTTGTTCATATTTCCAGGCAATACAAGTAATATCTAACTTGTATAAATTTTTAAAACTCTATTTTATGTCCTAACAAACAGGTTTGTATTGCAGTATAAATATTTACAAGGATTATTATAAGATGGAAAATGGATTTTAACAAAATCCATACTGCAAAGACTAGATACTGACAGAAGCTTATACACAGCATATTTATTCATACCCATCACATTAATTCACAGAAATATACTGCAATCACACAGAAATCATTTAAAATTTAAAAACATGAACATGCATCAGGTTTTAAAAATACTTAAGCTTTTAAATTTAGAAAGTTACTCACCAGAAAATTGATGAGCAGAGAACTTGTTTTAGAAAAACTTGAATCTGAAAGGTGCTTGAACTTGAATGCTTTAAAACTTTCTTGGTTGCCACTTGATTAATTACAAGCTTGCATGCATGCTCCGGTCACACAAGAAGATGCAGGCCCTTGCTTTCCATATTGAATATAAATGCAGACATCTTGCTTTTTCAGACTTAATTACCCAGATTGTTTTGAAAAAATGCAGGCTTTTCTTGCTTGTTTGTTGCATGCATGTTTGATTACATAATTTTCAGATTTTTAAAAGAATGCAGATGCATTAATTTGCATACGGGTAGCTTGCTTGAAAATGGAATGCATATTTGCTTTTGGAAGAGTGGAATGCAGGCCTTTGGAACAGATTTGCTATGCATGATGCTTTTGAAGATGATTTGTGTTTGGATTATGGGTATGAAGAGTGATTTTCAGGTTGCTTTTGATTTAAATCTGGAAATCTTGAAAATGTTACAGATTTTCTTTGTTTATAAAATGAAAAAAAAGGAATGGGAAAAATTGTGAGTTTATATAACTTTGTTTATGATAAATTAAAATTAAAGAAAAATAAAAATTGAACAATGACACTTGTAAAAAAAGAACACTTGTAAATGTCTTGTGTGTTTAAATTTACACATGTTAATTAGGCTTTAAGATGCTTACATTTGTCCTTTAAGTAATTAATATTTTAGATTAAGTGTTAAAGAAAGTTTAAACATAGTTAATTAGTTTTAATACTTAGTTATGTATATGGATAAATAATTTTTAAAGAATAAAACAAAGTATTATTATAAATAAAAATAATATACAAATCTATTATTTGAAAATAATATGCCGATCACTTAAAATTAATTTATAAAGAGATTATAACTTATTTGTTATTTAAATGAATACATGATTCATTTATTAATTGTATTTTAAATTTTCATATTTATTCTATAATCATATTTATTTATCAATATTTTAAAAAGAATAAAACAAACATTTTTATAACTTGTTTTAATATACAAACTTAAGTCAAAATATAATTTAAACAAATAAAACATTTATCCTATATATTTGAAAATCATTTAGTTATTTTATAAAATAGTTTTGAAAAGCTTAATTCAAAAAATGAATCAAAATTTCCTAATTTCAAAATATTATAAATTAAAAAAATTTGCTTTATCAATTAAATTTAAAAACCAAACTTATCTATTTAAAATATATATTTAAATAAATACATATACACATTATAAATAGAAAACAGATTTATTAGCTTATTAAAAATAAATTCACCAATTAAATATTTAATAAAATAAAATTATTGAATCAATTAAAATTTATTTACAGAAACTATCAAATTAATTTAAATTTTAAACACAGATTATTAAATTTATATTGCCATAAATTCCGGGATATTACAATCCTTCCCCCTTAAAAGAATTTCGTCCCCGAAATTGAAAACAAAGGTAATTTAATAATCTTATTAAATATTTTATTTTAAAACACAGCATATGTTAATCATATGCTAACAACCAAAGCAATCAATTCACACAATCAGAACAAATCAAATTATCCAGCAAAATTCAGGATAGAACTTCCACGAGTTTCGTCGGTATAAATATCGGGATACTCTCTTTATAGAATTCAAACAATCAATACTGCTAAGCTATAGAGCCCCTATTCATCTATATTTACAACTCTAAACAAGATATCACACTACATACGAGTCTGACTGCATAACCAAACCTCCTGAAATGCTGTTCTACAACCAGAAATATCAAACACGTACTCCCTCAGAGATACGTGAAACACCTTGAATCCCAGTTATCCAAACTGGAAATTCAACTCTTGAAAATCAAACACTTATCTTCCCAGAACACAGAAGATATCCAAAACATCTCAGAGCTAGCTCCTTAGACTTACCAAAACTTATAGCTCCTTGGATCGTAGAAAAACTTATCCCAAACCAAATTTCCGACTCCGGAATCCAAATTTCTTTGTCTCTTAACATCAAAATTCTTCGGACGATCCTGGACTACCAACATCCTTCCTGATCAGCTCAACCTTAGCTGATGCCATTGGAAACAAACTGGATTAAAACAGTCCAATGATCTCCTCAAGTTCACTCCAAAACCAAGAACAAACTTCTCCTTATTCGGAAAAGAAAAACAGATGCACCCCCAAACTGCTTCCGCTGTATAACTTTGATCCGAAGTAGAAGAAAATGCTGATGAAGAGCACGAGCACAGACTAGTAAACCCAGCACAGAAATACAGTTCCACATATCCATAAAAGAAAACTCAGAAGTTTCTCCGAAACCTGAGTTGCTTCACCAAAATCCTATCTCAAGGAACCATCCTTCTACTAAACTGAACCACCGGTACCCAAATCCTAGAAAGAAAACTCGATCTCCAGCTGCAGACAAACTCTGACTTCCTTGAAGACATCCGGACAATCTCCAACAACTCAAGAGAACACTCAACTATCGCAAGTCACATTTGCGATCAACCCAGACTAATATCCCAAAGGAAACTGCTCTCTCTTTACCAATCAGAACAGCTTATGCTGGCCTATCCAATTCATCAAAGAAACGGATCCACTCTGCTGCTTCTGAACTCCACTTCAGAAAAACTACCCAGCCAGAAGACTCCCTACCAACTCAGAACACTCCGAGCTGCACCGCTAACACCAAAGCCAAAGAATTCTCAATCCAAATCTCTCCAAGAAACTCGGACTTCAAAGCAAACAGAACATTCTGCTGGACTCAGCCACAACACTAAGCAGATTCACCTCCTTACTCTTGTTCCAAAGAAACATCTTCGAAAATATACTTAGTCACTGCATTTCATCACGCATCTACTACTTCCTGAGATATCAAAGTACCATCACTCACTTGCTTCTGCCTAACCGACATGTAAGGACCCGATTCTTCGACTTCCGAAAACCGACATCAATACGTTCACTGTATCAACTGCCGAGCAATCGAATGCCGGAAAACCGAACACTTAGGGTTTTAAGAAAAAGAAAGAGGTAGAAGAAGAAAGAAAAAGATAGAACAGAACAATATCAGAATCTCACAATTCGCACCGGAACAACATATAATAGATAAATGAATAATCATTTAAACAAAGAACTATATCAGTTATTACATTACATCACATTACATTACATTATCAGAGTGTACAACAAACAAACAGCGGAAAAGAAATACGATATACTTAGTAATATGCTATGCCATCCAGCTCGCCTCCAGATTTCTATAGCAACTCCTGAATTCCAGAAATTCCTAATAACCTTAACTCTAGACTGCCCGTGTGGAAATTGGTGGGCACTCAGAGTTTAGGAAGGGAAACAATAAACTCCGAGTCAGTCATAGGACTGGTGTGAGAACTTAAAACAGTTATCCTTCAAAAACAAAATAGAGGAATATTTTTAAAGTCAATTCGCAATGCTTTTAAAAATGAAACTACCATAAGGCCTCTCGGCACACACACAATGCAAACGCAGATCGGGGGATATTTCTCCTTATGATAGTCAAAGATGCTTACTACGTAAAATCAAATCATTTTTGATATTATTATTAGTGCATAGTGTAGAAAAAATCATTTCGAAAGTAAAGATATAAATCTTAGCCAGCACAGGTACTATTATATTATGCCTACTATAGCTACCATATTAAATGGCAGGTTCTACAACTAAAACCGTACAAGGTTCGTATTATTTTTTTGGATTTCCAACAAATGGTCAGGCCAAGGAACTTCCCATTGCCACATGGAAATGCCTGTGGAAAGACGCCTGAGAACCTAACCGGATCTCTGCCAACACAAGGCCGGGTTACCTCTGCAAAAATAGGTAACTACTGACGCGCGTATGCCACCCGCCGGTTGTAACAACTTTTATCTGAGGATACTCAACCAACATCAATCACAAAGTCATATAAATTTGCAATATTCATATAAGTTAAGTATCTGGGCTCCATACCGTGATACCACTTCTATCCAGAAGGCAATGACATACACTAAGGGGTGCTACTCCCTAGAACCTTGCCGCATCCTTCCTGTTTTGACCATTTCCGGAGTGTGAGGTCCGACGAAGTCTCGTCCACAAAGCCACGCTTTATACAAAAGCTGTGCTTTGATCATCAAATGCTCAACAACACTTCGTATGCCACATTACCAATTTGGGAATGTATCACTAGAAACCATCAACTACATAACCTCTAAGGGTGTTAGGCTAAGAGAATAAATTCTCCGCCACCAACAGAAATATATTTTATAGAAACCAGCTTTACATCTCAAATTGTAATGTCAGACACACCTAAATACAAGTCCGTTCCGGGATCGAACGGAACCGAAGGCACTTACAAAGAAGTCCTTGCAATCCGGATATTCACTAATCACGACCGGACTTCCCATCACAAAGGGTAATAAATTTCTATATCGGGGATCAGCCGATGCAGAAACATTCGACGGTAATCCTTCCGTTTTCATAAATATCCGGTCTTCAACACCGGTGATTAATGCTATCCATTACGACGTATCACATATTCAGAATGGGTTATACGACCCCAAGGTCCTTTCCCGGCTAACCCGAATAGTGAGCGCTTATTTTTTTAAAAATAAGTGTAGCATTCAAATTCAAGCAATCACAACAAATACCTATTTAAAGGTAAATATTGACAGTCGGTTATTTAACTATCAATAGGTATGCACAACATCACCAGATTCCAAATAATTTTCCAAATTATTTATTTTCCAAAAAATATCTTTACAAGATATATGTATATTTTCCATACTTCAAAAATAAATCGATATTTATTTTTTTAAACCAATTTTCCCAATTTCATTTATAAATTCCATATTGAATTTACATTTTCAAAATATCTGTGAATATACGATTTTCAAATCGATTTCTAATATTCATTGTCAATTTATCTTTAAAAAGATAATTCTCAAAACGTTCATTTCATATTGGAATAACATTTCCCTACTTATTTAATAATAAGTATTTCACAACTCTATTTATTTTTCAACATTCGGAAAATATTCGATATACTTAAATTAATATTAAGTATATATTTCATTTCTTGAGGAAAACATTTCTTTAGCACTTTTATTTGAGTCCAAACAAATGTTGCGTAAAACGTTATTACGACGACCCAAAATCTCCAGTATAGGGATTCGAAATTTAGATAGATATATAAATCCTAATATTGTATAAAACATTTCCTTTTGGAAATCATTTACTATAACAATAGTGTTATAGTCCACCATTTCCTTCTATTCCTTGAAAACGCCTATTTCAACAATGAATGTTGAAATCTATGGTTTCAGTACTTAATACATTTAAAACATCTCTAATCGTTTTAATTCTATTTAAAATACCATTTTCCCAGAACATTTCTTTAATATATTATTCACTATCCAAAATCGTGAATATACTTCCTTAATCCAAATTCAACATTTCTACACATTTTATTTAAAAGGTTATCCACTGTCCAAAATCGTGGATACATCTCCTTTAATAAACTTCTACGTTTAATCTATCGAATTCAATTGATTTCGGATTTATAAAGTAACGTTTATAAATCCACATCTATATATTTTATAAAAACTTCAACTTATAAAATCCTTTAATTAACAAATTCTATTTATATCTTTTTTTTTAGCAAAGCTAGCCGGCTTTAAAGTGGGCCGTGCCACTGTATATAAATAGGGGAGAACAGGTGCTCTACACATGCGCAGAGCAGCTATGATGGAAAAAAGAAAGAAGAAAAAAATTAAAGTACAGGAGTTAGACAGAAAAGCCTAAACTACTAATACAATAGAATCATTCTTCCAGAGAAGAGGAAGAATGACGTTGTCCATCAATCACTGACGGACCAATAACATGCGAAAACCCAGCGAAGAGAGCAGCCAATCGAGGGTCATAACCAACCGAACCAGGCGAGTATAGATATTTCCTATCCCAAGTGACATCGTAAAACTTACTTTTGTTCTCCTCCCCTAACTCACCATCAGTAATGAGGCACAATCCTTCACCCACAATATGATACATAAGATAACGACTCTCGCCACCAGTCTCAGAAATAAAGGCATAAAAAATGTCCTTCTCAGGTGAATATCTCATGTCAGAAGGAGAGTGAACCCAAGCACGCTCATCCGAAAACCAGGAAATCATATCAGAAGCGGTAGCAGAAGGTTCCACCTCAAGAGAAGAAGGAGGCGAGCCAGAGCTAGGGGAAAGAGCAGGCACAGACCCAGAAGGAGCAACCTCAGCCAATGGGACAGCAAAAGGATTCACAATAGGGGGGTCTAAATCTGGAGCAAGAGGCACATCAGCTAAAGGAACAGAAGGAGCAGGATGAGCAACCTTCCTAACCCAAGTACGGCAAGGAGGACGAGGAAGAGGCGTCCGGTGAACGAAGGGGACAACCAGTCCAGGACAGGCAACAGCACAATGACCAAAAGACTGACAAGAATCACAAATCTCAGGTTTCCAACTATAGCGTACTCTAACTTCAGCTATATGTCTCTCATCAAGTTTGACCTTTAAAACCAAAGGCAAGGGTTTGTCAGGAGTGATCTCAATTAGAGCTTTGGCATATACAAGCTTCTTTCTGGCCACAGTATTAGAATCATAACATATCACCTTACCTACCAGACCGGCAAGCCAGTCAATCCCAATTAGAGGCTGGAGAACAGAAGGAATATGAGAAAAATGGGCCCAGACGGGAATAGATAACACTTGTTCCTTCGCACGATCCACCGTGGGACTCCACGTAGTGATAATGAACGGTTTACCATCAATAAGGAGAGGGTTAGCTTCCAGAATACGTTGCCTTTCATCATTACGCGCAAACTTAAAAAAGAACATTTCATTATCATAGTGTACAGACAAACCACCTTTAGGCTTCCACACCATATTACACCTAGATTTAACTACGTGATAGGGAGGATTAGAATCAAGAAAGAAACCAACCAAATGGTCTTTCCAAAAGTCCACGCCGGCCTCAATTACCTCAACGGGTGGAACCATAGCTCCATCGTTCTCAACTAATTCAAAACGACGAGGAGAGTGAATACCCGCATTACTAGGGAGCTTGGTAAACAATGAAGACCAACTAGATGCAGGCTGTGCCAGAGCAGGGACAAGCGGGTCTTAAAAAAGAACAATTCTATTTATATCTTATTTAAATGCTAAAACCCAATTTATAAGTAAATTATTTATAGTTCTCTTATTTTACAAAAATCATTTCCTTTTATAACTTCACAATTTTATAAATTTCATTCACTTAAGAATTCATTTATAATTCATTTTAACGCTTATAAAAACTCGTTTAAAATCTCAATATTTTAATTTATAAATATCAATTTTACAAATCTATTTATTTTATATAAATCGTTTATAATAATTCAAATATCCCAATTTAAACCATTTTACAAATTTATCTACGACTTATTTTAAAAATCAAATTTTATTTATTTCCGGTATCTAATGATACCAGAATTTTATTCGGCTAAATTTTAGCCTTCAACGATTTCAATCATAAAGATAATCATACAGGGATTATAATAAAAAGAAATCAACACACAATATTGAAACCAATTCAATTATTTGAGGAATCCAGTTGGATCCCTCCAACCTGTTTCCCTGCATCCACACATGTTAGCACAATACCAATACCGTTTCAAGACGGGATATCGCGGTATGTGGGATTTATAAATTATTATCCGCTTAATAAGAGCCACAATAGGGTCTCATCCGCTATATAATGCGGGAAATCAACTCCAAGTACATATATATAATACCAATTCCACTTCAAGGTGGAATATCGCGGTATATGGGTTTAATAAATAACATCCGCTTAATAGGCGGCGTATATGGTCTATTTCAATACAATAGATAATACTATATTATCCAAACAAACAATCAACACAATCAACAATTTTAAATCTAACTATTTAAAATTTAAACAAAACCCTTTTGAGTGAAAAGTTCTCACCTTTGATTTTAATTTGCAATCCATTTTCCATTCCAGTTTGTTTCCTTTGCAGTTTTGACCTTGTATAAATATTATACGGTTGATAAATATTCGAAGTAAATCAAATAATCAATTTTTCATTTTGATAGTTTTAATTAACAAATTTCTCTTTTAATAATTTTATTTTCAGTAGTCAAAATGATTAAGTAGTTTAATAAAATAAATCATCAAACATTTATTTTTCTTCAACTACTATATATATATATATATATATATATATGATTCCCAGGTTAACAAAAAGGTTTCTGTTTTAGATAAGTCAATAATACATTTATATTTTATTTTCTGCAAATAAATAAACAGTAATACAAATCGTCTACTTTTTTTTACTATAAAAGTTAGACATATATTTTCTAGTGACCAACAGTTGAATAAGTCTTAATTCCCACAATTTATTATTTTAGAATTCAAACCAGTAAATGAAAAATAGATATACCTATATTTTTTTCTCTTTTGAAACTACATATTATTATTATAGGTATATCTATATTCTCTGTAACTAATCAGAAAAAAAGTTTCACTTTACTGTGTAAAAATAAATTATGTATATGCATTTATAATATCTAAAATTTCAAAACAAATAAAAATGAGAACAAGAAACAACTCACCCAGTCTCTCGTCGACGAACCCTACCGCCTCTCCAGAACCAAGCAGCAGCGTCGCGACTACATCCCCCATCGATCCCCGTACTTCTCGCATTAGCACCATTGAAAACACGAAGCCCTAGTTCGGCCCTAAATCGCTTCAGCAATCACCGCTCTCTTGAGCGATCGTGACTTCAAGATTGCCTCGGCTCGTGCCTTAAAACCCCAACGAGCTCGTCGCTGACAACCGAACGCCTCACCCTCCACGAAGTTGAACGCACCTTCGCCGCTCTGGCCTCATGCCGCGCGCATGAAGCCCACGTGCGCGATTCAGAATCGTGATCGATTTCGCGAGACTTTTTTTTAAAATGAAGATCAATTTCGTGAATTCACAGAAGAGGGAGAAGGGAGATTACGTGATTTTTAATTTATCTCCATTCGATTTCGATTGCGTGATGATTTAAAAGAGATGGAGGGAGCTTACAAACGAATTAAAGAGGAGGGTAGCGTGATTCCTTTACAGGCTTCGGCCATTGTTATTCCCTCTGTGAATTGATTTTGAAAGTGAGGGAGAGGACGTGAATATTTAAAATTGAAAGAGCATGGTTTGCACGATTTCTTCGTGATTGTAGGTGTGATTTCAGGAAGGGAAAGTAGCCGATGGTGATTAGTACGCGAATATATAATTAAATTTTAAATAGAATTTTGGATGTAAATTTTTCAACGCGTTTATATATCGTACGCTCACACAACAACTCCGAGTGCTACGAAAATTGAAATCCGATAAAAATTCAATATTACGGACCCAATGGAACTGGTTTCGTCGAATTCCGAGACTATGACTCGGAAGGCTATTTTTAAATATCGATTCAAACGATATAATCCGAAACTGAACAAAATACTTTCTATTTCAATTCCGAAACTTCTATTATCTTTAGTATTATCAATATTAATTTTCTAAGCCTTTAAAAATATTTTTAATCAGCTTAAAACTGAAGATTCAAATATTTATTCAACTTTCAATAGATTAAATTTTATAATTTAATCGCCAAATTCATATTATCTTTTGAAATTTAAGTTAAACTATCCTTCAAATATTTAAAATCAATTAAATATTTTCAATTTAAATTGTCCAAAATTTTAGGGTCGTCATAGACTTCCCCCCTTAAAAGAATTTCGTCCTGAAATTACAAGTTAGGAAGAACGATTCTTAACCCGTTTATTATTTTTCACAATCTAAATAGTTTTATCAATTTATCAACCCAAATCTTTTTATTAAAGATTCATTTCAACTAACTTTCCAAAACCTTCCATAGTTTCCAAAGAATATTGTTTACTTCCCAATTCACATTTAAATTTAAATTTCAAACTTTCTCAATATTTTTTCTAACACCCTAAATTTTCGAAAATTTTTGCCTGCGTCTCCTTTGCGCGGCTAGCCCGGTACGACTACAAAATGGCACCATAGGCCCTCAAATCCCAAAAGAAAACGAAAAGCCAAGCGGCTGGACAAGAAAATCACCAAATTTCATACTGAAATTGAAATACGTACCTTTTTTGTCGAGCAATTCAAATTTATCTTTGAAATCAAAATCCCAATTCCATTTCTTTTAATACACTTGTATATCCTGCTAGCCATAACATCCAATTACAAAATTCAAACCATTTTGCCAATTCCATTATAAAATTTTCAATATATGCTTCTTATATCATCTTTACTATTGAACTTACGTATCCATTTTCATTCAATTCTGCATTTCAATTTCATTTGAATTCAATTCACAATTTCAATTCTATTTGAATTCAATTTATCTTCTATTCTGAATATTGAATTTTATCTTTTAACTATAACTGATTCATATTACTATTTTTAATTAGTTTCATTCACTAATTTACTTCAATTTCAATTTCGAAATCGTTTGTCGCTAACAATTTTTTCCCGACAATTTTCAAAAAAATTTTAACTCCCAAAATTTTCGAATTTTTTTGGCAGTCTCCTTTGTACGGAGGAGCTTTTACAATTTGACAATAAATATAAATATGTATACATCGACCCACACGGTCGGAAAAACCAAAAACAGTTCATATTTCCTATTTTTATTGCGTAGGCGTACCTTTTTAGCATTTTAAAGCAAAGTGGCTAATTATTAGCTTATTAGCGCGACCAAATCCAGCCATACGGCCCTCATGTACCTGTACTTACTCAATTTAAACACATAAGTAACATATATAAGAAATTTATTTGCATTTCACTTATTTTCAATAGCAAAACATATGCATTTCATGAATAATGTACATAAAACAATTTCCGTAAGCAATTTATATGGTTTCAATACAAATTTAATCGCTTACAACTACATTCTATTCATTTTTTTTTATGTCCAAACAACTTATACTCATTTCAATCGATCCCAACATCAATTCTATTTGTTTTTATTAAGCCATTGAATTTATATATGTTGTTTACGTCAAACAACAAACAAATTTTTATGCAATTCGACGAGATTTAAGTAAATAAACTATCATTTGATCTCATAACCATTCTAAATTGACTCTAACTCAATTTATATCAGTTTCAATTCAATTGCTAATTCATTTAACATTTCAAATTGAATTTCATTTACTCAAGTTCACATTTATCACTCTTTTTTTATTAATTTATTTTGATGCCAAAATCAACTTCATTCAATATTACTTAAGTTATATTTCATTTCAGTTTATAAAACTCATTCATACATTCACATTACCAATCTCATTCCATTAATGAATTTTTATTCCAAATTATAAATCACATTTACATCTTATATTCACAAATTCTATTTGTATATATGGATTTATTCCTTAGCTTTTTGTTTTTTTATTCAATTTGATCCAAATCAAATCTCATTGGTATATGAATTTTTTTATTTCTTAGTTTTTTTGTTTTTGATTTCAATTTCTTATTCAACAACCAGCGATACTTTTAATATTATCATCTCCTAGCAACCAAGCAACCATATACTGTAATAATTTACAGAAAATCATTTCTTTTATATACAAAAATAGTTTTGGGTAAAATTATTTCATTTACCCTATTTTAAAACAATACTGTGTCTGTTTATCTTGTTTAAGAGTTTAGAAACTCCCATCAACACAGTTAGCTAGACTGCACCGACCAGAATCTATAAACATCAACCAATAAGTCAACACAATACAAAACAATTTCATATTCACTAACAAATACGCGCTCATATCTATTATTACACTCAAACTCATTCTAGAGTACTGCCGACTCTATCTCTAATGAGTAACACCCAACAGAGCCATGGTAGTCGCTTAACCATATGCTCTGATACCACTTTGTAAGGATCCGATTCTTCGACTTTCAAAAACCGACATCAATACGTTCACTGTATCAACTGCCGAGCAATCGAATGCCGGAAAACCGAACACTTAGGGTTTTAAGAAAAAGAAAGAGGTAGAAGAAGAAAGAAAAAGATAGAACAGAACAATATCAGAATCTCACAATTCGCAGCGAAACAACATATAATAGATAAATAAATAATCATTTAAAACAAAGAACTATATCAGTTATTACATTACATCACATTACATTATATTATCAGAGTGTACAACAAACAAACGGCGAAAAAGAAATACTATATACTTAGTAATATGCTACGCCATCCAGCTCGCCTCCAGATTTCTGTAGCAACTCCTGAATTCCAGAAATTCCTGATAACCTCAACTCTAGACCACCCGTGTGAAAATTGGTGGGCACACAGAGTTTAGGAAGGGAAACAATAAACTCCGAGTCAGTCATGGGACTGGTGTGAGAACTTAAAACAGTTATCCTTCAAAAACAAAATATAGGAATATTTTTAAAGTCAATTCGCAATGCTTTTAAAAATGAAACTACCATAAGGCCTCCCGGCACACACACAATGCAAACGCAGATTGGGGGAGATTTCTCCTTATGATAGTCAAAGATGCTTACTACGTAAAATCAAATCATTTTTGATATTATTATTAGTGCATAGTGTAGAAAAAATCATTTCGAAGGTAAAGATATAAATCTTAACCAGCATAGGTACCATTATATTATGCCTACTATAGCTACCATATTAAATGGCAGGCTCTACAACTAAAACCGTACAAGGTTCGTATTTTTTCTTTGGATTTCTAACAAATGGTCAGGCCAAGGAACTCCCCATTGCCACATGGAAACGCCTCTGGAAAGACGCCTGAGAACCTAACCGGATCTCTGCCAACACAAGGCCGGGTTACCACTGCAAAAATAGGTAACTACTGACGCGCGTATGCCACCGGCCGGTTGTAACAACCTTTATCTGAGGATCCTCAACCAACATCAATCACAAAGTCATATAAATTTGCAATATTCACATAAGTTAAGTATCTGGGCTTCATACCATGATACCACTTCTATCCAGAAGGCAATGACATACACTAAGGGGCGCTACTCCCTAGAACCTTGCCGCATCCTTCCCGTTTTGACCATTTCCGGGGTGTGAGGTCCGACGAAGTCTCATCCACAAAGCCACACTTTATACAAAAGCTGTGCTTTGATCATCAAATGCTCAACAGCACTTCGTATGCCACATTACCAATTTGGGAATGTATCACTAGTAACCATCAACTACATAACCTCTAAGGGTGTTAAGCTAAGAGAATAAATTCTCCGCCACCAACGGAAATATATTTGATAAAAACTAGCTATACATCTCAAATTGTAACGTCAGACACACCTCCATACAAGTCCGTTCCGGGATCGAACGGAACCGAAGGCACTTACAAAGAAGTCCTTGCAATCCGGATATTCACTAATCACGACCGAACTTCTCATCACAAAGGGTAATAAATTTCTATATCGGGGATCAGCCGATGCAGAAACATTCGACGGTAATCCTTCCGTTTTCATAAATATCCGGTCTTCAACACCGGTCATCAATGCTATCCATTACGACGTATCACATATTCAGAATGGGTTATACGACCCCAAGGTCCTTTCCCGGCTAACCCAAATAGTGAGCGCTTATTTTTTTAAAAATAAGTGTAGCATTCAAATTCAAGCAATCACAACAAATACTATTTAAAGGTAAATATTGATAGTCGGTTATTTAACTATCAATAGGTATGCACAACATCACCAGATTCCAAATAATTTTCCAAATTATTTATTTTTCAAAAATATCTTTACAAGATATATATAATTTCCATATTTCAAAAATAAATCGATATTTATTTTTTTGATCAATTTTCCCAATTTCATTTATAAATTCCATATTGAATTTACATTTCCAAAATATCTGTGAATATACGATTTTCAAATCGATTTCTAATATTCATTTTCAATTTATCTTTAAAAAGATAATTCTCAAAACGTTCATTTCATATTGGAATAACATTTCCCTACTTATTTAATAATAAGTATTTCACAACTCTATTTATTTTTCAACATTCGGAAAATATTTGATATACTTAAATTAATATTAAGTATATATTTCATTTCTTAAGGAAAACATTTCTTTAGCACTTTTATTTGAGTCCAAACAAATGTTGCGTAAAACATTGTTACGGCGACCCAAAATCTCCAGTGTAGGGATTCGAAATTTAGATAGATATATAAATCCTAATACTGTATAAAACATTTCCTTTTGGAAATCATTTACTATAACAATAATGTTATAGTCCACCATTTCCTTCTATTCCTTGAAAACACCTATTTCAACAATGAATGTTGAAATCTATGGTTTCAATACTTAATACATTTAAAACATCTCTAATCGTTTTAATTCTATTTAAAATACCATTTTCCCAGAACATTTCTTTAATATATTATTCACTATCCAAAATCGTGAATATACTTCGTTAATCCAAATTCAACATTTCTACACATTTTATTTAAAAGGTTATCCACTGTCCAAAATCGTGGATACATCTCCTTTAATAAACTTCTACGTTTAATCTATCGAATTCAATTGATTTCGGATTTATAAAGTAACGTTTATAAATCCATATCTATATATTTTATAAAAACTTCAACTTATAAAATCCTTTAATTAACAAATTCTATTTATATCTTATTTAAATGCTAAAACCCAATTTATAAGTAAATTATTTATAGTTCTCTTATTTTACAAAAATCATTTCCTTTTATAACTTCACAATTTTATAAATTTCATCCACTTATGAATTCATTTATAATTCATTTTAACGCTTATAAAAACTCGTTTAAAATCCCAATATTTTAATTTATAAATATCAATTTTACAAATCTATTTATTTTATATAAATCGTTTATAATAATTCAAATATCCCAATTTAAACCATTTTACAAATTTATCTACTACTTATTTGAAAAATCAAATTTTATTTATTTCCGGTATCTAATGATACCAGAATTTTATTCGGCTAACTTTTAGCCTTCAACGATTTCAATCATAAAGATAATCACACAGGGATTATAATAAAAAGAAATCAACACACAATATTGAAACCAATTCAATTATTTGAGGAATCCAGTTGGATCCCTCCAACCTGTTTCCCTGCATCCATAGATGTTAGCACAATACCAATCCCGTTTCAAGACGGGATATCGCGGTATATGGGATTTATAAATTATTGTCCGCTTAATAGGCGGCACAATAGGGTCTCATCCGCTATATAATGCGGGAAATCAACTCCAAGTACATATATATAATACCAATTCCACTTCAAGGTGGAATATCGCGGTATATGGGTTTAATAAATAACATCCGCTTAATAGGCGGCGTATATGGTCTATTTCAATACAATAGAAAATACTATATTATCCAAACAAACAATCAACACAATCAACGATTTTAAATCTAACTATTTAAAATTTAAACAAAACCCTTTTGAGTGAGAAGTTCTCACCTTTGATTTTAATTTGCAATCCATTTTCCATTCCAGTTTGTTTCCTTTGCAGTTTTGACCTTGTATAAATATTATACAGTTGATAAATATTCGAAGTAAATCAAATAATCAATTTTTCGTTTTGATAGTTTTAATTAACAAATTTCTCTTTTAATAATTTTATTTTCAGTAGTCAAAATGATTAAGTAGTTTAATAAAATAAATCATCAAACATTTATTTTTCTTCAACTACTGTGTGTGTGTATATATATATATATTTATATATATATGATTCCTAGGTTAACAAAAAGGTTTCTGTTTTAGATAAGTAAATAATACATTTATATTTTATTTTCTGCAAATAAATAAACAGCAATACAAATCTTCTACTTTTTTTTTACTGTAAAAGTTAGACATATATTTTCTAGTGACCAACAGTTAAATAAGTTTTAATTCCCACAATTTGTTATTTTAGAATTTAAACCAGTAAATGAAAAATAGATATACCCATATATTTTTTTCTCTTTTGGAACTATATATTATTATTATTATTATAGGTATATCTATATTCTCTGTAACTAATCAGAAAAAAAAGTTTCACTTTACTGTGTAAAAATAAATTATGTATATGCATTTATAATATCTAAAATTTCGAAACAAATAAAAAGGAGAACAAGAATCAACTCACCCAGTCTCTCGTCGACGAACCCTACCGCCCCTCCAGAACCAAGCAGCAGCGTTGCGACTACATCCCCTATCGATCCCCGTACTTCTCGCATTAGCACCATTGAAAACACGAAGCCCTAGTTCGGCCCTAAATCGCTTCAGCAATCACCGTTCTCTTGAGCGATCGCGACTTCGAGATTGCCTCGGCTCGTGCCCTAAAACCCCAACGAGCTCGTCGCTGACAACCGAACGCCTCACCTTCCACGAAGTTGAACGCACCTCCGCCGCTCTGGCCTCATGCCGTGCGCTTGAAGCCTACGCGCGTGATTCAGAATCGCGATGGATTTCGTGAGACTTTTTTTTTAAAATGAAGATCAATTTCGTGAATTCACAGAAGAGGGAGAAGGGAGATTACACGATTTTTAATTTATCTCCATTCGATTTCGATTGCGTGATGATTTAAAAGAGATGGAGGGAGCTTACGAACGAATTAAAGAGGAGGGTAGCGTGATTCCTTTACAGGCTTCGGCCAGTGTTATTCCCTCTGTGAATTGATTTTGAAAGTGAGGGAGAGGACGTGAATATTTAAAATTGAAAGAGCATGGTTTGCACGATTTCTTCGTGATTGTAGGCGTGATTTCAGGAAGGGAAAGTAGATGATGGTGATTAGTACGCGAATATATAAATAGAATTTTAAATAGAATTTTGGATGTAAATTTTTCAACGCATTTATATATCGTACGCTCACACAACAACTCCGAGTGCTACGAAAATTGAAATTCGATAATAATTCAATATTACGGACCCAATGGAACTGGTTTCGTCGAATTCCGAGACTGTGACTCGGAAGGCTATTTTTAAATATCGATTCAAACGATATAATCCGAAACTGAACAAATCACTTTCAATTTCAATTCCGAAACTTCTATTATCTTTAGTATTATCAATATTAATTTTCTAATCCTTTAAAAATATTTTTAATCAGCTTAAAACTGAAGATTCAAATATTTATTCAACTTTCAATAGATTAAATTTTATAATTTAATCGCCAAATTCATATTATCTTTTGAAATTTAAGTTAAACTATCCTTCAAATATTTAAAATCAATTAAATATTTTCAATTTAAATTGTCCAAAATTTTAGGGTCGTCACAGACAGATCCAAACTTAACTCACCAAACTCTGCACTTCAAAAATGAACTCCGAACCTTAAAAGGTTTTCTTCAGAGATCGATGAAGTCCTTACTCCAAGCAAAACTCACTCGAGACGGTATTCGGTCTACAGTCTTGACAAATACAATTCCAACCTTATACATTCAAACTCCAACCATCGGTAGTTGCGTTACACACACTACTACCTTATCTACCTTTATAACTTATATTGGAAAACCCGAACAGGTAACCCAACAGATAGGTAGAAACAATTATATATATATATATATATATATATATATATATATATATAAAACAAAAATACAAATACGCTCTCTCAAGATAGACACCACTCCAGAGACTAGGTATTCGCTCAACCTAGTGCTCTGATACCAAGTGAGATGACCCGAATTTTTCTCCACAAAAAGTCGTATCATCTTTAAGAAAGAAAGGGATAGAAAAGAGAAAAGAAAGAAGAGAAAGAAGAAACAACACTAGAATCTCAACAACGGAATGAATAAATTATATTAATAACATAAGTATTACATATTATACAACAAATATTAGAGTTACACAGACATATACAACACATACTAGACAGTTATAAACACCTATCTAGTTATTACAACTCAAACACAATACAGAAAAACACTCAGAGATACCAACACAACGGAAAAACTACATATCTATACGCAGAAGCCTCCTGCTCCGTTGCTCCTCCATAATTCGTCAAAGCTAACCTGAATCTCTTGGCTACTCGTAAAAATTTGAGTACCCAAGAGTTAAAGAAAAACAGAAATAATTCCGGGTCAGACATGGGTCTGGTGTGAGTAACAGGTTAGAGTTGCTTAACTTTTGAAAAACCTTTGAAAGAAAAGGTATCACGTAAGACTTCCCACACATAAACATGGAAAAGTTTTTACCTTACGCTAAACAAAACATTTGATAGAAAATCTAGTGATATTATAATAGGTCTAGGGTTTTCAAGTAAATATGAAATAGCCGAAATTGTTACATGATTAAATTCCAGCTACTAGCCACAAAAGTGGGTAATACAATCAAAACCGTTGGCACTTATTGGATTTTGGATTCCATACAATGGCAGGGCTACTGGGGTACCGCCGTCACAGTACGTGGCCTACATCACCGTACCGAGGAGTATGCCCACACCCCTGCAACACAAAGCCAGAACCATTCCTTACTGAACAGTTTCGAACAAGACCACCCCACAGTTGTGATCAGCAACCGCACCACTAAGCCGAAAATAAAGGGACATCTAGATAGGGGTAAATCTCGTCCTACTTGGGCATGACCCACTTAGCCTTGCTGCACCTCCCCTATTTTAGCCATTCCTGGTTGATGAGGCTTGAGGCTACGATTACCTTTATATGACATAACACTTAGAATGCTCATCCTCCACCTGACGATGTTCTGAAAGCATTCAATCCATATAAGTTCGTTCCGGGTTCGAACGAAACCGAAGGCATTATCTCGTTACACTCATTTTGGAATCACCCTCAGAGTTAACGACGATAACCCTTGCACTCTGAATCTTCACCTTCTCTTCAGATTCACGACCTAATGTTAATTTGGATTGATGTGGTTTTCAGATATCCAAATATGGAAACCCGATCCCGGTCTCATCGAAATCCAAAACGTGTCTTTTAAGGCCAAGTTGTTTTAGAGTTTAAAACAATTCAATTCATTATCTATGTACACACAAATAGATAATCCACATCACAATAGATAATCAACATTATCATCACCAACATATAATCCATAACATCATCTCAATGCAACCAATACATCCATATCATATAACATTACTCACCTTATAGTTGAGATTACAAACCATACATGGCAACCAATATCAATCATCAAACATAAGCAATGATCTAATGATCACACCATCTATAATTAATTTAAAATGAATTAAATTAATTACTTAATCGCTAATTAATTTAAAATAAATTAAATTAATTACTTCATCATTAAAATCCTGCTTATCTTAATCATCAATTGATTACAAATCAATTAATAAATCATCATCTCATTATTCTCCCAATTAATCATTACTGATTAATAATTCCCTAATTACAATAAGAAATTAGCCTTTAAATAGTTAATTATACTTAACCCTTTACAATAAATAACTTTAATTACTTAATCAATTAATAAACTAAAGTTAATTACATAAATCCTTTATTAATTAATTACTTCATTTATTAATTATTCCTTAATTAATCAATTTTAAATTACATCATTAATTATTAATGATTTCTAATTACAATTTAATTTATCTCTCTATTTAAATTAGTTACCTTAAGTAATTAATCTGAAATTAAACCACATATATATTAATCACCCTTGATTAATAACACCCAGTAATTAACACCCTTAAATAATCATTTCATAAATTAACTACTCTTAATTAATTATCTCAATTAATCCCTTGATTAATTTCAAAGTAATGTAATCTAAATTACTTCCATCATTAACACCCTTAATTACATCGAGTAATTATCAATTAATTACTTACCTAAGTAATTATAATCTCATTAATTACATAAAGTAATTATTTCATCAAATCTACAAGTGTTTAAATTAATTAAACTTAATTAATTAACCTAAACAAATCACATTATCCTTAATTAATTTTTTTTTGGCAAGGCCGACAGGGTTGGATGGTCTCCGACCATTTTATTGCAGCACCAAAAGGAACAGAACACCTACAACATTGAGCATAGCTCTAAAATACGAAGGCAAACACAGCGCCACAAGAACAACAGGATAAAAAACACAATAAAAAAATAAAAATAAAACACAAAGAGACTAAAACCTAAGGAAAGAGTCAATTATCCCTGGATCAATGCTGAAGGTTTGCATCCCCATGGATTGTTTCATCTCGTGTGTCAACCAATTTTTGAACACAACATCAGATTTAACTTTACTTACATCAAATACTCTGGAATTTCGCTCTTTCCAAACATTGTTAATGAAGCTTTTCATCACCACAGTAAATAGTCTCTTGCCATTACTCTTGATCCCGGTCTTCGCATATGCATTTTCCCATTCAACTCGATTGTCAGTAGAGGCCGAATATCTCTTAAGCTTTGTCAGAACCACAGACCAGATTAATTAATTACTTACATTAAGTAATTAATTCTTTAGTTACTTCCATCAAGTAATTAAACTTAAACAATTTCAAAAATGATTATTAATAATTAATTAATCTAATTAATTATTAAAAATTAATCACATTAATTAACTGTTAAATAATTCTTAAGTTAATGACTTTCATTAACATTTCTTAATTACTTAATTAAGAAATTAATTCAGATTAATCATCAATTAATTAAAAATTAATTAATATTAAATTACCAATTTAATTAATCTCTAATTATTAATTAATTAAGTGTTAATTACAATCTTAATTAATCCTTAATCACTTGATTAATAAATCTTAATCATTAATTAAAATTTAATTAACAATCCTTAATTATATATTAATTAGCCCTAATTAATTAATCTCAAATCTTAATTAAACAAATTTTAAAAATTATTAATTACTCAATTAATCATCCATATTATTAATTAATTAAATAATTAATTACCCATTTAAATTAACTTAATAATATAAATGAATCCAATTTCTCAAATTTTATTTGTTTTTAAGATAAACATTTCTTCTTATTTAAACATTTAAAAACAAATTGTTTTTAAATCTACTTTAGATTCCATTTAAACTTCATTTTAAAGTTAATATTTAAAAATCAATACAAATTTTAACTTTAACAAGGTTTTAAAAACAATTCAAAACCTTTATTTCATATGTTAAATGAAACATACACTTTATAAAATAAGTTTGAAAGAATTTAAATCCCAATTTAAATTCAAATCAATTTTAAAACACACCTAAACATTCCAGTTATTATTTTTTAAATTCAATTTATTTTTTTTTTAAATTCAAAACTGAAATACAGCTTGAACCTTAATTACAGATTTAAACTTAAATCCTTGAAAACTTACTTACATAAATCTTCAAATCATTTAACCTTTCAATGTAATTAAATGATTTAAATTTAAACTTATTTTATTTTTAAAAAACTGAAGTTTAAGTTTTAATTCCAGATTTTAAACCCAAATTTAAACTCATTTTAAATTCCCAATTTAAAATTTAAACTTCCAATTCAAATTCACAACACACATATGCTTTTACACCTCTAAGTTTTAAAACCAAATTTAAATTTAAAAACATAAATGATTTCAAATCTCAGACAATCTAATTTAAATTCATATTCAAATTTCAGATTTTAAAAACCCAGTTTAAATTTCAACCTGCATTTTAAACTTTACTTTTAAATTTAAAAACAGAAAACAGTTTCTGTTTTTATTTGAAATCAAACTAGAATTTAAAAATTCAAATTATTTCAAAGACCCAAAATTTAAACTAATTGAATTCATATCGAAATTCAATTTAAATTTTAAACTTAGTTCAGATTTAAGTTTACACTTTAAAATCTTACTTTTAAATTTTAAAACTGGAAACAAGTTCTGCTAATTCCTAAAACCTGAAACAATCAGGTAACTCGAGCAAACCCAAAAACTACTTCGAGTCAAAAGTCTTTTTGCTTCGAGTTACTACTTAAATCCCCTGAGACCATCCCGAGCAAAAAAATTCTGAAACCACCAAATATTCACCAATATATTCACCTTGCTCCTGTGCACCTGCACACCGCCTCCGGCCATCACAGGCCAACCACACGACCATCCCACGGTCAACAACCCTCCCCTCAGGCCAACCAAACACCAACTCCAACAACACTTGCTCGAATTCGAGATCGAGACCCAAATTCCAAACCTAGAACAAAATAGTGACCCAACCCTTCAACCTGTCAACACCTCGTTGACGCGACTCCGATCACCATCACCTTCGAAACTCCAACTTCCTCACACCACCATCTATCAATACCCAAGAAATCGTAGGAATCGATCCATTGTCGAAGCCGGGGTATTCAATTTCCTCAAACCCAGTAAACTAGGGTTCAAAACTGTAAAACCCAATCTCATCATCAAAAACAAATTGTAACACAAACCAAGAATTTTCCCATTATCTCAGATCATTACACCATCTACAGAAGCAATATCAACCCACTCGAACACAAACATCATCAATGCTAACCAAAAAGGTGAAATACAGTGACTTTAAACTGATCTTTAAATATATCATTAAAAATTTTAATTCTTGTTTTAAAATTCATGATTTTGAATGGTGTTTTGATATGTAACCCTAAATCATTGTTTTGTAATATTTGAATTTCACCTTATTCAAATTGTTGCTCTGTTGTTCATATTTCCAGGCAATACAAGTAATATCTAACTTGTATAAATTTTTAAAACTCTATTTTATGTCCTAACAAACAGGTTTGTATTGCAGTATAAATATTTACAAGGATTATTATAAGATGGAAAATGGATTTTAACAAAATCCATACTGCAAAAACTAGATACTGACAAAAGCTTATGCACAGCATATTTATTCATACCCATCACATTAATTCACAGAAATATACTGCAATCACACAGAAATCATTTAAAATTTAAAAACATGAACATGCATCAGGTTTTAAAAATACTTAAGCTTTAAAATTTAGAAAGTTACTCACCAGAAAATTGATGAGTAGAGAACTTGTTTTAGAAAAACTGGAATCTGAAAGGTGCTTGAACTTGAATGCTTTAAAACTTGCTTGGTTGCCACTTGATTAATTACAAGCTTGCATGCATGCTCCGGTCACACAAGAAGATGCAGGCCCTTGTTTTCCAGATTGAATATAAATGCAGACATCTTGCTTTTTCAGATTTAATTACCCAGATTGTTTTGAAAAAATGCAGGCTTTTCTTGATTGTTTTTTGCATGCAAGTTTGATTACATAATTTTCAGATTTTTAAAAGAATGCAGATGCTTTAATTTGCATACAGGTAGCTTGCTTGAAAATGGAATGCATATTTGCTTTTGGAAGAGGGGAATGCAGGCCTTTGGAACAGATTTGCTATGCATGATGTTTTTGAAGATGATTTGTGTTTGGATTATGGGTATGAAGAGTGATTTTCAGGTTGCTTTTGATTTAAATCTGAAAATCTTGAAAATGTTACAGATTTTCTTTGTTTATGAAATGAAAATGAAAAAAAAGGAATGGGAAAAATTGTGAGTTTATATAATTTTGTTTATCATAAATTAAAATTAAAGAAAAATAAAAATTGAACAACGACACTTGTAAAAAAAAGAACACTTGTAAATGTCTTGTGTGTTTAAATTTACATATGTTAATTAGGCTTTAAGATGCTTACATTTGTCCTTTAAGTAATTAATATTTTAGATTAAGTGTTAAAGAAAGTTTAAACATAGTTAATTAGTTTTAATACTTAGTTATGTATATGGATAAATAATTTTTAAAGAATAAAACAAAGTATTATTATAAATAAAAATAATATACAAATCAATTATTTGAAAATAATATGCGGATCACTTAAAATAAATTTATAAAGAGATTATAACTTATTTGTTATTTAAATGAATATATGGTTCATTTATTAATTGTATTTTAAATTTTCATATTTATTCTACAATCATATTTATTTATCAATATTTTAAAAAGAATAAAACAAACATTTTTATAACTTGTTTTAATATACAAACTTAAGTCAAAATATAATTTAAACAAATAAAACATTTATCCTATATATTTAAAAATCATTTAGTTATTTTATAAAATAGTTTTGAAAAGCTTAATTCAAAAAATGAATCAAAATTTCCTAATTTCAAAATATTATAAATTAGAAAATTTGCTTTATCAATTAAATTTAAAAACCAAATTTATCTATTTAAAATATATATATATAAATACATATACACATTATAAATAGAAAATAGAATTATTAGCTTATTAAAAATAAATTCACCAATTAAATATTTAATAAAATAAAATTATTGAATCAATTCAAATTTATTTACAGAAACTATCAAATTTATTTAAATTTTAAACATAGATTATTAAATTTATATTGCCATAAATTCCGGTTTAATCTTCCTAGATGCATAAGAAATAACCTTGCCCCTCTGCATCAATACCGCTCCCAACCCAGTCCCACATGCATCAATGTATACTACCAATCCTTGGTTACCATCTGGAACTACTAGCACTGGCACATTGGTTAACAAATGCTTTAACTTAAGGAACCCTTCCTCACATTTGTCAGAACAAACGCACTTATGTCCTTCCTGGTCAATTAGTCAAAGACACTACTATCCGCGAGAAAACCTTGATGAATCTTCGGTAATAGCTAGCAAGTCCAAGATAACTTCTAATCTCGGTCACTATTTCTGGTCTTTTTCAATTGTTCACTGCTTTGATCTTATCTGGATCGATTGAATATCCCTTCTTTGAAACCATATGACCAAGAAACTTAACCTCTTTCTTCCAGAAATGACACTTGGAAAACTTCGCCTTTAGTTGATTCTGCCTTAGCGTTTCCAGCACCACTCTAAGATGAATCTCATGCTCTCTTTCATCCTTTAAGTATACTAAAATGTCATCTATAAATACCAACACGAACCTGTCCAAGTGCTCTCATAAAACACGGTCCATCAAATCAACAAAGAAAGCATGCACTTTGTCAAGCCAAATGGCATCACCAACCACTCATACGAACCATACCTAGTCCGAAATGCCGTCAAAGGAATATTATTCTCTGCCACTCTCAACTGATGGAACCCTGTCGCTAAATCCAATTGGGAAAATACTCTGGCTCCACTCAACTGATCAAACAGATCATCTATCCTCGGCAAAGGGTACATGTTCTTAATCGTCCTTTCTTTTAACTTACGATAGTCTATGCACATCCTTAACGACCCATTTGGTTTCTTCACGAACATCGCGACCACTCCCTAAGGTGAACTGCTTGGTCTAATAAAATTCCTTCCCACAAGATCTGCTAGCTGCACCTTCAATTCCTTCATCTCTGTTGGTGTCGTTTTGCTAGGTGGTCTACTGACAAGTTCAGCTCCTGATACAAGTTCTATCCGAAACTCAACATCTTGTTTCAGGGTTAATCCAGTAACCGACTCAAAAATATCTACAAACTCTCTAGCCACACAAACCTGATTAAGGTCTCCTTCAACTTCCATGGCACCCAACAAAGCACAAACACTCTTAGTGGAATTCTCCACTGAGAAAATGATTCGGTTATGACTATCTAGGTGCCTCAATTATATTTCTAGATTCTGGAAAAATATCCTAGCCTCATACTTACCCAACCAATCCATACCCAAAATGTTCCCGAAATCTATGAAATCGAAGACATACAAACTGTATGCAAACTTATGACCTAACAAATCAAGTTCTAACTGTCACATCTCATCCTAAGAGTTGCATGTCATCCTATTGGATTTGCAACCCTTAAGGAAGTAACAAGGTATGTAGGTTCTATACATAACCTATCAACCAAATACTGTAATATAAATGAATGTGATGCACCGGTATCAAAAGTTACCCTAACTTTTATACACTGGATCAAAAGCGTACCTTCTACCAAAGTCTTCCTTTTCTCTACTGCAGTAAGTCTAGAAGAAGATGGTGGTCCAATAGCAAAACCTTCCCTCTATCCGCCCTGACTGGCTCTAGACACTGGCTCTTATAATGCCCAACTTGGTCACAATTGAAGCATTGCACATTCTTGTTCTCTGTAGGCTTCTTTCCTTTACCAGTTCTGTACTCGTGGGAATAATGGCCCTTTTTATCACACTTATAGCACACCAAATCAGCCTTTGCCTTCTTAGCAGCCTCCTCTTTCTAGACTCCTTTCTTCTTAAAGAATTTCTTTTTCTTTCCCTGAGGACCCTGGGACTCAACTAGCTTCTCCCTAACTGACACAACAAGCATCTTCTCACGGAGGATGGCCGTCTCCACCACCACATGATAAGGTTCTCTAATATGCATAATTAAAACAATTAGGATTTCCCACCTCCAGTTTAATCTGATTTCCTCTCAAAATTATAGTCTCTAGGGTCACTTTTAAGTTTTCATGGGTTTACTAATAACCTTTATATAATCAATGAAAATCCATTTCTTTTCATAGTTTTTATGGGGTCACTAAGAACCTATAGGCTCCTGCCAGTTAACTTAAATAATTCATGGATCCCCTTGAACCTATTAGTTATTCCAATAATTGATCACCTTACCTAGTTTTCATGGGTTGAATAGGAACCTACCGATACTTCCATTAGCTACTTTCTTATCCTAGTTGTCATAGGTTTACTAGAAACCTATTGACTGATGTAAATTCTTAATCCGAATATAGTTTTCATTGGTTCACTACAAACCAATTAGCCCTTGCCAACTATCCTTAACACATAGTTTTCATGGGTTTACTATGAACCTGTTGGTTACCTCCAATAACTACATAATCATAGTTTTCTTGGATTTACTTTGAACCTTTTGGTTACCTCCAATAACTACTAAGTGTAAGCATCCTATACTTTTGGTCATCCTGACTCCTTGGATGCAATTCTGCTCATTCGGGAGTTTAAGAAATTTATATTCACTTTAGAGTTAACCTAGCTAGTTCTTCTACCCCATTTTCCCCAAAATACAGTTATGGGTCATCTTGTGAATATATTCGTATTTGAATAATCAAAACAACAATTTAACAATACCACTCCTGTGGGTTTAGGGTCCTTGAATTACATTTCATATAAAACATAGTTAGCCCCTTTAACTTATTTTTATCAAGGCAATACTTCTTCAAAATTACATACTTAAAGTAATTACAAAACTCCTTTATATAAGTCGTGGGTTTTCCTTTAAAAATTTTAGTTAGAGTTTTAAAACCTTTCGACAATGTCAAAGGCTTCAGCCTTCGACCCCTTCGAAAGTATAAATCATATCTTTTAAAACAATAAGCTCCAGCCTTCTAATAGTTTAAAACACTTCATTCGAAACCTTTCGACCTTGTTAAAGTATCATTAAATAAGAGTAGAACCTTTCGAAACCAATGAAGGTCAAACCTTTCGAAACCATTGAAAATCAAACCTTCTGAAAGCATTGGGGTTGTACCTAAAAATATTACTTTGGGTTATAGTGAAAATAGGTGAAAGTATCTCTTTCAAAACTACACTTTATTTTATAAAATATTGGGGAAGTTGATGGTGTCGAAACCATCCTTTCGAAAGAATTATAACATTGGGAAACAATTGAACCTTTCGACAATGTCGAAAGCTCCTGCATTCGATGTCTTCGAAAGGTTTGGGAAGTGGCTTGTTCTTATAAAAACCATTAAACCTTTTGGCAATGTCGAAAGCTTCTGCTTTCGACCTCTTTGCAAGCTTTAAACAAAAATAAAGGCGACAGCTCTTTTATTTTCAAAATCCTCTTTGAAACATACCTTTCAAAAACATAGCTTTCGACTGTGTCGAAAGCTCCTTTAAAAATTATCCTTTCAAAACCATAGCGTTCAACCTTGTCGAAAGCGAGCATAGCTTTCGACCTTGTCAAAAGCCCTTTATAAAACCAACCTTTCGAAATAATAGCTTTCGATCTTGTGGAAAGAAAACATAGCTTTCAACCTTATCGGAAGCTTTTTAAAACAGGCAAGTGATTTTCTTTTTCAAATCAAAAGTAAACTAAGGGTCCATCTCCTTTGAAAGCAACCCTTCAACACCATACCTTCCGATTTGGTCCAATTCACTACATACCACCTGGGTGATATCATATGCATTGCTTTTGACCTTGTTGGTCATTAAAGTCGAAAGATCTTGGTTGATAGGTCTATGTCGAAATTTTCGCCAAAGAAGGTGGAACCACCTTTTTTTGGGTAAAAGCTAATTTTTCCAAAATAAGTAAACTTTTTGTAACTAACTTGCCTACTTGTAAACATCTGATTGGCTTTCACAACTTTTAAATAATTTGGATAATATTTTCTGCATTTTCTCAAATCTAAAATCAAACTAACATTTAACAAATAAGCCCTTCCTCTTATAAAAACAATTAAATCATTTAGGTCCTCCTTTTGAAATAATTTACTTTCTATACTAAATCACTTAGTAAAAATCCCCAAAAAATCTAGAAATTCACTTTAACCATGTTATCTAACATATCAAAAATTTCAGACCTAAATCTTAATATATTTTCCAAAATAAATTTATAAACTCAAACAACCATATTTCCTTTGAATAATAACTAATTCTGCACGGCTTGGAAAATTATAAAAATTGAAACCCAACTCCAAAATCATGTTTTCCATAACATAAAATTTCCCATGGCATTGCAAAATCATTTAATATCAGTTTTACCCTAAAACCATATATATATATATATATATATATATCCTTTAACAACTGTGTTTAAACATATATAAATCATAAATCAAACATATCATCGTTCAATATATCATAAAAACATATTTATCATTAAATATGAAACCATACGAATATAAAACCAAAATAGAGATGCGGAAATTATTATTCATCTTAGATTGGATAAGGAAATTGATGATTAATTAAGATTGATTTTTTCTAGCTTGAATCCTAACCTTAAATTTGATTTTTCTCTTCTCTTCTTTCTTCCTAATGGTCGGCCTTACTTTCTTACACTTATAAATTTTTGTTTGAGATAAAATGAGCGTGTATGACTAAGGAGAATAGTATAAAAGGGGAAATATGGGCGGCTATTTACCTTAATGCCCTTATGTTTAATTACTTAACCACTTATAGTTCATTTTGTTAAATAAGCACGACCACTAAATTTTTATTAATCAATCTCAATCTCCTTATCCACATTATTCTGTTTAATTTATTCTAACCAAATCTCCCGAATAATGTCATCATTAATACTAGGAGTGTTACAAAACCGTTCCCATCCATTCTCCAATCGCCATCGCATTGCCGATGAAAGACCATCACACTAGCCACTAGAATGCTCGAAACTGCCTCAACCTGTCATCTTCTCCACAGCCAAGCAAAAACGTGCTCATCCCCAACGATCATGGCCAACTTCAACATGCCACCTAAATCAAACTCGCGACCCATCACCCAGCCATTAGGTAATGTTTGTGCAACCCTATATCGCCATCGTCAAATCATAGATCATGACACCACCCAGATCGCTCACACTCACAGCCTAACATCGTCGATTTCAAGCCGTGGTATTTTTTCCATGCGTGAAATTCTTTTTTTTTTTCAAAGTTTTGATTTTGGGAAATAAATTCGATGGGCTCGGGTTTGAATGGTTATTTGAAGGTTTTAGTTTTATTTTTAAGTAAGAAGATAAATGGGTTTTCTAGAGAAAGCAAGGGAATAGTTTAAATAGGCTTTGGGCCTTGTTTACTGATTGATTTTTGCCCAATTATTTTTCTCTTCTTTTTCATTTAACAACTCATTCAATTAATTTGCAAAATTTATTACAATCTAGTTTTTATTTGATTTACACTTCATTGTGCAAATTATATTTCAATAATAGGACAATTCCATTCAATTCAATTACCCGCTTATTTCTATTTAATTATTCATTATATTATTACCAAACAAATTCATTTTTTTAACTATTTTAATTATATAAGACTTATTTACACCTTAAAATATTTTATATTTAATCCAAACACTTTATTCAATTTCACAATATTATTTGAAAAGACTTTATTATGTTAATTCAATTTATTATAACAAAACCTTTTATTAAATAGATTCAACTAAATAAATCTTAACTTTTAAAATTTTAATAATCAAATATCGCACTCAAACCATTTTATTTTAATTATTTTATTTAATTTTCGACATAGAAGGCAAGGTTACTACAGACTTCCCTCCTTAAAAAACCGTGTCCTCGTAATTTTGTACGGAGAAACGTTATACACAACTCATACCCTGATTTTCTATATATTCTAAAACTTCTACAACGTTAAACAATCCTCTAAGTGGCCCTTTCACAAACTGCTCTAATCATATGCTATAGATTCATTCAACAATTTTCTTTTTTCGCATACGATAATTTGTGGAAATTTTTTCTATGTGTTAGAATGTCCCCAAAATTTCGATAGCGTCTCCTTTATACGGAGAGCTTTCCGAAAAATTAAAACACAATATATCACAAATAATATACATCCCAAATAATGGGGCATCCTAAAACATGGGGAAAACAATACAGTATCACATATGTACCAACATATCATAAAACATACCTCTTTTTTTAGCATTTTAAGCAAGTTTTTTAATTTATATGCGAGCTATTTTCACCAAAGTATCCAAATATGCTTCAAAAGCATCTAATCTCAACTCAAGTTTGAAATATTAGCTTCATAAAAGGAAGTATAGTAAATATACACTCGAACAATGTAAAGGAAATGCAAACTTCATGAAATGCCACTTTCCAACAACTTTCAAGAGTCAAAAACAAAAATTCAAACAATGATATCAAAAGGAAAATTGTTCCCTAGTGTGTTAGCTTTCTAAAACATCTTTTGGATTGTAAAAATAAGGATTACGACCTGAGTTATTAAAGATTTTCTGATTATATATATAGCAGATTCAACATGTTCGCAAGCCCACTTTTGCAAACATCAAAATTTCACAAATCTCTCTAAAAAAAAGTTGTTTCCTATGTTCCTAGCCTTTTGGAATGGATAAAATCGTCAAAATCGAATATGTCATTCAAAAATTATGGTTGAGAAAAGTCAGGGCTGTTTTATATGTTTTGCACTTTCAAAACAGTGAAACACTTCCATTTTAATTTACATGTTAACATTAGTCAAACTCAAAATTTCATAATTCATTTCAACAATATTTGTTTTCTAATGACATGGCTTTTCTTTGTCAATAACCCAAAATCCTTTTTAATTCATAATATCACTCTAACATTGTCAAAATGTTATACTCTTTTCAAAATGTTGTTTAACTCATCTCAAACATTTTCCGCTTCAAAATATTGTTTACAATATTTCTCAAAATTTTATTTCATTCTTTGAACATTGTACTCTTTTCAAGACATCATATAATATTTATTTATTTATTTATTTATTTATTTATTTATTTATTTATATTCCAAAACATGAAGTTTTTTCAAAACTTTGTATTCTTTACAAAGCATTATATATTCTTTTACAAATTAATGTTCTTCTTCCAAAATATTATTTTCTTTTCAAAAGATTATGTTGAAATGTCTTGTCCTAGTGTTTAGGAATTTTTATCGATAACGTTGGCTAGGCGCATCGACCAGAATTCTTAAAGCACCAAACAAACAAATTAACATGAACTATAAATTACTAAAACATTTTCAATCACATTATAAAAGTAAAATTCATATTTTGTCAAATCATTTGTTTTTTCAAATAAAAATATTTATTTATTTATTTTTGAAATCCATATAAACATTCAGTTTATCAATCGTCAACAACAATGAAAATAATCACATACCATCAATAAAATCAAAATCAATACAACAACACACACAATTTCCAACAAATAAATAAATGACTTCAATGAAAAAGCATCTATCATTTTCCGTTGCGCAACTATAAACACTACCGGATCACATATTCAAGCCATATAGAGATCTATTCACCATCATCAATGCCGACATTACTCGTCGGACTAACAACTACTTACTTCACTACCTCTCTCAACAAATTCCATTTCACGAGGAGATAACCCGTAAAAGAGGTAGAGATAAGAAACATCTATAGTAGGAAAATAACAAATACGTCCCAGATGATTACCCCATTAATCATCGTATACTCCTATTATCCCTTTATCATAGGGAAACTACCGCACATCCAAGGAACAGGGACACTTAAGTCACTCTAGGGCCAAGACTCGTGTCACATATATCATAGATTGTTCTGAACCTGCTTCGGTACCCAACTGTAACACCTACCTCTATACCCATACTATCCAAGAGTATTACTGGGTAGTATTGTCAGATAATACGAAGAATGAGGCTGTATGTGGTACGCATGTGAATATGCTCCTAAGCTAACACCAGTACATATTTCAAAAAGAAATCACAAACAACTCACCTATACGTACATGGTATTGGTACAAAACAATAAATTCGTGTGCCTCCGGGATAGAACAATGCATAATATAAAATAAATCATTGGGAACACATAGTCAGTAATGTGCCAATGACATATATGAAATAAATATATACAAAGCTGAGTGGTTTATAAAATAGGTCAATCACCCACTATCTCAAAACCATATGATATACATCCAATACAACACAATGTCATACAATCATGAGGTATTATAATACACGATGATATATAATAATACCCTATCCTCCATCCATGCTTAAGATCCACATAATGGTCATCTGTCCTTGAAACTATAATGTCTCGGACTGGCCCGAGTATTATACAAATAATAAATGGGTCAGACTATATCTAAATCCAAGGTAAGAACATGTCAATAAGCATAGTACTAAAAAGTAAAGTACGAATACGACTTAGAGTAACATCCATCATAAACCTCATAGTAATATACCATGCACAAATGCTCAATAAACAAAGCATCAAATCTCAACTTATAGTCCTAATAGAAGTAATAACTTGACTGTTAAGTCAAGGAAGATATATTAAGAAATATGGAACCCAAATAAAACTCAGTCCATATAAAATATAGAAATCATTGTCAAAAATACTATCTCGACTTTCAGTCTTAATGGAAGTATATACTTTAGATTGTCAGTCCAAGGAGGTTGCAAGAAATACCAATCCCAATAACCACAATTCATACAAAATATTGAAGCCATATCCAACTAATTATCTTGACCCACTGTCCGAATGGAAGTGATATCCTCCGGCTGTTAAGCCCTCGGATGTATCAATAAATATAAACTTAAATCAATGTCAAAGCCTATCTAAACTCAAAATACAAAACCATATATCTCAACCGCCAGTCCGTAAAGAGGCGAAACTCTCGACTGAATGGTCCTAGAAGATAGAAACAACAAATCAAACAAAAAGGAGATCTCTCAGCCTTACCCTCTTATGAGAGAATGGCATATAATCTCGCAACTTGTCTCTAATGTTATAAATAGAAAACACGTAGTTGTCTTGGGTTAGGGTATCTAAATTGATAGAAGGACACACAGCCAGTGTCTAATGTCAATAATGATCGTCTCTATTGAGGTGGTGAAAGTATCAAATATCTCAAATATAATGGATTTACCTAAGTCATCTAGATGGCATAATGATGTACCACAGCACAGCTCCAGAAAACGCTAATGGCCGCAACTCGTTTCTTACAGTCCCTTGGTTACACCTAGAATCATGACAATTGCATCCATCGAATGTAAGAAACACATTATCGAGCTATGCCGAGCATTGGCCACGATTCGTACTTTCCCTTGGTAATGGACAGTTGGTTCTTAAGTGACGTGGGTGAAATAGTTCTAATGAGAGAAGTAACCCTCGGCCTAAAAATCACAAATTGACATCACGGACCCGGGGGCATGGTCCCGTGATCAGGAGCAATAGGATGGATAACCAGCCTATCTAGTGGGTCTATTTCACACTCTCTCCATAGTGGTGTGAACCATATGACGTAGATTCCCAACGAAATACTCTTGACTAAATAAGGCCAAATGAGAGTGATAACTAATACTCTTGACTGTAGAAGTCCTTATGAGACCGACAACAACTACTTTCGGCTCATTAGGTCCTATTAAGAGTATCTCAAAATAACAAATCCTCAACTACTTGTTCTAAGAGTATATAACGATAACCAATAAGTCAGTCCTTAGAGGATGCAAAAAAATATACTCTCGATGATATGAGTCTAGATGAGAGTAATAATAAGTACTCTCGACTATATACATCCTAATGAGAGCATCACTACATAATACTTCCTCGACTACTAGCCGTAAGAGTAAATAATAATATAACTCGGCTAGTTGTCCTAGGAGGATAAATCTATAAATCACAACATATCTCCAGCTTGTAGCCCTTGAATAGTACTAGGACTTTCAACAACTAAGCTCCAAGGAGTCATCTTTAGACGATATCACAATTTCGAATCCATCTCTATAATATAAGTGACGTCTACTCACTAATAGTAAATGAACAAGTATTACTTGAGCATGCCATGCTACTCAGTCCTACTCGAATGTTTACTGGAAGCTAGTAAACTACACTTCTCAAATCAACAATTATTTTATAATACGAGTCAACAAAATAACTAGAAAAATAATACCGAGCATCCCATACCATCCAATACTACTAAACTATTTATTCAATATTCTTATTATATAGAATTAAATCACAAAATCATCAAATGTAAATCATTCCAAATAAACCCTTTATGAAATAGGATTGTAACTCGAATCTCAAATTCATTTTAATATTTCACAATTTAATATATATTTAAAATAGATTGTACAGTTTCAAAAATATACTTTCGAAGTATTATTAAACCTTTCGATTACACTAAGTCATCAAATAAACTAAATTTGAATCAATAATTATATAAAAAGAGGGAATATATTTTAAGCTCTTAAAACAGATTCCTATAATCAAAACTCCCTTTTGTTTAAATTTTCATTTAATCCTTTATATTACACTTTCAATTTAGAAAAGATTTTCTTTTCAAAAATATTATTTAAACCCTCATTTATACATTTTTTTAAATTTTATACAATCAATTATTCTTGAAGATCTCTGTCTTCACTTTTAAATCAACTTTTATTCCTAAAACACTTCCCAATAAATTATTTTATTTTTCCAACCTCTTTTATTTATTTATAAGTATACTTCAAATAAAATTTAAAACACCAAAAATAATTTCCCACTGCTTCAAAAATATTTTAAAAATAGGAAACTCAATAAACCGTCTAGAACGTAGTTTATGGAGAAAATTACTCCAAAAACCAACAATAAATCATCAATATATATTTATATCGCTTGACCCGAACAAATTACATCGAATTTCGATCATCCATAAATGCACACACAACAATTAAAATTTCTTGATCCATCTTGACCAATAATTCTAATGAGAGGAAGTACTCTAAACTGAATGACCCTAAGAGATGTGAAATATACAAATCAAAATGTAAACAGGCAGCATCTCCTTTGCATTTTGAACAATCCAACATCAAATTCATATCCAATATCAAAAACAAACAAATAATTATCTCGATCAAATTGTTTATCCAAGTAAACAATTCAATATTCATAATCCATCAAATTCCAAACAAACATTCCAACGATGCAACTCAACCAATATCTAGATTGGGTATATATACAGTGAATAACAAATTATTAGATATAGATTGTGAGTTAGAAAAATCACTTTGAATTCCAAATCAATGCTTAACGATGTAAAAAATGTTCCCATCCGTTCATCAATCGTCATTGCATTATCGAAGATCATCACATTAACCACCAGAATGCTCGAAACTGCCTCAACCACGTCATCTTCTCCACAGCCAAGCAAGAAAGCGCTCATCCCCAACGGTCGTGACCAACCTCAACATGCGGCCAAAGTCAAACTCATGACCTATCTCGCAGAAACCAGCCAATGTTCGCGCTACCCTACATTGTCATCCTCAAATCGTAGATTGCGATATCACCAGGTCATTCGCATCCATAGCCTAACAACTTCGATTTCAAGTTGCGATATTTTTTCCATGCGTGAAATTATTTTTCTTCCAAGTTGCAATTTTAAGA
Organism: Allium cepa; assembly: GCA_030765085.1. Taxonomy (NCBI): domain Eukaryota; kingdom Viridiplantae; phylum Streptophyta; class Magnoliopsida; order Asparagales; family Amaryllidaceae; genus Allium; species Allium cepa. The sequence continues at coordinate 209,865,072 of CM060928.1, forward strand.
AAGAAAATTTGATGGTCTCGGGCTGGAACGGTTATATGATTTTTTAGTTTTTTTGGGCAATAAAGACAGAAGAGTCTTCTAGAGGAAGGAAGGAAAGAGTTTAAATGGGCTTTAGGCCTTATTTACTAATTGATTTTTGCCCAATCATTTTTCTGTTCCTTTTCATTTATCAACTCATTCTATTAGTTTGCAAATTTTATCGCAATCTAGTTTTTATTTGATTCATACTTCATTTTGCAAATTATATCTCAATAATAGGACAATTCCTTTCAATTCAATTACCGCTTATTCCTAATTAATTATTCATTGTATTATTACCAAATAAGTTCAGCTTTTTAACTATTTTAATCATATAAGACTTATTTACACTTAAAAATATTTTATATTTAATTTAAACACTTTATTTAATTTCAATATATTATTTGAAAAGACTTTATTAAGTTAATTCAATTTCTTATAACAAAATATTTTATTAAATAGATTTCAGCAAAATAAATCTTAACTTTTTAAAATATTAATTATTAACTATTGCACTCAAACCATTTTATTTTAATTATATTTATTAATTTGCAGTGTACAAGGAAGGGTTGTTGCACCTAGAGTAAACTTTGTAGAGAAATTCTTTCAATGCTCTCATATCATTAATCGGCTCCAAAAGAGGGACATTAGCTCTGCATTCTCTGCCAAGTGTCTCTCCTGATGAAGGCATGCCTTCTTAATCCATGGAACAACTTTTCTCTTTTTGAAAAATCTTAATTTTGATGCACTGGTAGTGAGATTCTTGTGTTTCTCAAACAACTCATTAAAATTTTTAAGTTGTCTATCGAACTCTCTATTCAATCGATCTATTTCCATTTGTTTCTTTTCGAGCATAACTTCATAACGATATTTTGATTCTTCCCTTAACTAAATAGTCAACATATTAAGCGAAAGCTAATTGGTAATATAAGATATTTAAATAAAGAGATCTATACCTGAGAGAGTAGAATTAAAGATGAAGAATTTTGCTCCTCCCTTTTGGGTTTGTGGTTTTAAGGAGCATTGTCCTTTTAAATAGAACCTTTACATGGAGAATCGAGAATTTTAGTAATGTCTTTTGCCAAGTCCTGGTCAGCACCTCTCTATCCACCCTTCCCATCTGCCGATCCAAAGAGACCCTTTCAATCACCACCACCACCACTATCGTCATTATCACCGTCTTTATCGTCACCATCACCATCGCCGCCATTATCGTCATCATTACCTCCATTACCACTATAATTATCACCATCATCCTCTTCTCTTTTAGATTTGGTCTCTTCATCGATTGGAAGGTCATCAAAGATTAGCCATTTGTCAGCATCGACCTCTTCCTCAATAGGCATTTCTTTTTAAAGAGTCTCTTTGTCCTTCCTTAGCCTAAGACTAAACTTTCTTTTGAACTCTTCATTTCAATCAGGGAGGGATGGAAAGTCCAAGTCTGGACATTTTCGAATATTAACAGAAGCATCTTCGTAACACTTCTTAGTAATTTTGGGGAGAGCATTATCAATGAAAGAAGCAACTTTCTTATTGGCGTTGCTAATAATACTATTTGAGCAGGCAAGATAGTAGTTTTCCTTTCTAGAATATCCTTTAAGGATCTGTTCTTACCAACTAACTCGACCTTTTATTTGTTAGCATTCACCAAATATGTTTTCAGCTATGCTTTTTCTTTATTTTCCTTCTTAAGATCTGCTTTCAAGGTCTTTACCTCCTTCTCTGGCAATTATTTGGCATTTTTCTCCTCATTGAGAGAGAAAACGTGCTTTTCTTTTTTAGTAACAACTTCATCTCTCATTGATGTGATATAGATCGTGCTGTGATTAAGCAAACTGCCTTTTAAGCTCGACTACTTCGTTGGATGGCCCTTGAGAAGTAACTCGGAGAAGAAACATATGTTCTCCCACCTAGAATATATAACAAATCTGAGTCTAGACGGAGTCTGTAAAGTCAAAATTAACTAAGTAAATAGAAATACATACCAATATAAGCTATTTAAGAATGAGGGAAAGGTAATCATTAGAATAATTTCGAGGCTACAATGATCGGAGAGAAGGAACAAAAGGAGATTGGATTGCCAATTGAAAAAGTTCATTAAAATTTGTCATAGGAGACCGAGCCTAAATCTTTGAAGTAAGAGGATCATTTGGAGAAAGGAACTGACCAAGATCGGTGCACATGTGGTTGATGGCTGTTGGAGAGGTAGGAAAATTAATATTTAGAAGGTGCTTAGGTGTCAGAGCCTCCTTTAGATGCTCTAGAGCTTTACCCAAATTCATCGCTTCAGGACTCGAATTAATGCTTACGTGTCCCTCCTCATCCACAGTAACAGAGGTGAAATCCCCCACAATCTTGGGTCATTTACTTGGGAAAAGTGGTGGAATATCTGTAATGACATCCTCACCAACATTCTTCTCTAACGTCTGAATTCCTCTGGCAACGAAATTCTTGGTAGAAGTAGGCTTACTCAACTAAGAAGCTGCAGAAACTTCATCCTTATTCTTTCTCTTTTTAGGAATACTATCTTTAACCTTTGCTCTTTATAAGTAACGACAAGGGAAGATGAGCCTAAAATGAAAATAGAAGTTAATAAAACAATAACATTTGGAATTCCATATTAGCTATATTGAAACTTACCAGCAGGTTCAAGCTGAACCGGAGAGTTAGTAGAAAATGATCCGAGCTTGCCCATAACTCACGATCATTTTCCTCGAGCATTATATTTGACCATTGGAGGCTCTCCTAAAATCTTGTAGTGATCCAAAATACTAGAATACTGAAGAAGCTTTACAACGGCTAACAATTTAAGTTTGTTCCCCATCTTATCTGCTGCTTGAGTTAGGGACTGTATAGTTTCTTGGTCAGTGGAGCTTAGCTTTTTAGGAGTGGGATCTTAAAGGAAATGTTCATTGGCAGAGAATATTAAATGAGTATGAAAAACTGTGTCTTCCATCCTCTTGTCTTGTTGATACTCTTAGAGATCAAAATTTTTGGGAGAGGGAAAATTTGATACAAGGGAAGATCTTACTGCTCCCTAATCTTAGCAGAACCAGCTATTGAATGTAGAATTTTAGCATTTAGAGACGAAAGTGCTATTTCCCGAGCCAAGAATTCTAAATGAGTTAGATACGTATATGAATTTAGAGAGAACTTGTGATGACCAAGATTTTTGACCCTAAAAAATCGACACTAATATGTCCACTGTATTGCATGACGAGCATTTAAGTGTTGGAAAAATCGACCGTTAAGGGTAAAAGAAAATAAAGACAGAATAAAATCTCACACGAATGGAATAATTTATAATATTAATAAACTTTACAGCGGAAAATTTGAAATACATATATCAGAGTCTAACCTAAGCTCAGCCTGGTACAAATGCTGAAAAACAAAAAACACAGCAGAAAAGGAAACTACTTTCATACGCTTATGTAGATCTCCGCTCTCCTCTGGAAACTCCAAGCGTCTTCCCTAATGCTGAAACTACCTGGATTTGACCCGAGTATTAAAAATACCCAGACCAGTTTGGCAAACCAGCGTGAGAAATGCAAATCATAAATATATATATATATATATATATATATATATATATATATAACAGTGTCATATATCGACTTTGATGTTAAGTAAAACCTTTAGAAATAAGAGTATCTCATAAGACCACACCACACATAACCATGAGTGGGATTTTACCTTATGATAACTATAACATTTTTATCGAACTATTTGATATTATTCTAATGACATTGCTTTGAAAACCATTTCAAATAACATATTAATCATAGCCAAAATTGTTACTTTAATTAAATTCTAACATACTAGGCTCTACAATCAAAACCATAAAGGCACGTATTGGAAAATGGATTTCCAATAATGAAAAGGTAAGGGACTATATTCCGACAGTATATCTCTAGAGGAATATACCCAGGCACAACCCGCTGCTCTATACTAATACAGAACTGGTCTACCTCTATCATAGATAGTACCAAATATGTCATCACCCTGGTCATTCCCGACCTATCCGTGGCCACAACATACACAACAAACCTGGAATATAGAGGATAATCTAGAAGGTGATGAACATCTCCTAATGGGAGCGACCCACTTAGCCCTACCGCATCTACCATGTTTTTTCCATTACATATGTATGCGGCTTGAGGTAACATTTTACCTTTTACATGAAAAATCCCACTTTAAATGTCACATCGGCATTTTCGATGACATACTAACTGGCTTCCATAAAAGTACAGCTCCCAAGTTTATACGCCTCAAGGAAGGGTGTTAAGTATAAGAGGGTTTACTTCCTACACCACCAAACAGATGTACGTTTATTAAAACCAATATACGTAGTCTTGAAAATGCAATATATTCGTCCATACAAGTTTTCTAGGAACAGGACAAACCGAAGGTACTCCTACTACATCCTATTTGGGAATCACCTTTAGGATTAGTAGCAAGTAGTCTTTGCATTGAAGATTTCAAACTGAAGGTGCTACTGCCACAATATGTATATAACATTGGACTCACGAGGTTAGTGGCAAGCAGCTCTACATTATAAAGATCTCCGACTTCAAAATCATTATCTTTAACATGTCTTCACTTTTGAATATGTATATTGGTGCGAAGTGGTTTTCGGATGGGAATCACCCAAATTCAATCCTAGCCTCTTCGAGCCAACTATCGATAGAAAGATATGTATATAGAAATTTTAAGCCTGTTTCATTAAATCCTCTTTTATTCTTTACTCAAAATATTATTTAACCTTGAAGATATCTTTTCATCGAATAAATATCTTTTAGAGATATTTATCTTTAAACCATTTCTGTTTTCGGGATATACAGAATTAAACCTCCTTTTAAATTTGGAAATACCAAAATCATTTCCTTTTAATTACTTAGAAAAATATTTTCATATTCTATTTTTAGCATAATTAATAAAGATTTTATTTTTGCAAAACATGTTTTAAATGGATTGAAAACAATGTTATTTAAGACATCGTTTACTGTAAACCCAATCACTTAGTATTAAGTAAAAAGGATTCATCGATTTTAGATTAATTATACTCAATACTAATTTCTATATTCAACCCGTACTATTTTTCAAATAGCAGTGAAATCACCTTTTAAATTCACGTGGTAATACAAGTTCCCTCCTCGAAATTTAATATAGAGTTTAAAAATCCTATTTTAAATCTTGTTTAAACTTTTTGGAAAACTCTAAATCTCTTTTCTTTTATCTTAAGAAAATGCGATCTGAGTAAATCAAATTAACTATCCCCTCTATCGGGCCAGTCGGATAGCTAGAGAGAGCATGCAACTGGTTTTCTAATCTCCAGCTTGGAGACTATCTCTTTGTCACCCTATAAGGCGGTCAAGTTATTTGATCGACTCTAAACTTTAAAAGTTTTTGATTTATCTTTGGAAAAACATTTCAAAAAGATTCAGGAAGAAAACCCAAGTTCAAATCATTTACTCTATGGTTACCAAATTCCATTGCTAACTTGTTGGTGAGTAGTGATTTCAAAACTTTATAGATTAAAATACTAATTTCATTATATATATGTCTATTTTTATAATTCAAATTCCTTTTAAAATATTTTAACATATTTATGGAATTTATTTCATATTTTAAGGATTTAAAACATCCATTTTAAAGAGTTGAAAACAATATTTTACGAATTTCCAAAATGCTACGGTTTTAAAAACTTGATTTGGACATATTTCAAACTTTACTAAATGGAATCTTGATTTTTCTTTTTCATCTGAAAACAATGATCAAAAGGATCTGGAAAATTCTTATTTAAAAGAATCCGACTCATATGTCATCCTACACATCCGTTTAACTTTTCAGGTCGCGAAATCGTGAACTGCCAAAACGCGACGGCTTATTTTTCACCTTTTAGTCAAATTTTATAAAACTGATTCGAAACACTTTTAAATTGTTTTAGTAACATAATAAAATATATTAAACCAATTTTTCACTATTTTACTTTATTCATACCTCATTTTCACTTTATTCCATATCTTTAATATTATATCATTATAATATTGAATTTCCATCTTTTTAATTCCAGATTCTTTTATGTTAAACCATACGATATTTCTATATTATTTTCCATCTTTAAAAATATTATTTTTCATTTATGTAATCATAGATTTTGTTTTCCAAAAATTTCAAAACTCCACGTTTCCAATTTCTTTCGGTTAAAACAAATTCCAAATCTTTCCAAAAACATTTCCTTTTGGTTTAAGATTTAAAGAGAGGCTTAACCTATCTTATACGTATATTACTTTGAGTATAATATGAATATTTTTCATGGAATATTCATGGAAAATTAAATATCCATCACTATCTTGATAAATATGATTCTTGCAACATAAATTATATTAAGCTTTCTTTTCTTAACCAAATCAATATGTGATTAACGTAAGCTACCCTTATTTAACTAATCATCATCCAAACATATTAAACAACCATATAAGTAATTATATTATCAATCATATATATATATATATGTTAGAATTAAAATAAACTAAGTTAAAAGTGTGTTCTCACTTTCATGCTATTCGACTAAGTGTTTTTAATCGATCAAACGATCTCTTTCTACGCACCGAAGCTTATGGAACGTGCCCCTGGACCTTAGTGGTGCTCGGCCAAGCTTGTGTGGAGGAGGAAGCTTGGCTTTAAGATGGTGGTGGTGTGGGCCGTCCTCTGTAGCGAGGAAGAGGTGGAGTTTGGCTAACCTTTTGAAGCGATTTGATATCATATGTGTATGAAAATAATTTTAGCAGAACTTCGATGTGGTGTTGAAATATTTTTACTATTTAGGAACCCACTGAAGAAGAGCTATTATAGAGCTCAAGAAGAAGAAGAGAAGTGAATTGAATTTGTGAAGAAAGGAAGAGGATATGCATGTTTATTTATAGGGTATAAATCCTCCCTTAACTTCCGGCCGAACCCACCCCCCTCCATGTGCCTTCCATCACTTAATGTTGTAGGTGTGTAAGGTGATGTGTAGTTGATTGCAAGTTTGCTTTTTGACTCTTAAGGATGAAGTTTTCATTTGTATACATATAAGGAAGATTATGTATATTAATATTTAGATATTTACAAACCCTTGATGTGATTAATTGTGTAAACATATATGTGTGTATATGTATGTACATGCACGTGTGTATGTGTATCAAATGACATTGCAATGACTTGAAACAACTTCTATTCGACGAAAGGTCAAAATCCGAAAGATGAATCCCAGTCACATTTGCAGTTTTTATTCAAACTATTTATTTATGTAAACAAAAATTGAAAATAAATTTCTTATCATCTTTAAATAATTAAAGCAAGATTATTTAAGCTATAAAACCATATTAAATAATGCAAAAATCCATTTATAAAAATACGATGTTGATCTAACAAAATATGACGAAGTTTATATATCTTTATAAAACAAGTTTATATTTTATAAAACCATTATAAATCACTTCTTATCATTATATAATAATTAAAATGGATTATTCATCATTTAAAATAATTATCTGAATATTTAGAATTAATTAAATATTCTAATTTGAAGTGATAAAATTACGGGTCGTTATAGAACTGGATTGAGGCAATATTCAAACGCTCAAAATATTTCAAAAGGAAATCATGAAACGAAAGATAACTGGTATGCTAGATATGTATGGGAGCAAAAGTGAAATACCCCTCTAGTGGGTTATAAATGTTATCCGTGGGATCGTTTGGAATAGCTGCTGGTAATTATCCAGAATAGAATCCACTTCAGCTTGTGTCGTGATGTATTATGGATATGAAAGATGATCTCTCTTCTTACCAGCAGAGGGTGAAGCCTTGGGGCCTGCACTAGTTTTCTTGATGGACTTTGTGATTGATTTCTGATCTTTCATTTTTGTCTACAAGGTGGTATTATTCCAAATTTAAGAAATAACAATACTCATATTATATAGAAAAATACCACATGCTAAACTAACAATTATTATCTAACTAATTTACCTTTGATGGCATCAAAATGTTTTAAGTATAAAACAAAATCCTACCTTTGCTAAAAGGTAATAACCCTTCGGTGGTACATATTGATTGAGTTAGAGGTATGCCCTTATGGCAATTATGTAATTTATTATTAATTAATTAACTCTGAAATCAATTCTTTTTGGAAGTAAAGGTGTTTCTTCTTTCTGTTATTTATTTGTTATAAATAGTTAAATGCTTAATTAAAATATATTTAGCAAAAAAATCCATAAATGGTATGTTTTTGGATAGTAGTTACAAAGTATTGCAACCGTGAGTAATTATCATAGTAAAACCAAATATACCATTTTAAATGTTACTAGTGAAGATGCATCGAGACTGGATATCGATGTATTTGTTAAGACTAGAGTATGTAATGCTCTTCAAATATTGAAAAGGGTATTACTCATGACTGTTGGAGGGCACCTAGGGATTATGTACTAATAGTTATTGGATAACTATGTAATGACTTATTCGATAGTTTTTTGTTGGTTATTATAATTAAGGTCAAATAGAAAATATCATGTGAATAATTTATACAGTTCTTTCGACTTGAGAATACTGTGAATCTTCAATATGAAAGCTCTTCTTTGATTATAATCAAATCGTGACATTGTGTCCACCAAGTGACTATAGTTGGGTCGAGCAGAAGTATCGAAAGTGAAGCACTGCTCAAGAAAGGATTCATCAGCTCGGTTATATGGGTTTAGTATCACAATCAACTCATGTCAACCCAAAGTCAAAATCTCTGGCCAGAGTAGTTCGGTCAATAATAATTGTTATTAGTATACCAAGGACTTTGTGTTTAGATTATATAGTTGAATGTGGACGATGTCGGAATCTTGACCATTACCAAATTCAATAAGTCCAAAATGATATAGTTTTGACAAAAAGTATTGATGTAAATGATTGTCACAACTAGGTAATGCTTATTAAATTCAAATGGGATTTTGTCGAAAATGAGTAAGCGATAAATTTGGCCATACTATCACATCATTAGCTAAGTAAAGTGTGAACGTAACGTTCGAATAGTTCTACATTAATCGCTTACCGAGTTTACACCCTAAAGTCACACAATCGAATCGATGAATTCTCTTAAGACCGAATGATTTAATTAGTTTATAATTGTTTTAAATTGATTAAATTAATTAATTTATATTAAATATTAATTATAAAATTTATATATGATTTGAGAAATAAATTTGTTGCATATATTTATAAATGGGTTGTAAATATGTTGATCGATATGAGATATTGTTAACAAATTTAGTTTAACATAATTATGTATATTTAAATCAATTTAAATGGGCTCACAACCCATACATTTTTAGAGGGAAAATTCGTTGGTTTGGCTAGAGGAAAAGGCAGCTACTATGCATGAGATTAGAGTTTTGAGATGTATGTGGTTGAGATCATTTCTCTCTCTCTTATCCTACCTATATAAAAGCTAATCTCAAAACCCTAGTTATAAGCTACTTCTTTTCGAGCCGCCACTTTCTTCTTCCTCTTCCTCACTTTAATGGCAACAACTTTCCGCTAAAATCATCCCAAAATTCTCAAATCCAATTCAAAAATGTGAACACTAATTTGTAGTAGAAGGTCTCCAATCCCGGATTAGCAATCTGACGGATTGTGAATTGTTCTTAGAAGGGAAATCATTATTTAACGTAGACTCAAAGACTTCATTAGGAAGTACACTTTAAATTATTATTACTGTTTTGATTTTAAATTTATCAAATAGAAATTGATTTACATCCAAATCCTTTATTTTTATTCAAATATGTTTATTATCTAGATTAGGTGAGATTTTTGTGCATTCATGTGTTTGTTACAATTAGATTGGTTATGTGCTTGTTATAATATTTTGTTTATTGATTTATTGTTGAACCAACTTTCCTAAAAAAATGGTTTTAATTTATATATATATATATATATATATATATATATAGATCTAGATTAAATGTGTATAGATTTGCAAATTATGAATATGTATAATTGTATATATGTTTACATATCATATATATTTAATATTAAAATTTTCTTACGATGATTTGTACCTATGATGAATCATAAAATATAGAAATATTTTATTATTATTTAATGATTTTGTGAATTGTTTATTATGAATAAAATAATTAATGGTTTAAATTTTTTAATTTTATATTTTTGCACCATGTAATAAGATTAAACTAAATTTTTAGACTTTTGTAAATTTATTTTTTTATTTTTGAAATTAATTTGCTTTCGACCTGCAATCAATTACTTCATTAAAATTACAATTTCAATTGAGAAAATTCCAAAAACTTTGATTAAGCCTTAAATATGTATTTGGAACATTTAGAAAAAGTTTCAAATTTTCATAACTTAATTTATTAATTTTTGAATTAATTTATTTTCGAACCGCAATTAATTATTTAATTAAAAATATAATTTCAATTAGATAATTTGAAAAAAAAATTCCAAAGCCCAAAATATGTCTCAGATACCTTCAGAAGTTGTTTAAGAATTTTTCAACTTTATTTCCTATTTTTTAGAATTAATTTGATTATGGGCTATTATTAATTATTTAAAAATAAATATTATTTTAATTGTAAAAAATTCCATAAATTAATCTTAAGCCCAATATTTGTTTCCAGATTTTCTAAAATTTTTAAAACTTGTATTATTATCATAAAATTATTTTACACTAATTTGTTATGGCAAAAACTATTTTATTCAATAAATTATACACACACACACACACAAAAACATACACGCACATACATATATTGGTATCTTGTTTTGACATATTATACAAGTACATATCTGGTCAAATTATAGTACATACAAAATGAGCTAATGTATCAATTGTAATGTAAATCCCAACATCTATATACTAGCACATTATACCCTTCGCAGATTATGCTGTTACACACACACACATGTGTATATATATATGTATATGATACATACATACACACATATGTATGCATACTTGTATAAATAAATAAATAAAATTAGATAAATCTTAAATTATAAATTGTATAGTTAGAATAAATATAGATATAATAATAAATATTGCCATGAATAAATTATTAATTAATGACATATAATGAATCAATCAATTCAAATTAAAGAGAGAAAATGAAAGGTTTCTCCCTCCATTTAATACGATCAATGCTCTCAATTAATTCTTATTTTATGAAAAGAAATGAAAGGTTTCATTCGCCATACATTAACACTTATAAATAAATGTTAGGTGTATTTGACACATAATACATTTGAAATTAAATTTATTAAAAATTCCCTTTAACTATTTTAAATAGAATACATGATTTTATTTAAACGAAATTTTGAATTCGTAGACCTATTAAAGATCCAAAACGGTAATTTTTTTGAAATTAACCCATTTCTTCCGCTGTGGGCTAACCCAGTTCCTTCACATATCAAATCTATCACAAGACTCAGTCTTTAACTTTAATAAAGGAATTCCTCAGGAAAGTGTATAAAATTGAATAAAAGTTAATATGCGACGTCAATAAGCCCTTGTCTGTTAAATAAATCACTACTAAATATCACGTGGCTTATATCATAGAATAATAGTGAATACTATAACAATAATTAATGTCAAAGTAATGCGGTTATCAAAATTAAAGAATAGCAACTATATGAGTTGATAATGTGCTAGTCGGTTAAACAACTTCTAACATGTTAAAATAGCAATTTCATAATTGAAGATATCATTTAAAACTCAAGTTGTGATATTAAGATTACCTATGGATAATAGTGACAAACAATAAGACTATGAGCATTTAACCATACCCATAGTTTAACTACGTCAAGCTTATTAGTACTGCATTTAATTGGCACAAACATTGCCAATGACATATGCATTCCTAATAAAGGGTTGTCGCACCTCAACTTAATCATTAGTGATGTGAAAGAGGTTTTATGCTATAGATGTTGGTTAGCCAATAGAGAACTTTATCAATGTTGAATATCACGGCAATATCATAAACCATCAGTGTCGATATAAAACTAATAAAGGGGATAAATCGATGTCGATCATTATAACAATGTTGGACATGATCGGCGTTGGTATAAGGTAAGTCGATATCGGGTTTCAGGTCTAATAAGTCATCTTCTTCATCCATAAACCAAAAACTAACCTGATAAATATCGATTAGAATCAAAATCCATTCACAGCACATAAAGGTCTAATGCCTATATAATATAAATCGATTGCCAACCTATGTAATAAGCATAAAAACCTTATAATCATACCTTGATGCCGGTTTAAAATCAGTAAAAAAAATCTAATTTAAACCCTATCCATAATTTCAACACAAAATCACCCAGTATAACTCGCTAATTAAATATGAATAAGATGAATATCATACTTGGATGATTCGAATACTTGAGAATTAGGAAATTTCTAACCTCCTTTGAGGATTGTGATTTCTTGCTTGGGATTTCAATTATAGGTAAAAGGGGAATAAGAGAGAGATCGACTATTTATAGGAAGAAAAGAGGATGAAAAGTCATCATTATCAAATTTAAATCAAAGGTTGGATCTGCTAGGAATGCTAATAAGCGGTAAACTTACTGTCGACGGAATTGACTTGAAAAGTCAATGGTTCCTCTACACTAGGGAGAGCAAATGTTACCGTCATTATTGACCTTAAAGATGTGAGACATGTGACCTAAACCTGATGCCGTAACAATATTCAATAGCAAAAGAATGGCTATAAATCAATGCCACGTCTCATCAATAAAGAGTTATATGCATTGCTGTGTGTTGTTACTAGAGTTAAGGATATCGTTCATCAACAACACCGCATGTGACCAATGCCACATCTCTTAAAAGAAGCAATGACGTCGAATGTGACTAGCATCGTAAACCATTAGTGCTATGTAAACATGACCTATGCTGCATCTTATTGATGCCATGTTCTATCGATGTCGCCTTTCACTCATGGAAATAAAATGAACATTGCAATTCATCAGTTCCACACTCTTTCAACGACACTCATCATTGATACAACCTACAACCAAAACCGTTAAGTAATGATGTCATATCCCTTTGAAGTCACTCCTATTCCAGCGTCGTCGCTTTTTAGAATTGTCTTCAGATAGTACTGCCCATTATTAATGCCGCCAATATCAATGCCGCCACACTATAGAGTCAACTTTCATATGACACATTTCATCAGTAGTTAAAGGACACCGCCCGCCTATAAATGCGATGTTGATGAAGAATGTTGTCAATATCCATAGAAGCTATCAAAGCCTCTCCTTATTGATATTGCTTCGTGCCAACATCAATTCAAGCTAATGTCGCTAACCCACTAAAATACTAACCCACTAAAATAGGACGTTGATCATCATAACTAGAGCCATCAATGTTGAAAGTCGTTGACACCGAATATCTCTTTTAATGAGGCAATGCTGAAGCCTTATTACACACCCAAAATTATGGAAGGTGATGACTAGGCAGGGATTAGCCCCACGCGACACTGACAATGCCGAGAGTTATCAGTACCAAAGTTGACTGCTATACCACAACTCTTCCGCTATAAATACGAACCTAGAGGCACTATGGAAGGGGCAGATCATTCTTGTCACTCTTCTTACATTTTAAACTTTGTAACCCTAAATTGATTTAGGGATTTAGAGCTGATTATAACACTTGAACTATTGGACATTGTACTTCAACATTATATTGAATAAGGACAAGATATCTCAAATTATGACTTAGTTTTGAATTCCACAGCATATATGATTTTCTAATCAAAGATTGCTTCGAATTCTGAACGTACTCATATTCCTGATTTCTCTTTTGATCATATGATTGTCTAATATGGATTTACTTTAAGCATATATGATTTCACGTAGCCTTGCATATGATTTCCCTATGACCCTAAACTTGCTCGTCACTCCCTATTAGCCTTAACTCAGCCAAGTGTCGCTATTTGCTAATGCTCATTGAGATTAAACTTAGGCTCTCCAAATTCCATCATCAGCCAACGTTCTCCCTTGCACTTTTGGAGTTGACGAAGAAATTTGTTAATAGAATCTATTTTAATTCATTTTTTAAAACCTAAATAGATGTATAAAGGAAATTTATTACATATTAATAGCATAACCATTTTATGGATAATCACACTCACCTCAATACACTACTTTAATTAATTTTTGATAAAAACATTCGAATTCCCTTCCTTAATTTGATTTGATTAAGTGTCTCTCTTCTTCTATTTGGATTTCTAATATTTGCATTATATTCCTATTTTTACTATCTGATTTACTATTTTATTTAAAGGAATTTGATTTAGAATTGGGGAAGAAGAAGAAAAAGAATGGAGTTTTGAGTTTAGATTAAGTGGTAGCTATAGAATGAAGAACAATAAAGAATGAGGTGAACTAAGGTTACAAACTTCTCCTATATAGGCACAAATCCTAAAATCCTCTTTAGCCCATTTGGGTTTCTTACTTGTTTTGCCATGACATGCATGCTATGACAAGCGATCTGTATCTCCTTCATGTAGTATCCATTTCTGATGTTTTATATATGGATTTAGACGAGAAAAATCTATTTGACACAATGGAAAAGTCGGATTTTCCAAATTCATTCATTTGTGAAAATTCAATTATATGTAAAATTTACAAAATACCCTTTTAAATTATTTATTTATTTTATAGAAAATATGGGGTGTTACATTTCCCACCTAAAAGAATTTCATCCTTAAAATTCCAAGGAATGAAAAAATGCAACTCATAGACTCAACCATACCATAACAACCATTTACATATGTAATACATAAACTCAAGCTACAGCACACACAAAGCATTCCAAACAATTTGTGTTAAACATACCGGGTTTCTCACATTTATAGTGATATAAAATATTATATCCATAGGGATAACACTAAAATACGAATATAAATAATAATACAACAATGAAAAAATAAGTGCAAATAAAGAATATGCACCATTCAAATTAACATATGTCATGAAAATAGCATGTGAGAAATGTAGCGATACGACCAATGCAACTCCTATATAAACGCAAGCTTATGACAAGTAAGCATGGATGCAACACATCCTAAATTATATTGATAATTTCTATATATATGCAGCATAATATACAATAGATCAAATCATATGACAAGACATAAGTCGCACAACAAACATGCCACACCAACCAATTTTCTAATTTAATCAAGCTCACGAGTTATAGAGGGCATACCCAAGAAGAGTCAAAATGAAATAATCAGATTCTCTCCTCCACTTTCTAAGTACTCTCAACTGGATCATCCTTCCCAACTCAACTTATCGACTATACTACTGGCATATACACTCAATCCAAATCACTAAACTTAAGTGTATGTGAACGTATAAACCTTCTGCAATCCATACTACCAACTCGGTAAATTAACATTGAAATGCATTATAACCCATAACCTTAGCATAATATGTCCTAAGAAATATAGCCTCATGTAGTCCTAAATGCACATACAAACATCTTAGATCATCCTAATACTTTACTAATTACTTCTTCTTCCTCATTTTACCTAAGAGCATCTAAATAGGGTGATGTCTTAAATGGGTGAATATAACACATATTTTGATCTCAATCCAACTTGAGTGGTATGACTTAACTTATTATATCACTCCTCCAATCATCGAACAATCATAATACCAAGGTATCATGTTTCCAAGCTGCAAGAATTTTATCCCAAGTTCTATAGCATATAAATAAGTAAACATTCAAGCATTCAAGTATAGTGAAGTCCTAAACTAAATAAACAAACAATCATATCCAATTCACCTATTCAAACTAAACAAACAAAATCCCAAATCTAAGTGAATTCATAATTTAAAGTGAAGTCCTAAACTAAAATTGTTTTAGCATTAAAAGTAATCAACTAGGTGATACATCGTTCAAGAGCATTGTTATGCAACACATCTAAAATAGATGATGTCCAAGCCTAGTGAACATGGTATGAAACTCATGTCACAACGACCCCAAATAATGTACTTGAAGTTGAGACGACAACTTAAGTATCAATATTTCATAAATATCACCATAGAACATATACATGAAATATCAACCTATTTGTCTGGTTTTCTATAATTTCCTAAGCCAAAAACAACATGTATGGTGTAATGTTACCCGAAACATCGAATCAACGACATATATCCTCAAACCAACCTATGATGACCACCCTACACCATCGGTACCCAATATGAATGTATAATTGCTACAACGGTTCCCGAGCGATGTAGGACGATAGTCAAGATTGTAGTAAATTAATTCAATCATCATAAAACCTATCATATATCTCATAGAGCATTGAATAAGATATAATAATCAATATCCATATATAAAACAGGCAAGACAATAGTAATTGGATGAATCACAAAAAGCAAAGTACATAGATCCATATAGTATACATCATAAATGATCGAGTTATACATTAATAACTCATAAATAAACTGTCTCTAGATAAAGGCACTAACATGCCTTATAGTGCTATGCAGTGGAATAACAAGTCATGTTAAGTAAATGTAGTAGTGCAAGATTATGACCTCCTGCTCATCCTCTATCAAGCTCCACATGCTCACCAGACCTGATATCCCAAATTTACTCATTTAAGAGCACCCAAAATAATAAGAAGCAAAGCATAAAATATCGAGTCAGGCAACAGTCTGGTGTAAGCGGTAGAAAATCTAAAATACTATTAAGTCAATATACTAGGATAAATGGTATGGAAAATCATATCTAACCCGTCCCTGCATTCACAGAGTTAGCACGTACACAATATATACACTACTCTATATCTTATTCATCATGGGTGTACTATACATAAAAGTATTAGAGGTGTCGGGATATCTACATCATGTGACATCCTTAGGGTGATAAGCAACCAAGCAAACGTAACATCCATCATCCATCCTCACATTCAGTCACTAAGTTCGTTGGATATTCGATAATTCGCCTAAGCCATTACGTTGGGGACTTGACTACCTATCACAATAATCAACGTCCTAGTATCACGGTACTTGAATCCATGCCACTCAATTGGCCAAGAACTAGACTAATCATCACGTTAGTCTAAGGTAAGGTAGGTTCTAACATCGACGAACTCAACCCCCTCATCATTAGGCCTTAATGTCAATGGACTTTAGTGTCACGCGCTACCCATATCTTACCGTCAATGGACTCTAAAGGTATATGCAGATCAGGTCCTAACGTCAACGAACTCTGATCACATCGGTATATACCCTTTCTATACGAGTAACCATCGAAACCCCGAGTATCAAGATCCACTTAAATGCGTCATTCATTATAGAGCCTATCATAGAATTGTTATTTCAACTCCCGTTCTGAAGCTATCACGGTTTGGAGTGATTCTCTATGATCATCGTTAGTCCTAGAATATCATCGTTTTTACCATAACCTTCCTTCAAACATTCCTTTAATCCAGCTTATAGCCCTCTACTCTACACTAGAAGTACAGCCATCCATCATCGAAGTCACCATTTCCTATTATGCTTGAATTTTTCCTAGGTCTTTGAACAAACTTAAACGATCAAAATGGGTGAGAAAAAAACAAAGAGATGACTATGGGAAACAAAGGAAATATCAAAAAATGAGCGAAAATATTGACTCGAGTTTTCAACTCGGCATCCTGTGTCCGTACTGTAACGACCCATAAATTTGAACGCTTCGTCTTCAAATATCATAACGTTTTGTAATATGGTCAAGTGTTACAAATATGGTTTTATAACCTTTTTAAACATCATTTAATTAACGAATAATTATAAAAAACATTTTTTTTGAAATTTGTTTATAAAAATATACACTTTGAAGGAATATCGATAATGTGACCGAAAGTCGATTTATTAATAAGCAGCTTTTTAATCGATATAATTTGTTCAGACTCTTTTGTACTAAGCTAATGAACGTATAAAGACATTATGAACTAATTAACATACTTTTCATCATGAAAAAAATAGAACATTCTATAAGCTTCTAATGGATAAGTGATATTATGGGGAATGGCAGTTTAGTCATTTACTAATGGTAAGAGGAGTAAAGGAGAAGTGATGGGCATGTGGAGAGATGACCCTTCCATGTTATGATGGGAGGTGAAAGGAAGGGCAGACAAACCATCTTGAGCCTATATAAGTAAGGGCATACCTCTTCAAATCACTTTTGCTAATTTGCAAAACAAAATCAAACTATCTTCATATATTTCTCTACTAAATTTCCTAAAAGAAAATAATAACAAAACAACTCCAATTTAACTCAAACTTGAACTAGAGACTTAGGACAACATCACAACAACTCCTAGCTACTTGGATTTGGAAAAATCAGTGTAATGATCACCTTTTTGACCCTCAAATGTCGAAATTAATACATCTACGGTATTTATGTATCGAGCATCCAAGTGCCAGAAAGACATAACGTTAAGGTAAAAGAAAAAATATATGAAAAGAAAAGGAATAAGAAGAGGAGAACAAAAACATCAGAATCTCACATGCGGAACGATAGTATATAATATCTAGTTGATCTGTACAAAAGAAAATTATATATATATATAATAATCAGAGTAAATTAACCTGTCATGAGACTGGACAGTTATAACTGTCTATCCTCACAATTGCTGGTAAAAATAAACAAAGTAACGCTACAGAAAATAAATACTATGATAGGTAATCATCCAACTCCTCTCAAAGAGCTCCAGTTAACATCAATGGAATCAAGAAATATGCACGGGACTGACCCAAGCATTATAAGAAAATAACACCCGTATCAGTCTCGTAAACCAGCGTGAGAAACTCAAATTATATGGATTTTTGTACTTATAAAACCATTGGAAAATAAAGGTATATCGTATGACCACACCACAAATAAACACAAATGGGTTTTTACCTTACAATAACAAAATCATTTCATAAGGACATCTAGTGATATTATAATAATGTCTAGGGTTTAAATTAAATATATAACATACCTGCAATGCTTATATCTCACATTACAACATATTGAAGTACATTTAAAACTGCTAAGATGCATTCGTATAGATGGGCTTTCCACGAAGACCTCCCTAATGGGACCAATTTCCTATGACAAGGATTAGAAGATACCTTTTCGAGCGTCGTATATCTCTAGATAAAATATACCATAAGGAAAATACAACCGGCCCAAAGTCCAAACAGTTTCATGAACAACCTGAACCAAGTATCAACAATTCCATGCACACAACATTTATAAACATGATTTACATAGTGGAGTTGATGTACCCGGTACCCCCTTGAGTTGGCTAAACATAGAATTGTGCAGCCTATTCAGTGTTTAGTCATTTTCTGATATTGAGGCTACGTTCGACATCTTCCATACGAGTCTTCAACACTCAAACAAATAATGAATCCTATATGGATTCCATTATCTCAACAGATTTTGGAACCATGCATGATTCCATCGTTCTACTTCTAGAACATAGAACCCGTATCTCACTTTTGAAATGGTTTTTGATAAGTAAAACACTTACCGATCCTGATGTCTCTAAGACCGAATCGATGAATTTTATCTTATTTGACAATAATGTAAATGATCGCATAAGTGAGCTAAGTCCTGTATACACTCCATAAGCAAGTAAACATACAAGCATTATCAATTCACCCAAAGCATGATCAAGTCACACAAACTACTTTTTATCTCTTTTTAGTTAATTTATCCTTTATTAATTAAAAGCCCTTTCTGTTAGTAGGTCGCATTTTATGTAATAAAACTTCTTTCGTTAATAAAGACTTCCTTTATCAATCAATATTCCTTATTAATTAAAACTTCCATTATTACTTGTATTTATTTATTTATTTAATTTCTCTTTATTAAAGATATATACTTGTATCTTAATACTTCACTATTTATTTATACCTCAAATGTATTCTTATACTTATTTAAAATTATATAAGTATGTTTACAAATTATTAACAAGATTTTTCTTACTTAAAATATAATCAAAGAAGTTAAAACAAATGTTACTAAAAAATTGTTTACTATAAACCCTTCTCTTTTACAAATTTAACATATAACTTTTTTCAAAATCTTTTTATAAAAGATTTCAATACTTGTTATTATCTTTAAAATTTCCCTTATTAAAGGTCTAATTATGTTTATAATATTTTTCCACTTTAAAATATACTTCAAGGTTTTAAAAACAAATGTTACTAAAACATTGTTTACTACAAACCCAAAACACTTCACATTTAATCATTATCTTTAGAACTCTTTTTTAAAGGTTTAATTACATTTATTGGCTTAAGACGAGTGTTACTTAAACATTGTCACAACAACCCAAATCATTCATTTATTCTTTTAAGACTTTCTCTTTAAACTTTCTTTTAAAAGATTTAATTAAACTTATGATTTAAGACAAGTCTTACTCAAAATTGTCATAACAAACCCATATCATTCATTTATACTTTTAATACCTTTCTCTTTAAACTTGCTTTTAAAAGATTATCAGATTTAAGGGTTAAAGACAATTGTTACTAAAACATTTATCACAATAAACCCAAAGCATTCATTTATACTTAACCTAAAAGTTTTCATTATCAAGTATCTAATTATATCTATAATATAATTAAAAATAAGGGTTAAAAACAAATATTACTAAAACATGGTTTATTACAATCCAAAGTCATTTCTACATGTATCATTAAATTTAAAACATTTATTTAAAGATCATATCATATTCACACTTATTAGCTAAGGTGATACACTTTTAAGTAATTTCCACAAAACCACTTATTTTAACTTAAGTGTAAATCCAAACTCCTTTATTATATTTATAGAATACTTAATTTAATATTTAGAACTTATATGTATAAGAATACCTTATAAATAGTTACTAATATGTTTAAACACTCATAGAACTACTTAAAATATATGATAATTACTTATATAAAATATTATGTAAAATAAGGAATTTTGGGATAAATAGGAAAAAACCAAAATAAACATGTTTTATTTTAACAACCACTTAGTTTTAAAATTCATAATTAATTATCAAAAATGTATTTAAACTTGAAACCAATTTCAAAACACTCTATTATAAGTTAGAAAAAAAGCCTAAAAGGATTAGTGAGAAATTATTAATTTAAATATCATTTTTAAACAATTTATAGTTTTAAATAGCAAATATAGCGTTTCTCGAAATGCAGTCTAAAATTTTGTTACATGTTTTAAACCTGTTTTGCTACAACTTTGCACTCGATGCCTTAACAATTGATTTTAGATCCATTATTTTTATAATAGCTAGTATACTTTGGATACTTAGTAACCATGAAGACAAATCTTAAATAATTTATATTACTTATTTTATAGAAATATCTGAAAAGAAGGTACTTTACCGAAGTGCTCATATAGCTACATTTCGCTATAATTTTTGCCACTTTGTTCAACTAGCTATCAAATGATTTAAGCTTCAAAAATTTATAATAAGAATAATATATAATTAAATAGTTAAAATAGTATAGAAACCCTTAAGAAAGTTTCAACAAAATAAACGTTATTTCTCAAAAACAAGGAATTTTAAAAGTGTAGGTGTGGCGACTATTTCGCTATTAACTTTTACAACCATGCCTTGCATTTTCTATAACTTTTCATACATATCCTTTGCTTTCCAAAACACTTATATAATTGTAGACAATAACCAAAACAAATTATTGAGATATGTTCACAAATCACCAAATTACACAAATTATAGTTAAGGGATTCAAAGTACGTTTATATCATACAGATAATTATGTATTCAATTCAATAATATTCAATTTTATTCACATATATGATTCCCAAATTTCCTATGAAGCATGTATTAGCATAACTTAATTAACATATCCATATTAAATGTCCAAATGTACTTAACACAATTCAAAGCTTTTAAGGCAACCAATTAAACAATCATATGCTTTGTAGAGCACATAATTTAGGGTCATAACTTTAAGTAGTTAGGGTATTTCATCGTAGTTTATAATAAGAAATTTCAAAAAAATATTAATAAGCAATATTTCCTAGTTTATACATTTATTTCAAAGTGAGATAACGCACATCTATTCAAACCAAACACTTCCTACTAACATTCAATCATCCAAACACTCCTACTATCAATTCCACTTGCTTCTAACTCACGGAAAGATCTCTCCTTCCTTTCCTTGGCTCACGTCCATGCTTACAAATCTCCCCTCCAAAGCTCATGGCTCTAGGCATTGTTCTCCATTTTCTCCATCAATTCTTTACTTCCTAAGTGCTAAACCATGTTCTCTAAATGATATAAGAGATTTGGTAGAGCTTTGAAGTGAACTAGTGTTGATTTGAATATGTTTTGAGAATTTTAGAGTGGAGAAAAGAAAGTGAAGACATTTTTTTGAATTTGAGAATTGGTAAGAAATGAAGAAGACCTCGCACGCTTATTTATAGGCTTAGGAAATGTGGCAAAAGATCACAAAAACCCCTCCTTAGCCATGAAGTAAAAGGATTTTCGACATGACAAAGCCATACTCTTACACACACCTTACCTTCCTTAAATCAAGCCTTGATTTAAGGGTCCTTTTGTCCCCTTAATTAAATCCTCTTAACTTAATTAATATTTTTAGGAACTAAGTCGATTTGATACTTTTTAATGTGTTTATATGTTATTATACAGGTGTACAAATATTTAAAAAACTTTTAATTAACAAAAAAGTTGATTTTCAATAAAATATTTTCTGGTCACATTTTCAGTATTTATTCAAACATTTTTGTAAACACATTTCAAAAATAAGTATTCCATCATTAGTTATTAATTAAAAGTGTTTACAGGATTATAAAATCATATTTAATTACATTAAATCTTAGATATAAATATTTAAATAATTTAGATATTTAAAAATGAAGTGTTCGAAATTCTGGGTCGTTACATTCTTCCCCCTAGAATACTTTATCCTCAGAATTTCAACACAAGAAATCAAAGAAACAACCATACATTAATACTTAACAATATTACTTCCATTAGCAAATAAGGCTAATGGTTTTTCTAAGTTAAAAATCCCCTCATCGCACAAGGATGATAAATAAACTACTAAGCGTACATTCTGCCCAACCACCTTAGGTTATTACTTAGTTTATTCACACTACCTCAAACAATCCGAAGAATATTCTTTCCCGTACTCTCCATAGACAAATAAACATAGTATAATAATATGATAAAGTCCGTATGATGTACAAATATCATCTGTATGTAGTATCGATCTGACAACTGTCTCGATCACATAGATTCCATTTCCAAACTAGTATATCTCACTTGACTTCTCTAGTGCGGACTCCAATCTAGTTCCTTGATTAGATACTTCCGTTCTTCTTACATAGCCATATATTATGATAGAAAGCTTCAAAATCATATCAAAAATCTGTATCAAGTGTTCGCCGTCAGAAATCTAGTGAAAAATCCTAACTCGGACCAGTGTACATTAGCTTGAAATCATGCACTCGAATCCTAGATCGAGAACTGTTATGCAAGTAAAATGATCTACGTATAACTTACGTATTTAATTCAATTGGTTTCTTAACCGCACCAATTTCTTTCCTATTCTCATTTATTTACATCAATTCATTTCTTATATAATATTAGAATCATTTATGGATTATTTCATAAGACATTACTTAAGTTTATAAACATTTCATAAAGATTTATCTGTACTTATAAAACATTAATCAATTTCATAATCATTTCAAAAATCCACTCTTTATTTGTAAAACATTTCATTATCATAAATTTATATTCACTTACCAAAATAGTATTCTCTTTTACTACTCAAATTGTTTTTTAAAACATTTCATAAAATGTTAACTGAGTTTTATAAACATTTTCATAACAACTTAACTTTATTTATAAACATTTACTGAAACACTATTTCATTTAAAAATATTTCTAGACTTAAATTCATACTCGTATAATACTCTACTACATCCTAAGAGTATATACAAAACATTCTTTTACATTTTCACTTCATAAAATTTCGACAAAGGCCCAAAAATATAATTTTGGATCTTATAATCAAGTCAACCTTTTAAACTTCTTTATCCATCGGGCAAGGCAAGTAGCTAGGTAGGGTAGGATTCTGGTATCCAAACTCAATACTGGAGTCTACTTTTCTTAAACAACCCTAAAGTAAAGACGTTTATTAGTTGGCACAATAACATCAAATGTTCTATTTAACAAAGATACTTAACAAATTTTGAACTTGTTTTAACTTACTATCTTTTCAAGTTAAGATCATAGAAATTCAACATTTGAATTTTACAAAAATACTTAGCTTTGATTTCCATATCAATTTGGAAGTTCCCAACTACCCAAAATCGCAGAAAATTCCATTTTACTTCAATAATTGAAAAATTAACAAACATCATTTCATAATAATATGCACAGCCAAATTACCGTAATGCAAATGATAATTGCATCCATAATATAACATAATAGAAAACTTAAAAATTAAACATTGGGTTTTATTTTAAATCATTTGAAATAATAATATATACATATATCTTTTGGATGTCAAATCATACTTTTCGAGATTAAACAAAAATCATTTTCTAAAACCAATTTCCAAAACATTTGCTTTAAAATCCATGGAAGATATTCATATAGATCGAGCAACAAAAAAATGATATAAAGAACCAGGTCCTACTAAGAAGTATCATATATCCCTTTACTAAGATAGATAATACTCAAGAGAAGTATCTACCACCCGAACACTATTTCTTCCCATTTTTAGTTACTTTTGAGCCACTCGAACTAACAAATATGCTCTCATATGCATAATACACTCGACTCATAATAAAACATACCATTACCCTATCTATTAACGAGTTATACCCAACCAAAGCTAAGGTTCTCGCTTAACCTTGAGCTCTGATACCATAATAAAGATTTGCTTTACAACCCTCAAATGCTAACACTAATACATCAGTGGTATTCACGTGTCGAGCACCCAAATTCTAGAAAGATGGAACGTTAGGGTAAGAGAAAAAAAGAAGAAAAGAAAAAGAGCAAGAAGAGGAGAACAAAAACATCATATTCTCACATGCGAGACGATAATATATAATTTCTAAATGATCTTAACAAAAGAAAATTGTATGCATACAGAGCAAACTAACCTATCATTAGCCTGGATAGTTATAACTGTCTGTCTTCATAATTATTGGTAAAAAAAACAAAGTAATGCAGTGGAAAATAAATATTACAGTAGACAATCATCTAACTCCTTACCAAGAGCTCCAATGAACATCAACGAAATTTGGAAATATACATGGGGCCGACCTGAGCATTATAAGAAAGTGACATCTAGATCAGTCTGGTAAACCATCAAGAGAAATTCAAATCATATAGATTTTCATACTTATAAAATCATTCAAAAAAAGCTATCTCATAATACTACACCGCAAATAAATACGGATGAATTTTACCTTACAATAACCAAATCATTTCATAAGTAAATATGGTGATATTATAATAGTGTTTAGGGTTTGAAAAATATATATAACATAGCCGAATTGCTTGCATCTCATATTACAGTATATTAGAATACATTTAAAACAGCCAAGATGCGTTCATATAGATGGATTTTCCATGGAGACTTCCTCAATGAGATCGATCTCATATGTCAAGGATCAGAAGATACCTTTCTGAGCATCGTATATCTCTTGATAAAATATACCATAAGAAAAACACAACTGGCCCAAAGTCCATGTTAGTACCTTAGGTTTTGGTTTTGATGATAACAACTATAGACACTATATAAAATATAGATACTAATATTTCACCAAGATATATAGCATACAGTGCAGGATATTAGATATGACATTGATTAAGAAGACTGTACAGTATAAAGAGTAGATTCGAGATGATGATAATTGAGGACTCATGAGTATCGCAGAGTTTAAGATTTCAAGATATTCCAGTCATAGAATTTATGTTAAAAACTTGATAGCACTATCCTGATCTCTCTCGCCTTCTCTAATTTTGTTTTTAAATTGTTTTTTCAAATATTATGTTTTTAAAATAATCTTTTCAAAATATTTCCTAAAGTGATTTTCAATCTTACTTACATAGATATCATTTCAGTGTTTTTAAGCTTTTATGTATATATTGAATTTTTGTTTATATTTTAATAAGTTATAATTTTATATTGATTTTTATATATATTACTGAATATTCTTATTAAATCTTTAAAATTATTTTATAAAGTTTTATTAAGTTATATTTTGATTAAAATGTGTATAAAATATATTTAAATGATTCCACAAAGTATCAAATCATTTTACAAAGCAATAGATTTTAAATAATATTTCAAAAGTGTTTTTTAGAATGTAAAGGGATATGTCGACATATCCTATCCATGATGTCGACATAACGGCCATAAAATTCAAAATTTAAGTTTGAATGGAAGTGTCTTTTCGTTATATCTCTTCGCGAACGAACATGACCGTTGTTTTCATATATATATATATATATATATATATATATATATATATATATATTGACACACACACACACACTACACTTCCAAATGAATTTTTGTTGACTACTTTCTTATTTTTCTCTCTCTTTTCACTCTCTTGATTTCTAAATCAATTTCTATCGAAATTCTACTGAAATTCAACCAGAATCGAATTCAATCATTACTAGTTTGATTCTCTTTCATATTCTCTCATCCCTCTCAAGATCAAAGTGTTATTCAAGAGTTATAAGATCAACAAGATCGGAGATCTGAGTCTGTAAACTCTATCAAATCATAACGTTATACCCCGTGGTATGCTTGGTATACCTGAAATCCAAGTAGGTGTGATTGTAGCCTGTAAAATCAATTGAGTATGTTTAGTAGCTCGTAAATCCAATAGGTTTTCCTGTAGCTTGAAAATCCAGTGACTCTACCCAGAGGTTGGAATTCTAGAGGGTGTGTCTTGTTGCCTTGAAATCGATATTGTATTTGCATTTACTTTTATCTGCACTTTGATTCTGTGATTGTTTCCATGATTGTTAATTACATCGTTCTAAGTAGAATCTTAAAGAATTTGAAAAATATTCACATGGTCCATCAAACACTATTTACCCCCCAGCCTTAAGATCCTTTTTCGTTGACTCACATTTAGTAACGAAGCATTGGTTTTCAAAGTAGTCATAATCTTATTTTTGAAAAAGTATTAATGGTAATTTTTGATAATATTTTTAACACTATTTTCGAAAGATAATTCACAAAATTATTATAATGTTGTTTCACAAATTTGCATCTATTCATTACAAAAAATCACATGATCTTTTGACATGGTATGAATTGCAAGAATAGATGTGTTACATGGCTTTTGATGAACAAACACTTGATGATCAAACTCTACAGATCAAAATGGACAAACAGATATTGGATGCTCAATACACATGACTAGAAATCCAGAGATTTTGAAAGACATAGTTTACAAAAATGATGGACCAGTAAATTTTAGAGACAACTCTAAAGGATATGTGATTGGCATCGAAGATGTCGGTAATTCTAAAATTCCTACTTTTCCTATTATTTTGTTAACTAGGAATTTAAAGCATAATCTGTTGAGTATTAGTCAATTGTGTGATAAGGGTTTCAAAATTAAATTCGTAAGAGACAAATGTCACATTGAAGATAATGAGTAAACCTTATCTTTGAAGGTATTTGGAAACAGAACTCGTATATATTACTTCAAGTAGAAAGACATTTTTCTTCTATGTTCCAAATATCCAAAATTGTTTAAATAAGTAGAAAATAAATTTTCCATCTAAAAAATTTAACGGATAGTTTTCAAATTGGAAAGACGCTTTAATTTTTGAAATGCCTAATGATTTTATCTAGAGAACATGCCAAATTATTTATCTAATAAAAATATTATATTTTTATTAGAATATAATGTATTAAAAGTTTAGAAAATGATTTCAAAAAAAATACTAATTTTTAGATCTTGTAAAACTTTTACAAAATTAACTATATACTTTGATAATAGGGCAAAAAATATTGAATATAATAGTATTATTTAAATCTTAGATATTATAAATTAATAATGAAATTTATTACATAAATATAAGATTGATATAATTGATTCTATTAAAATTTTGAAGCCAAAATTTGAATTATAACTATTTTATGAATAGACACTTTGTAAGTTACAACTGCTATATTTTTTTATAGCCAAAATTTGAATTTTTATGATTGTTAAATTAAATAATTTTTCCATAGTAAAAATATATTTCAGATTACTATTAGTATATATAACTACATAAAATAAATAAATGAATAAACAAAAAAGTCTGAGCAATTTAAATTAATGAAACATATTTTTTTGTTTTAATAAAATTCAATAAACATTTCAACTGCCAAATTGTGCTTTTAATTTTTAAATTTTTTAAAAAACGGTCGTGCCTCTTCGTGATTGGTTATATTTTTTCTCTAATGACTTTAATAAAGTGTCTCCATTCTAATGACATCTCACTAATCATTTATCATGAATATACTAAACAGAAAAAAATACCTTCATCCATGATTTCGACTTTTCTAAATGTTGATTTTTCTTCTTTCACTCTGATTTCTTACTAACTTTGTGATGAGATATTAACTTAATGGCTTCGCGAAATTAATTGAATGAATTTTGAACATTTGAATAAGGCTCAATTTATAGATTCCTTCTATCAGTAAGAATGCGCCGCATCATATGCCACTTGTTATATAAATAAATAGTAACATACATGCAAAATGACAAGTGCCATTGCACTTATCGTATAGGAAAATCATTGTATACATGCATGATGTCAAGTGTATTTACACCTATAATTCATTAATACACTTATAATTTAAAACAGTGAATGTGACAAAATGCATCGTGTCACATTATATTACATATAATAGTATTATGAATGAATTTTAGATCTCTACTTGTGTTTAAAAATAAAGATTTAGTAGAGTATCTCGTCGTTTTATTATATTTTTCATTATTTTTCTTCATGATTTTTAAGTACTCTAAGTATAATAACTACGATAGAAAAATGGGGTCAAAAATAAATCGTTTAAGTATCAAAAACTAGTCGCAATGTTGGTGCAAAATCAAGCCAAAACAGGCCCAGAACTTTAGAGCATTTTTGAAATGCTGTCTCTGCTTCTGTAATAATTTTTGCCTATTGCGAATTGTTTAGATAGTATTTCTGTGCTTTGAACATTGTAAGGTGTTTTAGAGATGTTCTGCAGCACTTGATAAATGCTGTTGTTCCTGGTTTCTAACGTTTTAATACATTTTGCAACATAAAACTTTTACAACATTTTGAAAACGTCATATTTTCTATTTGAAACTTCAAATTGTGTAAAAATGATGTTTAAATTAATAATTTTCCTCTAATTTTTTAGAGTTATTTTCTAACATATATTAGAATGTTTAAAATTTATTTCATGTTTAAATACATTTTCAGTGATTTAACATATACATTTAAGTAATTTAAATATTTTAAAAAGTAATTTAATATATATATATATATATATATATATTTGTAGGTTTTAATTAGGAAAGTATTTTATAAACATAGTAATGGAAGTTTGGATTTTCAACGCTTAAGTTAAGATGAATTATTTTAAAGAAACCGAATAAAAAGGTTAATAAGTTTATAAAATCATATTTGATCATGTTCATAGTTACATTTATCAAACATTGTGATTAGGCTACATTAAATTTCATAATTAATATGGTTTGTTTTGTAAGTATATGAATTTGTATAACAAATCTTTCTTTGTAAAATTTGGATGCCTAGGTTTATACAATAATAAATTTATATTAAATCATCTTCCATACTCTTATAGTTGAATTTTGATTATACACATACACACAGAGACACATCATCTATTTTATATTATTTTTAATACATTAGGCATTGATTTTGATGTATTTATCATTTTACTTGGGAGTTTATTCCCACTATTTTTTATAACGATTATCCCACGTTCATATATGATAGTAATTAAATAAATAGTTTAAGTTATATTTGGTTTGTCTTGTTTAACACCTTTAATATCTATTATGAATCATCATATATATATATATATATATATATATATATAGTTAAATCCATATTACTCGGCATTCTAATATAGTTTATATTATCTTAATTATCATTATATATTATATATGCCATAATATATCACTTATGTCTTATATTAATTATCATTTATATCACATACTAAAGACCATTCATATCGTATATTAATCATCATTTATATCTCGTAATTTCCCATTATATATCACATATTACAACTTTACAATATCATATTCAGTGTATCATTCATGATTCATTAGCACAACATTTAAATCTCATTTATTGAATTTAACTCTCCAGTTTATTAGTATTTTATTTAGGGGGAGTTAGAGTTAGAATTAGAGTAAGAGTTAGTGTTAGTGTTATAGTTTTAGGTGGTTATTTTTGTTGATGGCAAAAGGGGAGAAATATATAAAATCTAGGCATAGATTAAGGGAGAGTTTTGTGACCCGGGAGGTTATATTATATTTTATGTACAGAGTTGTCATTAACAAAAGTGAGAGGTTGTCAGTGCCTTAGGTTTTGGTTTTGATAACAACAACCCTGGACATTATATAAAATATAGATACTAATGTTTTAGCGAGATATATATATAATATCTAGTACATGATATTAGATAGGTGTTGATTATGAAGATCGTACAGTATCAAGAGTAGATTCAAGATGATGATAATTGAAGACTCATGAGTCAAGATTTCAAGATATTCCAAATAAGTTATAAAGTCATAGAATTTATGTTAAAACCTTGATAGCACTTTCTTGATCTCTCTCGCATTCTCTAATTTTGTTTTAAATTGTTTTTTCAAATATTCTGTTTTTAAATAATCTTTTCAAAATATTTACCCAAAATTATTTTCAATCTCTTACTTATAAAGATGTCATTTTAGTATTTTTAAATTTATATATATATATATTGAATTTTTATTTATATTTTAATAGTTATGATTATATTGATGATATATTATCGAATATTCTTATTAAATCTTTCAAAATTATTTTATAAAGTTTTATTAAGTTATATTTTGATTAAAACGTGTATAAACTATATTTAATTGATTATATAAAGCATCAAATTATTTTACAAAGCAATATATTTTCAAAATAATATTTTTAAAGTGTTTTTCAAAATACAATAGGACATGTCGATATATCATATCCTTGTATGTCATCATAGTGGCCGTAAAATTCAAAATTCAAATTTGAATGGAAGTGTCTTTTCGTCGTATCTCTTCACGAATGGACATGACCGTTGTTTCCCTGTATATACTGGAATTCCAAACCAAATTTTATTAACGACTTTCTTATTCTACTCTCCTTTTTCCGCTCTCTCGATTTCGAAATCAATTTCCGACGAAACTCTGCCGAAATTCAATGTAACAACCCGTAATTTTACCACTTTGAAAATGGAATATTCAAACTTAAGTAATCATATTTCAAGCGATAAATAAGAATGGTGAACTTATTTCTAGAATTAAATAAAGATTTTTGGACTTTTATCGTAACATTGACAAAATTGACAAAAGCCGATTTTCGATAAAGTTGGATATACAGTCCAAAAAAGTTTCTTTAAAAGATAAATAACTGCTTTTAAAATCATTATATAAAGATAATAATATGTTGAAAAAAGTTTTATAATTATATACACACACACACACTTTGTTATGGTAATTAACAAATTTCGTCACCCATTGACAAAATCAATATCGTATATTTGCAAATGAATTTTGATATTGTTTTTTATTATTTTATGAGTCAAATACATTTTTTTAATTAACTAAAGACGATAATAAATTTATTTTCAAGTTTGGTTTACATCAATAAATAGTTTAACTAAAACGTCAAAATATGACCGGAAAACATTTTGTTAAAATTCAATGTTTTGTCGATTTAAAGTTGTCGCAACGCCGTTGTACCTTTATGTACATATTCTTATAAACATTATAACACATAGGAAGTAATTAACAAATATTTAATCAATTTTACATTTGCTAATTAAGGTTAGGTAATTCTAGTAATATTATAAGAAAAAGTAAAGTAATAAAAACAGAACTTGTCAAATCAAAAGAAACATCATTATTACTTAAGTTTTTTTACTCTTTAAGTGATAAAGACATAAAGTAAGGATTTGAAATGCATTAATGAGATGACAAGTTTACTTTTAGTAATGTGAAGTTTGAGAAAAAATATCCAAGGTTATTTTGGTAATTTAACAAGGAGTAATTTGGTAACTTACCACCTCTTTCTTTTCCTATAAATACACAAGCATTCTTCTCATTTTTCACGCATCCATTTATTTTTTTCTTAAGCTCTTCTTCTTCTTATTTAGAGTTTTAATTACTTTCATGCCTTAGAAAAATAATAAAAAAATACTAGAGAAGAAAAGAAGGTAAATAAAAAGAATATATATAGTATTCCGCCTCAAAACTAGTGCAAACCACCTCCTCTCCACCTCCACAATCCACGGCCTCCCTCCATCACCCTCCAAGGCCGAGCATACCACCGTCCAATGCATGGTCGTGCCTACACTAGCCTAGGCCGAGCCTAAAAGAGAAGAAAGGAGTAAGTTCGGGAAGCTTTAGAGCAAAGAATAGGGAAAGAAGTACCATCGAAATCGGTTCAAAAATCTATGAAAAAGATTGGTGGAGTGGAACTAGTTGTGAGTCTTAATATTTATTAAATAATAATTAATCTCTATAAATATTTTTAAGTATGATAATATGACCATTTAATCTCTTAATGATTTGTATGAATGGTTGATAACTTGAATGATTTTATGGTTGATTATATGATGTTGATATGGTTGATAACTTATTTGTGATAAATTATGAGAAATCATAATAAAATGGTTAATTAATAGAAATGAATTCAAATAATATGTGTATGGAGTTTATTTAGCATCTTAATGATTTTGAAAATATAAAAAGGTTGAAAATGAATATTATAATAATATAATATTATGAAATGATTTAAAAGTGAAAAAGAGACTTAATATGGAAAAGTATAGGTTTAAATGTTTGAAAATGATTTATAAATGTTTTATAAACATATGAAAGTGTTTTGGTGAAGTTTGAAAGGTAAATGAAAATTTAGTCAAAACTAGGCACGTCGCGTAATGGTAATTCGCGATTTCGCGCCATAAAAAATTAAACAAGTGTACAAAGTGGAATGTAGCTCGGAATCCTTTGAGATAAGAATTCTCCAACTATTATATCCATAGTTTTCCAATGAAGAAAGTAAATCAAGATTTCATTAATTAGATTTTGAAATATGTCTAAAATAAGTTTCTAAAAACATCCCGGTTTTGCAGTTTGGAATCCAAAAAGGAATTTCTTTATAAATTATATTTTTAAACAATTAAAAAATATGAAATAAATTCGATAAATCTATTAAAATAGTTTGAAAGAGGTTTGAATTGGAAAATAAGAATTTTCAAACATAAAAAAAGTTGTTTTAATCAGATAAGCTGTTTTAAGCATTTTTCGCAACACTTTTCTACTGTAGTTTCTATAACTTTTGAAGTAAGAATTTAAACCTAACGATTCTTTCTAGAATCATTTATAAATGTTTTTAAATGAATAATTAAGTATTTTAAAGATAAATTAGAAGTTTTATAATTCTTTTAGAAAGAGTTTAAATAAATGGTTATTATAACACTTAAACAATATAATTGAAATCATTTCCTTGAATTTAAAAAAAAACTGAATATGCAGAAATGACTAGTACGTTTGTCCCGCCTGTGAGATTTAAATGGTAAAATAAGGCATGCAATTAAGGTTAGGAATGGAGATACCAGTGCCCTGGACTTCGTTTTATCTTTTAGATGAGGGGTTGAACAAATCAAAAGGAAAGTCCGGTTGCTCTAAAAAGGTTTTTCCAAAGTAAAAAGTGAAGAGTTTTCCAAGAGTTAAATAATGATTTGAATAAAATAGTTTTGGGTTTGTTGTACCGATGTTTTACATAACATCATTTTTAACCCATTTAAATGAGGATTTGGAAATAGAAAATCTTTATTAAACATTTAAACTGATTTTAAATAAGATGACTTGGTATTTTCCAAGGTTAAAGAGGAGTTTTAAATGAAAGATTTAAAGAAATAATGTCGAATTGTTTTCCTAAGTAGAAAAGAAAATAATTTGAAATTATTCCAAGATTTAAGAAAGGTCTAAATAGACCAAATGATTTGATAAATGAGGGCTTGATGATTCCATATACTCTTGAAAAGAAAATGGAATAAATTGAAAAGAATATATCTAAGAAAGATATTTGATTTAAATAAAAGATGAAGTAATGATTGATAATTGATATCCATATATGAACTAAACATCTTTTTATCGATAATTGATTTCGAAGGAACCAGGGTAGGATTTGGGTGATTCCTATCCAAAAACCACTTCGAACCAATGTATATGTTCGAAAGTGAAGACATGTTGATGATGATTATTGAAGACCGGAGATCTTCATTAGCGTAAGGACTGCTTGTTGACATTCTCTAGGTAGCTCCTAATATAAAGACATTTATTATAGCCGTAGTCCTATCGTATTTCAAAATCTTCAAATTACAAGGACCACTCGCTACTAATGGCAGTAGGATGAGTGACTTCGGTTTCATTCAGACTTAGAACGAACTTGTATGGATGAGTATATGACATTGTATTGCGGAGTCACAAATGTTGACTTTTACATATCTACATCTATTTGGTGGCGGTGAAGGCAACTTCTCTTAGCTTAACACCCTTCTCTGAGACGTATGAGCTCAGATTGTATGTTCGTGGAAGTCAAATAGTGATCAAAGGAATGACAATGTGGCATTTAAAGTGAAACAAGTTATGACTAAAACGTGGTTTTGTATGCAAAGCGTGGCTTTTTCTAAGTTGAGCGTAACCTCACTCTCGAGCCTCACATCTCGAAAATGATACAGGAACTATGTTACATATTTTAGGCTTAGTATTACAAGGGTGGCGTATTATCCCTCAAGGTGACAGGCGGCATATGATCTAGGTAACTAAGGTGTCCAGATTTGGACCCTTATTGCATGGTATAGTGGCATGTAAGTCCTTGAATGAGGAGCTACCGGATATCAAGAAGTGTGGCAATATGAGGAATAGTGCTCTGTGAGTCCTTGCATGAAAAACCACCGGGTTCCGGTTGATATGCTTGGTTATCGAGGTTCCCTATCATATTGGAAATCCAATTCCAATGCGAGCTTTACGGTTTTGATTGTAGTCCCATAATAGCTGTAATGACTTGCAAACATTTCAGCTACCCCTTTTGGTATCATATATTCCGACTGGTATATTCCATTAGATTTAGTCCGATATATTCCCTTAGACTTAGTCCGGCTATTGATACCTTATTTAAATAAGTTTATTTGAAAGATGTTTTTCAAAAGAATGTAATTAAAGATAATATTAAGTTATTTTGGTAATAAAAGTATTTTGGTTATCATAAGGTTAAAACCCGTCCATATTTATGTGGGAGCGTAGTCTTATGAGATACCCTTCTTTTCAAAGGTTTTGATAACATCGTCATGAGCTATACATTTAAAATTTCGAGTATCTCATGCTTGGAGTTTCCAGAGGAGAGCTGGAGATCTTCATCATCATATGGACATAGTCGATTATCCGTTGCATTTGTTTTGTTGTTTAACAACATTTGTAAGGGTAGATGTTATAACTGTCCAGGCCGAATCTAGGTTAGACTCCGATATATGTTTTAAAATTTTCCACTGTCAAGATTATTGTTGAAATAATATATGTTATTCCATTCATGTGAGATTCTATTTTTGTATTCCGTTCTATCTTTACTTTTCTTTCTACCCTTAACGATTCTCTTTTTCATGCAATTTAAGTTGGATATATGTGGTTTATCGTTGATTCAAAGGGTACTAAAAAATGGGTCATTACATTTGGTATCAGAGCTTAGGTTGAGCGAATACCTAGGCTTTGTTGGGGTAAATCTCATCAGAGATAGAGTTAGTGATACCCAAGGATGAGTAACTCTGTGACGATCGAGATTTTTCGACTCATGAAGGTTGACATTAATACGTCCACTGTATCAACTGCCGAGCAATCGAAGGCCGGAAAACCGTACCGTTAGGGTTAAAGAAGAGGTAGAAGATAAAATAAGAAAGAAAGAAAAAGAAAACAACAGAACAACATCAGAATCTCATAATTGCAGCGGAACAATATATAATAGATAAATGAATATCTTTAAAACAAAGAACTATATCAGTTATTATATTTCATCACATTACATTACATTATCAGAGTTTACAACAACAAACAGCGGAAAAGAAATACTATATACCAATTGATACGCTAAGCCATCCAGCTTGCCTCCAGATCTCTACAGCAACTCCTGAATTCCAGAATGACCTGATACCCTGACTCTAGACAGCCCGTGTTAAAATTGGTGGGCACCCAGAGTTTAGGAAGGAAACAATAAACACCAGGTCAGTCATGTGATTGGTGTGAGAAATTAAACAGTTTATCTTTAAAAATCAACAAGAAATATTTTAAATTAGATTCGCAATGCTTTTAGAAAATGAGACTACCATAAGGCATCCCGCACACACACACACACAATGCAAACGCAGAATCGGAGGAGATTTCTCCTTATGATAGTCAAATATGCTTGATACGCAAATTTTATTTGATATTATTACTATAAGTGCAAAGTGTAGGAAAGCATTTCGAAAGTAATGATATATATCTTAGCCAACATACGACCATTATCGTATGCCTACTATAGCTACCATGTTCAATAGTAGGTTACCGACACATTCCATGGCAGGTTATAAAACTAAAACCGTACAAGTCGTGTATTGTTTCTTTGGATTTCCAACAAATGGTCAGGCCAAGGAACTTCCCATTGCCACATGGGTACGCCTCTGGAAAGACGCCTCGAGAACCTAACCTGATCTCCGCCAACACAAGGCCGAGTTACCCCTAACTGGGTAACTACTAACACGAATATGCCATCCCCCGATCGCAACCGACCTAAATCCCGGGATTCACCAACAACCACAAAGTAATAAGTCTGCAGCAACAACATAGGTTAAGTATCAGGGCTCCATACCATAATACCACCTCTATCCAGAAGGAAATGACACACTCGAAGGGGGCGCTGTCCCCTAATAACCTTGCTGCATCTTTTCCTGTTTTGACCATTTTTGGTGTGTGAGGTCCGACGAAGTCTCGTCCACAAAGCTACGCTTTTCATAAAAGCCACGCTATGATCAACAAATGCTCAGCAGCACTTCGTATGCCACATTACCAAATTGGGAATATATCACTAGCAACCATCAACTACATAACCTCTGAGCTCGTACGTCTCAGAGAAGGGTGTTAGGCTAAGAGAATAAATTCTCCGCCACCAACAGAAATATATTTGATAGAAACCAGCTTTACATCTCAAATTGTAACGTCAGACACACATCTATACAAGTCCATTCCGGGATCGAACGGAACCGAAGGCACTTCCAAAGAAGCCCTTGCAATCCGGATATTCATTAATCAGGACCAGATTTCCCATCACAAAGGGTGATAAAATCTCTATATCGAAGATCAGCCGATGCAGAGCCATTCGACGGTAATCCTTCCGTTTTCAAAAATACTCGGTCTTCAACACCGGTCTTCAAATGCTATCCATTACGACATATCACTTATTCAGAATGTGATTTATGAAACAAAGGTCCTCTCCTGGCTAAACCGAATAACGAGCGCTTATTTTAAAAATAAGTGTAGCATTCAAATTCAAGCAAATCACATCAAATACCCATTTAAAGGTAAATATTGATTCGGTTATTTAACTATCAAAGCCAACAAAAAAATATCCAGCACCGTAACAATCACTAGGCCCTTTTTATTAATCTTCCATAAATTAAATAACTTGCCAGATATTCACTTCAATCTATCTTTAAAAAGATATGTTCTCTAAACCATTTCAATTTCATATTGGAAAAACAATTCCAAATACTTATTCATTTTCAATTTATCTTTAAAAGATAAAAACCCAAAACATTTCACTTCATATTGGAAAACATTTCCAAATACTTATTTAACCATAAGTAATTCACAAATCTCTTTATTTTCAATACTTAGAAAATATTCAATATACTTAAAACACGATTAAGCATATATTTCATTCTTTAAGGAAAACATTCTCTTAAACACATTTATTTGGGCCAAAACGAATGTTGCGTGAAACACCGTTACGACAACCCAAAATCACTAGTATAGGGATTCAAAATTAATATAGATATATAATTCCTAATACTATACAAAACCTTTCCTTTCGGAAATCATTTACTATAACAACAGTGTTATAGTCCATCTTTTCCTTATTTCTTGAAAACGTTTATTTCAACAATGAATGTTGAAATCTATTGTTTCGACACTTAATACATTTTAAAACAACTTCAAATCGTTTTAATTCCATTTAAAATATTACTTCCCCAATACACTTTAATATATTATTCACTATCCCAAAATCATGAATATTCTTCGTTAACCAAATTCAACATTTTTCTTCACATTTTATTTAAAGGATCATCCACTGTCCAAAATCGTGGATATATCTCCTTTAAAAATCTAAAATAATTGACTTATCAAAATAAGTCGATTTCGGATTTATATAACAATGTTTATAAATTCCATTTATATTTTATAACAACTTCAACTTATAAAATCACTTTATTAACAAGTTCTATCCATATCCCATTTACATGCCAAAATCCATATTACAAGTAAATTTAACTATAAATCTTTTATTTTACAAAATCTATTCATTTTATAACTTCTCAATTTATAAATCTATAAATTTCATTTATTACTAAATCCATCCATTTATTATTTCATTTTAACACAAAAAAAACTCTTTTTATAATTCCAGTATTTTTAATTTATAAATATCAATTTTATAAATCTTTTATATAAACCATTAATAAAAATTCAAAAATCTCAATTTAAACTATTTTATAAAATTCATTAACTCCATATTTCAAAAATCAATTTCCAACTATATTTCTCAAAAAACATAATTTTTATAACATTAAAATTTTAACGTTTATTTATTTAAAATGAATCAATTCCAAAATTCAATAAAACGTATACTTTCAAAAATCACTTTAACACTTTAAATTTCCCAAAATAGGTCCAATGCTGCAACAACACTAAATATAACAATCACGACATCCAAAACATCATATATCATATGATAATATAATATATCACAATATATGTAAATATATCAATATGGTTGAGGAATCCAGTTGGATCCCTCCAACCTGTTTCCCTGCGTCCACAGATGTTAGCACAATACCAATCCGTTCCAATACGGAATATAGCGGTATATGGGATTTATAAAATATTATCCGCTATTATGCGGCGCAATAGGGTCTCATCCGCTATATAATGCGGGAAAATCAACTCCAAGTACATATATAATACCAATTCCATTCAAGTTGGAATTATCGCGGTATATGTGTTTAATAAATAACATCCACTTAATATACGGCGTATAGGGTCTATTACTATACAACAGATAATGATTTATCATTCAAGCATACAATCAAGCAATTTTAAATTTAAATATTTTAAATTTAAATCGAAACACTTTCGATTGAGTGAGAAGTTCTCACCTTGGTTTCAAATACAGTTGCAGCGTTTCATTTTGAATAAAATCAAACGTGCGTTTAATTTTACCTAAAATTTAAACTAGCTCAAATCAACTCCAATCTAGCTCCATCGCGTAGTATTCGACAAACGATTCCAACGCAACTGGTTTCGTGCGTTTTCGACCTCGTATGAAAGAGTTACAGCATTTTAAAGTTTACACGAATTAAAATATAATTTATTCAACTTTTTTTTAACCTTCTGCAAATCTGGGCCATTGGATTCCAAGCCCTAGAATCAGAGCCGTGCATGCCATCCTCTCAATCTTCCCAGTTACAATACGCGACCGAACCCAATGAGCCGCCACCTTGCCCTACTGCCGTGACCAACTCGAGCACCGAATACACGATCAAGTTCCATCATCTCGTGCGCCATCATGAGCTCCACCTTCGGCACGAACGCGGCCGAGCTCGGCCCTATATTTGGTCTCAAAAATCATGCCGAACGTGCGGCGTTCATCACCATTTTGTCGTCGATTTACTGCCCCATTCTTGATCACATCCGTATAGATTTGTAGATCTCACTCAGCTCTATAATTTGTTAGTTGGAAGTTTGTTGAAATATCGCACGGATTGGAAGAGATTAATGGAAGAAGTTAGGTCATTTTCGGCCATTGAATATGTTAATGGCGGCTGAAGCTTTAGAAATTAGGGTTTCTGTAAATTATGAAAGATGGAGGCCTTTGATAGAAAATTGATGAACACTATCCATCCCGAAATTTTCCGAACTCCAATCGAAGCGTGCCGCCTGGCGTTTATAATGTTTTACCCCTATTCCGAACGCAATGGAACATATATCGGGAGCCAATTCGATCAAATTTGAAAGATAAGTTTTTGAATCGACTATTTAAATTCAAATTTCACTCGAATCGATTTCTACGCGTTATAGCTTTCCCCAAACAAACCGTAAATCCGATTGACACGAAATTTGAAACCATAAAATAATATAACATTACGGATCCGATGAACTAGTTTCGTCGAAATCCGAGACTGTTTGAAAAATGGCTATTTTAACTCGTCAATTAAATGTTAAAATATTCAATTTTCACAAATTAACTTTTAATTAAATTTTAAAAGTTCTAAAATATCGTTCTAACTCAAATATGATTTAAATACAACTTTACAAATTATTTTTATCACATTAACCCCAATTTCCAATTATTTCTGTAATTTCAAATATTAAATTGTCGATTTAATTATCCAATTAAATCCAGATATTCGAAATTTAATTCACTTAGCTTTTAAAAATTCATTCGTGAATATTTAAAATTAATTAGATATACGAATTTCAAATTACTGAAATTCTGGGTCGTTACAAAGTTCCCCCCTTAAAAGAATTTCGTCCTCGAAATTACCAAGTAAGAAAAAGTTACAGAATCCATTAACTTTTCAAAAACATCCATTCAAATTAGATTTCAAATTCACTTAAGTGTTTAACTTTTCCAAAATCCATAGTTAAACTTCTTACAATAACTTTACTAAGTTTTCAAATCATACTTAGTTATCTCTTCAAAAATTTTCAATCTTCTCAAAAATATTCCAACGCCTTAAATTTTCAGAAAAATTCGCTATAGTCTACTTTGCACGGCTCGATCCAAAAAAAATGGCAATATATATCTCACAAATATACATCTCATCAAGTAATGAGGCATCCCGCAGGGAAAAAAGTGTAAAACTATGATATGTAATCCGAGATATGTACCTTATATATTATTAGCGAGCATATACGGCTAATATAGCGAGAAAGCGAGCTCCAAAAGCAAAGCAATGCGCAATCCGCACCTACTAAATACTCAATAACAATGAGAACATGTATATATGCAATTAATATCGATATACAACATATATCACTACAATGACTACATATGCCAATACGGCAAATGCAACAAAAGAAATAAATTCAACCATCAACCAACTATCATCCAACTAACATCCATAACCAAATCAATATAAATTCACTTCTCATTATATTCAATGAATTTGTTTTCCAATTTAAATCGTATTTGTTTCATTAATATTGGACTTTACAAACATTCATTTACATTCAATTTCAATTAGTTTATACTCACTAATTTACATTCAAGTTAGTCCACTTCCACATTCAAATCAATTTACATAGCTTTCAATTTTATTAATTCAACTTCATTAACACTTAATGAATTATATACAATCAACTAACAATCATATAACAACAAAATCATAACCAAATTGTTAAATTCACATTTAATTTGGTTTAACACTTTTTATTAGCTTTAATGAATTAACACTTACATCCATTATTTCATATCAATTTATTCACATTCAATTGATTTACATTCAATTCATTCATTAATTCAATTGCTAATTCATCTTACCATATACAGTTGAATTTCATTTATATAACTCAAGTTCACATCCATTTAATTCACTTTATTATTTTACTTCGATGCCAAAATCAACTTCATTCAACATTACTTAAGTTATATTCCATCTCAAACATCATTTGTTTATCTTAACTTACATTTCCACTTATAAATCCAATTCAGATTCCAATTCTAAAGTAAATTCTGTTTAACTTTCCTTTACTTAAATTCTAAAACATATGTTTACCATACTAACCCAAATCCAAATTTTCCAAACAACTTCCATTTAAAACAACTTGGCAGTAATCCCTCTTGGAAACCCGAAAATGAACACCGATGATGTCGCGATCATTATCGGAATTATTTTCCAGCGACTGAAAAGAGTTTAGTGCTTTCTTTCCTTCAAAACAATTTTCCAAAATACTTGAAAAATTATTTTCAAACTTCAAAGAATTTAAATTTCCCAAATCTCAAAATTTCAAATTCTTTAAATTTGTTTTCAAATATTACTCTGGCATTCCATTTCAAATTATGAATCATAGTTTACAATTTATATTTATAAACATATTCATATAGTTACACTTCTTATATATAAGATTATTTCACAATTGTAAATCACATTAATTATAATTCCATCTTATAATTTTTCGCTTATACAATTTATTCTTTTAATTAGATTATTCAAACATCTTTTAATTAACTTATATATATATCCTTACATTTTCATCAACCAAACAATCAATTTATATACACTTTAATAATTCTGAAAAATTATTCCTTCATATGTAAAATATAATTGAGGTAAAATTATTTATTTTACCCAATTTAAAACAATATTGTGTCGAATTTTTCTGAAAAAGTGTTTAGAGATCCCTATCGATAGAGTTGTACGTACCATACCGACCAGAATCCATATACCACTCAACAAACCAATCATCACAATATAAAACAATTTTATATTCATTAACAAGTACGCTCTCATAGCTATTATTACACTCACACTCATTCTAGAGTACTGCTGATTCTATCTCTAATGAGTAGTTCCCAACAGAGCGAAGGTTGTCACTTAACCATATGCCCTGATACCAAATGTGACGATCGAGATTTTTCGACTCACGAAGGTCGACATTAATACGTCCATTGTATCAACTGCCGAGCAATCGAAGGCCGGAAAACCATACCGTTAGGGTTAAAGAAGAGGTAGAAGATAGAAGAAGAAAGAAAGAAAAATAAAACAACAGAACAACATCAAAATCTCACAATCGCAGCGGAACAACGTATAATAAATAAATGAATAGAAGATAGAAGAAGAAAGAAAGAAAAAGAAAACAACAGAACAACATCAGAATCTCACAATCGCAGCGGAACAACATATAATAGATAAATGAATATCTTTAAAACAAAGAACTATATCAGTTATTACATTTCATCACATTACATTACATTATCAGAGTTTACAACAACAAACAGCGGAAAAGAAATACTATATACTAATTGATATGCTAAGCCATCCAGCTTGCCTCCATATCTCTACAGCAACTCCTGAATTCCCGAATGACCTGATACCTTGACTCTAGACTGCCCGTGTTAAAATTGGTGGGCACCAAGAGTTTAGGAAGAAAATAATAAACTCCAGGTCAGTCATGTGACTGGTGTGAGAACTTAAACAGTTTATCTTTAAAAATCAACAAGAAATATTTTAAATTAGATTCGCAATGCTTTTAGAAAATGAAACTACCATAAGGCCTCCCGCACACACACACACACACAATGCAAACGCAGAATCAGAGGAGATTTCTCCTTATGATAGTCAAATATGCTTGATACGCAAATTTTCTTTGATATTATTACTATAAGTGCAAAGTGTAGAAAAGCATTTCGAAAGTAATGATATAAATCTTAGCCAACATACGACCATTATCGTATGCCTACTATAGCTACCATGTTCAATAGTAGGTTACCGCCACATTCCATGGCAGGTTATACAACTAAAACCGTACAAGTCTCGTATTGTTTCTTTGGATTTCCAACAAATGGTCAGGCCAAGGAACTTCCCATTGCCACATGGGTACGCCTCTGGAAAGACGCCCCGAGAACCTAACCGGATCTCTGCCAACACAAGGCCGGGTTACCCCTAACTGGGTAACTACTGACACGAATATGCCATCCCCCGGTCGCAACCGACCTAAATCCCGGGATTCACCAACAACCACAAAGTAATAAGTTTGCAGCAACAGCATAGGTTAAGTATAAGGGCTCCATACCATAATACCACCTCTATCAAGAAGGAAATGACATACACTATGGGGGCGGTGTCCCCTAATAATCTTGCTTCATCTTTTCCTGTTTTGACCATTTTCGGGGTGTGAGGTCCAACGAAGTCTTGTCCACAAAGCTATGCTTTTCATAAAAGGCACGCTTTGATCA
Source organism: Allium cepa (assembly GCA_030765085.1). Lineage (NCBI taxonomy): Eukaryota > Viridiplantae > Streptophyta > Magnoliopsida > Asparagales > Amaryllidaceae > Allium > Allium cepa. The sequence goes on from CM060928.1 coordinate 209,909,684, forward strand.
ACAAATGCTCAGCAGCACTTCGTATGCCACATTACCAAATTGGGAATATATCACTAGCAACCATCAACTACATAACCCCTGAGCTCGTACGTCTCAGAGAAGGGTGTTAAGCTAAGAGAATAAATTCTCCACCACCAACAGAAATATATTTGATAGAAACCATCTTTACATCTCAAATTGTAACGTCAGACACACATCTATACAAGCCCGTTCCAGGATCGAACGGAACCAAAGGCACTTCTAAAGAAGCCCTTGCAATCCGGATATTACTAATCACGACCGGATTTCCCATCACAAAGGGTGATAAAATCTCTATATCGAAGATCAGCCGATGCAGAGTTATTCGACGGTAATCCTTTCGTTTTCAAAAATACCCGGTCTTCAACACCGGTCTTCAAATGCTATCCATTACGACATATCACTTATTCGAAATGGGATTTATGACACAAATGTCCTCTCCCGGCTAAACCGAATAACGAGCGCTTACTTTAAAAATAAGTGTAGGATTCAAATTCAAGCAAATCACATCAAATACCCATTTAAAGGTAAATATTGATATTCAGTTATTTAACTATCAAAGCCAACAAACAAATATCCAGTACCATAACAATCACTAGGCCCTTTTTATTAATCTTCCGTAAATTAAACAACTTGCCAGATATTCACTTCAATCTATCTTTAAAAAGATATGTTCTCTAAACCATTTCAATTTCATATTGGAAAAACAATTCCAAATACTTATTCATTTTCAATTTATCTTTAAAGATAAAAACCCAAAACATTTCACTTCATATTGGAAAACATTTCCAAATATTTATTTAACCATAAGTAATTCGCAAATCTATTTATTTTCCGTACTTAGAAAATATTCAATATACTTAAAACACGATTAAGCATATATTTCATTCTTTAAGGAAAACATTCTCTTAAACACACTTATTTGGGCCAAAACGAATGTTGCGTAAAACACCGTTACGACAACCCAAATCACTAGTATAGGGATTCGAAATTAAGATAGATATATAACTCCCAATACTATACAAAACCTTTCCTTTCAGAAATCATTTACTATAACAACAGTGTTATTGTCCATATTTTCCTTATTTCTCGAAAACGTCTATTTCAACAATGAATGTTGAAATCTATTGTTTCGACACTTAATACATTTTAAAACAACTTCAAATTGTTTTAATTCTATTTAAAATATCACTTCCCCAAAATACTTTAATATATTATTCACTGCCCAAAAATCGTGAATATTCTTCGTTAACCAAATTCAACATTTTTCTTCACATTTTATTTAAAGGATCATCCACTGTCCAAAATCGTGGATATATCTCCTTTAAAAATCTAAAATAATTGACTTGTCAAAATAAGTCGATTTCAGATTTTATAAAATAATGTTTATAAATCCCATTTATATTTTATAACAACTTCAACTTATAAAATCACTTTATTAACAAATTCTATCCATATCCCATTTACATGCCAAAATCCATATTATAATTAAATTTAACTATAAATCTTTTATTTTACAAAATCTATTCATTTTATAACTTCTCAATTTATAAATCTATAAATTTCATTTACTTACTAAATCCATCCATTTATTATTTCAATTTAACACAAAAAAAACTTGTTTTATAATTCCAATATTTTTAAATTATAAATATAAATTTTATAAATCTTTTATATAAACCGTTTATAAAAATTCAAAAATCTCAATTTAAACTATTTTATAAAATTCATTAACTCCATATTTCAAAAATCAATTTCCAACTATATTTCTCAAAAACCATAATTTTTATAACATTAAAATTTTAACGTTTATTTATTTAAAATGAATCAATTCCACAATTCAATAAAACGTATACTTTCAAAAATCACTTTAACACTTTAAATTTCCCAAAATAGGCCCAATGCTGCAACAACACTAAATATAACAATCACGACATCCAAAACATCATATATCATATGATAACAGAATATATCACAATATCTGTAAATAAATCAATACGGTTGAGGAATCCAGTTGGATCACTCCAACCTGTTTCCCTGCATCCACAGATGTTAGCACAATACCAATCCGTTCCATTACGGAATATCGCGGTATATGGGATTTATAAAATATTATCCGCTATTATGCGGCGCAATAGGGTCTCGTCCGCTATATAATGCGGGAAAATCAACTCCAAGTACATATATAATACCAATTCCATTCAAGTTGGAATTATCGCGGTATATGTGTTTAATAAATAACATCCGCTTAATATACGGCGTATAGGGTCTATTACTATACAACAGATAATAATTTATCATTCAAGCATACAATCAAACAATTTTAAATTTAATTATTTTAAATTTAAATCGAAACAGTTTCAATTGAGTGAGAAGTTCTCACCTTGGTTTCAAATACAGTTGCAGCGTTTTATTTCGAATAAACTAAATGTGTGTTTAATTTTACCCAAAATTTACACTAGCTCAAATCAACTCCAATCCAGCTCCATCGCGTAGTATTCGACAATACGATTCCAATGCAACTAGTTTCGTGCGTTTTCGACCTCGTATGAAAGAGTTACAGCATTTTAAAGTTTACACGAATTAAAATATAATTTATTCAACTTTTTTTTTAACCTTCTGCAAATCTGGGCCATTGGATTCCAAGCCCTAGAATCAGAGCCATGCATGCCATCCTCTCCATCTTCCCAGTTACAATACGCGACCAAACCCAATGAGCCGCCACCTTACCCTACTGCACGCGACTAACTCGAGCACCGAATACACGATCAAGCTCCATCATCTCGTGCGCCATCACGAGCTCCACCTTCGGCATGAATGCGGCCGAGCTCGGTCCTGTATTTGGTCTCGAAAATTGTGCCGAACGTGCGGCCTTTATCACCATTTTGCCATCGATTTACTGCCCCATTCTTGATCACATCTTTAAATTTTGTAGATCTCACTCAGCTCTATAATTTGTTAGTTGGAAGTTTGTTGAAATATCGCACGGATTGGAAGAGATTAATGGAAGAAGTTAGGAGATTTTCGGCCACTGAATATGTTAATGGCGGCTGAAGCTTTAGAAATCAGGGTTTCTGTAAATTATGAAAGATGGAGGCCTTTCATAGAAAATTGACGAACACTATTCATCTCGAAATTTTCCGAACTTCAATCGAAGCATGCCGCCTGGCATTTATATTGTTTTACCCCTATTCCGAACGCAATGGAATATATATTGGGAGCCAATCCAATCAAATTTGAAAGATAAGTTTTTGAATCGACTATTTAAATTCAAAATTCACTCTAATCGATTTCTACGCGTTTTAGCTTGCCCCGGACAAATCGTAAATTCGATTGACACGAAATTTAAAACCATACAATAATATAACATTACGGATCCGATGAAACTGGTTTCGTCAAAATCCGAGACTGCTTGAAAAATGGCTATTTTTACTCGTCAATTAAATATTAAAATATTCAATTTTCACAAATTAACTTTTAATTAAATTTTAAAAGTTCTAAAATATCGTTCTAACTCCAATATGATTTAAATACAACTTTACAAGTCATTTTTATCACATTAACCCCAATTTCCAATTATTTCTGTAATTTCAAATATTAAATTGTCGTTTAATTATCCAATCAAATCCAGATATTCGAAATTTAATTCACTTAGCTTATAAAAATTCATTCGTGAATATTTAAAATTACTTAGATATACGAATTTGAAATGACTGAAATTCTGGGTCGTTACAAACTCATTAGAGATATGGTTTAATTGCCTAAAATGAGTTTGAGTGTATTATATATATGAGCGCGTATTTGTTAGTGACAAATAAAATATTTTGTGTTGATTTATCGATTAAGTAGTTTATAAATTCTGGTCGATATGGGAGGTACAACTGTAGCAATAGGTATTTATAAACTTTAACAAGGCATATCGACACATTATTTTTAAAAGAATTATATATATATATATATATATATATATATATAAGTGAGTGTAAATTGGGGAATTTTTTTATAGGATGCATTCCTTTAAGATTCGTTAAATAAGTCTTAATTCATTTAGTGATGATGGGAATAATCTTTTAGGTATTATGGAGGAAAGCTCAAATCCAAAAAAGTTGAATTAAGTTATAAAAGATTTTAAGTCAAGGAAGTAAATGGTATAAACCTTCTAATGATATCTTAATGTATCACTTAATGATAGAATGACTTATTGTGGGACGAGTGTTCAGTTTTGGATGACTCCAAAGTAGGCATAAAGAGCACGTTTAGAAAGAGAAGCCGAAGAAAAACAAAAACTAGGAGCGTATGCTGGCATCTATTGCTTTAGGTGTTTTCAAGAAGGGCATTGTGCAGTTTGCTGTGATAGGAAATAAAAAAACAAAAGGAAGAAAGACATGTTCGAAAAGATATACGCTGTTTTAAGTGTAAGAAGCTAGGACATTTTCTATATGATTGCTCAAGAACAAAGAAGAAACCCAAAGTCCCAAAAGGAAAGAATAATGCTATTATTGGTGCAAAGAATTAGGACATATAGTCAAAGATTGCCATTTAAAGGAAGGAGAAAAGTCGGCTAAGGTGCATACCATTCAGATAGCCACGATTTTATGGCCTTGCAGATCATGTTATAAATATGGATATTTGGAGAAGGACTGCCCAAAGGAAAGGCTGGATGATAAAGCACCGTCTGCCTCGAAGGAAGTCCAAGAATAGTATGTATAACAGCTCAAATATCTATAAAGATAGTGTAAAATAAGTTATATCCCTTAGGAACTGTCTCTTAAAATTTGCAATATAAGCTAAGGTTTGAAGTGAATATATGAATATGATATTAATTAAAACTTCTTTTTTTATTATCCTCTCGATGCACTTCTTCTATCTTATATCCGATCAAATCTAATAAGATATTCAGAAATAAAAAGTTCAAGGGAATATTATAAAGAAACAACTTTATAGAAAAAAAGGGTGTTTAAACTTTAGAAATTTATTTAAGAATATATCTTGTAAGAATATATTGTATAAAATAAAGTAAAGGATGAATTTAAAATATATGGAAATTTTAATATAGTCTTTTAAAAAAAGTTTAATGAAAGAAAAAAAAGTTATTTAAACATGAGATAATTTTGGAGATAAAATTTTATAATAAGATGTGTTAAAAAATAAAATTCAAAAAGAATTCTGAAATAAAATTTTAATGATGTATTCCAAATAAAAGATAATTGATTTCTTTTGAAAAAAAGATATAGATATTTTGTGTAAATATTTTGGAAAAAAATGTGCTATAATAAATGATGTTTATAACGAAAATAAAATAAAAATAATTTGGAATGAAATGATCACTTTTAAAGGAAAAATATTTGGAATTATGAAATGTTTTCACAAAAAATTTATGGAAGATCAATAAGCACGTAGGAGGTACATAGATCATTTCATCACACAATTATGATCCAAGATTCGAGTTCGGAACTTTGAGGCGTTTACACCAGTCCGAAAAAGGATTTATCATTTGATTCTTAACAATGAACGTTGATTAAGGTTTGTGGTTAGGTACTTGAGTTTACTATCATTGTTGAGAACTATGCAAGGAAAGCAAAGTTTTCCGATCTAGAAGCCTGAACAGAGTCTGCACTAGAGGGTCGAGAGATCGATATTAGTTAAGAAAATAAGTTGTGAATTTGAATAGGAGATCAAATCATATATTGCATACAGATGATCTATGTATATCTTAGGGATTTAAGATTAAAGATAAATGTTTTGGGCAAGCTTTCGTTTTGGGGTATTTTCAGGGACAAAATTCTTTAAAGAGGAGAAGTATGTAATGATCCATAATTTTACCACTTTGAAAATGGAACATTCAAACTTAAATAATCCTATTTCATGTGATAAATAAGAATGGCGAACTTATTTTTTTAATTAAATAAATATTTTGGACTTCTACCATAACATTGACAAAATTGACAAAAGCTGATTTTCGATAAATTTGGATATATAGTTTAAAAATATATTTTAAAAGATAAATAACTACTTTTAAAATCATTATATAAAGATAATGATAAGCTGATAAAAGTTTTATAATTACATATATATAGACACACACACACACTTATGCAATAGTGATTAACAAATTTCATCGCGCATTGACAAAATCAATGTCGTATATTTGCAAATGAATTTTGACATTATTTTATAAGTAAAATACACTTATTTTAATCAATTAATGATGATAATAAATTTATTTTCAAGTTTGGTTTACATAAATAAATAGTTTAACTAAAACGTCAAAATATGACCGGAAAACTTTTTGTTAAAATTCAACATTTTGTCGATTTAAAGTTGTCGCAACGTCGCTGTACCTTTATGTACATATTCTTATAAACATTATAACACATAGGAAGTAATTAACAAATAGTTAATCAAGTTTACATTTTCTAATTAAGGTTAGGTAATTCTAGTAATATTATAAGAAAAAGTAAACTAATAAAAACAAAACTTGTCAAATCAAAAGAAACATCATTATTACTTTAGTTTTCTTATTCCTTAAATGATAAGGACATAAAGTAAGGATTTGAAATGCGTTAATGAGATGGTAAGTTTACTTTTGGTAATATGAAGTTTGGGAAAAAAATATCCAAGGGTATTTTGGAAATTTAATAAGGGGGTAATTTGATAACTTACCACCTCTTTTTTTTCCTACAAATACATAAGCATTCTTCTCATTTTTTGCACATCCATCTTTGGTATTCTTAAGCTCTTCTTCTTCTTAAGAGTTTTAATGGCTTCCATGTCTTAGAAAAATAATAAAAAAATATTAGAGAAGAAAAAAAGGTAAAAAAAGAATATATATAGTATTCCACCTCACAACTAGAGCAAACCACCTCCTCTCCACCTCCATAATCCACGACCTCCCCCCACCACCCCCCAAGGCTGAGCACACCACCATCCAAATCATGGTCGTGCCTACCCTAGGCTAGGCCGAGCCTAAAAGAGAAGAAAGGAGCAAGTTCGGGAAGCTTCAGAGCAAGGAAAAGGGAAGGGAAGGAAGTACTACCGAAATCGGTTCAGAAATCTATGAAATAGATTGGTGGAGTGGAACTAATTGTGAGTACTCAATATTCATTAAATAATAATTAATCTCTATAAATATTTTTAAGTATGATTATATGACCATTTAATCTCTTAATGATTTGTATGAATGGTTGATGAGTTGAATGATTTTGTTATTGATTATATGGATGTTGATATGGTTGATAACTTGCTGTGATAAGTAATGAGAAATCATAATAAAATGGTTAATTAAAAGAAATGAATTCAAATAATATGTGTATGAATTTTATTTAGCCTCTTAATGGTTTTGAAAATATAAAAAGGTTGAAAATGAATATTATAATGATATAATATTATGATATGATTTAAAAGTGGAAAAGAGATTTAATATCGAAAAATATCGATTTAAATGTTTGAAAATGATTTATAAATTTTTTATAAACATATGAAAGTGTTTTGGTGAAGTTTAGATGAAAATTTAGTCTAAAGTAGGCGCGTCGCGTAATGGTAGTTCGCGATTTCGTGCCATAAAAGTTAAATAAGTGTACAAAGTGGAATATAGCTCAGAATCATTTGAGATAAGAATTTTCTAGACTATTATATCCATTGTTTCCAACGAAGAAAGAAAATCAAGATTTCATTAAGTAGGTTTTGAAATATGTCCAAAATAATTTTCTAAAAACATAGTGGTTTTGCAGTTCGAAATCTAAAAAGGAATTTATTTATAAATGATATTTTTAAATGATTAAGAATGTGAAATAAATTTGATAAATCTATTAAAATGGTTTGAAAGATATTTGAATTGGAAAGTAAGAATTTTCAAACATAAAAAAAGTTGTTTTAATCAGATAAGCCATTTTTAGCACTTTCCGTAGCACTTTTCTACTACAGTTTATATAACTTTTGAAATAAAGATTTAAACTTAACGATTCTAAATGAATAATTAAGTGTTTTAAAGATAAATTGGAAGTTTTATAATTCTTTTAGAGAGAGTTTAAATTAATGGTTATTATAACACTTAAATAATATAATAGAAATCACTTCCTTGAATGTAATAACAAACTGAGTATGCGGAAACGACCAATACATTGTCACGCCTGTAAGATCTAAATGGTAAAAAAAGTGTGTAACTTAGGAATGGAGCAACCAGTACCCTGAACTTACCTGACCTTCGTTTTATCTTTTAGATGAGGGGTAGAACAAAACGAAAGGAAATCCCGGATGCTCTATAAAGGTTTTCCCAAAGTAAAAAGTGAAGAGTTTTCCAAGAGTTACACAAGGATTTGAATAAAATGGTTTTAGGTTTGTTGTAACGATGTTTTACATAACATCATTTTTAACCCATTTAAATGAGTATTTGGAAATAGAAAATCTTTATTAAAGGTTTAAACGTGATTTTAAACAAGATGACTTAGTATTTCCCAAGATTAAAGAGGAGTTTTAAATGAAAGAATCAAAGAAATAACATTGAAATGTTTTCCAAAGTAAAAGAGAAAATAATTGCGAACTATTCCAAGATTTAAGAAAGGTTTAAATAAACCAAATGATTTGATAAATGAAGCTTAATGATTCCATATACTCTTGAAAATAAAATGGAATAAATTGAAAAAGCATATTTAAGAATGATATTTGATTTAAGTAAAAGATGAAGTAATTGATTGATGATTAATATCCATATATGAACTAAACATCTTTTTATCGATAATTGATTTCGAAGGAACCAGGGTCGGATTTGGATGATTCCTCTCCGAAAACCACTTCAAACCAATATATACGTTCCAAAAGTGAAGACCTGTTGATGATGATGATTATTGAAGACTAGAGATCTTCTTTAGCGGAAGGACTGCTTGTTGACATTCTCTGGGTAGCTCCCATTATAGAGACATTTATTATAGTAGTGGTCCTATCATATTTTGAGTCTTGGGATTACAAGAGCCACTCGCTACTAATGGTAGTAGAAGGAGTGCCTTTGGTTTCATTTAGTCTCAGAACGAACTTGTATGGACGAGTGTCAGACATTGTATTGTAGAGTCATAAATGTTAGATTTTACTGTTTGGTGGAGGAGAAGGCAACTTCTCTTAGCTTAACACCCTTCTCTGAGACGTATGAGCTCAGGGATTGTATGTTTGTGGAAGTCAAATAATGATCAAAGGAATGACAATATGGCATTCAAAGTGGAAGCTGTTATGGTCTAAGCGTTGTTTTGTATGAAAAGCGTGGCTTTGTCTAAGTTGAGCATAACCTCACTACTGAGCCTCACATCTCAGAAATGATACTAGAACTATGTTACATATTTCAGGCTTAATATGATGAGGTGACTGGCGGCATATGATCTAAGTCACTAAGGTGTCTAGACGGGACTCTTATTGCATGGTATAGGGTTGTGTGAGTCCTTGCATGAGAAGCCAATGGATACCAAGAAGTGTGGCAATATGAGGAATAGTGATCTGTGAGTCCTTGCACGAAAAACCACCAGGTTTCGGTTGTTGTGCATGGTTATTGAGGCTCCCTATCATGTCGAAAATCCAATCCCAATACGAGCTTTACGATATTGATTGTAGTCCCAAAATAGCTATAATGACTTGCGAACACTTCCGCTACCCCATTTGGTATCATATATTCCGTCCGGTATAGTCTGTTTGACCTCATCCGGATATGTTCCCTTAGATTTATTCTGGCTATTGATACCTTATTTGAATAAGTTTATTTGAAAGATGTTTTCCAAAGGAATGTTATTAAAGATAATATCAAATTATTTTGGTAATAAAAGTGTTTTGGTTATCATAAGGTAAAAAACCTATCCATATTTATGTGTGGGCGTGTTCTTATGAGATACCCTTCTTTCAAAGGTTTTGATAACATCGTCATGAGCTATACATTTAAAATTTCGAGTATCTCACACTGGTTTATCAAGCCTGATCCAGGTATTTTTAATACTCAGGCCTGTTTCGAGTATTTCAGGACTAGCTGAAGATGCTTGAAGTTTCTAGAGGAAAGCTAGAGATCTTTATCATCGTATGGACGTATTCTTTTATCCGCTGCATTTGTTTTGTTGTTTGTCATCTTTTGTAAGGGAAGATGTTATAACTGTCCAGGCTGAATCTAGGTTAGACTCTGATATATGTTTTAAAATTTTCCACTGTAAAGATTATTGTTGAAATAATATATGTTATTCCATTTGTGAGAGATTCTATTTTTCTGTTCTGTTCTATCTTTACTTTTCTTTCTACCCTTAATGATCCGATTGTTCGTGCAATTTGAGTTGGTCTTGTGCGGTTTATTGCCGATTCAAAGGGTACGGAAAAACGAGTCATTACATTCAACTAGAATCAAATTCAATCATTACTTGTTTGATTGTAACGACCCGTAAATTTTCAATAATTAAATTTGTAAATTTAATAATATTTTGGTATTTAGACTTTGGAAGAAACAAAAACTTTGTAATTACCCATTCTCGTTCTGGAGGCAAAACGGGCTTTCGGGTCGTTTTCGTTCAAACTTGAAAACCAATCGAGCCCATTCATTTCTATCTTGATCTGTCTATATATATATATATATATATATCTAGTTATAAACCTCAGCCACTCCTCATATTCATTGGTCTATACATACAGCTCCTTCTTAACTCCTCATTCCAATGGCAGACAAAGCCTATTTCCCAAATTTCAAATTCAATTTCAAAATCAAATCATAAAATTCAAACTCCACAAACCCTATCGAATTATATATCAATTCGAAGCTCTCGACGAGTGTAATCTTCTACAACAATTCATTTTTCAATTTGACGCATTGTTTGTACTGAAATTCAAGATGAACCTCGACCGTTCATAGGCCACATGCTCGATCAATGATGGATCTTCGTTGTTTGGGCGATCGAGAAGTTCGTGAGTGTTGAGGGGATCGAGAGCTGCAGATCTATGGGTTTATTTTACTTCGATAGTGCCAAGATTTTCCACGATTGGAGGATGAACAGAGGCACTTTTTCGTTCGAGAAGGCTGTGGGGTGGCCGCACATTCACTGGAGGGTCGGCCCTAGGTAGCTTAACCGTTGACAAGGTCAGATTGTGGGTCTGGGGTGAACGGTGGTGGCGAATGCTCGGTCAACGGCAAGGGGATTGGCGACTGAAAGAAGCAGTGTTCGAATGCATCTCGACTGGTAGTGGTTGCTTCGGTATTGATGATGACGACGTGGCCGCTTTTGACTGGGTGATTCTTTTATTTACTTATTTATTTGAAATTTGATTTCAAATCGTTCTAACTAACATAATTTTTGCATACGAATTTAGATTTGGGAGCGGTTTTCTCCACTAAGATCGTATTGAAATTTCGGACATTTTGAAGCTGGTTTGGATAAATTCTAAGGCAGTCCAAATTTTTAGTTTAATTTGGATTTCAATTCAATTTAAATTTAAAGGTGAGTGTTTTAACCCACTCACAACTTCTAAAATTTCTTATGTTTGTTAAATTAATTTATGATGTGATTAGGAATTTATTTATGACTTTTTGGGATATTTTTAATCATCATCTCAGTTAATTTGAATTTTTTTGAATTAAATAGTTATTTAATTTATTATTGAATATAAACTACTAGTTAAATAGCTGTTATTGATTTCCAATTCTATTGATAATTATTGATTGATTTGGATGATGATTGTGATGGATGTTGATTGATGATGTTGGTTGAATGGGTGTTTAATTTTATATGGTTATAAACTACAAGTTCGTTATGGATTTTTATTAATTTTAGGATTGCGGTTTGAAATGATATATAACCATAAATATCAAATTACGGATTGAAATAATAAATATCCGTATCACTTGACCCTAGGGTAGAAAATTATATACGGACACCGGATTGGTTAAAGTAAATGATTTTTAAAATCCTTAATTTTCAAATTTAATTAAATGATATTTTGAAAGAAAATTTGATTTATATAAATTAAAGCATTATTGGAAATAAAGTTTTATGTTCAAATTGAAATTGGTTTAAAGGAATTATTTAAAGTAAAATTTTTTAAATCTATAACGCATTTTTAGTATAAATGAAATTCTATCGAAATTGAGTTATTGAATTTGGTCGAAAACAACTTTGAAATATTTTGAAATTGGAGTAATCCGTATTGATATTTTGAACATGGATTGAAAAGATATGAAATTCGATAGTTTACTGAAATTTTGTTTGTCGATTTGGAAATTTAAAATGGTCCAAATGTGTTGAAATGAAACGGATAGTTTAAATTTGATATTAAGTCCAAATTCATATTTTAATATAAACTGTTTTAAAATATATTATTTTTAAAGTTCTAATTATTAAGAATTTCAAATTTATTAAACTATGTAACTAATATCAACTATATAAAGTATTTTAGTCTATTTTAATCCAATTTAATTTATTTTAAACTAATTTAACTATTTCTAAATTTCCAGACCAAGTAAGTGGAACTGTTGAATTAAATTTATTGGCTCAAAAGAAAGTAAGATGTTATATCCTAAGTTGAGATTTTAATGTTATAATTAATTAAATATGATGATTTTGAAGTAAGAATTTAGCCTGTTTTGGAAATATGATTTTGGAAGAAATTATTATTTTGAAAACGATATGATTTGAAAGTGAATATGGATTTTAAAGCGAACGTGATTTGAAAGTGAATATGATTTGAAAGTATTATGGTTTTGGGAATATGATATTTTGATATCAATTGTGAATTGACTTTTGAAATGTAAAAGAACCATCCGGTGTGTAATAAGTGATTGGTTATTACAGATACCGGGATCGGATATTGTCATACTCTTTGCCAATGCCGAAAACCACTTTAACAACTGTGTACGTGGTGGAGATTCCAGAAATGAAGTAGGATGGTTTAGCAAACGACTTCTGTATAAGGTATGACGTGACCCTGACTCCTGCGAGTCGGCTTAGATGTGACTAAAATCAGGAGCTATGCCGAGGCAAGTGAGGTCATTCCTCAGATTGGGCACACTTCTTCGATATTATATTCTGATTTGTGATTGTTTTGGGGGCCACCCTTCGATTTTGATTTGGGAATGTGTTCCGAGGTGGGAGGTAGTAGCTACTATGCGTTACCACCAGTCCAGATCTGCAAATGGTATATCTACCCTGGAATTTCCTCTTGCGCCGTGTTCACATTCCCAACGCGCCTTCTACGAGTTTGTTTTGTACCATACCTATGGGGTGCCCTCCGTGTAAACCTCTCGAAGGAGCGTACGGTATTGTATAGACTATGAGAATATATAAAATGTGTTAAGGGGGATATGGGTAACGCCTTAACGCTATTTTAGTACTTTTACTTTACTGTAGACACTATTATAATAGCATATTGTACTACATAGTAGATAGTTTAACGGATCCTTAGGAGATGTGAATCCCGAGTATCTCTTGAGTTACTGCACTCACGTTAGACACTGGATAGAGGTGTCAAATCCAGTAAACATCTCTGACGCTGTTCCACTCATGTTTATTCCATGACTTAACTTACATAAGATCTTTTAGTTATGACTTAAGTGGTTTGCCTTTTCAATTCGCTCGGGTCAGCCTGAGCATTTTAGGATTAGAAGACCTTATTTCTGGAGGACAAAGACAAAGATTGTATTATTATTATCATTTATTGTATTTTACTATATCATGTATTCTGCTGCATTATTTATTATTATCTGGTATGTGTAACTCTAATCTGTGTTGTATAAGTATAATAAAATATTTTTGTAAAACAACTTCATGAACTGTTTATTTGATTATTATATTTTTTTCATTCCGCTGTGAGATTTTTTTTTGTTGTTTTCTTTCCCTGCCTTTTCTTATTCACCCCAATAACAATCTCCCTTTCTTTATGGTTTGAGTCGGCATGTGTGTCTGCCTATGCACTTGGCGGGTGCAACATGATAGGGGGTTCTTGCATTTGGTTTGGTAGCGAGCAGATGACTCTCACTCCTACAAGTCCCTGCGGGGTTGGTGCAATCGAGAGGCTGGTCGTAAATGCAGAACACATGTATAGCTGTATGCTACAATGGGCGTTACCCCACCAACGTGATCGTTACAGGTGGTATCAGAGCTTTGGTTTAGCGATAAACCTTAGCTTTGTAGGGGTATGGCTCATATTTAATAGGGTAGCAATACCCTATGATGAGTTGCTGAGAGTATATATATGAGAAAGCGTATTTGTTTGTGTTATAAAAGATTTTTATATTGTGTTAATTTTTTCTGTTTTGTATTTTATAAATTCTGGTTGGTGCATATGATGTTATGACATCGATAGGGATTTCTAAACACTTAATAGGACAGACCGACATAATATTTGTTTTGAAATATAGGTAAATGAAATAATTTTGCCTATTATATTTTTTGTATACAAAATAATAATTTTATGAATGAGATATTTCGTTGTTATATATTTGTTGTTAGGTTGTGAATTTTATAAATATTGATTGAGAATTAAAATTTACAAAGAAATGAATATAAAATTAGGAATTTAGAACCTAAGTTCTAAGGTTTTCAAAATTTCTTTCGAATGATTTTGGAATATAATAATAATATTATTTAGAAGTATTTTCTGATATAAATATTTCAATATATTTGAAAGAATTGTTTTAAAGAAACTTTGGAAAGTAATAAGTTTGTACTCCCCTCTCTGTCACTGAAAAATAATTTCGATAATGAGTGCACGCATCATCGACATTCATTTTCTAGTTTCAAAGTGGAAAATCATTGTAGTTGTTTGCTACACATTTGTTTTGATAAATAAATATAAATTTTATTTTCAAATATGATTGATACATTCAAAGACATGATTATATATATTATCATTTTAAATGATTTGAAATGGAACACGGCATTCAGTTCTTAAATTTCTATAAATTAGAGATTTTAATTATTGAAAATGAAACAGAATTTAACTATTTAATAATTGGAACTTCTAAATGAAAATAAGAAATTAAAAGCTAAGGTTGTAAAAGAGGCATATAAGAAATTTGAAATTGGTAACCTGTAAATAAAAGAGATGTGAAATAAAAGAAATGGTAACTATTGAATATTTATTTACTAAAATGAAATAAGATAAACTTGTTTAATTTTCCATTACATTCTTAAAGACATATATATAACTTACCAATTTTAAAAGTTGAAATGTTAAAAGAATATGTATTAGAAATTTTACAACTAAAACTTACACAATGAAAATGTATAATGAATTGCTTTTATAAATAAGAATTTAATGTCATAATTGTTATAACTTAAGTTATAATTGAAATGTACTACATAAAACGCAATAGAAAGTAAGTATGGTAAGTAAATAATATTTAATTTAAGTCGGTGGATTGGTATATTAAATAGTTGAATTGAACCTGAATACTATAAATAAATGCTTATTACTTAAGTAAATGTTTGAGATTATTTATAATAAAAATAAGTAGAAAGTTGAATATTGTAAGTAAAGGATCTTATATTTAAGTTAATGCAAATCAAAAGTAAGAAACTTAAGTATGAACTTATACAGTAATGAATTTTAATATCCAATTGAAATCAAGTATATAAATTTATAAATGTAAATTGAACTGTAATAAAAATGTATGTAATACTTAAATGATGAATCCATAGATTCTGTAATCAATTGGATGGAAAAAAACTTATGTAAGAATAAAATGTAAACCGATGAAAAGAAATTTACATGATATGAATAAATGAAAACTAATTTCTGTAAGAAATAAATGAAAATAAATGCAATAAACAATGAATGAATGAATGGAATAAATTTTTGTAAGAGATAAAAGTAAGTTAAAGAAATGATCCTTGTAAGAATGAAAAGAAGAAGAAAAACTGTAAATGTTGTGAAAAAAACTTAACAAGAATAACACAAGTACATTGTAAGTTATTGTTTGCTTTGGCATATGGGTTGTTTGGGAAATGATATTTCTAATTGTATGGATGTATGAATAATCTTTTGAACTTTATCTAAGACTGTTGAGTAGAGGGTATACTTAGTAGCTAGTTTGTCATTCTATGCAATTTAGAGTGTCCAAAACACGAACAAACCATCGGTTTTGTTTGCTGTGGATGGATAATGATTTGTATTGATTTCATATGATGATTGTATGTTATGGTTGCAAGTGATTGTTGTTATGTTATATTGATTTGTTTGTTAGTGGTTGAAACAACTTTAAATATTTCATTTTATATCATTACCAACTCTTTTGGATTATATAAGTGAAATGCAGGTTATGGAAGCAATTGCTACCGCTTTTGGTTTCATAATTTAAGCGTTGTTAGCCCGACAAATAGGTACATTCTCAGATTACGGTTTTCTAGCGATTTTATATTGTTTTTCCTATGTTGGGATATATTATTTTGGAAAATATATGCTGTATATTGTTGTATATGATATTATATTTTCTCCCGAGCCTTTCTGTACAAAGGAGACGCGGCAAAAAAATTTCGAAAATTTTAGACTTAGAAATTTTTTGAGATACTTTTCCAAATTATAATAGTTTGAGTATAAAAGGGATTTAATGATTATAAATTGATATATGTTATTTAAACTATTTAATTCTGTAAATTAATTGTTTATAAATTTAATATTTTGAATAAGATATAATGATTACTTAATTTCTTCTTTTCCCCTTCTTTTTCCTTTTCGGGAACGAAAAGTTTTGAGTGGGGGAGAGTGTAATGACCCATAAATTTTCGATAATTAAATTTGTAAATTTAATAAGATTTTGGTAATTAGACTTGGAAGAAATAAAAACTTTGTAATTTAATAATGAAAGGAATGCTAAAATAAAATGTAACAATGGTAATCAAAACTAATTATTAACAATTGAAATGAAATTCCAATAATGAAATAAAGTAAATTGTTATATTTGGTTATTAAATTGAATATAAGAAAACAAATGTAAATAGCGAAACAATTAATGAAATAATATATAATAAATGGTAATTGAATAAAATCCATACTATACAAGTAATTATAATATTTCTTTGTAATAATAAACTAAAAAATGTTATCATCGTATATTAAATTGGTAATAGGAGAATGTTAATTCAGTAAGAGGTAACTAATGCAAATTTTATTCATAATATGGCAATCAATTGAATAGAAATAATTGAAATTCAAGTTTAATTGATTTATTGGATTTTAGCTGAAATAAATGGGTTATTGAAATTAAATGAAATAAAATATTAAGTTAATTGTAAATAAAGATGAAATGGGAAAATATTAACGTAACAGATACAAACCAATGTTAACTGTACCCATGTGATGATAATTGATTGAATGATAAGATTTAAAATCAAATAAAACTAATTCTTTGGAATTAAAGTTGAATTAATTGGATTTAATTACAATGGAGGTTAAACACTGTAGTTGGTAAATTAATTTAAATTTAAATTGATATCTAAAATTTTTAAAGTGCTGTAATTTTTAAGGAACCAAAAATGATAAAATTCGTTGATTATAGAATTTGAAGTTGATAATATGATTTAAATAATTTAATTATTAATTTATTTAATTAACTGAAATATAGCCATTTTGGCCACTGACTCGAATTTCGACGAAACCAGCTTCAGCAAATCTGTAACGGTGAATTATTGTATGATTTCAAGTTTCATAGCGATCGGACTTGTCGTTTGATCGTACGGGCTCGAAACTCCTAGAAATCAATTTAATTGAAATCAATTTGAAATAAGTTGATTTTTGCATAACTTCTTCATACGATGGAATTAGGACTTGAAACCTTTTCCATTGGGTTTAAAACTATCCAAAACATTTATTCTGATATATAGATTTACCCATTCTCATTCCGAAGGCAAAACGGGCTTTTAAGTCGTTTTTGTTCAAACTTCAAAACCATCGAGCCCATTCATTCCTATCTGTCTATATATATCTCGTTATATACCCCAACCACTCCTCATATTCATTTGTCTGTACATACAGCTCCTTCTCAACTCCTCATTCTAATGGCAGACAAAACCTATTTCTCAAATTTCAAATTCAATTTCAAAATCAAATCATAAAATTCAAACTCCACAAACCCTATTGAATTATATATCAATTCGGAGCTCTCGACGAGCGTAATCTTCTGTAACAATTCGTTTTTCGATTCGATGCATCATTTATTTTGAAATTCAAGATGAAACTCGGTCATTCATAGGCCACATGCTCGATCAATGGTGGATCTTCGTTGTTTGGGCGATTAGGAAGTTCGTGAGTGTAGAGGGGATCGAGAGCTGTAGATCCATGGGTTATTTTGCTTCGATGGTGCCTGGATTTGCTACGATTGCAGGATGAATGGAGGCATTTTTTTCATTCGAGAAGGCTATAAGGTGGCCGCACGTTCACCGGAGGGTCGGCCGGAGGTAGCTTAACCGTTGACAAGGCCAGATCGTGGGTCAGGGGTGAACGGTGATGGCAAATGCTTAGTCAACGGCAAGGGGATTGGTGGCTGAAAGAAGCAATGTTCACACGCGTCTCAACCGGTAGGGTTTTCTTCGGTATTGATGATGATGACGTGGCCGCTTTTGACTGGGTGATTCTTTTATTTACTTATTTATTTGAATTTTGATTTCAAATCGTTCTAACTAACTTAATTTTTACATACGAACTCGAATTTGGGCGCGGTTTTATCCGCTAGGATCGTATCGAAATTTTGGACATTTTGACGCTAGTTTGGAAGAATTCTAATACATTTCAAATTTTGGGTTTAATTTGGATTTCTATTCATTTTAAATTCAAAGGTGAGTGAGTGCTTTAACCTACGCACAACCTCTAAAATTTCTTATGTTTGTTAAATTTAATTTATGATCTGATTAGGAATTTATTTATGACTGTTTGGTATATTTTAAATTATCATCTCAGTTAATTTGAATTTATTTGAATTAAATCGTTATTTAATTTATTATTAAATATAAACTGCCAATTAAATACCCATTATTAATTTCCAGTTTTATATTGATAATTATTGATTGATTTGGATGATTATTACGATGGATATTGATTATTGATGTTGGTTGAATGGGTGTTGTATTTTATATAGTTATAAACTGCAAGTTCGTTATGGATTTTTATTAATTTTGGGATTTCGGTTTTAAATGATATATAACCGTAAATATTAAATTACGGATTAAATGATAAATATCCGTATCAATTTACCCTAGGGTAGAAAATTATATAAGGACACCAGATTGGTTAAATTAAATGATTTTTAAAATCCTTAATTTTCAAATTTAATTAAATGATATTTTGAAAGAAAATTTGATTTATATAAATTGAAACATGATTGGAAATTAAGTTTTATGTTCAAATTGAAATTGGTTTAAAGGAATTAATTAAGGGAATAAAATTTAGATCTATAATGCATTTTTAGTATAAATGAAATCCTATCGAAATTGAGTTATTGAATTTATTCGAAAATAACTTTGTAATATTTTGAAATTGGAGTAATCCGTATTGATATTTTGAACATGGATTGAAAAGATATGAAATTCGATAGTTTACTGAAATTTTGTTTGTCGATTTGGAAATTTGAAATGGTCCAAATGTGTTGAAATGAAAGAAAAGAATAGTTTAAATTTAATATTAATTCCAAATTCATATTTTAATTTAAACTGTTTTAAAATATATTATTTTTAAAGTTCTAATTATTAAGAATTTCAAATTTATTAAACTATTTAACTAATGTCAACTATATAAAGTATTTTAATCTATTTTAATCTAATTTAATTTATTTTAAACTAATTTAACTATTTTAATTTATTTTAAATCTAATTAATCTATTTTAAAGCTATTTTAGAGTATTTAACTATTTATAGATATTTTTAACTATTTCTAAATTTCCAGACCAAGTAAGTGGAGCTGTTGAATTAAATTTATTGGCTCAAAAGAAAGTAAGGTTAAATGATGTTATATCCTAAGTTGGGATTTTAATGTTATAATTAATTAAATATGATGATTTTGAAGGAAGAATTTAGCCTATTTTGGAAATATGATTTTGGAAGAAATTATGATTTTGGAAACAATATGATTTGAAAGTGAACATGGATTTTAAAGTGAATATTAGTTGAAAGTGAATATTATTTGAAAGTGAATATGATTTGAAAGTATTATGATTTTGAGAATATGATATTTTGATATCAATTGTGAATTGACTTTTGAAATTTAAAAGAACCATCCGGTGTGTAATAAGCGATTGGTTGTTAAGGAGACCGGGATTGGATGTTGTCATACTCTCTGCCAATATCGAAAACCACTTTAACAACTGCGTACGTGGTGGAGATTCCAGAAATGAAGTAGGATGGTTTGGGGAATGATTTCTGTATAAGGTATGACGTGACCCTGACTCCCGTGAGTCAGCTTAAATGTGACTAAACTCAGAAGCTACGCCAAGCCAAGTGAGGTCATTCCTCCAATCGGGCACACTTCTTTAATATTATATTCTGATTTGTGATTGTTTTGGTGGACACCCTTCGATTTTGATTTAGGAGTGTGTTCCAAGGTGGGCGGTAGTAGCTGCTATGCGTTACCACCAGTCCGAATATGCAAATGGTATATCTACCCAGGCATTTCCTCGTGTGCCGTGTTCACATGCCCTAGCGTGCCATCTACGAGTTTGTTTTGTACCATGCCTATGGGGTGCCCTTTGTTTAAAACTCTCGGAGGAGCGTACGGTTATGTATAGACTATGGGAATATATAAAATGTGTTAAGGGGGATATGGGTAACGCCATAACGCTATTTTGATACTTTAACTTTACTGTAGACACTATTATAATAGCGTATTGTACCACAAAGTAGATAATTTAACTGATCCTTAGAAGATGTGAATCCCGAGCATCTCTTGAAGTACTGCACTCACGTTAAACACCAGATAGGAGATGTCAAATCCCATAAACATCTCTGATGCCGTTCCACTCATGTTTATTCCGTGACTTAACTTACATAAGATCTTTTAGTTCTGACTCAAGTGTTTTGTCTTTTCAGTTCGCTCGGGTCAGTCTATTCAGGATTTGAAGACCTTATTTCTGGGGGACGAAGACAAAGACTGTATTATTATTATTATTTATTGTATTTCACTACATCATGTATTCCGCTGTATTATTTATTATTCTCTGGTATGTGTAACTCTGTTCTATGTTGTATAAGTATAATCAAATATTTTTGTAAAACAGCTTCATGAACTGTTTATTTGATTATTATATTTTGTCATTCTGTTGTGAGATTCTATTTTCTTGTTTTCTTTCCCCACCTTTTCTTATTTACCCCAATAACAATCCCCCCTTCTGTATGGTTTAAGTTGGCATGTGCGTCTGCTCAAACATACAAAAAGGCGGGTTGTTACATTGATTCTCTTTCATATACTCTCCGATTTCTATAATCTCTCTCAAGATCAAAGTGCTATTCAAGAGTTGTAGGATCAATTGTAATCAAGATTGAAGATCTAAGTTTGTAAACTATACCAAATCATACTCTTATACTCTTTGGTGAGCTTGGTATCCCTGATATTCTAGTAGGTGTGATCATAGCATGTAAAATCAATTGGGTGTGTTTAGTAGCTCGTAAATCTAACGGGTGTGCTTGTAGCCCGAAAATCAAGCGACTCTACCCAGAGGTCGGGATTCTGTAGGGTGTGTCTCATAGCCTTGAAATCCAGATTGTATTTGCATTTACTAGGTGAAAAGAAATTCGTATAAGGAATTGTGCGGGACTGGATGTAGGGTAACTCTAAACCAGTATAAAGTTCTAGTGTGTTCATTCCTCTTTTACTTTTACTGCATTTACTTTTATTTGCATTTTGACTCTATCATTGTTTCTATGATTTTTAATTACATCATTCCAAGTAGAATCTTAAAGAATTTGAAAAATATACATATAATCCATTAAACACTATTCACCCCCATCCAGTGTTAATTTAATCGTAAGATCTCTATTCCGCTGGCTCACAGTCCGAACACTTTCATGAGCAACCCGAACCAAATATCAACAACTCAATACAGACAACATCTATAAGCATACTGTAGATAGTGGAGTTGATGCACTCCCTTGGTTAAACCCAAGATTATGTGGCCTACTCCGTGTTTAGTCATTTCTTCAATGTTGAGGATACGTGCGGCATCTTCCACACGATTCTTCAATACTCAAACAAATAAAATCCCACATGGATTCCGTCACCTCAATAGATTTCGAAAACATGCATGGATTCCATCATTCCACTTCTAAAACATAGAACTCTCTCTCAGTCTTGAAGTGGTTTTTGGTAAGTAGAACATTTACCGATCCCGGTCTCTGCAAGACTGAATCGATGAATTTGGTCTTATTCAATAATAATGTGAATGATCACATAAGGGAACTAAGTCCCGTATACTGTCCATAACCAAGTAAACATAAAAGCACTATTAATTCATCCAAAGCACGATAAAGTCACACAAATGACTTCTAATCTCTATTTAATTAATTTTTCTTTTATTAATTAAAAACCTTTTTTATCTGTAACACACATTTTTTTCTTACAAAACTTCTTTCATTAGTCAAGATTTCCTTTATCAATTAATATTCCTTTATCAATTAAAACTACTTTCCATACTTGTGTGTGTATGTTTAATTTCTCTTTATAAAGGATATATACTTGTATCCTAATACTTTACTATTTATTCATACTTCAAAAGTATCTTATACATATTTCAAATTATGTAAGTATATTTACAAATCATTAACAAGATTTTTCTTACTTAAAATACGATCAAGGTGGTTAAAACAAATGTTACTAAAACATTATTGCTATAAATCCCTTCTCTTTTATAAATTAAACATATAAGTTTTTATATTTTTTATAAAAGAATTCAATTCTTGTTATTATCTTCAAAATTTCCATTATTGAAGATTGATATACACGTAAAAGTGCATATTTTTACTTCCATATTTGATCTACTTTTATTTAAATAAAAAGCATATTAAGGTATTTTACATGTTTAAACCAAAATTTAAATTGTTTTCAAATCATCATTTATACATCTTCATTTTAGGGGTAAAAAAGGTAAATTTGTGTATGATTTAATTTAAGAAAATTATTTGCATATTTTTTTAATTGTAGGAAATGGAGAGCAAATATGAAGAAGCTTTCATGGAAAAATGCATGCACATATGTTGAAGGCAAATGAAGATTGGAAATAAATGAATTAATGCAACACGAGGGAGCCCACTAACCCACTACCATATGGTCCACAATTAAAAACACATGCATATGTTAATGGAGGTTTAAAGGCATGTTAGTGGGGATTAATTAATTTCTTAATGATTACTTGGAGGTAACACTTCCTAAAGGGCATTTTAGGTAGTCCTACAAAATGTGAATTAGGATTTTAAGCATGTATAAATACCTATAATGTTTCATGTAACTATCTTCTTATCTTTAAGGATGAAGATGAAGATTTGGTATATTATTACTATTGTTATTCCTACATCATGTTGTCTGCTGCATTATATTTTACTCTAATGTATATGTATAACTCTGATAAATGTTGTATAAAGTATAATCAATTGTATAGTAAACAGCTTCATGAACTGTTTATTTGACTATTATATTTTATCATTCCGTTGTGAGATTCTGTGTTTGATTTCTTCTTCTTCTCTTATTTTCTTATTTAACCCCATTAACAATCAACTCTTTATGAAGGGTTTGAGTTGACATGCGTAGTTTATTGTTGATTTAAACTGTTCAAAATGGTGGGTCGTTACAGTTGGTATCCGAGCTTTGGTTTGGCGATAACCTTAGCATTATGGGGTAACTCATTAGAGATAAGGTCAGTAGCACCTTAGAATGAGTTTGAGTGTATTAATAGACATGAGCGCGCATTTGTTAGTAAATATGAAGTATTTTATATTGTGTTGACTTATCGGTTGAGTGTTTATGAATTTTGGACGGTACGGGAAGTACAACTGCATCGATAGGGGTTTCTAAACACTTAGACAAGGTAAGCCAACACGGTATTGTTTTGAAATTGGGTAAATGAAATAATTTTACCCTAATTATATTTTGTATACAAAGAAATATTTTTTTAGAAAAAGTGTGAATTGGTTGTTAGGAATGATAATATCGATTATTATCATTAATTGGTTGTTGTGCCTTAACAAATGGTATTTATTAAGTAATGAACAACGATAAAGCATTGTGAAATGTTTTAGGAAAGTAAAATTCTGTGAGAATACTTTATAAATGCGGCCTATAAATTAATATGGATTTAAATTGAGAAGTTTTTGAATCTATGACCCGGGAAATTTTGAAAATGGTTTTAAAGTTTTGGAAAATATAGTGATGTTAGTTGAAAAATAATTATGAAAAATATTTTTAAAATGGGATTGTTAAAAGGGATGAATTCGACACTCCTCTCTTCTGTCACTGGAAAATAATTTCGGTGATGACTGCGCAGCATCATCGACATTCATTTTCGAGTCTCAAAGTGGGGGAGACTTCTGAGAAGCTTTCCTTCGAAATTGTTTTGATAAATGGATTTTGGTTTAAAATCCAAAAGTTCGATTGATATATAAGATTTAGGTATACATACTTATTTTAAATGATTTGGAACAAACCAGGTATTTGGAAAATTTTAAGTTCTGTTAATAAATAGTCTTCAAATTGTTTGAGTGAAATGAAATATTGAATAACTAGAACTTATATAAAATAAGGGATTAAGAAATCTAAGCTATAAATGTTTGTGTAACTTTAGAGTTGAAATTGTAACTGTTAAATTGAAAGTAAAGGTAATTTTAAACAAGTTAAAATAGTGAACAGTCTAATTAAGTAAAATGAACCAAATTAATTTGTATAGTACCAAATTACATTCTAATAGCATATAATAAGACTTACCAAATGTTAAAAGTTAAAAAGATGACTTGGATATGTAATGTGATGTTATACAAGTAAACAAACTTAAAAGTAATTAAAAAGTTATATATAGTTAATTAGTATATTATGAAATGATTAATGACAAAATGGAATAAGTAAGTGAACTAAAAAAAAGTAGACAAATGAATTAAATAATATCTCCGTAAATTGGTTATAGAATTAAATAGAAATTTGCAAAGAAATTTTGAAATTGAATTTGTAACTTTAGAGACGATTAGAAACTTAGATAAAGTCATATAAGAAGTTAATTTTAATAGAAATATTATAAACTAAGTTGATGATTAATAAAATGTTTCACAAATAAATCTGTTATTAAAGGAAATTAATGTGAATTAAAAGGATTGGGTGTAACTAAGAATCAATGGAAAATGAAATTGAATTAGATAAAGTTGTATGGAATGTATAAAAACAAACTTATTAAGAAAATTCTGTTGAATGATGTATAAGAAATGATAGCATTAAAAAATATGCTATGTAAAGATATGTATGCTAAGTAAATAAGGGATATGAATAACGGATTGCGAATAATTGGTTGTAAATGAAATGAAGGTAAGTGAAAGATATTTAACATAGATGAATTGGATAGAAATCTATTGAAAGGTAATACATAAATTGTACGTATATTATTTTATTCGCATAACGATTTGATCCAGATCCGAGCACAGAATTCGAGATAGTTTATATCGATCCGAGTTAGAATTTTCTTTCGATTCTCGACGGCGAACCCTAGATATGGATTTTTGATTAATTCTGGAATTCTCTATCATAGTATATGGCTATGTAAGGAGAATAATAGTTACTGATCAAGGAACCAAATCTGAGTCCGCACTAGAGAGTCCTGTGAACGATACTAGTTTGGAAGTGAAATTATGTAATCGAATGAGCGATCAGATTTGATATTACATACGAATTATATATGTACAACACATAGGCTTAAGTAAAGCAAATAGTGAAAATTGAAGATGCAAAACACAAATGATTTTAAATTATATGATTGGATATCATCAGAAATAAGATGCAGGTATTTAAAATCAAGGAAATTTGGATTGTTCGACAAAAATATACGTGTTTATTTTGTTATTTGACTTGGTATTTTTTTTGATTGAGCCACTTGCCTTTTGGTTTCTTTGTTGGTTTGGGGCCCGTTGAGGCGTTTTGTAGTTGTTCCGGTCGAGCCGCGCAAAGGAGACTCTGCCGAAATTTTCCTAAATAAGGGTGTTAGAAATTTTTTGAAGTTGTATAAGTATAATCAAATATTTTTCTAAAACAGCTTCACGAACTGTTTATTCGATTATTATATTTTTCATTCCGCTGCGATATTCTGTTCTGCTATTTTCTTTCCCTGCCTTTTCTTATTCACCCCAATAACAATCCCCCTTCTGTATGGTTTGAGTTGGCATGTGTGTCTGCTTAAACGTATAAAAAGGCGGGTTGTTACATTGATTCTCTTTCATATACTCTCCAATTTCTATCATCTCTCTCAAGATCAAAGTGCTATTCAAGAGTTGTAGGATCAATTGTAATCAAGATCAAAGATATGAGTTTGTAAACTATATCAAATCATAGTATTAAACTCTGTGGTGAGCTTGGTATCCCTATAATTCAAGTAGGTGTGATCATAGCATGTAAAATCAATTGGGTGTGTTTAGTAGCTCGTAAATCTAGTGGGTGTGCTTATAGCCTGGAAATCAAGTGACTCTACCGAGAGGTCGGGATTCCGTAGGGTGTGTCTCATAGCCTTGAAATTCAGATTGTATTTGCATTTACTCGGTGTAAAGAAATTCGTATAAGAAATTATGCGGGATGGATGTAGGGTAACTCTAAACTAGTATAAAGTTCTAGTGTGTTCAGTCCTTTTTTACTTGTACTACATTTACTTTTATTTGCACTTTGATTCTATCATTGTTTCTATGATTTTTAATTACATCATTCCAAGTAGAATCTTAAAGAATTTGAAAAATATTCATATAATCCATTAAACACTATTTATCCCCATCCAGTGTTAATTGAGCCGTAAGATCTCTATTTCGCTGGCTCACAGTCCGAACACTTTCGTGAACAACCGAACCAAATATCAAAAACTCAATACATACAACATCTATATGCATACTCTAGATAGTGGAGTTGATGCACTCCCTTGAGTTGGCTAAACCCGAGATTGTGTCGTCTACTCCGTGTTTAGTCATTTTTTCAATGTTGAGGCTTGTGCGGCATCTTACACATGATTCTTCAATACTCAAACAAATAAAATCCCACATGGATTCCGTCATCTCAATAGATTTAGAAACCATGCATGGATTCCATCATTTCACTTCTAAAACATAGAATTCCCT
This sequence comes from Allium cepa, assembly GCA_030765085.1. NCBI lineage: Eukaryota > Viridiplantae > Streptophyta > Magnoliopsida > Asparagales > Amaryllidaceae > Allium > Allium cepa. The sequence continues at coordinate 209,936,971 of CM060928.1, forward strand.
CTCAGTCTTGAAGGGGTTTTTGGTAAGTAGAACATTTACCGATCCCCGTCTCTGCAAGACTGAATCGATGAATTTGGTCTTATTCAATAATAATGTGAATGATCACATAAGGGAACTAAGTCCCGTATACTGTCCATAACCAAGTAAACATACAAGCACTATCAATTCATCCAAAGCATGATAAAGTCACACAAACGACTTCTAATCTCTATTTAATTAATTTATCTTTTATTAATTAAAAACCTTTTTATTTGTAAAACACATTTTTTCTTATAAAACTTCTTTCATTAGTCAAGATTGCCTTTATCAGTTAATATTCCTTTATCAATTAAAACTCCTTTGCATACTTGTGTGTGTGTTTAATTTCTCTTTATAAAGGATGTAAGGATCCCGAATTTTAATTAAGTTTAAATTGTTAATTAATTCAATTTTTGAATAAACATTTGTGAATAATTGGAAATTGCCATAAAATAGTTGCTAAATTATGAATTAATTGAGATTAATTTAGGTATTTGAGATAAATATGTATATAAAGATAGAGTTTGAATTTGGATTTAAATTTAAATATCTTAGGAAATGAATTTGTATTTGGATTTTTGATATGATTAACTTTGATGTTAGATAATTAAATTTGAAAGGAATTGAAATAAAATAATTGATAGTTAAGCTTTAAAAATAAGAATGGACAATAAATATCTTAAATAAATTATATGGCTATGTAAAAATGAACATATTAAATAATCTAGAATTCTATAAACTATAAAAGTAAATGTTTAGATTAAAATAGAAGTAAATATACAAGGTAAGATAAAACACAACCAAAATGTGAACAGCAACATACATTCACATGAACACTTGGAAAAAATATAAAAATATAAAAATCTTAGTTATGTAAAATATGAGAAGAACATATAAATATAGTCAAGTTGAACAAAAGAAAATATAAATAAGAATGCAAACTGGAAAACATAAACATCTTTGAGCTTGTACAAGACAGTAAAAATATACTTAAGTAAGTATAGGACCAAAGCAAACAAAAATATATATCTTCAAGTATTCAATGCAGCAAGTTTAAAAATCAAAAGTTTAAATAATGGATTCAAGTTACTTTGAATCCAAATCTGGAATTTAAATCAGTTTTAAACTGAGTATGTTTAAAAATAAAGTATATATGTACATGAGACAAGACATAAAAAAAGAAAAAAAAGAAGTAGGAGACACAAAGTACTCAAGCATTAAATGCTTTCATCTCAACAAATAAACAAAGTCAATTCGAAAAACACTTCATCCTTCTTATGCAAAATCTCTGATGTGATATAAAAAAAAAGAGAAAAGAAATCTTGTATCAGTAAAAACAAGCTGTACACCTTTCTTTCTATATATGTATCTATACCATTCTTGTTTGTTAATCCACTTAGCATCCCAGGAAATTAAACATCATTATTCTACTAACTTAAGCAATCCATTCAACAACAAAGCAAGTTTTAAAGGAAGATCGAAACTGCCTTTTTCAAAACAAAAGCAACTGCACATTTTCAAATCAACATAACTCTGTTAAACCCTAGCTCAGGTGAATTCAAACCATGATTTGGAAGGTGAGTAAACATAAATTTTAAAGCTAAGTTGATTAAAAATAGTTATGGATGTATGGATAATATGGTTTGTTTATATTATGGTTTAAATATCATACTTTGATGCTCTGTATGTTGTTACAGGTGCATATTTCTTTCCAAACTCAAATTTATGCTCATAAATTTTTTGTATAACTTTCAGTTTCATTCAAAACAAGATTTCAAAACTTAAATAAAGTTTTTCAAAAGCTGGTTAAACAGGTTAGTGGAATATATTTTTTACTGGAAGCCTTGATTACAGTTAATCAAGCAATAAATTGAAAAATTCAATTATTATAAAAAGCTAATTCAAGTTTATAACTTGAATGCATACTTGAATTTATGATTTTTAAAACTAAAACGAGGATTTTTAGTGTGGGATTTTAAGAGCAGTTTGTAGGTGAACCGAAATTGCATTTTTCCCATTTTCGAATCATTGAATCAATTATGAATGTTGAAAATTGTGTTGAAGCAAGTGTGAACATTGGCGATTTTGAGAAAATTATCAAATAATTTTTCTATTGTGAGAATTAAGAGGACGAATTCAGATTAGGGCTTAAGTTCAAGTTTTTTTCCATGTCTGTAGAAGAGGCGTGTTCGTTATCCAAACGTGACCGAGTTGCATGAATTTTTGGAGGTTAGTTGCATTTCGTGTTGTTGTCGTGTGGCTGCAATATAGGCGACTCCAGTGGTGTCTACGGCGGTGGCGAGGAGACTTTGTGGTGTGGTTTAAGCAACAGGTTTCGAACTGTAGGCTATTTTTTGAATTTGAATTTTTATAAGTGGTTTGAGTTTGGATTTTGATCTTTGGTGTGATTTGCGACTTGATTGAATGGTTGGGTTTCGTCGGAACTCAGCCGCGCCGCTGTGCACGTGTACGGTGCGGTGAACTGTGTCAGTGTCATTGATGTCTGTCGCTACTTGAGTCGTGCTCGAGGTTCGGGATTGGTTGCTTCGGGGTTTTGTTCGTGTGCGTGAGTGAACCCGCTGCTTAATTATAGTTGGTTTAGATTTAAGCTCGTTGGAAGCAAAAAGAAAAGAAAGAGAAGAAGAAGAGCATACTGGGTTAATGTCTCTGGCGAATTGGGTGATTAGGTCGAAGTGCTACTCGTGTCAACACAGGGGAGGTCTCGGGTTCTTTTCTAACTGAAGTATAAAGGTTAAGTAAAGTGATGTTTAGTGGATAAATTTTTCAACAGTTTATCACAGTAAACCAAATAAATGTTTAAAATTTTAAGTTAAAACTTAATACAAATTTTAATTATCTTAATTAAGGTTTAACAATGGCTTAACTCTTAATTAATTATTTTAATTAACTAATGACTTTAGTTAAGAATAAAGTTAATTAACAATTAAGTTTGTAGTTAGTAATATAATTGATTTTCAAATTTAAAGATTCCTTTAAAAATGTTAATTAAGTTGAATAATTAATATTGATTGATTATTTTCTGAAAGTAATTAAGAATAATTACTTTTTAATTGTAATTAGTAATGGATTATAAGTAATAAATGAATTTGTAATTAACTACTTAAGTTAGTAAATGAATGATTAATAGTTAATTAGTTAAGTAATTTAATTAAGGATTAATAAATGATTAATTAAGTAATTAACAGTTAATAAATGGGTAAATAAGTTTGATTGATTAATGATTAAGTTTATTAATTAATGATTAAGGAATAGTTAATTAAGTAATTAAAGTTAAATAACTTGATTAAGAAGTAATTAGTTAAATAATGTGAAATAAAATAATTAAGTGATTAAGATATAATAATTAATTAAGAAATGATTTATTAATTATATGATTTGAAATGGAATATGTAATTGATAATTAATGATCAGTTAAACAAGATTAAAAGATTAATTCTCAAGTAATTGATTTTAACTGAATTAATTACAAATGAGAATTTAAGATGGTTGCTTATGGATTGTTGTGTAGAATATCTGATTTGTGATATTTATTTGATGATATTCTGTGATGTTTTGTGATATGCTTTGATATATCTATGATGGTTATGTATGATTTATCTGTGATAAATGCTATGTGAATTAAATCATTGAATTAAACTGTTTAAATTAATTAGACAACTTGGCCTTTAAAACGACATTTGAATTTTGATGCGACAGGGAGTCGGATTCCTGTTGGTTATCCGAAACCCACATCGAATTATAATGATGAATCTTTGTGATTGATAAATTTACTTTATATGTGAATCTGTGAATGAAGATAAGCATTATGGGTTATACCACTTATCGATATTGATATATATCTGTGATGATTGATGTTGTGCACTAGTGTGTAAGACCCCTAGACCAAACTTATACACACACAAATATGGATTGCACGTGGAAATCAGTTAAGTCCCAGGTTTTTAAATAGTTTTGAATTTGAATTTTAAATTCAAATGGTTTTGGAAATGGATTGGGTTAATGAAGGGCTTTTGAAACAAGTGTTTTAAAAGAAAGTTATTTTGAGTAACTTAATAAAGATTTGAAATTTGAATAATCTGATTTAAATTGGAATTCAATATCTGGATTTGAATTCTAGATTTGGTATTTATAATTTAAAAACGGTATACAAGTTTATATGGGTTTCAACCCATTTTTAAAGTATTGTTGTGGCGATTTGAATTAACCCCAAAATTGTTAACTTGTATAAATAAAAATCGGATTCTCCGAAATGAAAACAGTTTGTTTTCGAATAAAAGCTTTCATATGAGTAATGAACTTTCAATTTATGTTAAAGGAATTCCAAGTTTGAATTAAAATAGTTTTCCAAATTATGGAAGAATCTTTTGAAACGAGTTTTGAAAGCTATGAGATAAATCTTGATTTAAAGATTTATTCCAATTGAAATGGAAATTGTTTTGAAATTCGGGAATGAATCTTTGTGAAACTGGGTGAACTTTGTGAAATAAATCTTTTTGTTTAAAAGATTTGAAATGGTAATTGGTTTAAACCGTTTGAAAGAAAGGTTTGGATATTAAGTTGTGACTTAACTGAAATCCCACATCCATATTTTTTAAATATTACGCTCATTATTCGGTTTAGCCGGGAGAGGACTTTGTGTCATATAACCCATTTCATATAATGATACGACGTTATGGATAGCATTTGAAGATCGGTGGTGAAGACCGGGTATTTTCGAGAACGAAAGGATAACCCGCCGATTGTCTCTGCACTGAGTCGCGTCGGTATAGAGATTCCCTAAATGATGGGAAGCCCGATCGGGATTGTGAATACCCGGATTCGCAAGCGCTTCTTCGGGAGTGCCTTCGGTTCTGTTCGAACCCGGAACAGACTTGTATGGTTGTATGTTTGACACTACACTTTGAGATATAAAGCAGATTTCTTTCAAATACATCTCTGTTGGTGGCGGAGAATTTATTCTCTTTGCTTAGAAACTTCTCTAAGATGTACGAGCTCAGAGGTTATGTAGTTGAAGGTTATCAGCGATATATTCCCAGTTTGGTAGTATGACATGCTAAGTGCTGCTGTGTGTTGATGATCATTTGTGATAAAAGCATGGCTTTTGTATAAAGCGTAGCTTTGTGGACGAGACCGCATCAGGACCTCACACCCCGGAAATGGTCGAAACAGGAAAGATGCGGCAAGGTTATGAGGGTCGCGCCCTTTAGGGTGTGTCACTCCCTTCTGGTAAAGGGTGGTATCATGGTATGGAGCCCAGATATTTACCTATGTACCTATGTGGTAGCTCCAATCTCATTTACTGTGTGGTTGTTGCTTTGTGACAGAGGGCCTTCGGATAAAGGTCCCAAAGGACCGGGGGTGGCATGCTCGAGAAGTAGTTACCTAGTTACAAAGGTAACCCGGCCTTGTGCTGGCTGAGATCCGGTTAGGTTCTTAGGATGACCCGTCAGAGGCGTACCCATGGACAATTGGAAGTTCCTTAGCCCGACCATTTTTTATAAAATCCAATCAAAACAATACGCGCCCTGTACGGTTTTAGTTGTATAACCTGTCATGGAATGTGGCGGTAACCTGCTATTGAACATGGTAGCTATAGTAGTCATACGATAATGGTCGTATGTTGGCTAAGATTAATATTATACTTTCGAAATGTTTTCTGCACTTTGCACTTATCGTAATAATATTAAAGAAATTCGCGTATCAAGCATGTTTGACTATCATAAGAAGAAATCTCCTCCAATTCTGCGATTGCATGGTGTGTGTGGCGGGAGGTCTTATGGTAGTTTCATTTTCCAAAAGCATATCGGATTTTCTTTTATAAATCTTGTTTTGTTTAAAAGATAAACTTTTTTTGTTGCTCACACCAGTCCCATGACTGACCTGGAGTTTATTGTTCCTTTTCTAAACTCTGGGTGCCCACAATTTTCCACACGGGCAGTCTAGAGTTGGGTTTTTCATATAGTCAGGGTAGTAGATTATCTGGAGTTAGTTCAGTCTTTGGACGAGACTTGATTATCCAGGTGAACGTGATGTTAGTTCGAGCTAGCTTTGGATTGGAGCATTGGATTTGGGGATGCTTTCTTTTGGAGTTATTATTCCGCTGCTGGTGTTGTCTATTTCCTTTCCGCTGCTATTTCTTGTATCTCTAATAGTATTGATATCTATTGTATCATTCTGTTGTATCATATTATATCGGATATTGTATCTTTCATTCTATCAGATGTCGTATATGTATTATTCATTTTCTTCCGCTGTGTTGTACTTAATGGTGTTATAAGCTCCGGCGAACAAGATTTGACGTTTGGATCTGCGGCATTCGAATATGAGTGTCGTATTCGGTGCCGATTTTCGAAGGTCGAGTCAGGATCGTTTCATTTGGTATCAGAGCTAAGGTTAAAACTTTAGCTCAGGAGTATAACACATTAAGTAGCTCATTAGAGATAGGGTGAAGTATACCCTAGAATGAGTATATCCCTAAGATATCCGTTCGTATGCCTCAGTAAATTCTCTTACTATTCACTGATAGTAAGTATGAGTGCAAGAAGAGGACGAGATAGGGGACAAGGAAGTACCACTATAAATGGTCAATACCCTGCAACAGTGGAAACAATCTTCCTCCTCTCAATCCTCTTTGATTCGATTCCAAATTCTTTTGATTGCTTCGTGACAGCTCGAGAAAAAAGTTTCGGTGTGATGGTGGCCCTACGAATCGTTGTAGAAAATCCTTACCTCGTATCTTCATCGGTTTCCTATCAGTTTCTTAATTTAAACTTTAATAAATATGAATAAATTAGAAATTGAAAATTTTAAATTGAAAATTTTAATTTGAATTAAATTGATTAATAGAATATGAAGGATAAATTGAATTGTATCGATAAAACCATTTCGTTTAAAACCAAATTTAAAATTCTATTGTAATTTCTTATGTATATCGAAGTCCGAAGAGGGATAAGTTCTGTATACTTTGAGATATTCCGACTTGGATTTGGAATCCATACCTAGTGTTTAAGAATTGTGGTAGATCGAATCCATTTGTCTATTCTTCCGTTGAGTCCCAATATATTCTACGAATGGTTAGTTATCCCTTTGAACTGACCAATGCCTCTGCATACTCGTAGATCAGGTGACCTGAATATCTTATGCAATACTAAATGAGCTTATTCTTATATCTATTGCTAATATTCTGATTTGGTAAGCCAAATGCAGAATAGATATTCAGTTTGATTTGATGAATCATCTTTCATCTATCTTTGGATTTTGATTTTGATTTTGATTGTAGAGAACCCACAGCATCAGCCGAGGCGGAGCAACCTCAAAGGCCAGAAGAGTTGGTGATTATGGTTTGGCTAGGAAGATTCAGGAGCCGTCAATGGATGAGGAAGTACCAAAGGAGCCTACGGAGGAGACTGAAGAAGAACCCGAGGAGGTATTTGACGATGAGGAAGAGTTCGAGGTCGAGGAAGGACTCGAAGAGGACGAGGAATAGTTTGAGGACGAAGAAGAATTTGAAGATGAGGAGTATTATGTAGATTCAGAAGAAGATGAAGCAATTATTTAGAATTTAGATGATGCCATTGAGGAGCTAGATGGTGGAGGTTTTATCCCTGTAGTACCTGATCCAGTGAAAGTTTCAGAATCAGACAGTAAGGCGGAGGTCAGGGAATTGTCAGGGCCTGAAAGGGAAAGCTCTGATAGTGAGGATCTGTAGATGATTAGGATGTTTCCTTTTGGGTAGTGTATGCTTTATATATGTATTTGACTCAGGATGTCGTGAATGCTAGATGTATGGTTGGATGAATGACTATAACATCTGTATGAATGCCCTTAGTAACACTTAATATAAAGTGTATTTTGGATTAACCGTAAGAATCTATGTGTTTACCGATATAATTGAGCTGTTATTGATCTATTTTGTGTGAGTGGATAATTTATAAAACTAAACTGGCAAATTTCGGGGACGAAATTTCTTAAGGGGCAATCTGTAACGATCCCGAAGTTTAATTAAGTTTAAATTGTTAATTAATTCAATTTTTGAATAAAAATTTGTGAATAATTGGAAATTGACATAAAATAGTTGCTAAATTATGAATTAATTGAGATTAATTTGGGTATTTGAGATAAATATGTATATAATGATAGAATTTGAATTTGGATTTAATTTAAATATCTTAGGAAATGAATTTGTATTTGGATTTTTGATATGATTAACTTTGATGTTATATAATTAAATTTGAAAGGAACTAAAATAAAAGAATTGATAGTTAAGCTTTAAAAATAAGAATGGACAATAAATATCTTAAATAAATTATATGGCTATGTAAAAATGAACATATTAATAAAACTGATTTTTTGAATTTTGTCATGGCGGTCTCCCCCATCTCTGTTCCCGTGGTCATTCCCCCTCCTTTTTCTCCTCCTCCTCCTCCAATTCCTCCTCCTCCACCTGTTTCCCCGCCTCCTCGTTCTCCTCCTCCTCCTTTTCATCCAATTTCCCCTCCTCCTCCTCCTCCTAATCTGTCTTCCTCGTCTCAGCTTTCTTCTGGTCCTTCTTCACATTTTCTTTCTCATACTTCTCCTTTGAAACCTCTTCCTTCTGCTTCGTCTCTGAACCCTTTTTCATCATCTTCGTCTGTGATTGGGGAGTCTGTTCAACCTTTTAATGTTTCTGAACCTAAGTGGTCTTCTCTTTTCAAGAAAAGGCCTAAGAATGCTGGTGTTTACCTTCCTAGAGATTTCAATATTGATAAAGATGGGAAACCTAATCAATTGCCTGAGGAAGTCAAGAATGAAGGTATTAAATTCTGGAGCGATCATTTGGTTGGTTTTTTTCTTGATGGTTCTCTTTCTTATCTTACTGTTACTAACCATCTTAAAAGAATTTGGAAACTAAAAGGTGAAGTTGATATTAAATCTGACAATGAGAATTTTTACTTTAAGTTTTCGAATGAACAAGATAAAATGCTTATTCTGCAATCAGATCCAATTTTCATCAAAGGAAAAATGTTCATTATTAATTTGTGGAATCCGACTATTGGATGTGTTCAAGCAAGTATTAGGAAAGTACCAATATGGGTTCATTTTTACAAAATTCCGACAATTGCATGGACTCTTATGGGTATTAATTGGCTGGCATGTCATATTGGTAGATTGATCTGTTTTGATGAGAATACTGAAAAATTGAAGAGATTTAAATATGCGAAGGCATTGATAGAAATTGAGCCAAATCAAAAATTACCTGATTTTATAGAAATTGATGGTTTGGGAGAAAGTGGTTATAAAGTTAGAATTGAATATGATTGGAAACCTAGTATTTGTGATTTTTGCAAAGTTTTTGGACATACAATTGATAACTGTATGGAATATGCTATGGGGAATTCATTTGACATTTTTAATGAAGTGGAATTTGAGAACAAGCATTCAGAAGATAGTAATTTCGGTAAGGGGATTAATGATGTTAATTTTGAGAGATACAATTCAATGCAAGTTATTCAATCAAGGGATTTGGAAAAGAAAAATTTTGTTCCTTTAAAAAGAAAGAATAAGATCTGGAAGAGAAAGGTTAATTTCCAAGTAGATAGTTTGGTGCACAAGGAAATTTCTAATGGGAATGTATCTAATTTGGAATCAGATGGTCATTATGGGGATAAACAAAGTTCTAAAAATGTTAAGGATGTGATCAAGGACCATGATACTGTGGTCAATTTTTCAAAACAAAATCACAATGCAGTCCATAAATCTGGTGAGGTGGTTACTTCTAATGCTTTTTCAGTTCTAGCTGAAATGAATGATGAAGTTAATAACAATTTACAATTTAATATGGTGGATGGCACTAATTCTCCATACTCTCATCTGTCTCCTCCTGATAATATAATTCTTCCTCCTCCTCTTTCAGATAAAATTACACCACCTATTCCACAGCCTTCAACTTCTCCAAAAAAATTGATTTCTACCCTGAAGCAAGCTAATTCCATTCCTACTTCTTCTTTAATTGGTTCTTTGAATTCAAAACCATCTTTGAAGGATAATCAACCAACTGAAATATCATCTTTGAAATTGTCAGTTAAAAGAGGAAGAAGAGTCAAAACTAATAATTTGGATCAGGAAGCTGAGGAATTGATCAATGATGTTGATTGCAATATTGATGAAGTTCAACCTAAATCTGACTGCACTGTATTAAATTCTTCAGGAAAATTCACAAGGCATACTAGAAGGAATCCTGATAAATTATACTTTCCCAATTCTTGATGATGTTAAAGAATATAGCATACTGGAATATTAGAGGAGGACACTTGTTCTCCAAGCAAAATGAAATTAAGAATTTGATTATAAAGGAAAATATTCATATCATGTGTGTTGGTGAAACCAAGTTGAATGCTGATTTATCAAATAAAGCTTGCATGTTTATTGCTCCTGATTGGCATCATGATGATAATCTTTCTAGTGCATCTTATGGTAGACTTTTGGTAATGTGGAATTTAAAATATTATCAACTGAAAAAATTGGATGAATCTGACCAATTTCTGCATTATGAAGTTCTTGCTATTGAAACCAATCTCTCTTTTTTGCTTACTTTTGTCTATGCCCAAAACTGCAGTGAGAGAAGGAATGATTTTCTTAATCTTGTGCCTACTCTTAATATTTCTTCATTGCCCTGGCTTGTTTTAGGAGACTTCAATTGTATGTATTCTTCTTCTCATAAATCAGGGGGTACACCTCTCTCTTCCAAAGATATATCTCCCCTCTTTCAAATGCTAATTCATGCATCTCTTTCTCCCATTCAATCCATTGGCCCCTTCTTCACCTGGAACAATAAATGTAAAGTTGGACCTAGAACTTTTTGTAAACTTGATCATGCCTTTCAAAATTCCCCTGCTATTTCAATTTGGCCTTCTTTATACTGTAACACACTTCTACCTTCAATTTCTGATCACAGTCCTCTGATTTTATCCTGGGGAGAGGTCGCTAAGGCAAAATTTTCCTCTTTTAAATTTTTTAAATGTTGGACTAATCATTTTTCTTTTCAGGATTTAGTTTTACAGGTTTGGCAGGAAGAAGTTTTTGGTAATCCTATGTATATTCTCAAGACTAAACTTTTCAAGTTAAAGTGCAAACTGAAGACATGGGCTAGGAATAATTTTGGAGCTGGTTCTCGTATTTCTTCTGATTTGAGGAAAAGGTTATTAGAGGTACAAAATGATTTACTTTCAGACCCCTTAAATGCTACACTTGCTAAGGAGGAAAATGAACTTTCTAAGTCATTACAAGATATGTTAGAATTTGAGATTTCTATGGCTAAAGAATTAAGTCAAGCCAAGTATGATAAATTTGGAGATAGGAATACAAAAGTTTTCCATGAATCTATTAAGGTCAAGCAAGCAAAAGATAGAATTAATTGTATATTTGATATTAATGGGGTTAAGCATGATAAAGAAGAGAATATTAATTCTGCTTTTGTGGAATACTTTTCATCCATTCTTGCTAATCCTAATCCTTATAATGCTGATGTGAGTCCTCTATTTCATCTACAAACTCCTCACATATCAGAACATCAAGCTAGTAAGCTTATTGAGGAAATCACTAATGAAGAGATTGAAAATGCAGTTTTTAATTTGAATAAGGAGAGTTGTGGTGGTCCTGATGGTTTCAACACTTATTTTTTCCAATTCTGTTGGAAGACAATTAGATATGAAGTACTTAGAGCAGTAAAGTATTTTTTCAGTGTTAATAAGCTATCCAAAGGATTTAACTCCACTGCAATTACTTTAATCCCCAAGATTGATAATCCATCTATTGTTTCAGAGTTTAGACCTATATCTTGTTGTAATGTTGTTTACAAGATTATTACCAAAATTATATCAACCAGAATGCAAGCTGTCCTTCCTTCTATAATATCAAATAACCAGGTTGCCTTTATACCCAAAAGGAACATTAGTGACAATATTTTGTTGACTCAAGAACTTCTAAGAGGATATGCAACTGCCAATATATCTCCTAGATGTATGTTAAAACTAGATATTAGGAAAGCTTTTGATAGTGTTTCATGGGGTTCTATCATTGCAATCATGGCAAGAATGAATTTTCCAAAACCACTGCTAGCTTGGATCTATACATGCATTTCATCTCCATATTATTCTGTGTCTAGAAATGGTTGCTTAAATGGTTTTTTCAAGGGCACACAAGGAATTAGACAAGGAGATCCTATCTCACCATATTTGTTTATTATTGTAATGGAGATTTTGAATGTTCTCTTAATGGAGAGGGTTAGGAATAAATCTTTGGAATTACATCCAAAATGTAAAGATCCTATGATCACTCACTTACTATTTGCTGATGACTTAGTTTTATTCACAAAGCCTACTATTGCAAATATTCAGACTGTTTTGGAGGTATTAGACAAGTTTAGAAAGATCACTGGTCTGCATATTAATATCAGTAAGTCAAATATACTAATAGCTGGAGTGGAAGAGGAAAACAAAAAAGAAATAATCAAATTTTCAGGTTTAAATATAATGCCTTCTAATGCTACTTATTTAGGTCTACCTCTTTTAACTTCTAGACTTACAAAAGTTAGCTGCATGCCTTTATTTGAGAAAATCACTGAAAAACTTACATCATGGCCAAGAGCAAAATTTTCTCAAGCTGGGAGACTAGTGATAATTCAGTCTATTGCAACTGCCATGACAACTTATTGGATGAGACATTATATCTTACCAGTAAAGTTAATTTCCATGATTAATAGTGCTATGAACAGATTTCTTTGGCATGGGGATCCTTTCACTAAGAAATTAATTCCTATATCATTCAGGAAGATAATTTTGCCTAAAGACAAAGGAGGACTTGGTATTATAAATTTGAAACTCTGGAATCAAGCTGCAATCTCAAAATACATTGATAAAATTCTTAGCAATAGTGTTGATTTATGGACAATATGGATTAATAGAAATTTGATTAAGAGAAAGAATTTTTGGGAAATGCAAATTCAGAATAATTCTAGTTGGAGTTGGAGGAATATTTTAAGGTTGAGAGAAAAATTCTTACCTATGATACAGATAAATCCAAACAGGAATTTTAATTGTTACTTCTGGTCTGATCCTTGGGCTAAACCTGGGTTAATTTTGAAAAGGTGTATGAACTACTCTAGTGTTATCTCCACTGGTATACCCTGTCAGTCCAAAGCTTTAAATTTTATTCTTCATGATGACATTGTACTTCCTTACAGCAGCTCCAGGGAGGTTAGAATGGTATGGAATGATATTGCAAAGACTAAATTTCCTGAGAGTGATATTCTTGTATTTTGGACAACTCAGAGAAGAAATCATTCAGTTAAATTAATATATAATATGCTTTTGGATTCTGAATGTAGTGAAAAATTTCTTTGGAAGGATAGAATATGGAACAATGATAGTCCTGCCAAAGAAAATTTCATATTATGGAAAGTTATGGCCAATGCACTTTTAACAAAGGATAAACTTGAGTCATATGGTTTGATTAATAATAGTTCTTGTGTTCTATGCAATGATCATATGGAAAGTAATACTCATTTATTCTTTAGTTGTGAGTTTTCTTTTGATATTTGGAACAAGTTGATGTTTTCAGGCAATTTTCATGCTCCCAATAAGAACTCCAAGGAAGAATGGTTCAACATATACAAGGCTACTAGATGGAGAAATTCAAAAGCTAAAGATTTACTTTCTGTCCTTAAAATTTTTGTTACTGCAATATGGAAGGAAAGGAATGAAAGAATTTTCTCTAATAATTATAAATCAGGCAGTGAACTGTGTGCAAAGATAATGAACTTGTTTCATAGCAGGCATAAAAGATGAGTGATTTCTTTGTAACTGATTATAATTAATTTGGTTAGATAGTATTTTCTATGGGTGCAGATGATTGTAATGGTAATGAATCACTGAGGCTTTAGACTGGGTTTGAAGAACAATAGGAATCTGAAGGTGCAGACTGTAGCATGTTATCTGTAATATCATGTTGACTGGAATTTATAGCAGGTCTGAATGATTTGAGGCAGTAGCATTTATCTGTAGTACAGAAGCAATTTATAGCCATGAAGCTTAAAGGAAATAGACTGTTTTTTCTCTGAAGTTCAAGCAAGGGTGGCATCAATTCATGTTTAATTGCAAATATGTTCAGTTGTATTGATATGTAAGCATTCTTGTGTATTTTTCTTCTGAGTGATATGTGCAATTGTATTTTGATATTAATTGTTACAATAACATTGATATAATAAAAGGGCAAGGCTCCCTTAGCCTATTGAGTTTCAAAAAAAAAAATGAACATATTAAATAATTCTAGAATTTTATAAACTATAAAAATAAATGTTTAAGTTAAAATAGAAGTAAATATACAAGGTAAGATAAAACACAAACAAAATGTGAACAGCAACATACATTCATAAGCATGAACACTTGGAAAAAATATAAAAATATAAATATCTTAGTTATGTAAAATATGAGAAGAACATATAAATATAGTCAAGTTGAACAAAAGGGAATATAAATAAGAATGCAAACTGGAAAACATAAACATCTTTGAGCTTGTACAAGACAGTAAAAATATACTTAAGCAAGTATAGGACCAAAGCAAACAAAAATATATATCTTCAAGTATTCAATGCAGCAAGTTTAAAAATCAAAAGTTTAAATAATGGATTCAAGTTACTTTGAATCCAAATATGGAATTTAAATCAGTTTTAAAACTGAGTATGTTTAAAAACAAAGTATATATGTACATGAGACAAGACATAAGAAAAAGAAAAAAAATGAAATATCTAAAAAAAAAATAAGAAGTAGGAGACACAAAGTACTCAAGCATTAGATGCTTTCATCTCAACAAATAAACAAAGTTAATTCGAAAAACACTTCAGCCTCCTTATGCAAAATCTCTGATCTGATATAAAAAAAAAAGAAGAGAAAAGAAATCTTGTATCAGTAAATACAAGTTGTACACCTTTCTTTCTATATATGTATCTTTACCATTCTTGTTTGTTCATCCACTTAGCATTCCAGGAAATTAAACATCATTATTCTACTAACTTAAGCAATCCATTCAACAACAAAGCAAGTTTTAAAGGAAGATCGAAACTACCTTTTTCAAAACAAAAGCAACTGCACATTTTCAAATCAACACAACTCTGTTACACCCAAGCTCAGGTGAATTCAAACCATGATTTGGAAGGTGAGTAAACATAAAATTTAAAGCTAAGTTGATTAAAAATAGTTCTGGATGTGTGGATAATATGGTTTGTTTATGTTATGGTTTAAATATCATACTGTGATGCTTTATATGTTGTTACATGTGCATATTTCTTTCCAAATCAAATTTATGCTCATAAATTTTTTGTATGACTTTCAGTTTCAATCAAAACAAGATTTCAAAACTTAAATAATGTTTTTCAAAAGCTGGTTAAACAGGTTAGTGGAATATATTTTTTACTGGAAGCCTTGATTACAGTTAATCAAGCAATAAATCGAAAAATTCAATTATTATAAAAAGCTAATTAAAGTTTATAACTTGAATGCGTACTGGAATTTATGTTTTTGAAAAGTAAAACGAGGATTTTTAGTGTGGGATTTTAAGAGCAGTTTGTTGGTGAACAGAAATTGCATTTTTCCCATTTTCGAATCATTGAATCAATTATAAATGTTGAAAATTGTGTTGAAGCAAGTGTGAATATTGGCGATTTCGAGAAAATTATCAGATAAATTTTCTATTGTGAGAATTAAGAGGGCGAATTCAGATTAGGGCTTAAGTTCAAGTTTTTGTTCATGTCTGTAGAAGAGGCGTGTTCGTTATCCAAACGTGACCGAGTTGCACAAATTTTTGGAGGTTGGTAGCATTTCGTGTTGTTGTCGTGTGGCCGCAATATAGGCGACTTCGATGGTGTCTGCGGCGGTGTCGAGGAGACTTTGTGGTGTGGTTTGAGCTACAGGTTTCGAGCTGTAGGCTATTTTTCGAATTCGATTTTTTATAAGTGGTTTGAGTTTGGATTTTGATCTTTGGTGTGATTTGCGACTTGTTTGAATGGTTGGGGTTCGTCGAAACTCGGCCGCGCCGCCGTGCACGTGTACGGCGCGGTGAACTGTGTCAGTGTCATTGATGTCTGTCGCTACTCGAGTCGTGCTTGAGGTTTGGGATTGGTTGCTTCGGGGTTTTGTTCGTGTGCGTGAGTGAACCCGCTGGTTAATTATACTTGGTTTAGATTTAAGCTCGTTGGAAATAAAAAAAAGAAAGAGAAGAAGAAGAGCGTACTGGGTTAATGTGTCGGGCGAATTGGGTGATTAGGTCGAAGTGCTACTCGTGTTAACACAAGGGAGGTCTCGGGTTCTTTTCTAACTGAAGTATAAAGGTTAAGTAAAGTGATGTTTAGTGGATAAATTTTTCAACAGTTTATCACAGTAAACCAAATAAATGATTAAAATTTAAGTTAAAACTTAATACACGTTTTAATTATCTTAGTTAAGGTTTTACAATGGCTTAACTCTTAATTAATTATTCTAATTAACTAATGACTTTAGTTAAGAATAAAGTTAATTATCAATTAAGTTTGTAGTTAGTAATATAATTGATTTTCAAATTTAAAGATTCCTTTTAAAATGTTAATTAAGTTGAATAATTAATATTGATTGATTATTTTCTGAAATTAATTAAGAATAATTAATTTTTAATTGTAATTAGTAATGGATTATAAGTAATAAATGAATTTGTAATTAACTACTTAAGTTAATAAATGAATGATTAATAGTTAATTAGTTAAGCAATTTAATTAAGGATTAATAAATGATTAATTAAGTAATTAACAGTTAATAAATGGGTAAATAAGTTTGATTGATTAATGATTAAGTTTATTAATTAATGATTAAGGAATAGTTAATTAAGTAATTAAAATTAAATAAATTGATTAAGAAGTAATTAGTTAAATAATGTGAAATAAAATAATTAAGTAATTAAGATATAATAATTAATTAAGAAATGATTTATTAATTAAATGATTTGAAATGGAATATGTAATTGATAATTAATGATCAGTTAAACAAGATTAAAAGATTAATTCTCAAGTAATTGATTTTAACTGAATTAATTACAAATGAGAATTTAAGATGGTTGCTTATGGATTATTGTGTAGAATATCTGATTTGTGATATTTATTTGATGATATTCTGTGATGTTCTGTGATATGCTTTGATATATCTGTGATGATTGTGTATGATTTATCTATGATAAATGCTATGTGAATTAAATCATTGAATTAAACTGTTTAAATTAATTAGACAACTTGGCCTTTAAAACGGCACTTGAATTTCGATGCGACAGGGAGTCGGATTCCTGTTGGTTATCCGAAACCCACATCGAATTATAATGATGAATCTTTATGATTGATAAATTTACTTTATCTGTGAATCTGTGAATGAAGATAAGTTATGGGTTATACCGCTTATCGATATTGATATATATCTGTGATGATTGATGTTGTGCACTAGTGTGTAAGACCCCTGGACCACACTATACACACACAAATATGGATTGCACTTGGAAATTGGTTAAGTCACAGGTTTTTAAATAGTTTTGAATTTGAATTTTAAATTCAAATGGTTTTGGAAATGGATTGGTTAATGAAGGGCTTTTGAAACAAGTGTTTTAAAAGAAAGTTATTCTGAGTAACTTAATAAAGATTTGAAATTTGAATAATCTGATTTAAATTGGAATTCAATATCTGGAATTGAATTCAAGATATGGTATTTATAATTTAAAAACGGTATACAAGTTTATATGGGTTTCAACCCATTTTTAAAGTATTGTTGTGGGGATTTGAATTAACCCCAAAATTGTTAACTTGTATAAATAAAAATCGGATTCTCCGAAATGAAAACAGTTTGTTTTCAAATAAAAGCTTTCATATGAGTAATGAACTTTCAATTTATATTAAAGGAATTCCAAGTTTGAATTAATATAGTTTTCCAAATTATGGAAGAATCTTTTGAAACGATTTTTGACAGCTATGAGATAAATCTTGATTTAAAGATTTATTCCAATTGAAATGGAAATTGTTTTGAAATCCGGGAATGAATCTTTGTGAAACTGGGTGAACTTTGTGAAATAAATCTTTTTGTTTAAAAGATTTGAAATGGTAATTGGTTTAAACCGTTTGAAAGAAAGGTTTGGATATTACGTTGTGACTTAACTGAAATCCCATATCCATATGTTTTTAAATATTACGCTCATTATTCGGTTTAGCCGGGAGAGGACTTTGTGTCATATAACCCATTCTGAATAATGATACAACGTTATGGATAGCATTTGAAGACCGGTGGTGAAGACCGGGTATTTTCGAGAACGAAAGGATAACCCGTCGATTGTCTCTGCACTGAGTCGCATCGGTATAGAGATTCCCTAAGTGATGGGAAGCCCGATCGGGATTGTGAATACCCGGATTCGCAAGGGCTTCTTCGGGAGTGCCTTCGGTTCTGTTCGAATCCGGAAAAGACTTGTATGGTGGTATGTCTGACTCTACACTTTGAGATATAAAGCAGATTTCTTTCATATACATATCTGTTGGTGGTGGAGAATTTATTCTCTTAGCTTAACACCCTTCTTTGAGACGTACAATCTCAGAGGTTATGTAGTTGAAGGTTATCCACGATATATTCCCAATTTGGTAGTATGACATGCTAAGTGCTGCTGTGTGTTGATGATCATTTGTGATCAAAGCATGGCTTTTGTATAAAGCGTAGCTTTGTGGACGAGACCGCATCAGGACCTCACACCCCTGAAATGGTCGAAACCGGAAAGATGCGGCAAGGTTATGAGGGTCGCGCCCTTTAGGGTGTGTCATTCCCTTCTGGTAAAGGGTGGTATCATGGTATGGAGCCCAGATATTTACCTATGTGGTAGCTCCAATCTCATTTACTGTGTGGTTGTTGCTTTGTGACAGAGGGCCCTCGGATAAAGGTCCCAAAGGACCGGGGGTGGCATGCTCGAGAAGCAGTTACCTAGTTACAGAGGTAACCCGACCTTGTGTTGGCAGAGATTCGGTTAGGTTCTTAGGATGTCTCGTCAGAGGCATACCCATGGACAATGGGAAGTTCCTTAACCCGACCATTTGTTTGAAAATCCAATCAAAACAATACGCGCCCTGTATGGTTTTAGTTGTATAACCTGCCATGGAATGTGGCGGTAACCTGCTATTGAACATGGTAGCTATAGTAGGTATAGGATAATGGTTGTATGTTGGCTAAGATTAATATTATACTTTCGAAATGTTTTCTGCACTTTGCACTTATCGTAATAATATCAAAGAAATTCGCGTATCAAGCATGTTTGACTATCATAAGAAGAAATCTCCTCCACTTCTGCGATTGCATGGTGTGTGGCGGGAGGTCTTATGGTAGTTTCATTTTCCAAAAGCATATCGGATTTTCTTTTATAAATCTTGTTTTGTTTAAAAGATAAACTGTTTTTGTTGCTCACACCAGTCCCATGACTGACCTGGAGTTTATTGTTCCTTTTCTAAACTCTGGGTGCCCACAATTTTCCACACGGGCAGTCTAGAGTTGGGTTTTTCAGATAGTCAGGGTAGTAGATTATCTGGAGTTAGTTCAGTCTTTGGACGAGACTTGATTATCCAGGTGAACGTGATGTTGGTTCGAGCTAGCTTTGGATTGGAGCATTAGATTTGGGGATGCATTCTTTTGGAGTTATTATTCCGCTGCTGGTGTTGTCTATTTCCTTTCCGCTGCTATTTCTTGTATCTCTAATAGTATTGATATCTATTGTATCATTCTGTTGTATCATATTATATCGGATATTGTATCTGTCATTCTATCAGATGTCGTATATGTATTATTCATTTTCTTCCGCTGTGTTGTACTTAATGGTGTTATAAGCTCCGGTGAACCAGATTTGACGTTTGGATCTGCGGCATTCGAATATGAGTGTCGTATTCGGCGTCGATTTTCGAAGGTCGAGTCAGGATCGTTTCATTTGGTATCAGAGCTAAGGTTAAAACTTTAGCTCAGGAGTATAACACATTAAGTAGCTCATTAGGGATAGGGTGAAGTATACCCTAGAATGAGTATATCCCTAAGATATCCATTTGTATGCCTCAGTAAATTCTCTTACTATTCACTGATAGTAGGTATGAGTGCAAGAAGAGGACGAGATAGGGGACAGGGAAGTACCACTATAAATGGTCAATACCCTACAACAGTGGAAACAATCTTCCTCCTCTCAATCTCCTTTGATTCGATTCCAAATTCTTTTGATTGCTTCGTGACAGCTCTAGAAAGAAGTTTCGGTGTGATGGTGGCCCTACGAATCATTGTAGAAAATCCTTACCTCGAATCTTCATCGGTTTTTTATCAGTTTCTTGATTTAAACTTTAATAAATATGAATAAATTGAAAATTTTAAATTGAAAATTTTAATTTGAGTTAAATTGACTAATAGAATATGAAGGATAAATTGAATTGTATCTATAAAACCATTTCGTTTAAAACAAAATTTAAAATTCTATTGTAATTTCTTGTGTATATCGAAGTCCGAAGAGGAACAAGTTCTGTATACTTTGAGATATTCCGAATTGGATTTGGAATCCATACCTAGTGTTTGAGAATTGTGGTAGATCGAATCAATTTGTCTATTCTTCCGTTGAGTCCCAATATATTCTACGAATGGTTAGTTATCCCTTTGAACTGACCAATGCCTCTACATACTTCGTAGATCAGGTGACTCGAATATCTTGTGCAATATTAAATGAGCTTGTTCTTATATCTATTGTTAATATTCTGATTTGGTAAGCCAACTGCAGAATAGATATTTAGTTTGATTTGATGAATCATCTTTCATCTATCTTTGGATTTTGATTTTGATTGTAGAGAACCCATAACATCAGCCAAGGCAGAGCAACCTCAAAGGCCAGAAGAGTTGGTCATTATGGTTCGGCTAGGAAGATTCAGGAGCCGTCTATGGATGAGGAAGTACCAGAGGAGCTCAAGGAGGAGACTGAAGAAGAACCCGAGGAGGTATTCGACGACGAGGAAGAGTTCGAGGAAGGACTCGAAGAGGACGAGGAAGAGTTTGAGGACGAAGAAGAATTTGAAGATGAGGAGTATTATGTAGAGTCAGAAGATGATGAAGCAATTATTTGGAATTTAGATGATGCCATTGAGGAGCTAGATGGTGGAGGTTTTATCCCTGTAGTACCTGATCCAGTGGAAGTTTCAGAATCAGACAGTGAGGCGGAGGTCAGGGAATTGTCAGGGCCTGAAAGGGAAAGCTCTGATAGTGAGGATCTGTAGATGATTAGGATGTTTCCTTTTGGGTAGTGTATGCTTTATATATGTATTTTGACTCAGGATGTCGTGAATTCTAGATGTATGTATATGTATGGTTGGATGAATGACTATAACATCTGTATGAATGCCCTTAGTAACACTTAATATAAAGTGTATTTTGGATTAACCGTAAGAATCTATGTGTTTACCGATATAGTTGAGCTGCTATTGGTCTATTTTGTGTGAGTGGATAATTTATAAAACTAAACTGGCAAATTTCGGGGACGAAATTTCTTAAGGGGGGAACCTGTAACGATCCCGAATTTTAATTAAGTTTAAATTGTTAATTAATTCAATTTTTGAATAAACATTTGTGAATTATTAAATTATTAAATTTAATGTAATTATTAAATAAAAATGGTTAAAAATAATTTTTTTTAATGATTATGAATGTTTGTTATTGGATATGAACTTGAACAATATTGTGAAATAAACTAATTTCGAAGATTTAAGTAATAACGAGTATTGTAAGGGAATGCTATGTATCGGACGTGTTTATAATCAATAGTTGGATTAAATAATAAATTATAAATTCATTAGATATAAATAAAGAAATTGGTTGATAATGAAAATTCATTTGAAATCCAATATTGCAATTTGTTGAATATTATACAAATAAATTGTTTAAATTCAATATTGAAAAATTATTTGAATAATTAAATAACGGGAGTTGAATAACTGTAAAATGAAAATTGTGGTTCTATAATTGGAATTTGTTTTAAAAATTAAATCATATAAGTTCATTCACTAATATTTCAAAAGATGGTGATTTGTTGAATTATCCAAATTGATTACACCTAATATTGGTATTATTTGAATAATTGAATTCCAAATTTAATATGATTAAAAATGATATCGAAAGCTGATTTGAATTTTATTTAAACAACAATGAAGATCATTAACATTTAAAATTGGATTTAAAAATGGATTATTAGAAATCGAAAATTTTATATTATAATTGAGACGTTAAAATAGCGATCTGGGGAACTGTCTCGGATTTCAACAAAACCAGTTCCATTGGATCGATAATAGTGTGTTATTATCAGATTTCTATTTCATAATGTTTGGAGTTACTGTTTGGTCGTACGGGATAGAAATGCATTGAATTTAATATCGTAAATTTAATATAATAATTGGGTCTAAAAAACTATCTTCTCCATACAACCGAATTATGACTTGAAATCTTTTCCATTGCATTCGGAATAGGGGTATAACATTATAAACGCCTAGCGGCACACCTCGATAGGAGTTTGAAATTTTAAGCTACTTTTAAACGAGATATTTGTAATTTAAATAATATATATACTTTGACTTGACCATCCATGTCTTTCAACCATTCACTTCTTTCCATTAGCCACTCATCATCTCCTTTAAAATCAAGTTTTCACCCTATATTTTGCACGCAAGCAAACAGTAAGAAAAAACACAACTTCAAAAATCTATATCTAACAAAATACTCAACGAAAAAATTCGAAACCACTTTTAAAAATCTAGTCTTGATTAAAGTTTTGACCTGATAGTTGTTTGAGAGGCACGACCATGGATTAGGGAGTTTGACATTGTACAAGCGATGCACGGTGAACTAGGGTTGTGTTTTTCGTCGATTGTAGACATCTATTCGCGAGTTGGAGGGCGTATTGAGCATGTCATGGAAGATAGCTTTTTGTGTGAGATTTTGGTCAAGCTCAGTTGGGTGGGGACGATCGCGACATTTGCACGGTCGACGTCGAGTAGCAGGTCGCGTTTCAAATAAGGTTCTCGATCAAGATGGGAAGGTGCTTGGCAGGTGGATATTTCGAAGAGTGATGCAAAGGCAAAGTCGAAATTAGTTTTCGGCGAGTGGACATTCGTGTTAGTGACACACCGTGCATTGCCTTGTTACAGGGAAGAGCGAGCTTTAGGGGAAGAAGATGTTGAGCAAGCTTTGGCCATTTGTGGGCTTGGTAATAAGGTTTAAATAAATTAAGTTATATTAATATTGTAAATTAATTATATAATTATTGATAAACTTAAAAAATTTATAACTCCTGCGTGCGAGGTCGAAATCGAACGAAACCTTTTGCATTGCGATCGTGATGACAAGAGCTTTGAAATGAAACTAGTTCGGACGGATTTGGAGATAGTTGAAATTTGAGCTTAAATTGGGCGTCGTCCGGTTTTAGTTTCAAAGCGGAATGTCTCAACGACAACGGGAATTCAAGGCGAGTATTTTATAACGCTCACAACGTACTAGAATATTTTTGTGCTGGTTAAAATTGGTATTATGAAGTGATATAAATTTTATTGGTCAATGTTTGATAAATTTAATTATCATCTAAATTTTCACTGAATTAACTGTTAAAAATAAAAATTGACAATCAAATTGAAATTGGGATTTGATGGCCAGTAAATTACCGGACATTGACAATTATGAATTGCTGTGAATTATATTGTCTGTTTGTATGGTTGATTTGGTGGATGCAAATTGGTTGATATTTGGATGTTTGGACGTTTATTTGTTTATATATATCTTGTTATCACCCTGTATATTATTTATAGTGTATGAAACTGTAAACTGAGTTATTTCGAATAAATTAAGAAATGGGTTGAAATGATATATACCTATGACACTGTGATTTGGATTGAAATGATATATATCCACCCCTGAGATTAAATTGAAATAACTAATCACTTAGCCATAGGGTAAAAAATTATATACGAACATCGGATTGGTTAAATTAAATGATTTTAAAATTTTGTTTGAAATAATTTAAATGATTTGATTGAAAAGAAATAAAAATCAAATTTGTAGAAATCAAATTATTTTCGAACTTGAGCCCTGAATGTTGAAATTTAAATTTGGTAATCGAATTTTTTAAGTAATCGAAGTTGAGATTGTGAAGTTATAATCGAAATATAACTTGAATTTGTGGAAGTCGATTGTTTTTAAAAGATTGAACTTCTATCCGAACTTGAATATTACTAAGTAAAAGTGATATAAAAATGATATTTCAAAATTGAGCTCGGAACCGTTACATTTGAAATTTGGATTATAAACCGAATATCGAAGGATAATTGGATTTAAATGGTTTGAATTGATATTCGAGAATCGAGCTCGAAATCGATAAATTGGGATTGAAATTGAATTATTTAGATTTGAAAGTGGAATTGAATTAATTTGAAATCGAAGTCGAAATTGATTTGAATCGAAATCGAATCGATTGAATGGGAATTTTTGATTGATTTGAATTGGGAAGTTGGAATTGGACCGGTTTGACTTTGAAACTATTTTCGAATAAATTATTTGATATAAAACTATTGAAAAGCTATCTTCTTAAATATACAAATTATTTTGGTTTCCAAATTATTTTGTTATATACACTATTTTAATACTTAAATTATTTTTATTAAACTATTTTAACCCTTTGAAGCATTTTAACTATTCTAACCATTTAAATTATTTTATTTATTTAACTATCTTAAAACTATTCAAATTATTTTTCAAAAATTAAAACTGGTCAAGGGTGAAATGTTTGTTTTAAATCATGGATTTAAATATGAATTGGGCTAAATGAAGTTATGACCTAAATAGGAATTCGAAACAATTTTGGAAGCGAAATCGTGGTATTATGGAAAAATGATTTTGAACTGAAGTAGTATATTTTGAGTAAATATGATGATTTCAAAATGGATTTGATTTTGAAGCGAATATGATATTTTGATATCAAGTATGAACTGTTTTCGAAATATAAAAGTACCAACCGGTGTGTAAAACGACGTTTGGTTGTTAAATAGTCCGAGGCCGGATATGGGAATACTTTTGTCGATACAGGAACCACTTTAACAATCATGTACGTAGAGGAAATCCACAATGAAATGGTTGGATTTGGCGTCGATTGCTGGATTTGAAGAAATAGAACAATGATGGATAAACCTCGGCACTTGTGCCAATTTGAAATGACTAAAACTGGACGGCTTGACAGAGCCAAGTGGGCTTATTACCCCGAGTGGACATCCGTTCTTCGAATTTCTTGGACTCGGTCCATATTATTACTCTTGATGTTGGTTTCGATTGGTGCACCTTGATTGGGATAGCCTCCCTTTGACTCGATATAGGATGGATGGATGAGGTGGGTGGTCATGGCTATGATGCGTTACCACCAACCCTGCGACCCGAACTGGTAGTATCCTACGTTGGGCATTGCCTTATGTGCCTTGTCATACTTTTATCCTTAAACGAGACCCATACGATTTTGGTTTAGTGTTGTCGTATCACGGCGCATCCCTATCCACCGACTGTTTAAATGGTGTTTTATATGCAAACTGTACGACAATGCTTAAAAACGCGTTAAGGGGATCAATGTAAAGCCTTAACGCTAAGAAAAATATTTACTTTAGTGAGCAGACATTACATATATAGCCTACTCTACTAAATATAAATATTTTGACGGATCCTTAGGAGATGGAAAATCCCATAACATCTCTGAGTTATTGCACAAACATTATACACTGGATAGGAGATGTGAAATTTTGTAAACATCTCTAACGCCGTTACACTCATGTTATATGCGATATCGATTTGACTTACATAAGGATATTTTAGTCCTAAATCTAGAGTTTTGTCTTTTCATTATGCTCGGGTCAGTCCAGAGTTTTTCAGCTTATTGAAGATTTATTCTGGAGGACGAAGACGAAGATTTGGTATATTATAAATATTGTTATTCCTACATCATGTTGTCTGCTGCATTATATTTTATTCTGATGTATATGTATAACTCTGATAAATGTTGTATAAACTATAGTCAAATGTATAGTAAACAGCTTCATAAACTGTTTATTTGATTATTATATTTTATCGTTCTGCTGTGAGATTTTGTATTTGTTTTCTTCTTCTTCTCTTATTTTCTTATTTAACTCCATTAACAATTCACCCTTTATGAATGGTTTGTGTTGACATGTGTAGTTTATTGTCGATTTAAACTGTCCAAAAAGATGGGTCGTTACAATTACTTTCTTTCTCTTGAATTCTTGAGGTTGAGAGGCCTGTTTTTGGATAATTGTGTCAGGAATAAAGAAGAGCGTACTTCTCTTTTTAACAAGGTATACTGGCATTTCGTTTGTTTAACAGCTGATAATATTGGAAAATATTCTATCAATGGTAATAAGAATAGGTTTCAATTCAATGAGTCCTGGAAAAAGATGATGTTTTTTAGGATGGTGTGGATTTGAAGTGGACCGATAATGAAGAATTACATGTGAATGGCTCAGGTTAAGATTGTCGTGCAGATAATTTTTCTATTGGATCCCGTGGTCAGTGATTATTGTCTTTCAATTTCCGAGTCTTCTGATGGTTTTTCTAGTGAAATTGCTGTTTCAGTTGATTCTCATTCAGATGTATTAGATGTCAATGTTGCTTCTGATTTGTTTATTTCTATCAACAGTGTTGGTTATGAAGTTAGTGATTGTTTGGTTGGTAGAGTTCCTGTTGTGTGTTTTAATAAGTTTCCTAATATGGTGGCGGGTGTTGACAATTTAAAGGAAGATGTGTAGGTTTACTAAGGTGATGTAGTGGTTTTTGGGTGTGATTTGTTTTTTGATGATCTGATTTTTAATAAAGCAGATAGTCGTCTTCTTGATAATAATGTAACTGTTGGAGAAGTTCTTTCTGTGACCAGTGATGATCAGTTAAAGGAAAATGTGCAGGATTTTAATTGTATTGTAGAGGTGTTTATAAATGATTTATCTTTTGAAAATTTGATTTTCGATATGGTAGATAGTCCTCTCCTATGTAAAAATGTGGCTGTTGGAGAGGTTTTTTCTTCTGATTGCGTGGAAAAGGTGGGTGAGTTTTATGGTGAAAGGTGTGGTTTCTTTTGTGTTGACAGCTATGTAGGTGGTTTGGCGGGGCAATATTTTGATAACAGAAAGGATGTTAGTTCTGTCTGCTTTGATTTATCTACGGCCAGGTTGAAGGTTGGGTTGTCTAGGGTTAATAGTGAGATTCTGTATGTTCGATCTGCTCATGGTGTTGTTTCAGTATGTTCTGCTGTTAGCTTTAAGATTGTTTTCTTCTTAGTTGGTTTGGGCGTTATTGTTTATGCAAGTGATTTTGTGCTTGCTGTTGAAGACTTTAATGGCGGTTTTGTTTCTACGGATGGTTTTTCTCGACTGGAGGTGGTTTTATCTCAGTTAGGTAGTTGCAACATTGATGTTGCCGAGAAGGGTTTGCTATTTTCTTTTCTGAGTAATGTTGTAAAGATAGGTAGGTCTTTTTTGATGATCGAGTAGTGAATTCATGGAGCATTGTTGTTAATAGGGTGAGGAGGCTTCAGGAATGGTTGGGTTTGGAATTAATTTTAGGGAGATTGTGTCCTATTGGGGATTTAATTTGCGATTCTAGCAAGATCATATTTATTTATGTGGATCTTTTTAGATTTATAGTATACTGCTGCCTAGCATCTCTTAGAAGATCTTCTATTCATGCTGATATTTCTACTCCTATTCCCAAAGCTCGTAATAGAATTAGTAGGAGTAGTTTAGCTCTTAGCATTAGAAGAAGTCCTAGGTTGGAACTTAAGGATTCTAGGTCTTTTGCTTAAGGGTTGTTTGTTTGGTTAGAGATGTTTTTATGGTGTTTGTTGTTTTGGTATCTATTTATGGCTAGAGTTTATGTGTTTTGTTATTTGGTGACTTTTTAGGTTTTAGTTGTTGTGGCGGGTGTTGTGGAGTTGTTGTTGTAGATTGCTCTTTTTATGGAGTCGTTTCTAGTTGTCGAGGCTGGTGTTGTGGAGTTGTTGTTTTAGGTTGCTCTTTTTGTGGAGTTGTTCCAGTCCTTAGTTTCTGTTTACTTATGTAGATTGCTTTGAGTGTGTCTTTAGTTTTCAGATTTTTGGGAGGATTTTTTTTCTTTTTGTATGGGGGGTTTTGGCTACCTGCCAGGCTTGTTTGGTAGCTCCTTTATTTATGGTGTTATATATATGTATATGTGTGCTCTCCTTTTCTTTAGAGGATCACACATTTTTCTCAAAAAAATATATACTTCAAAGAAATATCTATAATGTGACTGAAAATCGATTTATTGATAAATAGCTTTTTAATCGATATATGTCGTTCGAACTCTTTTGTACTAAGCTAATGAACATATAAAGACATTTGGAAATAATTATCACACTTTTCTTCATGAAGTAATTTGAACATTCTTTAAGCTTCTAATGGGTAAGAGATATTCGTATGTAAGGGTAGTTTAGTCGTTTACTAATGGTAAGAGGTGTAAGGGAGAAGTGAGGGGCATGTGGAGGGGTGAGCCTTCCATGGCATGATGAGGGGTGAGAGGAAGGGTAGGCAACACCATCTCGAGCCTATATAAGAGAAGGCATACCTCTTGAAGTCACTTTTGCTAATTTTACAAAACAAAATCAAATCATCTTCATATCTTTCTATACCAAATTTTCTAAAAGAAAATAAATTCAAACCAACTTCAATTCAACTCGAACTTGGATTAGAGCCTTAGGACAACATCACAACAAGTTCTAAATAGATGGATTTGGGAAAATCAAAGCATATTTCCCACCTCAAAGATAGTTCATGAGCAATATAGGCTTATAATAGCCAAGTAACAAGTGCAAGAGCTTGAAACGAGGTAGGAAATTAGTGTTTGCAAGGAAGAGGTAGGAAGTGGTTGCTTACACTTGCTTGTTCACTTGCTTAAGGGTGATCTAAATCACCACCTTGAATGGAAATATATTGTGTATATTTTCTTGTGATTGATTATTTCATTGTGATTGAATGATATTGATATACGTTGTAATATTGTTATATAGTTGTAACATTAATTTGATTCTTGCTTTGAAAGCAATGAAATATGTAATCCATATGTATGGACTTGAATGGACTTGTATAATTTGTAGCATATCTTTGGAATAAGGAATATAGGTTGTTGCTGAACATAGGTTTGAATTGGATTTGGAAGTGCTCTTTTAGCGATACTCCTAATAGTTTTATTTGTGCTAAACCAGTCTATGAGCATTTGTTGTTTGATTGAATTAAATACGAACACCTTGTGAATTCAATTTCATGATTTAATAACAAGGTGTTTGTTAATAATTAGGTTTAATACGTTACTTTGTCAATATGGTTAATGAAATGCGTTTTATAAATGAAGAGGATTTTTGAGAATTTAAATCCCGGTGTCTTTGAAAAAGATTTCAAATGATTTTTGGAAAATAAATAATGGTATTATTTTAAAATATTTGTAGGTATAAATATTTCAAACAGAATTTTAAGTAAGGTACGTTTTTTTGGATAGTTCAAGAAATGTGTCTTGATTAGTTTGTGGTAATTTGAATAATCTTCTAAGTGACAATTGGAAGTTTGCTTAGCCTGACGTTGTAGTGCACTAATTAAATTATTTCCTTTGTCATTGTGCGATTGAGAAGAGTTTGAATCCGAACTAACCTAAAAACAAGTTTTAGTAAATAAAGTGCGAAAACTATTATTGTAATGACCCGGTATTTTCAACCATTCGCATCCGCACAAGTCAGACTTGAATTGCTTAAAATATCAGATTGTTAATTTATATTTGGCAAAACTCAGCATATACAGTAAATAAATCAGTCACAGAATCACAGACATAGAGTAATATAACAATAAGAAGCGGAAAAAAACTGAATAATAGTTCATGAAGCTACCATACATATATAACAGAGTTAAAACAAGATACAACAGAAGTCTCGAATACACAGAAGTCTCACTACAATAGTCAAATAACAAAATCTAAATATGTCACTGGAGTGGACTGGATAACTGAATGTTGGATAGATTGATGGATCTCCAAGCGAAGCTCCAACTCCAAAGGTGAGTCTCAAATGCTGTGATACTCAGTCTGACCCGAGCGTAAAGCAAAACACAAAACACTCGAGTCAGGATTAACATTCTTATATCAATACATCCAATTCAAGTGAAATATCAACTGAAATACAAGAAACTCTAAGGATATTTGGGATAACTATCCTCTAAGGATCCATGGACTATCTACCATGTAGTAATATAAACTATTATAATATGTCTATAGTAAAGTAAAGGTATTCAAATAGCATTAGGGCATTATCCATATCCCCCTTAACCCATTTTATATATTCTCATAGTCTATACAGCACCATATGCTCCTCTGAGAGGTTTACACAGAGGACACCGCATAGATATAGTAGAAAACAAACTCGTAGAAGGCGCGCTAGGGCATGTGACACGACGCTCGAGGCAATGCCAGGGTAAATATACAATTTGCAATCCCGGACTAGTGGTAACGCATAGCAGCTACTATCGTCCACCTCGTGACACGCTCCCAAATCAAAGGGTGCACCCAATCACATCAGAAAAACAATAGAATGGTATCGAAGAAATGTGTCCGATAGGAGGAATGACCTCACTTGGCCCGGTATAGCTCTTGTTTTAGCTACATCAAGCTGACTCACGGGAGTCAGGTCTACGTAAATACCATAGAGAACCGTCACCAAACTATTCTACTTCATTATGGAATCTCCACCACATATACAGTTGTTAAAGTGTTTTTCGGTATTGGCAGAGAGTATAACAGTATCTGATCCCGGTCTCTTTAACAACCAAACGTTATAAAAAC
Source organism: Allium cepa (assembly GCA_030765085.1). Taxonomy (NCBI): domain Eukaryota; kingdom Viridiplantae; phylum Streptophyta; class Magnoliopsida; order Asparagales; family Amaryllidaceae; genus Allium; species Allium cepa. The sequence goes on from CM060928.1 coordinate 209,967,966, forward strand.
ACCGTGGTCATTTCATTTCAAATAGTTCATACTTCAAACCAAAATATCATATCGTTTCAAACCATATCAATTTGGTATCATTATACCCTTTAAATAATATTTTTTTCAAAATCGTAACACTTTCAAATTTTATAACACTTTCGAAATCATAACCCTTTGAAATCATAATACTTTGAAAACCATAGCACTTTGAAACCATAACACTTTCCACTTAAACAGTTTAGATACCGAAAATAGTATATACATTAAAATACTTTATAAAACAAATGAGTTTATATATTAGATACTTTATATAATAAAATTTATTTCCTCAAATTTCACAAATCGATTCCAAATCAATTCGAATTCCAAAATTCAAATTTTGTTCAATTTCAATTCATAAATTTCAAATCAATTCAGCTTCTCAATAAACCATTTCAAATTATATCGATTTAAAATACAGATCTAAATATTTCCTTCAATTTATTTAACTTGAAATATTCATTTAATCGCCTTAAACAAAAATCAAGTTATAAAATCATATCCTTTAAAAATCTCAAATTCAATAAATAGAATTATTAATTAAATGCAATTTCAAATAAATTCAAATTTATCCTCCCAACCTCAACTTATAAAAATCATTAAAAAAATCTATTTTAAAATATAATTTTAAATAAATACTTAAACATATTATTAAATTTATTTAAATAATAAATCTATTTATATATTTTAAAACAGTAAAATTATAAATATATTCTTAAAATTTATAATTTCAAAACTAATTTATAATTTTAAAATTTTCAAAACATATAATTAGAAATCCAAAGTTTAACTATATATAAAATAACATTTATATATAATATTAAAAATCAATATTTATATAAAACCATATATATATATATTTTAAACCTTGGAAATCATTTCAATATATATATATATATAGACTAATGGTGTCTGTATATGATTTTCTATCCTATGGTCAAGTGATACAGATATTTATCATTTCAATCCGCAATTTAAATATCTATAGGTATATAACATTTCAACCGGCAATCCCAAATTCAATTCAAATGAAAATCGCTTGGGTTTATCATTTCAACCCATAATGATTTCCTCCTATTCTACAAAATCATTCGGGTAGGTATCATTTTAACCCATAGGGAATTCTATACTAACAGGAAACTTGCAGAGTGAGAACGGTTATGATAATAATATAACATATCAATAGCAGACACATATCATCAATGATAAATAAATATAAACATCAGGATATGGTGTCATATCCCACGGATGAACAGTTGTAGATAATAGCATATCAAATATGGTAGTTAAATAATTAACAGTTAACTTTAGCAACATATTTCAATTGTCGTTTCAACTGAAATCAAATTTAATAAATATAAGAATGTTAATCGTGAGTGATTGCTCACCTTTCGAGGCCAGAGAGAAGATATACAACACAACAGGCTATGATTTGAATTGCGAAATTGAGCAATCCAAATGACGATTTCCAAAGCAAGGTAAGATTGGCATGAATTTGATGAGCAAAGCTGATAACAAGGATTGATGAACAAAGCGAATTAGTTTTGATATAAACTAAAATATATACATTATTATTGTATTATATATATTTTCAATATTTGAATTTAAGACAAATACACTAAAATACTATAAAATTTCAAAATCGATGTTTAATACATATATAAGCTTATATACGTAAGCTACAAGGTCACAATATTTTTTTACATTTTAAAGCCAAATAACTTTTCTTTATTCCAATACATAGAAACTATCACTTTATGTATTAGAACTCACTCATTAAGTAGAATCCTGATGCATACATATAAATTAAAATTTGTATCTAATTTAAGACACATTTTATAAAAATCAAAATCCCAATATCATAACCATCCTAAAATCTATACATATGTATACGTATTATGTAACGACCCGCCGCTCTGACCGCCTCTAGTCGGTAATTAAACCAACTAGAAACGTTCAAAATGACGAATTGTTAGTCAGTTTATAAAGTTTAAACAGAATCAGCCACAGAATCACAGAATAATCATAATATTATTCATAATTGAATTTTTCTTACATACATGTATCAGAGTTTTTACAATGCATAAATTTTTATACAGCGGAATATATCTTTTTAGAGTACAAAGAAAAATTTTACTGAAAACTTTAGTAGAGTGCTTTAATCCCCCTCTCTCTAACTTCGCGTATAAAATAGAAAGGGGACGACGTGATTTTTGGGTAGGGTTTTACGGCGTGAATTTTGGGTATGGAGGAATGGTGTCGGCATGATGAAAGTAAGGTAATGTTTACTTCTTATTTTATATATTTTTTTTTTATCTTTTCTTATTTTTATTTTTTTTCAATTGTTTTGTATATTTTGCTTGATAAATCTTGTTAAAATTTTAACTAGTATATTCTTTATTTATTTTATTATATATATATATATTTTTATTTTTGTTTTTATTTTGAATTAAATTTTGTTTTGTAAATTGTTTTCTTTAATAACCTTAGAACGTTTTGAAGTTCAACTATCAACACAAATTTATATTAACGTGTTTCTCAATTTATTTTATATTGATTAAATTTTTATTCCTTTATTTAAGAAAATGTTATTAAACTAACCACCAATTTATTAATTTTCATAAATAATAATTCTTGTATCTAAATTTATTTTTCTTCTAAGTCATTAATTCAAATTTAAAATATAAGTTCAATATTAAATTTCAACTTCAAAGTCAAAATTTAAATTTCTATTCAACTTTTAAATAGATTAAATTCTAAATTTTAATCACTAACTCATTCTGATAATTTGAAATTTAAGTCAAATTATCATTTAAATATTTAAAATAATTAAATATTTACAAATTAAATTGTTCAAAATTTAGGATCGTTACATATTATATGTAACCAAATAGCTGCTATACATATAAATGTAACGTACATTATTAATAAACATATAAATATTGTAATCATTCATATTGCAATACATACAATAAACTTATTAATAATTTTATATGTTCAATTTACTGTTACATAACCTATATAACATACAAATGAGATGAACATATTACATAGTAACCAACTTTATATATACTACAACATATTAACGTACATAAGCTAATATATATATATATATATATATATATATATATAATAACCAATATTTTATACGAAACTAAAAAATAACATGTATACGTTATATAGACTACAAACTACAAAATATTACAACCGAACATATATAACTAATATATATATATATATACACTATATATATAAACGAAGGCCAACACTACCCTATATTGCATATAATATGCGAACCAGATTATATTTATATAATATATATATATATATATATATATATATATATATATATATGGAAAAACCAATCTTACATGTAAAATATAACTTATGAAACAGAGTGTGTGTATGTGTGTATATATATATATACTGTTAACAACAAATACATATATTCAAAACTCTATATACTCCTATACCCAGAACACAATATATAAATACTTATATATTTAGCTACATAGCCATATATATACAGTAAATCATCATATATAAATTTTTTTCTCTGGAAACAAGGTAAAAGCATATGTAAAAGCTTCATATTCAATTATACAAGTACACGTAGATATTATGGCTACATACCATATTGTATCATTCACATATACTATATGCATATAATATATATAAATCTAAACACGTTATATATATAACTGAAAAATAAAATCATATATGCAGAGTTTAAAAACAGGGCAAAAGAAATATGTATGCAACTATATACTTGAATGTAAAGGTGAACAAACTTCACCTTTATATATATACTTTACCGTAAACTTCAAAATCTGAACAATATTTTTTTTTTTGAAAATTGGTAAGATCTTTATTAAAGGCACTTTCAGCCTACGGTTATGGTCCAATATCGGCCCAAGAGTACATACCGATTAGTCTATAATTGTAAGTACATTCAATCTCAATTATACCAAAAATAAAACAAAACTGACACCTTGTTCTTCATCTTCCTCATGGCGGCCACCACCGAGCATAACTTGTACTTGGGTTTCCTCCCAATGGACAGTTCAGACCCTTTGCTCCATTACGAGCTTCGGCTGGTCCCTGAAAGGTAAGATCTTGAATTCGATTTAGTACCAATTTCAATTTGTTAACAGCTATCTTGCTGACATCTGTGATTGTTCTTTGTTTGTGTTGAAAATTTCTTCGATTTCTCTCCTTCCATACCGCCACAGTGACGGCAATGCTGCTCAGCTTGGGTTCCATGTCTACGCTGTTCCATTTGTGAGTCAGGAGGTTAATTTCTTCAACTAGAGTTTTATTCTGTGTTGTTACATTAATTGCTGTCTTACAAGCTTTCGAAATATCATCTGAGTATTTGCATGTAAAAAACAAGTGTTCGTGTGTTTCTTCATCTCTTTCGCATAAAACACATTTTGTTTCCTCTATAATCCCCCATTTTGAAAGTCGATCTCTTGTGGGTAATCTTTTAAGCATTGCTTTGTACGCAGTAAAGGCCATTTTTGGACAATTAGCTCGATTCCAAATGATTTTTCTCCAATCCACTTTATTATATCTGTGTTGAACTTCATTCCAAGCTGATTTGGTGTTGAAATCATTTCCAGTGTGCTTCCAAACCCAAATGTCATGTTTTCGTCCACTAAAGATCGGCATGAATTGTATTTTTTTTCCTTAATCCCTTGATTCACTAGTAATATAGAGCAATTCCATTCATTATTATTGATTGCATCTGCAACTGCCTTATCTGGGCATCCATAATCTGAATATGTGTTTAGACCTAGGATGTCAATCAAGGATTTTCCACAAATCCAGGGGTCTCTCCAGAGATTAGTGTCTCTTCCCGTGGCAATCTCCTTTGTGAAGCACGAGGCTAGTGTTTTATGAGCTTTCAAAATTGCTTTCCATACTGAGGATGCATTGTTGTAACAACCCTGAATTTTGAACAATTTAAATTGAAAATATTTAATTAATTTTAAATATTTGAATGATGGTTTAGTTTGAATTCCCAATATAACTATGAATCGGCGATTAAATATTAGAATTTAATTTATTTAAAGTTGAATAAAATTTGAATTTGACTTTGGAGTTTCAAATGAATATTGAATTTGTACTTTAAATGCAAACTAATGACTTAGAAAAATAATTTGGATACAAGAATTATTATTTATGAAAATTAATAAATTTGTGGTTAGTCTCAATAACATTTTTCATTTACTTAAATAAAATAGAATAAAATTTTAATCAATACAAAATAAATAAAGAAATACACATAGTTAAAAATTCAAACAACAAAATTTACAAAACAAAGTAAAGATAATAATTATAAAAAAAATTGAGTTTAAAATGAAAAAAAATAATAATAATATAATATAATGATAATATGCCTTACTCTTTTTAATAGCCTTAACTCGTGCCTAAAATATCTGCCTTCAAACACGCCATGATCTACGCCTTTCACCACGCCCTAAATCTTGCAAACTTCCTTTCAAAAATAAGCCGAACCCCTTCCTCCATCATTTCATACGAAAGAGAAAAAAAAAGAGGGAAACGAAAAAAATGGCGATCGCGAGCGTTCTTCGTCTTCCTCTTCGCTTCCAAAAATTGGGGCTTTGATCGATTTTTGCCGCCACGGTTTCGAATTCACCTTGCTCGATTCCTCTTTTCCAAGCTAGGGCATTTCAAAATCGAAGGCCTCGACTTCAGTAGCTCGCGGTTCCTCCTAGTTGCGATTCGTTAAACAAGGTGAGTGATTTAACTTTCACTCACATCTAGTTCGAAGTTTTCATGACTTTTTTTGAAAGTGAGATTTCGTGTTTTCCCTCGGCTTTTAATTGAAGTAAGCTTTGGTCACTTTGTTATTTTTATTTATTTTTTTATTTTTTTGTGTGGAAGTATTTTGACTTCGGCATTGCCCTTGACCTACAGTGGTCTTCGACTGCAAAACTTGATTTTGTGATGTCGAGCTTGTTTTGATAGTTGACGATTTTTGACTGGTTTTTGATTTCTGATTTTGTTAGATTCCTCGATACTTACGACTTGAATTTCCTTGCTTATCTTGGTTTCGATTTTGATGGTTCGACTTTGGCACTGACTTGTTGATGTCGGCTTTGACACTTTTGTGAGATTATTTGAATATACTATACATTGAACCCCTGTCACTTGTTTGATTTCGGTCATTTAACTTGGTTGCTTCATCATGTATAATCTGTGACATTCTGTTCCACTGGTGCCTGTATCTTGTATTTGAGATGCAGTGCATTTGATTGGATGTTAACAAAACACTGTTGTAATAAGTTGCATTCACCATTTATACTGCTATGTTGTGTTTGCATTGCCCCTGACCTTTTGGTATATAAACTTCATTTCATGTTGAATACATGTAGTACATTTGGATACACTTGGTTTATGATTCTCTTGCATGCTCTAACTTGATGGTTATAAGCCTATTTCCTGATCATTCCTGTTGCATGTCTGTCCCATGCCTTGTAACCATTAGACGAGGAGAACCTGGAAAAAAAATGGGTTCCACGAAAATATCCTCTTAGCTGTTGATTGCATGCTATTTTGTACCCTTCTTCTTTGTAACTGTTATGATAGTTAGTGAGTTGTTCAGATACATGTTTTACAGTGCATGCCTTACCCTATTTTGACTGATGCATTTAATTATTTGGGCATGCTATCATCTGACAAGTATAGCTTTAAATTTTAGCTTCAGATTTTAGTCCATGGGTAATGATATGTGCTTCATTTATTTCTTGATTTTCATTTTTAACTTCACTGGAATTTGTTGATGCTTTGCCATATTATCCACTGCCTCTTGCAGCACTTTAATATTGTGTAGCTTTTGAATTAACCCTTGTCTGTTGCATTTGCTTGACCCACTTTACAGTTGCATACAGTTATGCACTTTTCTTGTCCATCCATGTTGTAAGAGCTGTAGCATGCTTTGTCATGCATTTTGCATGTGCTGTCTAGTCGAGCTCGGCACTTGAGTTGTCGTTGCTTGACTGGCTAGCTTTTTGGCTATTTGATTGTTTCAACTGCAGATTCTATGTGCAGTTGCTTCTTCTTTTACTTTGATATTTGCAGTTTTTCCCTTGAATATTTGAGTTGGTTTAGACTTGCATGTTTGTGGTGGTTGTAGTTTATGTTTACAGTTGCTCCTGCATGTTTGGGGTGGCTGTAGTTTTATTGTATTGCACAGAGTAAAATTCTCTTGTGCACTGATGCTTTGTGTCCTATAATGTTGTGTGTTGTGGTGCCACATTTTGGTGCTCTCACCTTCTTTCAGTTGTTTTCATGTAGTTTGTACCCCTGCCTTTGCGCACTGGGTCATTCGAGCCTTCGTGCTTCGTGTACTTGTGGTGGCTGCGTTATTGTTGCAGTTGCCCTTGTGCACTAATACTGGCAGCAGTTTCATTTTTATGAAAATTTTATACTTGTTGAAATGTGCAGTAATAAGTTGTTTGGAACTTGTTTTCTTGAGTTTTACTTGAGTATATGCAAACAATTGCATTTCGATCCTGCCATGTTGCACGGGTTTTGGTGTTGCAGCCGCGTTGAGTCACTGACTTGACCTTTTGCATTTGGTTGAAGTTGATTGGGTAGTGGATTTGCACTTAAATTTCTAGCCCGTTATACATAGTTTTATTGCAGTTGCGTTGAGTCACGATAGCACTAACTTGACCTCCGCAGCTACGATTTCTGTTAGTTTTTACTGTTGTGATGATTTCTATTTCATTACGACGCAAGCGTGAACTGCAGCCACACGAAGTTAACATTTTAAAATATGGCGAGGCCGTACACGCGTGTGTGTACTGCAGCTCTACCAAATCTAATGATTTAATTGATGTTTTCTTTTTGATGAAAATTGTTTTATGTTGACAATTCAATATATTTTGAACCGATTTTGATGATTTTGTTGTTAAATGCCGTTTAGGCAGATTTTGATTGTTTTCTAAATTATCTTCATCAATAATCCCTTCATCTATCTGCGTTGATAATTTGAAACTACTGATTTATTGTTTAACACTGATAAGTGTTATATTTACCGTTATTCGATTTCTTGTTAAAGGATCGGATAGGTGAATTCATATTTGACTGTCGTCTAATTGTTGTTTGATTATTATTGCCTCTATGCACTAATAACTGAGTTTGAATTAGACTGATCCGTGTATTATTTTCTTTTGAATGTAATACTCGGGTCAGACCGAGTATTTTACAGCTTGAAGATTTTCAGGCCGCGAAGTTAGAGAGAGTTGGGGAAATTGCTTCACTTTAGCCTTTTCGAAGAATTTTTGTACTTAAAAGAAATATTCCGCTGTATAAAAATTTAATGCATTGTATAAACTCTGATATATGTAAGAAAATTCATTTATATGAAATATTATGATTATTTCTGTGATTCTGTGGCTGTTTCTGTTTAAACTCTATAAACTGAATAACAATCCGTCATTTTGAACGTCTCAAGTTGGTTTAATTACCGACTGGGGGCGGTCAGAACGGCGGGTCGTTACAAAAGTGGTATCAGAGCTTTGGTTTACACAAAGCTCAGTTTATGATGTTTAATATGAATAGTTACTAGGATCACTTTAAAGAAAAATGTTTTTCAAATTTGAAAGAAGTATGAAATTGTTTTCTTTGAAAAATAAAAAGTATTTTGAAAATTCAAATCTTTTTCGAAAATTCCCCTCTCTAAATTTAGGTTTGCGATAATTCCTCATACGAAAATCCATTATCGAATTGCTGAGATTTATGAAAAATAAAATATAAGTGAAGTGAATTAATGAATTGGTTTAAATCAAATATTTTGAATATCTCCAAAATAATAAATTGTGAAATAAAATGACGTGTCAATTTAGTATAACCAAGAGGATAATTAAACTATAACTTGGGAATTTGATTCTGAATTCTTTTGAAAAATTGATTTCAAATGTTTTGAAGAATGATTTGTAAATAAATGGATTATAAGTACTTAACTTATAAATGGACTTTTGATATATAATTGAGTTATATAAATTGAATTGAATTAATAAAGAAGATTTATAAATCGAAGTTTATAAATAGAAATGGAATTTGTAAAGATTGTTTATAAATTCGAAACCAATTGAATTTGATAAATGAAATATAGAAGTTATTAAAGGAGATATATTCGTGATTTTGGACAGCGAATTATCCTTTAAGTTAAATATTGTGATAGTAAATGTTGGTTGGGAATTTTATCCACGATTTTGGACAGTGGATAATCTTTTAAATAAAAAGTGTAGAAACACTGAATTGATTAAATAAGTATATTCACGATTTTGGACAGTGAATATATTATTAACTAAAACAGATATGTTTTAGGGAAGTGATATTATGGAATGAAGTTAATGGTTTTAAAGATGTTTTAAAATGCATTAAGTATCGAATACATAGATTCCAACATTCATTGTTGAAATAGGCGTTTTCGAGAGAAATAAAAGGAAATGGTAGACTATAACACTGTTGTTATAGTAAATGGTTTCCGAAAGGAAATGTTGTTTATAGTATTGGGATTTATATATCTATCTTAAAATTTCGAATCCCTATACTAGTGATTTTTGAGTCGTCGTAACTATGTTTTACGTAACATTCGTTTTGACTCAAATAAATGTGTTTAAAAGAATGCTTTCCTTAAAGAATGGAATATATACTTAATTTTGATTCAAGTATATTGAATATTTTCCAAGTGTTGAAAATAAATGAATTTGTGAATTACTTATTATTTAATAAGTATGGAAATGTTTTCCAATATGAAATGAAAGGTTTGAAATTTTATCTTTTAAAGATAAATTGAAAAATGAATATTTGAAATTTGTTTCAAATGGTTAAGTTGGAAAATTATATATATCTTGTAAAGATATTTTTGGGAAATTTGAACGATCAGTTCAACTTGAATATTTTCCAAAAGATTGAATCTTGAGTTAAATTGAGTTTAACTTTGACATCAAAAACAATATAAGTTGAGTTTTGAATTTTGGATAGTCGATTTGGATTGTATGTCTAACATGGCGAATTGATGACATAGAAATTGATCTCTATTAAATATATATCTGTTGGTGGCGGAGAATTTATTCTTTTAGCTTAACACCCTTCTCTGAGACGTACGAGCTTAGAGGTTATATATCGATAGACACCAATTATGTGTTGAGAATTGACGATGTAACGTGAAATCCAAATCGAATGTGAAGTCGATAATGAATTGGATTATGAATGTGAATTAGGTTTGAGATAACCTTAAATTTTCAAATCGATTTAGAGGAAAATTTTAAAATGAAATGGAAAATTTTGGAATCCTCTATTTGTTATGATGTGAATTGAGTTTTCGTAACTTATATATGTGAATGTAATAATTCGAAAACCATCAGTTTGGAAAGTCATTATTATGAAAAGTCCTATGCAAGTTTACATAGGTATTATATGTACGAAATGTGAAATGAAGTACTATATGTATATGACATATGTTTTCTAAAACTGAGGATATGGAAATGTACCTTCCATTTATAATTTGTGAAGGTGATTGGAACTCGGCGTGAGTGTCCATTGGAAATCGTAGCTACGTAGAATTTCCATTAGTGGAATGTCCATTGGGACTGACTGGAATCCCCCACGATGGATCATCGTGTTGGGATTATGTGAATTGATGCTGGCGTAATTCGTGGGGCGTGATGCCTACAGTTACAAGCGATTCCACTGGGATAGTGGCGCAACCGCCGTGTAAACTGCGATCTAGAGGCCGAAGCGTAATTTGAGGGGCGAGATGCCTATGGTCACGAGCGATTCTACTGGGATAGTAGCGTAACCGCCGTGTGAACCGCGATCTATGGCAACAACCATGGCGAAATTCAAGAGAGATGTGAAATCTACAGTTACAAGCGATTCTACTGGGATAGTAGCGTAACCGCCGGGTAAACTGTGATCCATGGGGGAACGTGCTTTCCATATCCATTTTGAAAAGAATTTTTAAAAAGTATTTTCACTGGGAGTTGAAACAAGTATATTTAGTACTTGGAGATTTTTATACTTGCGCCTGGCCAGCGTATGCCTAAAGTCTGTGAGAACGACGATGGACTTGTTAAACTTCGAGTTAGCAAGTATTTTCAAACTTTGAATAGCAAATCATTAGTCTGAAATTAGAATTACATAATTCCAGCCTAATGAACTAAGGAAGAAGATTTTTAAAATATCTTGAAAGCACACAGCTTTGGAAAAGATGTAATATGCAAATGTCTAGCATGAAGAATTTCAAGTTTAAAAATCTGAGTTTTGTAAGTCAAATTTTTTGGTAAAAGACTTTTGCGTCTTGATTGTAGAGATCGATGAATAAAGCTAGTAAAATAAAATAAATGGAATGAATCCTATATTTATTTGTGAGTTTGGAACTTGGTAAAATTGTGTAGGGTATAAATATCGGTGAAATTTAACAATCGTTTTTCCTAACTTATAATTTCGGGACGAAATTCTTTTAAGGGGGAAGATTGTAACAACCCTGAATTTTGAACAATTTAAATTGAAAATATTTAATTAATTTTAAATATTTGAATGATGGTTTAGTTTGAATTCCCAATATAACTATGAATCAGCGATTAAATATTAGAATTTAATTTATTTAAAGTTGAATAAAATTTGAATTTGACTTTGGAGTTTGAAATGAATATTGAATTTGTACTTTAAATTCAAACTAATGACTTAGAAAAATAATTTGGATACAAGAATTATTATTTATGAAAATTAATAAATTTGTGGTTAGTCTCGGTAACATTTTTCATTTACTTAAATAAAATAGAATAAAATTTTAATCAATACAAAATAAATAAAGAAATACACATAGTTAAAAATTCAAACAACAAAATTTACAAAACAAAGTAAAGATAATAATTATAAAAAAAAAATTGAGTTTAAAATGAATAATAATAATAATAATAATAATAATAATAATAATAATAATGTAATGATAATATGCCTTACTCTTTTTAATAGCCTTAACTCGTGCCTAAAATATCTGCCTTCAAACACGCCATGATCTACGCCTTTCACCACACCCTAAATCGTGCAAACTTCCTTTCAAAAATAAGCCAAACCCCTTCCTCCATCATTTCATATGAAAGAGAAAAAAAATACAGGGAAAGGAAAAAAATGGCGACCTTGAGCGTTCTTCGTCTTCCTCTTCGCTTCCAAAAATTGGGGCTTTGATCGATTTTTGCCGCCACGGTTTCGTATTCACCCTGCTCGATTCCTCTTTTCCAAGCTATGGCATTTCAAAATCGAAGGCCTCGACTTCAGTAGCTCGCGGTTCCTCCTAGTTGCGATTCGTTAAACAAGGTGAGTGATTTAACTTTCACTCACATCTAGTTCGAAGTTTTCATGATTTTTTTTTGAAAGTGAGATTTCGTGTTTTCCCTCGGCTTTGAATTGAAGTAAGCTTTGGTCACTTTGTTATTTTTTTTTCTGCAATTTAAACTTCACGCAATTTGGAATAAAACAAATTATCTGTCATAGTGAAGTCAATCAAAGGAAAGAACTGAACAAGTTAAAGTTCATATTATCACAAAATACAAATCAAAGCCATGTATATAAATAAGGCAACAAGTCCAGTTACAACCAAGTACTCAAAACCGTGGATAACACGAATATGATGAACCAGTCAAAATCAAAGTTGACCAAGCCAGAAATCGAGCTGAACAAAGTCAAGCCATAATCAAAATCATAATCGATAAAAATCAAGTCAAAGCCGAAGAAAACAACGAATATACAGAAACTAAAGAAAACAAAAATTATCTCAAAACATCCAAACGAAGATCAAGAAATCACGAATTCACAAGTTCTAAAAAAAAGACGATATAGTCTGAATTAAATGTGAGTGACAAATAAGCACTCACCTTTTCAACACGAGGTAGCCGATAACGACCAGAGATCGAACAATTTGGAGTCGAAGCCGCGGAATCGAAGAAAGGAGCTGATTGTTGAAGCGAGCACCCGCGATCGACAAATCGAGCATTCTAGAGGCGGTTTCTTCGAATTGAACGGCCCTAATTTTGGAGCACGGGATCGAAGAGGAAGACGAACGAAATTTAGAGAGAGGCCGCCATTATTTTTTTCTTTCGTTTAATTTTTTTTCCGTATGATTTGAATGATGGAAGAAGGAGGTAGGATTTCGCATATAGGAGAGGGGAGACGTGATTTTGCAGAGGAGATCGTGTTTTTGGCGTGATGGAAGGCATAGGTTTAGGCGTGTTTGTAGCTGATGAAAGTAAGGCGATGTACTCTTTATATTATATTATACTATTATTATTATTATTATTTTTATTTTTCAATTTAAATTCAATTTTGTTTTGTAAATTATTTTCTTTAATAAACATATAAACGTTTTGCAGTTCAACTATCAAACATAAATTTATATTAACGTGTTTCACAATTAGATTTTATACTTGTATTTTGTATTGATAAAATTTTATTCCTTTTTATTTAAGCTAAAGAAAAATGTTATTAAAAATAACCATCAGTTTATTAATTTACATAAGCAATAATTCTTAAATCCAAATTATTTTTTCTAAGTCATTAGTTCAAATTTTTAAATACAAATTTAATATTCAATTTCAAACTCCAAAGTCAAATTCAAATTTTATTCAACTTTCGATAGATTAAATTCTAAAATTTAATCGCCAAATTCATAGTTATATTGGGAATTCAAACTAACCCATCATTCAAATATTTAAAATTAATTAAATATTTTTATTTTTAAATTGTTCAAAATTCAGGGTTGTTACAATTGTTGTCAGTTTGCATGCTCCAGAAGTTACCTCTAATGTATCTCTTCCTCATCCAATTTCCCCACAGACCCTCTCCTTTGATAATTCGCCATGCTTGTTTCAAGGTGTAAACCAGTCTCATTTCTTTCAATCTTCTGAGTCCTACTCCCCCTTCTTCTTTAGGTCTACATAGATCCTCATATTTGATCTTATGTAATCCTCCTTTCCATATGAAGTCTGCACAGACTTTTTCTATTTTCTGTATTGATGCGTCTGGTAATTGAAAGGTTTGTAGCCAGAAGTTAACTTTGGAATGGATAACTGTGTGTACCAGTTCTATTCTACCTGCTATTGATAGGAGTCTGGAGCTCCATCCTTGTAGTCTATCTCTTATTGAAGTGATTAGCACTGCACATTCTCTGTCCATTATCTTATTGGATGATAGAGGAACACCTAGGTATTTTACAGGAAGTGTACCTTCTTTCACATTTAAACACTCCAAGACTTCATATCTGCTTTTGCATGTTTTATTGAAGTAACATTTAGTTTTTTGCTCATTCATTTTGATCCCTGAAATTCTCTCTAGTTTGCAGAAGATATCTTTAATTGTTCTAGCAGATGTTTGGCTGGATTTTATACAAATGAGTAAATCATCTGCACAGAGTAGGTGGGTCACAATTGGTTGGAAAGCATAGATAGGCTGAATGAATTTATTATATGTGGCCAGTTCCATCTGAAGTGCAAAAAATTCCATGGTTACAGCAAACAAATAAGGGGAGAGGGGATCACCCTGCCTGATACCTCTGTTGGACCTTATAAATCCTTTAGGTATTCCATTTATCAAGATAGAGAAGGTTGGTGTAGTAATGCACTCATTAACTATGTTTGCGAATTTAGGAGGAAACCCCATAGCTTGTAGCATATGTATGATGAATTTTCTGTTTATTTTAGCATATGATTTATGAAGATCCACCTTTAGACAGAATTTTTCTGCACCTGGTATGTTGAAGTTTCTTACCAATTCATATGCCATCAGTGAGTTTTCAGAAATGCTTCTGCCTTTGATGAACACACTTTGACATTCTGATAACAGATCAGGTAATATGAGCTTCATTCTGTTGCATAGAATCTTAATTAGAATTTTGTAAACTACGTTACAGCAAGCAATAGGTCGGCAGTCTTAAATTTTAGTTGGATTATCCTTCTTAGGAATTAGGAAAATAAATGTGTGGTTAATTTCTTTAACAAATTTGCCACTTTGGAAAATATCCTGCATAGCTAATGTGATGTCTTCTTTCAGATCTTCCCAATGCACCAAGAAGAATTTGGATCCCAGTCCATCTGGCCCTGGACTGGAATCAGCATGTATGGAATGCAGGCTACCCAAACTTCTTTCATGGAGATGTTACTGGTCAGGAGCCTTCTCCCCTTAGCATTTATTATCCTTCTACAATGAATCTCTGGTAAGTCATTATTAACTTCCTCATTGAACATGTCATAATATAATTTTATTGTTTCTTCTTCTATACTTTTGGATATGTTTCCGTTCTGATCCAGCAGTTGAATGTTATTGTTGATATTATTTCTGACAGCCATTTTTGTATAGAAAAACTTGGTACATTCATCACCTTCAGTCAGCCATTTTTCTTTAGCTTTCTGTTTGAGTTCAATTGATTTTGTTTTCAGTGTTTTTTTAATCTTGCTTTGCACGTAGTAGTATTGTCTCCATGTTTCGTCTGTAGATACTCCATTAACTATAGTTGCTAGGAGTTCTTCACATTGCTTTTGTAAATTGCTGACCTGATCACCTTCTCTTATCCTTTTCTTGTTCCACTCTTTAAGATTTGTCTTAGATTTTTTGAGAGTCTGAACAAGTTTATAGCATTATGTTCCCTCCTCCCGGGTTATATTTTTTATTTGAATTGCTTCTGTGTAACCTTCTATTTCATGCCAATGATTACAGTATCTAAAAGGCTTACCTTTTACAGACTGATTCTTTTCAACAAGGTTTATTAGAATGTGCAGTGATCACTAGTTGTAGGGGGAAGGACATTGACAGTTATATTAGATAATTTATTTATGCATGCTACATTCACTAGGGCTCTATCTAGTTTGCATGATATTTTCTTACACTCACCACTTCTCCATGTGTATTTCAGGCCGCAATGGGCAGGCTCAAGTAATCCAGCTCCAAGTATGCAGTTATTAAATTCTTCCAATTGGGAAACTCTGATAGTAAGGCCTCCCTTCTTTTCCTCTGCTTTGAGAATGGAATTAAAATCACCCATGACTATCCAAGGTTCATTTATCAATTTGCTGTTCTCTGTGATTACTTTCCATAGTTGTGTACGTTGAGATGCTAAATTGCTTGCATAAACACAGCTCAAGATAAATTTAAGTCCTCCTAGATTATTAACTTGTACAGTCAATTGTTTTTCATCTTTGTTTATCAATTTGACATCCCATACATTTTTTATTCCAGAGAAGTAGAATTCTACATTTGTCTCCCTCATCAATGTTGTGTTTGTAATCCCATTCCTGACCCAAAGAGTCCATAAAAAATAATAAGCTTTCAGTAGTGAATTTATTTTCCAGAATGCTTAAGATGGTAGGAGAATGCTTTCTACTAAGGTTTAAGAGGTCTAAACATCTAGTGTCATTGTTTAGACCTCTTACGTTCCAGCTGATTATAGACATTTTGGAGTAGGAGGTCTACTCCTCAGTTTCATAGGAGAAACCTCGCGTATTGAAATCGCCTTCTCTATTGGTTCTTTGCCTCTGAACTGTTTTTCATATTTCGTATTAGTTTTAGTGTACTTGTTTTTATTTTCTCCTTCAGATTCAGTACCTGAATCTATTTTGTCCAGTTCCACATTGCTACTATCTTCCTCTTCTTCTGATATTACAGATGAACTCATCTCTGTGGCCTCATTCAAGTTATGCAGCACTGCCGTATCCTCCTCCTTTTCAGCCGATGGGTGGCCTACCTCCAGTGATGTATCCACAATCGCATTATTATTATCCCCCTGGTCTGTAGCTTGCGTATGTGTTTCTATTGTTGCATCTTGTGTCGTTATTTGTTGTATGTTTTGATCTGTAGTTATTTTTTGTCTCCATACTTTCTTTATGGGGGGTGACACAGTTTCACACTATTCTAACGAATGACCAAAACACTTGCAGTTGCTACATATTGGTGGTATGTGTTCATATTCAATTTCCTGAATGTATATATTGTCAGTTCTATCCTTTTCTCTCACCTGTTTTTTAATCTTGTCACTTGCTTTAATTTCAACAAGTACTCTAGCATATTTCAACCTTCTGACATGTCTTGTATTATCATCCATATCCAGGGGTTTACCAATTAGACTAGCTATTTTACTAATTCCTCGTGCATTCCACAGAGATAGGTCTAGGTTTTTCAGTCTTACCCAAACAGGGTGTGATTCCAACATATCTCTTTCAAGTCTTAAATTTGGTTCCCAACGTTTTGTAAAAATAAGTTTACTGTCAATAAACCAGGGACCCTCCTCCAGAACTTTATTGCAATCTGATTCACAGCTGAATTTGACAAGATAGAAACCGTTTTCACGTGGGAATATATCCCATTTTCCAATAGGTTTCCATTCTCTTTTGATAAATGCATTTAGGTGAATATAATAAGGTTTCTTACCTGCCACATACATGTATAATGATGTGCCCCACAAGTTTTTTGCGTTATCAAACACTTCTTCATCCAGATCAGCATACTCTCCTTCGTCATCTAGCAAGGATTCAAATTTGCTTATTCCCCCATCAATATACGTGTTCCCAGACATAGCATCTGCCCACGATTTGACACCACTCCTTATGATAGACCCCGCCTTAGGTATATTTGTTGAGATCTTGTTGTGATTTGGTTTTGTTTGCACGTAATCTCTTTTTGTGGATCCCGCATAAAGTGGAACCCTAGGGATCTGCATCAGATCTGTATTTGATTTTCGATTATTCCTATAACGAACCTCTGTCCACCCCGTGTCATCCTCCACGTTATTACCGGAGATAGGTTTATTTGAATTATCATCTGCAGATCCATCTACATCTTCCGCCATTAAGTCGCCATTCGCTTTTTCTTCCGCCATATAGTTATATATATATATATATATAAATACTTCTAAACATCCATATATAAAACTCAACAGATATATATATATATATATGTATATATATATTAACAAATATATAAACATACTAAGAAAGAAGTTGCAATAAGGTGGAGGGAAGAAGATGGTGCCCGAACTTGAGATGGCGAGTGGTGAGTGAAAGAAGGACGAGAGGCCAAGGGTGGCTGGGGAACTCGTGGAAGTGGAAGGCTTTCGGTTGCGGTTGTTGTGGTCGGCGGGGAAGATAAAGGCGATGGGTTCAAGGCCGAATCTGGTCGTGGCTGTGTTGGTGGCTAGTTGTGGGGTGGCGGTCGCAAGGTGGAAAAAATAAAGGCGTGGGTTCAGCAAAATAAAAATAAAAATAAAAATGGAGAAGGTGATGAACAGATTGAGCTACAAAAAGGAAATAGAGCAGGCTTCACAAATATGGAAAAGAATAGGCAAGAATAGACGAAGAGTGAACGTAAGAGAACGAACCACTATAAAAAAAATTGAATGTTAGGAATAGAAAAGGTCAAATAATAATTCTGTGAATATGAAAGGCAATTAATATTTGTTTGGGCAGCACGTTTTAATTTGAAATGGCACAGTAGGTTAAAAGTCACAATTTGTGGCACTGTTACAATGAACTGTTCAATCATTTCATCGTGCACCGGACCTCAGAAGACAGAAATAAATATATGGTTGAAATCGGCACGATGAGGTGAACAGAATGGTACACATATATCAGTGGTACAATCATCCTGTCAAAAGTCGATATCGGCACCGAAAATGCTGCTAATTTGCCGGAAAAAAGATAAACGGAGCAATAGGAGTCAAAATTTGGAGAAATGAAATATGATGTCTTACTCAGAAGATGCTTTACAAATTTATTATACAAAAATATCTAGGTTTGAAAAATATTTTATTATCATCAAATTAACCAATTTAAATTAAATAAAATTACACAACAATATAAACTTCCATATTATCAGATGAAAATTTATCATTTGCTATGTTTATATAGACGTATTCCAAATATCAAATTTTTATATCCAAATTCAATTATTTAAAATTTCACAACATTTACGTTATAAAAGCCTTTATAATTGTATGGGTCGTTACAATTATATATGTGTGTGAAATATATAGTAATGTTTCAAAATGGAATATGAAAGAGAAGAAGTATTTTTTTTGTTAACTAGTTCAGGTGGTTCGAAAATGAATAGAAATAGGTAGGAGATGTGTTTAGATGGCAGGCATTTTTATTAAGTATTACCCTTCTTGGTGAGGGATTGTATGATACTATTTGGTAGGACCTAGTTTTTTGGTATCATTTTGGTGTTACTCGATATATATTTATATTTTCTATGGATTAAATATATGGTATCATTTCAAAAGGGTTTTTAATAAAAATCGAGCATTTAATTTTAGGTTTCCTTAAAGAAAATGGATTCAAAATAAAAAGTTATTTTGACAAAAGAGTGTGTTCGTAAATAAATTATTTAATATGGGATTATATCACTCTTGGTTAGAGAAGAAATAAGTTAACACAAGTTTAAAGGGTTAAATTTAATAAGAATGTTTTAATAAGCTTTGTCTTATTAAAATCCTGTCTTTCATTTTAACATCTAAAGTTCTATGACTATTTAATGTTATTGGGCCGACTAGTAAACATCTTTATCTTAGAGGTGTCTAAGGAAAAGTAGATTCTAAGACTGAGTTTGAATAATAGCATTCTACTCTTCTTAGCTTCTTACTAGACCAGATGGGTAAAGACGTTGGCTCAGTTTTAAGACCCAGATTTATTTTGGGCTTGCATCTGAATTTAAGGAAAAAATAAGATTAAGGATTAAATCAGATAGTTGTATATACTTTTAGAATATAGTAGGGTATTGTACTAGTTTAAAATTTAAGTTATGTTTTTATGAAATGTTTTAATAAATAATCTTGAAAAGTAAAATGAATTGGAGTAGTATAATTATTAAGTTATCCTAAAGGGATAAAACTATAAGTTGGACTTGGATCATTTTATTCACATGACATTTCTTGATCCACAGTTCTGGCACATGATTTATGGGTGTCATACACTCTGTCTGAACTAGGCATTTTCATTTTATTCTTGTGTGCGGGTACTTGGGATGGATTCTTGGAATGATGTAAGTGTTTTCTATCATAATTTAGAACTATTTAAAGAAAACATAAGTATAAGATCAAGGAACCGGATCAGGGTTCCACAATGGAGAAGTTAAGTGATCCATATTAGTCTGGAAGTGATCGGATATTGCATACAAATGATTCATACACACATACGGGCTTAAGTATATTTTCCTTTAATGATTTATGGCTTATGAGGAGTTAATTAAATGACTCTTTGATTTGTCAGGAGGTAGTATGAATAATCAATGGAGTAATAACCTATGGCTGTTGAGCATGATGTATGCTCAATAGAAAGTTTATCATCCTTGTGTAATGAGAAGGTTGTAAACCTGAACTATAAGTTTATTTGTTAGTCATTTAATATTTTGGGGAAAGGTTAAGAATTAGTATCGCTGGTTTTTGGGTTGTTTGTGATGAAATTTATGGGTTAAAATTCTTTTAAAGGGGAGGAATGTAATGGCCTGGAATGTTATCGCTTTGGTTTATGACTATTTAATTAATTTTAAACATTTAATTAATGGTTTTTAATGATTAAATAATCATCTTTTAATTAATAAATAACAATTGTAAACTTGTTTTTGAATTTTGTTTACAAAAAAGATAGTTTGATGAAAAACTGAAAATGTGACTGAAAATCGTTTTTCAAATTTTCGACTTTTTGTCGACCAAAAATTGTTGGAACTTGTTGTGCACACTAGATGCATATGTGCACCTACATATAAATAAGAAAACAACTTTACTAATTAAATGGTTTAGACAAAAACAATTTAAAAAGGAACTTAAGTAATTAATTAAAAAAGGACATTTCTTTTTATTTTAAAAAGAAAAGGTACAGAAGAATGATACAAAAGGACATTAGGAAAGGAAGAAGTGATAGCTTAGGTGACATAAAGATGGAATACATGGCATGATGAGGTATCTAAAAACTAAAGGAGGATAGTAGCTTGATTTTGGAAAGGTTATGTTTATAATTTTCCACTTTTTATTTATATAAAACAACACCTCCTCTTCGCTTCTCTTCCTTCATTTTCAAAACTTAAGTTCTTTTTTTACACTTCTTCTTCTTCTTCTTCTACTTCTTCTAAGGTTTCATAAGAAAAATTGCTTTAAAAGTTACCTCTTTTCTTCTCTAAAACAAACACAAGCAACTAGAAATAAACAACATCTCTACATCACTCAAAGCTACCAAAAAATAGTCCAAACTCTACCAGCTGGCCATGAATGAGAGATATTTGGGTCCTTTGGGTCATTAAAAGCAAGTTTTGGCAAGGGGTAGCTAGGTTTTAAGTCGTTTTTTGGTTATGGGAAGGAGTCATAGCTCTTGGTTGAAATTTGAGTTCGCTTAAAGCGAGTTAAGCTCACTTTTAAGCGACTTTAAGTTTGAGATATGTTGTGATAATTTATGTTGCTTTGCTTATGTGTTTGATTGTATGTAAATGCATATGTGATTGGTTTGGAGATGTATTCCCGTTCGTTTAGCGGAGGCATGTAACTTGTATTTTGTAGGGAATGACGGAAAGGAGTCGAAGTGGTTTGTCACAGAAAGGCCGCGATAAATACACTTTGAAAGATATATGGAGGGATCCAATGGGACCCCTCAAAAATGTTGCTTTTACTTTACATTATTATTGGCTATGTATGACGTAATGAAGTGGATGTTGTTGATATTGACTTGTTTTTATGCAACATTGAAATAGCATGCTTTCTTTTAAGCGGTTTACCACTTTATTTTGGAAATGTTTTTCGAACTTGACTTTTGTTTTTTAAACCATTTTAGCAAAAATATTTAAAATGGTTTAAAAATATAGAAAGAAATGAAGTTTAGAATCTATTTGATTTAGAAAATAAAGTTTTTAAAAGTTATGGTCCATATAGCGATAGTCGCTATGGATGCACTTTGAAAATATACGATTTTAGTAAAGTTTATCTGCCTTAGATAATTGGAAAATTCCTTCCAAATATGTTTTACAAAAGTTAGACAAGTATTTTTAAAGGTGGTTTGGAATTTAAATATATTTCTAAAAGGATTTGTTTGAAATATTTAAGTTAGGGTTTATTTTATATAAGGAAACTCCTTTATTTTCTAAAGTCAAATTCTTTCCAAAAGTGGTGACTTTTTAGTAATGTTTGAAAGAAGGTTTTAAACCATGGTTAAAGTATTTTATATATGATTGTAAGTAAGAAGAAAGCATGGATTACAACACTATTGTTATAATAAATGTTTTTGAGAAAAAGAAAGAGATTATGGACTATAGCATTCTTGTTACAGTAAATGGTTTCGGGAAATTGGAAAGGAAGAAGGCATATAACACTTGGTTATTGTTAAATAAGTTGTTTACTTTATAAAAAAGAAAAATGTTGCTTTTTAATTCAAACTATAGTTTAAATAAATGATTTTGGAAAATGTTTCAGCAACTAGTTCGAAATCAAAGACTAGAAATAAGTTTATGGAGTTGGTTTTCTATTGTTTTAAAAAGACTTTGTTTTATGAAAATGATTTCTTTGTCAGTATCATTCGGTAATATAAAACAAATATGATAAGTAGTGCTAAAATGTCGAAATGTTTATAGAAAGTTCGTCATCTTATATCTAGCACTAAACCAATGAGTAGATTTTCCTTTTTCTGTGAAATCTAGAATCGAAGTGCCTAGGCAAGACTAGGAGCAGCCAGTTCTCGAACTTACCTGGCTTCGATTTTGGACGAGGGATAGAGAAGTCGAAATGTCGAAAGTGCGATAAGTATAAGAGGGTTAATTTCTATAAACAGGTCATGATTAATAAAGTATATGGAAGGTACTTCATATTATACACGACACTAAATTTCAAGGTATGGAAGCCCGTTTTTATTTATAAGAATTAAGAATGTTGTCGAGTCAAGGTTTAAGAGGAAATAATACACCAAACTCTTCGCCTTCATTTTTAATCCAGGGATAGCATAGGGCTGAAATTGAAAAGTGGTGATATGTATATAATGTCCGATTTTCCATATAAAAACTATATACTTACACCAGATAGTGGTTTGTCCACTATCGACATCCTGACCTATTTTGACTTAGAAAGTATATGAAAGATTCATGACTTCATATGATTTTGGGTTGCCTAAAGAGAACTCATTTCATTGAAACCTCTCTCTCTCTCTTTAAGGGTGTACTAGAGATCCCATTGTGGTTCTTATATAGTCTACTTACTTCTAAAAGAATTGAGATTGAGTCGATCGAAAACTATCGATTGTTGGCTCAGAGGGACCAGCATTGGATAAACATGAGTTATTTGAAAACCACTTTGAACTGGCATAAGCATTCAAATTGAAGATATCTTAAAGATGATGGATTCAAAGATGGAGTTCATTGAAGTGTAAGGGTCATTTCTACTAACCTGAGGATGTCGTCGAAGTAGTGCCTTCAGTTTGTTCATATCTTGAACAACATGTATGGGTGAATGTTGGCATTGCATTATTGCTTGAAGGACAGTGTTAGCATTTCAAGCGGGATTTTCGAAAAAGGTAAAATTTAGCCTTACGCCTAACATCTGGTAATGACTAAAACATGGGATATGCAGCAGGGCTATATGATTCGCTACCATTAGGGTATGGTCATCACTTGATTTAGATTGATATTTATGGATTTATGAATGGGAGTGGCCAAGGTACGGTTATAAGCTATAACTGGGGTGATGACATATTCAATATTATCCAGGAAGGGGTAAGCCGGTTTTGAGTTGGCAGAGGGTCCATGCGAGGCCCTCGGTACATTTTCTAGAGGTGTACTATGGCAACTAGTATCCCGGTGCCTTATCATTGTATGGAATCCATTTTTAATATGCGCCTTTACCGATTTAGTTGTATACTAAATATGACGTTGAATGTAATTAATGTAACAATTCCGGCTATGATTATATATTTAGTTTAAACCATGGACATTATTATAATATCACTAGATTTATAATAAAAATGGTTTGGTTATTGTAAAGTAAAAAACTTATCCGTGTTTATTTGCAGCATGGTCTTGTGAGATACCTTTATTTTTAAAGATTTTGTAAATATAACAATGCATATGATTTGCGTTTCTCACGATGATTTACTAGACTTTTCTGGATGTTATTTTCTTATGATATTCGGGTTAGACCCAAATACTTTTTCCCAAATTCAGTAACGGACACTTTGGAGCTTCATGAGACGAGCTGGATGCCTCCAAGACTTGACTTATTTTATTTTATTTCCATATTTCTTACTTTGTATTCATCAGCATTTGTGAGGACAGGCTGTTATCACTGTCTAGGCTGATGATGGGTTAGAGTTTGATTGTTGTATAAATATTAAAATTTTCTTTTGTAAAGATCATTGGATATTAAATATTACTCGTCATGACGTGAAAGTTAAGTCAGTCTTTTCGTTTCTTCCATCCCAATAATCTGTCTTTTCGGCACTCGGATGCTCAGGACGTGAATACCGTGGATGTATTAGTGTTGACTTTTGAGGATCGAAAAGGTGGGTTGTTACACGTACAATGTGTTCTACTATTAAGTCATGTGCCAAAGGGATCAATGGATAACTCGGAGACGTGTGTGCTCATGGAGTGGGGATGTATGAATCTGTTCACTTATGCACCTTAAACCTTAGTGATGGCTTAGTTTGTCTTAGTGACAGTATGTGTTCAAGCATCAATATGATCTAACATGGTGTGTCCCTAACCTTAGTAATGGTCATCTGAGTTATCGTATATGCAAAGGCATCTTAGTGGTGATGTGAGGCTTAGCTAGTGATTATTTTGTCTACTTTGATTAATGTATTCGTTGTGATTCTTGTATGATTAGGATGGACATCATATGATGTACGTACTAGCGAGTTAGGTAACGATACCCTATATTATACTTAGTACAGTATTACTCATATGATGATAGTATATCATATATCATGTTATGTGCTAACTTGTTGGTTGCAAGTATCAGGTATGATTCCCCATACCATGTTTTACCACTTTACTATATTCAGTTTTATATCTATTTTGAGATTATAGATCGCTCATATTTAGCTTATATCTGACCTGATGTTATTTGTTTTGCTTCTTGTTATGATGCCCAACCAATTCAAATGTCTAAAAATTAGTGACAAATGTCATCAACATATGCTAGTGCACCGACCTCATATACTAAAAATAGCGAGTCTTTGATTATATAAATTAAAAATATAAACTATAAACACAGCAAAAACTTCACAATGGAATTTAAATAAATATATACACATCTTAGAAATTAGTACATATATGTCAATAAAACATACAAGGTCTAATACTATAAATAAAAAATCTTTATCTTCTTGTACATCAATTATTATTGTATCTATAAAACAATACAATAGTAGTTGTAACACCCCGTAAATTGAACGATAATTGATTCAAAGGAAATTAATAAATAATTATTAAAGCCCGACAAAGGAATTATTGGAAACGTCATAACTTGGCTACAAAACTTGCACCTTGTGTTCACGGCAATTTTTGGATCGCTTTTCATATATATAGTTTTACAATCGAATTTCAAATGAAAAAGTTATTAACGTTTGACGATTTCAGATAGGAAATAATTATATATGTACTAAGGAAATAAATATTATTAATTAATGTTAATTTAATGTTTACCCATAATTAACAGCTAAGTAATATTAATGTTAATTAGATCAAATAAAATAAGTCGCACAAGGAAACAAACCAAACAAAAATCAACAATTAACATATACAACAACCAGTGGACCCCTTTATTGGGACTGGTCGACCGACAGTTGACTAGTGGTACAATAGTAGTTGATATCGAATCTAGGTCGAATGGCCTAGACTTAATATAATCTAATCTAACGACTGGGACTGATTCAAAACCCTATAAATACATGCTTGCCCCTCACTTATCTTTACGTAATCTAAATCAATAGCGAAGCTCTGCCATTTTCTTTTGTCCACAAATTAAAAATTGTACAAACTATAATCTATATACAAGTGGAGAATAGTGGTAAAGAAGAATAGGGTTGAATCGAGTTACCAAATCCAAGTTATATTGTAAATTTAAACCCAAATATATGTTTATTTCAAATCTCTTCTCGGATCTATAATTCTAACAAATATGTACATAATTTTGATACATATTTTGGTAGAGATAGAGGGAGTCAATCAAGAATGCTCTGCAAGTTTGGAAGCTTAGAGGTGCGTTGGAAATTATATATTTTTATATAGCATTGGATTTATCTCATTGTGAATCCGTTCCTTTTACGCCTAAATGTAAATTTTGGAGTTTTAGGCTTAAATATACATACGTAATGAACTCTAGAACCCTGCCTACATATTCTGTGAATTATTAACTTTGATTAAATAATGTATGTACTTAAATCTGAAAAGTAAGGATGAAATTAATCCTCAAAAGTTGTGCGATAGATTGTTAGTAAGATTTTATGTAAGTTCCAGGTTTGTTAGTTGAATGTTATATGTTATTAAACATAAGTTGAAGATTATATAAATTGGATTCGGTTTGGGTAATGTTTTATTTCATTAGAGTGAACTATGATGTAATGTAAATATTACAAATTATTCAGTTTTATAATTATGTATAAAAGCATATTGTTTGGAATTACAAGGAATATGCCTAAAAGAAAGGATGTACAAAATATGGATGCTTACCGTATCTTGTACCATCTATTTTAATGATAATAGAAAATATAATTCCTCATAATTTCAAACATACCACAAATATGGGAAATTACATTGCTAACATTTTTTTAGGAAGATATAATTCTAATGCATTAAAATGTAAAAATCCCTAAGTATAAACCATAGTATTGTAAGTAGGGATAATAACAATATTTTAATTATCAATTTAATATATGCGATTTAAGATAAATTAGGGAATAAACAATAAGCGATGGAGTACAAATAAAGAAACATAATATGGAATTAAAAAGGTTATAGTAATCAAAGAAAGATAGCTAATAGTGGAAAAGGAACAACAAATTATATCTAATAGGATTAAGGGGAAGCCAAGTAGTAAAAGATACTTAATCTATTAGTTAGAAATAAGCGGTAAATGACATTAAATGGCATTAATGAAACAAGAAGTAAGTTCATATAAAAATAATTGAATACAAAACTTGAATATAGGAGGAATAGTAATTACTAAATGTATACGAGTATGTTTATGACGGGTATGGACTGGTGGGTCTAACCGAATAATTAGGTTAACTATAAATGACACAATCGTTAGTATGGGTTGGAATGCGAGGTCAGTTTTATTACATCATAGAATTTTGCCATCCGAAAGGGCAACTAGCAGTTGTGTATACATTGTATTGATGTATGACATCCCCAACTACAAGATCAATAGGAATATACATTCTTGTATAGGTGAAGGGATTATACCAAAGGGAGTTTGCCTCGGTTTGAAGTCTTAAATGACAAAGTTGGTTCTACTTCAATCCTTATAGGGGGTATTAAGTAACTACGTGGGCATTTCCTTGATTGTAATAGGAAATCTAAATGGAACACTGAGCATAGGCTTGGTGCTATGTCAGCAAGGGTTGGTACCACATATATGCGAGTAGTAAGACTGCACACATAGGTCAAGAGCGTCATCGATCCTGTTGTGGTCATTAGAAAGACTTGGGTTATGCCCAGATGGATGACACCTTCTACTAGTGTAGGTTCCATATGGGACATGCACCATCTTAAAGTTGTTTGTTAGTTTGTTTGTCATTAGGAGGCAAGGCTATATAACTCCAGATGAGTCTTTAAGACAAATTCGAATACGACTAAATAGTTGTAATGCCGTTATTAGGCACTAATGGGAAACTCCTCGCACTACACCATACTTCCTATTTTTCCACACCCTAATGTAGAAAATTCACAACGGTCTTGAGCCGTGGTTAAATATTAACTACTGTCCATTTCACCATGGCCCTAGGACATGGCGAAATGGCTTTTTTGTTGTAGTGTCGGTGTTTGCTGGCAATTCGGCCTAGACATTGATGGTGAATGTCTAGCATGGTGCAAAGTTACGAATACTAGCGGGAAGCATATCCTAGTCCATAGGGGACCGTGATACTTACAGACACACACACACACATACATGTAAATAGCTATTTATATACCTCGAGTAGGTTGGGCGAATCGTACGTGTACATAAAGTTAAAATGACTAAGCTTTAAATATTAGACATAACATGTAATGAAAAAACAATCGAAATGAACTGGTGTTACAAATAAAGTATGCAATTTACTAGTCACTAGAACGTTGTTCTGGCCTCCTCCTCATTACAACCCCTAGGATAGGATTTAGAGGGACATGTACTGGCATAAGGTGGGAATGATGGAAGGAAAGACTTCCTTATGCATGCTCTACATCGGCAAGGGTACTAGATTTCAGAAGTATTAGCCGGTGTATGTATATGTTTTATTATATATATTCATTATGTTGTGAGTTCTTGTCGATACTTTCCGATATACTTTTGTTTGTTATAAGATACCAACACCAACGAGCCATACTCTAATAGACTTGGGTTTTTGATTTAGAGAAAATTCAAACCCATTAAGATGCGGGTTGTTATAGTAGTATAGAAGACATAATCTAAGTAAAAAACCTATAAGTGTGGCATGTAATCAGACATCATTCATCTCCTTTTCTATCACCTCCAAGGCTTAGAAAAAAAGAAAAAAAGTTAGGGACGGTGCTTGATCCTATACACCTCGACCATAAGGGAACCGTATGCCATTTCATAGAAGAAGACTACCTACGTACTCTCTCGAGACTAAGCTCACATAATTCTATTTCCTGCTCTTATCCTGGATCAAATACTTGTTAGTACATTACATTACACGACAACTGCAACCAAGAACCAACATTTGTAGAAAACATCATATTCTACCATGGCATGTAATCAATTGTCAAAAATATAGGGCAATAACAATAATGGCTATACATAGCCATTAATGAAACACCCCCACACCATTTAGTATACCCCAAAAGGACACACTAAAAGATGTGGTGCATTGTAGGTATAGTTAAAACTTACAGAGCCTAAAATTTACAAGATAAAATAGATAAAAATAGCAGAAATAACTAAAACAATAACTTAATAAAAATCAAACTTCATAAGATAGAGTTATAAAACCAAATACATAAGATATCTCAAAATGCCAATACACGTCTTAGGTAAATCATAACCTCAGTCTCATAAAAATCAGAGTACAAAACTATCCCTCCAAAAAGTACCAGTACATCAAATAAGCTAAAAACTGAAAATGAAGAAAAAGAATACATGAGAAAATCTCCGCCATTGAAGTCTCCAAGTTTCCGTAATCTACCATTCTTGCCCTTGCTTGCCTATGGGGGAAAATGGGAAAATAGAGGAGTGGGTCAAACTAAAAGTCTGATGAATGGTAGGAATTACAAGTATTCTTAAGAAAGGTAAAGATAATAGACTTTGCAATAGTTCTAGTATAAAAGGAAATAAAGAAAAAGTAGGAAAGGTAAAGCTAGAAATAAATACGATTTAACAATTAGATTAATTCAATTGGATAACTTCGATTGTTTGCACTAGTCTTAGATAACTGCTTTGATTAGGCTGAATTTCCAATCCTACTTTAATTAGGATGAAGTCCTAATTCTACCCTTTGATCGGCCTTCTACTAATGTGTCTACTGTGAGCTAGACACCAATGCCTACGAAAGGCACCTGCTAAGCACTTAGAAATCAATAGAAAATTATAACCCCTGCACCGAGGCCGCATGCTTAACCACCGTTGGGTTCACACTATCCGTTTCTCCCTCTTTTTACCTTTTATTTACCCTAGACAGCATAAGCATGCCCTCATCTCACTTCAGGCTATAGTGAGACACTAGTATCCATAGAAAATAGGGAATGCTGTTGGCACTGGTCCCTGTCAAACAAAATCGAGTTGCGCCCCTTGTCCAAATCCCCATGATTTGGAATTTTAATTATTGACTTTTTATCCACCCTAAACAGCATAAGCGTGCCCTCTTTTCACTTCAAGCTATTGTGAGACACATGTGTTCATAGAAAATAGGGAATGTTGTTGGTGCGGATCCTACTTTTGCTTATTAACTTAGATAAATTGTTTAAATAAGCCTCTACTGTTATCCTCGCTATCTTTGCTTATTAATTTATTCTAAGTCTCAAATTAAGCATTTTTCTGTTCTGTTTCCAATTATAACCTATGTTATAATATTGCTTATTAACTTAACCCAAGGTCTAAGTATAAAAATAAGACACTTTCTCTTTTACTTTTCTTAATCACAATTATACATCATAATTAGACTTAAATTCAGTCCAAGTCTAATTTATTACAGTGTTCACCTTTTATATCTTATTTTCTTTAATTTCAGGGTTTTTATTAATTAGT
This sequence comes from Allium cepa, assembly GCA_030765085.1. Taxonomy (NCBI): domain Eukaryota; kingdom Viridiplantae; phylum Streptophyta; class Magnoliopsida; order Asparagales; family Amaryllidaceae; genus Allium; species Allium cepa. Next base: position 209,998,444 of record CM060928.1, read on the forward strand.
CCATATTACAAAAAGAAAATCCCAACGTAGAAAAGATGTAAATAAAACGTAAATAACAGTAAATAATTATAAATACTGTAAATAAATGGAAAAGCTATAATTAACAGTAGTTAACTACAAATAATTGAAAAAAATAGCTAAAAGGAAATAGACTAAAAAATAAACCTAAAACTGAAAATAAACTGGTAAAAAGGTTATTCCAAAATCATAGAAAAACTACAACTATTGGAAACCCTATTATTTTAAATTACTTAAAAATCTAGATTAATTACTAATCACTCACCTGTGGTCCATAGCTCTTCCCTTGGTCTTCCAGGATCCACTTGAGGATACTAAATATTTTATTTTAAAATGATCTTCTTCTTGGAAAATAATTCCTTTTAGGGTCCTGCCTGAGAAGGTGAACTCAAATGGAGAAAATCTAGAATGATAAAAATAGCTAGGCCTGGGGTCTTTGTAACAACCCGAGTTTTGGTATCACCCGTGAAATAAAATTATAACGGTGGTTATAATTAATAATGGAGAAATAAAATAAATTGGGGATAGAAAATTTGTTAAAATTGTTTATTTAAGATAAACAATGGGTTTTAAACAAATAAAGTGGAATTAAGACGTTTTGGTTGGTAATAAATTGTGAAAGAAGATATTTTATTAATTTTGGGATTAACTCAATTAACTAAGTGAGATAAGATAATTTAATTCAACATTTATTTGTTGAAATAAATGTAAATTGTTGAAAATAAAGTTTTAGAAACTTTATTATGTTAGTTTGTAGAAAAAATGAACATTATATGGTTTTAATTGCTCTATGGGTTATGGGCCAACACTAGGAACATCATAAAACTTAGAAAATCATATCTCGCATCATCTCATTAGCGAGTGATAAAGAGACACCATACTGGTCTTATCTCATCAAAAATATTAAATGGCATCGTAACTTGTCTCATCTCATCGACAAGTGAAGACATCGTGATGGTTCCTCATAAACCATAAATCTCAAAATATGAAATCATATACTCAAGACTTGCCTTATATCATTAGCAAGTAAATAAAACATCGTGATGGTTCTCATCGACCATACTCCTACATAGGAGATCTCAAACCATAATACATGCCAAATATTGGCCACCCTAAATAATTCCAATAAATAGGAATTATAAAACACAAAATACGCCATAAAATGGCAAAACATCTCAGAATTTATAATTTCAAATAGCTTCGATCATACAAGTCTGGAATTAATCGAAATAGTATACGATTTGATAAATATAAAACACACACTTTTGCACTATTCAAACGTATGAGAAAGAGAAATAAACGATATAAAGTAGGCTTTCCAAAACACTAAAAATTATTGAATTCTGATTAAATACAAAAAAGATATGGCTAAATCAATTTCAGATTCAAAATCAGGAAATTTAGTTAAAGACAGAAATGCACTCTTATTTTCAATTCTATTTCAGGTCAACAAAATTGTGAAATCTCGAACAGTAACCAAAATAGAAACTGTTCCTTTTGAATTTAGTTTCTAACAAAAAAAGAATGACCTCAAACGGATAAGAAATGTGAAAGATATGGCCATTATAATTCTTAGATTTTAAATTCACTGTCACCATCGTTTATTGTCAGGGCAGCAGCAAAGAAATAAGGTTTCGACTATCTTAACCCCAAAGCTTAGACTATTTTCTAAAACTTTCTTGTTTTGAATTTTGCTAAATTTCACCCTTTTATTTACAATATTTCATTAAAATTAACAAAAATCAACATTTGTTGTATAAATTTATTTGGTGGAAATATGTGTAAATAATGAGAATACGGAGGAAATATATAAATTAAATTAGTTATATTAAAATAAGTATTACATGTGGGCTAATGGATATTAGGTGCAAACCCAAAGCCCATTTCTGGAATATTTAGGAGGAAAACCAGTACATTCTTCTTCTTCCTTTCTCATTTTTAATTCTACTTCTCAAAAACAAAAAAAGAGAAAGAAAGAAGAAAACCCATGGATTCCTTCCAATCTCTCAAATCTAGCTACATAAATTAAGAAAATCAAAAGGGAATAATTGCAAATCAAAGTTAAATACAGGTTTCTAGCTCCAAATCATGGCCAAAGCTTCCTAATTACTCTTTCATTTGCTATATATTTGTTGCAAATAATCTAAGGTGAGTTTAAAACTCATATTTTCTAGCTTAGATTGAGATTTCATGGTAAGAAATCTTAATTTGTTTGGTGCATGTTCATTTATGAATCACTGTCAGTAAATTGAACATATCTCTTCGTTTTAATCAGAATTTGACATTCTTTGAAGTTTTGGAAATCTTGAAAAGAGTATGATAACTTTCATGTTAAACACTTTCGAAAATTTTGAGCATAGAGGGTCGAAAAAAACAATTCAAACCCGCTGCCCTGTCACTGTAAAAATGCGACTTTCTGTGCTAAATGTTGTGGGTAATTTGAGCATATCTTTTCCGTTTGGTGTCCGAATTTGACGATTCTTGATGATTCTGAAAGATTTGATTATCTGATACAACTTTCATGTTTTGGGTTTTATTAAATTTTGATGTTTATATGGTCGAAGGTTTATTTTAGTGTCGTTGTCCCGAACCTAAAACGACAGCGGTAGTGAACTTCAGATCTGATTTTTTTTAGTCATAACTATTCCATTTCAAATCGGAATTCAATAATTTTTGATGTTTCGAAAAGCTTAGACTATTTTATAAACTCTCTTGCTTTGTGTTTTGCAAAATTTTAAGGTTAAGATAGTCGAAACCTTATTTCTTTGCTGCTCCCCTGAGAATAAATGACAACGATAGTGAATTTAAAATCTAAGAATTATATTGGCCATATCTTTCACATTGCTTATCCAAATTCAATTATTTTAGATGTTCCGAAAACCCTAGACTTTGTGCTAAAAGTTTCATGTTTTGAGTTTTCTTAAATTCGAAGTTAGATTCGACAAAACTGTGTTTATTGTTGTTGCCCTGAGTGCAAACAACATCAATAACAATCATTGACCTGAGAATTGTATTAGCTTATTTTTGCTCTCATTATTGTTCGATTTTGATGTTTTTTTATGATGTTTTGAGAGCTATGATGCCTATCAATAGGCTAGCTGTATTTGAAGAATTTTAAATTCAGATTTAAATAGAATTTGAATTGATTTTGGGTTAAGTTTGAATTGAATTCGTATTGAATTCAAGTTATCGGTTTTGAGTTATCTTTCTCGTTTTTCATTGTTTTTAGCACGGTTTTCACTAAACCATTTTGAAGTGCTTTTTGAAATAAATGGACATTTCAAATTATTATTATATAGTATTTTAAAATCATTTTCTAATATAAAATCTATTTATTTCCTATATAAAGGAATTTTAAATATTGGTTTTATTAATCTTTTCAGGAAAAAGTTTTAAAAGCTTGTTGTGATGTCCCGGAAATCTAGGCAATATTTATTTAGTAATTTACATTAATAATTATTTTAAAATGTGAAATATTGATTTAATAATCCATTTGAAACAAAAATTATCTTTTGAAAACTAATAATTATTTAGTTTGTCAAATAATATTCTTTTCAAAATTTATAATAATGATAATGATAATTTTATACTTGGGAATTTTATTCTTTTCAAAATATAAAATATTTAAATGATAAAAATTATCTTTCTAAGCTTATTTAAAGATATTTTATTTATAATGTATATATGTGTATACATTGTAAATAGAGAATTTGATTTTTAATTTAAATTTAAATTTAATAAGAATATTTTCAAATTTATATATATATATAGATGTATAACTTGTGAATTGGTTAATTTGATTTAAAATAGTATAGAAATTTTTTAAAAGTTAATTTAAAAATTTACCTTATATTTTCAAAAGAAATTATGTAAATATTTATTTTCTTTAAAAATATAATAGTTTAAGTTGTATTTTATAATAAAAGTTTATTTTGTTTTCTTTTTGAAAATTGTTTTCTTTTGAAATAGACTTAGTTCTTATATATTAGAGTATAATATTTTAGTTTGAAACATTGGAATAAAATTGAATTTCAATATTCAATTCTTTTTTTAAATTTTCTCTTTTGAAAATTTAGTTTTAAAAATATTATTTTAAAAATATTCAAATAAACATTGAGATAGGTAATTTTATGAAGAAGATTGATACACTACAAGAAATTTGATTTTTAGTGGCGCTAAAAAAACGCTACAAAAAGTTTTGGTGGCGTTTTGATAAACGCCGCTATAAAACATGCGACTAAAAATTCATGAGTTTTTGTTGCATTTATTTTAACGCCACTATAATGAATTTTTGGCAGCGTTTTTTAAACGTTACTAAAGATCTTTTTTACAGCATTTAAGAAACGCCACCGAAAAGGTGTCGTTTACTATCTTATTTTTTGTTGCACTTATTATTATTTTTTGCAGCGTTTTTTGAACGCCACAGAAATTATCTGAATTACTATAATTGCTGATTCTGTAGCGCTTTTTAAACGCTACAATTTAAGTACTTCAAAACTTATACAATAACATAATATATAAACACATATACATTCAAAAATAACACATTCAATAAACCACAATAACACAAACAAAAGCAATTACATAATCACCACTATATCATAACATTAGTGTCAAGACAAAAGGTTAACCATACGTTTACACAACCAAACTACCATAAACAGTTTCATAATAGTACATGCAGCTAAAGTAGTGCTGCTACCATACATACTAGTTTTATAATAGTTTCATAACAGTTTTAATCAACCAAACTACATACATGTGCTGCTACCATACCAAAAACCAGTGCTGCTGCTTGAATTCTTCACAAACGTTTATCTACCTGTAAACAATAATAATCATGTTACTAAATATTTGTGAGGTGAAGGTATCAAAGATCAAAAATGGACAAACATTCATTCATAGGTTATAAAATGAGAAGTGTAATTCCAACCATAATATTGTGGACAGTGCTGTTAATGTAAAAAAATATTCCTAGAGTTCTATCAAATTTTGTTTGTAAGTTGATCTAAATAGGAATTCATACCACCAAGAAAATATTATTGTTATTTAACCATTAATTTAGTTACCTGGTATTGGTGTACCAAATCCGTAATGTAGGAGGAACTTAACCATTATAACAGCAGCTCATAAAAATGCAATCCACCCTTTCATATAAATTAAGAACCATAGCCATTAAACAGCCGAACTTAACATTCCGTACTCTACATGGACACCCTTATAAACTGCTATCAAAAAACTCAATGATATGTATGATAATAGATAAATTTTACTTTCTAACATCGAAACCACATTCACCACAGAATTACAAAATTAATGACATCAAATCACTATCAGTAGGTTTTAACAATTCCCAGTATCATAATCCATATAATGACATCCACATTGCATGCGAATGAATGATAAATTTTTGTGCTTACAATACCAAACATGAAACATAATACTAATGTAACATGTACAAGTTTCCTTGCAGATATATCACATATTCACCCATAGAACTTTGTTTCAATCAATGCAAAGTCGAAGGTTAATTCAGCAAAAAGAAAAAAAATAAGTAAACAGCCAACTCCTAGACAAAGGTTTGAATATGTAGTTGAAATTTATAGTTGAAATGTATAGTAACAGAAATGTATAGTTGAAATGCAAAGATTTGATTTTATCAGGTAACTATAAAAAGTAGCAGAAATGTATAGTTGAAACTAAATTTACCCATGAAGGTTCCGGTCTCCTCTTATAATTCCCCCGGTAGCTTCCTATCAGCACAAAGTAGATAAGCCATTGACCTTGTTAACTTATATAAGTACATTACATTGTCAACAACTCAACATCTCCGTCCTCCATGTACATTTCGAATGGCTTCAAAAACGACTCAACCATATCCCTCTCAGTCGCCTACAAAATCAAAATTTCAGGTTCATCCATTCACGTTCGTACTAAATAAAACACACAAAAAAATAAGTGTATGCATACATTAGCATTGTAAGTGAATCTATCAACATGCATATCACCAAAAGCAGTCCTTTATCAACAATTCAGCTATTTGATTGAAGGTGATACAAGAGCACCACCAAGTTATGCAGCCTGTAAAAGGAGAGTTAAATGCCAAATCATTGCAGCTAAAAGAATTCTCCTTGATTTTGTACGAAATTGGTTGATTTGATATACAAACAAAGTGAAGAAGCATAATTACTAAATAAACAGGAAAAAAAGAGCTTACAGTTGTAGCTGCAAAGAGCAACAAACTTTTCTAACTTAAATAACATTAATGTAAAACTACATGATCTGTTATATTGAGTCAGTAGTATGCTGAAAAGCATAAAAGGACAACATAATACATTATGCTGAATTGAACTTTCAAATTATTACTTTTCTTCAGTTTGCTTAGAGCATTCCCAACCGAGTGTCGGTTGGGAAGCAACCTACCCCCAACGGAGGGTCGGTTGTGGCCTTCTGGGTTGCTTTGGCAGCCCGAAAGGTTGCCAAAGCAACCCGGAGTGTTACTTCTTAGCCGGCTTTCTTTTAGCCAGCTGAATTTGTATACTTCCTTAGTAGGCCAATAGAAAACTTGCTAAGGGAATAATAAGAACCGGAAGTAAAATGTACAATTTTCATTAGTTAAATTTTTGTCTTGAAAATTAATGCTAATATTGTTCTCGCATAATGAATAAGTATAATAGGTTTTCCACTATAATTTTGATTTATTAATTAGACATCATGTCAACAAAGTAGTTTATATTGGGCAATATGTAATAAAATATTGTAATGTGGTGCTCATCCATGCAACTAACAAGAAGTGATGTTTGGTTCAAACCTGATTTTTTTTTTGTAACTGTCAAATTTAGAATTCGACTTCATGTTTATGAATAGAATTTAGGTATCTTATTATCGTATTCATAAATAGAAAATTCAGTCATAATTCATTTTTATTATCCAAAGGTCAGCTACATAGTAGCTATAAAGGATGAAAATGTATTTATGCAATTGATTTTCCAGGTGAACCAAACAAAAAAACAAAGTTTTATACCGAACACAAAAATGATTCAAACATAGTATTGTGGTAATATACAGATGTTTATGCAATTTTAATCAAAATAAAACTGCAATTTTTTTAATAAACTCACATTGTAATACACACATCAATCAAAATATCAATACTTTCATTTCTTATTCAACCTTAATCCATCATTCAATTAAATAACAATAATTATAAAATATCAAGTATCAGCAATTAAATTATTAAAGTTAAGAATGACTTGCTTGTTATATGTTATAAGTTTGTGAAGGTAATTCGAATTAAAGGAATTGTTGATGGTTGGATGATGTTGTTTTGTTTAGGCTGGCTGCTTGTAAGAGGTGATTGAACTGAGAGTATTATGGTAGTTTGTGATGAATAGGTGGAGATGGTTGGTCTCTGGGTTGTTGTGTGGATTTGTTGGCGAGACTGTGATTAGTAGTGGTGAATGAAGTGGAGTGTATAGTGGGTTGGAGCTGTTTGGGTGTGTTTGGCCGAGGATGGTTGTTTCGATTTGGCGATTGTGGGGGATTGGAATGTTGAGTCAGTTCAGTTTGATGATGTGGGTAATGGTGGCTACGTGTTGAAAAGGGGATGTGCAGTAAATTAAGGGAATATGAAGGAGGTTAGCAGAGGTGATGGAATATGAATGCAAGGTGCAGTGAGATGTTGCAAAGATGAATTTTTTTGGTGTAGTTTGTAGTGAAGTGTTCTTGTTCTGTGCAAATGGATGATGGTGGTAAGTGACATGGTGAATATTTGAGACTGTGAATGAAATGTGTTGTAGGTGAAGTTTGGTATGTGAATTATTTGTATTTGAAGTTGATGGTTCAAGAAGCAGTGTTCGGCACAGTAAAAAGTGGATGGTATGGTGAGATGATGATGATGCTGAGGCAGAGGCGGTTGGGGCCGTTCAAGTGGTGTTGCAGTTTGTAAGGAAGTTTCCACTGGGTTGTAGTGGTACGTTTGACTAAGTGGCGATGAGGCAAATGACGTAGTTGATATGGTAATGTAGTGGTTAGGGGGTGATTGATGAAGTATGCACCAGCAATGTAGTTATGGTAGACTGTGACTGGAATGTAACTGCTGCAGTGTGAAGGCCAGAGGTGGTTTGTTTGACACTGGGTAGTTACATACTAATGATACTTTGGTCTTTTATTTTCATTTTTTGAAAAGAAAAAAAACGGAAACATTGCAACCAAACTCAGGATTAGTGTAACGACCCTAGATTTTATTTAATTTAAATTGATAATTAAATGAAATTCTGAATAAAAATTTATAATTGTTAATTATAAATAGAAGCGAGTTTCCCCGATCTCTAATGAAAATGTGTTAAATTACTTGAATTTAGATCTTATATTAGTGGTTTAAATAATAAATAATATACTTTGGACACAAGTATAAAAATAAATAAATAAATAAATTGATTTAAAAAAAATTATAAATGATGATAATTTGAGTTATATGAAATATATGTGTATATAGAGAAATGTAAAACAATAATTTTTAAAGTAAAATTTATGATAATTATTTAAACTAAAAATAGAAGTAAATTTAAAATGCAAGAATAAAGCAAATACATTTAAGTAAGCAAAATAAAAGTATATATTTTTACATAAATAAACAAATGCATAAGAAAGAACAAAATAGAATATATTGGTACCTATATAAGTTAAAGTTATAACCAATAACAAAACAAATCAAATATAATAAATACAAGACAATAAATAAGAAGTAAATAAAATATAAGATATAATAATATAAAGTAAATAAATATATATATATATATATATATATATCTTAATCTCATATTTATAAATCAATACAAAATAATACAAATGGAGTAGGCTACAAAAGTAATAAAAATAAACAAGAAATAAACAAAAGAAATAACATATATAGTAACACATTAGTGTAAAATAGGAAGTAAATGCATAAAAGAATAAACTATAACAACATGACAAAAGTAGAACTTCATTTTATTTCAAAGTGATAAAGACAAGTAAAATGATATTTTTAGTTAACAATAGAAATTTATTCATATTCCAAAGTATAAGTTAAATATAAAATGAATTAAACTATAAAAAGAATACAAAGCAAAATATCCACAAACTAACTACATACATAATTTAAAAACAAAGCAAATAATAATAATTTACATAAGTATGAAACAAAACAAAGGCAATAAAATAAATGGCTGAAACAAGCAAGAAAATAAATAAAATAAACAAAATAAAGTACATAATATAATACATTTCAGCAAAGTAAGAAGCAAGGCAAGACCAGAAGAAAAATAAATAAGAAGCAAATATAACTAAAACAAAAGTATGCATACAAATAAATACAAATATAAGTACATGTACAAAACAAAGAGGCTGTAGACAAAGTATAGAAACAGCAAGTACAAAGTATCATCCCTAAGCACATACAATATCCTAGCACACATTTTTCATCTCAGCAAAAGATGTAGGCTGAAGTAAACGAATACATTTATATGAATAAACAAGTACAAGCAAGCATACCAAGCCATGCCTATTATACAAAGATATCACACTGTATAAGTTTATCACCCTGTAACTTGCTTCCATATATCAGCCCCATATGCAAAAAGAAAAAAAAAATGAATGAAGTAAACAAAACTAAAACAAAACATAACAATACAAATTCAACTTAATCAAGCAATGCAAAGTTCATGCAAGTTTAAAAAGCAAAACCAGTTTCCAGTTTCTCAGAAAACTTCCAGGCTTGTACTCTCTGTTTCAAACAAAATCAAGGTGAGTATCATTATTTTAAAATTATAAGTATATGAATATGGATTTAATGGTTAAGCTCTGAAATAAGTATGCCTTGCCTATATGTATATTTCTGTGTATATGTATGGATGTTTGGTTATTTGTTGTAACCTCTGTAACAATCTGTTTCTTTCTTCTGGTTTTAAAGAGTTTAAAACAAACAAAAAATTTCAAACTCTCCATTTAATCACTGCGAAACTATGGCGTTCAAAAACCAGCTAGTTTAGTTTTAAACATTATCTAGTTTTTAAAACAAGTTATGGTATTCTAAGTTTAGAAAGGTACTGGAAACAGGAAATACAGTTAAAACCTTAACTATGTGATAAATTCAAACATCATGAATTGTCGATTCAAGTTTACAAACTGGTTGCTTAATCAAATTTAGGATTTTTAAAATTCGAATCATATTTTTTTGTAATAGAATGACTGGGCATTACTGTGTTGAACGAAAAATGGGTTTTGGTCAAGATAGGGTGGTCGGAAGCACTAGGTTGGTCGGGGCTGCGTGAAGTGGTGGAGGAGCCTACGGTGGTTACGGGAAAAATGGGTGGTGGCGTCAGTGATGACGGTGGTGGCGATGGCCGTGGTTCAAAGTTTCTAAACCTAATTTGGACGTGGGGACTTGATTTGATTCGTTCAACCTTTGTGGTCGACCGAGTGAAACCGGACGTGGGTGGTTGATAGAGGGGAGACAGTCGAGTTCGTGGCCAGTGGTGGAGGTTTTCTGGTGGTCGGTGGAGGTAGCAGCTGCCGTTGACAGGTTTGGGGGTGTTGAAGCTAGCGTGTTTCCAGGTTTGGAAATTTAACTCGATTTTGATTCGTGTTGTCGTGATGGGTGCTGGGTGATGGATTGAGTTGAGGGGGTCAACGATGACTAGATGGCGATGGAAGTGGTGGCCAGGACATCGGCGGTGGATGGTGCAGGTACACACGTGTTTGCGTGTATCAGTGATTATGTTTAGGTGGTTATAGTTGGGAAGGGAAGATAACTCGAAGGAAGTATCGAGTAATATTGGTTTTGGCTCGAGTCTTAACTCGAGTGCATTCAGTTGTACACCGGGTCAGATCAACACTTAAACAAAATTTTAAAAAAAAAATACTCACACGGGTTGGTTTGGGGAAAGACTCGAAGCAGGGCTCGAGTCTTAATAATTGTTTTATTTAAGTATGGGATTGGTTTAAGGTTTAAAAGTAAATTATTTTAATTTAATTAAGTTTTACTTAAAGATTTAATTAAAAGGATTAATTAATTAAAGATTTAATTTATGTGATTGGATAAATTAATGTGATTAATTAAAGATTTATTATTTAATAATTTAAAGGTTAATTAAGTACTGATTACAGATTAATTAATTTGTTAAGAGTTAATTTATTAATAATGAATAATTAAAGGATGACTAGTTAAGCATATAATTACTTAATGTAATTGATAAAAGGGTTTTTACTTAATCGAATTAAAGGATAATTACTTAGTGTAATTACATTAAAGGATAATTATTTAATAATTAAAGATCGATTGATTATTAATTAAGATTGATGAATTAATGTTTAAAAAGTTAATTCATTTAAAGGATAATTAATTAATGAAATTATTTTATTAAGGTAAGTAAATTGAGGATAATTAAATAAATTTAAAGGTTAATTAATAAATGAAGGTGATTAAGGAATGATTATTAATCAAAGTAATTAATTTAAAATAATTAATAAAATAGTAAATTAAATGATTAAAGCTTTATTATTTAATAATTAAAGGTTGGTAATTAAAGGTTAATTGATTTATTATTAATGGATAATTAATAAATGATTAAAGAATAATTAATCAAAATGATTTGTAAATTATTAATGTTAGTTAACCAGGATTAGTAATTCATAAGAAATAAATTCGATTTAAATTAATCAGATAATTTATTGATCTTACCTATGGATATTTGGATTCTATTAGATGACTTGATTGCTTGATATTCCTGATTTATGATGCTTAGTATATATCCTGATTATGTTGTGATCTGTGATAAATTATCTGTGATGTAATTTACTAGCCGTGGCATATATATTTGTGATCTGTATATAACAGATAAGCGTTATAGTTTATATCGTTTATCAACTATATTCCTGTATTCTGATCTGTGATGATTGTATGCTGTTGCACTACTGTGTATAACCCCTGGACCACACTCAGATACACACAAATATGGATTTCACAAGGAAATCGATTAAGTCACAGATTTTTGAAATAGTTTAAATTTGAATATTTGAATTCAAATGTTTTGGGAATGGATTGGGTTTAAAGTGAAAAGCTTTTGAATTGGAATTTCATAGATGAAATTTATTTTGAATAACTCGGTAAAATCTCCAAATTAAATAATTAAATTTGAATTTGAATTCAATATTTGGAATTGAATTCAATGATTATGGTTAAAGATATTATAAATATGTTTGTATGAATTTAAACCATTTTAAAGGTATTATTTTTGGGAATTTGAATTTAACCCAAGGATTTCAACTCGTATAAAAGAATCAGATTTTCTGAGATGAAACTGTTTGTTTTCAAAAGATAAAAGCTTTCAGATAAGAAATGGAATTCCTATTTAATTAGGGGAATTTCAAGATTTAATAGAGAAATGATTTTTCTAAGTTATGAATGAATTCTTTTTTGAATACTATGAATTAAATCTGTTTATTTTTAACAGATTTAAATTGATGATTTGTTTAAATCAAATAGAAATGAAATTGTTTTGAAAGCTATAAGTTAAATCTTTGATTTAAAGATTTAACGAGTTAATCAAATTGAAATGAAAATTGATTTGGAAAATCTGTGAATAAATCTTTTGTTTAAAAGATTAAAATGTGAATATTGTTTAAACCGTTAAAGATTGTGAAAATGAATCTTTTTGTTTAAAGATTGAAAATGGTAATTTGTTAAGCCATTTGAAGAAAAGTTTTGAATTATTAAGTTGTGACTTAATTGAAATCCCAATATCCATATATTTTAAAAATATTTTCGCTCACTATTCAGTTTAGCCGGGAAAGGACCTTTGTGTCATATATCCCATTCCGAATATCTGATATGTCGTTATGGATAGCATTTGAAGACCGATGATGAAGACCGGGTATTTGCGAAAGCGATAGGATGACCTATCGATTGTCTCTGCACTGGGTAGCTCCTGGTATAGAGATTCCCTAAGTGATGGGAAATTCGATCGGGATTGTGGATATCCGGATTGCAAGGACTTCTTTGTAAGTGCCTTCGGTTCTGTTCGATCCCGGAACAGACTTGTATGGATTGTTATGTCTGACATTACAATTTGAGATATAAAGCTGATTTCTTTCAAATATATTTCTGTTGGTGGAAGAGAATTTATTCTCTTAGCTTAACACCCTTCTCTGAGACGTACGAGCTCAGAGGTTATATAGTTGAAGGTTATCAGCAATATATTCCCAATTTGGTAATGTGACATGCTGAGTGTTGCTGTGAAATGATCATTATGTTGATTATTTGTGATAGGATCATTTGTTTGATCGTCTATCCTGGTGATCATTTCTATGATCATTTGTTGACCCAAAGCACGACTTTTGTATAAAGTGTGTTTTTGTGGACGTGACTTCGTCGAGCCTCACACCCCGGAATGGTCAAAACAGGAAAGATGCGGCAAGGTTATGAGGGGTAGCTCCCTTTAGGGTATGTGCATTTCCTTCTGGATAGAGGTGGTATCATGGTATGGAGCCCAGATATTTAACCTATGTGGTTACTACGAATTTATTACTTTGTGGTTGTTGGTTATCGGGATCCCGTGAGAAAGGTCGTTTACGATCGGGGAATGGCGTGCTCGTGTCAGTAGTTACCCAGTTAGGGGTAACCCGGCCTTGTGTTGGCAGAGTTCCGGTTTGGTTCTCGGGGATGTCCATCCAGAGGCATTCTCATGTGGCAATGGGAAGTTCCTTGGCCTGACCATTTGTTGGAAATCCAAAGAAACAATACGTGACTTGTACGGTTTTAGTTGTAGAACCTGCCATCTAATATGGTAGCTATAGTAGGCATAATATAATGGTACCTATGCTGGCTAAGATTTATATTCTACTTTCGAAATGAATTTTTTCCTACACTATGCACTTATAATAATATCAAATGTTTCTTTTTAATGCGTATCAAGCATCTTTGACTAACATAAGAAGAAATCTCCTCCAAGTCTGCGTTTGCATTGTGTGTGTGGCGGGAGGTCTTATGGTAGTCTCATTTAAAAAAGCATTGCGAATTAACTTTAAAATATTTCTTTGAATGTTTTAAAAGATAAACTGTTTTTGTTGCTCACACTAGTCCCACGACTGATCCGGAGTTTATTGTTTCTTTCCTAAACTCTAGGTGCTCATTATATTTCTACACGAGCAGTCTAGAGTTTGGTTTTTCAGATAGTTAGATATAGTGGATTATCTGGAGTTAGTTCAGTCTTTGGATCGCACCAGTCTTGCTGAGCTTGGTGATATGTTATTGGGGGTTCGAGCTATTGTTGGATTGATTCTTGGAAACGGAGTTGCAGTTCTTCCCTGAAGACTATCTTAGAGTTATTTTGTTCCGCTGCTAGATGTTATCTATCGTTTTCTTTTCCGCTGCTATTTATTGTATCATATCTCTGATGTATATTGATATCTATTGGATCATCTATTGTATCAGATATTGTATCAAAGTTGTATATCAATGTATTATTCTTTTATTCCGCTGTGTTGTCTACTTAATTTTGTTATAAGCTCCGGCGAACCGGATTTGAACGGTCGAATCTATGGCATTCGAATACGATATGAAGTATGGATGTCGATTTTCGAGCGGGCAAAATCCGTCTCGTTACAATTAGGTCTTTTGCATCATCATTTTTTTTAAAGAAAGCTTCATCAAAAACATATAAAAGCAGTTTTAATACCTTGTCAGCTAATAAGACTGGATTCAATTAAACTCTCCGTTTGGACTGAGAATTTGACAAGCACCACGGCTCATAACCACCACATTACCAACAAATAAATTGATACCATTACTGCACAATGAATAACAAATGTATTAATATAGCTTCAGTCCAAAAGGAAACGAACATGTTAATATTACAAATGGATTTTTCGGGTTTTAATGCTTACAGTACTACTTAAAAGGTACAACCAATTTATACATTGTACACTTTCAATACACAATTCGCCAAACTAATCAAAGGTTCATATTTGTCTAGCTGCACTTCAAGTACTGACCTTGTGCAACCATTCATTCATGTGCACTTTTTGCAGTTACCAATATAATATTCCTATTATGCACTTGGATAGATAGCCAAGCCTTAACAGCTGATGTTAATTATATACTAAAACAATATCTAACCTTTTTACACTTGTGATTGTAAAGATACTAATGGTCTATTTGATCTCCCACTGTATTGAAAAGGAAAGTATTTCCTAGACTGAAGGGCTACCCTTCAAATGAGTCGATTGTATACATATTATATGATTGATTATTATAGGTAGAACGAGGTGAGAGCTAATGTTATCCATCCAAATAAAACAAGTTTTAGTATAATTAAGCTTTAATTAGTAGGATGTAATATAACTTGGGTTTTCTACATCTCTAGCATTTATCTACCTTTGAATATTGATACATGTGCTGCAAAGATACCTATGTCAGTATGTGCAGAGCATACTTCTAGGTAGGAAATAGGACCATAAGATAATACGATTGGGAAAATTTACCATTCCTCAACAAGTAACGTATTAACTTGGAAATACACAAGTAACATGTTCCAGTTAAACGAGATTTATACTGGAAATCAAATATTATTGAAGAAGATCGCTTACATTTGATGGCATGATGTTAAGTAGCTTAATAAAGTAAGCTCGGTGCAACATCCATCATCAAGTTTAAACAAATTTCCAGCTTCAAAATGCCTGTCAGCTTTTGCATGTAAATATCACAATAACAATGGACAGATCCTAAGTATACACCTAAAATGATTCAAAATAAAACCCTTGAAATTAAAATCTATAATAAAATGTGATATACCTCCCTGTAGCATGCACTTTCTAGTACAGATCATACTTATAGTACCCGCTTCCTCTGCCTTTCCCACTTGCTTCATCGACAGCTTCGTCCAGGAAGACAACATTTGAAGGCAAATAGACTATCAATGGAGAATGTTTTAGGAAGGAGAGGGGAGGACCTCATCGGAGGGGAATAAGCTTACGAGTGAAGGAGCACCTCATTTTCAAAGTAGGAGAATCGTGCGAGCAGAGAACGAGTTTTAGCATTTGAGAGTGATTGGTAAAAGAACTAGGGTTTGAGAAGCGGGTGGAAATTGAGAATAAAAGAGTGAAAGGGGAAATCTAAAGCGGAAGAAATTCTAAAGCAAAACTTGACAGTAAATAAAAAAATTGGTGAAATATTTTTTACTTTGCGCGGGTACAAAGCGGGAAGGTGAAATCTTTTTAGTCGCATTTATATTTTTTAGGGAAATACTTTTTGGTTGCATTTAGAAGAAACGCCATCAATTTTTGCAACTATAAATGGTTTTTCTTGTAGTGATATGTATTCATTTAAAGGATAAATATAGATATAACATTTAAAACATGTTAAATTAAATTCGAAATTGTTTAAGAAGAAATTTAAAAACCTTTATAAAATTAAGAAATTTCTTTTAATATTAAGAAGAACATGTGTTAAGCTTTTAACTAATAAGAAGACACTTGTAAAACATTCTATAACCTTTGATAACAAGTGGCAATATTAAATTATTTTGAAATTAATTATTGTAGATAAGAAAACTTAGCAAATTCATTTTGTTCAAACATTATCTTCAATTGAAAAACTGAATTCGGATTTTAGAAAAGAAATTTCAAAACCAATTCTGTAAACAAATTCATGTTCAGAAATCTGCAAAACCAAACACAATCAAAAATCTACAAAACCAATTCTATTTAAAATCTGCAAACCCAATCTGGTAACAAATTCAAAATCAAATCTGCTCCTATTTTCAACATCAAATTGAAGTTCAATTTCAACTCTAGCAAAGAAGAAATGGAGTTCTGCTGCAGTTTAAAATCAACTTCAACGGTTCAACAAGCAGATTCAACTCGCAAAACAGTTCCAGGAAATTCAATTTAGCAGTTCCAGGAAAAATGTGATTTGCAAGTGAATTCGTCATTTGCTTCTTCATTATTAAGTGAGTAAACTTCTATTTTTAAAGATAGTTCTTCTTTTTAAAATCAATTCTAAGACAAGTTTACAGTATTCAAGTTTCAAGTTGCAAACTGTTTTCCCAAAAATTAAAACTGCTCTGTCTTTTTTTTTAGTGAGTAACCTCACAATTGAAAAGTTGTTTTAAATTATCTGTTGCATGTGGATTGGTAGAAATGAGTTTGCTTTGTATGATTTTATTGTGATAGATATTCAGTGTATATATATATATATAAACATATATGTGTGTGTGTGTGTTTACAGGTACCTGATCACCTGTTTCTGTTTATAAAACTAAAATTTTAAAAGGAAAAAAAAATCAATACCTCTTGAATTGATTCTCAGTTAGGATTTGTTATGTAAATGAAAGTTGTTAGTTTAGTATAGATTTATGTTTACAAATTATAATCAAGAGAAAATAAGAACTGTTGCCTCTGAAAATAACAATAACAGTCAATATTTTCAATAAGCCAAATATCAAACTTCCTAAATTATTAAATCAGTGTTATAATTTGAATGCATGAATGAAATCATGAATTTTAAAACAAAAATCACATTTTTGAAATTACTGAGGAGTGAGCATTACTGGGTGGAACAAATTAGGGGTTTTTGGGTTTATCTGGTGATCTAGTGGTATTGAGATGTTGTGGTTCTTCCTGAAGGTGGAGGAGAGGTGAGTGGTCACTGGAAAATTACTGGTTGATTTTTCTAATGGCAGTGGTGACCGTGGTTGGCAATTACAGGTTTCTAACCCTAGTTTTTAGGGGGTCGAAGTTTGGTTGTTTCTCTGATTCTCTGTTGCACCGAGTGTTGCCATACTTTGGGATTGGAAGAGGAGTTGTAAATGGAGCGATGGTCGGAGTCGCAGTGATTCAGATGGTCGGAGGTGTGATCGCGAGTGGTTGACAGGTTTGGGAGTGGTGCAGTAATGATGTTTCCAGGTTGGCTTGTTTAACTCGAATTTCATTTCGAGCTGCTATGGGGATTTCTGATGGTCATAAGCATGTTGGAGGATGGTCGGCGACATGATGAAGAGTGGTATAGTGGCTGGAGATCGCCAGAGTGCCGGTGCATATGCGCCGTGCATATTTGAAGTTCTGATGAACTTTGGGTTGTGCAGGAGTATGGAGCTCGAGTTTTTCTCGAGTAGATCAGTAATTTACCCGAAGAAATTAGGTTGTGAACTCGAAGCTTGTTGTTGGGGTCTCGGGTGTGTTTTGTTTCAGGTTTATAAAACCTGACAATGTGCAGATTAAAAAAAAAAACATCTGAATGAAATTCAAATTGTATAAGCAGGATTTAAACAGAGTTTTTAAAAATGCAAAGTTTGAATTTGAATTCAAAGGAACTTTTGAATCCAAAGTTTTTAAAATGAAAATTTTAAATTTAAAGCAAGGTTTAAAAGCAAGTTTAAAATCAAGCTTAAATATGAGTTCAAGTTTACTATAGATTCAAATTCTTGAATTTAAATCAGTTTGTAATTTTAAATGTTGGACAAGTTTAAATGTTTAAAGTAGGTTTTAAAAATGAGTTTGTTTTCAAATAAGTTTTAAACTTGATAAAATTCTTTTCCTTAATATTTGAATAAAAATTAGGAAGTGTTTAACTTTAATTTGAAAGTTAAAATAATAAATTTATTTTTAGGCTTGTTTTCTTTTAATAAAATTAAGTAAATTTGTGTTAAAATTTTCTTATATAAGTATCTTATATAAGTAATGATGTTTCTTCACTTTTATTTTAAGGTTTATAATTTATTTAAAATTTGGATAAATGTTTAAATAGTTAAACATTTTAAATCTTAAATTTTAAAATAGAATTTGAATTGAATTTAGAAATGTATTGTTTTAAATACATTTGAATGTTAATGAAGTCATTAATAAGGTGAATGAATTATTTTAGAAATAATTAAGATAATAAAAGAATTTAATTAAGGAATAACTTATTTATTTGTTTAAAATAATGATTTATATTAAATTTTAATTAGAGATGATTAATAAGGATTAATCTAAGATAAATTTCTTAAGTAAGTAATTAAAGAAAATGATGTTAATTAATAAAGATAATTACCTAAGGATTATTAAGTAATTAATTAATGTGATTAATTATGATAATTAATTAGATTAATTAATTGAAGATAATCAATTGTAAATTGTTAAGAATAATTACTTGAAAAAGTAATTAAAGGATTAATTACTTATTGTAATTAATTTTTATAATGTGATTTGTTTAAATTGATTAATTTAGTTTAATTAATTTAAGATAATCATTTGATGGTTTAATGAGAGTAATTACTTAATGTAATTAATGGAGCATGATTACTTAGAGAAGTAATAAATGATAATTACTGGAATGTAATTAATGAGAGATGATTTTTAAATAAAGTAATTTGGGTAATTACTTTTGTAATTAATCAAGGGATTAATTAATGAAGATAATTAATTATGGGATAATTAATTTGTTAATGAGTAATTAAGGGTAATTAATTACTGGTTTGAATATTAATCAATGGTGATTAATAATTGTATTTTTAAATTTTAGATTAATTACTAAATGTAATTAATTTTTAATAAAGTAATTAATTTAAATATAAATTAGAGATCATTAATTAATATAATTAATGATGTAATTAAGAATTGTTTAATTAAGTAATAATTAATTATTAAGTGATTAATTAATATAATTAATTAAGGATAAATGAAATTATTTATAGTTAATTAATAAATGAAGTAATTAAATGTTAATTACTTATGATTAAGGTTAATTAATTTGTAAAATTAATTAAAGACTAATTACTCATTGTTATTAGAGGATGATTAATCAAAGGTGTTTAATCAAGTTGAATACTTAGAGAATGATTAATTAACTAGGTTAATTGATTAATGGATATATAATCAGGATTTATAGATGTGATAATTAATTTAATTTATTTTAAATTAATTAGAGATAGAAGTAATTAATTTAATTCATTTTAAATTAATTTAGATGATGGTTAATAAATCATTGCTTATGGATGATATTGATTGGATGGTTGTGATCTCAGTAATGAGATGAGTAGTATCTATATGATATGGATGCTTAGTTAAAGTATGATAATATGAATTATCTGTTTGTGATGATTATCTGTTTGTGACAATGATACGAGTTATCTGTTATGATGAGAATGTGATTATCTATTGTGATATGTGAATTATCTATCTGTGTGTAATAGATAATGATGAATTGAATTAATTATTCAAACTAAAATCACTTGGACATTAAGATGGCGTTTGGATTTCGATGAGACCGGGATCAGGTTTCCAAATTTGGAATTCTGAAAACCACATCGATCCAAATTAAACCTTAGGTCGTGAATCTCAAGTGAAGATGAAGATTTAGAGTGCAAGGGTTATCGTCGTTAACTTTGAGGGTGATTCCAAAATGAGTGTAACGAGATAATGCCTTCGGTTTCGTTCGAACCCGAAACGAACTTGTATGGATTGAATGCTTTCAGAACATCGTCAGGTGGACGATGAGCATTCTAAAATTGATGTGTCCTAAAAAGGTAATCGTAGCCTCAAGCCTCATCAACCGGGAATGGCTAAAACAAGGGAGGTGCAGCAAGGCTAAGTGGGTCATGCCCAAGTAGGACGAAATTTACCCCTGTCTAGAGGTACCTTTTATTTCGGTTGTGTGGCAGTTGGCGACGGCCAATCTGCGGGGTTGTCTTGTTCGGGACTTTCCAGTAAGGGATGGTTCCGGCTTTGTGTTGCAAGGGATTGGGAGTGATCCTCGGTACGGTGATCTAGGCCACGTACTGTGTAACGCTTCGATTTTTCGTTGCCGAAAAAACCGAATAGTTATGGGTTTTAAAAAGAAAAGAAAAAGAAAGAAGAGAGAAAAGTAGATAAGAAGATAGAAAATAGAGAGGAAAGAAGATAGACGATTTTTAGAAAACAGGGGAAGAAAACAGAGAATTTGAAAAATAGAAGATAGAAGAATTTTAAAAATAGAACGGACAGAAAGAAAACAAACAGAACAACATCAGAATCTCACAATTCGCAGCGGAACAACATATAATAATAAATGAATAATCTTTAAACAAAGAACTATGTCAGTTATTACATTTCATTTCATTACATCACATCATATCATCAGAGTGTACAACAACATACAACAATAAATAGTGCAGCGGAAAAAGAAATACTATATAAACTAGTAATACGCCATGCCATCCAGCTTGCCTCCAGCAACTCCTGAATATCCAGAATATCCTGATAAACCTAACTCTTGACTGCCCGTGTGGAAATTGGTGGGCACCCAGAGTTTAGGAAGGAAAACAATAAACTCCAAGTCAGTCATGTGACTGGTGTGAGAACTCAAAACAGTTTATTTACTTTAAAATCAAAATAGAGGAATATTTTTAAATTCAATTCGCAATGCTTTTAAAAATGAGACTACCATAAGGCCTCCCGCACACACACACAATGCAAACGCAGAATCGGAGGAGATTTCTCCTTATGATAGTCAAAGATGCTTGATACGCATTTAAAATAACATTTGATATTATTATTAGTGTATAGTGTAGGAAAAATATTTCGGAAGTAGAATATAAATCTTAGCCAACATAGACATTTCGAACTATGCCTACTATAGCTACCATCCAAACAGTGGTGACCACCATAAGTGAATGGCAGGTTCTACAACTAATACCGTACAAGTTTCGTATTGGGAATTGGATTTCCAACAAATGGTCAGGCCAAGGAACTTCCCATTGCCACTGAGAATGCCTCTGGAAAGACATCCCCGAGAACCAAACCGGATCTCTGCCAACACAAGGCCGGGTTACCCCTAACTGGGTAACTACTGACACGAGCACGCCATTCCCCGGTCCTTTAGGACCTTTTCAACCGAGCGCTCGATATCCAACATCACACAATCATAAAGTGTTTTCAACATGAGTAAGTATCTGGGCTCCATACCATGATACCACCCCTTTCCAGAAGGAAATGCACATACCCTAAGGGGAGCTACAGCAACCCCTAATAACCTTGCCGCATCTTTCCTGTTTTGACCATTTCCGGGATGTGAGGCTCGACGAAGTCATGTCCACAAAAACATACTTTATATAAAAGCCATGCTTTGGGTCAACAAATGATCAACACAATGATCACTAAGATAGACGATCAAATAAATGATCCTATCACAATAATCAACACAATGATCATTTCAGCATCACTCAGCATGTCACATTACCAAAATGGGATATATCGCTGATAACTTCAACTATATAACCTTTGAGCACATGCGTCTCAAAGAAGGGTGTTAAGCAAAGAATAAATTCTCCGCCACCAACAGAAATATATTTGAAAGAAATCGGCTTTATATCTCAACTTGTAATGTCAGGCATACAATCCATACAAGTCTGTTCCGGGATCGAACAAAACCGAAGGCACTTACAAAGAAGTCCTTGCAACTCGGATATTCACAATCCTGATCGGATTCACCATCACATATGGAGTTTCTATACCGGCGCGACTCGGTGCAGAAACAATCGATAGGTCATCCTATCGCTCTTGCAAATATCCGGTCTTCAACACCGATCTTCAAATGCAATTCACAACGACGTATCACATATTCGGAATGGGTTATACGACCCCATGGTCCTTTCTCGGTTAACCCGAATAGTGAGCGCTTATTCAAAAATAAGTGTGCATTCAAATTCAATCAATTCACATCAAATACCCATTCAAAGGGAAATACTGATAGTCGGTTATTGAACTATCACTGGATATGCACACATCACCAGATTCCAAATAATTTTCCAAATTATTTATTTTCCAAAATATCTTTACAAGATATATATAATTTCAATACTTCAAAAATAAATCAGTATTTATTTTTTTAAACAATTCCACTTTCACATATAAATTCCATAATGAATTTATATTTCAAAATATCCACGCATATATGATTTTAATCATTCATTTCAATTTATCTTCAAAAAGATAAATTCAATATATTCACTTTATATTGGAAAACATTTCCATACTTATTTAAAAATAAGTAATTCACAAATCTTTTTATTTTCAACACTTAGAAAATATTCAATATAATTAACCCGAATTAAGTATATATTTCATTCTATTAAGAAAATCCTTTCTTAAACATATTTACTTGGGCCAAAACGAATGTTGCGTAAAACATCGTTACGACAACCCAAAATCACTAGTATAGGGATTCGAATTTAAAATAGATATATAAATCCCAATACTATTCAAAACATTTCCTTTCGGAAATCATTTACTATAACAACAGTGTTATAGTCCACTTTTTTCCTTTTATTTCTCGAAACATCTATTTCAACAATAGATGTTGAAATCTATAGTTTCAAATCTCAACACATTTTAAAACATCGTTAGATCGTTTTAATTCTATTTAAAATATCACATTCAAAAACATTTCCTTTAACGTATTATTCACTATTCAAAACGTGAATATACTACGTTAATGAACATCATCCTTTTATTCATTTTAATTCAAAGGATTATTCACTATTCGAAAATGTGAATATAACTCCATTAATAGGTTTCAACAATTAACTTATCAAAATAAGTCGTTTGCGAATTTATAAAACAACGTTTATAAATTCCATATCTATTTATTTATAAAAACTTCCTTTTTATAAATTCCTTTATTAACCTATTCCCGTTTATAACTAAATTATAAACTAAACGTTCACATTATAAGTTAATTACTTATAAAACGATTATTTTACAAAATCGTTCTTTTTAAAGACTTTTCAATTTATAAACCTTATAACTTATAAGATTTATTTATTTAATCAATCTATTCTTCAAATAATTTCACCAAATTTATAAATCTTACTATTTATAAATTTCATTTATAACTTCACAGTTTATAATTCTATAAATTTCATTCTATTATGAAATTCATTTTCACTTCATTCAAACACTTATAAAAACTTGTTTTATAATGTCTGAATCTCAATTCATAAATATCCATTTATAAATCTTTTAATATAAATCAATTTATATTATTATTTTAAAACGTCTTTAATTTCCTTTATAATTTCACCATTCTGATTTATAAAATAATTAAATTTTATGAATCCTATATTTAAACTTTTCACAATAAATTCAAATTTCCCAATTTAAACTATTTTATAAGATCATTGGTTCATATTTCTCAAAAATCAGTTTTTCTAACAATATTACACAAAAATTATAATTTTATAACTTCTAAAATTATAACGTTTATTTATTTAATATGGATCAATTTCAAAAATATAGTATATTTTCAAAATCACTTTTAAAATCATTTTAAAATCCCAAAATCTGGGTCCAATGATGCTACACACCAAATAGTCAATCACGACTAACAACGATATCATATATCGATATGATAATCAATCAAATATCAAAATATCTGAAATTAAATAAATACTGTTGAGGAATCCAGTTGGATCCCTCCAACCTGTTTTCCTGCATCCAAAAACATTAGCACAATACCAATTTCGCTCCAGTACGAAATTATCGCGGTACATGTTCTTAATAAATATTATCCGCTTAATAACGGCGTAATAGGGTCTCATCCGCTAAACAAAAAATGCGGGAAATCAATCAACTGCAATATATACATATGCCAATATATATATATTGATACTATATATAATACCAATTTCACTGTTTATGAAATATTCGCGGTATATGTTTTATATTAAATAACATCCGCTTACTAACGGCGCATAATGTCTATTTTAACAATCAATAATTTACAGTCATCATTCAAACATGCATTCAAATATTTTAAATCTAACTATTTAAAATAAAATCGAAATCTATTCGATTGAGTGAGAAGTTCTCACCTTGGTTTTAATTTCCGTTTTAGCTTTTATTTCGAATAAAATTAAACGCGCGTTTAATTTTATCCAAAATTCTCACTAACTCCAAACGACTCCAAACCAACTCCATCGCGTAGTGCTCGTCCATACGATTCCAACGCAACTGGGTTTGCATTTTTTCGACCTCGTATGAAAAAGTTATGCATTTTACAAGTTTGAACGTATTTATATTAACAATTACAACAAAACTTTAATAATTTTAAACCTAAACCTATTGAGAGCCATTGGATCCCACTTCACTGCATCTCCACCGCACATATCATCTTCCCCAAACTCACGTCCTCATCTCCAGGAAACCAATATTGAGGCCGAACCCAATTAGTAAATTAGGGTTAAATATTACTCCATCATCTCTCGCTAATACCTCATCATACTACCACCACGTCGAAGAGCACGACGCATGCTACCTCCACCTGCCACCATGGCCAGCTCGGCCCCCCATAGGCGCGCGCGCACGCATGAGAACAGCCCACGTTCATGCTCCATTTCCCATCAATCCGCTCAACTATTCTCGATCTTGACCGTTGATCTTGTAGATCTTGATGTGCTCTATAACTTTGTAGTTGATGGCTTCGTGAATCGATGAATGGATTGAGAGATTTTGAGGGAGGAAGGAAGATCATTTTCAGCCTTTGAATTGTAACTGGCGGCTAGCAATAGGAAATTAGGGTTTTGGTTTTTATCAAATTTATGAAAGGTAGGGGCTATTTATAAGGAACGAGCGACACTATTCATCCCGGAATTTCCGAACTCCGATTTAGACGCCGTAACCAGCGTACCTAGGGTTTATCCCGCGTTCCGGACACAATGGAACAGGTTTCGGAAGCTAATTCGGAAGTATGTGCGAGTTATGGCTATAAACGCTCAATTTAAATTAAACCGATTTAAATCGATTTCTAGGCGTTTTAATTTGTACCGGACAAACGGTAAATCCAATTGACTTGAAATTTGAAACCTTACAATAATATCACATTACGGATCCGATGAAACTGGTTTCGTCGAATTCCGAGACTTTTTGAAAAATGGCTATTTTCACTCGCCAAATTTAAATTAAAAACGATTCGATGCGTTTCGAGCTGCCACGATCAAACGATAGCTCCAATTGACACGAAAATTGAAATCCGGTAATAACTAACTATTACGGATCCAATGGAACTGGTTTCGTTCAATTCTGAGACTGTCCAAAAATTGACTATTTTTACTAGTCGATTTTAATATTAAAATATTCAATTTTCACAAATTAACTTTTAATTCGATTTTAAAAGTTCTAAAATATCTCTATAACTTCAGTATGATTAAATAAAATTTTACAAATCATTTTCAATCATATTTAACTATATTTTCAATTATTTCCATAATTTAACATATTAAATTATCGATTTAATAATCCAATTAAATCCAATAATTCAAATTAAAATTTATTTGACTTATAAATTTCACTTATTAATATTTAAAATTAATTAAATATTCATATTTTAATTAATAAAAATTCTGGGTCGTTACAATCTTTCCCCCTTAAAAGAATTTCGTCCCCGAAATTACAAGTAAGAAAGGTTACAGAATTTATTAACTTTCCAAAATTTATAATTAAATTCCTTACAATACTTTACTAAGTTTTCAAATCATACTTAGTTATCTTTTCAAAAACAAACTATACTGTTTAATTTTCAATTCCAAAATCAAAGTTAAAGTTTTCAAAATTTTCCAAATTTTCTCAAATTTTTTCTAACGCCTTAAATTTTCGGAAAAATTCGCCATAGTCTCCTTTGCGCGGCTCGATCCGAAAAAAAAAATGACAGTATATATATCACAAATATACATCTCATCAAGTAATGAGGCATCCCGCAGGGAAAAAAATGTAAAAGTACGATATTTAATCCGAGATATGTACCTTATACTTTATTAGCAAGCATATACGGCTAATATAGCGCTAAAGCGAACTCCAAATGCGAAGCACACGCGATCCGCACCTACTAAACTCAACAAACAACATGAGAACATGCACATATGCAAATAATATCGATATACAACATATAGCAACATATCAACTATATATATCACATAGCAAATGCAACAATAGCAATATATATTCAACCATCATCCAATTACCATTCAACAAATTCATAACCAATATATTCATTCATATTTTCATTCATATACAATGAATTGGTTTTCACTTTAAATCACATTTGATTTGTTTACATTGGATTTACTAACATTCATTCTCAATTCTAATTAGTTTCAATTTGTTAACATTCACTAATTAAATCCCATTCACATTCAATTCTATTCAAATTTATTTACTTCAAATTTGAATTCAATTTCATAGTTTTCAATTTCATTAACTCTTAATGAATTATATACAATCAACTAGCAATCATATAACAACCAATGTATATCAATTACAACCAAATTTCTTTGCTTCACTTACATTCATTTTGGTTTAATATCTTTACTTTCCAATTGGTTTTATTAAATTGATTTTTCATTCAATTATTCAACTTTCAATAACATTAGGTTTCAATGAATTAACACTTTCATTAATTATTCCATATCAACTTAAATTCATATTTAATTGATTAATCATTCAATCCATTCATTCAATTCAATTACAAAGTTGAATTTCATTCACATACTCAAGTTCACATTCATTTAATCCACTTGATTATTTACAACTCATATTCATAAATATATTCATATAGTTTCACTTCTTATATATATAAGTTTATTTCACAATTGTAAATCACTTTAATTATAATTCAATTCTTATAATTCTTTTACTTATACAATTATTCCTTTATTTAGATTATTCAAACAACCTAACAATCAACTTATATATACACTTTAATAATTCTTGAAAAATTATTTCTTCATATATAAAAATATAATCGAGGCAAAATTATTTCATTTACCAAATTTTAAAATCAATATTATGTCGATTTATCTTGTTTAAGAGTTTAGAAACCCCTATCTACGATAGTTAGCTAGACTAGATCGACGGGAATCTATAAACAATCAACCGATAAGTTAACACAATATAAAACAATTTCATATTCACTAACAAATACGCTCTCATAGCTATTATTACACTCAAACTCATTCTAGAGTACTGCTGACTCTATCTCTAACGAGTAATACCCTACAGAACCATGGTTCTCGCTTAACCATCAGAGCTCTGATACCAAATGTAACGCTTCGATTTTTCGTTGCCGAAAAAACCGAATAGTTATGGGTTTTAAAAAGAAAAGAAAAAGAAAGAAGAGAGAAAAGTAGATAAGAAGATAGAAAATAGAGAGGAAAGAAGATAGACGATTTTTAGAAAACAGGGGAAGAAAACAGAGAATTTGAAAAATAGAAGATAGAAGAATTTTAAAAATAGAACGGACAGAAAGAAAACAAACAGAACAACATCAGAATCTCACAATTCACAGCGGAACAACATATAATAATAAATGAATAATCTTTAAACAAAGAACTATGTCAGTTATTACATTTCATTTCATTACATCACATCATATCATCAGAGTGTACAACAACATACAACAATAAATAGTGCAGCGGAAAAAGAAATACTATATAAACTAGTAATACGCCATGCCATCCAGCTTGCCTCCAGCAACTCCTGAATATCCAGAATATCCTGATAAACCTAACTCTTGACTGCCCGTGTGGAAATTGGTGGGCACCCAGAGTTTAGGAAGGAAAACAATAAACTCCAAGTCAGTCATGTGACTGGTGTGAGAACTCAAAACAGTTTATTTACTTTAAAATCAAAATAGAGGAATATTTTTAAATTCAATTCGCAATGCTTTTAAAAATGAGACTACCATAAGGCCTCCCGCACACACACACAATGCAAACGCAGAATCGGAGGAGATTTCTCCTTATGATAGTCAAAGATGCTTGATACGCATTTAAAATAACATTTGATATTATTATTAGTGTATAGTGTAGGAAAAATATTTCGGAAGTAGAATATAAATCTTAGCCAACATAGACATTTCGAACTATGCCTACTATAGCTACCATCCAAACAGTGGTGACCACCATAAGTGAATGGCAGGTTCTACAACTAATACCGTACAAGTTTCGTATTGGGAATTGGATTTCCAACAAATGGTCAGGCCAAGGAACTTCCCATTGCCACTGAGAATGCCTCTGGAAAGACATCCCCGAGAACCAAACCGGATCTCTGCCAACACAAGGCCGGGTTACCCCTAACTGGGTAACTACTGACACGAGCACGCCATTCCCCGGTCCTTTAGGACCTTTTCAACCGAGCGCTCGATATCCAACATCACACAATCATAAAGTGTTTTCAACATGAGTAAGTATCTGGGCTCCATACCATGATACCACCCCTTTCCAGAAGGAAATGCACATACCCTAAGGGGAGCTACAGCAACCCCTAATAACCTTGCCGCATCTTTCCTGTTTTGACCATTTCCGGGATGTGAGGCTCGACGAAGTCACGTCCACAAAAACATACTTTATATAAAAGCCATGCTTTGGGTCAACAAATGATCAACACAATGATCACTAAGATAGACGATCAAATAAATGATCCTATCACAATAATCAACACAATGATCATTTCAGCATCACTCAGCATGTCACATTACCAAAATGGGATATATCGCTGATAACTTCAACTATATAACCTTTGAGCACATGCGTCTCAAAGAAGGGTGTTAAGCAAAGAATAAATTCTCCGCCACCAACAGAAATATATTTGAAAGAAATCGGCTTTATATCTCAACTTGTAATGTCAGGCATACAATCCATACAAGTCTGTTCCGGGATCGAACAAAACCGAAGGCACTTACAAAGAAGTCCTTGCAACTCGGATATTCACAATCCTGATCGGATTCACCATCACATATGGAGTTTCTATACCGGCGCGACTCGGTGCAGAAACAATCGATAGGTCATCCTATCGCTCTTGCAAATATCCGGTCTTCAACACCGATCTTCAAATGCAATTCACAACGACGTATCACATATTCGGAATGGGTTATACGACCCCATGGTCCTTTCCCGGTTAACCCGAATAGTGAGCGCTTATTCAAAAATAAGTGTGCATTCAAATTCAATCAATTCACATCAAATACCCATTCAAAGGGAAATACTGATAGTCGGTTATTGAACTATCACTGGATATGCACACATCACCAGATTCCAAATAATTTTCCAAATTATTTATTTTCCAAAATATCTTTACAAGATATATATAATTTCAATACTTCAAAAATAAATCAGTATTTATTTTTTTAAACAATTCCACTTTCACATATAAATTCCATAATGAATTTATATTTCAAAATATCCACGCATATATGATTTTAATCATTCATTTCAATTTATCTTCAAAAAGATAAATTCAATATATTCACTTTATATTGGAAAACATTTCCATACTTATTTAAAAATAAGTAATTCACAAATCTTTTTATTTTCAACACTTAGAAAATATTCAATATACTTAACCCGAATTAAGTATATATTTCATTCTATTAAGAAAATCCTTTCTTAAACATATTTACTTGGGCCAAAACGAATGTTGCGTAAAACATCGTTACGACAACCCAAAATCACTAGTATAGGGATTCGAATTTAAAATAGATATATAAATCCCAATACTATTCAAAACATTTCCTTTCGGAAATCATTTACTATAACAACGGTGTTATAGTCCACTTTTTTCCTTTTATTTCTCGAAACATCTATTTCAACAATAGATGTTGAAATCTATAGTTTCGAATCTCAACACATTTTAAAACATCGTTAGATCGTTTTAATTCTATTTAAAATATCACATTCAAAAACATTTCCTTTAACGTATTATTCACTATTCAAAACGTGAATATACTACGTTATCCTTTTATTCATTTTAATTCAAAGGATTATTCACTATTCGAAAATGTGAATATAACTCCATTAATAGGTTTCAACAATTAACTTATCAAAATAAGTCGTTTGCGAATTTATAAAACAACGTTTATAAATTCCATATCTATTTATTTATAAAAACTTCCTTTTTATAAATTCCTTTATTAACCTATTCCCGTTTATAACTAAATTATAAACTAAACGTTCACATTATAAGTTAATTACTTATAAAACGATTATTTTACAAAATCGTTCTTTTTAAAGACTTTTCAATTTATAAACCTTATAACTTATAAGATTTATTTATTTAATCAATCTATTCTTCAAATAATTTCACCAAATTTATAAATCTTACTATTTATAAATTTCATTTATAACTTCACAGTTTATAATTCTATAAATTTCATTCTATTATGAAATTCATTTTCACTTCATTCAAACACTTATAAAAACTTGTTTTATAATGTCTGAATCTCAATTCATAAATATCCATTTATAAATCTTTTAATATAAATCAATTTATATTATTATTTTAAAACGTCTTTAATTTCCTTTATAATTTCACCATTCTGATTTATAAAATAATTAAATTTTATGAATCCTATATTTAAACTTTTCACAAATAATTCAAATTAAAATTTATTTGACTTATAAATTTCACTTATTAATATTTAAAATTAATTAAATATTCATATTTTAATTAATAAAAATTCTGGGTCGTTACATACTGTGACGGGCGGTACCCCGGTAGCCCTGCCATTGATGGAATCCAAAATCCAATAAGTGCCTGTACGGTTTTGATTGTGCCCAACTATGTTGGAACATGAGATGTAAGCATTCTAGCTATTTCTGTATTTTATTTTGAAAACCCTAGACACTATTATAATATCACTGGATTTCCTATCAAATGTTTTGGTTAGCGTAAGGTAAAACTTTTCCATGTTTATGTGTGGGAAGTCTTACGTGATACCTTTTGTTTTCAAATTTTTTTTCAAAGTTAAACAACTTTAAACCCGTTTACTCACACCAGACCCATGTCTGACTCGAGTGTTTATTTTCTATTTTATTAAACTCTTGGGTACTCATATTACGTATGAGTAGTCAAGTGATTCAGGATTGCTTTGGCGAGTTCTGGAGGAGATATGGAGCAGGAGGCTTCAGCGTGTAGATATATATAGTGATTCCGCTGTGTTTGATTTGTGTCTGTTTTCTCTGATGTACTTGAATTGTAATTGCTAGACAGATGTTTATAACTGTCTAGTTTGTGTTGTAATAGTTGTACAACTCTGATGTATATGATACTATGTAATATTTTATGTGATATAATATAATTTATTCGTTCCGCTATGAGATTCTGATGTTGTTTGTTTGTTTCTTTCCTATCTTTTATATTTTCTATCCCTTTCTTTCTTCTTAATGATGCGTCTTTCTATGGAATGAAAGGCAGGTCATTGCATTGTGGTATCAGAGCGCTAGGTTGAGCGGTGGTGTCCTTCTTGAGAGAGCGTATTTGTAATTTTGAATATATATATATATATATATTTGTTTATTTCTACCTATTATATTGGGTTACCTTTTCGGGTTTTCCAATATAAGTCTAGAGGTAGATAGGGTAGTGGTGTGTGTAACACAACTACCAATGGTTGGAGTCCGAGTGTTTGAGGTTGAAAGTGATCTGTCAGGGCAGTATTGGGCATCTTGTGTAGTTTTGCAGTTGGTGTGAAGGATTTCACCGATCTGTGAAGGAAATCTTTTTAAGGTTCGGAGTTTATCTTTGGTTGTAAGCTTGGTTGCACTCGTGCAAGTGGATTTTCTTGAGCCTGGATCAGTTGGGAGTACTAAAGCCAGCGATGGTATCTTGGCAACCTTAGGAAGAAGTTCTGTCCGTATTTGAGTTTGAGACTTAGTTTGGCAGAGTGTTTTGTTCTTGGTTTGAGATCGAGTTTCCTGAGAGATATCTATCTTTTGAAGGCTCTATTGTGGAAGTGGATGGTGTAGCTTTGTGATTCGATGAGCTTTTGGATAAGAATGTCTTTGGCAGCAATAGCAGCTGTAAGGCCAGTTTCTTCGATGGATTAGAAGTCTCTATGATTCTTTTGTCAGTAGGCCGGGCAGATGGTGTAGCTTGTCCATTCTTTTGGAAGCTCAGATGGGTGTGATGTTTGTGGTTGGAGGTGGACCACTAGTTTCTTCTTTGGTTAGAAGGCTTTAGCTGTTTTGATGTGTAAAAAGAGAATGGTTTCTTGGAATCTGAACTGAGTGGAATCGCCAAAGTGACTTGCGATGGTTCGGAAGTTCTTTGAGTAATCTTTGTTTGGATTGAAGCATCTCTAGAGGATGTTAGAGTTATTGAGGTGGTTTGGTTTTTTCCTGATATCTTCAAAGGAATTAAGATTTGCATCCGCATCGAGAGATTGAGTTCTGTTTCAACTTGGTTCTTGGAGCTTTACCGGTGGTTCAGCATAGTAGGAGGGCTCTTTGAGAGAGAGATCTGTTTAAGCTGGCAGGATTGATCGGACCTAGTTTTCTGGTTGAATTTTTGCTGTGGTGTTTGTGACCGAATAGGATAGGTCACTGAGATTTTATGGAATTTGATGAACAATGTTTCCGGAGTGGATTGATCAAGTTTGTACTTGTGTTCATCAACAGCATTCTCAAATCAGAGTTGTGCAGCGGAAGCATGGTGGCAGCTATTCTAGAATAGAAGCAACATCTGATTCATTGGGAATTTGTGTTTTGTCGGGGATCAGAGGATTTCTATAGGAGTAGTATGTTTGAAGTCTTATGATATTTGTGTAGTAGAGTTTGTGTGGTGGATTTTGATGGATATTGAGAGAACCATTTTGTTGAGTAGGATCTGGAGATCGTTTATATTCTTTGTCCAGATTTGTTCCATGAAGCATCTGCAAAGATTGGGTTGATCTAGAAGGTTGAAGGCAGCCCAGGATCGATATGAGAGATTTGTGGATAAGACTATTGGATCTTTCGGTTTCCTTTTAAGGGTTAAGTGTTTGGTCTACAGGATTGAATTGCCAGTTCGGATGGCTGGAATTTGTTATGTTTTTCACATATCTCTGAGGGAGTACGTGTATGGTCTATCACTGGTTTTAGAATCAGTAGTTCTGGGAGATTTGGAAGTTGATCAGGACTTGCCTGTGGCCCAGTATCCTATTTAGATTTGTAGATCTAGATACACAGGAGCTCTAGATCTGAGTGGTGTAGCCAGTTTAGATTCTATAGAGCGAGCATTCCGGTGTTTGTACCTGGGAAACTCTAGGGAATCCTATCCAGAATTGTGTCTGGATAGTTAGAATTGTTTGTTTGAATTGGTTGCTATGATTGCTAGTATTTGGTTGATAGCATATGTTTGCTATTTTAAAATTAAAATCTGTATGGGATTATTAAATTATCTTTGCTTTTAAATTTCGGGGATGAAATTCTTTTAAGGGGGGAGGAATGTGATGTCCCAGAAATCTAGGCAATATTTATCTAATAATTTCCATTAATAATTATTTTAAATGTGAAATATTGATTTAATAATCCATTTCAAACAAAAATTATCTTTTGAAAACTAATAATTATTTAGTTTGTCAAATAATATTCTTTTCAAAATTTATAATAATGGTAATGATAATTTTATATTTGGGAATTTTATTCTTTTCAAAATATAAAATATTTAAATGATAAAAATTATCTTTCTAAGCTTATTTAAAGATATTTTATTTATAATGTATATATGTGTATACATTGTAAATAGAGAATTTGACTTTAATTTAAATTTAAATTTAAATTTAATAAGAATATTTTCAAGTTTATATATATAGATGTATAACTTGTGAATTGGTTAATTTGATTTAAAATAGTATAGAAATTTTTCAAAAGTTAATTTAAAAATCTATCTTATATTTTCAAAAGAAATTAAGTAAATATTTATTTTGTTTAAAAATATAATAGTTTAAGTTGTATTTTATAATAAAAGTTTATTTTGTTTTCTTTTAGAAAATTATTTTATTTTGAAATAGACTTAGTTCTAATACATTAGAGTATAATATTTTAGTTTGAAACTTTGGAATAAAATTGAATTTCAATATTCAAATCTCTTTTTTATTTTTCTCTTTTGAAAATTTAGTTTTAAAAATATTATTTTAAAAATATTCAAATAAACATTGAGATAGGTAATTTTATAAAGAAGATTTATATGTATTCATTTAAAGGCTAAATATAGATAAAACATTTAAAACACGTTAAATTAAATTAGAAATTATTTGAGAATAAATTTAAAAACCATTATAAAATTAAGAAATTTCTTTTAATATTAAGAAGAACATGTGTTAAGCTTTTAACTAATAAGAAGACACTTGTAAAACATTCTATAACCTTTGATAACAAGTGGCAATATTAAATTATTTTGAAATTATTTATGGTAGATAAGAAAACTTAGCAAATTCATTTTGTTCAAACATTATCTTCAATTGAAAAACTGAAGTCAGATTTTAGAAAAGAAATTTCAAAACCAATTCTGTAAAAAATTCATGTTCAGAAATCTGCAAAACCAAACACAATCAAAAATCTGCAAAACCAATTTTGTTTAAAATCTGCAAACCCAATCTGGTAACAAATTCAAAATCAAATCTGCTCCAATTTTCAACATCAAATTGAAGTTCAATTTCAACTCTAGCAAAGAAGAAATGGAGTTCTGCTACAGTTTAAAATCAACTTCAACAGTTCAACAAGCAGATTCAACTCGCAAAACAGTTCCAGGAAATTCAATTTAGCAGTTCCAGGAAAAATGTGATTTGCAAGTGAATTTGTCATCTGCTTCTTCATTATTAAGTGAGTAAACTTCTATTTTTAAAGACAGTTCTTCTTTCTAAAATCAATTCTAAGACAAGTTTACAGTATTCAAGTTTCAAGTTGCAAACTGTTTTCCCAAAAATTAAAACTGCTCTGTCTTCTTTTTTTGGTGAGTAACCTCACAATTGAAAAGTTGTTTTAAATTATCTGTTGCATGTGGATTGGTAGAAATGAGTTTGCTTTGTATGATTTTATTGTGATAGATATTCAGTGTATATATATAAACATTATATATATATGTGTGTGTGTGTGTGTATGTGTGTGTTTACAGGTACCTGATCACCTGTTTCTGTTTATAAAACTAAAATTTTAAATAGGAAAAAAAACCAATACCTCTTGAATTGTTTCTCGGTTAGGATTTGTTCTGTAAATGAAAGTTGTTAGTTTAGTATAGCTTTATGTTTACAAATTATAATCAAGAGAAAATAAGAACTGTTGCCTTTGAAAATAACAATAACAGTCAATATTTTCAGTAAGCCAAATATCAAACTTCCTAAATTATTAAATCAGTGTTATAATTTGAATGCATGAATGAAATCATGAATTTTAAAACAAAAATCACATTTTTGAAATTACTGAGGAGTGAGCATTACTGGGTGGAACAAATTAGGGTTTTTTGGGTTTATCTTGTGATCTAGTGGTATTGAGATGTTGTGGTTCTTCCTGAAGGTGGAGGAGAGGTGAGTGGTCACTGGAAAATTACTGGTTGATTTTTCTAATGGCAGTGGAGACCGTGGTTGGCAATTACAGGTTTCTAACCGTAGTTTTTAGGGGTCGAAGTTTGGTTGTTTCTCTGATTCTATGTTGTACCGAGTGTTGCCATACTTTGGGGATTGGAAGAGGAGTCGTAGATGGAGCGATGGCCGGAGTCGCGGTGATTCAGATGGTCGGAGGTGTGATCGCGAGCGGTTGACAGGTTTGGGAGTGGTGTGGTAGTGATGTTTCCAGGTTGGCTTGTTTAACTAGAATTTGATTTCGAGCTGCTATGGGGATTTCTGATGGTCGTAAGCATGTTGGAGGATGGTCGGCGACATGATGAAGAGTGGTATGGTGGCTGGAGATCGCCAGAGTGTCGGTGCATATGAACCGTGCATATTTGAAGTTCTGATGAACTTTGGGTTGTGCAGGAGTATGGAGCTTGAGTTTTTCTCGAGTAGATCAGTAGTTTACCTGAAGAAATTAGGTTGTGAACTCGAAGCTTGTTGTTGGGGTCTCGGGTGTGTTTTGTTTCAGGTTTATAAAACCTGACAATGTGCAGATTAAAAAAAAAGATCTGAATGAAATTCAAATTGTATAAGCAGGATTTAAACAGAGTTTTTAAAAAATGCAAAGTTTGAATTTGAATTCAAAGGAACTTTTGAATCCAAAGTTTTTAAAATGAAAATTTTAAATTTAAAGCAAGGTTTAAAATCAAGTTTAAAATAAAGTTTAAATATAAGTTCAAGTTTACTATAGATTCAAATTCTTGAATTTAAATCAGTTTGTAATTTTAAATATTGGACAAGTTTAAATGTTTAAAGTAGGTTTTAAAAATGAGTTTGTTTTCAAATAAGTTTTAAACTTGATAAAATTCTTTTCTTTAATATTTGAATAAAAATTAGGAAGTGTTTAACTTTAATTTAAAAGTTAAAATAATAAATTTATTTTTAGGCTTGTTTTCTTTTAATAAAATTAAGTAAATTTGTTTTAAACTTTTCTTATATAAGTATCTTATATAAGTAATGATGGTTCTTCACTTTTATTTTAAGGTTTATAATTTATTTAAAATTTGGATAAATGTTTAAATAGTTAAACATTTTAAATCTTAAATTTTAAAATGGAATTTGAATTAAATTTAGAAATGTATTGTTTTAAATACATTTGAATGTTAATGAAGTCATTAATAAGGTGAATGAATTATTTAAAAATAATTAAGATAATAAAAGAATTTAATTAAGGAATAACTTATTTATTTGTTTAAAATAATGATTTAGATTAAATTTTAATTAGAGATGATTAATAAGGATTAATCTAAGATAAATTTCTTAAGTAAGTAATTAAAGAAAACGATCTTAATTAATAAAGATAATTACCTAAGGATTATTAAGTAATTAATTAATGTGATTAATTATGATAATTAATTAGATTAATTAATTGAAGATAATTAATTGTAAATTGTTAAGAATAATTACTTGATAAAGTAATTAAGGGATTAATTACTTATTGTAATTAATTTTGATAACGTGATTTGTTTAAATTGATTAATTTAGTTTAATTAATTTAAGATAATCATTTGATGGTTTAATGAGAGTAATTACTTAATGTAATTAATGGAGCATAATTACTTAGAGAAGTAATAAATGATAATTACTGGAATGTAATTAGTGAGAGATGATATTTAAATAAAGTAATTTGGGTAATTACTTTTGTAATTAATCAAGGGATTAATTAATGAAGATAATTAATTATGGGATAATTAATTTGTTAATGAATAATTAAGGGTAATTAATTACTGGTTTGAATATTAATCAATGCTGATGAGAATGGGATCGGGTTTCCAAATTGGGAATTCCGATGAGAATGGGATCGGGTTTCCAAATATGGAATTTCGAAAACCACATCGATCCAAATTAAACGTTAGGTCATGAATCTCAAGTGAAGATGAAGATTCAGAGTGCAAGGGTTACCGTCGTTAACTCTGAGGGTGATTCCAAAATGAGTGTAACGAGATAATGCCTTCCGTTTCGTTCGAACCCGAAACGAACTTGTATGGATTGAATGTTTTCAGAACATCGTCAGGTGGACGATAAGCATTCTAAGATTGATGTGTCCTATAAAGGTAATCGTAGCCTCAAGCCTCATCAATCGGGAATGGCTAAAACAAGGGAGGTGCAGCAAGGCTAAGTGGGTCATGCCCAAGTAGGACGAGATTTACCCCTGTCTAGAGGTCCCTTTTATTTCGGTTATGTGACAGTTGGCGATGGCCAATCTACGGGGTGGTCTTGTTCGGGATTGTCCAGTAAGGGATGGTTTCGGCTTTGTGTTGCAGGTGATTGTGAGTGATCCTTGGTACGGTGATCTAGGCCACGTACTGTGACGGGCGGTACCCCGATAGCCCTGCCATTAATGGAATCCAAAATCCAATAAGTGCTTGTACGGTTTTGATTGTGCCCAATTATGTTGGAACGTGAGACGTAAGCATTCCAGCTATTTCTGTATTTTATTTTGAAAACCCTAGACACTATTATAATATCAATGGATTTCCTATCAAATGTTTTGGTTAGCAAAAGGTAAAAACTTTTCCATGTTTATGTGTGGGAAGTCTTACGTGATACCTTTTGTTTTCAAAAAAAATTTCAAAGTTAAACAACTTTAAACCCGTTTACTCACACCAGACCCATGTCTGACCCGAGTGTTTATTTTATGTTTTATTAAACTCTTGGGTACTCATATTACGTATGAGTAGTTAAGTGATTCAGGATTGCTTTGACGAGTTCTGGAGGAGATATGAAGCAGAAGGCTTCAGCGTGTAGATATATATAGTGATTCCGCTGTGTTTGAGTTTTATAGTTCCCATTTATTGGAATTATTTAAGATGGCCAATATTTGGCAAGTATTATGGTTTGAGATCTCCTATGTAGGAGTATGGTCGATGAGAACAATCACGATATTTTATTTACTTGCCAATGATATAAGGCAAGTCTTGAGTATATGGTTTCATATTTTGAGATTTATGGTTTATAAGGAACCATCACGATGTTTTCACTTGTCGATGAGATGAGACAAGTTATGATGTCATTTAAAACTTGTCGATGAGATGAGATGAGTATGGTGTCTCTTTATCACTCATCAATGAGACGTGGCAAGTTATTATTTTCTGAGTTTTATGATGTTCCCAGTGTGGCATCGACTAGCGGCTTGTAAACCGCTAAGTGCGAAAGCATGGTATGGGACACACGTTAACACTTCTCGGGTTCTTATCCGTGAGTTTGTGACACATTCACGATGTTTACCTAACAGAACTGCTTTGAGAGGTGCTAGAAACCTAGTCATGAGGACGAACTTCTTTGAGAGGTGTTAGCGACCTTGTCATGAAGACGAACTACTTAGGGAGGTATTAGCGACCTTGTTAGGGCTGACAAAATGGCTTGGAGAGGTATCAGCGACCTTGTCATGAGGACGAACTGCTTTAGGAGGTGTTAGTGACCTTGTTTGAGGCTTCAGCCGTCTGAGTTTAGCATGTGCATCTTTGCTTCGGCATTGCAATCGGAGATTTGACCAATCCGAGTTTTATGGGTTTTCTGAGTTTCCTACTTTGTTGTGATTTCACCATTTTACGATGTTTTGTTACATCGATAACCTGGCGCTATATGAGATATTATACATATGATGATTTCATTTATGATGTTTTGAACTCTTATTGAGTTCTTTGAAATATGAGTTGATGCTTTTGTGATTTTATAGAATATTCTAAGTTTGCCATTTTGGTAAGATAGATTTGAGATGTATACACATTTGTACCGATGAGATGAGGTATAAACGAGTTTGAAGATTCTTTTATTTTGAGATTTATGTTTCCACTTCATGGTACTTTGAGATTTTGGGTTATGCCGATGAGATGAGGCATGTTTGAAATTTAAGACTTATCCTAATTAAGAATGTTTTTTTTCCTATTTGAAGAGATCCTTGTATTAATGATTTCTCCTAGTAGGAGAAATGGTTCATTTGGAACCGTTATTTTTATCATTTAGATCATGCCGATGATATGAGGCGAATATGGTAGCTAGATGGATATTATCTTTAGAATCTCATTCTCAATAGCTCATGTACTTAAGTGTCAATATGCCACTTAGAGTTATGGCCATACTCTTGTTACCTCTTCTTCTTACTAAGAGAAGTAATCATCCTTTCCTTATGATGGTAATATAATGCTTATGGGTATGGTATCTCTTGTATTAGAGGATACCTTATTCTTCCTATGCTTTACATTATTTATTATTGTTATTCACTGATTTTTTTAGCTAGACTGACCTGCATGTTTTACACTCGGGTCAGACCGAGTATGTTTCAGGTTAAGCATTTCTTTTGGATATAGCTGTTACATGATGCTTCCGCATGGATGTTGGGTATCATCTTTAGCTGTTATTGTCCTAATAGGTTGTATTGTATATTCTTTTGACTCATGTATATAGAGTGGTCGTTATACCACTTTGATGTATCGTTGGTATTGTATTAAGATGTATCATTGTATCTGTGAGTGTGTGTATATGTGTGTGTATG
The DNA here is from genome assembly GCA_030765085.1 of Allium cepa. Lineage (NCBI taxonomy): Eukaryota > Viridiplantae > Streptophyta > Magnoliopsida > Asparagales > Amaryllidaceae > Allium > Allium cepa. The sequence goes on from CM060928.1 coordinate 210,039,366, forward strand.
TATGTATATACTTATATATATCCATTGCTGTTCTGTGATGAGTTATTCATTTAGTTATGGTATTTTGTTCTGATAGATCCATTAGCCACCTATAGTTCTGTATTAAGTATTTATTGGATATGTCGATCCACTTAAGTCGAAAAAAGAAGATAGCAATTGTCGATGTATTCAATAGATATTTAAGACAAGGTTGTAGATGGTCGCCCTTAACCAGCCCTATTCTCTGCATTAGCAGACATGGTTACTATATAATTCTCTTTGTTAATGTAGGTCTCGAGATTCGGCGTCACAATCTTATTTATAGTGGCACTTGTGGATCTTAGACCGTTGGATTTGGAGATTGAATTTGGTGCAACCACGTCATAGGCTGGATAGGAGCCGTCGGATCAAAGCACGGATTCACCGATGAGAGGAAATAACCCAAAATAACGTGCTCGAAGCTTACAAGAACGAAGAATTAAATTCTTTGTTCATTCATAAAGGCGGGTCGACCTAGGTGTTGACCGCCCCCATTACTAGGTTGACATGCCGGTCGACCTAGGCAGTGGTAGGTCGACCTAGTTGTCGACCGAGCCCTATTTTTTTTTCTTCTTTTCTAGTTTCTTGTTTAATTCGTATCTTCTTTGTTCTAGCTTGGATTATGATATTCTATATATGAAAATTGACCAAAAAATTACCATGGACACAATGGTGCTCCCATGGATCAATTATGATAATTTCACAAATTTATTTTATCATTTAATTAATTCGTTAATTAATTGTTATATCTTAATTTTCGAGTTGTTACAATTAAACTTCACACTAATTCAACTATATTCATCGTTAACCCCAACCATACAATAAATAATCAATAAAAAATACCATCAAGTGTACACTAATCAATCATCGTTTGTAACAGAACATCACATTTATCAATGTGTACTAACTACTCCATATTAATGGCACAATGTCAAATGCATCAAATAAACAAAACCACTACCTATTGTCCAATAGTAAAAATGATAAAATGTCACATACCCATCCAAATGCAATTTCATCATCATACAATAAACATATATGATAATTTCAATCAATCGTTAATCACCTACGTTAAAACAATCCAATACATTGTATTTACGCACAAAATTTTCTTTAAGTATATAATCAACTTGATATTGTCTATTATAGAAATACATGCACTCATATTTATCTCAAAACAATAATAATCTCTTAAAAGAGATAATATACTTTAAAAATCCTACATTATGCAGTTATTACTACAAATATCTCAAACATTGTTATTTAATCAAAAATAAAAATTTGCACTAACTTACCTTCAAAAGTGGCAACATTATTACTTTACGTCAAAATAATAATATATACTCAAATCTCTTTATTATTTTCACAACCAAGTTATTACCATTTAAAAAAAAATAAAAGTATTCCATTTTAAATCTTAAAACTCCTTTTATTGCTATTTATCTCAAACTAGCAATAACTTAATCCAAAATACTTTTGAATACACATCATTATTATCATTATTACTCCCAAAATATCTCTTATTTCTATTATTCAAACGATAACAACATTTTTCCATAAACACTATTTATTATTATTTACACAAAATAATACAGTCTTCATAAATCTTATTAATATTTATAAATTATACTTAATGAATATTAATATTTTAACATTTAAAACATAGACTTACGTCCTTTGAAATATGCTAAGAAGAAGTCTCAAAAAATAAAACATCATATTAATTATTATTCTAAATACAATATACAGACACAGACACAGATATATATATATATATATATATATATATATATATATATATATATATATTCCAACCAAATATAATAATAAGACATCATTTTAGTCAACCTTCTTGATCAAGTTAGAAATGAACGTATTATTTTTGTAGGAACCCTCTCCATTTTGTAGTGAATGTGATGGGAAATTTCTATCTTTTTTCCTTACCCGGGTCTTAATGGGCCTACGAAGTCCATTAACTAGTATTAGATCCAACATAATTATTTAATAAAACATATTTTACTTGAATTTTTTTATTTAATTATTCCAGTTAGTTAAATATATTTGGTGCGATTTATAGTCAAAAGAGATAAAGGAGTAAGGGTCGACCATAAATGTAAGAATAAATTGAATCAAATGAAAAAGGAAGGTTTTGTTTCATTTAGAGAAGGAAACCTTTCCATTTCTCTCTTTTAAAACTTCCATTTAATTTTGATCCAACAATTTGACCACATCTAATATATACACACTCAATTATTAATAACACATAGGGTATAACATGATGATATGACAGATAACGTTAAATTTAATATATACATGTGTAGATATTAGGATTTACAAATACCATGGATACATATGTCATTCACACACACACACACACATATTGCTTCGATTTAATTATTTAGTGAAGATACATATGCTTCAATTTAATTATTCAGTGTAACATTCCTGGATTTTAGCCAAATATAATATAGTAATTAATTTAATTTTTGGAATTAAATTGTGAATTTATTGGTAAATTAATGTGAAAATTCCCAGAACAAATGAATATATATATATATAAGATTTTAAATAAAGGATTTGATTTGGAAATCTAGAATATTTTATAATTTGGAATTTGCTTTGAAATTCAAATTACATATATGTTGAAAATAAATATTTGGAAAGTAAATAGATTGTGAATGAATAATATATATATATATATATTTAAAAGATACTATTTGTTTATTCATTTATAGATACAAATTGATTGTATATTAATTTTTGAATTTGAAATTTAAAAATAAACGTTTTAAATAATATATTGGATTTGGAAACTCCAAAATTTAATGCAAATAGAAAAAAAATTGTTTTGTATTTATAATATGATGATTGAAAAATCTTATTTTGAAAATTGATGTAGATAAATTTACAAAAGATTATTTAAAGAGTTATATTCAAATATATACATATTATACACTTATTTATTAATGTTTAATTGATTTTAAATCATATTCTTTAAAGATATAAATATGTATATAAAAGGAAGTGGATTATTTAAATTTAAAAATATGATATAAATTTTTATTTAAATTATAAATACATGTAAAGTACATGTGTAAACATTTTAACAATCAAGTTAACATTAGTAAGCATTTTGACAAAACATTAAGACAAGTGTTAACCATGAAAACAAGAAAAATACAAGTATCCTCTATTTCTTTTATTTCTAAAATAACCAATAAAAAGATAACATCAGGTTATATGTTTCTATTCCCACTCTTCAACATTTCTTTTATCACTTTTAAACTTCAAAGAAAAAAAATTGAGATCATTTCAACCTAAAAACAAAATCAAAACCTGGAAAAAAAGAAAAATAATCAAAGTCTGAAAGCAAAACCAGATTTCAACATGATCAAGCAATAGATCAAAGTTCAATAACAAGTCATATCATCTCAACTTAAAACAACCAAAAAGAAAAAAAAAATCAAAAGCAAGAAGTTCAGAGTTTCAGCTTAGATCAAATTCAAATTCCAACATTTGAGCTTCAAGCTCTGTTCAAACAAAAACAAAGCTTCAATTTAAATTCAAAACCACAAGCACGCAGATCTAAATTTGCAACCTGACATCAATCAGATTCAAGTTCCAGTTTTTCAAACTCAAAAGCAAAAATTCTTGTTCTCTGCATTCAAACTATCTAGGTGAGCAACTTTTACCTTAAACCTTGAAATTGCTTATATGATTTAATATTGTGGTTGATGTTGAAGTTAAATGATGAAAAATGTTTGAAATGGATGTGAATATGTTTGTATATACATATAAAAATGCAAGAAATTGAATGCATGTCTCTGTCCAGACATATACTTGCCTCTGTTAAAAATTTTTATAGGGTTGATTAAATTCAAAATTCAATATCTCTTTCCCTAATCTCTTTGAACACATGATGTTTAAAAGGAATTTGTTTGTGTTGATATAATACAAATTCTAAAATTAAAAACGAGTAAAATTATTAAGCAAATTATCTAGAAATTGGAAATTTACAGTGAAAATCATTATAAGTCAGAAAATGAAGTGTCAAAATTCTAAGTTTTGAATATATGATTAGGATCGTAATCGAAAACGATGAATTTTAATATAAAATTTAGGATTTTTAGATTTGTATATAGTGGATGTTTCTGTGATGAACAGAAAACGCATTATCATCAAATTCTGATGATCGTCGAAGTCTGGGGAGTCGGGCCTGACTTCGAGGGTGGTTGGAAGGTTGTAGACCATGGGAAAAATGGTGTGAAGTTTTTCTGATGATCGTGGGGGTGGGGCGAAGATGTTTTAGGGTTTAAGCACAGGGTTTGGTCGGCGATGGTCTTCGAGTTCGTACATCGTCGTGGATGGATCGAGTACTACCGCACCAGAGGGGATTGATGTGTGAGGATGTAACACATCTCTGGGAGGAGTAGCATTGGTTCTCGAGGTCAGGATCACTGGTGAAGGGGGGTTTCACGATTTGAGTGGGTTACAGGCATTGGTCGATTGGGTTAAATTTTGATTTGCAGGTGATATCTTCGATCTGGATTGTAGAGTTGGACGGTGAGGTCATCGTTGAACTGCTGGAACTAGTGGTGATGGTCGGAGAGACTTTGACGAACTGTGCACGTGCACGATCATCTTGGGTATCCGATTATTTTGCAGAGTTGTGGAAGAAGAAGGAAGCTCGAAGCTGGGATCGTGAGATTTTGGTGATGGCTCGAGTGTGCATTCGAGTTTGTACGTGAGAGTGTTTTCAGTTTTCAAACATAAATTAAGACAGAGGAAAAGGAAAAAAAGAAGAAAGATGACTCGGGGACATGCTTGGGAAAGATATGGTTGGAGCTTGGGGATTTTGGAATTTGGCTCGGGTTTTTAATTTTGAGTTTCCAGGTTTTAAAATTCGAAAGAAAAATTTGTTCTAGGATTTTAAAAATAAAGGAAACTATAGTTATGAAATTTAAAACAAAATACATTTAGTAACAAAGTTTTCCAAAGCTAGTTAGTGATAAGTTTTCAAAGTGTAAATAATTGTCAAGTTTCAAAAAAGTTTCCAAAGATTTGATTTTAAAGTTAAATTATGTTTAAAATTGTTTAAGGGTTTTGAGTAATTATATTGGGATAATTATTTTAAGTATTATTTAGTATTTCAAATAGAATTTGAAAATGTGATTAAAATAAGTGATTAAGATAAATGGTTCTTCTTAAGTTAATTAAGGCTTTAAGTAATTAAAGGATCATTTATTAATGTAATTACTTAAAGGTTAATTACTTTAATGTAATTAAAAGTTGATTAACTAATTTGTTATTAAAAGTTAATTACAGATAAGTAAATAAAAGAGTAATTAATTACTTAAAGATAATTACTTAATTAAAAGTTTATTTAAAGTTGATTAATCAAGTGATCAAAGAATAATTAATTAAAGGATAATTAGTTAATGTGATTGATTAATTAAGGTAATTAATTTGAGGATAATTAATTAATTTGAGGATAATTAATTAATTTGAGGATAATTAATTAAAGGTTAATTAATTAATGAAAATGATTAAATATAATCACTTATTGTAATTAATTAAGGATAATTAATTTAACGTAATTAATTGAAGATTAATTAATCTATTAATTAATTTATTAAGAATAATTAATTAAAGGTTAATTATTTAATGATTAAAGGTTGTTTGATTTATTATTTAAGGATAATTAATTAATAATTTAAGGTTAATTAATAAATGATTAAAGGTTAATTGATTAAGATGGTTTGTAATTAATTAATATTAATTAACTAGGATTAGTAGTTTATTCATAAGTATTTAATCTGATTTAAATTAATCAGATAATTAATTGATCTTACTTATGGATGTTTAAATCCTATTGAATGTTGAATTGTTCGATATCCCTGATGTGTGCTGCTTTGTGATGTGAATTGAGTTGATTTGAGCTGTGATGAATGTAATTTATTTATCTGTGATGAATATAATTTATTTATCTGTGATAAATTTATATTATTTATCTATGAATCTGTGAATGAAGAAAAGATTATACCGCTTATCGATATTGATGTGCTTGAATCTGTGATGATTAATGATGTTGCACTATTATGTAAAACCCCTGGACTACACCATACACACACAAATATGGATTTCATGGGAAATCGGTTAAGTCACATATAATTTAAATTTAATATTATTTTATTCAAATGATGTAATGGTTTTAAAAGATGAATTTTGAATCCAAAGGGTTTTGGAAATGGAATTGGGTTGAATATTAAAAACTTTTGAAAAAGGAAGTTGAAATTGAAATTTAGTTTGAATGTAATGTATCTTGTTTAAGTTTTGAAATTGTTTCGAAAATTTGGTTTAAAAAGGTTATACAAGTTATATAATGTATATATATGGATTTTAAACCATCTTTGAAGTATTTTAAATGTATTATTTTGAGAATTTAAATTGAACCAAGTTTATACTTGAAAGGCTTTAACTTGAGAAAATGTAATCGGATTTTCCCGAAATGAAAACTCTTGGTTATCAAAGAATAATAGTATTCATATAAAGAAAGGATTTCAAGTTTTGGAATGAAAATAGTTTGAAAGCTACAAATGAATCTTTGTGAAAGATTGTTGAATTTTGTTTTGAAATTGAAGAGGATTTTAAATGGTGTATCTTTTGTATAAAAGATTTGAAATGAAATAGTTTTGAAAAGTATGAATGAATCTTTGATTAAGATTGGTAAACTTTGTTTTGAAATTGAAGAGGATCTTAAAAGTGAATCTTTTGTTTTAAAGATTAAAAGTGGAAATTGGCTAAACCATTCTAAATGAAAGGTTTTGTGAAAAAAGTGTTGAAAGTTGTGACTTAACTAAGATCCCAATATCCATATGCTTTTTAAATTAAGCGCTCATTATTCTGTTTAGCTGGGAGAGGACCTTGTGTCATAAAATGCATTCCGAATAGTGATATGACGATATGGATAGCATTTCAAGATCTGTGGTGAAGACCAGGTATTTTCGAGAACCAAAGGATTAGCTGTCGAATGACTCTGCACTGAGTAGCTACGGTATAGATATCTCCATATGTGATGGGGAGTCCAATCGGGATTGTGAATACCCGGATTGCAAGGGCTTCTTTTGAAGTGCCTTCGGTTCTGTTCGAACCCAGAACAGACTTGTATGGAAGTATGTCTCACGTTACACTTTGAGATGTAAAGCTGGTTTCTATCAAATACATTTCTGTTTGGTGGAGGAGAATTTATTCTCTTAGCTTAGTACCCTTCTTTGAGACGTAAGAGCTCAAAGGTTATGTAGTTGATGGTTACTAGTGATACATTCCCAATTTGGTAATGTGGCATACGAAGTGCTGCCGATCATATGTTGATCGAAGCATGGCTTTTGTGAAAAGCATAGCTCTGTGGACAAGACCTCATCAGGACCTCACAAACCGGAGTGGTTGAAATAGGAAAGATGCAGCAAGGTTATTTGGGGGTAGCGCCTCCTGAAGGTATATCTATTTCCTTCTAGAAAGAGGTGGTACCATGGTATGGAGCCTAGATATTTAACCTATGTGGTTACTGCAAATTTATTACTTTGTGGTTGTTGATATCGATGCCTCGGATAAAGGTCGGTTACGACCCGGGGGTGGCATACTCGTGATAGTTAATTGCCTAGTTACAGAGGTAACCTGACCTTGTGTTGGCAGAGAGCTGGTTAAGCTCTCAAGCCGTCCCTCCAGAGGCGTACCCATGTGGCCCAGATATTTCCTTAGCCTAACTATTGTTGGAAATCTAATCATCAATACGCGCCTTGTACGGTTTTAGTTATAGAACCTGTCATCTAATATGGTAGCTATAGTAGGCACACTATAATGGTACGTACGCTGGCTAAGATTAATATTATACTTGCAAATTTTATCCACTATGCACTAAAATAATATCAAAAAGGATTTTGCGTATCAATCATGTTTGACTATCATAAGGAGAAATCTCCTCCAATTGCGCGCTTGCATTGTGTGTGTGTGCGAGGAGGCCTTATGGTAGTTTTATTTTTCAAAAAGCATTGCGGATTTCTTTTAAATTCTTTTGTTTTTCTTTTGTTAAAGATAAACTTTTTTGTTTGCTCACTCCAGTCCCATGACGAACTGGAGTTTATTGTTCCCTTCCTAAAACTCCAGGTGCCCACAATTTTTCACATGGGCAGTCTAGAGTTGGGTTTTTTAGATAATCAACTAGTAGGTGTAAATTCGATAACATCCAGCCTTTGGATTTTGGCAATAGAATTTGTTTCACTTCAATGGTTACCTAGTTTGCTTCATTACAAGTTGATGGTGGATTCAAGCTTGTGGCTTGGAGATCTTTGGAGCATTGGAATGGAGATGCAATATTTGATTCTCAAGCTCTCTCTCTTTCTATTGAAGTTAATGTTGGTGTTCCTTTGTCGAAGACTTTCTTCTGCTACTATTTTTGTATCCCTAAATATCTCAATTGTATCATTGTTGTAATCAACTGTTATGCATCAATGATATACATACATACATAGATATATATATATATATATATATATATATATTCATTTTCTTCCGCTGTGTTGTTGTACTTAATGAGTTATAAGCTCCGGCGAATTGGATTCAACGTTTGAATCTACGGCATTCGAATACGAGTGAAGTATGGATGTCGATTTTCGAATGTGAAATCCGGGTCGTCACTTTTAGTGAAGATACATATATATGAATTTTAAATATTTCTAAAATGCATATCTTAGTAACATAAAGGTTGAATTGACAATATCTAACATAGATTAATTGAATTAAAATTACAAAATCAAAATTATATACTAAAAGATCTTAGTTTAACTTGTAGAATATATTTAAATTCAGATCTAAATTAAGTTAACAAGTGTAAAATTTCTCTACTTGACTTTTTATTAGTATTATAATATATGTGTGTGTGTGTGTTGTGAGTTAGTGGAATAGGGATCTTAAGGCTAAATTAACACTAGGGGTGTGAGGGGGTGAATAGTTTTTAAAGGATTAAATGAATATTTTTCCCTTTTTTTAAGATTCTACTTAAAATGATATAATTAACAATCATAAAATCAAATCGAAGATAAAGTAAATGTAGTAAAAGTAAAAAGGAAAGAACAAACCAAGATTTTATACTAGTTCGGAGTTATCCTACATCTAGTTCCGCACAGTTTCTTGTACGGATTTTTTTTCAACTAGTAAATGCAAATACAATGTCGATTTCAAGGCTATGAGACACACCCTCCAGAACCCCGACCTCTTGGTAGAGCCACTTGATTTTCGGGCTACAAATTCATCCCTATATTTACGGGCTACTAAGCACAACAATTGATTTTAACAGGCTACAATCACACCTACTTGGATTTTGGGGATACCATGCACACTACAAAGTATAAGAGTATGATTTGGTAGTATTTACAGACTTGGATCTTCGATAGTGATTGCAATTGATCCTACTAGTCTTGAACATCACTTTGATCTTGAGAGAGATGAGAGAAATCAAAGAGTAGATGAAACAGAATCAAACTAGTAATGATCGAGTATGATTCTGGTTGAATTTTGGTTGAGTTTCGATAAAAATTAATTTAGAAATCGAGAAAGTGAAAAGAGGAGAGAAAAATAAGAAAGTAGTTAATGAAAATTCATTTGGAAGTATGGTGCATATATAAGAAAATAACGGTCATGTCCATTCGCGAAGAGATACGACGAAAAGACACTTCCATTCAAATTTGAATTTTGAAATTTACGGCTAGTATGTCGACATTTAGGAATTGGATATGTCGACATGTTCTTCACAAAATTGAAAAACACTTTATAAAAATTATTTTGAAAATCCATTGCCTTATAAAATAATTTGATACTTTGTAGAATCATGACAATATAGTTTATACACATTTTAACCAAAATATAATTTAATTAAACTTTATAAAATAATTTTCAAAGATTTAATAAGAATATTCAATATAATGTAAATAATATATATATAACCAGTATAGTTATAAAATTTTAAAGTATAAACAAAAATTCAATATACACAAACTTAAAAACACTAATAATATCTTTATAAGTATAAGAGATTTGAAAATTATTTAGGAAAATATTTTAAAAAGATTATTCTAAAAACAAAATATCTGGAAAACAATTTAAAAAAAATTAGAGAAGGTGGGAGAGATCGGCAAAGTACTATCAAGGTTTTAACATAAATTCTATGACTTTATAACTTATCTGGAATATCTTGAAATCTTGAACTCTTTAATACCCATGAGTCTTAATTCTTGAACTCTTAAAACTTTATATCACCATCTTGAATCTACTCTTGATATCAACATCTTGATACTGTATAGTCTTCTTAATCAATACATGTCTAATATCCTACCCTATATACTATATATATCTTGATAACACATTAGTATCTATATTTTATAATGTCTTATAGTTGTTATCATCAAAATCAATACCCAAGGTACTAACAGTCTCCTCATTTTTGATGATCATAACTCTATATATAAAATATATTACAACTCTTCCTGGGTTACAAAACTCCCCTTTAATCTATGCCTAGGTTTTATATATTTCGCCCCCTTTGTCATCAATAAAAAAATAACCTCCTAAAATTATACTTCTAACATTAACTCTTACTATAATCCTAACTCTAACTTCCCTAAAATAATAATCAATATGTATAAGAATTATATATAATGATGATGAGAAAGATTACATAAAAATAATAAGTGATATAAAATTAGATAATCATGAAATAATAAATCTAAATATTCGCCCAATCAAACAAAGTTCATGTCACACAACACTGAAACAAATCCATATAAATCAAAACCAATCAAATCCAAACCAAATCAAGTACTATTATTTATATATAATCAAACCTATTTAAATTAGACATTTTGAGGAACTTCAACCTATCCATCGGTGCCAAAGATTGGATCGGCTTTGATAGCATCCCAATCTTCATCATCTTTGTTGATGGTACACTCTAGACTTATGGTTGGTTCTTCTTTGTTCAAGGCAGAAATCATCCATGGAATTGCGTCGAAAGGTCTTTCTTCATACTTGATCATCTATATGTGACTCAATTCTAAGTGTCCTTGGTTTCGTAGGATGAAAAAAAGAATGTTCTTGAATGATTCAAGATTTTTTTCGAGGTTTTTGATTTGTTTTTGGATAGGAGAAGCCATTATTTTGGTTTTAGAATTTAGGAATTTAAAGTAAGAAGAAAGAGAGTATAAAATAATGATTTTATGGTCTTAATAGATATTTAAAGGTGTGGAAATTTGTTAGAAATGAATAGACATTTGTTATCTATTCAATTTTCAAAATTAAATTATTATGAAAAATTACCATTGTATGTCGACATACATACCTAAGGTATGTCGACATATATGTATAAATTTGAAAAACAGCATTTTTTGATATTCTAATATATTTAGCTTATATTATTATACTGTTATGTTTTTCGAAGATGATAAACAACGTATAGCAGGAAGGAAATCGATTTTTCATTAATACTTAGATAGAGATTACATAGAACACAAAGAAATGAAAAGATACATAAGATTCAACATAATCTAAAACTAGAAAATCCAAATACAAGGATAATTTAAATAAATAACTAGAAAGATACCGATGAAGACGAAGAAGAACCACCAAGCTTGCAGACGATCTTTCCAAAGAATTTATCTATTTTGTTGGAAATTGATGTAAATCTCTTTGAAAATTATTTCTTAAGCTTCCTTTGGTTATGGATGATCTTCTCCAGATTTTTGAGAAGATCATTGTTGGATAGATTTGGTGGCATATTGATACTTTTCAAAGAAGTATCCTCCTCTTTTTGTTCTCCTCCTTGACTTCCATTTCATCTCCTTCCTCTTCCTTTTTCTCCTCCTATTCTCAAGCCAACCTTTGTTCCTTTCCCGTAAGCATTTCATAAGACTTGAAAAAGGGTGAAATATGCACAAGTGAAATGTTGGCCATGTCAAATATTTTTCGAGGAATTGTTTCCTCCCCTTTAAGGTCAACACCAAAATAATTGAAAACACGAGTAAGCTACACATCATGGAATAGAGTGTTTTCATGTTTAGAAAGATTCTTCAGAAAAAGTTCATCCAAAATGACTTGAGACCAATTTATGTTGTATTGACCATAAATTGTGAAAAGGGCTTTGAAAACTTTTTGAGCCGGGTTATTATAATTACCTGCTCTAGGAGCGATACTTTGTTGCAAAAGAAGGCTTAAAATTCTTGCTTTTGGACCCAAGGTTTTGTTTTTAAATTCAAAATCGTAATCACTTTCGAAAATATCATGAATTACTTCATGATTTTGAAAACCAATTTGAAAAGATGAAAGATCCATTCCACTAGATTTTCATCCAAGAACATGACCTAAAAGTTCACAATTTAACACTGTTTTTGTCCCTTTAACACTACTCCAAACTTCTCCTTCTCTACCATCATAAAATTTTCCTTTTAAATTTGTATAAAATATCTTTATTACTTTTGAATAACAAACAAAATCTTTTTGAGAAGCATCGATTAAACCAAGAATTTCATTTTGCAAACAAAGATTGAAAAAATCATAAGTTGGAAAATCTTAAAAAATAGCAAATCTTCAAGGAAAGACTTTTCGAAAAGATAATACTCTATACAGGCTTGAATGGTTTCTAGATTATTAAAAATATCTCATGGTTCCCTTAATATTGCTTGAGGACGCCATTGAAGAATGGTTTGTAGAGTTAAGAGAGTTTATGATTTTTTAAGTTGAAAATGAAAGTGAGAAATGAATGGATGGAGATAGAGTAATTAAATAGAGAGTCAAAGGACATGTTCTCAGGTCAAAAGACAACTTTTCAAAACATAAGAATTGGGGATTTTATATAAAGCATAAGAAGGGACAAATTTGAAATTTTATATAAAGCTAAATTAAATGGCGTCCTATCTTGATAATATGTATCTGGTTTCGTGAATCTTTTTCTTCCTTTTCGTCATCGCCGCTCGCTATATGTCCAATCGTTCGCTGTTCCTTTCGTCCTTATGGCGAAGAACCGAAAGGATAAATCATGTTTCTCGAATTCCCCTGGTTCTAGCACGAGATCTGGGAAGTCTTATTATGCTCCTCTTCCAACAGGTGATCGCGTTTCTTTTCTTGCAAGTGGCAATCCATGTGTCCTCGTTTCATCTGACGCTGGACACCATTCCAAATGTAAGTCCCCCTCTCCTATTCCTTTCGTCAATTCTTGTGGATTTGGTATCGTGCATGACCTGGCACTGCATGGTGATGCTTCCCAAATATCTGCTGCTAATTCTCTTGAGACTGTTACTGTTTCGGATAATGCTTGTCAAGTTGGTGTTGTTTCTTGTGCTAATGTTGTAGTAGTTCCTCCTGTATCCCCAATGACCTCCAACCTCCAACCTAACTCAACAGGCTCGGTTCTTGTTTGTTCAAATGCTGCTAAGAGTCGAAATGTTAAGCAATGGTCGTCGCTCTTCTATGGCCTCCCACGGTCTGCTGGGAATTAGATTCCTAAAGCCTTCTCTCATTTTGATGGTGATTCCCCTCCGGTTGAAGTCATTCATGAAGGGATATCTAGATGGAAGGAATTCTTGGTGGGGTTCTTTCTTGACTCGGTTGTGGACTATAATTTAGTTCGAAATCAATGCCATAGTAGATGGAAAATTAGAGGTGGGCTTCGTGTGTTTTTCCTGGAGGGTAAGTTTTACTTTAAATTCTCTATTGCGGAAGAAAGAAGGCGAGTGTTAGAATCAGATCCTATCATTATTGATGGTAAGCCTTTCATTGTCACCTCTTGGTCTCCATCCGTGGAGAGTTCCAGAGAGTAAGTTTTGTCTATTCCAGTTTGGGTTACTTTTTCGCGTATTCCTACTGTTCTGTAGACATTAATTAGTATCAACTGGCTTGCATCGCATATTGGTATCCTCAAATGCTTTGATTCTACTACGGTGGATAGAGACTGCTTCTCTTTTGCTAAAGCCTTGATTGAAATTACTCCTGACAAACTGCTTCCTCATCAGATCAAAGCTTGCATTGATGACCTCGATATTTTTGTTACTATTAAATACAATTGGAAGCCTGACATATGCACCACCTACCACTCCTTTGGTCATTGTTTGGATACATGCTCATTTTCTTGTGGGGATCCTATCCCGGTGAAGATCCTCCTTCCTCGCCCGTCCCTGTGGTAGTGGGTTCCGAAAGCTGTTATTTCATATCTTTTGCCTTTAGTTGTTCCTTCTGCCCCAATTATTCCTGATCCTTTATTAGATACTTCTGCCACTATTGATTCTGATGATGTAGCGTCTATTATGCCATCTGTTATCCAGTCGGTTGTTTGGGATTCCCCTAATCGATCTTGGCATCACTTAGCTTCTGATATGAGGTATAGTCTGACCTATCAAGTTTTTTATAAATATATTGGCATAGGTGATCATCGTCTTATTTACCACATTGTTGATGGAGAAATCTCTCTCTTCTCAACTGGTGACTATGGCACAAGGAACTCCCTTTTGCTTGCTATTACTACTTGGGATAGGAAATTTTTATATGGGCCAGGTTCTTTTGATTTTGATGCTTCTCTTGCTGCTCAGTTCTTGGATTTCCTCCATGTCAGTGGGCCGGAATCTGCGGATTCTGATGGTGGATCTTTTTCTTTTGAAGAAGTCTAGCTAGGTTCCTAGTTGCTTTGGTTCTAGTGCCAAACTCCTGTTTTAATTGTATTTTTATTTCTTTTTAGTTGCTAGGGCAATTCTGCCTTACTCCTGCTTTGTATGTAGTGGGCTGAACACTTTAAATTCAGCAAGTGGTATGACCACTATAAAACCAGCTTGCTCGTGCAAAATAATATCTTTGTTTTGCCTGCAAAAAAAAAGAATTGGGGAAAAGGTAGAGGAAATTCAAATTTTGAATGTGAAATTGAAATTCAGAATCTGTCTACATATGTCAACATATGCTTGTGGGGTATGTCGACATATAAGTCGAAATTTTCAAAAATGATTTTTTTTAACCATGTCTTATTTTATTTTATAGATCTTTAAGAGTTATTCTATTTTCAGAAAAATAATTTTAAAATAATTTTAAATATATTTTATATTTTTATTTTATTATTAAAATATATAAAATATTTATATTTAAAATATAATCACACAATATTCAACAAATATTATTATTAATCTGTAGGATATTCCTACTAACCAATAAAGCAACCAAAAGAAAAGAAAAATTCGTTCAAGAAATGAAAAACTTTTGGTATATTAAAAGCATACCTTTTTCTGATCCATTTCATCATTTTGTTCTGAATTATATATGACTGTGAAGCATATGTTAGCAATTTCTATATCTGATTCGTTACCACTTGAGGATGTATTTGAATTATCTAATGTTGCAATATAGGCTCTTCTCGGTTTTGTAGATGAATCAGTGTTTAGTGTAGTTTTTAGTTTATCGGGATGTGGATAGTCTCGTTTTAAATTACCAGGGTCATCGTAGTTACAACATCTAAACTCATTTCCGTTTCCACTTCTACTTTTTGGATTATTATTGACATTTCTTTTAAAATTATTCATCTTCCTATATTATAGAAATTTTCTGAAATTCCTTATCATGAAAGTAATTTCTTCATCTTCATCGCTGTTTGAATCCAGATTATTCATCATAGCATTAAAAGCTATAGATTTCTTCTCTATTGCTTTGCTTTCTCTCCTGCCCTGCATTTGTGCTTCAAAAGGCATTATATTGTCAATTAACTCTTAAATTTTTAGAGTGCTAATATCATTAGCCTCTTCGATTGCAAGTGTCTTTTGATCCTATTCAGGCGTAAGTGAATTGAGGATTTTTCTAACTTGATTCTCTTCAAAAAATCTTTTACCCATTGCAATAAGAGAGTGGACTATATCTTAGAATCTACTATATATATATATATCAAATATGGGCTCATTTGCACTCATTTTGTGTAACGACCTGGAATTTTCGATCCCAAATATCCCAGATTGTTTAGTAAAGTAGAAAGAGATGGAAGAAGAAACAGAAACAAATCATAGATTCTCACATTCGCAGCGACAAAATATAATATCAAATAATAGTAGTTATATAAGGGAAAACTGTATCAGTTAAATTACATTCAATACATAAGAGTTACAGCCATTACACAAAACTGGACAGTTAAAATTAACTTCTCCCAAAAATACGAACAATAATATACACAGCATAATACTCCATACGTTCGTACCATCCAGCTCGCCTCCTGAGCTCCAAAATGTCCTCTCCTGGACATTTGTAATACTCGGTCCCACTCGAACATTACATCAAAGTAACACCCGGGTCAAGCTAGAAACCAACGTGAGTAAACCCATCTAACCAGAAATACTAATGCATAAAAATTATTTAAAACCCGAGTTAACTCGTACCTTACTACTAGTTCTTAACTTGCCATACACATCTTACAATCATATCTAAGCATTATTACTCAGATTAAATGACCAAATTTACATCATTTATTCCTTTCCAGCATATTTATTCCAAAATCAAATCCATGAAGAATTATTATAAATTACAAATCGAAGTGGTTTCGGGTATTTACTGATACCCGACCCCGGTCTCTTCAAATCCAATGTCATTCTTATCCCAAGTATTCAAGTGAATATAATTCAAATTTTAAATACAGGATGCCACTTACACAGCAATTCATCATCGATAGATAACCACATTATCACTGTACAACCCAACATATCATATCACAAAACATTTTATATCAGAGATATAAGCCAATTCAAGGCATTCCATATAATCCAATAATCCATAAGAAAGATTAATTGGTCACACCATTTCTAATTAATTTAAATAAATTAAATTAATTAAATTAATTACCTTAATTACCTTAAATCCTGCTTACTTAGCATTAATTAATTACAAATAAATTAATTAATCATCCTTTAATTATCATCTTTAATTACATAAAGTAATTAGCCTTTAATTACTTACACAAATTAGTTATCCTTCATTAATTAACCTTTAATTACTCTTATTAACACTATTTATTACATTGATCCTTAATTAATCAATCCTTTAATCAATTACAATAAGTAATTTATCCTTAATTACTTCCATTAAGTAATTACCCTTAAATTACTTTCATCGTGTAATTGTCCTATTGGTTAATTATCCTCAATTAATTAACCTCTGATCATTATTAATTTAACCTTTAATTAATTATTAAATTAATTAACCCTTAACAAATTTATCCTTTAATTACTTACATTAAGTAATTAATCATTTAAGTAATTAATCTCTAATTACTTACATTAATTGATCACTAATTACCAATTAATTAATCTCCAATTAATTAATTTATAACCCTTAATTATTAATTTATTTATCCTTAATCAATATTAATTAATTTCTCTTTAATTACTAAATTTAATTAATCTTAAATCACCAAAGTCCTTGATTAATTTAAAGATAACGCATTTATCTTTATTAATCACTTTATCTTTGTTAACATATAAATTAAAAGCATTTTATCTTTAAAATTAAATTCTTAATTACATACTTTAATTAAGTTTCAAATAAACTCAAGGATCAACTTAATTTAAGTAAAACCTATCATACAACTTCTTAAACCAATATTAATAACATTGTTATAAAAGAAATAATTTTTTCTAAAATCAGTTGAACTTGATTACTTAAAGTTTAAAACTACCTTTATTTACATTTATAAAAACTGTTAAACCCTTTACTTCGGGTTCAACCTGGAACCATCCCGAGTCGCCCCCGAGAAAAACTTCCCTTTCTTTTTTTATATAAAACTTAGATATATTTTACGTTCAAAACTGTTAACAGAACATACACGTGAAGACTCGAAACCCAACTCGAGCCACCAAGCTATTACCCCGAAATCCACTTCGAGATAAAGACCTTCTTCCCAAACCAAACTCTGACACACCCCATCCATCGTGCATGTGCACAAATCGATGGCATCGTTTGACCACCCATAGCCACTGTCGGCAAGAAGAGTATTCAATATAATGTAAATATATGTATAAAATCAGCATAGTTATAAATTGATAAAGTATAAACAAAAAATACATATATATAAACTTAAAAACTCTAAAACAATTAAGTATAAGAGATTTGAAAATCATTTTAGGAAATATTTTGAAAATATTATTTAAAAACAGCATATTTGAAAACATTTTAAAAGAAACTTAGAGAAGGTGAGAGAGATTAGGAAAGTGTTATCATGATTTTAACATAAATTCTATGACTCTATAACTTATCTGGAATATCTTAAAATCTTGAACTCTTCAATACTCATTATTCTTCATTCTTGTGCTCTTGAAACTTTATATCAGAATCTTGAATCTGCATTTGATATTGGCATCTTGATACTATACAATTTTCTTAATCAATACCTGTCTAATATCCTGCACGATATACTATATATATGTTGATAAAACATTAGTATCTATATTTTATATAATGTCTTATAGTTATTATCATCAACCAATACCTAAGTACTAACATACACGCGCGCGCGCACACACACACACACACACAGATATATATATATATATATATATATATATATATATATATATATATATATATATGCACACATACACGCAAACATGTAATAATAAGATTGAAATAATTTTCAATTAATTCAAAAAAAACATTCATGGTATGTTAGACCGTTCTAATCATTTGCACACACACATATAAACACACACACACAGATATATACATACATACATATATACATACATATGTATGTACGTACATACATATATGTATGTATGTATGTATGAACCTTTTGCAAAATACCACTTTTTCTTTTAATTGAACCAAAAGTTTGAAATCAAAATGCATATGTTATTTGATAAGAGATCAATGAAATTTATGTTTCTAAATGATCAAAATTTAGAACTAAATAATTTAATTATAGAATTATATACTACATTTAGAAAGCTATATATGTTTGTTGAAAACGTATTCATGCTAAAAACATAATTTTAAAATTTTATGTGTTTTGATTTTAATCTATTAAATTAAATCAAACCAAATCACTCAATTAATTGTTTAGAAAGTAACATTAATTCCAAATCAATATGTGGCATCAATACATATATAATTTATGATAAGAATCAATTAATACATATAAATCATAGTTTAGGACGTACCTAATAGATCCAGTCTACTAGTAACACCTTGACTTAAAAATCCTCCTAAAATTCCTTGAATTAACACTCAATTTTGTTGGAAATGGATGAACTACGTATTTATTGATTTTATTTTATGTTTATTTTGTTTTGGAATTAAAATTTTGTCCAAAGAGGCTTAGGGAATGGCTTTAATGAAAGTAGGGAGAAGAAGAAGAAAAAAATTGAAGAAAGAAAAGGAATCGAGGGATTTTGTATTAATGGAAAGAATGGAACCTTTCCAGTTCTCCTTATTAAAACTTCCCTTCTTCAATTCCCATTCAATTTTCAATCATGCCACCTCTGCCCCTATCAATCTGGGGTTCATCCCTTTCCCTTAACTGCAGCAAAGTTTCCAAATGCCTATTTAAGTAATTACCTCTATATAACCCCAACTAAATACATATTGGTATCGTATATCGATATTTGTATATATATACCTTTTATATTTACATCCAAATAACTAGTAAAAACACCAAAAATAATAAATAAATTAATAATATATATTTCTAAAATATTAATTAATTTAATTAATTTTTAGCATTTTATAAACCAATTAAAGCATGTGGTTTTCAAAGAATTCACAAATAATTTTATGAGACTCAAAGGCATGAATTCAATCAATGATTAATATTAGGCAACTCAAATATTAACGTTCATACATCATCTTATCTAGTGTTGTGGCTAGGATAAATTTGTCGCTTATAGATTTTTTTGGTAAAATTTAATTTCATATTTTCTTAAGCAGTACATTTTGGTAACGATAACTTACACATGTTATCTTGGCCAAAACTATATCATTTTAGGATACATGGAATTTTGTATTGATCAAAAACCAATATTATTCACACTTTACATGGTTTGTTGAAAAACAAAATCCTTGGTTTAATAATAGCCTTTATTATTGACCATGTTATTCTCACCAAAGATTTTGACTTTGAGTTGACTATAGTTGACTGTGATACTATCCTCATACAACTGAGGAGATGAATTATTTATTTAATATTGCTTCACTCTCAATGCTTTAACTCATACCCAAATGTAGTTGCTGGATGGATCGACATGCCATAATTTAACTATAACCAAAGTGGAGTATTCACATTAAAGTTCCATAGTATTCTCAAGTCGAGGGAACTATGTAACATGCGTCACCCTGATATTTCCTATTTGACCTAGCTGTTATTAACCGATAATTTTTCTTCTTCAAATAAGTCATTCCATACTTATCCAACAACTACGAGTATGTATCAACTTGGTGCCTCCAACAGCTATGAGTAATGCATTTCCAAACATTTGGAGGGTGCTACGTACATTGGTCTTAACGCATGTATCGACATCCTTACTCGAAACATCTTGACTAGGAATGTTTAAAATAAAATGTTATTTCATTTTATGGTTAATTACTCAAGATTACAACTATTTGCAACTACAATCACATAACATTTTTTCTAAGGATTTTTTTAATTATATATCCTAAATTAATTACTTAGTTATTTATATTATAATATTGCAAAATGTATAAAAGAAAAAAAACATTATTACTAGGAACACTACGAACAAGATTGACTGGGGAGTTAAATATACGAAACAAATTACATAATCGCCACTAGATTATACACTTGCACTTTGGGTCAATAATGGAATCCGTTATCTGACCTTTTGACTAGGCATTATTTAGATAGAATGGACAAATTGAACTTGGGAATTATCAAGGTAGATAGCTCGAAGAGATAGCCCGAAAGCCTAAAAAACAAGTACATCCAAGAATTCATAAAGCATACTTTAGAGGGAAAGTGTTACGGCCGAGTTTTCCATAGTCATCTACAGACTTAAAAGATCGAATCAAAGAGTAAACGATGAAGAAATGACCCAAGGACTTTAGGTATATCATAAAAAGGCAAGAAAAAAGAAATACAAAAGATGGGCGAAAAAAATTAAAATTTTGAAAGTTCAAGTTTTTGGAAGAGCCGACTTAGAGCAAACCCATAAAATCATCAGGTCCGACTCGAAGCAGTATACCCTTTGAAAAACTCCAAGCGCGACCCAAAGCGATCCACACAGAAATCCCAAGCTCAAGCCGAAGTTGGTTCGGTACTTACCCAAGTGGTTGGGTCGTTACCGACCCATAAATGTTCAGGTTTGGAAACACAGAAATCTTAGGTCTGACTCCAAGCAAGTAAACTTAGGTCGAACGCCCAGAAGTCTCAGGTCGGACGCATAAAATTTTTGGGTCAGACTCCAAGTTAACGAAGTAAAACTCAAAGCACATAAATCTTAGAAAACCTTCAGGTTGAGCCCCAAGAAAACACTCAAATTTCTTAGGTCCGACTCCAAATCAATGAAGATAGAGGCAAGCACGTGTCCACTCCAAAAATCCAAGATCTCAAAATACATAAGTGTTGGATCAGTACCAATCCAACTCCATGGGTCGGTACTGATCCAAGAAATCTCAACTGGTGTAACGACCCGATATTTTCAACCATTCGCATCCGCACATGTCGGAATTGAATTGTTCAAACAACCGCGTTGTAATTTAAAATTTGGCAAATCTCAAAATATACAGTAAATAATTAATCACAGAATCACAGACACAGAATCAGAATACTCGCAGCGGAATTTAAAAATACTTAGTGGTTCATGAAGCCACTATAAATAGTCTCAACAAATACAATTTACAAAGTCTTCCATCCCAAATATAGTTTAAATCATCAAATAGAAAATCCAAAAATCCCAAAGTCTTGATTTCATAAATAAGATAATGGACAGAAAGAAGCCAGCAACTTGAAAGGATCTACAGAAGTCCTAGCTCCGGGATGATGACTGAACTGCAACTCAGGCTGACCCGAGCGTAAAATAAAACATAAACACTCGAGTCAGGACATACATACTTATATAGTGTAAGCTAATTCAAGTGTACTGTAATATAAAGCAAGTAACTTAAAGAATGCTTGGGACCGCCCATTCTCTAAGGATCCGTTAAACTATTTACTATGTAGTAATATTTCGCTATTATAATAATGTCTATTAGTAAAATAAACTTACTTTTAAATAGCGTTAAGGCTTTACATTTTCCACCTTAACACGTAATAGTCCCAGTAGTCCATCCAATATCATAGTCCCTCCTGATCGGGAAGCCACCAGAGGATATCACACGGGCTACGGGAGAAAACCAAACTCGTACAAGGCTCGCTATGGTAGGTGACACGGCACAACTAGGCAATGCCAGGGTAGATATACCAATTACGCTTCCGGACCGATGGAAACGCGTAGCCGCAGCTACCGCCCACCTCGAACAACACTCCCAAATCAAAGGTGCGCACCAAAACAATCACAAAAGTAATAGAATGGCATATGAAGAAGTGCGTCCGATCAGAGATGCTACCTCATTAATCCGTCAATCGCTCCTGTTTTAGCCACCTTATGCCAACTCACGGGAGTCGGGTCCACGTATTAACCTTAAAGAAAACGTCACCACCATCCTACTTCATTCTGGAATCTCCACCGCGTACACGGTTGTCAAAGTGGTTTTCGGTATCGACAGAGAGTATGCCAGATATCCGATCCCGGTCTCTTTAACAACCAAACGTTATTATAACCCGTGGTTAAAACTTTTTAATAATGGTATTTATATTTTGAAATCAAAATAAATTTCAAATACCTTCAATATCAAAATATTGTTTTTAAACATTAGTCATTTTACAAAATGGTCCATTTAAATCTATTCAATTTATTTTAGGAATTGATTGCCTTTTTCTCGCCCTTTTTTTTAAAAATTAAATTCTTCCATTTAAAACCATTCAAAGTCAATTCCTTATTTTTATTAATTACATATTAACTTCCAAAATTTAAACCCATTTCCCCAAAGATTATTTCCATAAATTTATTTTTAAATAATCAAAATCCCAGTTTCTGTAGCACTTATGAAATGCTACCTAAAGTCTATAGGTTAAAACAGTTCGTTTATAAAAGACAGCATTTAAGTGCTGTAATAGACTATTAACTTAACCATCAAGTTTTAAATTCCCAAATATAACTTTTTATCAATTATTTACTTAACTGAAACCTTATTTTTAACAAAATTCAGAAATTCCCAAGATAAGTTATATTCCAAAATTTATTTAAACATTTATTTATTTATTTAACATTTTTAACTCATTCAAAATCATTATAAATCTTATAAAAATCCTTTAAATATATTTAAACCAGAATATTATAAACTTCCATTTTAAAATAAATTTAAAATATTTCAGAAAAACATTATATAAACCATGGGTCTGTATATAGTTTTCTAGCCTAGGTCAAGTGATACGGATTTATATCATTTCAATCCGCAATTTACAAAACCCCGGGTTCTATCATTTCAAACCCGCAATCCCAAGTTAACAAATAAATAATTAAACAATTAAATGAATGAACAAATGATTATCGTTCAGGCCTATCATTTCAGCCTATAACGATCTCAAATTTACAGGGAACTTACAGTGATAATTTAATCAGTAAAAAGCATTACATAGTATAACTGCAATAATATTACAATAGATAAACAACTGATGAGGTGTCAATTTAAAATGGGGTTTAACATCATACGTTATATCACAGGCAGATAAAATTTAATAAATAATTTACAAATACACTTGTGATAAATCACGGATATATAGGTATGTTTGTCTGGTGAGAAATACTCACCTTAAACTGCAGATAATCAGATTCAAACAATTTTACCACTTGATAAAGGATCGTACAAATGGCACGATTAGGTTTCCGCGGATGCCACGCCTTGATTCAAATCTAAAATAAGATCCAAATACCAAATACGCGACTTTTAAAATTACGGTCAAAGCAAAATTTTCGAAACAACTGGAATGAATAGAATTTGACTTGACTCGACCACTCCCACTACTCGACTTGCCCACGTTCTCAAGGCCAGGCAGTGAAATCTTAACTATTTTCGTACCCATGAAAATTATAGTGGAAAGTTTTAGGCAAAAGCTGGAAAGAAAAAGGTGGATACAATACGTTATTCCCTTTCTACAAACAGGTGGCGTACACTAAAATTCTTCAGAAATTGAAAACAGTGAAATTTGCAACTAATATATATATATATATATATATATATATATATATATATATATATATATTCTTTTTTTCTTTCTCTGTATAAAAAATCACGTTAAATAAAAGTGAAACATGTTGGTTCCCAAAACTTGAACACACAACATAGCACAGCCACTCCTACCTCATCTTTTAAAACATGCATTTTTTTTTCCGGAGATGCAAATGAAAATATACTTTTTTTTTAACATTTTATTAAAATGACGCATGCATGAATTCACAAAACAAGGTGATACAAACTAAATAAATGTCACGGTCTGCTTGCCTATTTTAAACCCCGTAAGCATGCACTCAAAATATACAAGTCACTACATATTTTGAAAATAATTTAGGTAATAAAAAGTTCTACCTATCTGCTGAAACAAACGTGATTTTGCACGTGTAAGTGTATGCAAACGAAGGATATTAGTTTTGTTTGTTACCATTTTTTTTTTCAAAGATGACACACTTTAGCAATTCATAAAAAAAAAACTCACGCAAGAAGTTCAAGTGGCCACAACTACAGGAATGCATGCATTTTCTATAGAATTCAAAAGAAGGATACTAAGCGTGTCTTCCTACAACAATCTGACATGTATGTCAAAATAGATCAGAGAGGGAAAAAGGAGATGTGGCAAGGACAGGTGGTGGAGCAGCCGAGTAGTGTGGACATTGGACCAAATGAAACAAGAAGAAGAACAAAATAAATAAAAGCAACGCGTGGCCATACCTGTGCAATTTCTTAAGAAGAACGAAGGCAAATTTTAGATGCAATATAAAGTTTTTGTGTGAGGCTTTATATATATATATAAGAAAACAAGTTGAGAGTTATGAAGGCACGTGAGATCTTCTGAGATGCGAGTTGCACAATAATATATATGGGAGGCTTGCGTGATTATAGGAAAACAGTAATCAAATATAATTTGCTTTGAACTGAATAGACAAATTCGAATGAAATTTGAAATTCTCCCAGCTATACAAAATTTTGATTTAATGAATTCCCAGAATGATGCGTGAATTTAGGCAAGAGATTGATTCTTAATTTATAAAATTCTTTCTTATGTATTCATGGATAAGGCTTGCGAAATATAGGGGACCAAACAAGCAGGCAAGAATGGCAAGTGATAATAAACATTTAGGCAGACCAGAAAGTTGCGTGATTTATTATTGCCAGTTATACGAAAATCTTGATTAAATGCATGCGTTGGTTACTTTCCAGTTTCTTTAGTTTGAACGTTACTTTATATGCGTGATTTATGCTGCCAATTTATGAAATTTTGATTTCAACATTTTATACCATTTAATAGTTGTGTGATCAGCTATATGAAATTTTGATCTTTATTAAATGAAACGGCAAGAATTGGCAAAGATTTTGGAATGAAAAAGTCATATACAAAAATTAAAACCCATTTGAAAGCTATGGAAAAGGTAACGTTTACTATAAAACTACTAGCTGATATTTTAATCCATATAGATATAAATATAATTTTTTAAAATACGCCAAACTGACGCATTACCATACGCCCAAAAATTTATGCAAAAGTAACATTTTTAATTTATACGTTTTTACGTTACTTATATCATTACAATGCATGCCCTTTTTAAATGCGAAATTTAACAGTCTGTAAAACACTGAATTTTACAAAGTTATTACTTAAATTAAATTCGCTTACAATTTTTGTATTTTAAATATACAAAATTCATTTTTTATTAACATTGCGAATTTGAGTTGTCTTTTAACAAAATTTAAAAACTTCAAAACTTTCAGTTTATGTTTAGACTTTTAGGAAATGATTTAATCAAATTAATATATATAAATTGGGAAGTAAATTTTACTAGAAAGAGAAAAATAACGTAAGAGATATGAGTAAAGAGAAAAACGCATATGAAATAGGCAAGCAGATAGGAGAATGGATACTGCGCATGACTGAGATTTAGGAGAAAATTGTGTTTTGAAAAAATGCAAGAAATAAATTTTATTGAATGGAAAAAAATCTATGGAAATCAAAATTTTAAAGTAATGCGTTGAATTTAGAGGCAACATATTTGATTTTAATGCTAGAATATTCCTTCCCTTTAAAACACATGCCACTGATAAATTTACTCATTTACACTAAGGTCATATTTTTAAAAATGTGTACCATAGCCATAATATTTTATGCCCAAAATATACCGAAATAACGGATTAAAATTCTATACGTTTTCTTATATATATATATATATATATATATATATATATATATATATATATATATACACGGTATTTATTCCCTAAATTTACGCGCCCTTTTTAACGCGTAATTACGCAGTTCATTTATACACAAAAAAAATTCAAAATTCTAACCGTGCTGAGACTCGAACTCGTGACCTGTCGTGAATAGCCCAGATGTCTTAACCACCTAAGCTATTAATGTTTTCTTAATTAAAACTTGATTTTGCTAGAAATTAAGTTATTTACCATCTTCGACAAAAACCCAAATTTCCAAATTAAAGTTAATTCTTAACCATGTCAAAATTTTAGTGATCTTATTATTTAATTAAAAATTTGGTCAATTGTTTTTATTTTTATTTTTAATCACTTTAAATAAACCCCAAAGTTTTTAAAATACAAGTGAAAAATACTTGTTAAAAATTTGGGCTGTTACACTCTCCTCCACTCAGAACTTTTCGTCCTCGAAAAGGAAGAAGGTAGGGGAATAGAAACAACCAGAAAGAAAACTAAATTGAAACTTAAATTAGAATCATTAATCTAAACAATAAAAATTCAATTTTAATTTAATCATTGATTTCATCTATTTATACTTAAAATTTTAACATTTATTTATTTACATATTTACTTGTATAATATCCCTACACTTAAAAAAATCATTCATTTTTTTTTTCAAATTTTACACAAGGTATTATAACATTCTAATTTAAAATGTTTAATTTTAGTCCGAATTTGAAATGGTAATTTAACTTAATTTTTAAAGTAAATTTACCATTTCCCAAAATAAACTAAATTCCCTTAGTTTCTACTTTATTCCAAACTATAATTAAATTTATTTTTCTCAATATTTTTCTCATCTATGTCAAATATTTTTCTCAATATCTAAACCATATAAATTCAATTTAAATTAATTAATATTCAATAATTGATTTAATTCATTTGATTTTTACAGAAGTTAAATCAATCTTAACTATTTCCAAATTAATTATCTTATTATCTAATTATTTTCTAAAATCAGAAATTTGTATAGTCATTTATAATAATCATCTTTTATTCAACAAAATTGATTCTTCTTTATTCCAGATTATTATTAAATATATTCTACTTAATATGTCTTATCGCACATATTAAGTAGATTATATTTAATATAACTATTCCAATATATTTCTAAATTTCCTTTAACACCATTTGATTTGTATATTATTCAATTATTATTTTATTTCTATTTACCTCTATTTGTCTTGTTGTAACTGAAACTTTAAGTGTATAACATTTATTATAACCACTCAAATTTTTATTTATAAAATCCTTTTATATTATACATTATCCAATTACATAGTTAATTTCTGAATGATTTAGGTAAGTTATATTGGCATGCAATTATACAAGTAAAAATTTTCCAACTATATTATTCAAGTTTAAATATTCATTCCAAATTTGACTTTATTTTATCATTAGAATCACCTTTTAACATAAATTTATGAATTAAATTTCCAATTAACTTCAAACCCTTTAGAGATAAATAAATACATACATATTGCATATGTCAAATCAAATTTAAATCATATATCTAAATATATTATAAATTAAGTCATATTTAGAAATTCAAATAAATTAAATTTTTGAAGCAAAACTACAACGTGGTCTCTTTACTTCGATACTCGAAAATGAATGTCGATGATGCTGTAGTCATCACTGAAATTATTTTCCAGCGACAAAGAGAAGAGAACTAATTTTTAAAACTTTAAAATTCTTTGGAAACAAATTTATATTCGAAAATAATTTAAATAATAATATATCCTTTTAAGACTTTAAACACAAGGTGTGAAACTATCAGCAATTAAATTCTTAAATTCTTGTTTTAAATCCATTTCTGTTTCCAAATAAATTTATAACCATGTTTTATAGTTCAATTATTTATATAAGACAAAACCAATGGTTTACAAAACCATAAATAAAATCAAACACTATTATCTCTAAACAACTAGTTAAATTCTGAAAATTATACTTATATAAATAATATTAGTTTTTTTCCCAAATATAGGAATAAATTTTTCAAAACAAGGATAGAGATTCAAATTTGATGGATTCAAATCAAAGAGAATTTTGATTTAAAGATAAATTGGAATCAGAAGATCCAATGATTACATAACAGAACAAGGAACTAGATAAGTTTATATAAATCGCGGGCAACCTTAACCGGGTCAATCGTGACTTAAAGAATAAGATCGATGTGGATTTTCTAGGGTAAATCTACATTCGATCTGAAGAAATAAAGTTCAGAATAACCAAAGATACTAGCATCTAAACCGAGGATAAAGATAAATCTCTGGTGAATCAATGCTAATTGTAAAGGAGTTTCACCCCTTTATTAGAATATTGGCGAGACCGCCAATTCACTATAAAGATCATCCGAAATGGAGTTATGGGATACTCCAGAATCGAAAGAAAATGAATAGTGAGGGACAAGAATGAACTTCGGAACCGCAGGGAACGTTCCAAAATTCAAAGGAAATCGAATCAAAAGGAAGAGATTCAAGCTCGAATGAAAGTGATTCTGTAAATCAAATTTACCATACATTCTAAGTTTTGCCTAGAGCCAAAGCTCTGATACCAACTGTAACGACCTGATATTTTCAACCATTCGCATCCGCACATGTCGGACTTGAATTGTTCAAACTACCGCGTTGTAATTTAAAATTTGGCAAATCTCAAAATGTACAGTAAATAATTAATCACAGAATCACAGACACAGAATCAGAATACTCGCAGCGGAATTTAAAAATACTTAGTGGTTCATGAAGCCACTATAAATAGTCTCAACAAATACAATTTACAAAGTCTTCCATCCCAAATATAGTTTAAATCATCAAATAGAAAATCCAAAAATCCCAAAGTCTTGATTTCATAAATAAGATAACGGACAGAAAGAAGCCAGCAACTTGAAAGGATCTACAGAAGTCCTAGCTCCGGGATGATGACTGAACTGCAACTCAGGTTGACCCGAGCGTAAAATAAAACATAAACACTCGAGTCAGGACATACATACTTATATAGTGTAAGCTAATTCAAGTGTATTGTAATATAAAGCAAGTAACTTAAAGAATGCTTGGGACCGCCCATTCTCTAAGGATCCGTTAAACTATTTACTATGTAGTAATATTTCGTTATTATAATAATGTCTATTAGTAAAATAAACTTACTTTTAAATAGCGTTAAGGCTTTACATTTTCCACCTTAACACGTAATAGTCCCAGTAGTCCATCCAATATCATAGTCCCTCCTGATCGGGAAGCCACTAGAGGATACCACACGGGCTACGGGAGAAAACCAAACTCGTACAAGGCTCGCTATGTTAGGTGACACGGCACAACTAGGCAATGCCAGGGTAGATATACCAATTACGCTTCCGAACCGATGGAAACGCGTAGCCGCAACTACCGCCCACCTCGAACAACACTCCCAAATCAAAGGTGCGCACCAAAACAATCACAAAAGTAATAGAATGGCATACGAAGAAGTGCGTCCGATCAGAGGTGCTACCTCATTAATCCGTCAATCGCTCCTGTTTTAGCCACCTTATGCCAACTCACGGGAGTCGGGTCCACGTATTTACCTTAAAGAAAACGTCACCACCATCCTACTTCATTCTGGAATCTACACCGCGTACACGGTTGTCAAAGTGGTTTTCGGTATCGACAGAGAGTATGCCAGATATCCGATCCCGGTCTCTTTAACAACCAAACGTTATTATAACCCGTGGTTAAAACTTTTTAAAAATGGTATTTATATTTTGAAATCAAAATAAATTTCAAATACCTTCAATATCAAAATATTGTTTTTAAACATTAGTCATTTTATAAAATGGTCCATTTAAATCTATTCAATTTATTTTAGGAATTGATTGCCTTTTTCTCGCCCTTTTTTTTAAAAATTAAATTCTTCCATTTAAAACCATTCAAAGTCAATTCCTTATTTTTATTAATTACATATTAACTTCCAAAATTTAAACCCATTTCCCCAAAGGTTATTTCCATAAATTTATTTTTAAATAATCAAAATCCCAGTTTCTGTAGCACTTATGAAATGCTACCTAAAGTGTATAGGTTAAAACAGTTCGTTTATAAAAGACAGCATTTAAGTGCTCTAATAGACTATTAACTTAACCATCAAGTTTTAAATTCCCAAATATAACCTTTTATCAATTATTTACTTAACTGAAACCTTATTTTTAACAAAATTCAGAAATTCCCAAAATAAGTTATATTCCAAAATTTATTTAAACATTTATTTATTTATTTAACATTTTTAACTCATTCAAAATCATTATAAATCTTATAAAAATCCTTTAAATATATTTAAACCAGAATATTATAAACTTCCATTTTAAAATAAATTTAAAATATTTCAAAAAAACATTATATAAACCACGGGTCTGTATATAGTTTTCTAGCCTAGGTCAAGTGATACGGATTTATATCATTTCAATCCGCAATTTACAATACCCCGGGTTCTATCATTTCAAACCCGCAATCCCAAGTTAACAAATAAATAATTAAACAAATAAATGAATGAACAAATGATTATCGTTCAGGCCTATCATTTCAGCCTATAACGATCTCAAATTTACAGGGAACTTATAGTGATGATTTAATCAGTAAATAAGCATTACATAGTATAACTGCAATAATATTACAATAGATAAACAACTGATGAGGTGTCAATTTAAAATGGGGTTTAACATCATACGTTATATCACAGGCAGATAAAATTTAATAAATAATTTACAAATACACTTGTGATAAATCACGGATATATAGGTATGTTTGTCTGGTGAGAAATACTCACCTTAAACTGGAGATAATCAGATTCAAACGATTTTACAACTTGATAAAGGATCGTACAAATGGCACGATTAGGTTTCCGCGGATGCCACGCCTTGATTCAAATCTAAAATAAGATCCAAATACCAAATACGCGACTTTTAAAATTACGGTCAAAGCAAAATTTTCGAAACAACTGGAATGAATAGAATTTGACTTGACTCGACCACTCCCACTACTCGACTTGCCCACGTTCTCAAGGCCAGGAAGTGAAATCTTAACTATTTTCGTACCCATGAAAATTATAGTGAAAAGTTTTAGGCAAAAGCTGGAAAGAAAAAGGTGGATACAATACGTTATTCCCTTTCTACAAACAGGTGGCGTACACTAAAATTCTTCAGAAATTGAAAACAGTGAAATTTGCAACTAATATATATATATATATATATATACATATATATATTTCTTTTTTTCTTTCTCTGTATAAAAAATCACGTTAAATAAAAGTGAAACATGTTGGTTCCCAAAACTTGAACACGCAACATAGCACAGCCACTCCTACCTCATCTTTTAAAACATGCATTTTTTTTTCTGGAGATGCAAATGAAAATATACTTTTTTTTAACATTTTATTAAAATGACTCATGCATGAATTCACAAAACAAGGTGATACAAACTAAATAAATGTCACGGTCTGCTTGCCTATTTTAAACCCCGTAAGCATGCACTCAAAATATACAAGTCACTACATATTTTGGAAATAATTTAGGTAATAAAAAGTTCTACCTATCTGCTGAAACAAACGTGATTTTGCACGTGTAAGTGTATGCAGATGAAGGATATTAGTTTTGTTTGTTACCATTTTTTTTTCAAAGATGACACACTTTAGCAATTCATAAAAAAAAAACTCACGCAAGAAGTTCAAGTGGCCACAACTACAGGAATGCATGCATTTTCTATAGAATTCAAAAGAAGGATACTAAGCTTGTCTTCCTACAACAATCTGACATGTATGTCAAAATAGATCAGAGAGGGAAAAAGGAGATGTGGCAAGGACAGGTGGTGGAGCAGCCGAGTAGTGTGGACATTGGACCAAATGAAACAAGAAGAAGAACAAAATAAATAAAAGCAAGGTGTGGCCATACCTGTGCAATTTCTTAAGAAGAACGAAGGCAAATTTTAGATGCAATATAAAGTTTTTGTGTGAGGCTTTATATATATATATAAGAAAACAAGTTGAGAGTTATGAAGGCACGTGAGATCTTCTGAGATGCGAGTTGCACAATAATATATATGGGAGGCTTGCGTGATTATAGGAAAACAGTAATCAAATATAATTTGCTTTGAACTGAATAGACAAATTCGAATGAAATTTGAAATTCTCCCAGCTATACAAAATTTTGATTTAATGAATTCCCAGAATGATGCGTGAATTTAGGCAAGAGATTGATTCTTAATTTATAAAATTCTTTCTTATGTATTCATGGATAAGGCTTGCGAAATATAGGGGACCAAACAAGCAGGCAAGAATGGCAAGTGATAATAAACATTTAGGCAGACCAGAAAGTTGCGTGATTTATTATTGCCAGTTATACGAAAATCTTGATTAAATGCATGCGTTGATTACTTTCCAGTTTATTTAGTTTGAACGTTACTTTACATGCGTGATTTATGCTGCCAATTTATGAAAATTTGATTTCAACATTTTATACCATTTAATAGTTGTGTGATCAGCTATATGAAATTTTGATCTTTATTAAATGAAATGGCAAGAATTGGCAAAGATTTTGGAATGAAAAAGTCATATACAAAAATTAAAACCCATTTGAAAGCTATGGAAAAGGTAACGTTTACTATAAAACTACTGGCTGATATTTTAATCCATATAGATATAAATATAATTTTTTAAAATACGCCAAACTGACGCATTACCATACGCCCAAAAATTTATGCAAAAGTAACATTTTTAATTTATACGTTTTTACGTTACTTATATCATTACAATGCATGCCCTTTTTAAATGCGAAATTTAACAGTCTGTAAAACACTGAATTTTACAAAGTTATTACTTAAATTAAATTCGCTTACAATTTTTGTATTTTAAATATACAAAATTCATTTTTTATTAACATTGCGAATTTGAGTTGTCTTTTAACAAAATTTAAAAACTTCAAAACTTTCAGTTTATGTTTAGACTTTTAGGAAATGATTTAATCAAATTAATATATATAAATTGGGAAGTAAATTTTACTGGAAAGAGAAAAATAACGTAAGAGATATGAGTAAAGAGAAAAACGCATATGAAATAGGCAAGCAGATAGGAGAATGGATACTGCGCATGACTGAGATTTAGGAGAAAATTGTGTTTTGAAAAATGCAAGAAATAAATTTTGTTGAATGGAAAAAAAAATCTATGGAAATCAAATTTTTCAAGTAATGCGTTGAATTTAGAGGCAACATATTTGATTTGAATGCTAGAATATTCCTTCCCTTTAAAACACATGCCACTGATAAATTTACTCATTTACACTAAGGTCATATTTTTAAAAATGTGTACCATAGCCATAATATTTTATGCCCAAAATATACCGAAATAACGGATTAAAATTCTATACGTTTTCTTATATATATATATACGGTATTTATTCCCTAAATTTACGCGCCCTTTTTAACGCGTAATTACCCAGTTCATTTATACACAAAAAAAATTCGAAAGTCTGATTGTGCTGAGACTCGAACTCGTGACCTGTCGTGAATAGCCCAGATGTCTTAACCACCTAAGCTATTAATGTTTTCTTAATTAAAACTTGATTTTGCTAGAAATTAAGTTATTTACCATCTTCGACAAAAACCCAAATTTCCAAATTAAAGTTAATTCTTAGCCATGTCAAAATTTTAGAGATCTTATTATTTAATTAAAAATTTGGTCAATTGTTTTTATTTTTTTTTTTAATCACTTTAAATAAACCCCAAAGTTTTTAAAATACAAGTGAAAAATACTTGTTAAAAATTTGGGCTGTTGCAACTGGTGGGTCCCATCTTCTGCCTACACAACCTATTGGACATTAGAAACCTATTTCGATTGTTTTGTTGATCTAATGCAATTCTCTATCGATCTCGATGAACTCTTGAATGAACAACTTTGTTCTTTCATGACTCAGTCATTTGGACTTCGAAATAAGCTAATATTGGTGCAAACAACAATGGAATCACGAAGCTAACCACAAGAGAGCCAAAGCGAGGAGTTCAAGAGGACCAGATTGACAATCTTACGGAGTTGTACCAACCCATTCCCTTGGGGACTTACCGACCCATACAAATTGATGATGTGGCATCCTACTTTTTGGAGAATCGGTCTACAACGTGGATAACGAGATGGAAATCTTCTAAGAGAGATTTTAGGCTCTCTATCTCTATAAATAGAGGAGTAGAACTCATTTTTCAGGATCTTTTGACTCTTGCTCTTCTCTCTTTAATTTCTTGTGATCTTTGCCGGAGTTGTACCGACCCCTAAGAACTTCTGCCTCTAAGTCAAAATATAAGCAATAAAATTGTTAATTGGACGTAAGCCAAGACTAGACGAACCACTGTAAACTGTTGCATACTCTTTTCTTCTCGTTTTTCATTTATTTTATTTATTTTTTATTTTCTACTAAATCTATGGGTGTTTGTGCCTTTTTTGTTTTAAACAGAATCTTTATCCCATTCCTCCCATTAGTTCAAAATTGATCGTGCTTGTTCCTTTGTGAAGAACTTCTATATTTTAGTACTATCTACTATGTCAGCAAATATCTCTATGTTATTAATAAACTGCCTATGTAATGTGGAACATTCAGAGTATGTGTCTAGACATGATGTCAGCCCTAGCTTATTTGTGATATGCATCACAACATTATTTTCACAAAACAATGTTATGTGACTCTCGACATTTGGAACAACCCCTAGCTCAAATTTATATATAATTATTTATACCACTTTTGCTTCACCGTTAGTCAAGGCTATGTACTTAGCCTTTCAATTGAATCACCCATTACTACTCGATGGGAACATTTCCATCCTAAAGTTCCTTAATTAAGGTTGAACATGAATTTAGGATTGGCACACGATGTCACTTATGAAATTTGAGTTGAACACTCCTTCATATGGATTTTATTATTTCTAGAAACGATTCTCAACTAATTCATAAATACTTGAGAATATTTTTAACTACAATTTATGATATTAAATCGATTTGATATTCGCTCAATACATCAAATACATAAGCAAAATATGATATTGCAGAATCCTAATATGTATGATAATTTCTATTCCCGATGCATAAGGAATCCATCTCATATGCTCTATATTGAACATTTAATTTGGTGCCTATGTAACAGCTCGCACCTTACATAACACAAATATTGTCCCCAACTTAGTCACATCCGCATCATGGGGCAAGCTAAGGTGTGGGGTTTTGTTCCTCAAAAGGCCTCGACGTTGTTATGAGGTGAAGGCTTTTGTATATAAGCACCCACTTCATAGTTTTTTTTCCGCGATGTGGGACTATTATTCCCATTTTGAAGGGTTGTTACAATTTCCCTCCCTTTAGAGCCCAACGCCCTTGTTGGCTCATGAACACAACACCACCCATGCGTTGTGGCTGTAACACGTATAAAACACAATTCTGGCTGGGTATGGCTCTGATACCATTGTAATAGTCCGAACCTCACATAACGCAGATATTGTCCCCAACTTAGTCACCTTCGCCTCATGGGCCAAGCCAAGGTGTGGGGTTTTGTTCCTCAGAAGACCTCGATGTTGTTATGAGGTGAAGGCTTTGGTATATAAGCACCCACTTCATAGTGTTTTTCCACGACGTGGAACTATTATTCCCATTTTGAAGGGGTGTTACAGTCTACGTAACGGAAAATCAATATATTTGATTTCTCTGTCAAAAGTATTTGCTTAACTCTAACGCTTGTCGAATGTACTATCATATCAGTTCTTAAATCTTATCAACACTTAAAAACTCAACCATCGCTCCCACCAAAGTCATGATATTTTGGTCATCATGTGCAAACATTCTACTCTAAATCATTTTTCATAATTTTTATTCTTATCAAGATGTACCCAAATTCAAAGTCATCTTGGATGATAATTTTGCGAGTAGAATCCCAATTAACTTAAGTATGTTGATTGATGAATCTATTACGTTAATTTTACCAATTTAAATTTACAAGGTTACTCTCATCAATGTTGCTTACTATCTTCTAATTGCATCGTTCTTCATTTCAAAGACACATCCATGACCGGTGGATCATATCCCTTCGGATACAACTATCAAAATCATATTTTGTTAATGTACTTGGAATCTATTTTGGATTTAAGCATCATGCCATATGTCAGAGCCTATACTCTATATGGCTTATTGGAAACTGAGGAATTTTTTAACGATAACCATTCCTTTTCTCGACAATAATGTGAAAATCATAGTTTCTCTTTAATACGGAAGAATTCCTATTATACATTCTAATGTATTATGCCTATTTTAGGCTCGGTTAGTTACTTTTCATCTTATATAATTAGTTTCCATGTTACGTTGTTTGGATCATGTCCAATACTTATATAAAACCGATTCAATTTTGAGTTTATGAAAATTATGTTGATAGCATAAATTAGTAAACAATCATTGGTCGGTCCAAAAGTTCTTTAGGGTGGTTCACACAAGATCCCTTAAAATCAAATTTTACATGAAGCCTTTCAACTCATAAAACCTATCAACTCTTTGACCTAGGATATGTAGGGGTTTCATGTTAATTCATAACTTATATGATTTCATCGACTTTAACAACCCTTTGGTTTTTAATTGCTAATTAATTTTAATTAACTGCACAATTAAAGATCAGACAAATTAATGAATCAAAGGAAGAATAATTAGGGACCTAGACCTGTTCCATTGAGTTTCTAATGTGTTTTACATATGAAATACATATTAAATTTGTTAAAATTGGATGAAGTTTGCAATATGAGAGGAAAAGAGAGGATAAATGGTCTTTTGGCCAGTCACCTATATCACTTCTAAAATAAGCCTCTTCTCCTCTTCATCTCCTCATTCTTCTTCCTCTTTATTTCACAACAAAAAGAAATTTCATTTTCTTAATCTTCAAACTATCGTAACTTAGAAAATCTTAACCAAAAATTCTAAAATAAATCTCTAAATTCACTTTAGATGATTCTCTACAAATCCATACTATCAAGTTGATATTTTGGAGAATATTAAGGTCTGATTGTTGAAATCAAAGAGGAGCTTCAAATTAGGTTCAAACTAACTTGGATTTCTTAGAAATTAGGTGAGTGAAAACTATTCTCCATACTCTACGATCACTAGATATGCTAAATTTTTTGTTTTGATACTTGTTTTGATTACGACATGAGTAATTAAATTGGTTTGGGATTTTAGAGATGATAATCTTTTTAAATAGATGTTTTTGAAGTATAAATCATATTTGATGTGTTAGGTTGTTTGGCATGAATTAAACGGTGATTGATATAAAAGGCTACTTTAATTGTTAATTTTGTTGTTGATAGAATGATATGATTGTACTGAGTGGTAATAGAATTTTTCGTTGAATTATGGGATGTTGAATGGATTTCAAGGCATTTGAGTTTCGAGGCAATTCATAGAATTTCCTTCAAGTGGCATTTATCCCATGGTGGATCGTTTATGGTATGAATTCGAGTGTGAGATGTAGAGTTGAAATGGTTGATAGAGTTGTTTAACTCGAATGGTTGTGAAATATATTCATTGCCTCAAAGTCTTTATCGAATGCGAAGTTTCATCAGTCTGAATGTCAAGTGACTCAACACAAGCTCGTGAATTCTCGTCAAACGATGCTTGTAACGACTCAGAATTTTATCATTTGAATTTGTAAATATTTGATAAATTTTATATATTTAATTAATGGTTTTTAATGGTTAAATAGCCCTCCTTTTATAAATAATAATGATTGTAAACTCATTTTTAAAATTGGTTTACAAAAATAAGTAGTTCGATGAAAAACTAAAAATGTGACTAAAAGTCGCTTTTCAGATTTTCAACTTTTTATCAAAGGAAAGTTGTAGAATGTTATTGCACACTTGTATGCACATTATAAAAACATTTATACATAATAAATAAGTTAAGAAAAAGTACAAAAAGGATTAATTAAAATAAGATAATATTATTTTATTAATGGTTTACAAAACTATCTTAAGTTATACAATTTTATATAAAAAGATACCATGACTTTTCTTCTTCATCATTACTAAAGGTGGGCCTATACTTTGGGGGTGTAGGGGGTTTTCCTTTCGAATGTACTATGGAGGGTATGTGTTCTTTTGGTAAAGGAAATAAAGGATAAAGGCGTGTAACATTGTTTAGGTCATTTGTCACTTTCATTTGTTTATAACAGGGAATCCGCCTAACTCACTTTTCATTTTGGATTTCGCTTTGTTTTGCTTCTACTTTCACTCCATTTCCTCCACCTCCTAATCCAAGTTCAAGTTAGTAAGAACCATCTCTTTTTAGCTCCAATTTCAAAGAACAAACCCCCACTACCTTAGCTAACATCGATACTACCAAAAGATCCAAAATTTAGTACCAACCCCCACTTCCTTGCCAAGGCCGTACCCACCTAGCCTATTTTCTTACCTAGGGCCGTATGCACGTAGGAAAGTCCTAGGGCTTTGAGCCCATGTTTTCTTGGTGTTGTGTTGTGTTGTGTTGTGATGTGGGTTGTTGGAAGAAAATTTTCTGGAGTTTAGGTTGCTTTTGTATGTAAGATTCCCACTTTAGGTTGTAAGTTTGTACATGTATAAAATATTATATTAATTTGCACGTTGCTTATATTTTGATGCATGGATTTTGAGAAGGGTGTATGGTAGAGCACCTTTAGGTAGTGGGAGAGACCTAAGTCAATCCAAAGTGAAGGAAGGTGGTTGCTTTTTTTTATTAAATGATAGCTGCAAGGAAATGGTAGCAAGTGGCGAGCTTTTGGTGGAGATTTGAAGTGAGATATCTCCCTTTGAATTAGTTTTAAAAATAATATTACATGTTGTAAACATATGAGCATGTATATGTAAATTGATTGTGTATTTTGGTTGGTTTGGACTCTATTCCCTCTTAAAAAAGGATGACTTAAATAACCGTTGTTTTGTTGGGGACAAAAGCAAGAAAATGGAAGTTAAAGTGTTTTGTTGTGAATAGGTTGCTGCGGCAACACTTCGAAAGATTTGATTTTTGTGGAGGGATCCTAAAGGATTCCTTACCTTATTGATAATTATTTTTATGTATTATTGTTTATGGAATATCGATATGAGTTGGAAAGTTTAATTCTTTTGAGAAAATAAATAAATGGTAGCTTGTTTAAGTACTATAGTGGTCGTGAAGCCTCTTTCCAAATTTGAAAAGTTAGAGATTCTAAATTGACTTCAACTTTATAATATTTTGAAGTAAAATGGTTTTTTATATTAAAGTGGTTTAAAATATAGAAAGGAATGGAGTTTAAAAGCTATTTGATTTACAAAATAAAGTTTGAAAAGTTATGGTCGGTATAGCGATAGTCGCTATGGATGTAGTTTTGTAAATCTATGATTTTAGTAAATATATAAGTTTATCTATTTTATATATTTGGTGAATTATTTTCAGATATGTTTTATAAAAGTTATAGAAGTATTTTTAAAAAATAATATAGAGTTTTATATATATTATTAAATAATTATTTAGTATTTAAAATAAACGTTCTTATTATGCATTTAAAAATTCATTTTTCGAAAAAAAATTAAAATCAAGTAATTATTTTTAGAGTAATGTTTGTACGAGAGTTTTGAACAATATGTTTAGTATTTTAAATATATTTTGAAAAGTAGATGGTTCAAAAAGGATGTGAGATTTAAAAGATTTATTCAGAGATACTTAAACAAGTAGTTTATATAAAGAAAATTCCTTTTCAAATTCTCGTTTAAAGGTAATGATTTTAAGTTATGGTTTCGATGGAATTCTAAATGTTGTTAAAGTGTTTTAAAGAGGTTGGAAATGTATATATTTGATTTGAAGGATTTTTTGATATAATAAAATTAGTGGTACTTTTATGAAGAAAAGGATCTTATCTTTTCAAATCAAATATGGTTTTAAACAAAGGTTTTCAATTGAGAAGTTATATGGAAATTTCCAAGTGGTTTTTAAGGGTTTAAGTGAAATATTTAAAGAAACCAATATTTGAATTTTAGCAAAAGATTTTGGAAAGTAGAAGGAGTTTGGTTTTGTATCTT
Organism: Allium cepa; assembly: GCA_030765085.1. NCBI lineage: Eukaryota > Viridiplantae > Streptophyta > Magnoliopsida > Asparagales > Amaryllidaceae > Allium > Allium cepa. The sequence goes on from CM060928.1 coordinate 210,080,027, forward strand.
TCTTGGTTTTAAATGAAATAGTATACAGAATTCATGAAATCTTATACTTGGCGTTAAGCTTCAAGGAGGGAAAATTCTACCTATCCTGAAAGATAAGAATGTTGTCGAGTCAATCTTTAAGAGGTAATAATGCCCCAACTTGAACGGCCTCATTGTTATCCGATGGATAGTTTAAGTCTGAAATCGAAGATTGATGTTCGGTATATAAAGTATTATTTTCATATACGAGTTGGGTTACTTATGGAGATTAAGTAGTCCTATACTTGGCACTCAAAACTGATGAGTAGACTAATCCACTGTCTATGAGATCTAAAATCAGAGTGCCGAAGGCAAGGCTTTGATATGCAACCAATGCTTCAACTTCCTTGGCTTCGATTCTAGGAGATTGAGTAAGTCGAGAATATCGAAAACATGATAAGTGTAGGAGATTGCATTTCCATAAGGGATCGTTATAATTTATAGTGGTATAGAAGTATTCTTTTTATATTTAACACCAAATTTCCAGGTATGGAAACTCATCTCTATCTATGAGAATTAGGACTATATGTCGAGGCAAGGATGGTTTTCTAACTTGTCTGACTTCATTGTTAATCGAGAGATAGCACAAGTTTGAAATTAGGAAGTGGGTGGTAAGTATATTTGATCTAATTACCATATGCCCCTTTTTCTTACACCAGAGTAGCAAAGTGATTTTAATTAATGAAAGGATTAATTTAAGAGGCTTAGTAGTTGCTTATGTGCTGAATCATTCTAGGTTTTCATATGAAATTAAATCTCTAATTGCATTGTTTGTTTATTTGATAGTTAAATAACCGACAATCAAATCTTGGCCAGTTTTAAACTATCGATTTTTGGTTCGTAGAGACCGAGATCAGATAAGGATGAGTTATCTGAAAACCCATTCGAACCAACATAAGAATTTGAATTAGGACATCTTAAAGATGATGGAAATCAAAGACCGGAGTTCTTTGAAGTGCAAGGGTTACTTACTACTAATCCTGAGGGTGATTCCAAAATGGATGTAGTAAATGTAGTGCCTTTAGTTTGTTCATATCCTAAACAACTTGTATGGATGAATACTGGCATTGCATTGTTTCCTAGAGGGCATTGTTAGAATTCTAAGAAGATCTATTAAGAGGAAAAGGTAATTGTGGCTTCATAAGCCTCACAACCCGGCAATAACTAAAATCACAGGTTGCGGTAGAGCTATGTGGTTCGCTACTATTATTAACATTATTCCTTAGATCTAAATCGATATTTATGGATTTGGCATGCGTGCGTACAGAAAAGGACGGGGTCGGGTGCAATGTTTATAGCCTCAGTGCCCGAGGGATGGTGTAATCTAGCTATGTCATATTCGAGGGGTAGGCAGGCTTTGTGTTTGCGGAGGGTCCATGTGTAACCCTCGGTACATTATCTCGAGATGTACTATGGTAGGTGGTACTGCAATGCCTTGTTATTTTATGGTATCTGATTTCCTATACATGCCTTATGGTTTTAATTGTATAACCTAGTAATGTTGAATGTAATTATGGATAACCATTCCAGATATGTTATATATTTATTTTGAACCTTAGACATTATTATAATATCGTTGGATTTTTTTATAGAAATGGTTTGGTTATCATAAAGTAAAAAGCCATCTATGTTTATGTGCGGCGTAGTCTTATGAAATGCGTTTATCTTTTAAAGGGTTTTATAAATATAAAAATCCATATGATTTGAGTTTCTCATGTTGGTTTACCAGACTGATCTAGGTCGTATTTTCTTATAATACTTAAGTCAGACCCGAGTATATTCGTTTAGATTTAGCTTTGGATGCTTTGGATATTCAAGAGACGAGCTTGATCCCTCCACGACCTATTTACATATTTTATTTTCCACTGCATTTATTGTTTGTATTTCTTAGCATTTGTAAGGACGGATTGTTATAACTATCCATCCTAATGATAGGATAGTTACTTTGATTTATGTATGTATATCACAGTTTTCTTTTGTAAATATAATTGGTGTATTATATATTACTCGTTACGATGTGGGATTCTAATTTTATCTTTTCTTTTCTTTCAACCTAACAGTCTGTCTTTCTAGGTTCGAATGCTTGACACGTGAATACTTTGGATGTATTAGTGTAAATTTCGAGAGTCAAAAGGTGGGTCGTTATAATGGACATGTAACATATCTTGGTGAGATGGAATCGTATGTTGAAGGCATTCAAGTAAAAGAAACCACATCAAAAATGTGTAAATTTGAGACATGAAATATTGAAGAGAATTTTTTTCTCGATCTCAATAGAAGCAACGACGAATTGTCTAGAAATACAGATCAAAAGTTATGAGCATTTGAAGTTCAGGGTGCAAAATGGGCTGGGTACAACCAATCGATTAACTGATGGGTTTAGACGGTCGACTGATGGGTTCAGACGATCGACCGGTTGAACAGTAGATCCAACCAGTAGTTCATTTTTGGGTTGTTTAGTTGACTTTTTGTAGGAAATTAGTTGACTGATCTGCTATAGAGTCAATCGTTTACATTTTAAGAGTCGACCGTTCGATTGTTGATTCCTGGTTCGGTCAAAATTTCAAAATACGATAAATTTCGCATACGAACTCAGATTGAGGCATGGTTTAGAGTAGTATTCATAATTTATTAACTGCCATGATCCATAAAGATTTGTTATGTTTTGAAGTACTTTGATTTCGATGCCCGTGCGTGACCCGCTTTAACATATATTCCCAGACCGTAAATTCTAAGATAGACCTAGACGGTGTATCAAAGAAGTAGGATGATGTAGAGGTCCTAGTTAATGGTTAATACGTTGGACTTTTATGATAACTTTTACAGAGTCGTCCAGTGAGTTTTTGATGCGATAACTAAATTATTGAGATATATAATTCCATTTGATATTGCATACACAACGTGACCTATTCCCTCTGCCTTAGCTTTGAAATTTGATAATTATATTTGTATCATAAGCGGTTGTTGTTTCTTTTGCACGTCTTCGAGTAGTGACGATATGGGATAGGGGACGTTCTATCTTGGTGCTACAACTGTAGACCCCAAGCTACGTTGTAGCAAGGGTTATAGGCTCGGATGTACTTCTCATTAGTTCTTATGATAAACATATGGTAGCAGTTAGGAACTTATATATCCATTCAGGTTTTGATACAATTCTTAGGTAGTAAATGATGCATTGGGAGCATTATAAGTATTGGTATTATATTATTTGCTATACTTGGTGGGTTTCGGTCTTACCAGGAAACCCATGGCTCCTTAGCCTAGTGTATGATGGTTGAGTTATGATTGATGTCGTGTTGTTTTATATATGATAGTTTTATCGTATAACATAGCATGATAGTTGAAATGTACTAACCGGTTGGATGCTGGTGAAGATGCAGGTTGAAGTATGATTCTATTAGCTCGGCATTAATACTTGGTATTATTTTGATATATGCATATTGGTAATCAAGTAGGTTGGTGATAGTTCCTTTTCACCATACTTTATGTATGACCCTCTCTTTAATATTACTTTGTTATTTATTCTTTGAGTAATTTGACATTGAGATGGGATCTCTTCTGGTTGGAGGCGATTCATTGAGCCATAGCTATATTACGACAATGATTATATCTATCCACTTTTTGGCATATCGACATATATGCATATGTGTTATTTTGAGACATGCATTCTTACGGGATTCGATGTATCATCTACTATTGTATTATGATATTGGATCCTATGTCTCTTAGTATGATGTGCGTTAAGTAATCTACATGTTATGTTGATATTAAACTTTTACATCCTTTCGTTATAAGAATTAAATGTGTAGTGGTAGGTAGTTATATATATGTATGTATGTATATTTGTTTATGTTTACATATCTTACCCTTAAGGAAATGTCGTCCATGACATCATTGGGGAATCTAGTAGCTTGGGTGTAGGGATTCTGGGTGTTACGGGGAGTGGGTTATTACATAAATAGTGCTCTAGGCGAAATTAAATATCACATACGTATTTACTCTTAAATATATATTATTATAGATAGAAGTTAGTCAACATCACTCGTCATCAATCTTACAATGTCCAATAAAGTCTTATTACCCCTTGTTGATACATCGTTATATATTATAAGGAGGAGTGACTTTGGGATGAATTTAATCGTTTTTGGTACAATTTGAATTCTTTCCAATATACTCATTTATTCGATTAGATCGAACTGTTGTATCTCCTTTGGAAATTATGATTTCAATGAACTCACCCTAGAAACACTACTTATGTAACAAATACACATGTTAATGTCTATGATAATTCAATTTTCGAATTTAATGAAGTAAGTGGATCCATTTTAGAATCATTAAACCAAGGATTGCACATGTCCAAACACACACACACACACACATATATAATATACATAAACTCAAAGAGTTCATTAACTCTTTTGTCACTCCACTGAATGGGTGACTTTCCCTTAGTTATTTGAGATACAGTTCTCTAATACCATTTGATTCATAATCATATGACTGAAAAATTATTTCTTAAAGATATTGCTTAGTCCATAGTTCAAAAATAGTCCTAGAAAATTTTAGATACTTCTGTATTTTTCATAGCTAATGAATCATTATTGTGACAAAAAATTACTATAATAACCCGCCTCGAATTAGACTTAAATTCCGACCCAGAAAAGGCCCTTCGATACTTAGACTCATTCCAAAGCTGTCCAGTGGAATGGGTCTAAATTCCAATGGGCATTTTCTAGGCCAGAATTTAGGCCTATTTCGAGGTGGGTTGTAACAAATACCATCATAATAATAGATTTATTTTACAACGAACATTCTTAATATTTATATTAAAATAAAACATATCTATTTTCCATCAATATTGAAAACTGTTATTATTTCATAAACAATATTATACGAAAGATGTTTGCAACTAAATTGGTCACAAACACCCAAGAATAGTTTTTTGTAGAGAAGTAAGCGAAGAAAAAAAATTAAACCGAGTAGATGGATTAACAAGTAATAGAAAATGTACTATAATCAGAGACAGAAATTTATAGTGGTTCAGCGTTGTATGGCTATATCCACTTTGAAAATTATCCTTCATTAATCATTTATAAATTCGATTAAGCAGTAGAAAATAGCAAATACTTGATTATAGTAGAGTCTAGAGTAACAGACAGCGTAAAGATCTTCAGAATGACCCATCAGGCCAGTATTTATAGGTGAAGATGGCCAAATATCTCTCTGAAATCTCGGCAGAAGGAACTTCTAATCCACATAGGCCCACTAAAGGGATTGCTATGCCTAATTCCTAATGTGGAGAGATCCATACTGATCCCTTTTTTTGGTTGAATTTTAGGGTGCGCTCCCTATAGTGGTTTCATTATGCAAAAATATGTTAAAACTTTAATTTTCAAGTCATTTGGATCACTAGAATTCGAGTTATTGCTTGATCTTTGATTCAACATTACTTGTCCACCGCTCTTTATCGATCTCTTCCAAGGGATACATTCCGACCCCTCCAACTTTTTCTTTTTTATGTGCGATCCCTAGGGCATGTTCCTTAAGGTCCATATATCTTGCTCTTCAAATTTCGTAGGGATTGGATTTGTAGATCTTGAGACATGGATTATTTTCTACAAGAATGCTCTTGTATTTAGATGTAAGCCGATCCCTCCTTCATGAAGTACGCTGATCCCTCTCAATAAGCCGATCTATGCCGATCCCTTCTATCAATTGAGCCATATTCCATACTTTGAGAATTCTACATTGTACCTCCATCAAATCCATTCAATCTTGAATTTATATCATCATTTGACTTCGGGGTCCCATAATCATCACTCTGGAGTCGTCGACCTTGATGTTAATCAAATCCAACTTATGCAATCAGTCCAAAATAGCTGGGATAGAATGATGGATAACACTTGCCCCATAAAGTACGTCTTGTGATGAGCATGATGTGCTTTGAATTGAAACAAATTAGAGTCGTCGACAAGAAATCCATCCAACTTTCTAAATAGTTGTTGTCCATCTATGAACTATTTCTCCAAGGCATTATTTTTCTCATTGATCGTCATAATGCTTGGTTGATTTCCAATAGTAAAATGCAAGGCTATACGCTATTAGTGAATATTCATAAGTTTGGTTCAACAAGGCTAACAAGTTTCGGTTGTTTGTTCCAGCCTTAAATTTGAAGGCTTTAGGTTTGATTTCAACTTCTGTCGATTTCAAAAAAATTGAACCTTTGGGTTACACATGTGCACATTCTTATACACGTTCTTGTTACTGGCTCCTAATGTGTTCGTACGTTCATGGGTCATCGCCAACTTTCCTGCAGTTTATATTTACATGTTTATTGCCGAACCCTCATAATCATCATCATTTTTTTATTTTGTTATTCATTCATCATTTCATCGTTCATTTTTTTGTAAGGATCGAGATGTGTTTAGCCAATTCCTCTTTCTCTTCCTTCCTTTTAAAAAAAAGCATTTACAGGGATCGGCATACATGTATGTCGACTTCTTTTTGGGTTTATGATAACAAGGATTTGTAAACTTTCATGCTGATCCCTCTCTCCATGCGTCGTGTCAAAAACTTAGGCCGATCCCTCGGTCCGTATATATATAAAGTAGCTTTCTCACTTCTTTCACTTGTTCTTACTTTATTTTCTCATTTCCATCCAAAGCACTGACCCTTTTTGTTCCCCTGTTCAAACCGAGCCTCCCTTCTCCACCTCTCTTCGCGATTCCAAAACAAAATTTTCTCATGTTTTAATCCAACCTTACAAACTATCTTTCCCCTACTTTCCATTTTGATCACCTTCGAACTTCTCACCAATTCCCTTAATATAATCACATGTAGGTAAATCTTCTTGACTTCATCTTTTGGTCTCATGGTGAGATAAGGGATTCCGTGTTGTTAATGATTTGATGGCGCTCGAGGCTGTGATGATACAATGATCAAAGAGGCCTGGAGAAGATGAATCATTAGTGGATAAGGTTCGATAAAATAAATAAGGAGAAGGAAGAAGGGAGGATAAAGGAGGATGAAGATTGAGTGAAGGAGGGATCAGTGTTAGAGATTTGAATCTATGCCGATTCCTTAGAGTAGAAGCTTGATGAGTAGAAGGCGAAGTAGAGAGGTCGGTAGGATTAGGGTTTGACAGTGTTTGTTGTGAGAGGGATCGGTGACATATATAGAAGTGAAGGGATCAGTGGGAATCATAGAAAGAATGGAATTGGTGGTTTTAGATTGAAGAGAGGGATCGGTCGAGAAGCTTTGGGATAGGGATTGATTCGAAGGGATTGGTACACAGGGATCAGCATAAGGGGTTCTTTGAACTTAAAACCTAATCCAACCTTACTTGTTTGAACAATTACCACCAATACACCTCAATGAAGTTGGATATATGATGACAAAGAACAATAAAACTTCCATGTTTACTATTGAACTTGAGATTGAACAATCAAGTCCTTGGAACTTTCCACATGGACTAAAAACATGCATATGGACTTGAATGACAAACTTCACACTTCGATATGCTGATAGTCTATCCCAAAACTTTTGCAACCGATCAATCTTTATGCAAGTTGTGTTGGTCAGCGATGACGGTCACTTTGGTTGGAATCCAATGTCTCGTCATTTGACTTCATTTTTTTATTTTAAGCTGTTTATTTATGCTATACACTTCACTACACTGCACTAGCTCACATTTAACATAGGAGGAACATGTAAGCTTTTCTAACCTCGATTATCTATAGCTAATATGGACTCTAGACGCTCAGAGCATTTAGCAACAATGTCTTCTGAAACAGCCATGTAGCATATCGATCCTGAAGCAAAATCAAGCTCTGCGACTATATCCGATAGGCTTTCTCCTAATCATCAAGTCGAACAAATGGAAGTTTCTAGCTTATTGGTCAACCTTTTCTCAAATGTTCTAGTCCTCCCAGCAGAGGATATAAGCCCTGCTCCTAACGCAATAGAAGGTGCCATTCTCCTATAAGCCCTGCTCCTGACGCAGTAGAATGTGCCATTCTCCTAGATAACCTAATAGATTCTCTAGCATTCGAATTGGAGAGGTTGCCCTTTGTAGGCTATGTTCCATACATGGAATTCCATTCATAGACGTCTTGGTTCCTTCGATAAATGACAGGTCTCACTTACCCCCAGAAGGGTACATGGTGTGTACAAATTTGTGTATTGGTCCGGATGCGTACCACCCTTTAATTCATTTTTTTAGAGATGTTGAGATATCTTGGAATCGCTCCCACTCAACTCCATCCGAACAGCTACGCCTTCCTACACGGAACTTTTCTGCTGTTCATGAGCATTCTATTTCACCCACTAACTCTTGAGGATATAAGATTCATTTATAACTTTAAATGGCAGTCGAGAAGTCCTTACGTTTTTCTTGAACCTTCACCCAACTGCCAAGTCTTAATGGGCGCTTGGAATAAACTCTCTCTATTCAAACGCGACTGGTTCTATGTTTGGTGTTCACCTAGCTTTGCAAGGCGATGGTTAGAAGGACGTAAGTGTTATTTTCATTTCATTCTTAAGTCCATTAATCCAAGTCATATCTTTGAGTCTACTAACATCTATAATTCCTACAGGTCTACCCACGTCCTAAAGGCATTAGTTTTTCAAGAGCGGTCTCTGCTATTCGCGCTACCCTGTCGAAAACAGAGACATCAAACTTCTTATAACCGATGAGTTATTATCTTTATTCTGGCTATTGGAAGAGGGTCATAGCATTAGACTCCCCGGAAGTGCAGCTTTGCGGAGAAACGTCATAGAGTAAGAAAGGAATGCCAACAATTCTGCCGTGCCCCTAGTCGAGGAGACTCAGGAAGACATTGAAGAGGGTGAAATCAGGGGTGCCCAGATCAATGAGCCTGGAAACACTGGTGTAGGCCCAGGTAAAGCGCCTGTGGTCGAATCGTTATGAGACACATTACCCCAAACTCCAACTAAGAAAAAGAAGAGATTGGCATACAAACTTCGCAAAAGAAAAACAATTAAAGACCTGGAGTTTGTTATAAGTTCTATTGACGAAGAATCATCTTCCCAACACTTGGAAAGTTCACTGAAAGGATTTTCAAATCTCCAAATTCCCAATTATATTATGACCTATGACTTTCCAAACATCAATATCGAGGAGCTCAATTCTCCTACTAGGAGTGGTGAAGGCATCCTTTCAACTGGTAGAGGAGAAAAAAATACCCATAAGCAAGGCTACAACTACTGGTCTGTCAGGAGGTAACACTAGGACACTCATAACCATGTGCACTTCACTACACGCACTTCCTCAATCCTTCGTATAGTAGTTACTTATACGTTCTCATTTGGTCTTTGAAGGTGCAATGACTCAATCTTGGGCTTTTGATTACCTAAAGGGCTGTTCAACGCATTATGGATCTAGCCGTGGCATAGAATCCGGCAAGCGTAGGGAAAGACGACGGATGGGAGAAAAGCTACATTCATGGGAATCTTCTTCTTCCAAGTGTAAATCCCAATCTTAGTCATCTCACCAGGGAGACCAGCCTAATTTTCCCGTTTAAAGTGGAAACCAACCTCCCTTCCGCGGTCCTCAAATTGCCACATCACATGAGCGGCACTCTGGTTCTTCTTGCTCTAAGCAACCTCATGACCGTAGATCGAGCAAGCATCCAATTTCCACTTCTGATCCATCCTTACCGACCATTGCTCCTGACACTTCTATAGCAGACAAATTGGTCAAAATTAAGGCCACATTTCCAAAAATCTATGTCGACAGGCTTAATTCCTTCCACAGTACATATGATCCCGGGGCATGCCAAAGCATGCTCTCTCGCGTGTGTTAATGACGTGTTCAAGCAGCATGAATCGTTTCAACAGTTAGCGGAAAAATCTCCAAAGTGTCAATTGAGTGATAATATGGAATAGATCATCTCAAGCTAGAGGCGATACATGATAAATACATAATCAGATAATGAGCTACTAGAATTGACAAAAAAACTTGCTGAGGCAGAAAAGAGTGCCAAGGAAACGTCAGAGGCAGTGATCCGTTTATAAGCTTCCCTTAAGAAAGAACTTGATGTTGCCCTCAATTGCAGCAGGGCACTCACTCTGGAAAAGGATTCCTAACAAAAGGAAAAGGATGTCTTGGTCCGCCATGTTGAGAAACTGGAGGAGCTTCTCAAGAAAGAAAGGAAAGAGAAGATTGAGGCTCAGGAAGAATCACAAAGGTACCGCGAAGAGGCTGTTGAAGTCAAGAGCCTAAAAATCAATCTTGATGAGCAATTTGCCAAAATAGAATCCCTTAAAGAAGATGCAAGAGAGGAAGGCCATAAGGAGATGATGGGACTAATTGAAACCCGAGTAGAAGATGCTAAGGAGTCTGGTCAGAATGAAATCAAGGACTTGTTTGATCCACTGATCATTGAATATAATGCTAAAGTACTCATCCACCGTGAATTGAGTTTTCTTGGCGAAGGTTATCTTGAGTCACTCGCTGAAGCCTGGAAGTACATCATTGAGGTGAAAAAGAGGAAGCTGGGCGGAGCAGAGTTATATGAAGAGAAATTGGTGCGGGAGATCCTCCATGAAAATGAACCCCTAGATCTTGTCGCCGTAAAACTTCGATATTTTGACGCTTCAACGCCTTTTGACAAAGGGAAACATATTATCGAATCCTCAGAGGCCGATCCGAAGGGCCCCTCTTCTTTCCAAGAGGTTGGAGCATCAGTTTCCTTTGGCCCGGAGTAGGACTTGAGTTATGATCCGATAAGCCCGGTTATCAATCCAAAGTGCTGACCCTTATTTTGGAAGGGGCACTCCAGCAACAATCGAGAGCCGGTCGGATACAGGTATTCCACTTTACTCTCCACTCTACGAGAGGTTTAATTCTTCGTGCCTAATGGTTTTAGGTTATCTCCTTGTTTTAACAATTTATAGGTCTTTCGAGTCTCGGTTAAACTCCTAAAAGCGATGCCGCTATGGAGCAACAAGAGAAACTTACAAAGATTTCGATAACCACTGATGTGCTGGGCCCGATGCTCAAGTCATTGAAGCACTTGATGATGATAAGGCTGAAGATCTGCTGCCGGTGGATGAATCCAACAATGGTGTGATTACCGACACCTCCGAACTCACTAATGAGATCACCTTGAAGGAGCGTATTGAGAAATAGGAGTTGCTGAAGAAAAAGGCCAAAACTGAGCCCACCGAGGTGGACATTGACGATCCACACATTACCCCACTTCAAATCATTTCACCTGGTAGGACGATTCACCAGGAGAACTCCCTCCTACTTTTGAAAGCTCTCCTACAAAAGGTAGTAAGGGATCAATGAAGAGAAATAGCGGAAGTTCAGACAACATCACTCTCGAAAGGTCCAAAAGGGAGAGAAGATCAAAGAAATAGCCGTCATTTCGGCTCAGTGTGTAAATAGTCTATGTAGCTGCTTGTTTGTTGTTTTCTTTTATTAGTTGTGGTTGTATGGGTACGACTCCTAGTTTTTTAAAATATATTGTACCTCAATTTTGAAACTTATCACATGGATGAAAGTTCTTGTTTTATGTTGAGCTCTCATGTGAACTATTATCTATGTGGTTGAACTATTACTTTCCATTCAATGTACTTGTAATACATTGTTCATTAATTCTGGTAACAATCCACTAGCTCTATCCCAAGGCCTCCATGTGGTCGTGGCCTTGGTCATATCAAATGCTAGGCTTGAGCCTTAGTGTAACACTGTCGAATTTAGAGGTTTTGAGTAATAATACTCTTGTCCCCACTCTTAGGTTCGCGGAGGTTAGACATTGGATGGTCGAACTCCATCCTTCTTGGGTTTATACTCTTCCTATCGTTTTTAGGCTAAAGTTCATGGAATAGTGAATGGTCAAACCTTACTCATCTATCTCTTTATACTCATATCCGTACTCAGGGATAAAAGTTAGTTGATGGGTGGTCGAATCACACCCAATTTATGTTTATACTCTAGCCTACACTCTAGGGACTTAGAGTTATTTCGCAGATGGTCGAATCACGCCCGATTTATGTTTATACTCCATTCCCTTTATACTCCATTCCACACTCGGGGGACTTAGAGTTGTTTCAGAGAGCAGCCAGATCGTAATCTCCATAATTGATTGATTTTCTCCCTAGAGGTCAGTGGTTTAATTTAGCAAGCGATCGATCGTGTCACGATCACTCTTATTTTATTTCGGTCCCATCATTTGGTAGGATTTATTCGATCGCCAGATGGTCGAGTCACATCCATTCCTCCTTGTGCATCCGTCCGTTGGATTATGAATGAGAGTTATCAAATGAACAACCGAACCAAACCCATCTTGTTGAGTCCCATTGGGAACTAGCGCAATTAATTAATTTCAAACTCTGGGAACCTGTTTAGACATATCGACATCAATCAGTTTTGTCGTGTAACTAATACATAATGCTATAGTAAACATAAATATAAAGGAAGTCTGAAACTTTATTCGTTAAATGGAAAGGAATAACATAATCTATCTTATTACATATTTGAAAAATAAAACGCTAAAGAAAATTATGAAAGCAAATACAACTAAATGAAAAAGAAATAAACTAAGTGAAATAACGTCGCAAATGCCTGCTATTTCACGCCCTTGGAAGTGTGAAGCCATCAACCGTCGCTAGCTTGAAAGTTCCCTCTCTAAGCCTTTTTTCAATGACATATGGTCCTTCCTAGATTGGATTCATGTGAAACGGGGCAATAAAAACCCATTTTAGGACGAGATCGCCATTTTCATAGGTTCTCGGTAGGACTTTAATGTTGTAATATTAGGCGATTTGATGTCGATGCACAGCCTCCCTTAAATCGGTTTCTTCACGCTTCTTATCTATAAAGTCAAGAGATTCCAAAAGGAGATCTTTTTTCGTTTTGGGATCATAGTAAGTTACTCGATGAGAAGGAACTTAGATCTCAATAGGAATGATGGCTTCAGAACCTTAAGCAAAGGCGAATGGAGTATAGCCAGTTGCAGATTTATGGGTTGTCCTGTAAGCCCACAATGTTGTTGGGAGTTCATCCACCCACTTGCCTCTAGCCTTCTCCAAACGCTTCTTCAGAATGGAATTTATAAATTTGTTCACAACTTGAACCAGTCCATTTGCATGAGGGTGAGCGACTGCTATAAATCCCTTTTCAATACGATATCTCTGACAGAAGTCTTTGAACTCAACACTGTCTAATTGAATCCCAACATCTATTACAATAGTTCGTGAGAGACTAAAACACATATGATGTTTCAGACAACAAAGTTGATTACTTTCTTAGTTGTGATCGCGGCTAAAGGTTCTGCTTCGACCCATTTGGTGAAGTAATCAACCACGACGATAGCGTACTTTGCGCCACCTTTAGAGATCGGTAAGGAACCAATAATATCTATACCAAAGATAGCAAATGGCCAAGGGCTGATCATTTCCTTGATTTCCATCGGTGGAGCTCTTAGAACTTTTGCATGGATTTGGCACTTATCGCACCGTCTTACATAGTCAGCGGCGTATTGATTGATAGTTGGTCAATAATATCCATAATGGAGTATTTTCTTTACCAGAGTTTGCCCTCCAGTGTGATCGCCACATTCTCTTTCATGAACTTCTTTTAGGACACATTTTGTCTCATCATGAGAGACACATCAGAGTAGGGGAAAAGAGAAACCTTTCTTGTACATAATTCCTTCTTGCATGACATATCATGAAGCTTTACGAAGAACTTGTCACTTTTCATTTCTTTGATTTGGTAGGACTCCATGTAGCAAATAACCTTTGATCGGAGTCATCCGCAATTCCCTCTCAGACTCTGTTTTCGGTGTTCGATCGATTTCTATCATGTTTATACGCGGAATAAAGCCCATCTGCTGTGCATCATCGGTGCTAGCAAACTTTCCTAATGAATCAGCCTCTCTATTTCAATCCCGTGGAATATGAAAAATGTCATAGTACTCAAATTTAGCCAACAACTCTTGGACTTGGGTAAGGTATGGACCAAGGCATTGTCCTTTAGCTTGATAATCTCCCTGATTAGATACATCACCAATTATGAATCCCAAAAGATTTCAAGAGACTTTATTCCAAGTTCTCTAGCGAGTTGTTTGTCACTAGGAAATCAATCTTGAGCTCCGTACTCAGCTCTGACCACATAAAAGATTTCAACAAGACTTTATTCCAAGTCCGGCAATCGGAGCTCCGTACTCAGCTTGTTGTTTGTCACTAGGAAATCAAGCTTTAAAGCATAACAGATCGAACGATCTTCAGGGGATACATGCACATTTATAGCTCTAGGACAATGACCATTAGACGCTCCACCAGTATACAATTTCCACCGTATGGTAGAGATTTCGTTGCCATCATCCTACACAGTGAATTCTACTATAAAATCTGCCAGTGCATGACTTAGATAGCCCTCCGAGGGAGATAAGTGATATCAAATTGACTGAGCTCGATATTTTACTTGAGTAACCTCCCAAACATCTCAAGTCGTTGTAGGACCTGTCATAATGGCTGGTTGGTGTAAACAATGATCAGGTGAGCCTGGAAGTATGGGCGAAGCTTTTATGACGCAATCAGCAAGCAGTATGCTAGTTTATCTATTTTTGGATAGTTCCTTTCAGCTCCCTTCAATCGCTTGCTGACATAATATACCGGCCTCTGGATTGGATCCCCCGCGTGAAGTAATGCGACAATTATAGCGTGTGCCGACATGGCCAAATAAATGTACAAATCTTCATGATCCGTCGGCTTTGACAAGATGGAGGGTCACTCCAAATGATTCACCAAAGCTTGAAATGCGTCTTTATAGTCCTGTTTTTATTCGAAGTTTCTTTTCCTTTTCCTAATCAAGTCAAAGAAATGAATGCATTTGTCGGTAGCTCTAGAAATAAACTAGCTTAAGGCAGCAACTTTCCCATTCAGACTTTCTACTTGTTTAATGGTCTTTGGCGCTTGGATATCGCGGATAGCCTGAATCTTCTCAAGATTAGCTTCTATTCCACGAGGTTAACAATAAACCTAAGAATTTTCTTAATGCAACACTAAAGGAACACTACAAAGGATTAATTTCCATCTTGTAACGTCAAAGGATGTTGAACATTTACACCAAGTCTTTTATGTGGTCGCTTGATCGTCATGACTTCATGAGCATGCCACCCACATATACTTCCATTGCCTTTCCAATTGATCTTTAAACATCCTGTTGAATAGGCGTTGATAAGTAGCTCCTACATTCTTTAGTCCAAACGGCATCACTACATAACAATATAATCCAACATCGGTAATGAAACTGGTATGCTCTTGATCGAGAATGCGCATTGGGATTTGCTTTTACCCCAACTACGCATCCATGAAAAATAGCAATTCGGGTCCCGCGGTTGAATCCACCAGCTAGTCGACCTCAGAAGAGGAAAACTGTCTTTTGGACACACCTTGTTCAAATTTGAGTAATCACCCATTCTCCTTTTTCACAAGTACAAGCTTAGGTACCCATTTAGGATAGAGGGCGTCGTGGATAAACCCATTTTCTTTAAGTCTATCCACCTCCTCTTTGAGAGCGGCAAATCTCTCTGGATCCATACCGTGTCTTTTTTGCTTCACCGGGACATGCCTTGAGTCGATATTCAATGCATGGCTCGCAATGGTAGGTGAGATTTCACATATGTCAGAGTGAATCTAAGCGAACGCATCTAGATTCGCTTGGGGAAAACCAGCAAGTTCTTCCATCATCAGAGGGATGATCTTTGATCCGATCTTTAGGACCTGTGACGGGTCATCGTGGCTATCTATGATGTCAATCATCAGCTCAGCTGGTGCAACCATGGTCTCTTTGAGCTCCTCCTCATCATCCCTTGGATCTGTATCTTTATAGAACCAACTATGGTGCCCGAACCAAGGCCCAGGCACCAATTATCAATCTTGAGCAACTTAGATGCAGACTGACTTGTCCACACCCTAACCCTTTTCCTTATGATGATCATCCCTCAACTCAGCTACATAACAGGCACATCCAGTCGCTTGATCACCACAACAACCCTAACAACATTATCTGTCGGGAACATCAAAGTCAAACACCATAGGGAAAGAACTGCCTGGAACAAAGCTAAGATTGGTCGGCCTAGAAAAACGTTGTACGGAGAGATAACATCCAAAACAAAAGATGGCAAGATCCGCACTCTCCTACGGTCACCTTCGCCCAACTCCACAGGTAGTTCAACATAACCAATGGCTTTAGTTGCAATGTCATTTAAACATTGTATGCCGGCTTTAGATGACTTTAAATCCTTAGCTACCATTTTCATCTGATCATTGGCTTTTTTTAAAAATTATAGTTACTGAACTTCCATAATCAATTAATATCCTTCTCACCAAAGTAGGGTCGATCATGGCCGAAATGACCATTGGGTCAATCATCGGAGCTTCTACCTTGTTTGCATCTCTATTCCTAAACATAATATCATCCACCATCATACATTGCTGTTTTGTCGAAGCTCAGCCTTCCGTATTCGAACAACATTCAAAATCCACGTACTTGATCATGCTAGCGTAGCGGTCCATCTCATACCAACTTTTATCAGTTGGATGCGGTCCTCCGACTATTGTATTGATTACTAATCTTCAACTAGTCCACGTAGGCTCCTCATCCCTACGCGGTCTTTGTCCTCAGTTAGGGTCAGATGTCCCATGCTCGCCATCATGCTTGGCTTTCACAAACTGTTGTAATTTCCATTCTCCAATCAGTTTTTATATAACATCCTGAAGATGGCTGCATTATTTTACGTTATTCCCATAGCACTCGTGAAGCCAACAATACTTCCCGGTCTGTTTCTGCTTCTCTATTGGTTCTTTTAGAGGCGGCTTCCTATACTTCATGGTAGTGCAAGTAGATAGATGGATATTCTACAGGGACATATTTAACGACGTGTAAGTATCATGCATCGGAATCCTAGGCTTCCCTCTTCTAGAATCCCTATTTCATTCTTGGCCCCTATCTCCGCATTTCTTTTGTTGATTCAGCTTGTTTTGTACATTCACTTGAACTTTTTCAAAACTGTCATCAGCCTGCTTTATTGCAATGTTACTATGCACTCCCTCTCCACTTGGCCTCGCAATATTCTTCTTTCTGCAGCATCTAATTTACTCCTTTCTTAATTACTGAGTCGCCTTTGCGTAAAATCGTTCCAATGTTGAGGTGGCTTACCGGCTAACCAATCACCAAAATCAGACTCTGGATCAATTCCTCTTGTCAGAGCCATCAATATCGCATGGTCATTCGGATTACTGATTTCCATGATGGCTGTATGAAGTCTCTCTAAATATTATTTCAGAGATACTTATGGAGTCTGAATCATGCTGGATAGAGACATCACATCTTTGGGATGAGTTGCATGCATCCGAAACTGCTCCATAAACTTGGTTGCCAAATCATTGAATCTAGAAATTGGTTGTTGAATCTAGAAATTGGTTGTGGATGTAGTCTTATGAACCACATCGTTGCTATTCCAAAGAAAGTTGTAGGAGAATATCTACACTTGGTTGCATCATCTACTCCCGTGAAATCCATCAGCCATTCATATCTCATGATGTGCTGCCTGGGGTCGGTTTTTCCCTCGTAGGCAGGTATCGACGGCTTGTTGAACCTCCTCGGATACCGTGCATGTAATACATTATCAATGAATGGGGTGCGAATTCTTGGGATTCCCTAGTCATTGTTGGTTAAGCCTTGGCTCTCCGTCACAAACTGTCTGATCATAGTCGATAAATCCGGTGTTAGGACAGTCGGTGCCAAGCGGTGGTTGTGCTCCACCTCATGTGAATAATCTGGTCAATGTCTATGGGCTGGTCCATGCCTTCTTGGTACGCCATCTTCACGATGCATATCTTGTACATTCATTTCATCGTCATTCTAGGGAAGTAATCGATCAGCATTCAATCGAACTCCATCATCCCAACCAACAAAAGCACCTTCCCCATGATTCCTATGTTGTATGGGAGGATTCCCTCCTCTAGAGGAGGGCTCGGCACCGATCCCTACGGAGGGATCGACACCGATCGGTCCTGGCAGACCATGATGGTCTGCTGGTTGACGCTCCGAAGTTTCTACACGATATTCTTCTATCCTGTGATGCCTATGATATTCATCCACTGAGCAAGAACTTTCCAATGCGAGTAAGAAGTGGGGTATCTCCTAGCTTTCCCTCACTATTGCTGATTGAGTTGGTTCATCAAGTTGATATTAGTCTAAATTTGATGATTTAGTTATCGATGGCTCTCCATCGACTCTCTCGTTAAATTATGAAATTCAGCTCTTATAATTGAATCGGTGGGAATCTAAACTTCAACCAGTTCATCATTCACATTTGTTGGTTGATTGCTTGGGTGGTCTCCTTGCTAGATGATTGTATTCTCATTTCCTTCCATGTTCTGAGAAGTAGATCTAGTCTGTCTCACCATTCTTAATAGGTTTTCTTAGATTTTTACGAATCTAAGTAGTGCAAGCAACTTCATAAAGATATCTACATATCTCCTTTGGGGGATTTGTCCAATCCAGTAGCAACGAGGGGATCCTAATGAACTGAGAATCAAGTCTTCTCGATGAAGGCACCAAAATGTTTGCAATTAAATTGGTCACAAATGCCCAAGAATAGCTTTTTGTTGTGAAGTAAGTGAAGAAAAACCAAATTAAACCGAGTAGATGGATAAATAGGTAACAGAAAATCAACTATAATTAGAGACATAGAAATTTATAGTGGTTCGGCATTGTATGCCTACGTCCACTTTGAAGATTATTCTTTATTAATCGCTTGTAAATCTGATTACAGGATTGGAAAATAGCATATAATTGATCACAATAGAGTCTAGAATAACAAGCAGCATAAAGATCCTCAGAATGACCCATCAGGCCAACATTATAGGTGAAGATGGCCAAATATCTCTCTGAAAACTCGGCAGAAGGACCTTCTAATCCACATGGGCCCACTAGAGGGATTGCTAGGCCCAATTCCCAATGTGGAGGGATCCGTACTGATCCCTTCTTTGGTTGAATTTTAAGAAGCGACCCCTATGGTGTGTTCATCATGCAAAAATATATTTAACCTTCAATTTTCACGTTATTTGGACCATTGGAATTCGAGTTATTGCTTGATCTTTGATTCAACATTATTTGTGCACAGCTCTCTGCCGATCTCTTCCAAGCCACACATGCCGACCTCACTAACTTTGTCTTTTTGATGTGCGATCCCTATGGCAGGTTCCCTCGGGTCATATATCTTGCTTCTCAAATTTCATAGGGATTGTATTAGTAGGTCTTGAGATATGGCTTGTTTTCTGCAAGAATGCTCTTGTATTTCGATGTATGCCGATCCCTCCTTAATGAAGTATGCCGATACCTCTCAATGAGCCAATCTATGTCGATCACTTTCATCCATTGAGCCATATTTCATACTTTGAGCATTCTACATTGTACCTCCATTAAATCCATTCAATCCTGGCTTTATATGATCATTTGTACTTGACTTCTCGGTCCCACCATCATCACTCTAGAGTCGTCGGCCTTGATGGCAATCGAATCTAGCTCGTGCAATCAGTCCGAAATAGCCCGGCTGGCATGCCGGATAACAAAAGCAATCTTTCGTAACATGGTGCATCCATTAATAAGTGTCATACAGTATGCACCATTATTCCCTCCATTATTACAATGGTTATGACATAAGAAAATCCATTCAACTACTTATTATAGGTCATTTATTTCATCCACTATAGCTAGTTTATGGTTAAAAGTTTTAGATCAAATCTATTAAATTCAAAAAAATAACTTGTATAGAAAACAATATTCTATAAAAATATACTTGGAATAAAAATTAGATTTCCTATTCCATATGAAATATCTACTAGTATCCTATACCGTTCTCATTTTTAATTTTTTTTCATGAACCAAAAGTGACCATTTAATATTTTCATCCTAACTTTGCCTATTTTACATCCACTATCAAACATTCGCTTCCTTTTCTAAATGGTAGATCCATTTAAAAGAAACTCTTACTACAAAATTACAGAACTTCATTCGGACAACCTTAACATTTATGATATCATATAGGTTGCACTTAAGTAAATTGATCAAAACTAAAATTTAGTGATCAAATTCCTAGGTCAGTCTTTAGTCCTTAGTCTTTCATTATTTTTAACATAAGAAGATTCTCATTGCATTTAATCATATTTAACGCATGATCTTGCACTATGGTTTATTTGCTTAATTTTGAATGAACCAATTTCATTGAGATATCACATATTATGAATGCGACTGTCCACTATATAATTTTGCATGTGATCTAATATGGACCAAATACCCATATTCTTGTATTGCTTTAGAGTTCAAAACTCATAGAAGATGATAACAGTCTAGCAAATGAGCACTTAAGTGACCAAGTTATGAATGTATTTATTAGTCATGTAATTTGTCTCTTACAAGGGTCATGAAGTAACAACATGCCAAAAGATTTATTGGTATGTATATTTTATATTTATTTGTCAATGTTAATCCAATTTCAATTGACAAACAATTTTACCAATTAAGAAAATTGCACAAATTTATCCGTGTGTTCTTATAATATTAGCAAGTTTAGCTGTAATTTCATTTATCTAATAAGACTCCCACTAAATTTTTATAATCCTCATAACCCAAAGAGAAATATAGAGATTTTTCAATTTCTCTAGTGAGTGTTAGGATTCGCTTACCATGCGATTCTAACCTTGAGTTTGCTCAACAAAACATAGACCCACAAGCGATAGATAACACTTTATTGATTGTATCATATCTAACACTTAAACGTGGTCTTTGTCCTAATCTTGATCTTGACCTCAAGTTTTCTCAACAAATCAACAGAGATTACTCGCTCTTACCTATCATTTCATGATGGCCTAGGTATGATGCACGTATCTTGAGTTTGCTCAATAAATACATACATGTATCTTACCTCGTTTAGAAAATGTATTAGTAGTACTACATATAACGACTATTGCTTTAGTTTGCTTAACAACCAGTGCATATGCAAATAGTCTATAACATATAAATGGTAGAGGGAGACTTACATTAAAGATTCATAACCTTTAATATACTTGGCGTTACTACAAGAAAATGACCATATTACAACTAGTTATTTACAACATTCGCAAAATGACATTTGTAAGAAAGGGTTTTTAACAACTAATTTTCTTGACAGTTGTAATAAAAAGTTTTTAACAATTAGTATTTCCTAACAGTTGTAATAAAAAGTTTTTAACAACCGGTTCTTCCTAATAGTTGTAATAAACGTATTTTTTAATAAATAGTTTTTCCTAACAGTTGTAATAAACATATTTTTAACAACTATTCATTTTAACCAATTGTAATAGAGATCTATAACGATTTATTAGTTTTGAGCGTTGTAAATATCGATACATATGTAATAATTAAAATTTAATAATTAATATTCAACTAGAGTTAAGAAGTAATAAGTAATAATAATAGATAATAAATAATAAATAAGAAGTAATATTTTAATAATTAATAATTAATAATTACTATTAAATAATTAATAATTATTATTTAATAAGCTATAATTATGACTAATATTTAATACATTAATAATTAATAATTAGTAATTAACTAAATAAATAATTAAAAGTTAATAGTTACAATTTAATAACTAATATTAAATATATAATAATTAGTAATTTATAATTACTATTAATAATTAATAAAATATACATAATAATAATTATTCAATTATATTTAAGAAGTAGTGAGTAATAATTAACAATTAATAAATAATAAGTAATATTTAACAATATTAATTAATAATTACTATTAAATAATTAATCATTAATGATTAAGACTAACATTAATATTTAACAATCTATTAAATAATAGTAAGGCGGAAGATTTTTTGGCTCTCGCATTGATTCTAGGAATTTTCTCTTTTCTCCTTAATTATCTCTTTAGATATTTTATTTTCAAATTCTTTAATTTATTACTTTGCACTTATTTTACTAATTCTCTTCTATTATTTTACATTTTGGTACATATTTTCTAAATTTTATGTAATTATTTACGTATAATTTATCAGCCATTTTCTAATATTTTATATTTAACTCTGCACATTTAGGTTAATTAAATAATCCAAAATTTAAGCTATTTAAATAAATTCATTTAATATTTCGTATAAATACTTAAGAACGACCGTTTGAATATGTATAACACTTAAACAACTAAACCATAATATTAACTTTTCATTCAACTATAAAAATCTATAAATCACATAAACCAATAATAAAAAATTGTAGTTAATTTATTTCAATAAATTTATCGTACATTTTATTGTAAATTCTATTTTGAATTCAAATACCTACATTTAAAATTACCATAATTATTTCTAAAATTTACCTCACTTTTCTTCTAATATTTTACTTTTCAACTTATATGTATCAATTAATTATGCGATCAAAATTTAAACTAATTAGATAAATCCAATTAACTAATATTTGTTAATTCGTTTACTAACTTATGAAAATATCAATATGTACACCATATTCATATTAACAAAATTTTAAAAAAATGATTGATGTAAAGATACCTAAGTTACATAACTTAAAGAACCTAAAGTGAATACATAAATAATAATAATAAACCCTTTTTTCACATTTCTTTCAATGAATTTATCATGAAATGCATTAAAAAATTATATTTTTTGTACTCCGATTACCTACATTATAAATTTCATATAAACATTTACACCCTTCTCTCAATTCCTTTACAATATTTTACATTTACGGTCATATATTGTAATCAATTACATAACTTAAAACTATTAAAATAATTTCACTATACAATTTTTCACTGATTTATCAAATAAGTATGATCAATATGAACCATATTTATATTAACAAAAATGATAAAAAAATTCATTCAAATATATAAATACATCAATCACATAACATAAATTAAACTCATAAATAATAATTATAAGTTTAAAATTTTATTTATTTATATCAATATGGGTATCATGCATTGCATTGTAATCCTATTTTACCTCAAAAACCTACATTTTGAATTTATCCAGTTAGTTACAAAACACTTCACAATATCACCTACTATTGTATATTAAAGTCGATATTTTCAAATTAATTATGTGATCTTGAATTTAAATTATTTAAATAAATTCAATTAATAAGTTTTTGTTAATTCATCTAATAAATGCTAAGATATAACGGTTTCAATATGTATACCATATTCATATCAGGCGCAAAGGTGATAAAATTAGTTTTTCATTTAAATACAAAGATATATAAGTCACCTAACATAAATAACATACATGAGCAATGTTTCCAAATTTAATATATTATTCATATATCAAAATTTATTTATATTGTATTACATTGAAGAATTATGTTTGCTTCAAATACGTACATTTTTACAATTATTTCCTATTATTTTATATTTAAATCCATGCATTTAAGCTACTTACGAAATCTCAAATTTTAATAATTTAAATAATTTCAATGAATATTTTGTCTATTCTTCTGATAAATCATAAAAATATGTCAGTTTTAACACATACACACACACACACTCACATTATGGAAAATTGTAAGACTATTTT
This sequence comes from Allium cepa, assembly GCA_030765085.1. Taxonomy (NCBI): domain Eukaryota; kingdom Viridiplantae; phylum Streptophyta; class Magnoliopsida; order Asparagales; family Amaryllidaceae; genus Allium; species Allium cepa. The sequence goes on from CM060928.1 coordinate 210,103,675, forward strand.
TTTTAATTCAACTATAAAGATATATAAATCACATAACATAAATTACATACATAAACATCGTAACAAATTAATTTGTAAATAAGTTATAATTCCTTTATATTGAGAATTTATCATAAATTATATTATAAAATTATGTTTTAGCTTCAATATGTCCACATTAAAATTATACAGTTTTTTACAAAATTCCTCTCAGTTCTGCCTGTCGTTCATTTTCAAGTCCATGTATGTAAACTAATTACATAATTTTATATTTGGCTTATTTTAAAAAAAAATTCGTTAGATAATATTTTTCAGTTCATCTAATAAATTATTAACATACGTTAGTTTCAACATGTATGCTATATCAATATTAACAAAAACTGAATAAATTATTTTTTATATATACATACATACATACATACATACATATATATATATATATATATATATATATATCTGTGTGTGTGTGTGCGCGCGCGCACACGCTATACAATATAAATTATACATAAACATAATACCAATTTTGATTTATAGTTCATTTATTTCACTAAATTTATCGTACATTATATAACAAAGTTCTCATTTTAACATTAAAGATATAATATTATATTCTACAATATTACCGTGTGCAACGCACCGGTTGCACTCTAGTTAATAAGTAATATTTAAGAATCAAGAAATAATATTTATCCTTTAGTATTTAAGATTTTATATTTCAAAAAAAATTAAATTTTCTAAAATAAATTTGGAAATATTCATAAAATTCGAAAACAAAGTTTGAGTTTTCCTAAATTTCTCGCTTAACCCATTTTCTTAACCATAAATTTCAATTCCTACCAGCAAAATGTCCAAAAAAATATTGGATCTCTATTCCTCCGCATAGCTTCACCGTCTCCTCCATTGAGTTCGTCCTCTAGTTCTCATAAATCTCTGTTCCTCCATCCAACAGAAAGTGCACCTTACTTCTCTATCTCCTTCACCAATCTCGTCACATCCGAATGGAATGTCGAGAATATCACCTCTCTTGTCCCTCTATTTTCCGTACACAGCTTAGGATCAGATCTAGCATGGATCTGATTTCCTTATTTGTGTACTTAATGGTGTCGTCGAATTCGGGCTTGATGTTAAACCCTAGATGGGGTTTGACCCTTTGGAACGCGTCTTCCAGTACGTGGTAGGTTCCCTCTCCTTATGAGCATGTGCTCTAGTTTGAGTCATGGAAGAATGGTAAGCAAGGTATTCAAATGGCTAGAGAAAATCAAGAAACGAAGCAAGTTGGAGAATAGGTGGTGATAACAACAATACTCAGAACCGAGGTTGAATCAGATAAATGAATAAAAGAGGGGTGAAACGAGAAGCAACAGTAAGGAAAAAAATGCATGTACAGGTAAGATAAATGAAAACCGATTTTATTAATTTTTCTTTATACATAATGTATACATAATTTTGATTCATATTTATACAATTCCATCATTGACTTGCTCAAACTAGCTATTGGAATTACAGCTCATTCTCAATAATTAATTGATCCCAATTTTAACAATGAATGAAGAGACAAATAGTGACTTGGCTGTGCACATTCACACGTGCACACCGTGCACGTCTCTTCATTTAATCATCCATCGCCAGTCTTCTTCTATTGCTTGCTTCCTCATGGTCCTGAACTTCCATTAATCCTTTAGAAGCCTTTATGTTTAATCCAGAATGGCTAGGAATTGATTTGGCCCTGGTTTCATAACCTGTTTGACAATCTGCACCGGCTGTTCGATGAAATGACAGTGTGTAACAATTCCCCTCCCCATAAAAGAGAGACCTTGTCTCAAGTTACAAGGTTGGCAATTTCCTTACTATACTCCAGTAATCTTCCCAAGTAGCATCTGCTTCAGGCTTATTCTTCTATTTAATCAATGCTTGTGCCACCATTTTGTTGTCTCTAGGTATCAACCTTCGATCAAGAATCTTTTTAGGCGCATTAACTATTTCTTCTCTAGATGAAGGAAGACCATGCTGAAGAATCATATGGGTTCCCAGCTTCTTTTAATTGACTAATGTAGAAAACTGGGTGTATCTGAGCATTTGTAGGCAGCTTCAACTGATATGCAACTTCTCCAATCCTCTCAATTATTCTAAATGGTCTATAGTATTTTGGTGACAGTTTATTTGCTTTAGTTTATTTGCAAAATACTTCTCTGTCCTTTTGTGGTCAGAAAACTTCTGCATTCTTTCTTATGCCAAATATAGACTGTCTTTAAGAAACTGCATGGTTATATCTCTAGAAAATAAGGTCTCATTTGGTTTGTCGGTTTTAATTTTGTATTTTTGTCTATACAAAATTGCATCCGTCGTACGTATTTTTGGAAAACAAATAATTTTGAAAAATGAAATTGACATGTAAAATAGAAATCAAGTTTATTTTGTTTTTCGTGTTTCGAGAGATAACAAAAGCGTGGAAAACAAATTAACTCCTCCGTTGTCTGTTGATTGTCGCAATGACTAAGAATTGTAAATTTCTATCTCTTATTTCTTGGTATTTCTTAGTGCAACTTGAAAACACAAAATACAAAATGAAACCAAACGGGCCCTAAAATTTTTTTCTACTTGCTCTACCTTTGAAGTGTAAGGAGCATAAGAGAGAAGTGTTGGTGGATGCTTTCCATATACAATTTCATATGGTGTTAACTTTGTAGATTCCTTCCATGAAGTGTTGAACCAATATTCTGCCAAGGTGAGCCAGCTAGTCCATTCACTAGGTTGGTGGGACACAAAGCAACGCAGTATGTCTATAATACTTTGTTAATGACCTCAGTTTGATCATCTGTTTGAGAATGGTAGCCTGAGCTGAACTTAAGAGTGCATCCTTGAAGAGAAAACAATTCCTGCCAAATGTTTTCTAAAAGTATTGAATCTCTATCGCTGATAATTGATTTTGGCATTCCGTAGAGTTTAAAATTCCATCAAAGAAAACTTTTGCCACTTGTTTTGCTATATAAGGATGTTGTAGGGAAAAGAAATGCACATATTTTGATAATTTATCCACTACCACATAGACGACTGTAGTATTATTGCTCTTTAGCAAACGTGTGATAAAATCCATTGACAAATCAGTCCATATATTGTCAGGAATTGGTATGGTTGTATAAGACCAGGGTAGGCAACATTTTTTTGATTTTGATCTTTGACAAATATCACATTGTTTAACATAGGCTTCCACTGATTTTTTCATGTGCTTCCAAAAGAATGTTTTCTTTATTTTTTTGATTGTTCTCTTTACTCCTGCATGGCCACCTAAAGGAGATGAATGAAATTCATAGGGTATGGAGTCTACCAAAGGAGTTTGGGAAGAGTCAAGTAGGATTTTACCCTTATAAAATATCAATTCATCAACTAGTTGGTATTTGCTTGAGGGTAGACTGCCTTGTAAAATTCGATCTTTCTTTATTGTGTAGAAAGGATTTTGACATATTTGCCTTCTCAGTTGAGTTACCCAGTCAGATTGTACCACTGACAATGCATTTACTTCTAATTTTGTATGCATTCTTGAAAGACTATCTGCAACGATGTTCTCTCGACCTTTTTTATATTCTACTTGATAGTTATATCCATGGAGCTTTGCTAACCACTTGCCTTGAATTCCAGTGGTTAATTTCTGAGACAGTAATGTTGTAAGCTTTGATGATCGATTCTTATGATAAATTTCCTTCCTAATGAATATTGTGACCACTTCTTAGTTGCAAGAATCAAGGCCAACAGCTCTTTCTTACATGTGGATAAGAATAAATTCCTTCCTTGTAATGATTGACTCATGTATGCAATAGGTTTATTGTCTTGGAGAAGCACAACACCTATTCCCGAGCCACTAGCATCACACTCAACTATAAATTCTTTGCTGAAATTTGGCATTGCCAAAACAGATGGATTAATCAGATAAGACTTTAATTTATAAAATGCATTAGTAGGCTCTTGAGTCTAGAAAAAAGAATTCTTTTTTAGCATTACTGTTAGTGGTTTTGCTATCAACCCATATCCTTTGATAAATTTTCTACAATAGCCTGCAAGTCCTAAAAAACCTCTGAGTGCTTTGATGCTGTGTGGTTGTGACTAGTCCATTACTGCTCTTGTTTTATTATTGTCAACAACAATACCATTTTTTGAAATAATATGACCTAGATATTTGATTTGACCTTTAGCAAAAGAGCACCTATATAAGTTAATAACCAGTTTATTGTCTTAAAGAATTTATAGGGTAATTTTCAAATGCTTCAAATGATCTATCCAACACTTACTATATATTAAAATATCATTAAAGAATACAAGTATAAAATGCCTCAATTTTTTTTAAAATGCTATTCATAAGAGACTGAAATGTAGATGGAGCATTTGTAAAACCAAATGGCATTACTAAAAATTCATAATGACCATCATATGTTCGAAAGGCTGTGGATGTCATGCTCATGCATTCGAATTTGATGGTAACCAGATTTTAAATCTAATTTTGTAAAAAATTTAGAGCCATAAAGTTCATCTAATAAATCATTTATTAGAGGGATTAGAATTTTTTTTTATTGTTTGTTTATTCAATGCTCTTTAATCTACACATAGTCTCCAAGATCCATCTTTTTTCTTAACCATCACAACTGGTGCTAAAAATAAGCTTCTAATGATACCTGAATTAAGCATATCAGTGATTAATTTATCTAGCTTGTTTTTTTTATAATGAGAATATCTATATGGCTTTAGATAGATTGGTTTTTATCCTTCTAATAGTGGAATTTTATGATCACAGTCACGAGCAGGTGGCAGTGAATTAAGCGTAGAAGTAACAGCAGGAAATGCATCAAGTATAAGCTGAATATCTGGATGTATTTGCAAAATATTGGACGTTTGTGTAAGTGCAGAGAAAAGCATGAATTTTAGATAAGCTGATGTAAATTCTTTGGTAGCATGTTTATCACTTAAAGTTTGAAAATTAGAAGGAAGTAAGCCTTGCCATTTATATTCTTTACCATTATAATAAAATCTGACTTGTAACTTTTTAAAGTTAAAGCAAACTTCATCAAGCTCTCTCATCCATTGAGTATCCAATACAATATCACATCCTTTCATAGGTAAGACCAATAAATCTATGAACATTTTACATCCTTGACATGATAATAAAACCTAGGAACAAATGTCATTACCTTGAAGCTTTTGACCATTAGCAACTTGAACCTCATAGGCTGTTGTTTGTGTTTTCTGTAGTTTTAACTTCTGAGCTAATTTGCTATCAATAAATCTATGGGTGGATCCCAAATCAATTAATAGTATAACATTTTTATTATTTAAACTACCTTTAACCATGATAGTATGTAGAGTGGGAATCTTTAAAAGTGCATTGATAGAGATTGACAGCAAGGTATTATCTGGATTTAAGTTATCATCTGCTATTGTTAGTTATAAATGATCTCTGTTAGAATCATCATCCTTTGATTCAATGTTTAATTCAATCAAGCCTTCTAAAATATAAATTTGTTTTGTTTTACATTTATGTCCACAGTGGTGTTTCTCATTGCAACCAAAACAAAGATATTTCTTTTTCTTGCCTAAAATCTCTGCTGGGGTAAGAGTTTTAATCTTTGCTGTTTGTTAGAAGAACTTTCTTGGTTATTTCCAAAAGAATTTTTAAAATTGACATTATTTTTGAAATAATTTTGTTTAGCAATTTTATTGGCTGAAAGCCATTTTGTTTCAAAAGTTTTAGCAAGAGAAACCGCGGCATCAAAATTGGGTGGATTATTTGCAATAGCATCATATTTAATTTCTTACTTTAAACCCCATAATCTTTTTTTTCTAAAAGATGAATAGGGGTTGCTTGTTCAATCATACCCTTAAGTTGTTCAAATTGGTTTACATATTGCATAACTGATGTTGTTTGTTTAAGGGAAGAAAAGGTATCGTATGGTCGTTCTAATTCATTTGGAGTAAAGCGTACCTGAATTGCTTTGTAGAAAATTGGCCATTGATCATAATCTTGAACATTTGGTGAATGTCCGTAGAACCATTGCAGTGCTTCCTTTCTAAGGTGATATGAATAGACATGTACTCATTTTTGTACATCAGTTTTATTGTATCTGAAGAAATTATCTACTTGTCTTAGCCAATCTATAACTCTATCTTCTCCTAAAAAGGTGGGAAAATCAATCTTGACGTTCAGTTTGGATAGGACTCTTGCTGGTGTAGGAGAATTATTGGATGTTCTTGATGGAGAATGTTGATCCACAATCCAAATAAGGCAAGAATTCGAACCTTATAAATTTTAATCTCAGTAATGACATCTGAATCGCCACTGAAAATAATGATTTTAGAAAGTAAAATCAAATTTTTTCACAAAGTTTTTACTGCGATATTGGGGTTGATCAGAAAAATGAAATTTTGTCAAATTCTGATGATCTAAGCGTTTGTGGGCCTCGAGTTCGTCGTCATAGTTAGTTTGAGTGTGTGAGATCACCAGAAAAATACAAGTTGAATTTATAAATGTTTAAATTGTTAATTCGAGATCGAACTAGGGTTAAAAACCCATTTCTGCTCGCGTTTGAAATGATGGTGCTGCGTCGCCGTTAGATGATCGGACTTCATGACACCAGTGCCAATCACGGCGACGTTCATTTATGAAGCTTCGGTCGAGTTTTGGCGACCTCTGATGGCCAGAGGAGGTGGGGCGAGACCATTTTCTGGTGATGGGTTTCGATGGAGTACGGGTCGAGGAGCTCGTTTTCGATCGTGGCGATGGTTCGTGTTTTGGAGTGGCTCGATGGGTCGAGAACTTCGTCGTCGACCTGATGACGGTCGCGGCTTCGACCAGTGATGACCGGGATGGTGTGCAACGTGCACATGGTCTTGTTGTATCAGCAAGCAGTTCGTTTTGGGTGAGGGTGATGTTTGACTCGAAGTACAACACGGGGATTTGGGGAGAAGGCTCGAAGCCATGGTCGTGTCATTTAGCGTTGCACCAGGTCGCTTTAAAAACTTAAACAAATTTTTTGTGAATTTTTTTTATACGGGTTGATCTGGGTAAAAACTCGAAGCAATAGGCATTTTTCTTGGGGACGGCTCGAGACGTCCTCGGGTTGGCCACGAAAACAGCTAATTCCAGTTTGAAAATTTTGAAACTTAAGTTTAAACAATTTTCTTAAGCATTCTTTATAAAATAATGATAGTTTGTTAATGGAAGGTGAAGTAAATAGTATTGAAATGATTTTTTTTAAATTAATGAAGTTCAAAAATATTTTGATTTTTTTAATTTTTAAATAAAATTGTTTTACATTTAACTTAATAAAAATTGAGAAATAAACCAAACATTCAAGAGTTAACCTTAAATCAAATTTACTTATAATGATGAAATAATGGTTAAACAATTAATGATTTGTAATTACCTTATAATTAATAATTAATTAATTAAAGAATAGTTAGCTAATAGAAGTAATTAAAATTTAATTAGTTAGCAATTAAGAATTAATAAATTAAGATAATTAATTAAAAGAAAATTTAATTAATAAAGTTTATTAAGATTTAATAAATTCCTAGTTAAGAACAATTAATCATTGATTCAAAATAGTTAATAAAAAAATAAGTATGTGGTTGATTCACTTAAATCACATTCACCTTAATTGAAGATGATTTACTATCATCAAATGTTGTGTACTGGATTTGATATTACTGTTGGGATACTGTGTGTTGTGAACTGCTGAACTATGATTCATGATTTGCTTCTGTATGTATGTGAAAACCCTTTTTGCCCATAAAACAACATTTAAACTTCGATGCGACAGGGAGTCGGATTCCAGCTAGTTATCCGAAACCCACATCGAACTCTGAATGTGAATCCTTATAATTGATACACACAAGTGTTTTAAAATTGAGCGCACACTATTCGGATTAGCTGGGAGAGGACCTTTGTGTCATATTACCCATTCCGAATAGTGATACGATGAAATTAATAGCATTTGAAGACGGTGGTGAAGACCGGGTGTCTTCGAAAACGATAGGATAACCTATCGAATGTCTCTGCACTGAGTTGCTCCGGTATAGAGATCTCCACATGTGATGGGGAGTCCGATCGGGATTGTTGGTACTCGGATTTGCAAGGGCTTCTTCCTTTATTGGACGAAGTGCCTTCGGTTCTGTTCGAATCCGGAACAGACTTGTATGGTTGTATGTTTGACACTATACTTTGAGATATAAAATAGATTTCTTTCAAATACATATCTGATTGGTGGCGGAGAATTTATTGTCTTAGCTTAACACCCTTCTCTGAGACGTACGAGCTCAGAGGTTATGTAGTTGAAGGTTATCAGCGATATACTCCCAATTTGGTAGTGTGGCATGCTAGGTGTTGCTGTGTGTTGATGATCATTTGTGATCAAAGCATGGCTTTCGTGTAAAGCGTAGCTTTGTGGACAAGAACTCATCGGACCTCACACCCCAAAAATGGTCGAAACAAGAAAGATGCGGCAAGGTTATGAGGGTCGCATCCTTTAGGGTATGTCTTTTCTTTCTGGAAAAAAGTGGTATCATGGTATGGCGCCCAGATACTTAACCTATGTGGTTGTTGCAATCTCATTTACTGTGTGGTTGTTGCTTTATGATTGAGGACCCTCGGATAAAGGTCGCAAACGATCGGGGGTGTCATACTTGAGTATTAGTTACCTAGTTACATAGGTAACCCGGCCTTGTATTGGCAACGAGCACGAGAGGTTCTCGGGACGTCCCTCCAGAGGCGTACCCATGTGGCATAGGAAGTTCCTTAGCCTGACCATTTGTTGTAAATCCAATTCCCAATACGAACCCAGTACGGTTTTAGTTGTAGAACCTGCCATTTAACATGGCAGCTATAGTAGGCATAGTATAATGGTACCTATGTTGGTTAAGATTAATATTATATTTTCGAAATGCTTTCACACTATGCACTAGTAATAATATCAGAGAATTTTCCTCGTATTAAACATATTTGACTATCATAAGGGGAAATCTTCCCTAAGTGTACGATTGCATTGTGTGTGTGCCGGGAGGCCTTATGGTAGTTTCATTTTCCAAAAGCATAAACGGTTTTCTTTCATAAATCTTATTTTATTTGAAAGCAACTGTTTTTGTTTACTCATACCAGGCCCACGATTGACCCAGAGTTTTGTTGTTTTTCCTAAACTCTGGGTGCCCATCATTTCCACACGGGCAGCCTAGTAGCAGGTTTTTCGTGTTTTGGTGTTAGCTGTATTTTGGAGACTTTTTGGTTTGGAGGCTATCGGTTTTTGGAGGCTTTTGCATTGGAGATATTTTGAAAGCTTTTGGATCTCAAGGTGCTTAGTTTTGGATGTTTGCTATCACTCTATTTCCTTGAAGACTTTTTGGCATATGACACTTATTGTCCTATTGTGATATTCTATTTGAAGATGTGATATATGTATTAAGATACTCTGATGTAGTAATGGATATTATGATGATGTTGTATCTGTGATGTAATGCATGACATTCATTTTGTTTCCGCTGTTTTATATTCATCTAATGTTATTATAAGCTCCATCCGACTGGAGTTCGATGTTTGAATCTTTGGCAGTCGAATAGAAGTGAGGATTTGGTGTCAATTTTCGAACATTGGATTCCGGGTCGTGACATGTGGTATCCGAGCTAAAGGTTGAGTAAGAACTTTAGCTACGGAGTATAACACAGTAGATGGCTCATTAGAGATAGGGTGAATTATACACTAGAATGAGCATAACCGAGACCGAAACCCTAAATTTTCTTAGTCTATTTCCTTTAACTGCTGATATTCCTTAATATATATCGTCTGAATATCTAAATCAATTTTCTTACTAATTACAGATAGTAAGGATGAGCGGACGAAGAGGAAGAGCTTAGGGGCGAGGAAATGCCACAGCACCTAGCCAAGTTCCCCCAACAGCAGAAGCAGCTTTATCTACTCAGCATCAGCCAATACCGGCAAGGAGTCGATTGTTGAGGCCCAAGCATGGATCAGATCATGTGAAAGAATCTTTAAAGGGCTAAAGCTGCAAGACGATCAGATGCGACTCATAGCTTCTTGGCAACTTCAAGAAGAAGCCTTAGCATGGTGGGAGACAGTCACTGTTGATGAGCCAGAAGACGAGTTTACTTGGAAGAGATTTAAAGAAGTATTTGAGAAGCTCTATATGCCATCAGCAGGGATTTCTCGAATGTACCAGAAATCCATGGACTTAAAGCAGGGGAATTTTTCATTCGAGGAGTATCTAAATAAATTCAATGAATTGTCTCGTTTCGGTTCAGAATTGGTGAACACACCTTTAAAGAAGAATGAAAGGTTCATTCGTGGGATGAATAAGAAGTTCCACGAAAGGATGACTGGCCACATCAAAGAATCCTTTTTAGATTTGGTTGATATGGGGTACATATATGCTACACTTGACATGCAAGAAGCCCGGTGGAGAAAGGAAATTCGAGCAATCAAAATTGGAAGAATAGGAAATTTGGAGGCAAGAAACCATGGCAGGGTAAGGAGAAAAAGAAGAGCAATCAGGGAAGAATAGCAGAGAATGTCACTTGCTTCAATTGTCTAGAAAAAGGCCACTACTCAAACAGCTGCAAGAAGCCAAAGAGAGACCAATCCGTTCAAGCAAAGCCCAGGAAATGTTATTATTGTCAGAAATTGAGACATGAAGTTAAAAACTGCCTAGTCATGAAGCAAGCTCAGACAGCCAAGGTGTACACAGTCAAAGACAAACCCGCATCTTCCAAAGCAGAAAAGGGGAAAGGAGTTCTGGAAGGTAATCTCACTATTTATGATAGCATTATTAGAGTTCTGTTTGACATGGGTGCAACACACAGTTTTATCTCTCAGCAAGCTATTAATGAACTGAATCTTGAACCTGATTTTGTTGATCAGCCTATATGCGTAGAGAATCCAGTTGGAGGTCCCGCGAATCTTTGTCTTCGATGTAGAGACGTTCTTATCTCATATTCTTGCTACCAATTCCCTATTGGTCTCTTTGTCCTTGATTTTAACGAGTTTGAAGTCTTACTCAGAATGGATTGGCTAGCAAAATATGAAGCCAAATTGGATTGCAATAATCGATTGATTTCGATTAAAACCAAATTTAGAGATTTCATTGAGATTTCTTGTGAGGAACCTAGTCCTAAAAGAGAAGGGTTGATGTATAATTTGGGTTATCCTGAACCTAGTCTGGAGCCCATACCCATTGTTAGAGATTTTCTAGACATGTTTGAAGAAGTGAAATCTTTACCTTCACGCCGAGAAATAGAATTCAGAATTGACCTAGTACCCAATGCTCGTCCTGTCGTTCACGCAAGTCTCAGGATGGCACCCAGGGAAAGGGTTGAATTAGTCGAGCAAACCAATGATTTGCTAAATAAAGGGTTGATTCGGCCCAGTGTTTCTGAATGGGGTTCAACCGTTGTGTTTGTTGCTAAATCGAACGGATCTTTGAGATTGTGTGTGGATTACCGCGATCTCAATAAGCTGACTCTCAAGAATAAATTTCCACTACCCAGAATTGATGATCTATTTGATCAATTGCACAACGCTCGTTTCTTTTCGAAGATGGATCTAGCCCAGGGGTTCTATCAACTACGAATTGCCGAAGATTGTGTTCATTTGACCGCTTTTAGGGGTCCTAATATGTTCTACGAATGGTTAGTCATGCCTTTCGGGCTAACTAATGCTCCAGCATACTTCGTAGATCTTATGACTCATGTGTTTCGGGAAGTATTGAATAAATTTGTGCTCGTATTTATTGATGATATTTTGGCCTATTCCAAGACCGAAGAGGGCCATGCCGAGCACCTTAGAATTGTTTTGGAGATATTGAGGAGAAATATTCTATTCGTAAAATTTTCCAAATGCCATTTCTGGGTCAAAGAAGTTAAATTTCTCGGCCATATTGTTAATGAAGAAGGGATTTCAGTTGATCCTAGCAAAATTTTTGCTATTCTTGATTGGAGAAAACCCATTACCCCAAAGGAAGTTCGAAGCTTTTTGGGATTAGTAGGTTATTATCGGAAGTTTGTTCAGGACTTTTCGAAGATAGTTAGTCCGTTGACTAAGCTAACAATGAAGAATGAAAAATTCAATTGGACTCCGAAATGTGACGAAGCATTTCAGGAGTTGAAGAAGAGATTAACTACCGCTCCCGTTCTCGCTATTATCAACGAGAATCAGGGTTTATCTGTTTATACCGATGCTTGTGGTGAAGGTTTGGGTGCGGTATTATTGCAGAACGGGAAGGTAATTGCCTACGCAAGTAGACAATTATGTCCTCATGAAATAAATTACCCAACCCATGATTTGGAGCTTTTAGCTGTTATCTTCGTTTTAAAAATATGGCGACATTATCTTCTGGGTAAGATCTTTTCAGCTTTTTAACAATTTACGAATTTAATTCAACTTAACAAATATACTTATTGAACTCTCTTTATTCTAGGTGAAAAATTCGAATTGTTCACCAACCACAAATCTTTGAAATATCTCTTCACCCAGAAAGACTTAAATATGCGACAACAACATTGGTTGGAATTTCTGGCATCTTATGACCTAGACATTCTATATACATCCGGAAAAGCCAATGTAGTTGCCGACGCCTTGAGTAGAAAGCATGTTATTCTTGCTCACCTCGTCATTGCTCCTACTCTTCTTGAGAAGATCGCCAACAAGTAAAAGGAGGACAACTTTCTTCAGGGAATATATGAGAGAATTCATCGCGGTGAAAATTCCATTTTTGGAATTGACGATAATGGAGTTATAAGGATGAAAGGCAGAATTTGTGTCCCGGACATTCCCGAACTAAAACGTGAAGTTTTGGACGAATGCCACAAGTCCAAACTTTGCATCCATCCAGGGGTTAACAAGATGTATAGAGATATCAAAAGAACTTTCTGGTGGAAGAAGATGAAAATGGACATATCTATATATGTGAGTCTCTGTGCAACTTGCCAACAAATCAAAAGCGATCAAAAGAAAATGGCGGTTTACTTCAGCCTTTAGAGGTACCCAAATGGAAATGGGACCAAGTACCGATGGATTTCATCGACGGTTTTCCTCGTACTCAGAAAGGCAATGAAGCAATTTGGGTCATCGTGGACCGTTTGACTAAGACAACCCACTTCATGCCAGTGAAATCTACCTGCACGGCAGCGAGTTTAGCAGAGTTATATGTGAAAGAAATTGTCCGTCTCCACGGCATTCCTAGCAGCATAGTGAGTGATCGTGATCCGATCTTCACTAGTAGATTTTGGGAGGCATTTCCAGATGCACTGGGAACAAAACTGAATTTCAGCACCGCTTATCACCCACAGTCTGATGAGCAGACTGAGAGGTTTAACCAAATCTTAGAAGACCTATTGCGAGCTTGTATACTTGATTTTGGTGGTTCTTGGGAGGTCCATTTGCATCTGGTCGAGTTCTCTTATAACAATAGCTATCAGGCCAGTATAGGGATGGCTCCTTTTGAGGCTTTATATGGTCGTCCATGTCGATCACCGGCATGCTGGATTGAGGCAGGTGACAGACTTGTTCTTGGACCGGATATGATTAAAGAAGCCACAGAGAAAGTTGATTTTATGCAGAAGAAATTGAAGATGGCTCAAAGTCGTCAAAAGAGTTATTATGATCGTAGAAGAAGGGATTTGGAGTTCCAGATTGGAGACTCTGTCTTTCTTAAAGAATCTCCAATGTGAGGTGTATTAAGGTTTAGGAAGACCGGTAAGCTTGCACCACGGTATATTGGTCCTTTTCCTATTCTAGAGAGGATCGGTTCTTTAGCCTATCGAGTGCAGTTGCCAAGCTGGTTATCTGGCGTGCATGATGTGTTCCACATTTCTAACCTTCGGAAGTTGTGCACGATCTTGATAGTATTATTGAAGAAGCTTCTCAACAGGATCTCGAAATCACTCCCAATTTAATAGTCAAAAGAGAACCGATAAATATTGTAGATCGAGATGAAAAGAAATTGAGAAACAAAGTTGTGAAACTAGTTAAAGTTCATTGGAGTGGCGATCCAAAGGACTGCACTTGGGAAACTGAAGATAATATGCAGAAATCATATCCCAATTGTAGAGTGGATATCTCAGCTTAAGCTGGTAAGCCATTCCTTTACTCTTTCTAAATTCGTATATTTTTTGTTTGTTTTGCTCTCTCTTTCAAATTTCGAGGACGAAATTTTCTTAAGGGCGGATATCTGTAACTTCCCAAAAATTTATCATTTTAAAATTGGTAATATATTTAAACCTTTGGAATTTAATTTGAAAATAAATTGAAATATCTCAAAAAAATAAAACGAGTGATGGTGTGTATGAATAAATTTCCAATTTTTTTAGTTTAAAATCTTGGAATAATAAATGTTTTAAAAATCATTTGAATTTAATTTTTTATATATAAGGCATAGATGTGTAGATTTGAATATAAACATTGAAATTGAATTTAAATTGTACAAGTATAAGTATGAATATATAAATGGACATAAATGGTTATAATTCAAGTTGAATTGGAATTTGAATTTAAATTTAAAATAAATGTTTAGAAAAATAATTGGCTTTTGAAATCATTAAGGTGTAATTTATATAATGTAAAAATTGGTTAAAACAATTCTTCTTTTAACATTGTATATATATACACAAATGAATAAGGGGTATATTTATTTATAAAGTGAATATGATATGAAATTTATTTAAAAATTCTTTCGTCTTTGTAAAATTACAAGTGTTAGACATGCACAAAGGAGATGGAGTAAAAAATTAACATGTATTGAGATCTCATGATTGTTTTTTACAAATGGCATTCAATATAATTGATTGAATAAAATAATAAAATTTAAAAATCATAAAAACTTTTCAGCTTCCATTTTCAAATTATTTAGCCTCCCAAATCTCTGAAAGAATAGTAACAAAGATTTGAGCATCACAAATCTCAACACCCAAAGAAAAAAAATATATAGAAAAATCAGAAAAGCTGAAACATTTTCTTGGATTCAAAGTTGGAAAAAAAATCTGAAAATCTTCTTAAACATCGAGCTGTAGTTTTACATTCCATCTCTCAGGTAATCTTTTAAACTTTATAGTTTAATGAATTTGTAATTTCAAAATCAAGTCTTAATATAAACAAATTCAAACTGCAGATTAGTTTAAACAAACGCTTCAGTTTGGCCAAAGAGAAGTGCAGGGATTCTCTGAAGTAAATTAAGGCAAGTGAATTCCTTTTAAAAAAAATTGAATTTGAGTTTGTTAAACAGTGATAAAGCAAGAATTAATCAATTGAATTAATCAGTTGCAGGAAACAAACCAAGTTCAAAGACTAAATTTTATTTCTGGTTTTCAACTGCAGACCTTGTTCTCTGTGGTATAAGGAATTCAAAACTGTAAGTAAATTAAAGATTGTTTTTTATTGATGAACTAAATAAACAAATACAATAGTGATTAAACAAAGATTTTTATTTACAAGTTGCAGATCTAAACTTCATGATTAAAGTAGGAAAGGAAAGAAATTTTTTTTACAGGCTCTCATCTTAAATTTTAAAAACTATCAGAAGCTCCCTGTCTTCAGGCAAAAGAAGGTGAGTAAACCTCCGATCTATTCAATCACTTGTTGTTGTATGAATGCTTGAATTCATGTTCAGAGGCCCTTGCATGTGAACAAAATTATGTGCTTGTGTATTTTTTCCTGGAATGTTATGTTCAGGATTTTCTTTCCTGTTCCTCTAAGTTTCTGGTTTACAGAGTAAACCATGCCAAACTCAAACCCTCTCTCTCTGTTTTTCTGTTGGAATTAAAAGATAAACAAATTAAAGTGTTGTTTGGACATGCATTATATTTTAGTAATTAATCAAAGCAAAACAATATGGGCTTTTCTGGAAACTGTGAAAACACAGTCACAATCCAAATAAGGCAAGAATTTGAACCTCATAAATTTTAATCTCAATAATGCCATCTGAATCACCACTGAAAATAATGATTTTAGAAAGTAAAATCAAAATTTTTCTCAAAGTTTTTACTGAGACATTGGGGTTGATCAGAAAAATGAAATTTTGTCAAATTCTGATGATCTAAGCGTTTGTGGGCCTCGAGTTCATCGTCACAGTTAACTTGAGTGTTTGAGATCACCAGAAAAATATAAGTTGAATTTATAAATCTTTAAATTGTTAATTCGAGATCGAATTAGGGTTAAAAACCCATTTCTGCTCATGTTTGAAATGATGGTGCTGCGTCGCTGTTAGATGATCGGACTTCATGACACCAGTGCCAATCGCGGCGACGTTCATTGATGAAGCTTCGGTCGAGTTTTGGTGACCTCTGACAGCCAGAGGAGGTGGGGTGAGACAATTTTCTGGTGATGGGTTTCGATGGAGTACGGGTCGAGGAGCTCGTTTTCGATCATGATGATGGTTCGTGTTTTGGAGTGGCTCGATGGGTCGAGAACTTCGTCGTGGACCTGACGACGGTCGCGGCTTCGACCAGTGATGAACGGGACGGTGTGCAACGTGCACACGGTCTTGTTGTATCCGCAAGCAATTCATTTTTGGTGAGGGTGATGTTTGATTCGAAGTACAACACGTGGATTTGGGGAGAAGGCTCGAAGCCATAGTCGTGTCATTTTGCGTTGCACAGGGTCGCTTTAAAAACTTAAATAAAATTTTTGTGAAAATTTTTTATACGGGTTGATCTGGGTAAAAACTCGAAGCGGGGGGCATTTTTCGTGGGGACGACTCGAGACGGCCTCGGGTTGGCCACGAAAACAGCTAATTCCAGTTTGAAATTTTTGAAACTTAAGTTTAAACAATTTTCTTAAGCATTCCTTATAAAATAATGATAGTTTGTTAATGGAAGGTGAAGTAAATAGTATTGAAATGATTTTTTTTTTAAATTAATGAAGTTCAAAGATATTTCAATTTTTTTATTTTTAAACAAAATTGTTTTACATTTAACTTAATAAAAATTGAGAAGTAAACCAAACATTCAACTGTTAACCTTAAATCAAATTTACTTATAATGATGAAATTATGGTTAAATAATTAGTGATTTGTAATTAACTTATAATTAATAATTAATTAATTAAAGAATAGTTAATTAATAGAAGTAATTAAAATTTAATTAGTTAGCAATTAAGAATTAATAAATTAAGATAATTAATTAAAAGAAAATTTAATTAATAAAGTTAATTAAGGTTTAATAAATTCCTAGTTAAGAATAATTAATCATTGATTCAAACTAGTTAATAAAAAAATAAGTATGTGGTTGATTCACTTAAATCACTTTCACCTTAATTGAAGATGATTTACTATCATCAAATGTTGTGTACTGGATTTTATATTTCTGTTGTGATACTGTGTGATGTGAACTGCTGAACTGTGATTCATGATTTGCTTCTGTATGTATGTGAAAACCCTTTTTGCCCATAAATCGACATTTAAACTTCGATGCGACAAGGAGTCGGATTCCAGTTAGTTATCCGAAACCCACATCGAACCCTGAATGTGAATCCTTGTAATTGATACACACACATGTTTTAAAATTGAGCGCTCACTATTCGGATTAGCCGAGAGAGGACCTTTGTGTCATATTACCCATTCCGAATAGTGATACGACGAAATTAATAGCATTTGAAGACAGTGGTGAAGACCGCGTGTCTTCAGAAATGATAGGATAACCTATCGAATGTCTCTGCACTGAGTTGCTCCGGTATAGAGATCTCCACATGTGATGGGGAGTCCGATCGGGATTGTGGATACCCGGATTTGCAAGGGCTTCTTCCTTTATTGGACAAAGTTCCTTCGGTTCTGTTCGAATCCGGAACAGACTTGTATGGTTGTATGTTTGACACTACACTTTGAGATATAAAACAGATTTCTTTCAAATACATATCTGATTGGTGGCAGAGAATTTATTGTCTTAGCTTAACACCCTTCTCTGAGACGTACGAGCTCAGAGGTTATGTAGTTGAAGGTTATCAGCGATATACTCCCAATTTGGTAGTGTGGCATGCTAAGTGCTGCTTTGTGTTGATGATCGTTTGTGATCAAAGCATGCCTTTCGTGTAAAGCGTAGCTTTGTAGACGAGACCTCATCGGACCTCACACCCCGAAAATGGTCAAAATAAGAAAGATGCGGCAATGTTATGAGGGTCGCATCCTTTAGGGTATGTCATTTCTTTCTGGAAAAAGGTGGTATCATGGTATGGAGCCCAGATACTTAACCTATGTGGTTGTTGCAATCTCATTTACTGTGTGGTTGTTGCTTTGTGATCGAGGGCCCTCGGATAAAGGTCGCAAACGATCGGGGGGTGGCATACTCGAGTATTAGTTACCTAGTTACAGAGGTAACTCGGCCTTGTATTGGCAAAGAGCCGGATAGGTTCTTGGGACGTCCCTCCAGAGGTGTACCCATGTGGCATAGGAAGTTCCTTAGCCTGACCATTTGTTGGAAATCCAATTCCCAATACGAACCCAGTACGGTTTTAGTTGTAGAACCTGCCATTTAACATGGCAGCTATAATAGGCATAGTATAATGGTACCTATGCTGGTTAAGATTAATATTATATTTTCAAAATGTTTTCACACTATGCACTAGTAATAATGTCAAAGAATTTTCCTCGTATTAAGCATATTTGACTATCATAAGGGGAAATCTCCCCCAAGTGTGCGATTGCATTGTGTGTGTGCCGGGAGGCCTTATGGTAGTTTCATTTTCCAAAAGCATAAACGGTTTTCTTTCATAAATCTTGTTTTATTTGAAAGCAACTGTTTTTGTTTACTCATACCAGTCCCATGACTGACCCGGAGTTTTGTTGTTTTTCCTAAACTCTGGGTGCCCATCATTTCCACACAGGCAACCTAGTAGCAGGTTTTTCGTGTTTTGGTGTTAGCTGTATTTCGGAGACTTTTTGGTTTGGAGGCTATTGGTTTTTGGAGGCTTTTGCATTGGAGATATTTTGAAAGCTTTTGGATCTCAAGGTGCTTAGTTTTGGATGTTCGCTATCACTCTATTTCCTTGAAGACTTTTTGGCATATGATCACTTATTGTGATGTTCTATTTAAAGTTGTGATATATGTATTAAGATACTATGATGTAGTAATGGATATTATGATGATGTTGTATCTGTGATGTAATGCATGAAATTCATTTTGTTTCCGCTGTTTTATATCATCTAATGTTGTTATAAGCTCCATCTGATTGGAGTTCGATGTTTGAATCTTTGGCAGTCGAATACAAGTGAGGTATTTGGTGTCAATTTTCGAACATTGGATTTCAGGTCGTGACAGAATTAATAAAGATAATCTTTAAAGTGGACATAGGCATACAATGCCGAACCACTATAAATTCTTCTATTCTTGATTGTTGCCTTGATTTTCTTGATAGTTTATTTTGTTCCTCTATTTTAAAGTTTATTTTCTTTATTTTCTTCTGTACTTAAATATATTCTTGGGTACTTGTGACCAATTTAGTTGCAAACAATAAGCAATCGTCAGATTACACTATCCCATTATTAGCTTGGACAGTTATAAAAGCCGGGTCCTTAAAAATTCTGATAAGTTCAACAATCAATAGAGCAAAAAAATAAAGAAAAACGTAGATATGCCTTGGACATCAGACTCTTCTCATGAACTCCAAAGCATCTGAAGCTAATCTGGAAAATATGCTCGGACTGACCCAGCATTAAAATAAAATAACACCCGAATCGGTCCGATAATACCAACATAAAAAAACTCAAGAATTGAGGTGACATATAATAATTCTTTGAGACCATGCCGCTAACGTGGAATGGATATTTATCTCACAAGATCAACATTCATAGATGAAGAAATTGGAAACAAATCAGAACTACATCCTAAACAAGAATAAATAAGCATAGGCAAGATAAAATCCAAAATTAGTGAATGAACACAAATAACTAAACATGGAGAAGAACCTTAGTCGCTTCTCAATGTAATTGTGAAAACAATTCAATGATTTGAATAAACAATAAGGAAAGGAATTTTGCTAAAATATATATGGGACCATGCCGCCAACTGCGGAATGGGTTTCCTTTTATAATAACAATACACATCCCAATGTAATTAAGAAAGAAGTTAATTTAAAAACTTGGAATCAAAGGAAAGAATAGGGAAATTTTGAAACAAATGACTAAGAGGGTGCGCCCCCTTATCGAAAGTATACTTCAGAAGTATATTTGAGAGGGTCATATGCTCTATGACACCTCCTGGACACATCCAAACCGAACCCCGCAACCTTACCGAGAATCCGAGCATTTCACATCTCAATGCGCAAAACTGAATCCAATCCAGAGTGGATGTGAAAATACCCTATTGGGAGAAACCCCACATAACATGGGTTTAACTCGCTCTTTGGGTTTAGTTAATTCCAACAAAGGATAACAAAGCTCAAAATGGCAAAAATTCGTTTTTAAGGTGACGATACACCATGAAGAAAGCTGAATCCGATAGTTAATAAATCAGCTATTGGGGATTATTAAAAATGATCGTATATGGAAATTAAATTTCTTATTCATACTACTACACATCAAATCTGAAAAAGTGCTATCCCTTAGTTGAAAATGAAGTGGGCAAGTTGAGGTAGTGTTACCTCTAAGCATTTCCTTGCTGCCATTTTTAACCTTCCATATAGAAACGAATCAATGCCTCGCGTTTAGAGTAAAAAAATGACTAAATCCTTTCCATGTAAATGATATCATTTATGGAAGTACTTTTCCATAACTGAATCGAACTTTTACTTTTACAACCAAACTTGTGCTTGGGTTTCACATTAAAAGTATTAACTTTAAACAACTTTGTCAAAATGATTGATAACTTTAAAACAAAATTTATTGCTTCAATATCATTATTTAAAATGATCAATTGACTTTTAAAACAATGATTAATTATTTCATACATCTTTATTTAAAATAATTAATTAGCTTTAATCCCAATTCATTGCTTCAAAACAACACTATTTAAAAAGATTAATTAACTTCAATCATCCTTGTTTAAATGATTACTTAACATTAAACTTTTATTATTAAAATAATTAATTAACCTATAACGATCCTGGTTTTTAGGCAAAATTAAATCTAGTGATTAATTTTAATTTTTGGATTTGTTTGTGAATTAATTGGTAAATTAATTTGAAATTTTCCAGGAACAAATAAAATGTGCATTTGTTATATGTATGAAAGTAGATTTTTTTTATTTGGACTGGAAATTTGAGAATTAAATATATTATAAATAGAATTTTGGTTTTTTGAAATTCAAGAATAAATATTTTGAAAATGAAATTGGATTTATTAACTTTATATTTCCAAGGAACTAATGTATATAAATTGATTTTAAATTGAATTATGGGTTTGAACTTCATAAATAAATATCTTATAAATATATTGGATTTGAAAAACATTATATTTTAAATTAATAAAAAATTGATTTTTAATATTATAATGTATATCTAGGGGGTGTGTATGTGTGTTGATTTGGAAAGTTTTATTTGAATTTAATATAATAATTTCGAAAAGCTATTTCAAAGGTTAAATTCTAATATATATATATATATATATATATATACACACACACACATGCTTATTAATCTTATGTGTAATTAGATTTTAAAAATCAATTTCTTAAAGTTATAAATATTTATAAATAAAAGAAAAGGGATTTGTTTAAAAAGGAAAATATAATATAAAATTTTATAAAAATATATTCAAACACATAAGTACATGTATAAACATTTTAACAATCAAATTAACATGTGTAATCATCTTAAACAAAGAGATAAAAAAGTGTGAAACATGTAGAAGAAAATATAGCAAGTGGCAAAATCAATTTTTTTTCTTTTGAAATTGAATTTATATGTGATATGTATTAGAGAGTAAAACCTAGTTACTTGATTCTCAGTTCAAACTTTCTTAAAATTTTCTTCATCTCCCATTTTCTAAATTGAAACCTAAGAACAAAGAAAAACAAAAATTAAACATACAAACATGGAAACATTCAAGCAAGAAAGTAATCCTGGAAGCTTGAAAACAATTAAAATCAAATAACTCTGTGAAATCAAAAAGCATGCAAGAATCAACTCAAACAAAGTTCAAGAACAAACAAGTACAGATCAAAAACTAAAGCGTGCGAAGATTAATGAAAGATCAACTCAGATTAATGAAACAACAACATCTTCAACAGATCAAGCAAGCAAACTAAGATTTAACATAATTGATTCAAGAGCAATCAAGTAGGATTCAGATCATCAAATATCAAGTTCTCAGATTCAAATCAAAGTTTCAGATCAAATATCAATTCCAGTTTTCAAATTACATTTCCAAATTCTCTCTCTTCTTCTTTGACAGGTGAGCAAACCTCTTAACCCTATTATTTATCTTGATGTTTGGATTTGTATTTGAAGCTATGATGTGAATATGCTTGTATGATATGCCTGCATGTATATGTATGTAGATGTAGATTGGGTGTATGTCTGTTAACATGTATAGATATATCTCTGTTCAAACTTACAGGCTGCAATCACTTTAAAAAAATTCAAAACCAAATCCTCCAATCTTTTTAGGGCTTTGACTTCTAACTAAAAAAAATTTATGTGTAAATTCATTTTTAAAAATAAATTCAAGTGTTTAAAATAAGAGATTATTTCAAAAAAATGATAAATTATAGTAGAGATAAATTAAAAGTCAAAATTTGATGGTCACGAATTTGTGTTTAGATTTCACAATCTACTTTGTGTTAGAAAATAATGATTTTTGGAAATGTTTTCATGATTTTTAAGCTTGTATAAGTCGAGATATTTTGAGATGACCAGTATCTGTCAAATTTCGATCATCGGTGAAATGATGATCGCCGTGATCAAGACTGGAGTAGGCTGGGGTGTTGTGAATCTTAGGAAAATTGGTATATGGATTTCTTAACTGTCATGGTGATCGAATGACAACGTTTTAGGGTTTTAAACCCAGTTTGCTCGTCGAAGTTTGAAGAGAAAGTTCGTCGGCGTGAGTGGATCGAAAGGGGCCGGACCTAGGGGGATCGAAGCTAGGGATTGTGATGTTGCTCTGGACGGGATTGCAGGGATTCTGGTGAACTAGATCGTCTTCGGCAAGGCATTTTTGTCAGAGGTTTGGGTTCCAGTTTTGAGTTGTAATGCTCAATTTCGATTCTTTGTCGTATTGGATAATCTGGGTGTTTTTAATGGATAAGAACATGTTCGTCGTCATGCCGGAGGTCTCAGTGACGATCAGTGATGGTCGGAGTAAGCGTACACGTGTATATGGTATCAATGGTATCAGGTGTGGTTTGTGGGTTGGGGGAGAAGAAGAATGCTCGGGTTTCGACTCGGGGAAACGATGGATTGCCTCGAAGTAGAGGAAGAAAGGAAGAAAACCCGAAGTTGGGCTTGGGAAATATAAGGGATTTGCTCGAGTCTGTAGTTTAGGCATAAAGACAGTTTTAAAATTTTAAAACAAATCAAGTTTTACTTAATACAATTTTGTTAAAACTACTTCTTTTGCAAATAATGAATATTTACCTAAGTTTTAAATTTGTTAAAGGTTTTTATATAAAAATTATTTCAAATTAATTAAGTTTATAGTTTTTAATCTATATAACCTTCATTTTAAAAGTTTATTTTTGATAAACTTAATATTGTAATTAATTAAAGATGAAATGTTTTTTTGTTATATAAAACATTAATTTAACTTAAATGTTTTAAGTTAATAATGAATTTATTTCAAAGATTATTTAAAAAGACTTAAATGATGATTTTTGTAATTATTTGAGACAAATGAGTTATCTTAAGATTAAAGGATCATTAATTTGAAATTTAATGATAATTACTAAATCGAAGCTTAATTAAGTATTAAGTAAAGATTAATTAATTGGATAGGAGTTAAATAATTAATTAAAAGATGATTACTTAATGAGATTAATTAAGTATAATTACTTAATGTAATTAATAAAAGATCATACTTAATGTAATTAAAGATAATTACTTTGTGAAATTATATTAAAGGATAATTTATTAATTAAGATTAATTAATGTAAGTAATTAAAGGTAATTAATTACTTAAAGATAATTACTTAAATAAAAGTAATTAATTAATAATTAAAGTTGATTAGTCAAGAAATTAAAGGATAATTACTCAATGTAATCAATTTGTGATTTATTAATATAAGTGATTAGGGATAATCACTTATTGTAATTAAAGATGGTTAATTAAATGGTAATTAATTAAGGGTTAATTATCAATGTAATTAAGGATAATTAAATAATTAAAGGTTAATTATTTAATGATTAAAGGTTGATTTATTTATTAATTAAGATTGATTAATTAATGATTAAAGGTTGATTAATTTATCATTAGAGGTTAATTAATTTATTATTAAAGGATAATTAATTAAAATGGTTTGTAATTGATTGATAATTAATTAACCAGGATTAATAATCTATTCATAAGTGATTAATCTGGTTTAAATTAATCAGATGACTAATTGATCTTACTTATGGATGTTTGGATTGTATTGAATGCTTTGAATTATTTGATACCTCTGATGTATGATGCTCTGTTTTGATTTGAGTTGTGATGAATGTAATTTAATTATCTGTGATGAATTTATATTATTTATCTGTGAACCTGTGAATGAAGATAAACATTGTAGGATTATACCGCTTATCGATATTGCTGTGCTTGGATTGTGATGATTGATGATGTTGCACTATTGTGTAAAACCCCTGGACTACACTATACACACACAAATATGGACTTCACGAGAAATCGGTTAAGTCACAGATATTTGAATTTAATATTATTCTATTCAAAATAATGAAATGGTTTTAAAGTTGAATTTTGAATCCAAAATGGTTTGGAAAATGTAATCGAGTTAAATATGAAAACTTTTGAAAAGAAGGTTTTGGAAGTTACTTTAAATATAATATAACTTGTTAAAATTTTGAAATTTAAATAGCTTGATTTGAATTTGAATTCAAGATTTGAAGTTGAGTTCTATAAATACATGTTCATAAATTATGGTTTAACAAGTTATATAATGTATTTATATGGGATTTAAACCATTTTAAAAGTATTATTTTGGGAATTTAAATTTAACCCAAGTTTATACTTTAAAGGATATAACTTGTGCATATTTGATAGGATTTTTCTAAAACGAAAACCCTTGTTTTTCAAATAATAATAGCTTTAATATAAAGAAAGGATTTCCAAATTGTGTTGAAAGGATTTCAACTTTGAAATGAAAATCGTTTTGAAAGCTATGAATGAATCTTTGTTAAAGATTAGTGAACTTTGTTTTCAAATTGAAAAGGATCATAAAGGTGTATCTTTTGTATTAAAGATTTGGAATTGAAATAGTTTTGAAAGCTATGAATAAATCTTTGTGAAAGATTGGTGAACTTTGTTTCAAATTGTAAAGGATCTTAAAAGGGTGAATCTTGTGTTTTAAAAGATTAATGTGGAAATTTTTTTAAACCATTCATAAGAAAAAGGTTTTGGGCTTTAAATTGTGACTTAACTAAGATCCCATATATCCATATGTTTTTAAAATTAAGCACTCATTATTCGGTTTAGCTAGGAGAGGACCTTGTGTCATAAAACCCATTCCGAATAGTGATACGATGAAATGGATAGCATTTGAAGACCAGTGGTGAAGACCGGGTATTTTCGAGAACGAAAGGATTACCTGTTGAATGACTCTGCGCAGAGTAGCTACGGTGTAGAGATCTCCATATGTGATGGGGAGTCCGATCGAGATTGAGAATATCCGAATTGAAAGGGCTTCTTTGAAGTGCCTTCGGTTCTATTCGAACCCGAAACAGACTTGTATGGATGTATGTCTGACATTACACTTTGAGATGTAAAGCTGGTTTCTATAAAATACATTTCTGTTTGGTGGCAAAGAATTTATTCTCTTAGCTTAACACCCTTCTCTGAGACATACGAGCTCAGAGGTTATGTAGTTAATGGTTACTAGTAATACATTCCCAATTTGGTAATGTGGCATGCTAAGTGCTGCTGATCGTTTTTTGATCAAAGCATGGCTTTTGTGTAAAGCGTAGCTTTGTGGGCAAGACCTCATCAGGACCTCACACCCCGGAAATGGTCGAAACATGAAGAATGCATCAAGGTTATGAGGGTCGCGCCCTTTAGGGTATGTCCTTCTCCTTCTGGAAAAAGGTGGTATCATGGTATGGAGCCCAGATATTTAACCTATGTGGTTGCTGCAAATTTATTACTTTGAAGTTGTTGGTGTTGAAAGCTCTCAGATAAAGGTCGGTAATGACCGGGGGATGGCATACTCCTATAGTAGTTACCTAGTTACAGAGGTAACCCGGCCTTGTGTTGGCAGAGATCCGGTAATGATCTTGGGGCGTCCCTCCAGAGGCGTACCCATGTGGCCCAAGAAGTTCCTTAGCCTGACCATTTGTTTAAAATCCAAAGAAACAATACGCGCCCTGTATGGTTTCAGTTGTATAACCTGCCATGGAATGTGGTCGTAACCTGCTATTAAACATTGTAGCTATAGTAGGCATACTACAAAATGTGTATGCTGGCTAAGATTAATATTATACTTTCGAAATATTTTCTGCATTATGCACTAATAATAATATCAAAAGGTTTTCACGTATCAAGCATGTTTGATTATCATTAGGAGAAATCTCCTCTAATTGTGCGCTTGCATTGTGTGTGTGGCGGGAGGCCTTTTGGTAGTTTCATTTTCCAAAAAGAATTACGGGTTTATTTTTAAATTCTTTTGTTTATTTTGTTTAACAACTGTTATTGTTTGCTCACACCAGTCCCATGACTGACCTAGAGTTTATTGTTCCCTTTCTAAACTCTAGGTGCCCACAATTTTCCACACGGGCAGCCTAGAGTCAGGATTTTCATATAAACAAATAGTTGGTGTAGATTCGATAACATCCAGCCTTTGGATTTGGCGATCGCATTTGTTTCTCTGGGATTGGAGTTTCTTAAATTCAACATGATGGTGGTTCGAGGTTTCGATTTAGAGCTTGGAGTCTTTGAAGCTTTTGGGTTGAGCTATTTGGTTTTGGAGCATTAGAGATGGGGTTGTAGTATGAATGTTGGATTGAAGCCTTCGTTGTTGGTGCAATCTTTCCGCCGTTATGTATCTCTGATTATGCGACATTCATTGTGTCAGAATGTTGTATCAATAAAGTTATTCATTTTTCTTCTGCTGTGATGTTGTACTTAATGTGTTATAAGCTTCGGCGAACTAGATTCGACGTTCGAATCTACGGCATTCGAATACGGGTAATGTATTTGGTGCCGATTTTCGAAGGTCGAGTCAGGATCGTTTCATTTAGTATCAGAGTTGAAGGTTGAGTAAAAACTTTAGCTCAGGAGTATAACAAATTACTTGACCCATTAGAGATAGGTTACAATTGCCCAAGAATGAGTATCCCTAAGATATCGATCCATATGCCTGAGTAAATTCTTACTATTCACTAATAGTGAGTATGAGTGCAAGAAGAAGATGAGGTAGGGGACATGAGAGTACTACTATAAATGGTCGATACCGTACAACAAGGAAACAACTTTTTCCTATCAATCCCTTTTGTTCATCATTCAATTTCGATTCTTTGATGGTTTACTAGCAGCTACAAGGAGAAGCTTTGGTGTTGTGGTGGCCCTACGAATTGTATAGATAAGTTTCTATTTCATCAGTTTCTATCAGCTTTTCGTTTCTAAATGAATTCAAAATTATAATTGAAATAAATTGGTTAACGAAATATGAAACTAAATTAAATTGTATCCATTTGTCTATTCTTTTGGGTCCAGATATATTCTACGAATGGTTAGTTATCCCTTCAGACTAACTAATGGCCCTGCATATTTCGTAGACCTGATGACCCGAGTGTTTCGTGAAGTATCGAATGAGTTCGTTCTCATATTTATTGATCATATTCTGATTTGGTAAGCCAAATGCAGAATAGATATTCAACTTGATCTAGAATTCTATGTGTACATCTGTTCTTTGTTTGTCTCCCAGTCTAGCGAATTTCGAGGACGAAATTTTCTTAATGGGGGGAATCTGTAACGATCCCGGTTTTTGGGCCAAATTAAATCTAGTAATTAATTTTGATTTTTGGATTTGTTTGTGAATTAATTGGTAAATTAATTAGAAATTTTCCAGGAACAAATAATATTTTGGTTTTTTGAAATTCAAGAATAAATATTTTGAAAATAAAATTGGATTTATCAACTTTATATTTCTAAGGAACTAATGTATATAAATTGATTTTAAATTGAATTATGGGTTTGAATTTCATAAATAAATATCTTATAAATATATTGGATTTGAAAAACATTAAATTTTAAATTAATAAAAAATTTCTTTCTAATATTATAATGTATATCTAGGTCTATATATATATATATATATATTGATTTGGAAAAAATTTATTTTGAATTTAATAAAATGATTTCCAAAAGCTATTTAAAAGGTTAAATTCTAATATATACATATATATATATATATATATATATATATATATATATACACATACGTGCTTATTTATCTTATGTGTAATTAGATTTTAAAAATCAATTTCTTAAAGTTATATATATATATATATATATATATAAAAGAAAAGGGATTTGTTTAAAAAGGAAAATATAATATAAAATTTTATAAATATATATTCAAACACATAAGTACATGTGTAAATATTTTAACAATCAAATTAACATGAGCAATCTTCTTAAACAAAGAGATAAACAAGTGTGAAACATGTAGGAAGAAAATATAACAAGCCGAAAAATCAATTTTTTTTTTCTTTTGAAATTGAATTTATATGTGACAAGTATTATAGAGTAAAACCTGGTTACTTGATTCTCAGTTCAAATTTCTTAAAATTTTCTTCATCTCCCAGTTTATAAACTAAAACCTGAGAACAAAGAAAAACAAAAATTAAACATACAAACCTGGAAACATTCAAGCAAGCAATCAATCCTGGAAGCTTGAAAACAATTAAAATCAAATAACTCTGTGAAATCAAAAAGCATGCAAGAATCAACTCAAACAAAGTTCAAGAACAAGCAAGAACAGATCAAAAACTAAAGCCTGTGAAGATTAATGCAAGATCAACTTAGATTAATCAAACAACAACATCTTCAACAGATCAAGTAAGCAAAGCTAAGATTTAACATCATTGATTCAAGAGCAATCAAGCAGGATTCAGATCATCAAATATCAAGTTCTCAGATTCAAATCAAAGTTTCAGATCAAATATCAATTCCAGTTTTCAAATTACATTTCCAAATTCTCTCTGTTCTTCTTTGATAGGTAAGCAAACCTCTTAACCCTGTTATTTATCTTGATGTTTGGATTTGTATTTGAAGCTATGATGTGAATATGCTTGTATGATATGCCTGCATGTATATGTATATAGGTGTATGATTGGGTGTATGTCTGTTAACAGGTATAGATATATCTCTGTTCAAACTTACAGGCTGCAATCACTTTAAAAAAAAATCAAAACCAAATCCTTCAATCTATTTAGGGCTTTGACTTCTAAATAAAAAAAATTTATGTGTAAATTCATTTTTAAAAATAAATTCAAGTGTTTAAAATAAGAGATTATTTTGAAAAAATGATAAATTAAGTAGAGATAAATTAAAAGTCAAAATTTGATGGTCATGAATTTGTGTTTTGATTTCATAATCTAGTTCGTATTAGAAAATAATGATTTTTGGAAATGTTTTCATGATTTTTAGGCTTGTATAAGTCGAGATATTTTGAGATGACCAGTTTCTGTCAATTCCGATCGTCGGCGAAATGATGATCGCCGTGATCAAGACAGGAGTAGCCTGGGGTGTTGTGAATCTTAGGAAAAATGGTAGATGGATTTCTTAAGTACCGTGGTGATCGGACGGCAACATTTTAGGGTTTTAAACCCAGTATACTCGTTGAAGTTTGAAGAGGAAGTTCGTCGGCATAAGTGGACCGGAAGAGGCTGGACCTGGGGGATCGAAGCTAGGGATTGTGATGTTGCTTTGGACGGGATTGCAGGGATTCTAGTGAAATAGATCGTCGTCGGCTAGGCTTTTTGTTGGAGGTTTGGGTTGCAGTTCTGAGTTGTAATGCTCAATTTCGATTCTTTGTCGTATTGGATAATCTGGGCGTTTGTAATGGATGAGAACATGTTCGTTGTCGTGCTGGAGGTCTCAACGACGATCAATGATGGTCGGAGTAAGCGTACACATGCATATGGTATCAGTGGTATCAGGTGTGGTTTGTGGGTTGGGGGAGAAGAAAAATGCTTGGGTTTCGAGTCGGGGGAAACGATGGATTGCCTCGAAGTAGAGGAACAAAGGAAGAAAACCTGAAGTTGGGCTCGGGAAATAAAAGGGATTTGCTCGGGTCTGAAGTTTAGGCATAAAAACGGTTTTAAATTTTAAAAACAAAATCAAGTTTTACTTAATACAATTTTGTTAAGACTACTTCCTTTGCACATAATGAATGTTTACCTAAGTTTTAATTTTTTTAAAGGTTTTTAAATAAAAAAAATTCAAATTAATTAAGTTTATAGTGTTTAATCTATATAACCTTCATTTTAAAAGTTTATTTTTAATAAACTTAATATTGTAATTAATTAAAGATGAAATGTTTTTTTTTGTTATATAAAACGTTAATTTAACTTAAAGATTTTAATTTAATAACGAATTTATTTCAAAGATTATTTAAAACGACTTGAATAATGATTTTTGTAATTATTTAAGATAAATGAGTTACCTTAAGATTAAAGGATCATTAATTTGAAATTTAATGATAATTACTAAATGAAAGCTTAATTAAGTATTAACTAAAGATTAATTAATTGGTTAAGAGTTAATTAATTAATTAAAAGATGATTATTTAATGTGATTAATTAAGTATAATTACTTAATGTAATTAATAAAATATCATTACTTAATGTAATAAAAGATGATTACTTTGTGAAATTATATTAAAGGATGATTTATTAATTAAGATTGATTAATGTAAGTAATTAAAGGTAATTTATTACTTAAAGATAATTACTTAAATAAAAGTAATTAATTAATAATTAAATTTGATTAATCAAGTAATTAAAGGATAATTAATTTGTGATTTATTAATATAAGTGATTAGGGATAATCACTTATTGTAATTAAAGATGGTTAATTAAATGGTGATTAATTAAGGGTTAATTAATCAATGTAATTAAGAATAATTAATTTAAAGGATAATTAAAGGTTAATTATTTAATGATTAAAGGTTGATTTATTTATTAATTTAGGTTGATTAATTTATCATTAAAGGTTAAATAATTTATTGTTAAAGGATAATTAATTAAAATGGTTTGTAATTAATTGATAATCAATTAACCAGGATTAGTAGTCTATTCATAAGTGATTAATCTGGTTTAAACTAATCAGATGACTAATTGGTCTTACTTATGGATGTTTGGATTGTATTGAACGCTTTGAATTGTTTGATATCTCTGATGTGTGATGCTCTGTTTTGATTTGAGCTGTGATGAATGTAATTTATTTATCTGTGATGAATTTATATTATTTATCTATGAATCTGTAAATGAAGATAAGCGTTATAGGATTATACCACTTATCAATATTGCTGTGCTTGGATTGTGATGATTGATGATGTTGCACTATTGTGTAAAACCCCTGGACTACACTATACACACACAAATATGGATTTCACGGAAAATCGGTTAAGTCATAGATATTTGAATTTAATATTATTCTATCTAAAATAATGAAATGGTTTTAAAGTTGAATTTTGAATCCAAAATGGTTTGGAAAGCGTAATTGAGTTAAATATGAAAATTTTTGAAAATAAAGTTTTGGAAATTACTTTAAATATAATATAACTTGTTAAAAATTTGAAATTTAAATAGTTTGATTTGAATTGAAGATTTGAAGTTGAGTTCTATAAATACATGTTTATAAATTATGGTTTAACAAGTTATATAATGTATTTATATAGGTTTTAAACCATTTTAAAAGTATTATTTTGGGAATTTAAATTTAACCCAAGTTTATACTTTAAACGATATAACTTGTGCGAATTTGATCGGATTTTTCCGAAACGAAAACCCCTGTTTTTCAAATAATAATAGCTTTCATATTAAGAAAGGATTTCCAAGTTGTGTTGAAACGATTTCAACTTTGAAATGAAAATCATTTTGAAAGCTGTGAGTGAATCTTTGTTAAAGATTAGTGAACTTTGTTTTCAAATTGAAGAGGATCTTAAAGTTGTATCTTTTGTATAAAAGATTTGGAATTGAAATAGTTTTGAAAGCTATGAATGAATCTTTATGAAAGATTAGTAAACTTTGTTTCAAATTGAAAAGGATCTTAAAAGGGTGAATCTTTTGTTTTAAAAGATTAATGTGGAAATTTGTTTAAACCATTCAGAAAAAGGTTTTGGGCTTTAAATTGTGACTTAAATAAGATCTTATATATCCATATATTTTTAAAATTAAGCGCTCATTATTCGATTTAGCCGGGAGAGGACCTTGTGTCATAAAACCCATTCCGAATAGTGATACGACGAAATGGATAGCATTTGAAGACCAGTGGTGAAGACCGGGTATTTTCGAGAACGAAAGGATTACCTGTCGAATGACTCGGCACTGAGTAGCTTTGGTATAGAGATCTCCATATGTGATGGGGAGTCCGATCGGGATTGTGAATACCCGGATTGTAAGGGCTTCTTTGAAGTGCCTTCGGTTCTGTTCGAACTCGGAACAGACTTGTATGGATGTATGTCTGACATTACACTTTGAGTTGTAAAGCTGGTTTCTACCAAATACATTTCTATTTGGTGGCGAAGAAATTATTCTCTTAGCTTAACACCCTTCTCTGAGACATACGAGCTCAGAGGTTATGTAGTTGATGGTTACTAGTGATACATTTCCAATTTGGTAGTGTGGCATGCTAAGTGCTGCAGATTATTTGTTGATCAAAGCATGGCTTTTGTGTAAAGCGTAGCTTTGTGGACGAGACCTCATCAGGACCTCACACCCAGGAAATGGTCGAAACAGGAAGAATGCAGCAAGGTTATGAGGGTCGCGTCCTTTAGTGTATGTCCATCTCCTTCTGGAAAAAGGTGGTATCATGGTATGGAGCCCAGATATTTAACTTATGTGGTTGTTGCAAATTTATTACTTTATGGTTGTTGTTGTTGAGAGCTCTTGGATTAAGGTCGGTAACGACCGGGTTATGACATACTCGTGTAGTAGCTACCTAGTACAGAGGTAACCCGGCCTTGTGTTGGCAGAGATCCAGTTAGGTCCTCGGGGCGTCCCTCCAGAGGCGTACCCATGTGGCCCAAGAAGTTCTGTAGCCTGACCATTGATTGGAAATCCAAAGAAACAATACGGGCCATGTACGGTTTTAGTTGTATAACCTGCCATGGAATGTGGTGGTAACCTGCTATTGAACATGCTAGCTATAGTAGGCATACTACAAAATGTGTATGCTGGCTAAGATTAATATTATACTTTCAAAATGTTTTCTACACTATTCACTAATAATAATATCAAAAGGTTTTCGTGTATCAAGCATGTTTGATTATCATAAGGAGAAATCTCCTCCAATTGTGCGCTTGTATTGTGTATATGGAGGGAGACCTTATGGTAGTTTCATTTTCCAAAAAGCATTGCAGATTTCTTTTTAAATTCTTTTTTTGTTTAAACAACTGTTTTTATTTGCTCACACCAATCCCATGACTGACCTGGAGTTTATTGTTCCCTTTTTTAACTTTGGGTGCCCATAATTTTCCACACGGGCAACCTAGAGTCAGGATTTTCGATAATCAAATTGTAGGTATAGATTCGATAGCATCCAGCCTTTGGATTTGGCAATCGCATTTGTTTATCTGAGATTGGAGTTGCTTAACTTAATCGTGATGGTGGTTTGAGCTTTCGATTTAGAGCTTGGAGTCTTTGAAGCTTTTGGGTTGAGCTATTTGGTTTTGGAGCATTAGAGATGGAGTTGTAGTATGAATGTTGGATTTCTTTGAAGCCTTTGTTGTTGGTGCAATCTTTCCGCTGTTGTGTATCTCTGATTATGTGATATTCATTGCATCAGAATGTTGTATTCATGGTGTTGTATTAATAAAGTTATTCATTTTCTTCCGCTATGATGTTGTACTTAATGTGTTATTAGCTCCGGAGAACTAAATTCGACGTACGGGTGATGTATTTGATGTCGATTTCGAAGGTCGAGTCAGGGTCATTTCATAACCTTTAAAACCTCATTATTAAAATGGTTTATTAATCTTAATCTCATTATTATTCAAATAATAATTTATCTTTAAAGCATCATTATTAAAATGATTGATCGGTTTTAAAACATCGTTATTAAACTAATTAATTGATTTTGAATCATTATTATTCAAATAATCAATTACTTTTAAAACATTATCATTGAAATAGTTAATTTATTTTAAAACTTCTTTATCTAATTAATTAAGTATCTTTGTAAAAACAATGCACAAGATTTAACAAAATAATTCAAAGGGGATATTATTTCCATTCATGCATCACATAACTTAAGTATGGGTATATGTGTACAAAAGCCAATAACAACTATGCACATATAGAAAACATCACTTATCAAATACTAATCTACTGGCATACAATTCAATGTCCAAACAATATAATAGCAGAACAAGGATTTATTCTACTAAACAGATGTCATTTATATTTTATCTAACTAAATGATAGCACAACGGGATTTTATTCTGCTAAATAGATGTCAATTATTGTTTAATTAGCAGAACGTTGTTTATTCTGCTAAACAGGTGTCATTTATATTTTATCCAACTAAATGATAGCAGAACGGGGTTGTATTCTGCTAAATAGATGTCAATTCCAATTTAATTGGCAGAACGGTGTTCTACTTTGCTAAATAGATGTCATAAGTTTTCATATTCAATTAGGGTTGCTTAAGTGTAATTGGCAAAGAAATCCCTTGAATTTTTAAAAAACGTTCACTAAAAGAGAGTTATTTTAAAACAAAACCAATCTTTAGAAATAAAATGGTTTAAAAATTTAATAATTAAATAACATTTAAACTTTTTATTAAACCTTTAATTAATAATTATAACTTCAACTAATAATTAAAAAATAATTAACTATTAATTAAATAATTAAATAATAATTAAATATTATTTAATATAGTTAATCTTAAATAAATCATTATCTATGAATTAATCTCAATTAATAATTAAATAATTAAAACTTAAATAATAATTAAACCCTCATTAAAAATAATTAAATTTTAATGAAGTGTTAATTAAATCTTAACTTAACTAGTAATTAATTAAACCCTTTATTAGATAAATAAATAACAATTAATCACTAATTAATATTTAAATAAAAATCAATCCTTAAATAAATTATTAATTAGTAAACAATCTTTAATTAGTTAACTAATTATATCTAACTTAATTAATAATTAATTACTAATTTCCTTTATTAATAAATGATTAAGTACTAATTACATTACTCAATTAATTAGTAAATCATTGATTAAATAATTAACTGATAAATTAATAATTAACTTTAAAAACTTATATTAAATTTTGAAAATACTTTTCAAAAAGATACTTAAGTTAAAATATATTAATTCAAAAAAGAGTTTGTTTGTCACGAACTGCATTTATAACGACTATCGCTATATGACCTGAAATATCAAAACTTTATTATCATGTCAACTAGCTTTCCAAAACTTAATCTTTTGTATTTCAATTGCTATAAAACTTTGAAACAAGTTTTTGGAAAACAAAACGTGAAGTTTAGAACTTTTATTAAAATTCCTAGCAATTTAAAGTAAGAAAAGAAACCACTTATATAAAGGATTTCGACATCACCATACAAACAATTTGAATGCTAAGTTCTTTACTGTATAGGAATTCAAGCATGAACACATCACATAAATTTGTCATCACAACATACACTAGCAAGATCCTAACATTCATTCTACTAACCTTTAGTTTCATTTCCAAGCTTAACAAATCAACATTTCATACCACATGCATAAACAATACATGTATACATATAATCAACCATAAATTCCAACAAATCAATCTTTGATATACCATCCACAAAGTAAGCATCTTATTCAAACAAATAAACAATGGTTATTTTCAACATCTAAAGCTAAAACTTTAGTATGAAAAGTAAAAAAAAAAAAATCTCACCATAACCTATCTAAAATAACCCAAAAATAGGTTATCTTCCACCTAATTTTTGGACAAGTTAATCATGGAATATGGAAAAGTTTCCAAAGATAAAGTTCTTGAAAATTCTGTTCTCTACAATTTTAAAAAAAGAATCACCCAATTTAGTTTTCTTCCGAGGGAGATATGGTCAAAATAAGAGGTATTTTCAGACTTGAAAATCTGAGTTCGAAAATGAGTCTAAAAGAAATGCATTTTTGACTCACAAACACTCGAAAATTGAAGAAATGATGTAAACGAAATTGTAGCCAACTCGATTCTCTTAAATTGGAAAATGAATTTCTTTATTTGGAGTAGTTTAGAGAGAGTTATGGCTATGAGAAGATGAGGTAAAATTTGAGAAGAAATTGCAAATGAGAGCATGAAGTAGCTATTTATAACCTCATGCAAAGTGGCTACCTTCTTGTCCCCTCCCCTCTCTTTGCTCCAACATCCTAAAACATGTCGTAAATGCTAATGCACTTTATGCTTTTCCATATGTCATTTAATATTTTTAAACACTTATATTATATACTTACATAAAATGTCACATTACACATTTATATATCATTTAACTAAATGCATATATATACAAACATATCTATCTTATTCATGAATGAATGTATATTTATACTCTAGGATTTACAATATTTCCAATAACATTTTTCGACGAAAATTCGAAAAACGATTTCCAGTCACATTTTTTATTTTTCTTCGAACTATATATTTTTATAAACAAATTTGAAAAATGTTTTATCATTATTATTTATTATTTAAAAGTGATTTATTTTATTATAATACCTATATTTTGAATATTTAAAATTAATTAAATACTCCTAAATTAAAGCGATGAAATCCCGGATCATTACATAGTTGGCCTTGTTCAAGTATTTAGGATTCCATATCGATACCGTTGGCTAGACGCCTCAATCAAAATTCATGAACCACTCAACAGATCAAAAAACACAATATAAAACATTTTTATTACATTAACAAATAATAGCTTCCATATATGTACACAATAAACTAATTTTAGGGTGTCACTTGCCCTATTTCTAATGTGTTTAACCCACCAATGCCAATGTTCTTGCTTAACCTTCATCTCTGATACTATTGCAACGATCTGCCTTTTTGATCCTTAGAAGTTGACACCAATACATCCACGGTATTCACGTATTGAGCATCTAAGTACCAAAAGATAAATTGTTAGGGTGAAAGAAAAGAAGAGACAGAAAAGAATCTCATAAAGTGCCGAGTAATATACAAAATACCAATGATATATTCAAAAGAAAACTGTGATATACATACATCAATCTGAGTAACCAACCTATCATTAGTCTGGAAAGTTATAATAGCATATCCTTACAAATGCTGATAAATACAAACAAGAAAATATAAAAGAAATAAAAATACGTGCTTGTCTATTGAAGCTCCAAAGCATCTATAACTAAATTTGGAAAAGTACTTGGATCTGACGTGAGTATTATAAGAAAATAATACCCAGATCAGTTTGGTAAACCAATGTGAGAAACACAAATCAATTGAATTTTTATGGTCATAAAACCTTTTTAGAATAAAGCTATCTCGTAAGACCACGCCACACATAAAAACGAACATGTTTTTTACCTTACGATAACCAAATCATTTTTTCAGAAATTTTGTGATGTTATAATAATGTTTAGGATGTAAAATAAATATTTAATCATAGCCAAATTTAATTACATTCCAGTATATTCACAATATAACCAAGTTCATAAAGGCACTATTAGAGAATGGATTTCATACAATGACAAGGCTATTGGGGTACCATTTGTCATAGCATACCTCTAGAAAAATGTATGTGGTTAAAAACCTTTAGACCCCTACCAACATAGAGTCGGCCTGCCCCCCGAACATGACAAGTCGGATTACATCTTCCCTTAAGAATCGAGGCAGCAAACATTGCACTAGGCCACAACCTCTTCTTTTTTTAGTACGTACGTGTACCAAAATCCATAAATATTGATCTAGATCGAGATATAACGATCCTAATGATAAAGAACCACATAGCTCTTCTGCATATTTACCGTTTTAGTCATTCTCAGGTTGTGAGGCTTGTGCAGTCAGGATTACCTTTTTCCTCTCTTAGTAAATCCTACTTGGAATGGGAACATTGCCCTCCAGGCAACAATGCAATGCCAGCATCTGTCCATACAATTTGTTCAGGATATGAACAAACCGAAGGCACTACTTCTACCGCATCCGTTTTCGAATCACCCTCAGGATTAGTAGCTAGCAGCCCTTGCACTTCAAAGAACTCCGTTTTCGACCCCACCATCTCGGACCAATCGCAAGCCTCTCCAAAGTGTAGAACATGCATATGGTTTTGGATTGGTTACATTTCGAGTTATTTCATATAAGTACACTCTCTGGCATACCAGGAGCTCCAAAACCAATTGATAGATTTTGATAAACTCAGTTTCGGTTCTTTTGGAAATAAACAAAAAACACATAAGAGCGGAGATCATCTCCTAACCATTTAAGCGGACGGATTTCCTTATCATTTATCCTAGAAGAACACAGCGAGTTTATACGTACAGTATAGCATCATCGAAGATAACAACACCATATAATTTCCATGTTTCTTCTAGATATTTCCAGAACTATGTTTGGTCAAGATTTGATAGTCGGTTATTTAACTATCAAATACATAAACAATCAAATCAGAGGTTTAATTTCTTAAGAAACCAAGCATGATTTAAGCACAAAAGAAACTATTAAGCCTCTTTAATAAATCCCTTTACTAATTAAATTATCTTCCTAATTATTTGAAAAGTATTCGTATAATTATCTCAACGATATAAATATACTCAAAAAACAATTCGCTTTCAATAGTTAGAAAAATATATATTTATCTTAAGGGTATATTCTCAAATCTTAAGGGAGCCTTCAAATTTTCCAAACCATATTTTTTGGGCCAAAGACAACTGTCATTTTATAAACATTGTTCACAATTAACCCAAATAACTTTTCTTTTTTGGAAAGTAAATGGATCATACGGAAATTAGACGAAATATATTTACCACCACTTTTCAATTTCAAACAGAGTTATCCTTTGGTTAACAATGAAATTTGGCAAGCTAGAACACTGTTGTAACGATCCCAGATTTTGACTGTGTTTAAATTGATAATTAATTTGATTTTTGAATAAAAATGTGAAATTAACTAGAAAATCAATTTGAGTTTCTCCAAATTCAAATAAAAATATGTGTTTAATTTCAAAACACTCTCTTATAAATAATGTGTATTAATACAAACAAAAATGTACTACAAAAATAATAAAAATAAATACACCTAGTTAAGATTCAAACAAATAAAAATACACTCAAGTATTAAAGTTGAAAATAAAATATTTAAGTTAGAAAATAGAAATTAATATATATATATATATATATATATAAGATAAATTATATAGTTTTGTAAAATAGTAAGTAAACAAACAAGGTAAGTATGCAGAGTTTACAAAAATAGGACAAAAGGAAAAAAAATATCTTTGAGCTGCAAATGAAAACAGCTTACATTAAAATATAAGTAAATACATTTGCTAAATCTCTGATATAATTGTACAAAGAAAAAGAAAAGAAAAGAAGAAAAATATAATATGTGCACTTGTAAAAATAAAGAAACATAAAGTACCTTTTCATTTAATGCTAGCTTAAACAAAGTCAATTCGAAAATGTTTTTAGCACACCAAATGGATTCATCAGCCACCAAAGCAAGAAATAAAATCAGCATAGTCAACAAGCAAAGAAAAAATATCTATGATGTTGTACAAACCAATTATAATCACCCTGTAACTTCTGTTTTATATATCAAGCTTCTCATCTTAATTCGATCATCTAAAAATTTGAGTGACTTCTGGAATAAGCCTCAGTTCAAACTTAAACAACGATCTAGTTTAAACAACAATCCAACAATACAAACCAGAAGATTGAAGGAATGATTTCAATAAGTAAATATCAAGCCTGTTCAACATAAATGATGAGCCCTGTTCATCTTCTCAAACATATTTGTGAGTAATTCTACCCAGTTCCCACTGATATTTGAAATTCCTGTGAGTAAACAACAAGTAATTTAAACCTAAGTTATATATATATTGAAATTGCTTTGTATATATCCAAGTACCAGTGTACATCTTCTTCTCGGTTGGTCCCAAAGCACAGAACATCAAAGAAGAAAAAAATTTGATTTCATACTATCTGATTAGTATTAGACTTTAGATTCAACACAAAATAGCTGTGTTTAAGTATGAATGATAATCTAAAATAGCTTCATGATGAATAAAGGTATACAGGATGAAAATTTGATTTTTTACAGAGGAAACTTTAAATTCTCGAAATTTCGAATTACACAAAATGTTGATTCAGGTATACAACTCGAAATCTTATTGAAAAATATGATTTTTAAGCCTATAATGAAGATTTTTAATGAAGAGAGCAGGGAGCAGTTCGATGATGATCGAAATTGGCATTTTGGCCAATTTCCAGCAACGCGTTGATCTGAAAGGGTCGGGCTTGCTCGGGGAGGTGGAGGAGCCTACGTAGGTGATGGAAAAAATAACTGGAGTTGTTCTAGTTCGTCGTAGTAGTAGCGTTGATGGTTTGAAAATTTTAAACCTAATTTTTGTGAGACCGAGATTTTCGTTTTGTTCGTCGTCTTCGCTCGATCGAGTTCGCCGTGACTTTGGGTGATGGAAGTAGATACGTTGTCAAAGACGTGGCTGAAAGCTCGAAGCGTCTGGTGGTCGAGGGTGGGTGAACGGCGAGTTTCCAGGTTTGGATGGTAATGGGATTTGTTGTCCCAGGGTTTCGAGTTATACTCGAATACGATTTCGCGTGAATGATGGGGATTCTGGCGATCTAGAGTTGGTACGTGGGGGGTTGTTGACTTGCTCGACGACGTGGCGACGACCGGAGCGCCTCCATGTCACCGTGCACATGCACGGTGCTTTGACCTGCGACATGTGAAGTAGGGTGTGTGCAGGGATCGAACGCGAGTTTTTTCTCAGGTATTACTCGAGGTTTTGGCATGTTTGACTCGAAGTCGTCTGGAAGGTGTCTCGGGTATATTAGCTGCAGGTTTTAAAACCTGTAAGTTTTATAAAACTTAAATCTAGATTTTTAAAATATAAAATAGTTATTTAAACAAAGTTTAAATAAAAATTTAGTTTGAGTTCGAATAAAGTTTGAATCTCGGTATTAAATATAAGATAAAGTTTTTAAATTAAATTATTTATAACAACTTAAAAGGTTTAAATAGTTGGGATTTAAAAAGTAAAGCTTTAAATAAAAATAGAGATTTAAACTTAATTTTTGATCTGGATTCAAATATAAATCTGGATCTTAGTTTTTGAAATAAAAGAAATTTTTAAGAAAATTAAATTGTTTTAGATAACTTGAATGATAAAGTGATTTTTAAATTGATTTGAATTTAAAATGAAATCGGGTTTTAAATCCTTTTAACTTCTATTATAAGGTAAATAATTCTTTAACTTGAGAATTTAAAGAGGATTTTGAAATTGTTTTAACTTGTTAAAGATAAATTGATATTCGTCTTAAAGCTTGAAATTAAAAATGAAATTTGAATCTAAATTTGAAGTGTAATGTTTAAATCCACTTTAAATGTTAATGAAGTCATTAATAAAGAAATGGATTATCTTAGAGATAATTAAGGTTTTAAGTGATTTAATTAATAAGATAATTAAGGGAAAAAATTTATTTAATTTATAAATTAATAATTTAGATTAATTTACAATTAGAAATAATTAATAATGACTTAATCTAAGATAATTTCTTAAGAAAGTAATTGAATAAATGTTATTAGTTAATGAAGATAATTAACTAGGGATTATTAAGTAATTAATTAATGTGATTAATTTTGATAATTAATTAGATTAAGTAATTTTGATAATCAATTATAAATTGCTTAAATGTAATTACTTAATGAAAGTAATTAAGGGGTTAATTACTAATTGTAATTAATTTTGGATATTTTGATTAATTTAATGATTAAGATTAATTGGTAATTAATGATTAATTTTTATGAGATGATTAATTAACAGCAAGTAATTTAAGGTTTAATTTCTTAAAATAATAAATTAAAGGGTTAATTAATTATGTAATTGGTTTAAAGATTAAATTAATTAATATGATTAATTAAGAATAATTTAATTAATTAAGGTGATTGATTAATTAATTTATATCAAATGATTTGTAATTAATTAATCAGGATTGGATAGTTAATTCTTAAGTAATTAATTTGAATTAATTAGGATTAAACAATTAATTAATCCTGCTTATAAATGTTTATTGAACGCTTGACCCTACTTATGAATGATTGTATTGTATGAGATGCCATGAATTGATTGTCCTATCTGATCTGTGATATTTTGTTCTGTGAATTGAGCTGTGTATTTTATTCATTTAATTACGATACATTTATATATTATCTGTGAATCTGTGAATGAACGACAAGCGTTATAATCTATACCACTTATCAACTATATTTTTGTGTTTCGATCTGTGATAATGATGTTGTGGCACTATTGTGTTAAACCCTTGGACCACACCATACACACACAAATATGGATTTCACGAGGAAATCGATTAAATCACAGATTTTTGAAATGATTTCAAAATAGACAATTTGAATTCAATGGTTTGGAAATGGAATCGGGTTAAATGTGGAAAGCTTTTGAAATGAAATTTCAAAGTTAAAATTTATTTTTGACTAACTTGATAAAGTTTGAAGTTTGAATAATTTCATTTAAATTTAAATTCAAGCTGAATTCTATAATTTGAAATTAGGATTTGAAGATGTTATACAAGTTATATGGGTTAAACCATTTTAAAGGTATTGATTTGAGAATTTGAATTTAAATTCAAAGGCTTGAACTCGTGCAAATATAATTGGATTCTTCTGAAACGAAAACTGTTTGTTTTCAAATAATTAAAGCTTTCACATAAGAAATGAACGACCAAGTTGGGTTAAAAGGGTTTCAAGTTTAAAATGACAATGATTTTCCAAATTATGAAAACGGTTTGAAAGCTATAAATTAAATCTTTAATTTAAAGATTTAATGAGTTAATCCAATTGAAACGGAAATTTTTTTGAAAACCGTAAATAGATCTTGGTGAAACTGTGTGAAC
The DNA here is from genome assembly GCA_030765085.1 of Allium cepa. Taxonomy (NCBI): domain Eukaryota; kingdom Viridiplantae; phylum Streptophyta; class Magnoliopsida; order Asparagales; family Amaryllidaceae; genus Allium; species Allium cepa. The sequence goes on from CM060928.1 coordinate 210,147,105, forward strand.
TTTGTGAAATAAATCCTTTTGTCTAAAGATTTAAAATGGTAATTTGTTTAAACCATTTGAAAGAAAAGCTTTGATTTTTTTAAGTTGTGACTTAACTGAAATCCCAAATCCATATATTTTAAATATCGCGCTCATTATTCGGTTTAGCCGGGAGAGAACCTTGTGTCATATAACCCATTCCGAATAATGATACATCGATATGGATAGCATTTGAAGACCGGGTATTTGTGTGAACGATAGGATAACCTATCGATTGTCTCTGCACCGAGTAGCTACGGTATAGAGATTCCCTAAATGATGGGAAGTCCGATCGAGATTGTGAATACCCGGATTTGCAAGGGCTTCTTACGAAGTGCCTTCGGTTCTGTTCGAACCCGGGACAGACTTGTATGGTTGTATGTATGACACTACACTTTGAGATATAAAGCAGATTTCTTTCAAATACATATATATTGGTGGCGGAGAATTTATTCTCTTAGCTTAACACCCTTCTCTGAGACGTACGATCTCGGAGGCTACGTAGTTGAAGGTTATCAGCGATATATTCCCAATTTGGTAGCGTGGCATGCTGAGTGCTGCTGTGTGTTGATGATCATTTGTTGATCATTTGTGATCAAAGCATGGCTTTTGTTTAAAGCGTAGCTTTGTGGACGAGACTGCATCAGGACCTCACAACCGGGAAATGGTCAAAACAGGAATGATGCGGCAAGGTTATGAGGGTCGTGCCTTTTAGGGTGTGTCATTCCCTTCGGGTAAAGGGTGGTATCATGGTATGGAGCCTAGATATTTACCTATGTGGTATGCTTCAATCTCATTTCTGTGTGGTTGTTGCTTTGTGGTTTAGAGGTGCCTCGGATAAAGGTCCCAAAGGACCGGGGGGTGGCATGCTCGAGAAGTAGTTACCTAGTTACAGAGGTAACCCAGCCTTGTGTTGGCAGAGATCCGGTTAGGTTCTCGGGACGTCCCGCCAGAGGCGTACCCATGGACAGTGGGAAGTTCCTTAGCTCGACCATTTGTTGGAAATCCAAACAAAACAATACGAGCCCTTTACTATTGCAATTGTATAACCTGCCTCCTCAGGAGGTAGCTATAGCGGGCATAATATAATGGTATGTATGCTGGCTAAGATTAATATTATACTTTCGAAATGTTTTCCACTATGCACTAATAATAATATAAAAGAAGAATTTTGCATAGTAAGCATGTTTGACTATCATAAGGAGAAATCTCCCACATGTGTGCGATTGCATTATGTGTGTGTGCTGGGAAACCTTATGGTAGTTTCATTTTTCAAAAAGCATTGCGGATTTCAAATTTACATTCTGTTGTTTGTTTTAAAGATAAACTGTTTTTTGTTACTCACACCAGTCCCATGACTGACTCGGAGTTTATTGTTTCTTTCCTAAACTCTAGGTGCCCACAATTCCACATGGGCAGTCTAGAGTTGGGTTTTTCAGATAGTCAGGTTTAGTAGATTATCTGGAGTTAGTCCAGTCTTTGGATATGGACGAGACTTGCTTATCATGGTGACACGTGATGTTGATTCGAGCTAGCTATGGATTGGAGCATTAGATTTGGGGGATGCATTCTTTTGGAATTATTATTCCGCTGCTGGTGTTATCTTTCTCTTTCTGCCGTGTCTTGTATCTCTGATAGTGTTGAAATGCATTGTATCATTCTGTTGTATCATATTATATCAGATATTGTATCTGTCATTGTATCAATGTTGTATATATTGATATTCTTTTTCTTCCGATGTGTTGTACTTAATGGTGTTATAAGCTCCGGCGCACCAGATTCGACGTTTAGATCTGCGACATTTGAATACGAGTGTCGCATTCGGTGCCGATTTTCGAAGGTCGAGTCAGGATCGTCACATCTGGTATCAGAGCTGAGGGTTAAAACTTTAGCTCAGGAGTATAACACATTAAGTAGCTCATTAGAGATAGGGTGAAGTATACCCTAGAATGAGTATATCCTTAAGATATCCGTTCGAATGCATCAGTAAATTCTCTTACTATCCATTGATAGTGAGTATGAGTGCAAGAAGAGAACGAGATAAGGGACAGGGGAGTACCACTATAAATGGTCAATACCATGCAACAGTGGAAACAATTTTCTTCTCAATTTCTTTTGATTCGTCTTTCCAAATACTTTTGATTGCTTCGTGGCAGCTGCAAGGAGAAGTTTCAGTGTGATGGTAGCCCTACGAATCATTTTAGAAAATCCTTACTTCGTATCTTCATCGGTTTCTTATCGGCATTTCGATTTAAACTCTAATGAAAATGAACTGGAAAGTTGGAATTGAAAATTATAAAATTGGGAAATTGAAAATTTTAAATAAATTGGAAATTTCAAATTAAGTTAAATTGATTAATAGAATAAAAGTTAAATTTAAATTGAATTTATAAAACGATTTTGTTTAAAACCAAATTTGAATTTCTATCGTAATTTCTTGGGTAGATCGAAGTCCGAAGATGGACAAGTTGGTATATACTTTGGGTGTTCCGACCTAATTTGGATTCCATATCTTGTGTTTAAGAAATTGTAGAAGACCGAATCCATCTATCAATCTCTTTTGTTCAGCATCTCTTTTCAATTCTTCGATGATTCCTGGTAGATCCAGGAAGAAGATTTAATATATTTGCATGGGACATAAACTCCAAATAGGCCAGAATTGTTTATTTGGATGAATTGGTTGCTTTGGTTGCTATGGTTGATAGGTATACTTTAGTTTCTAAACTAAAAGTTTTGAACTTGTGTAATGACCCGGAAATTTCGATCCCAAAATTTCCAAATAGTTAAGAAAAGAAGAAAAGAGAAAGAAGTAGAAGACAGAAACAAGTCACAGAAACCTCACATTCGCAGCGGATCAAATATAATATCAAATAAAATAACAGTTATACAAAGAAAACTATATCTGTTAATTTACATTTAAAATACATCAGAGTTACACATATACATAAACATTCGACAAGACAATCATGTCCAGATACTACAATATCACAGTGGAACTCTCTATACGTCCCTGCCATCCAGCTCGCCTCTTGAGCTCCAGAACGTCCTTACCTGAAAATCTGTAATACTCGGTCTGACCCGAGCATTACATCAAAGTAACACCCGGGTCATGCTGGAAGCCAGCGTGAGTAAACTCATCTAACAAGGAATACCCAAAACATACAATTTATATAAACCCGGGTAACTTGTATTAAATTACAAGTTCACAAGACGTTCATAGTCATTACTTACATTTTACATCAATTCCTAAGTACCAAACCTAGATTAAAAGGTCAAATTTACTTAAATCATCCCATATCAACCAATTTATTTCACATATCCATCTATACGAATCGAAGTGGTTTTTGGGTATTAACTAATACCGACTCCGGTCTCTTCGAATTCAATATCATTTTAACCCAAGTTATTTAAGTAAATACAACTTAATCCTAAAAATATGATATCATTTCCACACAGCAATACCTCATAGATATTCACATCATCTTTATTCAACCCAACATCTCATAAAACATTTCATATAGTATCACAAAAAAAACATACTAGTGATACGAATAATCCAAGGCGTTTAATATTATTTAACTGTTAATTAATTCCAACCCAATTAATCAATTATTCCCTAACTATCCCCCTGAATTAACCTTCTTTTAATTAATTACTTTAATTAACTAATTTCTCCTTAATTTACTTTACCATTAATTAATTACTGTCATCAAGTAATTATTCTATTGGTTAATTATCCTTAATTAGTTGACCTTGAACATTAATTAATTTATCCTCTAATTAAATTAATTAGCACTCAACAGATTTATCTTTTAATTACTTTCATTAAGTAATTATCACTTAAATAATTAATCATCTCTTATTTTCCCATCCAGTAATTATCCCTTAATCACTCAAATTAAATAAACTAACCCTTAGTTACTTCCGTTAGGTAATTATCTTCAACAAATTTATTCATTTACTTTATATTATCATAATAAATGATTAGCTATCCTTCTCTTTAATTACTTATATAAATTAATTTATCCATTAATTTATTTAACAAAATTTATTTCAATTTATAAAATCTTGAATAATTAAAATAAACCACATTCTTAAATTAATTACTTAATTTCAAAAATAAACCACTTATTTTTCAAAAATAAACCCATCTAAATTCATATATTTTGGTAAGCACCTGCTTATATTTTGATACCAGTTCGAAAATAGCTTTAACCTTGTATATTTCTGTTAATTTGAAGCTGGTTACGAATTCTTCTGTTATAACCCATAAAAAAACAGATAACAAAGCAAACCCGGGTTCTCTAAATGAATACCCGAGTCTCCATACAAAATTGCTGAGATAAGCCCCGAGTTTCTCACATATTGCTCTGCTTCGAGATGGTCCCCATCCCACTTCGAGCATATACACGAGCAAACCCATTCCCACTCTTCTTCTTCTTCTTAGTCCTTAAAACCAGATGCACAGATAACCCCGTGTACGTGCACGCCCATACGCCGTTGCTCCGGCCATCAACTCCGGCCCCAAAGCATCACTCACAACAACGTTCAACCACTCACCAACCCAGAACAGTAAATTGAAGGCCAGGTAAAAAAAAATTTATATTCGATCAAGAAGAAACTGGAAGAACTCAACGGAAAATTGGTCATTACAGTCGATCAGGTCCACGTCCCTCTTCGTCGTTAATCCCAAACCATCAGCACGTCCTCCCGCTTCTAGCCCTCATCACGAAATCGACTCCGATCATCCATGGCCATCGCGAAAACTTCGAGAACAATAACGCCCCCAAACTAACACTCGAACCCTAGTTCACCTCCAATCCCACTGCTCGATCACTTGAATAACCTATCCCTATTTTTCCTATGATCTAGCATCCACTGGTCACCTTACGCCCAAGCCTCGCCACGCATTTCGACACTAATCACCAGAATTCGACAAAATTGCCGAAACCCATCATCTCACAGTTCCTCATCCATTCCTAATTTAAAAATAACAATTCTTATTTCTAAATTCATGAATCACGATCCAGTATTAGGTTATATGATTGATTCATCAATCTCTGGTAATTTATTTTTGCCTATAATTTGATTAGACCGTAAATTCATACATTTTATATACACAGTTCATTTATATATATAAAAATATTTTAAAAATTTATTTTATACACTTATAAACATTTTCTATTTAATTTTTTTTTCACATCAAATATCTGAAGAGATATGAAATTTTCTTTTAAATTTAGAAACCTGTAGATAAGCAGAGAACAAAATTTAGTTTTAACACACACAACTTTTGAACAGGCAAATAAACAAATACATCCTCATATATAACATTATATAAACCATATTTTGTTTGAAATTTGAGACCTAACCATTATTATCTAAGGTGATTTTGGATTTTTTTTTCTAAATCCACCCTGCATCTACACACATAGATGGTTGTGTACATTCAGACATGTATAAGTTCTGTTTTGCTTCAGCTTCAAGGTTTATTAACTACATGCATCAAGTTTAAAGGAGAAAATTTTGGATTGTTTGCATACAAACAATTCTTACTCAAAATTCAAACCCTAAAATTCATTTGAGAGGAATATTTTCATCACTAACTTAGGTTTCAAATCTGTAATATTTTAAACAGGATCTTGCTAACCTGATTCTTCACACACATATATATATATACACAAGATTACTTCTTTAACATCATGCACACATGATTTCTTTCATATATTCAAGGATTCACCAAATCCTAATTCAAGTACTAAGAGTTCTACTCACTTGTGATTTAATCTGCAGAGTAGGTTTCAGTTATTATTCCAGAACAAAAATGCAGGCCTTGTTGATATTGCAGTTGCATGCAAGTTTGGTTGTTGCAGAATGATGATCGGTTCTATTTCCAGATTTTAAGAAGAGGGTTTCAGGTTTATACTCCAAGTTTTGAAGATTTACAGGAAAGTGGTTTGTAGGTTTGATATCTGAAGTGGATTACATGTTTTGAAGATAAGTTACATGATTTGTTTGAAGATGATTTCTGTTTTTTTTTTGTTTCAAGTGAGGTTTTTCAGATTTCCTTTGTTCTTAAGTTTGATTTTAGAAAAGGAATAAAAGGGAAAAAAACTAAAAATAAAAAATAAAAGAAAAGCTATTTTATTATTATATTATTTTTTAAAATGCCACTTGTCTTCCAATTTTAACAATTGTCATTATCCTTATTTCATTAACTAACACATGTTATCATGAGGCCTAAGATGATTACACTTGTCTTTAATTATAATTAAATGTTAATTTGTTATTTAGTTACTATGTTAATATAAGATAAATGTAAATCTATGTTTAGTTAATTAGTTATTAGGTACTTATTTACATGTGGATAATTTTGGAATGAATAAATCCAATTATATTTATAAAATAGAGTTTATACAAATATTTTAAAATCCAAAAACAAAATTAAAATATTTACACTTTAAGTTTCCAAGGCTTTAAACTCAAATTCAAATTAAATTCTATAATTAAATTTCGAAACTAAGTTATATATTTACATATATAACTACACAATTCAAATTTGAAAAATAATTATTTTTATTAAAAATCTATTTGTTAAAACAATACATTATTATATTTTTGAAAATAACAAATTTGATAACTTTAAATAATTTATAAAAGAAATTGTTTCTTTATTAATAAATTATTTATTTTAAATAAAATCAAAATTCCCAATTCTACCATAAATATATATATTTTTAGAAAACGAGTTTTATTTATTAATTTAAAATAACATCTATTTACAATATATACATATCCTATACACATTATAAATAGAAAACAATATATTAGTTTTCAAAAGATAAAATCTATCAATTACATATTTACTTAATTGGATTATTAAATTAATTCCAGTATTTTTTTACAAAGATCATTAAATCAATTAATTTTTTTTAGATTATTAAATTTATAATGTCAAAATTTTGGGTCATCACATTCCTTCCTCCTTAGAATCTTTTCGTCCTCGAAAAGGAACGAAGCCAGAATTTATTAAAATGCTTAAAATCATATAAATTTTCTTTGAACATTTTTAAAACACCTTTAAAATCTATTTTATATTATGAAATAGTTTTAAATAATAATTTTTTTTTATAACTCGATGTCTCAATAAGTCCATCATCGTTCTCATAGAAATTCGGTCATACGTTGATCAGGCGTAAGACTGAAAATCTATAAATACTTAGCAGACTCATTTTCAACATCCAGTGAAAAAATCTTCGAAAAATAATTTTATTAAAAATATTGAAAGCATTTTTGAAAATAGAGGAAATATCTTTGGTGAGAATGCTCTGGAAATCATCACCCCCATCCATGGTCACAGTTACATTCCAGGGTTACGTTGCCGCCACAGCAAAAGTCCATGTAACTGCAGGCTCTCTGCGGCCTCTCGATTACGCCATGGATCCCACACAACAGATCACAGTTACACCCAGGGTTATGTTGCCATCGCAGCAAAAGTCCATGTAACTGCAGGCTCTCAGCGGCCTCTGATTTCGCTGTCAAAATGAAACTTCTCCACTCCTACATAGGTCGCAGTCTACTGATATAAAATCAAATGCAGATTGTTGGCTCTCGGCGGCACACACGACTTTCGCTATGTTATACCATAGATCGCAGTTACATCCTGGGTTACGTTGCTGTCGCAGCAAAAGTCCATGTAACTGCAGGCTCTCCGCGGCACACACGACTTTCGCTATGGTATACTCTACTCATAATCCTCAGGAACTAGTTTTGTCCGGACTCCTCACAGGATCAACTTTAGAACCCCCTTGGGGCTCAAGGCAGCACCACCCGGTGGTACTCCTGAGAAGTTCATTTCAAGGGAGCGCCTTTTCCCCAAAGCCATCATCAAAACATTTTATACTATACATATATAGTATCTTTAAATCATACACCTAGTATGATCTCATACAAAGCTCCTTTACTCAAAATCAATTATTCTAAAATCAATAATTCTCAAACTAGGCTTTCCAAATTCTCATATTGATTTTACCCAAAAATCAAAAGCCTTTCCAAATCCATAGGTTCCCAAAATCCTCATATGATCCTTTATATATATATATATTCAGACATATAAAATCTTTCAAAACTTTGAATCATTTCAAACTTGTATAAACTCCTTTTATACTTCAAACATTTCCAAAAACCCTTTTCCTTCTGGCAATAGATTCATCAAGGGGGTTTTATCTTATAAAACAAAGATATTTACTTTGTTTACTTAAAATCAGATATTCAAATTTGATTACTCTTTTTAATATCATTTTCTTTCAAATCCGTACGATGTACACATATCATCCGTACGCTATACCAATCTGATCGCTCATTTGATCACACAATTTCACTTTCGAACTAGTATCGTCCACCCGACTTTCTAGTGCGGACACAGATCTGGTTTCTTGATCAGAAACCGTCATTCTCCTTGCATAGTCATGACTATGATAGAGAATATCCAGAACCAATCAACAACCCATATACAGGTTCGCCGTCGAAAATCGAGTGAAAAATCCTAACTCGGATCGACGTATTATCTCGAAATTCTATACTCGAATCTGGATCAAATCACTATGCGAATAGAATAACATACGTACATCCTACGTATTTATCTTTATTGGTTATTAGCCAAATCAATTTCTCTTTCTATTCACATTCACTTTAATTTTCATTCACTTATTCACAATTGCTTAAATCCATTCGGATTATTCCTTAAATTCTTATCTCGATTGGGTATTTAACCCATAACAGTTTAAACTCTGTCCAGTTTAAATTTAGAAAATAGTTTGAAAAATATTAAAAATGGATAAGTAGTGGGAAAATAATTACTAATTTGTAAAATAGGTGTAAATTAGTTAGAAAACAGTTAAAATAATTATAGAAATTTTAGACCATTGCAAAATAATAGCAAGATAGTAATTAGTTTTGTAAAACAGTTGAAATATAGTAACTAATTTATAAAACAGTTGGAAAATTGTTAAACAGTTTCAAAAATAATTATAAAACAAGTATAAGATAATTTGGCTTTTTAAAGAAATGTTTTATATATAATGAATAGTTTGGAAAAATAGGTTTATATTAAAATAATTTATATTGAAATTAGTCCAGAGTCAAAACTGTTCATTTCCCAATTTCCATTCTCATCAATTCAATTTAAATTTCCTCTACCATTTAAATTGACCCAATTCCAATTTAAATAACTTCAATTTCCATTGGACTTGATTTATTCCCATTTCAAGTTGAATTAATTCTTAATCCCTTTTCAAATTTAAATCAAATTCCATTTGATTTTAAACATGTTCAAATCAATTACAATCCCAAGTTATTCCCATCACTGTGGACTAATATCCATTCAATTGAACCCACTTCAATTCCAAATCGTTTCAAATTAATCCAATTCAAACTTTCCATTTGAATTTTTGTACTTATACATCTTTATCACAATTTCAATTAATTCAAATTAAATTCAATTTGAGCGTATTTCAATTCAAATTCTAAATTTAAACCATCTCGAATTATATAAATTCGAGTTAATACTTCAAATGTTGATTTAATTTCTTTTTATCTCAACAATGGATAACCATACTCCATTTCTCATTCATTTAAACAAATTCAATTCACAATTTAAAGATTATTAATAACAATAGGATGATATCATCCAATTATTTCAAAACATCCATCGATTTCCAATTTTCGGATCTCAAACCCAATTTGAGATCACTCAAACTCTCAAATATAATAAATCATTTAATTTTCCAAGTCAAAACTTAATTTCGTCTTGAAATTTCCCAAATCAGGTTGATTATTCCAACTTATTTAACTTTTCCCCAAGTTAAGCTCAATTCACTTAATCTAGTCAATCTTACCCAATTTGATTTCCATTTCAAATTCTAAACTTCACACTAATGATCTTCCCATTTATAAGTTCAAAAACTTAGCACTTCGGGTATCGTATCTCATCCCAAATTTAAAACTCAATATTTAGAGTTTATTTCAAACCACCTTTGATATTATGTATATCCACATATATACATATTTATTTCTTTTACATACCAAGTTATACTTTAAAATCTTAAACCACCTTTGGTTTTTTTTTAATTTTCAAACATCTCTTGTTTGAAATAGGACCATTTCATTCAATTGCATTGAATAATATTATTTATTGTTTCTTTAAATTAGTTACGTCATTAATTGATTCCAATTAATCACATTCGGTGATTAACTTATTTCTTAATTACCTTCATTAAGTAATTGTCCTTTAAATTACTTACCTCTAGTTACTTCATTTAGTAACTCCCTCTTCATTTATCGTTTCCAATTATTATCCATTAATTAATCTCATTAAATAAAGTTTAATTAATTACATACATTAATTGATTATCCTTATCCTGAAACCTTTCCCAAATTCAAGATCTAATTTCAGTTGGTTGTGTTACTATTACTTCTTAATTTAATACTACAACCAATTTCCTTAATATAATAGATAATCTATTTCTTATATAAGATTCATTTGCTTTTGAAATCATTTAAAAACCTTTATATAAGAAAATAACAAGTACGCTCTCTCATATATATACACACTCAACTCATTCTAGGGTACCACTTACCCTATCCTTAATGAGTAATCCCACCAGAGCCAAGGTTCTCGCTTAACCTTCAGCTCTAATACCAAATGTTACGACCCGGAAATTTCGATCCCGAAATTTCCAAATAGTTAAGAAAAGAAGAAAAGAGAAAGAAGTAGAAGACGGAAACAAGTCACAGAAACCTCACATTCGCAGCGGATCAAATATAATATCAAATAAAATAACAGTTATACAAAGAAAACTATATCTGTTAATTTACATTTAAAATACATCAGAGTTACACATATACATAAACATTCGACAAGACAATCATGTCCAGATACTACAATATCACAGTGGAACTCTATATACGTCCCTGCCATCCAGCTCGCCTCCTGAGCTCCAGAACGTCCTTACCTGAAAATCTGTAATACTCGGTCTGACCCGAGCATTACATCAAAGTAACACCCGGGTCAGGCTGGAAGCCAGCGTGAGTAAACTCATCTAACAAGGAATACCCAAAACATACAATTTATATAAACCCGGGTAACTTGTATTAAATTATAAGTTCACAAGACGTTCACAGTCATTACTTACATTTTACATCAATTCCTAAGTACCAAACCTAGATTAAAAGGTCAAATTTACTTAAATCATCCCATATCAACCAATTTATTTCACATATCCATCTATACGAATCGAAGTGGTTTTTGGGTATTAACTAATACCGCCTCCGGTCTCTTCGAATTCAATATCATTTTAACCCAAGTTATTTAAGTAAATACAACTTAATCCTAAAAATATGATGTCATTTCCATACAGCAATACCTCATAGATATTCACATCATCACTATTCAACCCAACATCTCATAAAACATTTCATATAGTATCACAAAAAAACACATACTAGTGATACGAATAATCCAAGGCGTTTAATATTATTTAACTGTTAATTAATTCCAACCCAATTAATCAATTATTCCCTAACTATCCCCTTGAATTAACCTTCTTTTAATTAATTACTTTAATTAACTAATTTCTCCTTAATTTACTTTACCTTTAATTAATTACTTTCATTAAGTAATTATTCTATTGGTTAATTATCCTTAATTAGTTGACCTTGAACATTAATTAATTTATCCTCTAATTAAATTAATTAGCACTCAATAGATTAATCTTTTAATTACTTTCATTAAGTAATTATCACTTAAATAATTAATCATCTCTTATTTTCCCATCCAGTAATTATCCCTTAATCACTCAAATTAAATAAACTAACCCTTAGTTACTTCCGTTAGGTAATTATCTTCAACAAATTTATTCATTTACTTTATATTATCATAATAAATGATTAGCTATCCTTCTCTTTAATTACTTATATAAATTAATTTATCCATTAATTTATTTAACAAATTTTATTTCAATTTATAAAATCTTGAATAATTAAAATAAACCACATTCTTAAATTAATTACTTAATTTCAAAAATAAACCACTTATTTTTCAAAAATAAACCCATCTAAATTCATATATTTTGGTAAGCACCTGCTTATGTTTTGATACCAGTTCGAAAATAGCTTTAACCTTGTATATTTCTGTTAATTTGAAACTGGTTACGAATTCTTCTGTTATAACCCATAAAAAACAGATAACAAAGCAAACCCGGGTTCTCTAAATGAATACCCAAGTCTTCGTACAAAATTGCTGAGATAAGCCCCGAGTTTCTCACGTATTGCTCTACTTCGAGATGGTCCCCATCCCACTTCGAGCATATACACGAGCAAACCCATTCCCACTCTTCTTCTTCTTCTTGGTCCTTAAAACCAGATGCACAGATAACTCCGTGTACGTGCACGCCCACACGCCGTTGCTTCGGCCATCAACTCCGGCCCCAAAGCATCACTCACAACAACGTTCAACCACTCAGCAACCCAGAACAGTAAATTGAAGGCCAGGTAAAAAAAATTTATATTCGATCGAGAAGAAACTGGAAGAACTCAACGGAAAATTGGTCATTACCGTCGATCAGGTCCACGTCCCTCTTTGTCGTTAATCCCAAACCATCAGCACGTCCTCTCGCTTCTAGCCCTCATCACGAAATCGACTCCGATCATCCATGGCCATCGCGAAAACTTCGAGAACAATAACGCCCCCAAACTAACACTCGAACCCTAGTTCACCTCCAATCCCACTGCTCGATCACTTGAATAATCCATCCCTTTTTTTTCCTATGATCTAGCATCCACTGGTCACCTTACGCCCAAGCCTCGCCACGCATTTCGACACTAATCACCAGAATTCGACAAAATTGCCGAAACCCATCATCTCACAATTCCTCATCCATTCCTAATTTAAAAATCACAATTCTTATTTCTAAATTCATGAATCACGATCCAGTATTAGGTTATATGATTGATTCATCAATCTATGGCAATTTATTTTTGCCTATAATTTGATTAGACTGTAAATTCATACATTTTATATACACAGTTCATTTATATATATATATAACTATTTTAAAATTTTATTTTATACACTTATAAACATTTTCTGTTTAATTTTTTTTTCACATCAAATATCTGAAGAGATATGAAATTTGCTTTTAAATTTAGAAACCTGTAGATAAGCAGAGAACAAAATTTAGTTTTAACACACACAACTTTTGAACAGGCAAATAAACAAATACATCCTCATATATAACATTATATAAACCATATTTTGTTTGAAATCTGAGACCTAACCATTATTATCTAAGGTGATTTTGGATTTTTTTTTCTAAATCCACCCTGTATCTACACTCATAGATGGTTGTGTACATTCAGACATGTATAAGTTCTGTTTTGCTTCAGCTTCAAGGTTTATTAACTACATGCATCAAGTTTAAAGGAGAAAATTTTGGATTGTTTGCATACAAACAATTCTTACTCAAAATTCAAGCCCCAAAATTCATTTGAGAGGAATATTTTCATCACTAACTCAGGTTTCAAATCTGTAATATTTTAAACAGGATCTTGCTAACCTGATTCTTCACACATATATATATACACAAGATTACTTCTTTAACATCATGCACACATGATTTCTTTCATATATTCAAGGATTCACCAAATCCTAATTCAAGTACTAAGAGTTCTACTCACCTGTGATTTAATTTGCAGAGTAGGTTTCAGTTATTATTCCAGAACAAAAATGCAGGCCTTGTTGATATTGCAGTTGCATGCAAGTTTGGTTGTTGCAGAATGATGATCAGTTCTATTTCCAGATTTTAAGAAGAGGGTTTTAGGTTTATACTCCAAGTTTTGAAGATTTACATGAAAGTGGTTTGTAGGTTTGATATCTGAAGTGGATTACATGTTTTAAAGATAAGTTACATGATTTGTTTGAAGATGATTTCTGATTTTTGTTTTTGTTTCAAGTGAGGTGTTTCAGATTTCCTTTGTTCTTAAGTTTGATTTTCGAAAAGGAATAAAAGGGGAAAAAAACTGAAAATAAAAAATAAAAGAAAAGCTATTTTATTATTATAATTTTTTTTTTAAAAAAAGCCACTTGTCTTCCAATTTTAACAATTGTCATTATCCTTATTTCATTAACTAACACATGTTATCATGAGGCCTAAGATGATTACACTTGTCTTTAATTATAATTAAATGTTAATTTGTTATTTAGTTACTATGTTAATATAAGATAAATGTAAATCTATGTTTAGTTAATTAGTTATTAGGTACTTATTTACATGTGGATAATTTTGGAATGAATAAATCCAATTATATTTATAAAATAGAGTTTATACAAATATTTTAAAATCCAAAAACAAAATTAAAATATTTACACTTTAAGTTTCCAAGGCTTTAAACTCAAATTCAAATTAAATTCTATAATTAAATTTTGAAACTAAGTTATATATTTACATATATAACTACACAATTCAAATTTGAAAAATAATTATTTTTATTAAAAATCTATTTGTTAAAACAATACATTATTATATTTTTGAAAATAACAAATTTGATAACTTTCAATAATATATAAAAGAAATTGTTTCTTTATTAATAAATTATTTATTTTAAATAAAATCAAAATTCCCAATTCTACCATAAATATATATATTTTTAGAAAACGAGTTTTATTTATTAATTTAAAATAACATCTATTTACAATATATACATATCCTATACACATTATAAATAGAAAACAATATATTAGTTTTCAAAAGATAAAATCTATCAATTACATATTTACTTAATTGGATTATTAAATTAATTCCAGTATTTTTTTACAAAGATCATTAAATCAATTAATTTTTTTTAGATTATTAAATTTATAATGTCAAAATTTTGGGTCATCACAACTTGTATCCATATATCTGTCTATTTTTGGGTCCGGATATGTTCTACGAATGGTTAGTTATCCATCGAACTAACCAGTACCTTGCATATTTCGTAGATCTGGTGACCCGAGTGAGTATCTTGCGTAGTATTGAATGAGTTTGTTCTCATATTATTGATATTCTGATTTGGTAAGTGAAATACAGAATAGATATCCAGTTTGACCTGGAAAACTGTGTCTCTTTCTTTTTGTATCTATCTTTATTGTTTTCGTGCCTGCAAATTTCAAGGACGAAATTTCCTAAGGGGGAATCTGTAACGATCCAGATTTTGACTGTGTTTAAATTGTTAATTAATTTGATTTTTGAATAAAAAATGTGAAATTAACTAGTAAATCGATTTGAGTTTCTCCAAATTCAAATAAAAATATGTGCTTAATTTCAAAACACTCTCTTATAAATAATGTGTATTAATACAAACAAAAATGTGCTACAAAAATAATAAAAATAAATACACCTAGTTAAGATTCAAACAAATAAAAATACACTCAAGTATTAAAGTTGAAAATAAAATATTTAAGTTAGAAAATAGAAATTAAAATATATATATATATAAGATAAATTATATAGTTTTGTAAAATAGTAAGTAAACAAACAAGGTAAGCATGTAGAGTTTACAAAAATAAGACAAAAGCAAAAAAAAATATCTTTGAGCTGCAAATGAAAACAGCTTACATTCAAATATAAGTAAATACATTAGCTAAATCTTTGATATAATTATACAAAGCAAAAGAAAAGAAAAGAAGCAAAATATAATATGTGCACTTGTAAAAATAAAGAAACATAAAGTACCTTTGCATTTAATGCTAGCTCAAACAAAGTCAATTCGAAAATGTTTTTAGCATACCAAATGGATTCATCAGCCACCAAAGCAAGAAATAAAATCAGCATAGTCAACAAGCAAAGCAAAAATATCTCTGATGTTGTACAAACCAATTATAATCACCCTGTAACTTCTGTTTTATATATCAAGCTTCTCATCTTAATTCGATCATCTAAAAATTTGAGTGACTTCTGGAATAAGCCTCAGTTCAAACGTAAACAACGATCCAGTTTAAACAACAATCGAACAATACAAACCAGAAGATTGAAGGAGTGATTTCAGCAAGTAAATCTCAAGCCTGTTCAACATAAATGATGATCCCTGTTCATCTTCTCAAACATATTTGTGAGTAATTCTACCAAGTTCCCTCTGATATTTGAAATGCTTGTGAGTAAACAACAAGTAATTTAAACCTAAGTTATATATATATATATTGAAAGTGCTTTGTATATATCCAAGTACCAGTGTACATCTTCTTCTCGGTTAGTCCCAGAGCATAGAGCATCAAAGAAAAAAAAATTAATTTCATATTATCTGATTAGTATTAGACTTTAGATTCAAAAAAAAAAATAGTTGTGTTTAAGTATGGATGATAATCTAAAAATAGCTTCATGATGAATAAAGGTATACAGGATGAAATTTTGATTTTTTACAGTGGAAACTTTAACTCGAAATTTCGAATTACACAAAATGTTGATTCAGGTATACAACTCGAAATCTTATTGAAAAATATAATTTTTAAGCCTATAATGAAGATTTTTAATGAACAGAGCAAGGAGCAGTTCGATGATGATCGAAATTGGCATTTTGGCCAATTTCCGGCGACGCGTTGATCTGAAAGGGTCGGGCTTGCTCGGGGAGGGGAGGAACCTACGTAGGTGATGGGAAAAATTACTGGAGCTGTTCCAGTTCGTCGTAGTAGTAGCGGTGATGGTTTGAAAATTTTAACCTAATTTTTGTGAGACCGAGAATTTCATTTCGTTCGTCGTCCTCGTTCGATCGAGTTCGCCGTGACTTTGGGTGATGGTAGTAGATACGTTGTCAAAGACGTGGCTGAAAGCTCGAAGCGTCTGGTGGTCGAGGTTGGGTGAACGGCGAGCTTCCAGGTTTGGATGGTGATGGGGTTCGCTGTTCCAGGGTTTCGAGATATACACGAATTCGATTTCGCATGAATGATGGGGATTCTGGCGATCTGGAGTTGGTACGTGGGGGGTTGTCGACTTGCTCGACGACTTGGCGACGACCGGAGCGCCGCCGCGTCACCGTGCACGTGCACGGTGCTTTGATCTGGAACAAGTGAAGTAGGGTGTGTGCAGGGATCGAACGCGAGTTTTTTCTCAGGTATTACTCGAGGTTTTGGCATGTTTGACTCGAAGTCATCTAGAAGGTGTCTCGGGTATAATAGCTACAGGTTTTAAAACCTGTAAGTTTTATAAAACTTAAATCTAGATTTTTAAAATATAAAATAAATATTTAAACTAAGTTTAAATAAAAATTTAGTTTGAGTTCGAATAAAGTTTGAATCTCAGTTTTAAATATAAGATAAAGGTTTTAAAATAGATTATTTATAACAACTTAAAAGGTTTAAATAGTTGGGATTTAAAAAGTAAAGCTTTAAATAAAAATAGAGATTTAAACTTAATTTTTGATCTGGATTCAAATATAAATCTGGATCTTAGTTTTTGAAATAAAAGAAATTTTTAAGAAAATCAAATTGTTTTAGATAACTTGAATGATAAAGTGATTTTTAAATTGATTTGAATTTAAAATGAAATCGGGTTTTAAATCCTTTTAACTTCTATTATAAGGTAAATAATTCTTTAACTTGAGAATTTAAAAAGGATTTTGAAATTGTTTTAACTTTATTAAAGATAAATTGATATTCGTCTTAAAGCTTGAAATTTAAAATGAAATTTGAATCTAAATTTGAAGTGTAATGTTTAAATCCACTTTAAATGTTAATGAAGTCATTAATAAAGAAATGGATTATCTTGAAGATAATTAAGGTTTTAAGTGATTTAATTAATAAGATAATTAAGGGGAAATTTTTTATTTAATTTATAAATTAATAATTTCGATTAATTTACAATTAGAAATAATTAATAATGAGTAAATCTAAGATAATTTCTTAAGAAAGTAAATGAAGAAATTTAATTAGTTAATGAAAATAATTAACTAGGAATTGTTAAGTAATTAATTAATGTGATTAATTTTGATAATTAATTAGATTAAGTAATTTATAAATTGCTTAAATGTAATTACTTAATGAAAGTAATTAAGGGGTTAATTACTAATTGTAATTAATTTTGGATATTTTGATTAATTTAATGATTAAGATTGATTGGTAATTAATGATTAATTGTTATGTGATGATTACTTAACGGCAAGTAATTTAAGGTTTAATTTCTTCGAATAATTAATTAATGGGTTAATTAATTATGTAATTGGTTTAAAGATTAAATTAATTAATATGATTAATTAAGAATAATTTAATTAATTAAGGTGATTGATTAATTAATTTATATTAAATGATTCGTAATTAATTAATTAGGATTGGATAATTAATTCATAAGTAATTAATTTGAATTAATTAGGATTAAACAATTAATTAATCCTGCTTATAAATGTTTATTGAACGCTTGACCCTACTTATGAATGATTGTATTGTATGAGATGCCTTGAATTGATTGTCCTATCTGATCTGTGATATTTTGTTCTGTGAATTGAGCTATGTATTTTATTCATTTAATTATGATACATTTGTATATTATCTGTGAATCTGTGAATGAACGACAAGCGTTATAATCTATACTGCTTATCAACTATATTTCTGTGTTTTGATCTGTGATAATGATGTTGTGGCACTATTGTGTTAAACCCCTGGACCACACCATACACACACAAATATGGATTTCACGAGGAAATCAATTAAGTCATAGATTTTTGAAATGATTTCAAAATAGACAATTTGAATTCAATGTTTTGGAAATGGAATCGGGTTAAATGTGGAAAGCTTTTGAAATGAAATTTCAAAGTTAAAATTATTTTTGAATAACTTGATAAAGTTTGAAGTTTGAATAAGTTGATTTAAATTTAAATTCAAACTGAATTCTATAATTTGAAATTAAGAATTAAAGATGTTATACAAGTTATATGGGTTATACTATTTTAAAGGTATTGATTTGGGAATTTGAATTTAAATTCAAAGGCTTAAACTCATGCAACTATAATTGGATTCTTCTGAAACGAAAACTGTTTGTTTTCAAATAATTAAAGCTTTCACATAAGAAATGAACGTCCAATTTGGGTAGGATTTCAAGTTTAAAATGACAATGATTTTCCAAGTTATGAAAACGGTTTGAAAGCTATAATTTAAATCTTTAATTTAAAGATTTAATGAGTTAATCCAATTGAAATGGAAATTGTTTTGAAAACCGTAAATGGATCTTTGTGAAACTGTGTGAACTTTGTGAAATAAATCTTTTTGTCTAAAGATTTAAAATGGTAATTTGTTTAAACCATTTGAAAGAAAAGCTTTGTATTTTTTAAGTTGTGACTTAACTGAAATCCCAAATCCATATATTTTAAATATCGTGCTCATTATTCGGTTTAGCCGAGAGAGAACCTTGTGTCATATAACCCATTCCGAATAATGATACATCGATATGGATAGCATTTGAAGACCGGTGGTGAAGATCGGGTATTTGTGTGAACGATAGGATAACCTATCGATTGTCTCTGCACCGAGTAGCTACGGTATAGAGATTCCCTAAGTGATGGGAAGTCCGATCGAGATTGTGAATACCCGGATTTGCAAGGGCTTCTTACGAAGTGCCTTCGGTTCTGTTCGAACCCGGGACAGACTTGTATGGTTGTATGTATGACACTACACTTTGAGATATAAAGTAGATTTCTTTCAAATACATATATATTGGTGGCGGAGAATTTATTCTCTTAGCTTAACACCCTTCTCTGAGACGTACGATCTCAGAGGCTATGTAGTTGAAGGTTATCAGCGATATATTCCCAATTTGGTAGTGTGGCATGCTGAGTGCTGTTGTGTGTTGATGATCATTTGTGATCAAAGCATGGCTTTTGTTTAATGCGTAGCTTTGTGGACGAGACTGCATCAGGACCTCACAACCCAGAAATGGTCAAAACAGGAAAGATGCGGCAAGGTTATGAGGGTAGCGCCCTTTAGGGTGTGTCATTCCCTTCTGGTAAAGGGTGGTATCATGGTATGGAGCCCAGATATTTACTTATGTGGTGGGCTTCAATCTCATTTCTGTATGGTTGTTGCTTTGTGGTTTAGAGGTGCCTCGGATTAAGGTCCCAAAGGACCGGGGGGTGGCATTCTCAAGAAGTAGTTACCTAGTTACAGAGGTAACCCGGCCTTGTGTTGGTAGAGATCCGGTTAGGTTCTCAGGACGTCCCGCCAGAGGCGTACCCATGGACAGTGGGAAGTTCCTTAGCCCGACCATTTGTTGGAAATCCAAATAAAACAATACGAGCCCTTTTACGATTGCAATTGTATAACCTGCCTCCTCAGAAGGTAGCTATAGCGGGCATAATATAACGGTACCTATACTGGCTAAGATTAATATTATACTTTCGAAATGTTTTCACTATGCACTAATAATAATATAAAAGAAGAATTTTGCGTAGTAAGCATGTTTGACTATCATAAGGAGAAATCTCCCCCATGTGTGCGATTGCATTGTGTGTGTGCCGGGAGGCCTTATGGTAGTTTCATTTTCCAAAAAGCATTACGGATTTCAAATTTAAATTTTGTTGTTTGTTTAAAGATAAACTGTTTTTTGTTACTCACACCAGTCCCATGACTGACTCGGAGTTTATTGTTCCTTTCCTAAACTCTGGATGCCCACAATTTTCCACACGGGCAGTTCAGATTGTCAGGTTTAGTAGATTATCTGGAGTTAGTCCAGTCTTTGGATATGGACGAGACTTGCTTATAATGGTGACACGTGATGTTGATTCGAGCTAGCTATGGATTGGAGCATTGGATTTGGGGGATGCATTCTTTTGGAGTTATTATTCCATTGCTGGTGTTATCTTTCTCTTTCCGCCGTGTCTTGTATCTCTGATAGTGTTGAAATGCATTGTATCATTCTGTTGTATCATATTATATCAGATATTGTATCTGTCATTGTATTAATGTTGTATATATTGATATTCTTTTTCTTCCGCTGTGTTGTACTTAATGGTGTTATAAGCTCCGGCACACCAGATTCGACGTTTGGATCTGCGGCATTTGAATATAAGTGTCGTATTCGGTGCCGATTTTCGAAGGTCGAGTCAGGATCGTCACAACTATCCTTACCTCGACATACATTCCTGATTCTCAATTAGAGACGTGTTTCCATTATGTTAAGTGCGAAAAGAATACTTTCCATACCACCATAAGTTATGAAGATCATTTATGAAAATAGAATCTCCAACACTTGTTACATTTTCGATATTTCGACTTACTCCATCCCTCGCCTAGAAATGAAGCCTGGTAAGTTAGATCCTTGCCTAAACACTCTAATTCTAGATCTTACAGATAGAGGATCAACCTCCTGTTTGTAACGATCCCGTTTTTAAGCTAAATTTAATTAAGTTATTAATTTAATTTTTGGATCAAATTGTAAATTTAGAAATTGTAAAATAGAATTTTGATTGGAAATTCAAGAATAAATATTTTATTAACTATATTTTAAAGTTAATAAGAATTTGTTTCTCTAATTTTAATATATATATATATATATATATATATATTTGAAAGTTATGATTGAGATTAATATACTAGTTTTCAAAAGGCTATTATAAATTTATGTATATATAATATATATGATTACTTATTAAATGTATAATTACAGTTTAAAATAATTTTTCTTTTAAAAAGTTATAAAAGTACGGATAATAGGATAATGTACAAATATAAACATTCATTCATTTAAAAATATTATAACTTGAATTAAAAAATTAAAACAAGAATGAATATAAAGCTCTAAAATGTATATATCTTTTGGAAGTAATAAGTACAAGATTTAAAATATATACACGTGCAAAACATAACTAAATATAGTTGGTAAATATATAAAAGTTCAAACATAATACATCCCCTTTTATGTTTGTTGGTATATATAAATATAAATACAAAGTACATATGTATTTAAACTAAATAAAAATAAGATACAAAATTTTATAAAAATATTAAAAACATGCCAATTTACAATTGTATGCGTAAGGTAATATGTATTAACACTTGTAAGGAAAATAAAACATATATAACAAGTGTTAGCTTGGCAAAATACAAGTGGCAAGATGTATTTGTTTTTCTTTTTAAAGTTATAATGTAAATAAACATCAAGGTTAAGAAACCAGGCTTCATACTTCACAAACCTGGAAAACAAAAGAAAATAAAACCTAAGAATGAAACCGGAACAAAATCTGAAAATACAAAATCAGAGAAGAAAAAAAATCAAAACCTGGAAACTAAAATGAAGCCAGAAATGAAAATCAAAGAAAAGATTCAACTCAAACTTAATCAAGTTCAACTCAGTTTCAAAAGAAAAAATCAAGTTTCCAGTTTACAAATTCAAGCTTACAGTTCAAATTCAAAGATTAGAGCAACTCAACATAGATCAATTCAAGTTACTTCATCAGATTAACATCATAGTTTCAGATTCCCAAGGCTTAAAACAAATTTCAGATCACAAAAACATCTTCAGATTTCAAAGAACTTCTCTGTTCAAAACCCATCCAGGTAAGCAAACTGACCTGTTTAAATTTGAATCTGTGATATATTTTGATGTTTTGTGAAGTGATTGTTGTGAAAAATGATGATTGAATGTAAATATATCTGCGTATATATATATATATATATATATATATATATATATATGCGTGAATTGATGTATGCATGCCTGTGTATGTATATATATATATACTCTGTTGTATCATCAGACCCAAAATCCACAAGAGAAAGAAAAATTCATATCTTCCTGTTTAAATAATTTCAAGTTATGATTCCTGAAAGGAAAATGTTTATAACAATGTAAAGTCATTTCTAAAAATAATATTAGGTAAAAATATTACGTAAATATTGTGAAAATAATAATTTATAGTAAAATCATTATATATCAAAAAAAAGTGAACATTTCAACTTTAAGATCTGATTATATAATCAAGTTCATATTACGAAATGACGATTTTAGATGAAGGTCTAATGAATTTTAAGACAGCAAATCGTGTGTATTCGTGAGTTGATCAAAATAGCTACTTTCGTCGATTTTCGACGATTAATGTGGTGATGGTCGTCGGGATTAAAGACGGAGGTGGCCGGAGGCTAGGGGAACCTCGGAAAAATAGTAAAAGGATTTAAAGGTGGCTGTGGCAGTGGCATGACGTCGAACTAGGGTTCGACTGTTAGTTTTTGTTAATGGGTTTGTCAAGGCAAATGCATTATCATCGAGGCACCGGAAGGGACCGGTCCAGGGGATAGAAGCTGGAAGTCGAGACGAAGCTTTCGTCGAGACGGCGTGGATGTTCGAGGCTAGGATCGTCGACGAGGGGGCGGTTTTGTTGACTGAGTTGGTTCCAAAAAGAAATAGATCAGCTCAATTTCATTTCCAGTCGATTTTTTCAAACCAGGTTGGTCGGGAGGCTCAAGTGGGTCGTCGATGATGTGTTAGCAACGGCGAAGTCGATCGGAATGGCTCCGATCACCTATGCACGTGCACGAGGTATCATTGATGTCTGGTGTTGTTGAAAATTTAGGGAAGAAAGGTTTTGCTCAGGACTTGCTCGAAGTTTTTCATGTATAGGCTCGAAGTAATGTCGAAATGCGAGTGTATCAAGGATTAGCTTGGGTTTTACTCGAGTATTTTAGGCTTTAGCCCGGGTTTTTGTGATGATATCAAGTTTCAAAGAAAAAAATATAACAGGTTTTAAAATTTTAAACAAATTAAGTTTACTCAAAACAAGTTTCTCAAAAACACTTTTCTTTTCTAAATAATGAATGTTGTTTATGTTTGAGATTAATTAAAGGTTTTAAAATAAAATTATTTTAAAATTAACTAAGTTTAAATGTGTTTTAACATATATATATAACCATTGTTTTTGAAAGTTTATTTTAAATAAACTTAATATTGTACTTAAGTAAATGATTAAAAGGGATGAGGTGTTTTAATCCTTAATTTAACTTAAAGGTTTAGGTTAAGTGGTTAATGAATACAAGATTTATTAACAAGGTTTAAATGATAATTAAAGCAATTTATCAAGATAAATTGTTTATCTTTTAATTAATTAAGATTTAAAGTTATTAATAATTTATTGATTAATGAAAGTAATTAAAGGTTTATTACTTAAAGAATAATTACTTAATTAAAGATTAATTAAGGTTAATTTAATTATAAATTTAAAATTAATTAATTAAATGATTAAGGTTAATTAATTAATAATTAAGGTTAATTAATTATTAATTAAAGGTTAATTAATTAGTAATTAAGGTTAATTAATTATTAATTAAAGGATAACTAATTATTAAATAAAAGGTTAATTTATTTATGATTAAAGAATAATTAATTAATGTGATTAATTAATTAATGTGATTAATTAATTAATGTGATTAATTAATTAATGTGATTAATTTAAAAAGTTAATTTATTAAGGTGATTAATTAATGAATAATTACTTAATGTGACTAATTAGAGGATAGTTAATTAAGGGCTAATTTATTAAGGTTAATTTATTAATTAAGGATGATTGATAATTAAGGTTGATTAATTAATTTCATTAATTAATATCAAATGGTTTATAATTAATTAATGTTAATTAAGAAGGATCATAAAAGATTAATTTGTTTGGTTTAAACTAAATTGATTATAGATTATGTGATAAATTGATATTGCTTATTGATGTTTGAATGCTTGAATTGAATGTTGTCTCTGATCTGTAATATTCTGTGATGTAAATCGTTTTGAATTGAGCTGTGTGTAAATTATTTATCTGTATTGAATTTACATATTTATCTGTGAATCTGTGGGTGAAGATAAGCTTTATAGGACTATACCGCTTATTGATATTACTGTGCTTGGATTGTGATGATTGATGATATTATATTATTGTGTGTAAAACCCCTGGACTACACCACACAAACATAAATATGGATTTCATGAGGAATTGATTAAGTCACGGATATTTTGAATTTAATATTATTTTATTCAAAATGGTGAAACGATGAATTTTGAATCCAAATGGTTTTGGAAACGAAATTTGGTTTGAATATGGAAAGCTTTTAAAAAGGAAGTTTTGAAATTGAAATTTAGTTTTAATATAATATGTCTTGTTTAAGTTTTGAAATTATTTTGGAATTATGGTTTGAATGGGTTATACAAGTTATACAATATATATATGGATATTAAACCATTTTTGAAGTATATTAAATGAATTATTTTGGGAATTTAAATTTAATTCAAATAGAACTTGCCGAGTATACGACAGTTCGCTGATTTTCTGATTTTACTTTGAAAGGCTATAACTTGAGTAAGTATAATCGGATTTTCCCGAATAAAATGCATTTGTTTTCAAATGATAATGGCTTTCATATAATGAAAGAACTTCCAGTTTTGTTGAAAAGATTTCAAGTTATTGGTGAATCAAATTGAAAATAGGTTTGAAAGCTATAAATGAATCTTTGCTAAAGATTGTTGAACTTTGTTTTAAATTGAAGAGGATCTTCAAGGGTGAATCTTTTGTTTAAAAAGATTAAAGTGAAAATTTGTTAAACCATTCAAAGGTTTTGGGTAATAAGTTGTGACTTAACTAAGATCCCATATATCCATATGTTTTTAAAATAAGCACACATTATTCGGTTTAGCCGGGAGAGGAATTTATGTCATAAAACCCATTCCTCATAGTGATACAACGAAATGGGTAGGGTTGAAGACGGTGGTGAAGATCGGATGTTTTCGAGAACGATAGGATTACCTGTCGAATGTCTCTGCACTGAGTTGCTCTGGCATAGAGATCTCCGTATGTGATGGGGAGTCTGATCTGGATTGTGAATACCCGGATTTGCAAGGGCTTCTTTTGAAGTTCCTTCGGTTCCATTCAGACCCAGGATGGACTTGTATGGATGTATATCTGACATTACACTCTGAGATGTAAAGCTGGTTTCTATCAAATGCATTTCTATTTAGTGGTAGAGAATTTATTCTCTTAGCTTAACACCCTTCTCTGAGACGTAAGAGCTCAGAGGTTATGTAGTTGATGGTTACTAGTAATATATTCCAAATTTGGTAATGTGGCATACTAAGTGCTGCTGATCATTTTTTCATCAAAGCACGGCTTTTGTGAAAAGCGTAGCTTTATGGACGAGACTTCGTCGAACCTCGCAACCTAGAAATGGTCGAAACAGGAAAAATGCAGCAAGGTTATGAGGGTCGTGCCCTTTAGGGTATGTGCATTTCCTTCTGGATAAAAAGTGGTATCATGGTACGGAGCCCAGATATTTAACTTATGTGGTTGTTGGAATTTGTTGGTGTTGAGGATCCTCAGATAAAGATCGGTGATGACCGGGGGATGGTATACTCGTGACAGTTAGTTACCTAGTTACAGAGGTAACTCAGCCTTGTGTTGGCATAGAGCTGGTTAAGTTCTCGGGGAATCCCTCCAAAGGCGTACCCATTCGGTGAGGAAGTTCCTTAGCCTGACCATTTGTTGGAAATCCAATCATCCAATACGCGCCTTGTACAGTTTTAGTTATAGAACCTGCTATTTAACATGATAGCTATAGTAGGCATACTATAATGGTATGTATGCTAGCTGAGATTAATATTATACTTTTAAAATGTTTTCTGCACTATGCACTAATAATAATATCAAAAGGATTTTACGTATCAAGTATGTTTGACTATCATAAGGAGAAATCTCCTCCAAGTGTGCGATTGCATTGTGTGTGTGCTGGGAGGCCTTATGGTAGTTTCATTTTCCAAAAAGCATAGCGGATTTCATTTTTCTGTTTGTTTGTTTTTGTTCAAATAAACTATTTTTGTTTGCTCACACCAGTCCCATGACTGACCTGTAGTTTATTGTTCCCTTTCTAAACTCCAGGTGTCCACAATTTTCCACACGGGCAGCCTAGAGTCAGGTTATCAGATAGTCAGCTAGTAGGTGTAGCTTTTAGAAATATTTGGAGTCGTTGGTTTGGCGATCGCATTGCGTTTCACTTCATCATGATGGTGGTTCAAGCTTGTGGTTTGGAGCTTTGCATTGAAGATGTTGTGTTCCGCTACTATTGATGTCTTATTCTTTCCGCTATTGTATTTATCTTTGATTGTGTTGATCATTTCATTTGTATCATTTTTGTACCAAATATTGTGTATCAATAAAATTGTTCTTCTATTTCCGTTGTGTTGTTATCACCTAATGTTGTTATAAGCTCCGGCGAACCAGACTCAACGTTTGAATCTGCGGCATTCGAATACGGGTGATGTATTTGGGTGTCGATTTTCGAAGGTCAAGTCAAGGTCTTTAGAATTGGTATCAGAGCTAAAGGTTGAGTAAGAACTTAGCTCAAAGTATAACACATTAGGTGGCTCATTAGAGATAGGGTTACAATTACCCTAGAATGAGTATATCCCTAAGATATCCGTCTATATGCCTCAGTAAATTCTCTTACTATCCACTGATGGTGAGTACGAATGCAAGAAGAGGGCGAGATAGGGGCAGAGGAGTATTACTACAAATGATCGATACCCTATAAAAACAAGGAATAACCTTTCTCTATCAATATCTTTTAATTATCATCCGATATCAATTCCTTGATGGTTTTCTCGCAGCTCCAAGAAGAAGCTTTGGTGTGATAGTGGCCTTGCAAATCATATAGATAAGTACCTATTTCATATTATAATCACCAGTGTCTTATCAATCTTTTCATTTTTAACTTTAATAAATTTGAAATTTTATTTGAAATGAATTGGTTAACAAAATATGAAGCCAAATTGGATTTAAATCCATTTGTCTGTTCTTTGGGGTCTCGATACATTCTATGAATGGTTAGTTATCCCTTCGGACTAACCAATGCCTCTGCATATTTCATAGACCTGATGATCCGAATATTCGTGAATATTGAATGAATTCGTTCCCATATTTATTGTTGATATTCTTATTTGGTAAGCTAAATGTAAAATTGATATTCAGCTTGATCTAGCAAGCCATTTCTCTATCTTTCTGTGTGTTCATCTGTTCTTTGTTTGTCTCCCTGTCTAGCAAATTTCTGGAATAAAATTTTCTTAAGGGGGAATCTGTAACGACCCCGTTTTTAAGCTAAATTTAATTTGGTAATTAATTTAATTTTTGGATTAAATTTTGAATTAACTGGTAAATAAATTTGAAAATTTTCAGAAATTGTAAAATAGAATTTTGATTGGAAATTCAAGAATAAATATTTTATTAACTATATTTTAAGGTTAATAAGAATTTGTTTTCTAATTTTAATATATATATATATATATATATATATATATATATATCTATATTTGGAAGTTATGATTGAGATTAATATACTAATTTTCAAAAGGCTATTTTGAATTTATATTTATATATATATATATATATGTATATATATATATATAATATGTGATTACTTATTAAACGTATAATTAGAGTTTAAAATCATTTTTTCTTTTAAAAAGTTATAAAAGTATAGATAATAGGAAAATGTATAAATATAAACATTCATTCATTTAAAAATATAATAACTTGAATTTAAAATTTAAAACAAGAATGAATACAAAGCTTTAATATGTATATATCTTTTGGAAGTAATAAATATAAGATTTAAAATATATACATGTGCAAAACATAACAAAGTTCAAACGTAATACATTGCCTTTTATGTTTGTTGGTATATATAAACATAAATACAAAGTATATATGTATTTAAACTAAATAAAAATAAGATACAAAATTTTATAAAAATATTAAAGACATGCCAATTTACAAATGTAAGCTTAAGGTAATATGTATTAACACTTGTAAGGAAAAAAACATAAATAACAAGTGTTAGCTTAGCAAAATACAAGTGGCAAGATGTATTTGTTTTTCTTTTTAAATTTATAATGTAAATAAACATCAAGATGAAGAAACCAGGCTTCATACTTCACAAACCTGGAAAACAAAAGAATATAAAACCTGAGAATGAAACCAGAACAAAATCCGAAAATACAAAATCAGAGAAGAAAAACAAATCAAAACCAGGAAATTAAAATGAAACTAGAAATGAAAATCAAAGAAAAGATTCGACTCAGTTTCAAAAGAAAAATTCAAGCTTACAGTTCAAATTCAAGCTTACATTTCAAATTCGAAGATTAGAGCAACTCAATATAGATCAATTCAAGTTACTGCATCAGATTAACATCATAGTTCCAGATTCTTAAGGCTTAGAACAAATTTCCAAATCATAAAAACATATTCTGTGACGACCTAGAATTTTGGACAATTTAAATTGGGATATTTAATTGATTTTAATATTTAAAAGTTAGTTTGTAACTTAAATTTCAAATATCACCATTATTTGGAAATTTAATTATTGCATATAATTACTGGAAATTGGGTCAAATGTTGAATCTGGAGTTTTATGCCTGTTAAAAATAATTTAAGGGTTTGTAAAATTTATATCGATAGTATGAAGATAGTAAAGGTGTTGAAATTGAATTTGGAAGTGTTTTGTTCAGTTTTGAAAATATATTGTTTAAATTGATATTTAAAAAATAACCCTCCGAGGCACAGTCTCGGATTTCGACGAAACCAGTTCCATTAGATCCGTAATATTATATTATTATCGGATTTCAATTTTCGTGGTGTTTGGAGTTGTTGTGTGAGCGTACGATATATAAACGCGCTGAATTTACATCGAAAATTAAATATAATAACTGGGTCCAAAAAGCTATCTTCTCCATGCGATCGAATTAGGATTTGAAACCTTTTCCATTGTGTTCGGAATAGGGGTATAGCATTATAAACGCCTAGCGGCATGCCGTGATAGGAAGTCGAGATTTTGAGTTGCGATTTTGAGGCGATTTAAATTTAAATTTGAATAATTTATACAAATGGTTTGACTGGTTAATGTGGTTCACATCAGTCGTTTTTCTTTCACTTCATCGCTACTGTAGCTATTTTCCTTCTCCCATACGCTACCAATTATCCTAAAATTTATGCTACCCTCTCGTTCAAAACAAAAATGAAATAGCCAACCCATTCATTCTTTATCCCAAATTTTGGTCGAAGAAAAAAAAAGAAATGGCTAAATGAATTCGAAAATCGAATTTGTTCATAAAGAAAAAACGAAACGAACGAATCACTTCGTTCTCTTATAAATCGTATCGATTTGAGGGATGGTGTCTCGCGAATCTCGAATTCAATTCGAGCGAAGCCACTTTCCTATCGAATTCTATCGACGAAGACAAGAGCAGCATCGAGGCTAGAGAGATTCGCGATGAAGTCGTGAGTATGTTTGGGCATCGCATGTACTCACGCGTAGTCGAGGAAATCGAGACTGAGGAGGCTCGCGATTTGGGGTTTCAGCGCCAGCTCAAATTCGAGCTCGATGATGAGGCAGAGCGCGAAAAGTGGTGCGATTTGCAAAAGCATCGTGGCGTTTGGATAATTGAGGGGCCGATAGTAGTGAAGTCTCAGAGGTTAGGTTGCATAGATCGGTCATGAAGCCAGACTTCGGCTTGGATTTGACGACCGGAGGCAGTTGGTCGTGGATTGAGTCCTTGAGTAGCGGTTGTTCCTGTACATTTGAGGTATTCATTTTGTTTTTCCTATTTAATTTAGTAATACTGATATGTACAGAAATAATTAAAAATAAAAGTATACCAACCTGCATATTTAATCTAAGGGTAGAGCGAAGAATTCGAAAATTTACAGTGAACTCGAATCTCGAAAGTTTACAGTAAAGTAGATCTCTATAGTTAATGAAACTATTATCGGTTGCAAACTAAATAAATAAATTAGATTAGTATTTATTTAAAAGATTGTAAATTTAATTATTTAGTGGTAATAAATTTTTAGATATTTCCTAACATGTATAACGGTAAAATGGTTGTTACAAGGTCAGAAGCCATGACAATCAGTCAAGATTGGAGTGGACTGCAAACGAAAAATCAAAGGTGAGTTAATCTCACTCATCTGGTTATAATTTAAATTTAAATGGTTAAATTTAAATAATTGGTTAATTGATTGATTTGATTGGATGTGTTATATTATATATATAGTAGTATATATATAGTATATATAGGAGTGATTGATTTCCCGCATTATATAGCGGATGAGACCCTATGCGCCGCATAATAGCGGATGATATTATATTAATCCCATATACCGCGATGTTCCACCTCGAAGTGGAATTGTTATTGTGCTAACGTCTGTGGATGCAGGGAAACAGGTTGGAGGGATCCAATTGGATTCCTCAAAATTATCTTGATTATTTAATATTTTGTCTTATGAATATTTGATATTCTGTAATGAATTACATTGATAATTGGAATATTGAATGCTATAGTTTGCTTGAATATATTTCGGTACACTGAGTTATCTAAATTTATAGAATGGGATTTTTGAAAAGGAAATAAAAGAGCAATTTTTTTTAAGTAAAATAATCATAGAGAATTTGATTAAATTTAAGAATGAACTGGATAAGAATAAAAGTGATTTTAAAAATCCTAATAAATAATCCCGAGTATGGAAAAAAGGGGATTTTGAATAAACAAAAAATAATGAATTGTAAAACTAAAGTGATATTATTTAAAGGAATAAAAGAATTTACTTTAAATTCAAGGTTTAGAATTTATTTAAAAGAATAAAGAAGAAAATTGGAAAATCTTAAATTGGTATGTTTCGGTTAAAAGATTTAAAATCAAAACGAAGAAATAAAATCCGAAGTTAATGGATTTTGGAAAAAAAATGAGTAAGTAAAGGAATTTATTTCAAAATGGAATAAATTGGAAATCAATTTGGAAATTGATCTAAGTGTTTGAAATTGGAAATTTAAAGGAGAATGTGACTATGAAATTTATAAACTAGGTTATAAAAGTGAAGTAATATATTAGTGGATATTTGGAAGAATAAATTCACAATGGGAATTTATTAAAGGAATGGGAAATTTTGTTTAAAAATAAATAGTGATTTTATTTTAAAGATAGAAAGAGAAGAGTATTTCCCTGGATAACCAAGTATGTTTTCAACGTAAATTTTTAAATATAAGCTATGTTGTTTTAAAAAGCATGTTTTAGAAAATTTATTATTTCTAAATGTTTAAATTGTAAAGTAAGTATTTTTCAAATCTATTATTGTAGTAATTATTTAAAGGTTACTTGATATTTTGTTTTGGAAAGAGAAAATCTAATTTTATATTTTATAAGTAACCTCATATATTCCTATAGTATATATTTTAATAAAGTATTGAAGTAGTTTTCAATTTAAATGTTAAAGTATATGTTATAATAAAGTGTTTTTAAATTAACTTTATAATCTAAAATTTTGAGCTTGGTATTTTTGGTGGAAATAAATAGTTGGGAATTCATTCCATGAGAAGAGTGTGTTTTGAAAACTGTTTTCAAAAAGGGTTGAAAATAGAAATATATCTTGCGAAGATATTTTGAGGATTAATAAATAATTTGGTGAAATTATTTATGGTTGATGGTTGTTTGTAAATATTAATTGATAGTTAAATAACCGACTATCAATATTAGACGATGCGCTGATCGTTTCGAAGAGACCGGGATCGGGATTAATTTCTCGAAAACCACTTCGATCCGGTTTGTACGTTTTCGTGAGGAAAACGAGTTCAGAGTTGAAGATGGAGTAGTGAAGTGCAAGGGCTAGTCACTACTAATCCTAAGCTGATTCCAAAATGGATGTAGTAATAGTAGTTCCTTCGGTTCCGTTCGAACTCGGGACGGACTTGTATGGATGAATGCTTTCAGAACATCGTCAGGTGGACGATGAGCATTCGAAGTGAAACGTTCTACAAAGGTAACGCTTAGCCTCAAGCCTCATCAACCGGGAATGACTGAAAATCAGGGGTTATGCAGCAAGGCTAGGTGAGTAGCGCCCATTAGGGTGAGGTCATCCCTGTCTAGATGTCGCTTTTTATTTGGCTTAGTGGTGCGGTTGCTGATCCCAATCGTGGGGTGATCTTACTCGGGATTATCCAGTAAGGGGTAGTCCCGGTCTTGTGTTGCGGGGGGTCGGGAGTAATCCTCGGTATGCTGATCTAGACCAGGTACCGTGACAGGTGGTACCCCAGTGGCCCAGTGCCTAGTCATTAGTTGGAAATCCATTCTCCCTACGCGCCTGTACAGTTTTGATTGTGCCCAACTATTGCTGAAACATGAGATGCAAGCATTTCAGCTAGATTCTATTTTACTTTCTACAGACACTATTATAATATCAGAGAATTTTAATAAAATGTGTTTTAGCTATCGTAAGGTAAAAACCCGACATGTTTATATGTGGCATGGTCTTACGAGATGCTTTTGTTTTCAAAAGAATTTTGAAACTTTAATAATCAATTTGAGTGTGGTTTTCTCACGCTGGTATTCCAGACTGACTCGGGTGTTTTTTAACTATAATGCTCGGGTCAGACCGAGTATTATACAATACAGGAAAGGATGCTATGGAGGTCAAAAGACGAGCTGGATGGCGATACGTACTTCCGTATTTTTTTAAATATTCCGCTGTGTATTCAGATTGTGAGGACAGGTTATGGTTGCTGTCCAGTTGTATGTTATTTACGTTGTTGAACTCGGATGATGTATTCTGGTGATGTATGTATAAAACAGATATAGTTTTCTTTTGTGTAAAGATCTTTTATTATCTATTATATTTTATTCTGCTGCGATGATTAGATTCTGATGTTGATTTCTATTTTCTTCTTCTACCTCTGCTTCTTTAACCCAAATGGTTCGTATTTCCGTACATCTGGAGTTGATTGATGGCGAATAGTGTCAACTCTAAAGGGTACGGATTTGTGGGTCGTTACAGTTGGTATCATAGCTTAGGTTGGTGATAACCTTGGCTTTGGTGGGGATTACCCATTGAAAATAGAGTCCGTAGTACTCTAGAATGAATTTGAGCGTATTAATAGATATGAGCGCGTATTTGTTAGTGAATGTAAATTGTTTTAATATTGTGTTGACTTATTGGTTGAGTGGAATATGAATTCTGATTGAGTAAGTTGGCCGCTATTCGAGAAGAGTTTATAAACACCTGACACGATAATGTGACACAATATTGTTTTAAATGTGGGTGAATGAAATAATTTTACCCAAAAATATATTTTGACATAAAGGAAATATTTTCTTAAATTGTTATATAACTTGGATGTTTGGATGATAATATTCTAAACAAATAGGATTATAAAAATTGGAACGACTTGTATAATCAAATGGAAATTCGCATGAGCATTAATTATACAAATAAATTATAGTTAAAATTTGATTTGAATCAAATCTATAAATTTAAAATCCCGGAGATTTTGGAAGTGTTTTTCTAAGTGTTTTGAAGACAAATAATAGCATTATTGTTTTAGAAGTATTTCTGAAAGGAAATTGTTTCAAATAAATTTTGGGAAGGAATATAGCATTTGAAATCACTTCAGTCGCTGGAAAATAACTTCAGCGATGACTGCAGCATCATCGATGTTCATTTTTGAGTTTCTAAGAGACGGATTGCTGCCAAATTTATTTGTTCAGAAGAACTAGTTTGTTTTTATAATTTCAAAGAAAATTTGTTGGGAATAAAAACCAGGATTGGTTTAAAAACTTGAGAAATGTGATTTTAGGATAATGCGGTTTATAATGATTTGAACCAAAAGCCGGATGTTTGAAATCCTAAATCCTTATTTGAATTGAAAATCCTGATGAGATAAGTTATAAACTTGTAAAGTTGAGATGATTTTTAAATAAGGAAGGAAAATATGAGCTTTGAATGTTGGAATTAAAATTTAAAGTGAAAAGTTAAAAATGAAATTAACTTGGATTGAGGAAGAAAATTGAATCGAATTGAATTAAATAAATCAGAGTTAAAATAGAATTGAATTGGAATAAAGTGAAGAAATTAAAATTTTGAAACTTAAATGGATTATGATTGAATGAAAAAAATAAATAAATTGGAATTGAATTGGATGGAGAATTTAAATTGTGGGAAAATTTAATTGATGGAGATTTGAAAGAAATAAAATTTAATTGAATTAGAATTAACTTAAGCTAAATAGATGGAGGAGAGTTGAATTGAAGTCAACTTAAACTAAGTTTAATGATATTGGGTTGGATTTAAACAGGTGAAAATAAAATTGAATTGAAATAAAATTCAGTGAGTTATAGATAATATTTAATGGAATGAAAGTGCTTAAATAAAATGAGTAAGTATATTAATTAATTTGAATAGGTAAGCAAATGAATATTGGAAGGATAATTAATTTAAATTGTGTTAAGTAAAGGTTTGGAAATAAACTTTTATTTGAGATTTAAAATAAATTAGTAAATGTAACTAATGTAAAATAAGTATGGAAACGAAATAAGTTAGAAGAGTAAGTCAAATTTAATGAACTTAAGCTAAGTTTAATACTATTGTGATTGGATTTGAATCAAAGTTGAAATATAATTGAAATGGAATTGTATCACGTGGTGGATACATTAAATGAAATTAAGTTCTTACTTAATAGAATTTAAATGGAGTGTGAAGTCAAAAAGAATAGTATGAGGTTAGATTTAACTGGAGTTTAGTTAAATAAGACCGAATGGGAAAAAAAAGAAGAAAAAAAGCCAAAATAAAATTGTTTTGCATTTTGGGAAATGAATAAAAATCCAAAACTTGAATTATAAAATAGATTGAACTCAAGAAAATTAAGTGAAGTGATTTTTGAAAGTAAAAAATTAAATATTGAATTAAAAGTGGGAAATGAACTAATTTGAATAAATGAGTTAAGTGAGTGTGTTAATGGAATTTTGATTGGTTGGACAAAAAAAATTTGAATTATGAGTTAAAAATGGATTTCGTGAAGTTAAACTTGAGTTATAAATAAAATTCAACTTGGAAGTGTTAAGTGAATTGAGTTGGATTGAAATATGGTGAAATGAAAATGTGAAACAAAGTTTAAAATAGATTGAATGAGTACACTAATTGAATTTAATAGAATGGAATCTAGTTGAAAATGGAGATGAACTTACGTTGTTAACTTAAGTAAATTGTTAAATGGTTATTAGTGAGCTTTATGGAATGGTTTTGAATGGAACCTGTTTGAATAATGAAATGGAACATAAGGAGATGGATAAAATTAAATGTAGTGAAAAGCATGGATTGTGAATAAATTAGAAATGGGATGAAATTAATAAAAATTGGGTTGGAATCAATTGGAAGTAGTTAAAACTAAAGTGGATATGCCATTAAATGAATATCATTGAAATTTCGTAGAGATGATTATCGTTTGACGCAAACGAGATTTAATAAAATTCTATGAATTAGTGGAAGCAAATATAATTGAATTTTTGGATCAATTGATAAAAATATTAGTTTGTTTTGCTTAAAAATGAATTGAATGTAAGCAATTGAGTTGTAAACCGTTTAAAATTGAGTGAAGTTGTATACGAATTGGTTGTAAACAATTAAAATCAATGTCGGAACCCTATAAGTTGCTTATAAATATTGTTTAACCTGCATTGCTTGTAGAAACTCGTAAGTTTACTAGTTAAATATGCAAAATGTTGTTGAGTTACATGATTTTGGCACTTACATATTTGAATTGAGTAAGTACAGGTTCAGGGAAGCCTTTGGGCTGGATTTGATCGCGCAAAATGCTAAAATAATAAGCCGCTTGCTTAAAAATGCTAAATAAAGGTGCGCCTACGCAATAAAAATAGAAAATATGAACTGTTTTTGTTTTTTCGACCCTGTGGGTCGATGCATATATATTTATATCTCCTGTCAAATTGCAAAAGCTCCTCCGTACAAAGGAAACTCCGCCAAAGATTTTGGAAATTTTTGGAAGTTAGAAAATTTTTTAGGAAAATTTTTGTTAGCGACAAAACAATTTCAAATTAGAAATTGAAATAAATTAGTGGATGAAACTAATTTAAAATAATGATATGAATCGGTTATAAATGGAAGATAAAATTCAATATTCGGAGTTGAAGATAAATTGAATTCATGTGGAAATGGGAGAATCAATTTGAATAGAAATAGATATAAACTAAAGTGGTGAAGTGAAAATAAATATAAGAAGCGTATAAAATACTTATATTGAACTTAAGAAAAAAGGGTAAAATTCTTAAGTAATATGGGTGTCGGAAAAATTTATTGAATAAGCATTTGAGTGCAGATTTAATAAAATATGTGATTAGATATTATTGCTAAGTAAGATATGCAGGTATTATAAAGGGAAAGGAAAATTTGGTTTTGATTTCAGAAGATAAATTTGAATTGCTCGACTAAAAAGGTATGTGTTTAAATTTCTGTATGAAATTTGATTGGGTTTTGATCTAGCCACTTGCTTTTTTTTTTCTTTTGGAATTTGCGGAGTCGTAGAGGCATTTTGTAGTTGTACCGAGCTAGGCACGCAAAGGAGACGCTGGCGAAATTTTGAGAAAATTTTGATAATTCAAAATTTGGTTTTAAATACAAATTTGAATTGTTAAATAAATAATATTATTGGGACTTATGGATAAGTTTGGAAAGCTAGAAAAAGGGTTAGTGTATCTTTAATAAAAACATTGTTTTGAGAATTGCTTGGAATTATTAGGTTTGGGGAAAAAGTAAATGGGTATCAGATCATTCTTCTTAACTAGCGATTTCGGGGGCGAAATTCTTTTAAGGGGGGAGGAATGTGACGACCCAGAATTTTGGACTATTTAAATTGGGATATTTAATTGATTTTAATATTTAAAAGTTAGTTGTAACTTAAATTTCAAATATCACCATTATTTGGAAATTTAATTATTGCATTTAATTACTGGAAATTGGTTCAAATGTTGAATCTGGAGTTTTAAGCCTGTTAAAAATAATTTAAGGGTTTATAAAATTTATATCGATAGTACTGAAGATATTAAAGGTGTTGAAATTAAATTTGGAAGTGTTTTGTTTAGTTTTGAAAATATATCGTTTAAATTGATTTTTAAAAAAATAACCCTCCGAGGCACAGTCTTGGATTTTGACGAAACCAGCTCCATTGGATCCGTAATATTATATCATTATCGGATTTCAATTTTCATATTGTTTGGAGTTGTTATGTGAGCGTACGATATATAAACACGCTGAATTTACATCGAAAATTAAATATAATAACTGGGTCCAAAAAGCTATCTTCTCCATACGATCGAATTAGGATTTGAAACCTTTTCCATTGCGTTTGGAATAGGGGTATAACGTTATAAACGCCTAGCGGCATGCCGTGATAGGAAGTCGAGATTTTGAGTTGCGATTTTGAGGCGATTTAAATTTAAATTTGAATAATTTATACAAATGGATTGATTGGTTAATGTGGTTCACATCAGCTGTATTTCTTTCACTTCGTCGCCACTGTAGCTATTTTCCTTCTTCCATACGCTACCGATTATCCTGAAATTTGCACTGCCCTCTCGTTCAAAATAAAAATGAAATAGTCGACCCTTTCATTCTTTATCCCAAATTTTGGTCGAAGAAAAAAAAAAGAAATGGCTGAATGAATTCGAAAATCGAATTTGTTCATAAAGAAGAAAAAAAATACGAAACGAACGAATCACTTCGTTCTCTTATAAATCGTATCGATTTGAGGGATGGTGGCTCGCGAACCTCGAATTCAATACGAGCGAAGCCACTTTCCTATCGAATTCTATAGGCGAAGACAAGAGCAGCGTTGAGGCTAGAGAGAGTCGCGTGAAGTCGTGAGTATTTTTGGACATCGCGTGTACTCGCGCGTAGTCGAGGAAATCGAGACTGGAGAGGCTTGCGATATGGGGTTTCAACGCCAACTCAAATTCGAGCTCGATGATGGGGCAGAGCGCGAAAAGTGGTGCGATTTGCAAAAACATCGTGGCATTTGGATAATTGCGGGGCCGGTAGTAGTGAAGTCTCAGAGGTTAGGTTGCACAGATGGGTCGTGAAGCCAGACTTCGGCTTGGGTTTGACGACCGGAGGCAGTTGGTCGTGGATTGAGTCCTTGAGTAGCGGTTGTTCTTGTACATCTGAGGTATTCATTTTGTTTTTCCTATTAAATTAGTAATACTGATATGTACAGAAACAATTAAAAATACAAGTATACCAACCTGTATATTTAATGTAAGGGTACAACAAAGAATTCGAAAATTTACAGTGAACTCGAATCTCGAAAGTTTTACAGTACAGTAGATCTCTGTAGTTAATGAAACTATTATCGGTTGCAAACTAAATAAATAAAATAAATATATTAGATTAGTATTTATTTAAAAGATTGTAAATTTAATTATTTAGTGGTAAATAAATTTTTAGATATTTCCAAACATGTATAAACGGTAAAATGGTTGTTACAAGTTCAGAAGCCATGACAATCAGTCAAGATTGGAGTGGGCTGCAAACGAAAAATCAAAGGTGAGTTAATCTCACTCATCTGGTTATAATTTAAATTTAAACGGTTAAATTTAAACAATTGGTTGATTGATTGATTTGATTGGATGTGCTATATTATATATATAGTAGTATATATATAGTATATATTGGAGTGATTGATTTCCCGCATTATATGGCGGATGAGACCCTATG
Source organism: Allium cepa (assembly GCA_030765085.1). Lineage (NCBI taxonomy): Eukaryota > Viridiplantae > Streptophyta > Magnoliopsida > Asparagales > Amaryllidaceae > Allium > Allium cepa. The sequence continues at coordinate 210,186,708 of CM060928.1, forward strand.
CGCCTCATAATAGCGGATGATATTATATTAATCCCATATACCGCGATGTTCCACCTCGAAGTGGAATTGGTATTGTGCTAACGTCTGTGGATGTAGGGAAACAGGTTGGAGGGATCCAACTGGATTCCTCAAAATTATCTAGATTATTTAATATTCTGTGTTATGAATGTTTGATATTCCGTGATGAATTACATTGATAATTGGAATATTGAATGCTATAGTTTGCTTGAATATATTTCGGTACACTAAGTTATCTAAATTTATAGAATGGGATTTTTGAATAGGAAATAAAAGAGTGAATTTTTTTAAGTAAAATAATCATAAAGAATTTGAATAAATTTAAGAATGAACTGGATAAGAATTAAAGTGATTTTAAAAATCCTAATAAATAATCCCGAGTAGGAGGAAAAGGGGGATTTTGAATAAACAAAAAATAATGAATTGTAAAACTTAAGTGATATTATTTAAAGGAATTAAATAATTTACTTTAAATTAAAGGTTTAAAATTTATTTAAAAGAATAAAGAAGAAATTTGGAAAATCTGAAATTGGTATGTTTCAGCTAAAAGATTTAAAATCAAAACAAAGAAATAAAATCTGAAGTTAATGGATTTTGGGAAAAAAACGAGTAAGTAAAGGAATTTGTTTCAAAATGTAGTAAATTGGAAATCAATTTGGAAATTGATCTAAGTGTTTGAAATTGGAAATTTAAAGGAGAATGTGACTATGAAATTTATAAACTGGGTTTATAAAAGTGAAGTAATATATTAATGGATATTTGGAAGAATAAATTCACAATGGGAATTTATTAAAGGAATGGGAAAATTGGTTTAAAAATAAATAGTGATTTTATTTTAAAGATAGAAAGAGAAGAGTATTTCCCTGGATAGCCAAGTACGTTTTCAACGTAAGTTTTTAAATATAAGTTATGTCGTTTTAAAAAGCATGTTTTATAAATTTATTATTTCTAAATTTTTAAATTCTAAAGTAAGTATTTTTCAAATCTATTATTCTAGTAATTATTTAAAGGTGACTTGATATTTTGTATTAAAAGGAGAAAATCTAATTTTATATTTTATAAGTAACCTCATATATTCCTATAGCATATATTTTAATAAAGTATTGAAGTAGTTTTCAATTTAAATATTAAAGTATATGTTATAATAAAGTGTTTTTAAATTATTTTTATAATCTAAAGTTTTGTGCTTGGTATTTTCAGTGGAAATAAATAGTTGGGAATTCATTCCATGAGAAGAGTGTGTTTTGAAAACTGTTTTCAAAAAGGGTTGAAAATAGAAATATATCTTGCGAAGATATTTTGAGGATTAATAAATAATTTGGTGAAATTATTTATGGTTGATGGTTGTTTGTAAATATTAATTGATAGTTAAATAACCGACTATCAATATTGGACAATGCGCTAATCGTTTCGAAGAGACCGTGATCGGGATTAATTTCTCGAAAACCACTTCGATCCAGTTTGTATGTTTTTGTGAGGAAAACGAGTTCGGAGTTGAAGATGGAGCAGTGAAGTGCAAGGGCTAGTCGCTACTAATCCTGAGGTGATTCCAAAATGGATGCAGTAGGAGTAGTGCCTTCGGTTCCGTTCGAACCCGGGACGGACTTGTATGGATGAATGCTTTCAGAACATCGTCAGGTGGATGATAAGCATTCTAAGTGAAACGTTCTAAAAAGGTAACGCTTATCCTTAAGCCTCATCAACCGGGAATGACTGAAAATCAGGGGTTATGCAGCAAGGCTAGGTGGGTAGCGCCCATTAGGGTGAGGTCATCCCTATCTAGATGTCCCTTTTTATTCGGCTTAGTGGTGCGGTTACTGATCCCAACCGTGGGGTGAGGGGTAGTCCCAGTCTTGTGTTGCAGGGGGTCGGGAGTGATCCTCGGTATGCTGATCTAGACCAGGTACCATGGCAGGTGGTACCCCAGTGCCTAGTCATTAGTTGGAAATCCATTCTCCCTACGCGCCTGTACAGTTTTGACTGTGCCCAACTATTGCAGAAACGTAACATGCAAGCATTTCAGCTAGATTCTATTTTACTTTCTATAGACACTATTATAATATCAGAGAATTTTAATAAAAAGTGTTTTATCTATCGTAAGGTAAAAACCCGACATGTTTATTTGTGGCGTGGTCTTACGAGATGCTTTTGTTTTCGAAAGAATTTTGAAACTTTAATAATCAATTTGAGTGTGGTTTTCTCACGCCGGTATTCCAGACTGACTCGGATGTTATTTAACTATAATTCTCGGGTTAGACCGAGTATTATACAATACAGGAAAGGATGCTATGGAGCTCAGGAGACGAGTATTATAGAATTCAGATTGTGAGGACAGTTTATGATTACTGACCAGTTGTATGTTATTTACGTTGTTGAACTCTGGTGATGTATTCTGGTGATGTATGTATAAAATAGATATAGTTTTCTTTTGTGTAAAGATTTGTTATTATCTATTATATTTTATTCCGCTGCGATGGTTAGATTCTGATGTTGTTTTCTATTTTCTTCTTCTACCTCTGCTTCTTTAACCCAAATGGTTCGTATTTCCATACATCTGGAGTTGATTGATGGAGAATAATGTCGACTCTAAGGGGTACGAATTTGCGGGTTGTTACATCTTCAGATTTCAAAGAACTTCTCTGTTCAAAACCCATCCAGGTGAGCAGACTGACCTATTTAAATTTGGATCTGTGATATATCTTGATGTTTTGTGAAGTGGTTTTTGTGAAAAATGATGAATGAATTTAAATACATCTGCATGTATATAAATTTATGTGTGAATTGAGGTATGCATGCCTATGTATGTACATATATATACTCTATTGTATCAACAGACCCAATATCCACTAGAGAAAGAAAAATTCATATCTTCCTATTTAAATCATTTCAAGTTATGATTCTTGAAAGGAAAATGTTTATAAAAATGTAAAGTCGTTTCTCAAAATAATATTAGGTAAAAATGTTAGGTAAATATTGTGAAAATAATAATTTACAGTAAAATCATTATATATCAGAAAAATTGAACATTTCAACTTTAAGATCTGATTATATAATTAAGTTCATATTATGAAATGACGATTTTAGACGAAGTTCTCATGATTTTTAAGATAGAAAATCGTGTGTATTCGTGAGTTGATAAGAATAGCTACTTTCGTCGATTTTCGACAATTAATGCGATGATGGTCATCGGGCCTAAAGCCGGAGGTGGTTAGAGGCTAGGGGATCCTTAGAAAAATTGTAGAAGGATTTAAAGGTGGCTGTGGCGGTGGAACGACGTCGAACTAGAGTTCGACTGTTAGTTTTTGTTAGTGAGTTTCTCAAGGCAAATGCATCATCATCGGGGCGCTAGAAGGGACCGGTCTAGAGGGATAGAAGCTGGAAGTCGAGACGAAGCTTCAATCGGGATGGCGTGGATGATCGAGGCTGGGATCGTCGGCATGTGGGTGGTTTTCTTGACTGAGTTGGTTCCAGGAAGAAATAGATCACCTCTATTTCACTTCCAGTCGATTTCATCAAACCTGGTTGGTCGGAAGGCTCGGGTGGGTCGTCGGTGATGTCTTGGCAACGGTGAAGTCGATTGAATGGCTCTGATCACCTGTACACGTGCACGAGGTATCACTGATGTCTAGTGTTGTTGGAAATTTAGGGAAGAAAGGTTTTGCTCGGGACTTGCTCAAAGTTTTTCATGTGTTGGCTCGAAGTAATGTGGGAACACGAGTGTATCAGGGATTAGCTCGGGTTTTACTCAAGTATTTTTGGCTATGGCCCGGGTTTTTGTGATGTTATCAAGTTTTAAAGAAAAATATATAACAGGTTTTAAAAATTTAAAACAAATTAAGTTTAAAACACTCCTCTTTTCTAAATAATAAATGTTGTTTATGTTTGAGATTAATTAAAGGTTTTGAAATAAAATTATTTTAAAATTAACTAAATTTTAATGTGTTTTAATATATATATAACCTTTGCTTTTGAAAGTTTATTTTAAATAAACATAATATTGTAATTAAGCAAATGATTAAAAGGGATGAAGCATTTTAATCCTTAATTTAACTTAAAGATTTAAGTTAAGTGGTTAATGAATACAAGATTTATTAAACAAGGTTTAAATGATAATTAAAGTAATTTATCAAGATAAATTGTTTATATTTTAATTAATTAAGATCTTTAGTTATTAATAATTATAAATTAATGAAAGTAATTAAAGGCTAATTACTTAAAGAATAATTACTTAATTAAAGATTAATTAAGGTTAATTTAATTATAAATTTAAAATTAATTAATTAAACGATTAAGGTTAATTAATTATTAATTAAAGGATAATTAATTAATATATAAAAGGTTAATTTATTTATGATTAAAGAATAATTAATTAATGTGATTAATTTAAAAAGTTAATTTATTAAGGTGATTAATTAATGAATAATTACTTAATTTGATTAATCAGAGGATAATTAATTAAGGGTTAATTAATTAATGTGATTTATTAAGGTTAATTAATTAATTAAGGATGATTGATAATTAAGGTTGATTAATTAATTTCATTAATTAATATCAAATGGTTTGTAATCAATTAATGTTAATTAAGCATGATCATAAAAGATTAATTTGTTTCGTTTAAATTAAATTGATTTATAGATTATGTGATAAATTGATATTGCTTATGGATGTTTTAATGCTTGAATTGATTGTTATCTCTGATCTGTAATATTCTGTGATGTGAATTGTTTGAATTGAGCTGTGTGTAAATTATTTATCTGTGTTGAATTTACATATTTATTTGTGAATATGTGAGTGAAGATAAGCGTTATAGGATTATATCGCTTATCGATATTACTGTGCTTAGATTGTGATGATTGATGATATTATATTGTTGTGTGTAAAACCCCTAGACTACACCACACACACACAAATATGGATTTCACGAGGAATTGGTTAGGTCACAGATATTTTGAATTTAATGTTATTTTATTCAAAATCATGAAATGACGAATTTGAATCCAAATGGGTTTGGAAATAGAATTTGGGTCGAATATGGAAAGCTTTTAAAAAGGAAGTTTTGAAATTGAAATTTAGTTTGAATATAATATTTCTTGTTTAAGTTTTGAAATTATTTTGGAAATTATAGTTTGAACGGGTTACACAAGTTATACAATATATGGATTTTAAAAGGGTAATAAGTTGTGACTTAACTATGATCCCATATATCCATATATTTTTAAAATAAGCGCTCATTATTCGGTTTAGCCGGGAGAGGAACTTATGTCATAAAACCCATTCCGAATTGTGATACGACGAAATGGAAAGCATTGAAGACGGTGGTGAAGACCGGGTGTTTTCGAGAACGATAGGATTATCTGTCGAATGTCTCTGCATTGAGTTGCTCCGGTATAGAGATCTCCATATGTGATGGGGAGTCCGATCGGGATTGTGAATACCTGGATTTGCAAGGGATTCTTTTGAAGTGCCTTCGGTTCCATTCAGACCCAGGATGGACTTGTATGGATGTATGTCTAACATTACACTTTGAGATGTAAAGCTGGTTTCTATCAAATACATTTCTGTTTGGTGGCGGAGAATTTATTCTCTTAGCTCAACACCCTTCTCTGAGACATATGAGCTCAGAGGTTATGTAGTTGATGGTTACTAGTGATATATTCCCAATTTGGTAGTGTGGCATACTAAGTGATGTCGATCATTTGTTGATCAAAGCATAGCTTTTGTCAAAAGCGTAGCTTTGTGGACGAGACTTCGTCGAACCTCATAACCCGGAAATGGTCGAAACAGGAAGAATGCAGCAATGTTATGAGGGTCGAGCCCTTTAGGGTATGTGCATTTCCTTCAAGATAAAAGTTTGTATCATGGTATGGAGCCCAGATATTTAACTTATGTGGTTGTTGGAATTTATTGATGTTGAGGATCCTCGGATAAAGGTTGGTGACGACTGGGGGATGGCATACTTGTGACAGTTAGTTACCTAGTTACAGAGGTAACCCGACCTTGTGTTGGCAGAGAGCTGGTTAAGTTCTCGGGGTGTCCCTCCGGAGGCGTACCCATTCGCTGAGGAAGTTCCTTAGCCTGACCATTTGTTGGAAATCCAATCATCCAATACGCGCCCTGTACGGTTTTAGTTGTAGAACATGTCATTTAACATGGTAACTATAGTAGGCATACTATAATGGTACGTATGCTGGCTAAGATTAATATTATACTTTCAAAATGTTTTCTTCATTATGCACTAATAATAGTATCAAAATGATTTTGCATATCAAGCATGTTTGACTATCATAAGGAGAAATCTCCTCCAAGTGTGTGATTGCATTGTGTGTGTGCCGGGAGGCCTTATGGTAGTTTCATTTTCCAAAAAGCATAGCGGATTTCATTTTTCTGTTTGTTCATTTTTGTTCAAATAAACTGTTTTTGTTTACCCACACCAGTCCCACGACTGATCTGGAGTTTATTGTTCCCTTTCTAAACTCTGGGTGCCCATAATTTTCCGCACGGGCAGCCTAGCGTCAGGTTATCAGATTGTCAGCTAGTAGGTGTAGCTTTTGGAAATCTTTAGAGTCTTTGATTTGGCGATCGCATTGCGTTTCACTTCATCATGATGGTGGTTCGAGCTTGTGATTTGGAGCTTTAGCATTGAAGATGTTGTGTTCTACTGCTGTTGTTGTCTTATTATTTCCGCTGTTTTATTTATCTTTGATTGTGTTGATCATTTCATTTGTATCATTTTTGTATCAAATATTGTGTATCAATAAAATTATTCTTCTGTTTCCACTGTGTTGTTATCACCTAATGTCGTTTTAAGCATCGGCGAACCAGACTCAACGTTTGAATCTGCGGCATTCGAATACGGGTGATGTATTTGGGTGTTGATTTTCGAAGGTCGAGTCAGGATCGTTACACTATTGGCTTTTAGTGCCAAGTATAGAACTACAAAGTTTCCACAAGTAACCAAATTCACATATTGATATAGGACTTCAAATACTTAATATCAATCTTCGACTTCAAACTTAAAACTATCCTTCGAATAACAATGAAGCTATTCAAGTTGGGGCACTATTACCTCTCAAACCTTGATTAAACAAAGTTCTTATCTTTAGGATAAGTAGAAGTCTACCAGCCTTGAAGTTTAATACCAAGTACAAAAATTCTTGGTTTCTTATATTTCATTTAAAATAAAGGTTTATAAACTAACTTTCTTTTTACTTCAAAGTTCCAATACACGCTTTAAAATTACCGCATGAAATCTTACTGGGAAATTCTTGTTTTAATCCAAATTTGATTTGAAAGAATGGACCTTTTTCCTTTATATACAAGTAAACACTTACTTTATTCTATCAAATAGTTCTTTTGAACATCTTATATAATTGCTAACCATTTAAAACAAGTTTTAAACTTACTTTCAAATCATAACCTGAAACCTTCACGTTTCAAAAAGAATTTGACATTGAAAAATGAATCGATCTCCTTTAACTAAACCACTTTTTCAAATATCTTGAAATAAATCTTTTATATCACAAATCTCTTTTAAAATACTTATATAAACTCTATAAACCATATTTGAAAAGAATTTATGAATTATCTAAAATAAGATAATCTTTCTTATATTATAAAAATTATAGATTTTCAAATTGCATCCATAGCGACTATCGCTATATAGACCATAACTTTCAAAACTTAGTTTGACGAACAAAATAATTTTTAAACACATTTCTTTCTATATTGTAAACCGCTATAAATGTTGAAAACATTTTACTTTAAAATATTAAAAAGTTGAAACCAATTTAAAATTGTTACTTTTCTAATTTGGCAAGAGCCTTAGCGACTATTATGCCATTTAAACAAAACCACTATTTATTTAAATTTTAAAAAGAATTCAACTTTCAAGTCATATAATAATTCTCAACTTCACATCACAACGAGAAGTATAGAGGTCATAATGTACAGCATTATAAACATGGAAATGCAATAGTGAAACACAAATAAAACACATGACATCAATATGCCTTTATAGCGACCATCGCTATATGATCACTTCCATTTCAAGTCAGTCCCCAACTAATCCTTATGTGCCATTACATATGCTCAAAATACAAGTCCAAGTCCAAATCATATCCCATCATATTTACATATGCTTTTTAATATAAGTCCATAGTCCATAATCTCAAGTCACTTACTTATGCTATTTAAACCAACAAATTAAAGTGCATTAAAAAGTACTACAACATATAATAATATGGTTTTCCAAAGCAAGAATCAACATTCACATCATAATATAATTTAATCATCACACAAGATACTATTTTTACGCTATACACACACACATACACACATTAAAGAGAGAGTTTTTAAGGTAAGCAATCTCAACCACCCAAAGCTACTAGAATCATGAAACTGCCTCCTAGCATCACATACTTCACAAGATCCAACCTTTACTCCAAAACGACAAAATCATGCCATCCCCACCCTCTTTTAGCTAATGGCCTAGGGTATTCCCCACTTTTTCTCTACCATTCCATCAGTTATTTATGCTAAATCACTCTATTGAAGTGATATAAGAACCATACTACAGTATGGAGAGAGTTAGAGAAGATTTAAGTATGTTTTGGAAGAGAGAAGTGGAAAAAAGAATAAGCCATTTTTGATCTCACTTTGAAAGCTTTTAGATATAATTTTGACAAATGAAATAATGAAGTAGAAAAGAGAAGGAAAAGGAATAATAACCCATGTGCTTGCCTTAAGTCTTACGCACACATTTGACATTTAGCCTTTTTTCTAATAAAGAAGAAATGTCTTCACTTCACTTTATTACTTACTAATTACTTTCCAAAACTTACTAATGACTTTGATTTAACTAGTCCACTTGATACACTTTGATTTGTTATCACATGTGTTCATTTACTACTATATAAGTCCCAAAATGTTTGAACAACTTTTAGTGAATAAAATGTTGATTCTCGATAAAACATTTTTCGGTCACATTTTCAACTTTACTTCAAGTATATACTTTTGTTAACAAATTTCTATAATTTGCTCACCATTATTATTTATTAATTAAAAGAGGGCTATTTGATCATTAAAACCATTAATTGAATATTTAAAGTTAATTAAATATTTCAAATTAAAGTGATAAAATTTCGGGCTGTTACAGGTATATAAGTATTTGAAAAGAATTTGAGATTTTAAAATTACTTTTAAATAGTATTAATACTTTTAAAGTAAAGGTTTTTCGCAGAAAGGAGTTTTTAAACAATATTAAGGCACTGTTTTAAAGTAATGTTTTTATATATAAATATCTAAAGAGATTTGAGATATAAAAGGATTAATTTAGGATGTTTAAACAAGTGGCTTTTAAGTTATGAATTGGATGTATGTCTAGATTTTGTTACAATGTTTTAAAAGAGGTTGAAAATGTATATATTTGATTTAAAGGATTATTTGATATAATAAAACTAGTGGTACTTTTATAAAGAAAAAGATGTCATCTTTTCAAATCAAAAGTGGTTTTAAACAAAAAAATTCAAGTGAGATTTTATATGGAAATTTCCTAGTGATTTATAAGGTTTTAAGTGAAATGTTAAAAAAACAATATTCCAATTCTAGCAAAGGACTTTGGAAAATGGAAAAAAGAGTTTAGTTTATAACTCTTTTGGTTTTAAATGAAATAGTACACAGAATTTATGAAATCTTATACTCTACAGTAAGCTTCAAGGTAGGGAAACTTCTACCTATCTTGAAAGGTAAGAATGTGGTCGAGTGAAGCTTTAAGAGGTAATAATACCCCAAGTTGAACAACTTTATTTTTATCGAAAGGATTGTTTAAGTTTGAAATTGAAGATTGATGTTCAGTATATTAAGTATTATTTCTGTATGCGAACTCGGTTACATATGGAAATTAAGTAGTCTTATAGTTGGCACTAAAAGCCGATGAGTAAACTAATCATCTATCTGTGAGAGCTAGAATCAAAGTGCCTAGGCAAGGATCTAACTTACCTGGCATCGTTCCTAGGCGAGGGATAGGGTAAGTCGAAATATCGAAAATACGACAAGTGTAGGAGATTTGGTTTGCATAAACAATCTTTATAACTTATGGTGGTATGGAATGTATTCTTCTCATACTTAACATTAAATTCTAAGGTATGGAAACTCACCTTTATCTTGAGAATTAAGAATGTATGTCGATACAAAGATAATTTTCTAACTTGTCTGATTTCATTGTTAATCGAGGGATAGTATTGATTGAAATAGGAAAGTGGTGGTAAGTGTATTTGGTCTAATTTCCATACGATCTATTTACTACATCAAAAGAAAAGTGGTTTGAGTTTATAGTGAACAATGTTTTTAAATGACAATCGTTTTTGACCTAATTTAATACGGTTTGGAAAAAATATGAAATTTTCCTTAAGATTTGACAATATACTTATACGGATGAGATAAGTATATGGATATTTTTTGAAGCATTGAAAGAGTATAAATGAATAGTGAATAAGTAGTGTATATATGTATATCTTTGTAAAAGTATTTAAAAAGTGGTTTTAATTAATGAAAGGATTAATTAAAGAGGCTTAGTGGTTGCTTATGTGCTTAATCATGCTTGGTTTCTGTGTGAAATTAAATCTCTAGATTTGATTGTTTGTTTGTTTATTTAATAGTTAATCAACCAACTATCAAATCTAAGCCAGTTTTAAGATTATCGGTTATTGGTTCGGAGAGACCTGGATTGGATATGTTATTATAAAACCAGTTCGAACCGGCATAAGTGTTCGAATGGTAAACATCTCGAAGATAATGGAATCGATGATGGAGTTCTTTGAAGTGCAAAGGCTACTTGCTACTAATCCTGGGGATGTATTAAAAGTAGTGCCTTTGATTTGTTTATATCCTAAACAACTTGTATAGATGAATACTGACATTGCATTGTGCTTAGAGGGTAGCGTCGGCATTCCAAGCGGGATTTACTAAAGAAAATGGTAATAATTTCCTCCGAGCCTCATACCCAATAATGACTAAAATCAGGGGATGCAACAAAGTTATGTGGTTCGCTACCATTAGGAGCATCATTCCTCATATATATGTGATATATTTACTACAGATTTGTTATGCACGCATGGGTGGGGCTGGGTGCAATGTTTGAAGCCTCGGTGCCCAAGGGATGATGTAATCCGGATATGTCATGTTTGAGGGGCAGGCCGGCTCTGTGTTTAAGACAGGGCCAAAATGGTCCTTCGATACATTTTTTCTAAAGATGTACTATGACAAGTGGTATCCCGGTGCCTTATCATTGATGGAATCCAATCTCCAATACGCGCCTTACAGTTCTAGTTGTAGAACCTAGGACTATTGAATGTAATTATAGGTAACAATTCTAAATATGTTATATATTTATATTAAATCCCGGATATTTTTACAATATCATTGTATTTTTGTATAAAGTGATTAGGTTATAGTAAGGCAAAAACCCGTTTGTGTTTAGGTGCGGCATGGTCTTATGTGATACCTTTATTTTTAAAAGGTTTTATGACATTAAACAATCCAAGTGATTTGAGTTTTCTCATGCTAGTTTACCGGACTGATCTAGGTGTTATTTTCTTATAATACTCGAGCCAGATCCAAGTACTTTTCTAGATTTAGACATGGATGCTTTGGAGCTTTCAGGAGACGATTTGGATGCCTCCAATATGTATTCATGTATTTTATTTCCACTGCATTTTCTTATTTGTATTTATCAGCAATTCTAAGGACATGCTGTGTGATGCCCCACCTCTATACTCACACTAACCAAGAACACAACGGGGTAATTCCGTCGACTAGTACGAAGAATAAGGCTGTTGAGGAGCGACCATCTGTATAATTGTAACGACCCAGAATTTTTATTAATTAAAATTTGAATATTTAATTTATTTTAAATATTAATAAGTGAATTTATAAGTCAAATAAATTTTTATTTGAATTTTCGGATTTAATTGGATAATTAAATCGATAATTTAATACGTTAAATTATGGAAATAATTGAAAATTGAGTTAAAAATGATTGAAAATGATTTGTAAAATTTTATTTTATCATATTGAAGTTAGAATGATATTTTAGAACTTTTAAAATCGAATTAAAAGTTAATTTGTGAAAATTGAATATTTTAATATTTAAATCGACTAGTGAAAATAGTCAATTTTTGAATAGTCTCAGAATTGAACGAAACCAGTTCCATTGGATCCGTAATAGTTAGTTATTACCGGATTTCAAATTTCGTGTCAATCGGAGTTATCGTTTGATCGTGGCAGCTCGAAACGCATCGATTTATTTTTAATTTAAATTTGGCGAGTGAAAATAGCCATTTTTCAAAAAGTCTCGGATTTCGACGAAACCAGTTTCATCTGATCCGTAATGTGATATTATTGTAAGGTTTCAAATTTCAAGTCAATTGGATTTACCATTTGTCCGGTACAAATTAAAACGCCTAGAAATCGAGTTAAATCGATTTAATTCAAATTGAGCGTTTACAGCCATAACTCGCACAGATGTCCGAATTAGCTTTCAAAACCTGTTCCATTGTGTCCGGAACGCGGGGTAAACCCTAGAAACGCTGGTTACGACGCGTAAATCGGAGTTCGGAATTTCCGGATGAATAGTGTTCGATTTTTCTTTATAAATAGACCAACACCTTCATAATTTAGAAAAAAAAAAAACCTAATCTAACCCTAGCCGCCACTACCCTATTCAATGGCCAGAATTTAATCTCACTTCTCCCTCAATCTCTCTCAATCTACAAAGAATTAGCCAAAGTTGTTAACTACAACATCGAAGAGCATGAAGAGAGCTAGAGATCCATAAGGTGATGATGGAGTTTGGAGCACCAGAGAGGGAGATAAATGGGGCCGTTCGTGACATGTTGCGCACGCATTTCTAGGAGAAGGAGGAGGCCGAGCTTGCTCTGGTTGAGGCCGAGCATGGGGGGGTCGAGAGCTTCGTGATGGTGGTAGTTTGATGAAGTGTAGTCGTGTGATCGAGGAGTATAATTAAACCCTAATCATGGATGTATGGGTTTTGTGTGCGTGTGAATGTCTGTAGATGGTTGCGTGAGTTGGGGGAGAAGAAGACGTGCGGCTATGATCAGGTGGGAGTGGGATCCTATGGCTCTAAATTGATGGAGGTTTAAAATTAATTAGATTATGTTGTAATTTAGTTATAAAATCGTGTACAATCTTGTAAAACCCATAACTTTTTCATACGAGGTCGAAAACGCGCGAAACCAGTTGCGTTGGAATCGTATGGACGAGCACTACGCGATGGAGTTGGTTTGGAGTCGTTTGGAGTTAGTGAGAATTTTGGATAAAATTAAACGTCCGTTTAATTTTATTCAAAATAAATCGCTAAAACGGAATTTAAAATTAAGGTGAGAACTTCTCACTCAATCGAATCAGTTTCGATTTTATTTTAAATAGTTAGATTTAAAATATTTGAATGCATGTTTGAATGTTGATTGATATCTATTGATTGTTAAAATAGACATTATACGCCGTTAGTAAGCGGATGTTATTTAATAAAAACATATACCGCGAATATTTCATAAACAGTGAAATTGGTATTATATATAATATCAATATATATATATTGGCATATGTATATTTTGCAGTTGTTGATTTCCCGTATTTTTTAGCGGATGAGACCCTATTGCGCCGTTATTAAGCGGATAATATTTAATAAGAACATATACCGCGATAATTTCGTACTGGAGCGAAATTGGTATTGTGCTAATGTTTGTGAATGCAGGAAAACAGGTTGGAGGGATCCAACTGGATTCCTCAACAGTTTTTATTTGATTTCAGATATTTTGATATTTGATGGATTATCATATCGATATATGATATCTTTGTAGTCGTGATTGACTATTTGGTGTGTAGCATCATTGGACCAAATTTTGGGATTTTAAAATGATTTTTAAAGTGATTTTTGAGAATATACTATATTTTAGAATCGATCCATTTTAAAATAATTAAACGCTATAATTTTTAAAGTTATAAAATTATGGTTTTTGTGAAATACAGTTAAAAGCTGATTTTTGAGAAATATGAACTAATGGTTTTATAAAAGAGTTTAATCGGGATTTTAGAATAATAGTGAAAAGTTTAAATATAGGATTTATAAAATTTGATTATTTTATAAATCAAAATGATGAAATTATAAAGGAGTTTAAAGACGTTTTTAAAATATTAATATGAATTGATTTATATAAGAGATTTATAAATGGATATTTATAAATTGAAATATAGACATTATAAAACGAGTTTTTATAAGTGTTTGAATGAAGTGAAAATGAATTTCATTAAAGAATGAAATTTATAGAATTTAAATGGTGAAGTTATAAGAATGAAATTTAAAATTATAAATGGTGAAGTTATAAATGAAATTTATAAATAGTAAGATTTATAAATTTTGTGAAATTATTAAAGAATATATTTGGATGAATGATTGAATCTTATAAGTTATAAGATTTATAACTATGAAGTTTAAAAGAACGATTTTGTAAAATAATTGTTTAATAAGTATTTAACTTATAATATGAACTTTTAGTTTATAATTGAGTTATAAACTGGAATAGGTTAATAAAAGAATTTATAAAAAGGAAGTTTTTATAAATAAATAGAAATGGAATTTATAAACGTTGTTTTATAAATCCGCAAACAACTTATTTTGATAAGTAAATTGTTAAAACCTATAAATGGAGTTATATTCACATTTTTGAATAGTGAATAATCCTTTGAATTAAAATGAATAAAAGGATGAAATTGTTAATGAAGTATATTCACGTTTTTGAATAGTGAATAACACGTTAAAGAAATTGTTTTGGATTTGGATGTTTTAAATAGAATTAAAACGATCGAACAATGTTTTAAAATGTGTTGAGATTCGAAACCATAGATTTCAACATTTATTGTTGAAATAGACGTTTTCGAGAAATAGAAGGAAATAATGGACTATAACACTGTTGTTATAGTAAATGATTTCCGAAAGGAAATGTTTTGTATAGTATTGGGATTTATATATCTATTTTAATTTCGAATCCCTATACTAGTGATTTTAGGTTGTTGTAACGATGTTTTACGCAACATTCGTTTTGGCCCAAATAAATATGTTTAAGAGAATGATTTCCTTAAAGAATGAAATATATACTTAATTTCGATTGAAGTATATTGAATATTTTCTAAGTGTTGAAAATAAATAAAATTTGTGAATTACTTATAAATAAGTAAGTATGGAAATGTTTTCCAATATAAAGTGAATATCTTAAGAATTTATCTTTTTGAAGATAAATTGAAATGAATGATCGAAATCGAATATTCATAGATATTTTGGATTATAAATTCACTAAGGAATTTATAAATGAAAGGGGAAACTTGTTTAAAAATAAATATTGATTTATTTTTGAAGTGTGAAATTTTATATCTTGTAAAGATATTTTGGAAAATAAATAATTTGGAAAATTATTTGGAATCTAGTGATGTGTGCATGTCCAGTGATAGTTAAATAACCGACTATCAATATTTCCCTTTGAATGGGTAATTGATGTGATTTGTTGAATGTGAATGCCACACTTATTTTTAAATAAGCGCTCACTATTCGGGTTAACCGGGAAAGGACCATGGGGTAGTATAACCCATTCCGAATATGTGATACGTCGTTATAATTGCATTGAAGATCGGTGTTGAAGACCCGGTATTTGCGAGAGCGAAAGGATGACCTGTCGATTTACTCTGCACCGAGTTGCTCCGGTATAGAGTTCTCCATATGTGATGGTGAATCCGATCAGGATTGTGAATATCCGGATTGCAAGGACTTCTTTATAAGTGCCTTCGGTTTTGTTCGAGCCCGGAACAGACTTGTATGGATTGTATGTCTGACATTACGAATTGAGATATAAAGCCGATTTCTTTCAAATATATTTCTGTTGGTGGCGGAGAATTTATTCTTTTAGCTTAACACCCTTCTCTGAGACGTACGAGCTCAGAGGTTATGTAGTTGAAGTTATCAGCGATATATTCCCAATTTGGTAATGTGACATGCTGAGTGTTGCTGTAAATGATCATTGTGTTGATTATTGTGATAGGATCGTTTATTTGATCGTCTATCTTGGTGATCATTGTGTTGATCATTTGTTGACCCAAAGCATGGCTTTTGTATAAAGTATGTTTTTGTGGACGTGACTTCGTCGAACCTCACACCCCGGAAATGGTCAAAACAGGAAAGATGCGGCAAGGTTATGAGGGGTAGCACCCTTTAGGGTATGTACATTTCCTTCTGGATAGAGGTGGTATCATGGTATGGAGCCCAGATATTTAACCTATGTGGTTACTACGAATTTATTACTTTGTGGTTGTTGGTTTTCGGGATCCCGTGAGAAAGGTCGTTTACGATCGGGGAATGGCATGCTCGTGTCAGCAGTTACCCAGTTAGGGGTAACCCGGCCTTGTGTTGGC
The DNA here is from genome assembly GCA_030765085.1 of Allium cepa. Classification (NCBI taxonomy): domain Eukaryota; kingdom Viridiplantae; phylum Streptophyta; class Magnoliopsida; order Asparagales; family Amaryllidaceae; genus Allium; species Allium cepa. The sequence goes on from CM060928.1 coordinate 210,203,202, forward strand.
AGAGTTCCGGTTTGGTTCTCGGGGATGTCTTTCCAGAGGCATTCTCATGTGGCAATGGGAAGTTCCTTGGCCTGACCATTTGTTGGAAATCCAAAGAAACAATACGTGACTTGTACGGTTTTAGTTGTATAACCTGCTATGGAATGTGGCGGTAACCTGCTATTGAACATAGTTAGCTATAGTAGGCATAGTTCGGAATGTCTATGCTGGCTAAGATTTATATTCTACTTTCGAAATCGTTTTATACACTATGCACTAATAATAATATCAAAATTGATTTGACTTTAATGCGTATCAAGCATGTTTGGCTATCATAAGGAGAAATCTTCTCCAAGTCTGCGTTTGCATTGTGTGTGTGGCAGGAGGTCTTATGGTAGTCTCATTTTTAAAAGCATTGCGAATTGATTAAAAATATTCCTCTATTTTGATTTTAAAGATAAATAAACTGTTTTGAGTTCTCACACCAGTCACATGACTGACTCGGAGTTTATTGTTTTCCTTCCTAAACTCTGGGTGCCAACAATTTCCACACGGGCAGTTAAGAGTTAGGTTTATCAGGATATTCTGGATATTCAGGAGTTGCTGGAGGCAAGCTGGATGGCATGGCGTATTACTAGTTTATATAGTATTTCTTTTCCGCTGCACTGTTTGTTGTTGTTGTACACTCTAATGATATGATGTAATGTAATGTGATGTAATGTAATAACTGATATAGTTCTTTGTTTAAAGATTATTCATTTATTATTATATGTTGTTCCGCTGCGAATTGTGAGATTCTGATGTTGTTCTGTTGTTTTCTATTTTTTTTCCATTCTCTATTCTCTTTTTCTTCTATTTTAAAATATTCTGTTTTCTATTCCGTTCTATTTTCTCTATTTTCTTTCTGTTCTATTTCTGTTTTTCTATCTCTTCTCTATTCTATTTTCTCTTCTCTCTATTTTCTAATCTTCCATTCTATTCTCCTATTTTCTTTCCTCTCCATTTTCTACATTTTTCTCTCTTCTTTTCTACTTTTTCTTTTCTTAAATTCTTTTTAAAACCCATAACATTTCGGTTTTCGGCAACAAAAAATCGAAGCGTTACATTTGGTATCAGAGCTTATGGTTAAGCGACAACCATGGTTCTGTTGGGTATAATTCATTAGAGATAGAGTCAGTAGTACTCTAGAATGAATTTGAGTGTAATAATAGCTATGAGAGCGTATTTGTTAGTGAATATAAAATTGTTTTATATTGTGATGATTGGTTTGTTGAGTGGTATATAGATTCTGGTTAATACGAGTAATTAACGTTGTTGATAGGGATCTCTAAACACTTGAATAGAACAATTCGGCACAGTATTGTTTTAAATTGGGTAAATGAAATAATTTTACTTGATTATATTTTGTATATATAAAGGAATAATTTTTCAGAATTATTAAAGTGTATATAAGTTGATTGTTAAGTTGTTTGAATAATCTAAATCGAAGAATAATTGTATAAGCAAATGAATTATAAGAATTGAATTATAATTAAAGTGATTTACAATTGTGAAATAAACTTATATATATATATATAAGAAGTGAAACTATATGAATATGAGTTGTAAATAAAAATGAACTAAAAGTTAAATGAAAATTTACATTAGAATTGGAATCTGGATTTATTTACAAGTGGGAATTTAAGTTATGTGAAACTAAGTGATGTTTAAATGAAATATAACTTAAGTGTTGTTGAATGGAATTGAATGAATGGATTGAATATTAATCAATTGAATGTGAATAAATTGGAATGAAATAATGAATATAAGTGTTAATTCATTAAAATCTAAAGTTATTAGAAAGTTGAATAGTTGAATGAAAATCAATTAAATTTAACCAATTGTAAGCAAAAGAATTTGGTTGTAATTATATATACATTGGTTGATATATGGTTGTTAGTTGATTGTATATAATTCATTAAGTGTTAATGAAATTGAATTAATGAAATTGAAAGCTAAAGTAATTGAATTCAAATTAGAAGTAAATAAATTTGAATGGAATTGAATGTGATTTGGAAGTGAACCAAGTTGAATAAATTGAATTAGTGAATATAAACTAATTGAGAATGAATGTTAGTAAAAACATCCACTGTTAAAGAATCAAATGTGATTAAATTGAAAACTAATTCATTTAATATTAATGAAAATATGAATGAATGTTTATTGGTTATGAATGTTAGTTGGTTGATGTTTGCATTTGTTGTTTTGTTTCATTTGCTATGTTGACATATATAGTTGTTATGGAGATATATGTTGTATATTGAGATTATTATCTATATGCATGATTCTCATGTTGTTTGTTGAGTAATTAGTAGGTGCGGATCGCGTTTGCTTCGCATTTGGAGCTCGCTTTTGCGCTATATTAGCCATATATACTTGCTAATAAAATATAAGGTACATATCTCGGATTAAATATCGTACTTTTACACTTTTTTTCCCTGCGGGATGCCTCATTACTTGGTGAGATGTATATTTATGATATATATACTGTCATTTTTTTTTGGATCGAGCCGCGCAAAGGAGACTATGGCGAATTTTTCCGAAAATTTAAGGCGTTAGAAAATTTTTGAGAAAATTGAAAAATTTTGAAAACTATAACTTTGGTTTTGAAATTGAAAGTTAAACAATAGTAGTTGTTTTTGAAAAGATAACTAAGTATGATTTGAAAACTTAGTAAGGTTATTGTAAGAAGTTTAATTATGAATTTTGGGAAAGTTAATAAATTCTATAACTTTTCTTACTTGTTAATTTCGAGGACGAAATTCTTTTAAGGGGGGAAGATTGTAACGACCCAGAATTTTTATTAATTAAAATTTGAATATTTAATTTATTTTAAATATTAATAAGTGAATTTATAAGTCAAATAAATTTTTATTTGAATTTTCGGATTTAATTGGATAATTAAATCGATAATTTAATACGTTAAATTATGGAAATAATTGAAAATTGAGTTAAAACTGATTGAAAATGATTTGTAAAATTTTATTTTATCATATTGAAGTTAGAATGATATTTTAGAACTTTTAAAATCGAATTAAAAGTTAATTTGTGAAAATTGAATATTTTAATATTTAAATCGACTAGTGAAAATAGTCAATTTTTGAACAGTCTCAGAATTGAACGAAACCAGTTCCATTGGATCCGTAATAGTTAGTTATTACCGGATTTCAAATTTCGTGTCAATCGGAGTTATCGTTTGATCGTGGCAGCTCGAAACGCATCGATTTATTTTTAATTTAAATTTGGCGAGTGAAAATAGCCATTTTTCAAAAAGTCTCGGATTTCGACGAAACCAGTTTCATCTGATCCGTAATGTGATATTATTGTAAGGTTTCAAATTTCAAGTCAATTGGATTTACCGTTTGTCCGGTACAAATTAAAACGCCTAGAAATCGAGTTAAATCGGTTTAATTCAAATTGAGCGTTTACAGCCATAACTCGCACAGATGTCCGAATTAGCTTTCGAAACCTGTTCCATTGTGTCCGGAACGCGGGGTAAACCCTAGAAACGCTGGTTACGGCGCGTAAATCGGAGTTCGAAATTTCCGGATGAATAGTGTTCGATTTTTCTTTATAAATAGACCAACACCTTCATAATTTAGAAAAAAAAAACCTAATCTAACCCTAGCCGCCACTACCCTATTCAATGGCCAGAATTTAATCTCACTTCTCCCTCAATCTCTCTCAATCTACAAAGAATTAGCCAAAGTTGTTAACTACAACATCGAAGAGCATGAAGAGAGCTAGAGATCCATAAGGTGATGATGGAGTTTGGAGCACCAGAGAGGGAGATAAATGGGGCCGTTCGTGACATGTTGCGCACGCATTTCTAGGAGAAGGAGGAGGCCGAGCTTGCTCTGGTTGAGGCCGAGCATGGGGGGGTCGAGAGCTTCGTGATGGTGGTAGTTTGATGAAGTGTAGTCGTGTGATCGAGGAGTATAATTAAACCCTAATCATGGATGTATGGGTTTTGTGTGCGTGTGAATGTCTGTAGATGGTTGCGTGAGTTGGGGGAGAAGAAGACGTGCGGCTATGATCAGGTGGGAGTGGGATCCTATGGCTCTAAATTGATGGAGGTTTAAAATTAATTAGATTATGTTGTAATTTAGTTATAAAATCGTGTACAATCTTGTAAAACCCATAACTTTTTCATACGAGGTCGAAAACGCGCGAAACCAGTTGCGTTGGAATCGTATGGACGAGCACTACGCGATGGAGTTGGTTTGGAGTCGTTTGGAGTTAGTGAGAATTTTGGATAAAATTAAAAATAAATCGCTAAAACGGAATTTAAAATTAAGGTGAGAACTTCTCACTCAATCGAATCAGTTTCGATTTTATTTTAAATAGTTAGATTTAAAATATTTGAATGCATGTTTGAATGTTGATTGATATCTATTGATTGTTAAAATAGACATTATACGCCGTTAGTAAGTGGATGTTATTTAATAAAAACATATACCGCGAATATTTCATAAACAGTGAAATTGGTATTATATATAATATCAATATATATATATATATATATATATTGGCATATGTATATATTGCAGTTGTTGATTTTACGTATTTTTTAGCGGATGAGACTCTATTGCGCCGTTATTAAGCGGATAATATTTAATAAGAACATATACCGCGATAATTTCGTACTGGAGCGAAATTGGTATTGTGCTAATGTTTGTGAATGCAGGAAAACAGGTTGGAGGGATCCAACTGGATTCCTCAACAGTTTTTATTTGATTTCAGATATTTTGATATTTGATGGATTATCATATCGATATATGATATCGTTGTAGTCGTGATTGACTATTTGGTGTGTAGCATCATTGGACCAAATTTTGGGATTTTAAAATGATTTTTAAAGTGATTTTTGAGAATATACTATATTTTAGAATCGATCCATTTTAAAATAATTAAACGCTATAATTTTTAAAGTTATAAAATTATGGTTTTTGTGAAATACAGTTAAAACCTGATTTTTGAGAAATATGAACTAATGGTTTTATAAAAGAGTTTAATCGGGATTTTAGAATAATTGTGAAAAGTTTAAATATAGGATTTATAAAATTTGATTATTTTATAAATCAAAATGATGAAATTATAAAGGAGTTTAAAGACGTTTTTAAAATATTAATATGAATTGATTTATATAAGAGATTTATAAATTAAAATATAGACATTATAAAACGAGTTTTTATAAGTGTTTGAATGAAGTGAAAATGAATTTCATTAAAGAATGAAATTTATAGAATTTAAATGGTGAAGTTATAAGAATGAAATTTATAAAATTATAAATGGTGAAGTTATAAATGAAATTTATAAATAGTAAGATTTATAAATTTTGTGAAATTATTAAAGAATATATTTGGATGAATGATTGAATCTTATAAGTTATAAGATTTATAACTATGAAGTTTAAAAGAACGATTTTGTAAAATAATCGTTTTATAAGTATTTAACTTATAATATGAACTTTTAGTTTATAATTGAGTTATAAACTGGAATAGGTTAATAAAAGAATTTATAAAAAGGAAGTTTTTATAAATAAATAGAAATGGAATTTATAAACGTTGTTTTATAAATCCGCAAACAACTTATTTTGATAAGTAAATTGTTAAAACCTATAAATGGAGTTATATTCACATTTTTGAATAGTGAATAATCCTTTGAATTAAAATGAATAAAAGGATGAAATTGTTAATGAAGTATATTCACGTTTTTGAATAGTGAATAACACGTTAAAGAAATTGTTTTGGATTTGGATGTTTTAAATAGAATTAAAACGATCGAACAATGTTTTAAAATGTGTTGAGATTCGAAACCATAGATTTCAACATTTATTGTTGAAATAGACGTTTTCGAGAAATAGAAGGAAATAATGGACTATAACACTGTTGTTATAGTAAATGATTTCCGAAAGGAAATGTTTTGTATAGTATTGGGATTTATATATCTATTTTAATTTCGAATCCCTATACTAGTGATTTTGGGTTGTTGTAACGATGTTTTACGCAACATTCGTTCTGGCCCAAATAAATATGTTTAAGAGAATGATTTCCTTAAAGAATGAAATATATACTTAATTTCGATTGAAGTATATTGAATATTTTCTAAGTGTTGAAAATAAATAAAATTTGTGAATTACTTATAAATAAGTAAGTATGGAAATGTTTTCCAATATAAAGTGAATATCTTAAGAATTTATCTTTTTGAAGATAAATTGAAATGAATGATCGAAATCGAATATTCATAGATATTTTGGATTATAAATTCACTAAGGAATTTATAAATGAAAGGGGAAACTTGTTTAAAAATAAATATTGATTTATTTTTTAAGTGTGAAATTTTATATCTTGTAAAGATATTTTGGAAAATAAATTATTTGGAAAATTATTTGGAATCTGGTGATGTGTGCATGTCCAGTGATAGTTAAATAACCGACTATCAATATTTCCCTTTGAATGGGTAATTGATGTGATTTGTTGAATGTGAATGCCACACTTATTTTTAAATAAGCGCTCACTATTCGGGTTAACCGGGAAAGGACCATGGGGTAGTATAACCCATTCCGAATATGTGATACGTCGTTATAATTGCATTGAAGATCGGTGTTGAAGACCCGGTATTTGCGAGAGCGATAGGATGACCTGTCGATTTACTCTGCACCGAGTTGCTCCGCTATAGAGTTCTCCATATGTGATGGTGAATCCGATCAGGATTGTGAATATCCGGATTGCAAGGACTTCTTTGTAAGTGCCTTCGGTTTTGTTCGAGCCCGGAACAGACTTGTATGGATTGTATGTCTGACATTACGAATTGAGATATAAAGCCGATTTCTTTCAAATATATTTCTGTTGGTGGCGGAGAATTTATTCTTTTAGCTTAACACCCTTCTCTGAGACGTACGAGCTCAGAGGTTATGTAGTTGAAGTTATCAGCGATATATTCCCAATTTGGTAATGTGACATGCTGAGTGTTGCTGTAAATGATCATTGTGTTGATTATTGTGATAGGATCGTTTATTTGATCGTCTATCTTGGTGATCATTGTGTTGATCATTTGTTGACCCAAAGCATGGCTTTTGTATAAAGTATGTTTTTGTGGACGTGACTTCGTCGAACCTCACACCCCGAAAATGGTCAAAACAGGAAAGATGCGGCAAGGTTATGAGGGGTAGCACCCTTTAGGGTATGTACATTTCCTTCTGGATAGAGGTGGTATCATGGTATGGAGCCCAGATATTTAACCTATGTGGTTACTACGAATTTATTACTTTGTGGTTGTTGGTTTTCGGAATCCCGTGAGAAAGGTCGTTTACGATCGGGGAATGGCGTGCTCGTGTCAGTAGTTACCCAGTTAGGGGTAACCCGGCCTTGTGTTGGCAGAGTTCCGGTTTGGTTCTCGGGGATGTCTTTCCAGAGGCATTCTCATGTGGCAATGGGAAGTTCCTTGGCCTGACCATTTGTTGGAAATCCAAAGAAACAATACGTGACTTGTACGGTTTTAGTTGTATAACCTGCTATGGAATGTGGCGATAACCTGCTATTGAACATAGTTAGCTATAGTAGGCATAGTTTGGAATGTCTATGCTGGCTAAGATTTATATTCTACTTTCGAAATCGTTTTATACACTATGCACTAATAATAATATCAAAATTGATTTGACTTTAATGCGTATCAAGCATGTTTGGCTATCATAAGGAGAAATCTTCTCCAAGTCTGCGTTTGCATTGTGTGTGTGGCAGGAGGTCTTATGGTAGTCTCATTTTTAAAAGCATTGCGAATTGATTAAAAATATTCCTCTATTTTGATTTTAAAGATAAATAAACTGTTTTGAGTTCTCACACCAGTCACATGACTGACTCGGAGTTTATTGTTTTCCTTCCTAAACTCTGGGTGCCCACCAATTTCCACACGGGCAGTTAAGAGTTAGGTTTATCAGGATATTCTGGATATTCAGGAGTTGCTGGAGGCAAGCTGGATGGCATGGCGTATTACTAGTTTATATAGTATTTCTTTTCCGCTGCACTGTTTGTTGTTGTTGTACACTCTGATGATATGATGTAATGTAATGTGATGTAATGTAATAACTGATATAGTTCTTTGTTTAAAGATTATTCATTTATTATTATATGTTGTTCCGCTGCGAATTGTGAGATTCTGATGTTGTTCTGTTGTTTTCTATTTTTTTTCCATTCTCTATTCTCTTTTTCTTCTATTTTAAAATATTCTGTTTTCTGTTCCGTTCTATTTTCTCTATTTTCTTTCTGTTCTATTTCTGTTTTTCTATCTCTTCTCTATTCTATTTTCTCTTCTCTCTATTTCCTAATCTTCCATTCTATTCTCCTATTTTCTTTCCTCTCCATTTTCTACATTTTTCTCTCTTCTTTTCTACTTATTCTTTTCTTAAATTCTTTTTAAAACCCATAACATTTCGGTTTTTCGGCAACGAAAAATCGAAGCGTTACAATAATTGCTTTGTGCGAGTACCGATATGCCAGATAGAAGGTCACGCATTTCATTTAAAGAGGAAATCCAACATATCAAGTACAGACTCAAAGCTACTACACAGTGGCTATGAGGCCTTCGAAAATAAATATAAAATAAGCATAACATAAATCAGTCACGTATATTCATATCACGATGGCGGAAACAGATAGAATATAATAAATAAAAGTGTACATCAAAGTAGTGGTCATGCAAGATCCACTACATCACAAAAGAATAGGTACAAGTGCTAGACAAAAGAATATATATACATGAAGGAGTCTCTATCTCGAATGTATAAAAGAAAAAACTACTAATCTAAAGTAGTTAGCCAAAAGTCAAATGACGGACCCTGATAAGAAGACAAGTAGAAGCACCTGAAATACCTCGGTCTGACCCGAGTATTATTTAAGAAGAAAATAATAAACGGATCAGTCTAGTTATAAATATCATATAAAATGAGATAAGATAAGACATATGACAAAAACGTATGATAACAATAATGCCATACTGTGACAAGTATACATTAAATAATAGCAAAAATCATACAACATCTCAAGAATCTCAAAACATCAAAAAGAATATCATATTCTTTATTTTATTCACCAAACCACAATTATTGACAAAATATATCAATATCAATCGCAAAAATTGATGAAACACAAATTCTAGAAATCATCAATTAGAAATCCAAAAAAACACTAAGGGGGAGGCCTATCACAAATGGGAGCATGAAAACTCACCAACATGTGTATCACAAACGAGACGCTATCCCATAAAACGAACATCGACGCACTTAAAAAGATACGCCCCATGCACAATCGAACATCGATGCACCTAGAAAGATACGCCCCATGCATAAACGAACATTGACGCACCTAGAAAGATACGCCCCATGCATAAATGAACATCGATGCACCTAGAAAGATATGCCCCATGCATAAATGAACATTGACGCACCTAAAAAATTCTCCCCATGCGTAGTCGAACATCGACGCACCTAAAAAGATACGCCCTATGCCTAGTCGAACATCGATGCACCTAAAAAGATACGCCCCATGCACCGACTTCTCAAGCCGATTGCTCCATGAACGGTCCAAAGACCATGGGTCGCTAGCCCATAAAAATGCGACGAAGCTCCATAAAATTGAGGTATAGTCCCCCACGTAGACAAAGAGACATCGCATATCCCTAGTCTAAACCATAAAATGATCGCCATCGATCAATAAGAAGTGTAAATTACACTAAGCTAGTAAATAAAAGAGTTTAGCTTCATGTCCCATAATTACTGGCTTAACTTAAATATTTACAAACAAATTGTAGATTTTCACTCAAAAGCTGTCACAAGAGTTCGATCGAACAAGTCCAAGAATTAACCGACAAAGTAAACGCAAGCGTTTCATACCACTTATTTTTGCTAATTCGTTTAATTAGATTTCTCGAACAAATGAGGTAAAGGTTTGTATATACTAATAGATTGGAAAACGGTTTTAAAAGTGAGCTTGATATTGAAAGTAGAATTGAAATCATTTTTGTCAAAGAGTTTGAATATTTACTACTAGTATAGAAACCTTTGTATTTTAAAGTGACAAATCACAAAAAACGATTGTCAGAACAATCGATCACTAAAAATTCACATTCGAAGACGTGAATCAAATCCAAAGAAATTGATACCAAATCCATCAAAATGGATATTTTCAAAAATCCAGAAAAAGAAGCCATCAAAGTCGATAAAAGTGATAACAACTAATCGGATCAACAAAAATCGATAAACATTGAAAATTCATTCAAGAAATAGGCAAATAGGCAAAACTGAATAGTTCCAGATGTTCGAGGGTTAATCCAGATGTCTGGATTTGGGTTCTAGAAATATTTTAGAAAACCCCCATACGTCTGAGATTGCAAAGCAGATGTTTGAACTAATAAATCAGACGTCTAGAATTTGTCTCTACCATTTGAGTTTCTACGTTCGTTATATAATTTCTCCATGGACCATAACTAGACGTCTGGACTTGACAACCAGACGTCTGGTTGCCTGTTCTGGGCAACATTTTGCCTAGGCCAACGATGGCCAAAACTATTCGAAAGCGATTGGATGAGCAACGGGGACTAGGGATTTATGCCAAGCGACAATCCAGCCTTATAGGCTTTTTGATAAACCCCAAATAACATGTCCAAATATCCAAGATAGGATCTTTAAAGATTTTGACTTCAAAACACCAAAATTTGCAAAATTCACCAAATGAATTCAAATCAAAAGCAAATGAACATTGAAGATGTTAGGAATTCATACCTAACAACCATGAAATGTATAGACATAGATGTAAGTTCAAGAACTCACCTTTAAACCCAAAAACAACGAATGACAAACTTTATAATAAAGGAAAGACTAATTCCTCTTCAATACACCTCTAGAGTCTTCAATCTAAGCTTCTCTTTGAATTTAGAGCAAGAACTTGAATTTCCTAGCAAAACTAGGGTTTAGGAATTCTAATTTCCTAACTCTTCCCCCATTTTTCTTTTAGCTTGAGTGTTAGGATATAATTAAATGAATGAACAGGATTTGGATGAAGAGTTAGGGTATTAGATGAGTTCAAGGGCTGAAACCCAAACCCAAAGCCTAATAGAAAAGTAGCAAAATTCTACTCAACTCCAAACATATCGATGTTTATACTCAAAAAGGTCACAAACGCCGGACTCAATGGAAGTGGTCCCGATTCCTAATTCGATAATTTACAAAAAGTAGCATTTCCGACTTTAATCCGACTAACGATGCTATATTTAAATAAATCATTTAAATATATAATCGTAAATTATGCGGGTTGTTACAGACTCCCCTCCTTAAAGAAACTGCGTCCTTGCAATACTTAAGAAGAAAGTAAAGGGTAACAACCATAAAAGCATATCAACACAAAAGAATAATTTAAAACGAGAAGTTCACCTTTAAAGAGCACGAGAGAGTAAGTCCGGATGTGTTCGCTCGATGAATTCTCTTGATTCCCAAGAGCAATCCTTAGTATTTGAGGACCACCAAACTCCACAATAGGGACATCTTTATTTCAAAGGTGTTTAACCTCCGAAGCAATAATACGAATAGGATGTTTCTCATAAGCCAAATTAGGTGAAACTTCAATTTCTTTAATAACACCGGGCTCAAGAATAGAATCGGAATCCCTAAGGCAGTTCCGTAGTTGAGAGACGTAACGTCATGAATAGCAGAAAATTGAGCCGGTAATAAAAGGCGATAAGCCACGGAACCAATACGTTCGGTGATCGGAAATGAGCCAATATATCGAGGTGCTAATTTTCCCGATCAACTGAAATGCACAACACCCTCATAGGTGAAACACGAATGAACACCAAATTCTAAGAGTGGAAACAATAGCCGCGAGCACTAGATCATGAGTGGCATATCTAGTCTCGATAGGCTTTAATTATGTAGAAGTATAAGCGATAACACGTTCCCTTTTTTGCATGAGAATGGCACCCAAACCAATACGACTAGCATCGGTACAAACAATGAAGTCTTGGTTACCTTCGGGAATCATAAGAATACGAGCATCGGAAAGGAGTTCTTTTAAATGATCCTCTTTCCTGAAAAGCTTAAAACAATCAAAATTATAATTATCTTTATGTAATCATCTTTTAGAAAATTTAACTTATTACAGGTCAATTTACTGTGTCTGACTATCTCATCATTATGTTTAGGATATTCCTATCGATAATGTTGATCAGGCGCATCGACCAGAATTCTTAAAGCACTCAATGGGTAATACAACAAAAGATCATCTTCTATATGATAAAAATATCTCTTAAAATTTTTACGAATATTCTTTGTTCGTTTTAAGAACAAAATCCCATTATACTTATAAATGTATCTTATTAAAAAGATTTGCAAATTTTAAATTGTTATTTTCATCCATAATCAATGAATACAAGGCGGATTCATCGAGATATTCGTAGAATACTCGATTTATAAGATGGATGAAATAATCTGGACAAATCGAATGACGTCACGAGTCATTCATAAGAATCATAACGAGTGCGGAATGCGGTAAAGGGGAACGCTATCCTCCGCAACTCGCAGCTGATGAAAACTGGTGGCACGATCGAGCTGAAAAGACCTTTGCACCTCACAATAGATCACTTATGTGGTAATCCTAAGACAAGCTCAAAGATACCAGGAAATTCTAGAACTACTTGAATGAGGGAAATAACATCTTCCTCAACAAGTAGGTCTAGAGAATAAAATAATGCCACCAAATTGGAATCGAAATCATTAAGAAAATTAGAAATCTACTTAACAGATTGAGGATGTCAAAGATATATAGTCCTCTCAGGACATTGGATGTGGGCTTCATAACGATTAAGCCAATCCATTCCCAAAATCATTCCGAAGCATAAGTAGCGTGTAACATGCAAATCGGATCGGAAAGAGTAATCACATAAAACAATCTCAACATCTTTACAAAGTAAACTGAGTGTTGCAGGTCCACCAACCGGATTCGCAATTTTCAGTGAAGTCATCAAGCACATAACATTTAAAGGTAAAGCATCAATCTTTTGATATAAAGAGTGAGATGCACCCGTACCAAAAAGAACTCGAATAGGAAGATCACGAAACAAAATAATGACACCAAGGACTGAATGAAAAATATCTTGACTAAGAGAAGTGTCGCTAGGAGCTTCCATAACATTTAGCTTTCCCTCCTTCTTGCTTTGAAGTATGGGACATGCAGATATATGATGACTCGAAGTTTTGCAATAACGAAAAAAAGGGTTCTGAACACCTATTTGCATAGTGGTCCATCGAACCACGATTGTAGCGTTGTCCACGACTAGAGGTAGGAGTCTTTGCTACCGAAGTTGCTTGCTTCCCTTTATTGTTGGGATTGGGGCCTTTGAACATAATAGGCCTCTTCATGTTATTGTTGAAGTTTTGTTTGACACCTACAACTTCAACATCACTTTCTTTATTAGCCTCTTCAAGTCGAAGAGCGATATCAACAAGCTGATCAAAAGAAACTTCTAGTTTCAGAAGTAATGGCTTCTGGAGGTTCTTATTCAACCCATAAACAAACCTATAATTTTTCTTCAATGGGGTATTAATGTACTCGACCCCATATTTAGAGAGAGATTCAAAAGATGTGACATAATCTGCCACAGAGGATTCACCTTGAACAAGGTCAATAAAGCATCGAGCTAAGGTTACCTTTTCATCTTTCGGCACAAACTTTAACTCGAACATTTCTCGAAATTGCTCCCAAGTAAGTCCGCTTCAATGATTTTCGAAATCAAAAACTCATACCAATCTAATGCTCTTTCTTGAAGCATGCTAGAAGCCACTTGATCTCGATGTAGATTAACAAAATTCATGCGAGAAAAGATGTGATCGCATGTTCTAAGCGAAGCTTGGATTTATATAACGCTTTTGGATCCCTTGAATGGCCTTCCACCCAAATCGGTAAAATCTCTGCACAAGCGTTCAAACCCAGATTTAGGATGAGTAGGCTCAGGAATAGGTCCGACAGCTTGAGCATTCTATACAAGATCTAAAAGCTACTGGTAAGACATGAATACTCCATCCTGAGGAGTAGCACTGGATCGACCGACGCTGGGATGGACAGATCTAATCATTCTTCTTTAAGAAAGAAAGAAAGAAGAGGAAAAAGGTTATTTTCAGAATGAATATCAAACAAACTTGAATGATAAAACAAGGCATCATAAAAGAAATTAGGATATAACGGGTCCAATGGCTCGAATTAAATCCTAAGGCACGATTCCCAAGAGAGACTTAGGACGATGATCCTTACTATAATATTCTATATTATTCTGAAGTTTGGCTTTCATACCAAGCCGTGATTCGCCACCTCTATACTCACACTAACCAAGGACACTACGGGGTAATGCCGTCGACTAGTACGAAGAATAAGGCTGTTGAGGAGCGACCATCCGTGTAATTGCTTTGTACAAGTAGCGATATGCCAGATAGAAGATCATGCATTTCATTTAAAGAGGAAATCTAACATACCAAGTACAAACTCAAAGCTACTACACAGTGGCTATGAGGTCTTCGGAAATAAATATAAAACAAGCATAACATAAATTAGTCATAGATATTCATATCACTAAGTCGGAAACAGATATGAATATAACATATAAAAGTGTACATCAAAGTAGCGGTAATGCAAGATCTACTGCATCACAAAAGAATAGGTACAAGTGCTAGACAAAAGAATATGTATATATCAAGGAATCTCTATCTCGAATGTATAAAAGCAAAAAATACTAATCTAAAGTAGTTAGCCAAAAGTCAGATGATGGACCCTGATAAGAAGTCAAATAGAAGCTCCTGAAATACCTCGGTCTGACCAACGGATCACTCTAGCTATAAATATCATATAAAATGAGATAGGATAAGAGATATGACAAAAAAGTATGATAACAATAATGTCATACTGTGACAAGTATACATTAAATAACAACAAAAATCATACAATATCTCAAGAATCTCAAAACACCAAAAAGAATGTCATATTCTTTATTTTATTCACCAAACCACAAATAGACAAAACATATCAATGTCAATCGCAAAAATTGGTGAAACACAAATTCTAGAAATCGTCAATTAAAAATCCAGAAAAAAACAAAGGGGGAGGCCTATCACAAACGGGAGCATGAAAACTCACCAACATGTGTATCATAAAAGAGAGGCTATCCCATAAACCGAACATCGATGCACCTAAAAAGATATGCCCCATGCACAATCGAACGTCGACGCACTTAGAAAGATACAACCCATACATAAACGAACATCGACGCACCTAAAAAGATACGCCTCATGCATAAACGAACATCGACGCACCTAGAAAGATTCGCCCAATGCATAAATGAACATCGACGCACCTAAAAAGATGCGCCTCATGCCTAGTCGAACATCGACGCACCTAAAAAGACATGCCCCATGCCTAGTCAAACATCAACGCACCTAAAAAGATACGCCCCATGCACCCACTTCTCGAGCTGATTGCTCCACGAACGGTCCAAGGACCATGGGTCGCTAGCCTATAAAAATGAGACGAATCTTCATAAATTCGAGGTATAGTCCCCCACGTGGACAAAGAAACACTGCATATCGCTAGTCTAAACCATAAAATGATCACCATCGATCAATAAGAACTGTAAATTACACTAAACTAGTAAATAAATGAGTTTAGCTTCATGTCCCATAATCATTGGCTTAACTTAAATATTTACAAACAAATTGTAGATTTCCACTTGAAAGTTGTCATAAGAGTTTAATCGAACAAGTCGAAGAATTAACTGACAAAGTAAACGCAAGTGTTTCATACCACTTGTTTTGCTAAGTCGTTTAGTTAGATTTCTCGAACAAATGAGGTAAAGGTTTGTATATAGTAATAGATTGGAAAACGGTTTAAAAAGCGAGCTTGATATTGAAAGTACCATTGAAATCAAGTTTGTGAAAGAGTGAATATTTACTGCTAATATAGAAACCTTTGTATTTTAAAGTGACAAATCACAGAAAACGATTGTAAAAACAATCGATCACTAAAAATTCACATTCGAAGACGTGAATCAAATCCAAAGAAATAGATACCAAATCCATCAAAATGGATATTCCCAAAAATCTAGAAAAAGTAGTCATCAAAGTTGATAAAAATGATATCAACTAATCGGATCAAAAAAAATTGATAAACATTGGAAATTCATTCAAGAAATAGGCAAATAGGAAAAAATGAACAGTTCTAGACGTCTGGGGGTTAATCCAGACGTCTGGATTTGGGTTCTGGAAATAGTTCAGAAAACCCCCAAACATCTGAGATTACAAAGCAGACGTCTAAAACCCACCAGACGTCTGAACCAATAAATCAAACGTCTGAAATTTGTCTCTGCCATTTTATTTTCTGCGTTCATTATATGATTTCTCCAGGGACCATAACCAGACGTTTGGACTTGGCAGCCAGACGTCTGGTTGCTTATTCTGGGCAACATTTTGCTTAGGCCAATAATGGTCAAAACGATTCGGAAGCGACCGGACGAGCAACGGAGACTATGGATTTATGCCAAGCAACAACCAAGCCTTATAGGCTCTTTGATACACCCCAATAACATGTCCAAATATCCAAGATAGGATCTTTAAAGATTTTGACTTCAAAACACCAAAATTTGAAAATTTTGCCAAATTAATTCAAATCAAAAGCAAATGAACATTGTATAGATGTAACGACCCAGAATTTTTAGTAATTAAAAATTAAATATTTAATTAATTTTAAATATTAATAAGTGAAATTTATTAGTCGAATAAATTTTTATTTGAATTATTGGATTTAATTGAATAATTAAATCGATAATTTAATATGTTAAATTATGGAAATAATTAAAAATTGAGTTAAATATGATTGAAAATGATTTGTAAAATTTTATTTTATCATATGGAAGTTAGAATGATATTTTAGAACTTTTAAAATCGAATTAAAAGTTAATTTGTGAAAATTGAATATTTTAATATTAAAATCGACTAGTGAAAATAGTCAATTTTTGAACAGTCTCAGAATTGAACGAAACCAGTTCCATTGGATCCGTAATAGTTAGTTATTACCGGATTTCAAATTTCGTGTCAATCGGAATTACCGTTTGATTGTAGCAGCTCGAAACGCATCGAATTGTTTTTAATTTTAATTTGGCGAGTTAAAATAGCCATTTTTCAAAAAGTCTCGGATTTCGACGAAACCAGTTTCATCGGATCCGTAATGTGATATTATTGTAAGGTTTCAAATTTCAAGTCAATTGGATTTACCGTTTGTCCGATACGAATTAAAACGCCTAGAAATCGATTTAAATCGGTTTAATTTAAATTGAACGTTTATAGCCATAACTCGCACAGATGTCTGAATTAGCTTTCGAAACCTATTCCATTGTGTCTGGAACGTGGGGTAAACCCTAGAAATGCTGGTTACGGCGCGTAAATCGGAGTTCGGGATTTCCGGATGAATAGTGTTCGATTTTTTTCCTATAAATAGCCCTTAACCCTTTAGAAGAAAAAAAAGAGAAAACCCTAATTATAATACGCAGCCGCCATTTCTAAATTCGATGGCCAGAAAGCTCCTACGCTTTTCCCCTCCGATCTTCCAATCCACTTAATATTTTCGAAAACTTCCTGAAGCAAAATCGAAGAGCATAGTGAGATCTTGGAGATCAACGGTCAAGATCGTGTAAGGAGCTATATATTTGTCGATAGGGGTCGCGTTCGCCGTGCGTTGCGCACGCAATTCGAGGCAGGAGGCTCGACCGAGCTTGGCCATAGTAGGGGCGGAGGTGCACGTGGGTGAGGGCTTCGAAGTGGAGCAATCTGATCGAGTTGCAAGTGAACGTGGAGGCGGCATTTACTAACCCTAATTAAGATATGTGGGTTCGGCTATACAGGGGGGACGCACGCACATACGAGAAGAGGAAGGAGAAGAGGAGGCGCGTTGGATCTGTGATGGACGGTGGATGCAGGTTGTAGGGTATTAAAATTTTAATTTAAGTTGTAAATTATTATAAAAAAATTTGTGTAAAACTTGTAAAATCGATAACTTTTTCATACGAGGTCGAAAACGCGCGAAACCAGTTGCGTTGGAATCGTATGGACGAGCACTACGCGATGGAATTGGATTGGAGTCGTTTGAAGTTAGTGAGAATTCTGGGTAAAATTAAACGTCCGTTTAATTTTATTCGAAATAAATTGCTAAAACGAAATTGAAATCAAGGTGAGAACTTCTCACTCAATCGAATCAGTTTCGATTTTATTTTAAATAGTTAGATTTAAAATATTTGAATGCATGTTTGAATGATGATTGTTATCTATTGATTGTTAAAATAGACATTATGCGCCGTTAGTAAGCGGATGTTATTTAATAAAAACATATACCGCGAATATTTCATAAACAGTGAAATTGGTATTATATATAATAGCAATATATATATTGGCATATGTATATATTGGAGTTATTGATTTCCCGCATTTGTTTAGCGGATGAGACCCTATTGCGCCGTCTATTAAGCGGATAATATTTTAAATCCCATATACCGCGATAATTCCGTACTGGAGCGGAATTGGTATTGTGCTAATGTTTGTGGATGCAGGAAAACAGGTTGGAGGGATCCAACTGGATTCCTCAACAGTTTTTATTTGATTTCAGATATTTTGATATTTGATGGACTATCATATACGATATATGATGTCGTTGTTGTCGTGATTGACTATTTGGTGTGTAGCATCATTGGACCAAATTTGGAATTTAAAAATGATTTTTAAAGTGATTTTTGAAAATATACTATATGTTTGGAAATTGATTTATTTTAAATAAATAAACGTTATAATTTTTATGTTATAAAAATTATGATATTTTTGAGAAATATAGTTAAAGACTGATTTTTGAGAATATGATGCTAATGATTTTATAAAATAGTTTAAATTGGATTTTTGAATTTATTGTAAAAAGTTTAAATATAGGATTTATAAAATTTAATTATTTTATGAATCAAAATGGTGAAATAATAAAGGAGATTAAAGACATTTTAAAGAATAATATAAATTGATTTATATTAAGAGATTTATAAATGGATATTTATAAATTGAAATATTGACATTATAAAACGAATTTTTATAAGTGTTTGAATGAAGTGAAAATGAATTTTGTAAATGAATGGAATTTATAAAATTATAAATGGTGAAGTTATAAATGAAATTTATAAATAGTAAGATTTATAAATTTTGTGAAATTATTAAAGAATATATTTGGATGAATAATTGAATCTTATAAGTTATAAGATTTATAATTATGAAGTTCAAAGAAACAATTTTGTAAAATAATCGTTTATAAGTATTTGACTTATAATATGAACCTTTGTTTTATAATTGAGTTATAAATCGAATAGGTTAATAAAGGAATTTATAAAAGGAAGTTGTTATAAATAAATAGAAACGGAATTTATAAACGTTGTTTTATAAATTCACAAACGACTTATTTTGATAAGTAAATTGTTATGATTTATTTATGGAGTTATATTCACGTTTTTGACTGTGAATAATCCTTTAAAATAAAATGAATAGAAAGGATGAAATTTGTTAACAAGTATATTCACGTTTTTGAATAGTGAATAATATGTTAAAGAAATTGTTTTGAATGTGATGTTTTAAATAGAATTAAAACGACCTAACGATGTTTTAAATGTGTTGAGATTCGAAACCATAGATTTCAACATTTATTGTTGAAATAGACGTTTTCGAGAAATAAAAGGAAATAGTGGACTATAACATTGTTGTTATAGTAAATGATTTCCGAAAGGAAATGTTTTGTTTAGTATTGGGATTTATATATCTATCTTAAAATTCGAATCCCTATACTAGTGATTTTGGGTTATCGTAACGATGTTTTACGCAACATTCGTTTTGGCCCAAATAAATATGTTAAGAGAGTGATTTCTTTAAAGAATGAAATATATACTTAATTTCGATTGAAGTATATTGACTATTTTCCAAGTGTTGAAAATAAAAGATTTGTGAATTACTTATTAAATAAGTATGGAAATGTTTTCCAATATAAAGTGAATATTTTGGGAATTTATCTTTTTGAAGATAAATTGAAATGAATAATTGAAATCGTATATTCATAGATATTTTGAAATCTAAAT
The DNA here is from genome assembly GCA_030765085.1 of Allium cepa. Lineage (NCBI taxonomy): Eukaryota > Viridiplantae > Streptophyta > Magnoliopsida > Asparagales > Amaryllidaceae > Allium > Allium cepa. Next base: position 210,223,401 of record CM060928.1, read on the forward strand.
TCACTATGGAATTTATAAAAAAAAAGGGAACTTGTTTAAAAATAAATGTTGATTTATTTTTGAAGTGTGAAACTATATATCTTGTAAAGATATTTTTGGAAAATAAATAATTTGGAAAATTATTTGGAAACTGGTGATGTGTGCATATCCATTGATAGTTCAATAACCGACTATCAATATTTCCCTTTGAATGGGTAATTGATGTGATTTGTTTGAATTTGAATGCCACACTTATTTTTGAATAAGCGCTCACTATTCGGGTTAACCGGGAAAGGACCATGGGGTCGTATAACCCATTCCGAATATGTGATACGTCGTTATGAATTGCATTTGATGACCGGTGTTGAAGACTGAGTATTTGCGAAAGCGATAGGATGACCTATCGATTGTCTCTGCACTGGGTAGCTCCTGGTATAGAGATTCCTTAAGTGATGGGAAATTCGATCGGGATTGTGAATACCCGGATTGCAAGGGCTTCGTAAGAAGTGCCTTCGGTTTTGTTCGAGCCCGGAACAGACTTGTATGGATTGTATGTCTGACATTACAAATTGAGATATAAAGCAGATTTCTTTCAAATATATTTCTGTTGGTGGGGGAGAATTTATTCTTTTAGCTTAACACCCTTCTCTGAGACGTACGAGCTTAGAGGTTATGTAGTTGAATGTTATCAGCGATATATTCCCAATTTGGTAATGTGACATGCTGAGTGTTGCTGTAAATGATCATTGTGTTGATTATTTGTGATAGGATCATTTATTTGATCGTCTATCTTGGTGATCATTTCTATGATCATTTGTTGACCCAAAGCTTGGCTTTTGTATAAAGTATGTTTTTGTGGACGTGACTTCGTCGAGCCTCACACCCCGTGAATGGTCAAAACAGGAAAGATGCGGCAAGGTTATGAGGGGTAGCGCCCTTTAGGATGTGTGCATTTCCTTCTGGAAAAGGGTGGTATCATGGTATGGAGCCCAGATACTTACTCATATTGAAAACACTTTGTTATGATTGTGTGAATTTATTACGAGCGCTCGGTGAAAAGGTCCCAAAGGACCGGGGGATGGCATATTCGGTCAGTTGTTACTCAGTTAGGGGTAACCCGGCCTTGTGTTGGTAGAGATCCGGTTTGGTTCTCGGGGATGTCCATCCAAAGGCATTCTCATGTGGCAATGGGAAGTTCCTTGGCCTGATCATTCGTTGGAAATCCAAAGAAACAATACGAGACTTGTACGGTATTAGTTGTAGAACCTATCATTCACTTATGGTGGCGCCCCACTGTTTGGATGGTAGCTATAGTAGGCATACGATAATGGTCGTATGTTGGCTAAGATTTATATTCTACTTTCGAAATGAATTTTCCTACACTATACACTAGTAATAATATCAAATGTTCTTTTAATGCGTATCAAGCATCTTTGACTATCATAAGGAGAAATCTCCTCCGATTCTGCGTTTGCATTATGTGTGTGTGCGGGAGGCCTTATGGTAGTCTCATTTTTAAAAGCATTGCGAATTGACTTTAAAAATATTCCTCTATTTTTTATTTTAAAGATAAATAAACTGTTTTGAGTTCTCACACCAGTCACATGACTGACTCGGAGTTTATTGTTTTCCTTCCTAAACTCTGGGTGCCCATCAATTTCCACACGGGCAGTCAAGAGTTAGGTTTATCAGGATATTCTGGATATTCTGGAATTGCTGGAGGCAAGCTGGATGGAATGGCGTATTACTAGTTATATAGTATTTCTTTTTCCGCTATTTGTTTGATGTTGTGTACTCTGATGATATGATGTAATGAAATGAAATGTATAAAATGTAATAACTGATATAGTTCTTTGTTTAAAGATTATTCACTTATTATTATATGTTGTTCCGCTGCGAATTGTGAGATTCTGATGTTGTTCAGTTATTGTTCCGTTCTATTTTCTGTTCTCTTTTCTCTATATTTTCTATTTTCTTTCCTCTCTATTTTCTATCTTCTTATCTCTTCTTCTTTCTTTTCTTCTTCTTAAACCCTCAGTGTTCGGTTTTCCGTCGTTCGATTGCTCAGCAGTCGATAAAGTGAGTATCGATGTTGAATTTTCGGAAGACGAAGAATCGGGTCCTGACAATAGATGTTAGGAATTCATACCTAACAACAATGAAACGTATAGACATAGATGTGAGTTCAAGAATTCACTTTTAAACCCATAAACAATGAATGAGAAGCTTTAAAATAAAGGAAAGACTGATTCCTCTTCAATACACCTCTAGAATCTTCAATCTAAGCTTCTCTTTATTTTAGAGCAAGAACTTGAATTTCCTAGCAAAATTAGGGTTTAGGAATTCTAATTTCCTATCTCTTCCCCCATTTTTATTTTAGCTTGAGTGTTAGGAAATAATAGAATGAGTGAAGAGGAGTTGGATGAAGAGTTAGGGTATTAGATAAGTTCAGGAGCTGAAACCCAAACCCAAAGCCCAATAGAAAAGTAGCAAAATTCCACTCAACTCCAAACGTATCGATGTTTATACTCAAAAAGGTTGCAAACACCGTTTTGGACTCAATGGAAGTGGTCTCGATTCGTAATTCGACAGTTTACAAAAAGTAGCATTTCAGACTTTAATCTGACTAACGATGCTATATTTAAATATACAATCGTAAAATATGCAGGTTATTACAGGCTGTTATAACTGTCCAAGCCGATGATAGGTTAGTTACTCTGATTCTTATATGGATATTAAAATTTCTTTTTGTAAACATAATTTGATATTATATATTACTCGTCGGTATGTGAGAATATGTTATGTCTTTTCTTTTCTTTCAACCTAACAATCTATCTTTTCGATACTTGGATGCTCGGCATATGAATACCGTAGATGTATTAGTGTCAACTTTTGAGTGTCGAAAAGGAAGATCTTTATAGTTACATTCTCTACTCTCAGTGGATGTATCAATATCCTTTCTTGAAACATCTTGATCGAGAATACTTAAAATAGTATGTTATTTTATATTATAATGATTTTCTCATGATTATACCTCATCATTATTATTATCACATAACATATCATTTAAGGATTGTCTTTTTAATTACTTAATTGATATATTATAATATAACAAGTATATAATAGAAAACAAACAAATGTTATTACATAGTTAATAATTTAGTTACAGAGTTTATTAATATGTGTATACATACAATATACATATATTATAGTATATTTAAACATGTGTATATACCTTGGCATGTATAATCCTGATCTACGCATGAAATTATCATATGTATATGTTAGAATAATATAAATATATGTATGTATAAACAATAGATATAAATCCGAATATTTATATGTATATATATAGTTATACACATGTTTATACATCTTTATGCTATCATATTAGTGTATAAATATATTATATATATTCAAAATAACCATTAAATAAAATTAATTAATATGACTAATTAAATAAATACAAAATATTTTAAAACAATATATCATTTTTTAATAAATAAATTAGATCTAATGCTTGCTAAAAGATTGCGTTTGTTATCTGGCATATTGATCCCGGCTATATCTGAACTATTTGGAAAAGTTAGACTCAACTATCATCAAGGCTAGTCAGCACGTAGTGATGATTATGGGATCCCCAAATCAAGTACAGATGGTAATATGAAGCCATGATCAAACAGAATTGAGAGATATGTAATGCAGAATGTTCAAAGTATGAGATATAGTTTAGTCCGGAAAAGGGATCGGCTATAATCCCTGTCAATCATAGGGATTGGCCTACTTCAACCAAACAAGTGCAACTCAATGGATAACCATCGATATCTCGAGATCCATAAGTCCAATACATACAAAACTTTGGGAGCAAGATATTGGGACCCTAGGGATCGCACCTCAAAAGGACTAAGCAAGTAGGATCGGCCCCTTCCATTAATAAGGATCAACCATAATTAGAAAACAACACATATTGCAGCAAAGATCGAGCTATAACTCAAGTTTTACTAATCCTATTGGCATGAAACTAGGAGGCCGAGCATATTATAATGTTGAGAAGCTCCTACAGGGATCGCACCCCCAAATTCCTCTAAAATAGGGATCGAATTTGATCCCTATTTCTTTGTATTTGGGCAGTGCGATCCATCATGTAGGTCCATATGGTTTTGGAGATCCTTCTACCGAATTTTAAACGAGATATTTTGTCGTCTTCATCTATAAATATAGGATTGATTGTTCATTTTCGGGACATTTATGCTTCTTGTTACTTTGTACTCTTTTATAACTAAGGATTTTCATCAGATCTCTATTTTACCCAGTTTACAAAGTGATTAATAAATCTATCTCTTCAAAGTGGATGTAGGCAAACAACGCCGAACCACTATAAATTGACATTTCTCTTTCATTTGCTTAATTCTAACTGCTTTATTTCCATATAAAATATCAAATAAAAAAGGTGGTTCATCCTTCTCTTGCAAGGATAGGATGGGGATCTTGTAGATCTGAGGAGATATTATCATTCAAGGTGCCAATCATTGGCTTCAATTTTGGTAATTTTAATTTCATTTATTTGTATACTCATTATGTTGACATGGTCCAGATTTATTCATATTATATATCTTCTATCTCATCATGTTTAAAAGGTTTAGATGTATTCATATTATATCTCTTCTATCTTGTGTATTCATCTTGTAATATAACTTACATCCCCTTTTGTTCATGTCATTTAATTATATGATTATTATGTAGATTTAATTTGAATCTCTCATTATTTACATATCCATTGACTATATGTTTATTATGGTTGACTTCAAATCTTTTATCTGTTTTATTGTGTGTCCATTTTATATAGTTAGATCTGATTTATCATACAACAAATTTGCATATGCCCAAGTTGTCCGATATTTTTTTCTAACATTATTTTGGAATTGTTGAAAAAAGGAATGTGAAAATATTTTATTATTTCGTAATATTGTATATAAAATTTTAAAACATCTTAATACATAAACATTAATAAACTATATTTGCTAGTGGTTTAATACAATAAAATTAATTTCCAATGTTGCATAGTTAATTTCCAAAATGATTTAATTTTACTTGTTATAGTCATAAAAGTGAATTTTTCCTTTTGTTTTAGAATTTATAAGTGGCCATTTATGTAAAGTTATAGACTTTTATTTCATGCCTAAGATTAAAAGATTGAATCACTTTGTTAGCATTAAATTTAAACATGTATGTTACTTAAATTTCAATCTTCATACATATATATAAATATATGTTTTATTTAAAGTGAATTCATAATTTGCGATTATGTATACATATAGATATACATGTGTTTATGTTATTTTAATCTAAATCAAAACGGACTTTTTCATCCGTAGAATTTAATTTCAAGCTCTTCCTTACTTGAAACCATTATTACAATTGTTAATTCTTGTTTTGAAAACTCATATATATAGGAAAACTTATGTGTAAACTTATCAATTATTACATGTATATTTATTACTTCATAAAACTTGGACAATAAAGGCATATATGTGATACCCACTATTAAAGGCCTATTGCATGTTAATGTTTTCTATACCCATGCCAGTTTCTAATTTTACAACTACTTAATACATTCGTAAAATGGTCACTTATGTGCTTATTTGGTTAAGACCGTGTATTGCACTCTATGAGTTTTGAACTCTAAAAGCAATACAAGGCTATGGATATTTGATCCATATATTATCATTTATAAATGTTATATGGTGAATGGTCACAGTTCATAATGTATGATACTTCAATGAATATAGTTCATTGGAAATAATCCAATAAATAATATTTTGAGATCATATATTCAACTTGATTGATTACAAAAGGGATTATATTGTGTTAATGTAACATAAGACCAAAAACTATAAGATAGATCTAAGAACTCAATCGCTGAAATGTCATTTTGATCGGTTTATGTAAAGTGCAACATATTTGATATCCTTAAATGTTAAGGATAATCGAATGCGCTTTTGTAAAGAGTTTATTATGATATTATAGTAAGGTTTTCTTTTGTATAGTTTGACCATTTGAAAGAAAAACTAATGTATAAGAATAGATGTAATTTAAGGTACAGTTGGGGGTGAGGAGAATGAATTGTCACTTCTACTTCATAGAGAAACACTGGAAACGAGAATTGAAATAATAATTGATACTTAATATTGGAATAAGAAATATGATTTCTATTTAGAAATGTTTTTTTATATAGAAAATTGTTTTCTATGAGATTTATTTCTTTAAGCTCAAGATATTAGATCAATGAACTCTCCACTGTAAATGGTTGTAGTGTATGAAATAAAAAAAATTGTATTAAGTGAATGATGAACCTTTTAATTTAGTACGCTATTATATTAATGGTGGAAATAGTGGGAGAATGCCACATAGCACTATTAATTGCATTGTAGTACAAAAATTGTTTTTGTAAAACTTATCATACATTATTTATGAAATAATGATTATTTTTCGATATCGACTGAAAAAAATAGACACTGCTATATTTCAAAATGAATATTGTGAATATCCTTTGTGAAATAAAACTATAATGTGGTAATTTTTTATAACAAAGTGATGCATTGGAAAATACAAAAGTATCTAATATTATTTATGGTTGTTTTGGAATCATAGACTAAGCCGTAGTTTTGAGAAATTATTTTATTATACGATTTTGAATCATATGATACTTCTTAATTATATCTCAAACAATAAAGGGCTATGCACCTAGTGGGAGTATCATAAGAGTTGATGAACTCTTCGAATTGATACATATAGACATATGCAATCATAATTCTATAAATAACAAAACGGTTCCTCGTGCTCCGTCATATTCACCGATGAGTTATCGTTGACATGGACATGTGTATTTAATACACATGTAGTATAGCTATGGTAAACTTATAGAATACAAAACAAAAGTTAATAAAATAACATGCGATAGAAATGGTTTGATCGAATGAGTGAGTATATTGGAAAATGTTCCAAACGTACTTAAAATGAATAAAGATTCAGTCTCAAAATTACTCCTCCATATGATACATAATGATGCATTGATATTGAGTAATCAAATTTTATTGGACAATGTACGATTAATTGTGAGTGAAGTTGAGTTAGTTTCTTCCTATAAGGTAATGTACTTAAGGGTATTACACAAGGTTAATATTATATCATCTGAATAACACTTTATAAAATTTTACAAGATAAGGGTTTATAAGAAAATCCAACATATCCTAGGCAAAGAATTGGTAGGTTGTGCGAGTCAAAAGATTGCACGTAATAATTGTTCATGAGGGATCTTGTATGAATCTCCTTAGAAGGATTATGAAAAGACTGTCATTGGATGACATATTTATGTTTCGAACATAATTTTTGTAAACTAAAACAAATCAATTTTATAAATATTAAAATTCATAAATTTTGTGAATACTTTATTCTATTACATTGAGAAACAATTGTTGTTTCAAGATATACCAACTTTATTATGAAGAAATTTCTTTGTGGAATTATTAGTAGTAAAATGGAATTGGATACAATCCACGGATAGAACTGATTATATGAGATGAAGTGAAATTAACTAACCTAAATGAACACATAGCATTAGAATGTCTAATAAGTATTCTTGCACATCAAAGAGAAACTATGAGTTCCTTATTAATGTTGAAAATTTATTATCTTAGATTGTTTAATTAAACCATTGAGAGTGTTGACTCTATATGGTACGATGTGCAAATCCAAAAGAATTCCAAGTACGCATCAAAATATAGATTTTGGTGATCGTAACTGAAGTGATATGATCCATTGACCACGACTATGTATTTATATGTAAGACTAATGTATTAGGAATTAAATGAGCAATGTTGATAAGAATAATATTGCAAATTTCATTTGTTGAAATTAGCAGAATAGATTCAATATTCAACACGTTCAAGTCAATTCGGATTTACTCACAACATTATCGCTTGATAAGTCCTAGTGTTTTAGTACATATGTATTGAAATGGAAAATTCTAAGTCCTAGTGTTTTAGTACATATGTATTGAAATGGAAAATTCTAAATAACGATTTAAAGTAAGCTACTTACACATATTAAAAAAATTGTCTCAATGTCAATGGGAGCGATATTGAGTTTGTGAGTCTTTGGATATGATCCAAGAAATGATAAGAAAGTATCATTTTATAAGCATCAAGATTGAGTAAGTATTTTGATAGAAATATCAAATAGTTTGATTTTTAATCAAAATGTAGAGGAAGCATGCGTTCATAAGAACGAATGTTAAAAGGTACACTAATATTTCTAAACTATAGGTGAATAACACATTGTTGATTTTAACAATGTACTTGTATTAAAATCAGCCTTAGTTGTTTTAATACTCAACATTGGATTAATAAATTATGACTTTTATAGTAAGTATAAAAGATGTCGGAATGTCCCAAATGATATGCAAGGACACCTTATTAAAATGTCTAATACGGAACATGTAAGTTTGATTCCTTTACACTGGCAAAAGGAATACATGTTGTGCTGTCTATGATATCACGATTTTCTTATGGATTTGATACATGAAGCAAATATCAAATCCAAATTGATATCGCTAAATGGTTGTTTGAAGCGTTCTCGTGTATTTATGAAATACTATAGAATTGTTTACAGAAACAAAAACTCCATTCTAGAGAGTGTTCGGACTCAAACTTCATAAGCGATATTGAAAATAGATGTTAATAATAAATTCAAGTTAAGAATCTTCAAGTTGGAAATGTTCCAAATGAAAGACCGTTTGGATAATTCAATGAAAAGGCTAAGTGCATCGCCTTGAATATTGCCGCAATAAAAATAATAATTACAAAAATATAAGTGCACAAATTTATAACTGAGCCGATTCCAAATGTTGAGAATCTCATAACATTGTTATATGATAACAATGTCGTGATATGGGTCACAATATAACTTAGAGCTCATTAAAGGTCGAGAGACATACTCTGAATTGTTCCATATGATAAAGTAGTTTATCACCGTTGGAGAGAGTTGATTGACAGAGTAGATAATTAAAACATAATAGCATACCCGTTCACAAAGGGACTGACCCGACTGGTTTTGAGAAACCAATTGAAGAAGTTGGAATAAGATTCCATAATTGACCCCAAGTGCAAGTGAGAGATTGATAGAGTTAAAGGCATGTTCTAGGGGCGATTATGTATATTGTTACATATATTTAACTCGTTGAACAATCTTGTTCATAATAAAGGTGTTTCTTTCTATTATATACTTGATATAATGTGGTTATATTAATTAATTAATTTAATTAAAATTATATTTAATAGAATATCCATAAATGGCATATTTTGTGATAGTAGTTACAAAGTGTAGTAACCGTGAGTAATTTATTACAATAAAACAAATATACCATTTAAATGTTCCTATTCAAAATGCATCGAGACTGGATATCGATGTATCCGTTAGGACTAGCGTATGTAACGCTCTTTAAATATTAGGCAGCGTATTACTCATGATTGCTGGAGGCACCTAGGGGTTAAGTACAGATAGTTATTGGATAACTATAGAATGACTCACTCGATAGTTTCCTATTGGTTAATATAGCTAAGGTCAACTAGAAAATATCGATGTGACTGATTTACACAATTCTCTCGACTTGAGAATATTATGGATCATCAATATGAAAGCTCTGCTTTGATGATAGTTAAATCATAGCATGGCGTTCCATCAAGTGACTATATTTGGGTCGAGTGGAAGTATTGGAAGTGAAGCACTATTCAAGAGAGGATTCGTCTCCTCGCTTATATGGGGTAGTAGCATGGTCAACTGAAGTCAACTCAAAGTCAAAGTCTCTGGCCAGAGTATTTCGGTTAATAATAATTGTTATTATTAAACCAAGGACTTTGTGTTTGGACTATAAAGTTGAATGTGGATGAGGAAAATATTTTATTCTGTTGTAATGTTGTGTATAAAATTTTGTAACATCTATGTACACAAACATTAATAAACTATATTTGTTGGTGGTTTAATACAGTAAAATTAATTTCCAATGTTACGTAGTTAATTTCCAAAATGATTTAATTTTACTTGTTTTATTCATAAAGGTAAAAAAAATCCTTTTGTTTTAGAATTCATAAGTTGTCATTTATGTAAAGTTATAGACTTTTATTTCATACCTAAGATTAAAAGATTGAATCATTTTGTTAACGTTAAATTTAAACATATATGTTACTCAAATTGCAATCTTCATACACATATATATAAATATATGTGTTATTTTAAAATGAATTCATAACTTGCAATTATTTATACATATAGATGTACATGTGTTTATGTTTTTTTAATCTAAATCAAAACGGACTTTTTTGTGAAGCTGTAGAATTTTAATTTCAAGCTCTCCCTTAATTGAAACCGTTGTTAAAATTGTTGATTCTTGTTTTGATAACTCCTATATATAGAAAAACTTATTTTAACGTGTGTATGTGTAAACTTATCAATTATTATATATGTATATCTTATTACTTAAAAAAACTTGGACAATAAAGGCATATGCAAATTCGATTGTAAATGCCATTTAATATGCCATTCAATGTAATTGAAAAGAGAGAGAAACGTAAGGGTTTCTTTTTCCACATTTATGGCCTTATCTTTCCTTAATTTATTATACATGTCAAGAGAAAGAAAATCAAAGGTTTTTCTTCTCGAAAATTTCTCATGCTTAGTTATAAAAATATACACTTCTTATATGTTATACTTACATTTCACAACATGAATGTATTTGATACATTCATTCCATTACACATAAATATGTACATAAGAGTATATTTGATATACTCTAATTTACATACACATTAAACTAAAGTAAAACTTTATTTGTAAATTTAGACTTCATAGACCAATTAATTGTGACGACCCGCCATTCTCGACCCTCAAAAATCGACACAAAATACCCCACAGTAAGATATGCCGACGATCAAGTGCCGAAAAAGACTGATTGTTGAGGAAAAAGAAAGAAGGTAGAAGAAAGAAGGAACTAAACAATATCAGAATCTAACCATCGCAGCGGAATAAATATAATAGTCAATAATAGAGCTTTACACAAAATGAAAACTATATCTATTTATATATTACATCATCAGAGTATCACAAACAAACAACATTTACCAGTCAGACAATCTCAAACAATCACAGCAGCGGATATATATACAAGTACGGATAATACGTCTCGGACTCCAGCTCTTCTCCTGCTCCATAGCATCCTGTCCTGAACATATAATACTCGGTTTGACCCGAGCATTATAATGAAATAACACCTGAGTCGGTCTGGAATATCAGCTGATAATAATGCACCCAAATTGATTATTAAAGTTTCAAAAATCCTTTTGAAAACAAAAGCATCTCGTAAGACCACGCCACAAATAAACATGTCGCGTTTTTACCTTACGATAGCTAAAACACTTTTTATAGAAATCCTCTGATATTATAATAGGGTATATATACAAATACTTATAAAATAGCCGAAATTGTTACATGATTAAATTCCAGCTACTAGCCACAAAACTCGTCAAAGGCGCGTAGGGAGAATGGATTTCCAACTAATGACTAGGCACTGGGGTACCACCTATCACAGTACCAGGTCTAGATCAGTGTACCGAGGACCACGCCCGATCCCCTGCAACACAAGGCCCGGATTATCCCTTACTGGATAATCCCGAGTAAGATCACCCCATAGTTGGTATCAGCAACCGCACCACTAAACCGAAATAAAAGGGACATCTAGACAGGAATGACCTTACCCGAAAATGGGTGTTGCCCACCAAGCCTTGCTGCATAACCCCTGATTTTCAGTCATTCCCGGTTGATGAGGCTTGAGGCTAAGCGTTACCTTTTAGAACATTTCACTTAGAATGCCCATCACCCACCTGACGATGTTCCGAAAGCATTCATCCATATTAGTCCGTCTCGGGTTCGAACGGAACCGAAGGCACTCCTACTACATCCATTTTGGAAATATCCTCAGGATTAGTAGCGACTAGCCCTTGCACTTCACTGCTCCATCTTCGACTTCGAACTCGTTTTTCCCACGAAAACATACAAACTAGATCGAAGTGGTTTACGAGAAATAAATCTCGATCCCGGTCTCTTCGAAACGATCAATGCATTGTCCAATATTGATAGTCGGGAATTTAACTATCAATTAACATTCACAAACATCCATCACACAATAAATAATTCCCACATTATTTATTTTCCTCAAGAATATCTTTGCGAGATATATTTTCCTTTCAAACCCTTTTGAAACAGTTTTCAACCCCAACTCTTTTCATGGAGTAAATCCATCAAATTGTTACTTTCCTTAAAAACATCCAAGTACCAATATTTAAGGTTTAAAATAATTTAAATACTTTATTCTTGAAAATACATCAAAACATTCATATTAAAACTTCTTGCATACTTGATTTAATATATATATACCTTTAAAAATATCTCGAATAAAACTTCTTAATAAAATATAAGCTATTATCTTTAAAATAAAGTTAAGTCATAATAGATTTTGAAATAAAGCTATGAAGTTCTATACAAGTTTCAAATAAAACTTTAATTGATTATCGTCAAAATAGAACCATTTATAAAGTATAAATGTTAATAACATTCTTTTTAAAATATAATGCTAATTACCTTTCTAAAATAATTACTTCTATAATTACCTTGATAAATGTTCACTTTTAAAATTTTTACCACTTAAATGATTTTCTTGAAACCATTCTAAATATAACTTCAAACTGTAACATTTCAAAAATATACTTTAAAAACGTACTTGGCATTCAGGGAAATACACTTCCATTTTAGGATAACCCAAAAAATTATTTTTATCAATCTAACACGATTTACCCCAATTCAATTTTTTGTTCATCCCATAAAATCCCTTACATGCTTTAAAAATTTCTCCTTTTATTTTTAAACACATTGCTATTTCCTAAAAATCATTTTTAAACATGTGTTTAAAATATTTAAAATAAAGCTTCTAGAAATTATTTAATTGAAAATAATACTTAAGGAAATATGTAGAGGTTTCCTAAGTAATTTAAGTCAAATTTAACTTTTAAAATAAAGTTATTAAATTAAATATTTATAATATAATTTGATTTTGAGAACTTAATACTACTTTACCTTTTAAAAATAATTAATACCATAATTACTGAATCAAATATTTGCTTTCACTTAAAAACAATTTGAAGTAATATTTCGTCTAAAATATTCTAAACATATTTAAACCGCAAATTTATAATTTGAAAGCTTTCTTAAAAAAAATTCCAGGAGAAAGCACACTTCTCATTATTTAAAAATAAATCTCGCTATTATTTTAACAATTCTCAATTCCCTTTCTAAACCACAATTTCAAACACTTCAAATTATCAGCCAATTTCTTGAATTTAATTCCTTTTAAATTCTTTACTTAAGAATTTCTTTAATTTCTTTAGACCCAATTCATTTATTTATATTTAAATTCCCAGGTCGTATTCATCCAATCATAGTACAACACAATTTAATTTCCAATTCCATCTATCACAGTATATAAATAGAGCACAACATAACAAGATCTAAAACAATATATCACAGAATATAAATAAATTTCTATTTGTGAGGAATCCAGTTGGATCCCTCCAACCTGTTTCCCTGCATCCACAGATATTAGCATAACAAACAAATATCGATTAAATCTGATAATAATTATCATACTCAGCTAAACAACCAATCAACCATTTAAATATAAGCTATTTAAATTACTAGTATCCAGATGTGAGTGAGAATAACTCACCTTGGGTTTTCGACGAGTGTTCAAATTTAAATTAAATCGGACGACGTTCGATTTAACCTAAATTTTTACTTGCTTCGAATGATTCCAGAATTGCACCACTGCGTACCACTCGTCTCTACGATTCCAGCGCTTCCTGTTTCGTTAAACTCTGATACAGTATGTGAAAGATATGTTATTTTAAACATCTAGTATAATTTATAAAACAATTTCCTTAAAATTTTCAATTTTTATTTTGAATTTACCAAAGAGGTCGCACTATCCACAATCCCAAAATCATGGCCGCACATCGTCTTCTTCCTCACGCACACGATAACAGTTCAAGGCCGAACCCAAAAATCACGATTTAGGGTTTACCACCCTTCCATCTTGGATTCACACGAGCTCGATCAAAACCCACCACGCTATAGCTCGTAACGGCCCCCACTATCCACCGAACCACGACGAAGCTCGGCTTCGCTAATGCACAAAAAATCACGCTCGAACTCAGGGTGAATGGAGCCAAACTGCACTTCCAAAAGACAGCTTCAAACAAGATCAACCGTTGGATCTGATGATCTTCTCACACTCTACAATTTTCATGTTGGAAGATTTGCGAATTAAAGCTTGGATGAAGAGAGTTTGAGGGATGAATGCCGAGCGACTTCGGCCATTAATAGATTGAGAGGCGGCTGAGAACGAAGATAGGGTTTCGGCCCAAAATTTTATATATATATATATATATATATATATATATATATATATATATAACGTTTTAGTTATATTATTTTAATATTAAAACCATTATAAAGCAACTTTTTCAAACGATCTCCAAACAACGCGTGCCAACAAGCGTTTTTAAGGTTTTACCTACGTTCTGAACACAACGGAACATGTTTCGGAAGCTAATTTGGTCGTATGCACGAGTTACGGAAATAAACGAACAATTCTTAATTAAATCGATTAAAGTATTTTCTATGCGTTTTAAGCTGCCAGGGTCAAACGAAAACTCCAATTGCTACGAAAATTGAAATCCGATAATAACTAACTATTACGGATCCAATGGAACTGGTTTCGTCGAATTCCGAGACTGTGCCCCAGAAGGCTATTTTAACTCGTCGATAAATTCGAGTGATTTCCGTAATTGTCAAAATCACTTAAAATTTCACTTTTAAATTTTATTAACTCTATTATAACTCGTATAAAATTTATATTCACATTAGAAATCATTCTGATTCATTTCGAACCAAAATCTAATTATTGGCATTATTATATTATTAAATTAATATAAAATTCCAAATTCAACCTATCAACTTTTAATTCCATCCAACGGTCCAATATTATAATTCAAATCCGAATAGACTTAAAATAAATTTTAGAATATATTTTTGTACCTATTTACACCCAAAATCACCAATTATCCCAATTCCAATATTGAATTACTATTATTCAAATTTCAATTAAATTCCCGTATTTGAAATTTTAACCAATTTTATTAATTTAACCTAAATCTTTTTATTTCAAAACCAAATTACAATCCATATTTGACATTTAAAATGAATTAAATGTTCAAATCTAGCAACCCAAAATTCCGGGTCGTTACATTCCTCCCCCCTTATAAAAATTTCGTCCCCGAAATTTGCTAAGTAGAAGAATACTCCAAACCCAATAGCACAACTCACTTAGTGAAAATCTCAAATTCACTTTGCCTAAAATCTTTAGTTTCAAATAAAAATTGCTAGTTTTGGTTCTCGTTCAAAAATCATTTTTATTTTTATTTTTATTTAAAATCAATTTGTCGTTAATGAAACATTTCAAAATTTTCAAAAATTTTCTCTAACTCCCAAAATTACCGAAATTTTTTGGCAGAGTCTCCCTTGTACGGAGGAGCTTTTGCAATATCACAATAGATATAAATATATATACATCGACCCACACGGTCGGAAAAAAACCAAAAAAAGTTCATATTTCCTATTTTTATTGCGTAGGCGTACCTTTATTGGCATTTTAAATGCAAGCAGCTAAATAATATTGCATATACGCGCTCCAACTCTATCGATTGCCTCCCGTACCTGTACTTACTCAAACAAACTCATCGTTTTTCAATAATAGGATAATTTTAATAACATTATATTCATTAATCTTAACCAACCCATCAATTACATAGTTTAAACAAGCAAACTTCATAATTTAACGATGTTAACCATATTTTATCAGCAATTCAAAGATTTCAATCACCATTTTAAATTTCCTGACAAATACAACTCCATTTTATTTCACTCGAATGATTTTCATTCAAGTTTACTTCTTTTTTAATTCATATTTACTACAACCAATTCGTTTTCATTTCAATATAATTAACCCCATACTTTACTTACATCAATTTATTTTAATTTAATTCTAAATTGATTCAAAATCAAATTTTATTTTCAATTTGAAAGCCTTGCATTTCTTTTATGACCTACTTCCATTTTTATGCAAAACTACTTAATTATATTACGCTTATTTCAATTGAGTCTAAACCAACTTAATTTACTCCTTCAAATCAATCAACTACCGTTTAAAACAATCGACCAACTCCTATGCAAATTTCATGTCATTCAAGCAAATAACCATCACTTAAGCTTATAACCATTAAAATTAATTCCAGTTTAAATTTGTATTAATTTTATTCCATTCGGAATTTTCACAATCCAAATACTCTTATTCCCTTGCAATTTTTAGATCAAATCCTTATTCTCACTTCAAATTTATCATTCAACTTAAGTTTAAATCAACATCATCCCATTCTATACTATTTACAACTCATACATTCTTATTTCATCACAATATTTAATTAAAATCTTTTCACTTGCATTTCAATGTTTATTACCTAAACAAATTTCATTCAAGATCACTTATAAAGCCCTACCACAACTATTTTCCAATTTGCTTAGGTTCTTTCAATTTCACAATATTTCCATTTCTTCTTATATTAATTTTATTCTATTTTAATTTGAATTTTATCCAATCAAATTCCAATCCATTTACAAATTTTAAATTCAATTTATTTATTTACTCAATCCATTTAAAAATTTATTTTATTAACAATGAGACCATTTTAAATCATGTCACTCATTTCAATTTATTTATAATTCAAACCATCACTATTATAATCTAATCCCATTATTCATTTACACTCTCAGCTTTTATTGTCAAAATTAAATCCCATACTAGAATTGGGTTTTTATTTTTCTTTTCAAAATTTTCTTAACAAACCACCAAAATTTCATCCATGCCAATACAAATTCCATTTAATTTAGTTTACACTAAATTCATCTTCAAGCTTCTTTTTATTTAATTCAGCTTATGGTAAATTCATTCTCATACAATTCCTTTGAATTTAGTTAAGTTAAAATTTTATTCATACAATATCATTCAACTTAATTAAATTTCTTTCAATTCAATTCCTTTTTCAATTCTAATTCAAGTTAATTCATACCATTCCTTTACTATCTTAAATAAGAACATAATTCCATTCAATGTTATTTATAATACAACTATATTTTAATTTTTCAATTCAATCCAAATTCAACTCAATTCCATTTAATCGAAGTTAAATCCAATTCAATCCAATTTTAATTCTCCATATACAAGTTCAAAATTTATTTACTGACTTAAGTTCATTCACCCTTTTATCTTTTATATTTTCTTCACTTTATTACAATTCACATTTCATTTGAGATTAGGTTTGAATTCACCATACCATTCAACTATTTCCCATTAGTGATTATAATTTCATTTTCTATTTATAAGTTCACCAAATTATTTACTTCAAAGTTTATATTGCTCATTTAAATTATTTTCATCTTATATCACAATCCCAAATTTTCTTTCAATCTAATTCTTTGTAGAATTTTAAATCCACAATTTCAAATTTTAAGTATAACACTTTATAGCTTATGGGTATAATTCATTACACAATGACCCACAATTACAAAGTCATTTTACATTTCAATTTAACCCAAATCAATTTTATTCTAAGCCCAATTTATTTAACTTATCCCAAGTTAAATTCAAATTTTCTATTCACTTCAATATATTCAAGTTAAATTTTAAATCCAGGATTAAAATTTTCATTTCCTTCTTATTTATATCAACTTCACTTAATAAGTTCAATAGTTGATTCATTTTGACTTTACACATTATTTAAATAGAATTTTCCAGAATTCAGTTACCTGGTTTTATTCCAAAGCTATTTTGAAATAATATCCAATATATACCCATTTGGTATATCAATCAAATCTTTAAATTTCCAAAACAACTTGGTTGTACCAAAACAATTTCCTCCCTTTAAACTTCTGAAACACCTTGTATATCAACCAAATCTAAACAGATATCATACCCAATTACTATGGAAGCAATCCATCACTTTATAAACTCGAAAATGAATTCTAATGATGTGGCCATCATCATCAGGATCATTTCCCAGCGGCTGAAGTGAGTTCGGTGCTTCCTTACTCTCCCAAATTCATTCCAAAACAATTCCCATTCAAAAATACTTCCCAAAATAATATTCCATTATTGCCTTCAAACACCTTAGCAAACATTTCAAACTTTCCCAGGATTTTAAATTTCCAAACTTTATTTTCAATACATTTAAAACCCTTTTTAAAATCTCCAGGATTTATATTCTGGTTTAATTCAAATTTAGTTATTCTTCTTTTATATAATTTATACCCATAGAATTTTATTTGGTTATAACCATTTCAAATTTAGATCAAATTTTAGATTCTTATTTGATTAAGATATCCACATCCAAACAATCAAATATATATAATAATTTCAGTAAATTATTCCTTTAATATCAAAATATAATTTTGGGTAAAATTATTTCATTTACCCACTTTAAAAATAATACTATGTCGATTTATCTTGTTTAAGAGTTTAGAAACCCCTATCGATACGGTTGTACTTCCCGTACCAACTAGAATTCATAAACACTCAACCGATAAGTCAACACAGTATAAAAACAATTTTTATATTTACTAACAAGTACGCTCTCATATCTATTATTACACTCAACTTATTATAGAGTAATATTGACTCTGTTTAATGAGTAATTTCCCCACCAAAGCCTAGGTTGTCGCCAACCTAAGCTTTGATACCAAGTGTGACGACCTGCCATTCTCGACCCTCGAAAATCGACACAAAATACCCCATAGTAAGATATGCCGACGATCAAGTGCCGGAAAAGACAGATTGTTGAGGAAAAGAAAGAAGGTAGAAGAAAGAAGGAACTAAACAATATCAGAATCTAACCATCGCAGCGAAATAAATATAATAGTCAATAATAGAGCTTTACACAAAATGAAACTATATTTGTTTATATATTACATCATCAGAGTATCACAAACAAACAACATTTAATAGTCAGACAATCTCAAACAATCACAGCAGCGGATATATATACAAGTACGGATAATACGTCTCGGACTCCAGCTCTTCTCCTGCTCCATAGCATCATGTCCTGAACATATAATACTCGGTCTGACCCGAGCATTATAATGAAATAACACCCGAGTCAGTCTGGAATACCACCTGACAATAATGCACCCAAATTGATTATTAAAGTTTCAAAAATCCTTTTGAAAACAAAAGCATCTCGTAAGACCACGCCATAAATAAACATGTCGGGTTTTTACCTTACAATAGCTAAAATACTTTTTATAGAAATCCTCTGATATTATAATAGGGTCTATATACAAATACTTATAAAATAACCGAAATTGTTACATGATTAAATTCCAGCTACTAGCCACAAAGTGGGTAATACAAACAAAACTCGTAAAAGGCGCGTAGGGAGAATGGATTTCCAACTAATGACTAGGCACTAGGGTACCACCTGTCATAGTACCTGGTCTAGATCAGTGTACCGAGGACCACGCCTGATCCTTTGCAACACAAGGCCCGGATTATCCCTTACTGGATAATCTCGAGTAAGATCACCACATGGTTGGGATCAGCAACCGCACCACTAAGTCGAAATAAAAAGGACATCTAGACAGGAATAACCTTACCCGGAAATGGGTGCTGCCCACCAAGCCTTGCTGCATAACCCCTGATTTTCAGTCATTCCCGGTTGATGAAGCTTGAGGCTAAGCGTTATCTTTTATAACGTTTCACTTAGAATTCCCATCGCCCACCTGACGATGTTCCGAAAGCATTCATCCATACAAGTCCGTCCCGGGTTCGAATGGAACCGAAGGCACTACTCCTACTACATCCATTTTGGAAATATCCTCAGGATTAGTAGCGACTAGCCCTTGCACTTCACTGCTCCATCTTCGACTCCGAACTCGTTTTTCCCAAGAAAACGTACAAACCGGATCGAAGTGGTTTTCGAGAAATAAATCTCGATCCCGGTCTCTTCGAAACGATCAACACATTATCCAATACTGATAGTCGGGGATTTAACTATCAATTAACATTCACAAACATCCATCACACAATAAATAATTCCCACATTATTTATTTTCCTCAAGAATATCTTTGCGAGAAATATTTTCCTTTCAAACCCTTTTGAAACATTTTTCAACCCCAACTCTTTTCATGGAGTAAATCCCTCAAATTGTTACTTCCCTTGAAATCATCCAAGTACCAATATTTAAGGTTTAAAATAATTTAAATACTTTAATCTTGAAAATACATCAAAACATTCATATTAAAACTTCTTACATACTTGATTTAATATATATATACCTTTAAAAATATCTCGAATAAAACTGCTTAGTAAAATATAAGCTATTATCTTTAAAATAAAGTTAAGTCATACTAGATTTTGAAATAAAGCTATGAAATTCTATACAAGTTTCAAATAAAACTTTAATTGATTATCTTTAAAATAGAACCATTTATAAAGTATAAATGTTAATAACATTCTTTTTAGAATATAATGCTAATTACCTTTTTAAAATAATTACTTCCATAATTACCTTGATAAATGTTCACTTTTAAAATTTTTACCACTTAAATGATTTTCTTGAAACCATTCTTAATACAACTTCAAACTCTAACGTTTCAAAAATCTACTTTAAAAACATACTTGGATTTCAGGGAAATACACTTCCATTTTAGGATAACCCAAAGAATTATTTTTATCAATCTAACACGGTTTACCCCAATTCAATTTTTCATTCATCCCGTAAAATCCCTTACATGCTTTAAAAATAGCTTCTTTTATTTTTAAACACATTGCTATTTCCTGGAAATCATTTTCAAAAATGTGTTTAAAATATTTAAAATAAATCTTCTAGAAATTATTTAATTGAAAATAATACTTAAGGAAATATATAGAGGTTTCCTAAGTAATTTAAGTCAAATTTAACTTTTAAAATAAAGTTATTAAATTAAATATTTATATTATAATTTGCTTTTGAGAACTTAATACTACTTTACCTTTTAAAAATAATTAATACCATAATTACTAAATCAAATATTTTCTTTCACTTAAAAACAACTTGAAGCAATATTTCTTCTAAAATATTCTAAACATATTTAAACTGCAAATCTATAATTTGAAAGCTTTCTTTAAAACAAAATAAAATTTCCAGAAGAAAGCACATTTCTTATTCTTTAAAAATAAATCTCGCTATTATTTTAACAATTCTCAATTCCCTTTCTAAACCACAATTTCAAACACTTCAAATTATCAACCAATTTCTTGAATTTAATTCCTTTTAAATTCTTTACTTAAGAATTTCTTTAATTTCTTTAAACCTAATTCATTTATTTATATTTAAATTCCCAGGTTGTATTCTTCCAATCATAGTACAACACAATTTAATTTCCAATTCCATCTATCATAGTATATAAATAGAGCACAGCATAACAAGATCTAAAACAATATATCACAGAATATAAATAAATTTCTATTTGTGAGGAATCAAGTTGGATCCCTCCAACCTGTTTCCCTACATCCATAGATATTAGCACAACAAACAAATATTGATTCAATCTGATAATAATTATCATACACAGCTAAACAACCAATCATCCATTTAAATATTAGCTATTTAAATTACTAGTATCCAGATGTGAGTGAGAATAACTCACCTTGGGTTTACGACGAGTGTTCAAATTTAAATTAAATCGAACGACGTTCGATTTAACCTAAATTTTTACTTGCTCCGATTGATTCCAGAATTGCACCACTGC
Organism: Allium cepa; assembly: GCA_030765085.1. NCBI lineage: Eukaryota > Viridiplantae > Streptophyta > Magnoliopsida > Asparagales > Amaryllidaceae > Allium > Allium cepa. The sequence goes on from CM060928.1 coordinate 210,245,383, forward strand.
GTAATACTCATCTCTGCGATTCCGACGCTTTCTGTTTCGTTAAATTCTGATACAGTATGTGAAAGATATGTTATTTCAAACATCTAGTATAATTTATAAAACGATTTCCTTTAAATTTTCGATTTTTATTTTGAATTTACCAAAGAGGCCGCACTATCCACAATCCCAAAATCACGGCCGCATATCGTCTTCTTCCTCATGCACGCGATAACAATTCAAGGCCGAACCCAAAAATCACGATTTAGGGTTTACCACCCTTCCATCTTCGATTCACACGAGCTCGATCAAAACCCACCACACTATAGCTCGTAACGGCCCCCATCATCGAACGAACCACGACGAAGCTCGGCTTCGCTAATGCACAAAAAATCACGCTCAAACTCATGGCGAACGAAGCCAAACTGCACTTCCAAACGACAGCTTCAAACAACATCAACCGTTGGATCTGAAGATCTTCTCACTCTCTACAATTTTCATGTTGGAAGATTTGTGAATTAAAGCTTGGATGAAGAGAGTTTGAGGGATGAATGTCGAGCGACTTCGGCCATTAATAGATTGAGAGGTGGCTGAGAACGAAGATAGGGTTACAGCGCTAAATTATATATATATATATATATATATATATATATATATATAAACGTTTTAGTTATATTATTTTAATATTAAAACCATTATAAAGCAACTTTTTCAAACGATCTCCAAATAACGCATGCCGACAGGCGTTTCTAAGGTTTTACCTACGTTCCAAACACAATGGAACATGTTTCGGAGGCTAATTTGGTCGTATGCACGAGTTACGGAAATAAACGATCAATTCTTAATTAAATCGACTAAAGTATTTTCTATGCGTTTTAAGCTGCCAAGGTCAAACGACAACTCCGATTGCTACGAAAATTAAAATCCGATAATAACTAACTATTACGGACCTAATGGAACTAGTTTCGTCGAATTCCGAGACTGTGCCCCGGAAGGCTATTTTAACTCGTTGATAAATTCGAGCGATTTCCGAAATTGTCAAAATCACTTAAAATTTCACTTTTAAAATTATTTTAACTCTATTATAACTCGTATAAAATTTATATTCATATTAGAAATCATTTTTGCATTATTATATTATTAAATTCCATTATTAAATTAATATAAAATTCCAAATTCAACCTATCAACTTTTAATTCCATCCAACAGTCCAATATTATAATTCAAATCCAAATAGACTTAAAATAAATTTTGGAATCTATTTTTATACCTATTTACACCCAAAATCACCAATTATCCCAATTCCAATATTGAATTACTATTATTCAAATTTCAATTAAATTCCCGTATTTGAAATTTTAACCAATTTTATTAATTTAACCTAAATCTTTTTATTTCAAAACCAAATTACAATCCATATTCGACATTTAAAATGAATTAAATGTTCAAATCTAGCGACCCAAAATTCTGGGTCGTTACATTAATGATCCAAAATGGTAAATTTTTTGAAATTCACCCATTTCTTCTACTGCGGGCTGGCCCAATTCCTTTAATATATATATATATATATATATATATATATATATATATATATATATATATATATATATATATATATTCTCAATATATTCACATTTGAAAAAATTTAACGTATGTCAAATACAAAGGATTTCAAAGTGTGTTTATAGTGACTATTTTGCTTCAACCATCCACACACAGTTTCTAACTTTTTCAACAATAATATTAAACATGTAAACAAGTCTGGGTCATGATACATGTCATAGATAATTAAAAGAGAGATTATACTATATATGTTGTTGTTTTCTTACAAAAGCAAGGAGGGGTCCAAAGTAATAACTTGCATTGTTATCAATTTTAATTTATATTTTGCATAAAATAATTATCACAACAATATATAAATAAATGGTGAGTAAACTCACCAAAACTATAGCCAACGTTTATGTGTTCCTGCTCGATCTAAAATCGAACAGCTTTCGATTTTAGCTCAAAATTTCACTTTCTCCAAATCTAATGAAATCAACTTAAGTTGTAAAAACTTCTGCTACGAATGCAATAGCGAAGACGGCACCTCATGGGAAAAAGTTATGATTATAATAAGAATTATATTAAAACTTTTAATTAATTAACTTTAATTAACACATTTACTTAATTATTCCCCAATCACCATCGCCTCTCTTCTCCAATATTTTTCATATACACAAAAACATATACACTCACCTAACCTACCTCCAACTTGTGCACGATGGGTTGATGGTTAGTAATTAACCTTATTTGAATAGTTAGTAATCGATGGGTTGATGGTTGATGATGGTTAGTATACATAAAAACATGTAAACTCACCAAACCCCCCTCCAACATATACACAAAAACATGTATGTTGGGATATTAACCTTATTTTAATAGTTAGTAATCGATGGGTTGATGGTTTTGTTTAGCCTTTTTTTTCACAGGATTTAATGTGATAAAATTTCGAGGACGAAATTCATTTTAAGGGGAGAGAATGTAATGACCTATATTTTTGGGTCTTCGAATTTGAATATTTAATTTATTTAAATATTCGGTTTGAATTTAAATTATGATAAATTATCTATTTCAGAGACTTGATTTCTAATGACGTATATTTGTTTGACGTATTTTACGGCAAACGCAGGCATTTTGAGACTTCACAGAATTTAATAACTTGTCTGTTTTATTTTTGTTTTGTGATCATGTTTTAATTCTGTACGCGATCATATTTCATATTCTATTGATCGAGGTTCATAATCGGACGCGATATGATGGCGGGATGTCGCAAACTAATCTATTCAAAATTTAATAATAACAATAATAAATAATTAAAGTTTGAAATGACTTTAATTAAATGAGTATACAAAAAGGTGGCTTAAGCATACAAAAAAATCAAATCAGCCACCATTATGTGCAAGAGTGTACTTTGGTGGCTAAGGAATTAAGAGTGTTGAATATATACATATACATATATATATATATATATATAAAGCTATCTATTCTTGCTCTCTTCCTCCTTGCATATATTTATAGCCATCAGGTTTTCACAATTTATCTCTACTCAAGTATTAAAAGAAGGAAAAGAAGATAAAAATTTAAAAACTTGGCCTAGCTTTGCACTTTGGAAGGAAAATTTGTGGAAGTGAGACCTTTATTTTTGAATACGGGCACTTATCTCATGGTAAATGATGGTTGTAAGTAGAGGTAATGGAATGTTGTGTAATTACATGTACGCCCTATGTTGAACAGAGAAATAGGGAAAGGAGGAACTAGTTGGGTTTAAATTTAGCATTTGGGTCATGTTTCCAATCCTCTGTTCATGTAAGTGGAAGAAATCATCTTTCCACGTTTTCAAAAATCAAGTGATCCTAAACAGGTGAGTTATAACTTTAGCGACCTAATCGAAAGTCGTTCGTATCAGCCTCAAATATTTATAGAAATTTATTGCTCGAGATTTCATCGAGTAAAGACCAAGAAATCATTAAAATTCAATCAATAGGAAATATGAGCATCAAACTTAAAAAAATTGTTTCACTCGATCCGTTGAAAATTGATCATCGCCGCTAGTGTTGTTATGTTCTTATGGGAATGGAGGATTCTGGTTGATGTTTGGCTACATTTGGTGATGGTTGTTGACGATCATTGCAAACTAGGGTTTGGATTTGGGGATGATTCGTGCGTCGATTGAAGAAACGGAGGGAGGGAGAGAGCTTTGTTGTGGTGAATTTTGGTTGAGATCGGAGCAAGAAGATGTCGCGACTCTCTATGGTATTGCATGTTTTTCTGAACGTGGGCATATCAGATTTCGATGGAAGGGATGAAGGGGACCATGTTGGTGAAGTTTGATATGGCGTTAGGTACTTGGATGGAACGTGCATATGCACGCATGCACACGTGCATGGTTGGGAGGATTTAACTGGAGCATTTTGGGCGAGAAGAAGAAAGGCATTATAGGTTGGGTAGCGGGTCTGTGGGAGCTGGCTTGGCCCAAATTGTTATTATGAGAAATCTTTTTTTTAATATTTTAATGTATATAGTTGGTTAATTTTGAAATGATATATCTCATTCATATGAAACTCGATTAACCCGTGGATTTTGGCATTGGGTTCGTATAAACAAGTACAACATGATAGCGTAATTAATTGATAGCTTTGGACATGGGAAAATTTATGACATATTTAAACGGACATGATTTAAATCACATTATTTTAATAATGACGTCGTTTAAATTTATATACCATAAATATTGATGTTTATTTGGCCAAATAAATTATTGTTGAGTTAAAGTGGATTGAATATGGTAATTGGATACCTGTATAGCGGAATAAAACACCATTCTGCTAATTAAATTAGTTAGGCAATAAATTAGCATAATAAATCTCCGTTTTGCTATTTTATAGTTTTGAATATTCAATCATATATCGTAAATGATATGCCACTTTGAATTAGTGATATATTGACTATTTATGGTTAATTAAAATAAAAATCTAATATTCTATTTACTAGTTAAATGTCATTATAGCGATTTTCACTATACCCTCGTTTATTGAATTTCATCCCCAAAACCCTATCGTATGAACTCGAGCTTGTGATTCCGCTAAAAAGAACATTGAAAATTTATTAATCATTTCGATTAATGACAATTTAAATTAACTAATCTTTTAAATTAATTAATTTAAAATTAACCAATTTAACAAATGATGACTAAAATTGGTTTATCTTTAGATTGAATTAATCATTTTTTTAATGATGTTTTATACTTAGTTAATCATTTTAACTAATGATTATGTGAGTTCAATTAATAAATTAATTAATTTAATTAATGATAATCGAGTTTAATTAATTAATTAATGATAATTGAAATTAATAATCATTTTAATCAATGATATTTAAAAGTAATAAATCATTTTAAATAATGATATTTGAAAATTATTAATCATTTTAATTAATGATTATTTTGAATCTAATAAATTGTTTTAACTAACAATATTTGGATTTTAGTTAAGTCATTATAACTAATAATGTTTTACAATTAAATAAATCATTTTAACAAATGATGTTTTAATTAATCGGTTTGACTAATGAAGTTTCGATTTAATTAATCCGATTAATTTATGATTATTTTGAACTTAATTAATTGTTTTAATTAATGGAATCTAGAATTACTTATCATTTTAGTTAATGATGTTTGAGATTAATTATTTATTTAATTAATGGCTATTTGAATTTAATAAATATTTTTAATTAATTGATTTAATAAAGATGATTAAAGTAAGTTAACTAATATAATAAAAAAAATTGTTTTAATAAACTAATTTAAAGTTAATAAACTTACTTAATGAAGATTTTAAAGTTAATTTACCAATGTTATAAAAGTGTTTGGAAATACTTATCTATTTTATTATAGACAATAAGTTGTTTATTTAAAAGGATTTTAAACGTGATTATTTGTTTTTCGGGATAGTTAATATTGTTTTTCTTAAAGTTAAAAAGGAATTAGAACTCGATTATTGGGATGTTACGTTGCATAATTGTGACGACTTGGCTTTCAACGACCAGAAAGTCGCATCATCCTCAAGAAAGAAAGGGATAGAAAAGAGAAAAGAAAGAAGAGAAAGAAGAAACAACATCAGAACCTCAACAGCGGAACGAATAAATTATATTAATAACATAAGTATTACATAGTATACAACAACTATCAGAGTTACACAGACAATACATCACATACTAGACAGTTATAAACACCTGTCTAGTTATTACAACTCAAAACACAATACTGATATCAACGCAGCGGAACTCTAAACATATCTATAACGCTGAAGCCTCCTGCTCCATTGCTTCTCCATAATTCGTCAAAGCTAACCAGAATCCCTTGGCTGCTCGTAAAAGTTTGAGTACCTAAGAGTTTAAGAAAACAGAAGATAAACTCCGGGTCAGACATGGGTCTGATGTGAGTAACAGGTTAAGGTTGCTTAACTTTTAAAAAACCTTTGAAAGAAAGGTATCACGTAAGACTTCCCACACATAAACATGGAAAAGTTTTTACCTTACGCTAACCAAAACATTTGATAGGAAATCCAGTGATATTATAATAGGTCTAGGGTTTTCAAGTAAATAGAAAATAGCCGAAGTTGTTACATTCATTAAATTCCAGCTACTAGCCACAAAAGTGGGTAATACAATCAAAATCGATGGCACTTATTGGATTTTGGATTCCATAGAATGCAGGGCTACCGGGGTACCGCTCGTCACAGTACGGGGCCTAGATCACTGTACCGAGGATTACTCCCAATCCGCTGCAACACAAAGCCGGAACCATTCCTTACTGAACAGTTCCAAACAAGACCACCCCGTAGTTGTGATCAACAACCGTACCACACAGCTGAAATAAAAAGGGACATCTAGACAGGGGTAAATCTCGTCCTACTTGGGCATGACCTACTTAGCCTTGCTACACCTCCCATGTTTTAGCCATTCTTGGTTGATGAGACTTGAGGCTACGATTACCTTTATAGAACACATCTATCTTAGAATGCTCATCGTCCACCTGACGATGTTCTGAAAGCATTCAATCCATACAAGTTCGTTCCGGGTTCGAACGAAACCGAAGGCATTATCTCGTTACACTCATTTTGGAATCACCCTCAGAGTTAACAACGATAACCCTTGCACTCTGAATCTTCATCTTCACTTGAGATTCACGACCTATCGTTAATTTGGATCGATGTGGTTTTCGGATATCCAAATATAGAAACCCGATCCCGGTCTCATTGAAATCCAAAGTGTATCTTTTAAGGCCAAGTTGTTTTAGAGTTTAAAATAATTTCAATTCATTATCTATATACACAGAGATTGATAATTCATAGATTCACAATAGATAATCAACATTATCATCATAAATAGATAATCCTTATCATCATCACAAATAGATAATTCATATTATCATCTCAATGCAACCAAAGCATCCATATCACATAGCATTGCTTATCTCATAGCTGAGATTTCAAACCATTCAAGGCAAACAATATCATCCATCCATACATAAGCAATGATTTACTTAATCACATCATCTATAATTAATTTAAAATGAATTAAATTAATTACTTCATCAATATAAATCTTGCTTACTTAACCATTAATTGATTACAAATCAATTAATTAAACATCCTCTAATTAATCACCTTAATTAATCACTCTTGATTAATTATCATTTAATTACATTCAAGTAATTATCTTTTAATTAATTTCACAGATTAATTATACTTAACCACTTATAGTAATTAACCTATAATTACTTCCTTAATTAACTATAATTAATTATACTAATCCTTAATTAATTACCTTAATTACTTATTATTGATTAATTAATCTTAATTAATCAACCCTTAATTACATCATTAATTATATCAATTAATGATCCCTAATTACATTTTTAATTAATTATCCTATTTAAATTAATTACAATAAGTAATTATTCCTAATTAAACCACATTATTAACCATTCTTGATTAATCTCATTCAGTAATTAACTACCCTTAATTACTCATCCCATAATTTAATTACTTCTTAATTAATTATCTTTAACTAATCCCTTGATTAATTACACGAAGTAATTTAGTCCAAATTACTTCCATTATTAAATCATCTTCCACTAATTACATCCAGTAATTACCATTAATTACTTCACTAAGTAATTATACTTCATCAATTACATAAAGTAATTATTATCAAATCATTCAGTGATTATTTTAAATTAATTAAGCTTAATTAATTAACTTAATCTAATCACATTAAACTCAATTAATTACACTGAGTAATTAATTTCTTAATTACTTCATTAAGTAATTTGTAATGACCAGGTATTTTCAACCATTCGCATCCATTATAAGTGTATAGGTAGACACTCATGCCGGAATTGAATTGCTCAAAATACCGCGTTGTAAATAAAAATTTGGCAAATCTCAGAATATACAGTAAATAAAAATCACAGATCACAGACACAGAGTAATAATAATGCAGCGGAATTAAAAGAGATAGTAGTTCATGAAGCTACTATATAAATATATCAGAGTTACATAAAATACAACAGAAGAAATAAAGTACAAAAGAAGTCTCACTACATAGAAATCTACTAATACAAGAGCTGAAAAGGACCAACAGACTGAAAAGATAAAACTAGACAAGCAGATAATCTCCAGCGATTCCAGTCTCCAGAAAGTGGAAATCCAAATCTATGAATAACTCAGGCAAACCCGAGCATAAATAAAAATACAAACACTCGAGTCAGGACATACATACTTATACAATGTAAACCAACTCAAGTGAACTGTAGTAAAGGTACAAGTAACTTAGAAGATGCTTGGGACCGCCCATCCTCTAAGGATCCGTTAAACTATTTACTATGTAGTAATATACGCTATATACAGTAGTGTCTAATCAGTAATGTATAATCATATAGAAAATAGCGTTAAGGGGATGGTGAACCTTAACGCGGTCGGATCTTTAAAACCAAAATCGTAGTTGGCTCGATATAAGGAGATGACACGGCACGCGAGGCAATGCCAGGGTGGATACACCATTTGCACTCCCGGACCGGTGGTGACGGCAAGCCAGCAGCTTCCGCCCACCTCGAACAATACCCCCGAATCAAAGTGGCGCCACATATCGAATCACAAAAGTAATAGAATGGTTTCCGATGGAGCATGCTCGATGAAAGGGTGCGACCCTTTGTGTAGCCCGGTATAGCTCCTGTTTTAGTCATTTATGCCAACTCACGGGAGTTGGGTCCACGTAATATACCTCAAGAACGTCGCCACCATCCTACTTCATTCTGGAATCTCCACCGCGTACACAGTTGTTAAAGTGGTTTTCGGTATCGGCCGGCTATAAGACAATATCCGATCCCGGTCTCTTTAACAACCCATCGTTATTATAACCCGTAGTTATAACTTTAAAACAATATTTTATACTTTAAAATAAAATATCATTTCAACCCAAACCTTCAAAATAAAGATTAAATCATTTCCAAACCATTTCAATATATCATCATACCATATCTTTCAATTCAAATATTTACCAAAATAAATATCAAGTCATTTCTAACCATTTTAATATATTAAATTATCATATCCTTTCAAAACTTCCTTTCAAATCATTTTAATATATCAAAATATCATAATCTTTCAAAAGCTTTATTTCCAAAATATCATATCTTTCAAAACTTCTTTTCAAATCATTTAATATCAAAATATCATATCTTTCAAGACTTCGTTTCAAATCATTTTAATATATCAAAATATCATATCTTTCAAAACTTCGTTTCAAATCATTTTAATATATCAAAATATCATAATCTTTCAAAAGCTTCATTTCCAAAATATCATATCTTTCAAAACTTCTTTTCAAATCATTTAATATCAAAATATCATATCTTTCAAGACTTCATTTCAAATCATTTTAATATATCAAAATATCATATCTTTTCGAAACCACATGTCAAATCATTATTCATTTTATTCAATTTAAAATACCATTTCAATTCATACTTCAAACAGTTTATATTCCAAAAAAATCATTTTTAATTATAAAATGAAGTCATTATGTTAATAATTAAATTATTAAATTTTCAAAATTTTCAACTTCCAAAGTTCATTTATTCACTTACGTTTATCAAAACAGTGAAATTTCACTTTTGGCATCATTTAGAAAACGCTACGGAAGTTACATTCAAAACAGTTCAATTTAACAAAAGACAGCATTTTAAAATGTTGTAATAGGGTTTACTTAAATTCCAAATAAACTTAGTTAAATTCAAAAATTATAGCACTTACAAAAATTGCTATAATAGTTTTTAATTCAATTTAGCTTTTTAGTTCATTATCATCAACTACAGCTTTACAAATGCTGTAATATCATTTACATTGTAATTAATAGCATTTCAAAAATGCAGTCAATTAACTTCAAATATTCAATATAATTCCTCAACCAATTATATTTTTTTATTTAAAACATTTTTAACTCATAAAATCATACATTTTCACATTTATAAACATCATTTAATTTCCTCAAGTTCATGATTTTATAAAGTTAAATTTCCATTCAAAAATCAAGATTTAATGATAATTCACTTATTAAATTGCAATGTTCAATTTTAAACTCATTGCATTAAATTTCAACTTAACACTTAAGTTCAAATTCTCAAATATAACTTAGTTTTATTTTTATTTACTTAACTAAAAGTTCACTTTTAAGTCAATTTCGTAAATTTCCAATTTAGTTATATTTCAACTTTATTAAAAACATTAATATGATATAAAATCACTTTGAATTCATTTAAATTCAAATTATCATAAATTTATCATAAATTTCATATTCAATTTAATTTCCAATTATAATTAAATCAAATTTTCCAAAATAACTTACATTCAAAATTTTCTAACTTTTCGTTAATTCATTTCACTTACAATTATTCAGAAAATCAATAATATTTTACAAAAATCCTTTTTAATTAGATTTAAATCAAAATATTTTAATATTTACATTTCTAAAATAACTTTAAAAATTTTAGAAAACATATATTAACTACGGGCCTGTATATAATTTTTCTACGCTAGGTAAAGTGATACGGGTAATATATCATTTCAACCCGTATTTACAAAGAAAAATCTAGGTTTTATCATTTCAAACCCGCAGTCCCAAGTAAATGAAATAAATTGAAAATCATTCAGGCCTATCATTTCAGCGCATAACAATTTTCCCTTATTCTAAAGTCCGTACGGGTATGTATCATTTCAACCCATGGTGATTTCTAATTTACAAGGAAGTTGCAGTGTGATAAACTGATAAAATATACAGAATAGCATAAAATAACAGTAACATATAATATAATAGGTGTAATAACAGGTGTGAACATCATATGATAATAATATAAGCAGTTATAACATGATCATATAGTTTTACAGATTCACAGGGTGTCAATTTACTACTTATATAAGTAAGTAATGTATGGTGAGAAATACTCACCTGTATTTGATGGAGATTACAACCAAAGCACACAACACAGAAACTACGAAGGCACGACAACTCGAATATGATTTGAGAATGGGAGAGCCAAAGATTAATTCCTTGAACAAATTCAAACAAACAAGTATAAACAACACATAAGTTTCAACACAAGATACCATTAAACAATGCTAGAATTGGATGCATAAAACAAAGCCAAAGTGTTTGCACTTGCTTTCTACCATCTATGCTTCAGCTATGATCTGAAATGGCATGACTACAGCATGGTTTTAGATCAGGTTTGGGTTTCTAAAGGTCGGCCATAGCATGGGAAAGTGATGGAGCAAAGGTTTGTGAGCATGAAACAACAACTACAAGGCAACACAATGTTCTCAAGGCACTAAAGGTCATGGCCAAGGCACTCCAAATCATGGCCAGTCATCAAGTGGTCAACTACAGGCGTGGCAGAGGTGTATGTGTCAGGAAAAGGCTGGTGGTGGTGGTGGTGTATGGGACGGCCTAACCTAGATAAAGTGGTGCAACATTTGGTGATGTAGAAACTACCAATACAAGGCAAAAGCATAGGTTCAAGGCCACTACAAGGCTCAGGCAAGGCATGGAGGGGCATGGCCATGGCTCAGAGGGTCAGGTGGTGATGTGACATGATGTGTCAGGTCTGTAACAGGAGGTGGAGGTGGTATATGGTCGGCCATGTGGTGGAGAGAGGTGATAGAAGGTGGATGGCTCGGCTTGTATGCATATAGGTGATGTTGGTTCACTTTAAGGTGGATTTTCTTCACATAGGGGCTCGAATATGGTATGTGAAGGTGATGTTGGTCAGAAGGGGATTGTGGTGGTGGCCCCAAGGTGGTGGATGTGGTGCTGGCCGATCCAATGTAGATGAAGGAGCAAGTGCAAGTCGCATTAAAACAAGAGAAAACATGGAAAAAAAGAGTTTTTACCAAAAATTTTGCAAAATGATGGAGGCCGGCTATTTTTTTGAGATGAGGAGTTTTGATATGGAATGGAATGAGAAAAAATCAGCTGAGATGAAGAATGAAGTCGGCCAAACGATAATGAATGCATGAGTTAGAAAACAAAGAGGTGGAAAACCCAAAAGTCTTAAGCAAATCAAGAGTCACAACCTTTCAAATTTCTTTTATTCATTTTGAAATTTATAAATACTTATAAAACTGATAAATAAAGATAACAACTCAGAAATGAAAATAAATATATAAAATAAATAATTAAATTTTAATTTAAATAGAATTTAAATTAAGAAAATGACTTAAAATTGCAAACTAGGCTTTAAAATTAGAAATAGATTCAAATGAACTTTAGAAAACCTTTATAGACCTGTAAAAATATTTATAAAAAATAAAATAACATAAAATAAAAATGCATTCACAAAAAAAAATATTAATTAAATATAATTTATATGAAGAAAATAGCAGAAAATTAGAAACAGCCTTTAAAAATAGGAAATAAATACAGTAAATTTTGGAAAAATTCTATTATCATTTTAAAAATATTTAAAGTCAAAATATACATAATAAAACATAAATATACAAATTAGAATAAGATATATCAAGTAAAATATCATTTATATAATTTGAAACAATAAATATTGTTAAATAACCCTATATACACCCAATATTGTAAAGGGTATAACTTTCACAATTTAAATCCAATTTCAACGAAAAGAAAAATGGTATTCATGATATTAAATCTATTTTCATAATAAAAGATAAAAATTAAGATTTAAAATGATTTAAATTTTAATTTTAAAAGTCAAAGTTTAAACAGTTTGAGTAGAAATTCACCTTTCAGTAAAATATTCAAATTATACTAGTTTGAACTATAAATCACTTAATAATCATCATTTATATTTAAAAATGAAATATTTGAAATAAAAATAAAATAAAAGAAAGTTCAATTTAAATAATATACAAAAATCTAGGGTTATTACATAATTATACTTAAACAACTTCACAATTGATTATCTTTAAATTAATTAATCTAATTAATTATTTAAATTAATCACATTAATTAATTGTTAAATAATCTTAGTTAATGACCTTCATTAACTATTCTTTAATTTCTTTCTTAAGAAATTAACTTAGATTAACCATTATTAATTACAAATTAATTAGTCTTTAATCATCCATTAATTAATCTTTAATTATCTAATTAATTAAGTGTTAACTGTAACTTAATTAATCCTTGATTACTTGATTAATTAATTTCTAATTATTAATTTAAAAATCTAATCTTATTTAATTAATGATTCTTAAATTACAAATTAATTATTCGAAGAATAATTAATCTTAATATTTAAATTTAAAATCCTTAATTACTTAATTAATTATCCATTCCATTAATTTATTAAATAAATTAATTATCCATTTAATTACCTTAATAATTAAATGAATTACAAATCATTAAATTCTAATTTAACTTTAAGATAACCCTTTTTTTTATCTATGGTCAAATTATCATTCACAAACACATTTGAAACATTGATTTCAAATTTACTTTTAAATTTCATTTTAAATTCAAGATTTAAAATGAAAACCAATTTATCTTTAATAAAGTTTAAAACCAATTTTAAAACTTTTAAACTCACATGTTAAAGAATACTTCCTTATAAAAGAAATTTTAAAAGAGTTAAATCAAATTCCTTTTTAAAGTATACCTTAACATTTAGAATTATTAAAACATTTAAATTTATAAACCTTTATTTTATTCCATTTCAAAGCCTAGGATTCAAATTCAGATTTGAATCCAGATTAAAAATTCTGATGTAAACCTTGTTTAAACCCTTCCTTTACATTTTCAAACTCCATTTTAAATTCAAATCCTTTTTATCATTTAAACACTTAATTACTTAAACACTTTAAAGTTTTTAAAACAATTTTAATTTAAAAACTTTATTTATTCCCAAACTAAGATTCAAATTTAACTTGAATCCATATTTAAACTTAGATTTAAACTTTAGCTTAAACTTTGCTTTACAATTTAAATTTCATTTTTTTAAAATTTTAAAACAGAACAGGTTTCTTTTTTTTTTTTTTTAAACCTGTAACAAATATTTACTCGAGCCAACAGAACAAAATCCCGAGCCATCACCCGAGTTCCTCACTTCCCACCAAAAACTCGAGACAGCATGCCATATTCTCGAGTATCAACCCGAGATTCCAGCCTCGTCCTCAAAAAACACTTCCAGATACCCAAAAGTGCGTCGTGCACGTGCACGACAACCACGACCATCTCCGATCATCGCCTCGGTCCCAAAGCATCACCCACGACACCGACCAACCTCGCGACAACCTAGAATTTGAAATCAAAGGCCAGATCGAAAAATTGCCACTCGATCGAACAAAGGAAGAAAGAACTCATCAGAAAATCAACTATCACCGACGATCACGACCACGTCCTTCATCGCCGACCACACCAGACCCTCATCACATCGCCATGCTTCTAACCATCATCACGTGATCGACTCCGATCACCCATGGCCGTCGCGAACGCCTCGCGAACACCATCATCCCTAAAACATTCTGTTACCCTATTTTACCTTCGCCCATCAACTATGATCACCAGAAAAATCCACCTCCATTTTTCTCGTGATCCTTCATCCACCGACCACCGCCAGTCCAAGTCTCGCCACTCATCTCGACAGACCATCAGAATTCGAAAAAAATGTCGAAAACCATCACTCCACAATATCTCATCCATTTCCAATCTAAAAATCACAATTTCTATTTCTAAATTCATGAATTACAAATTAGAATCAGGTTATATAGTTGATTCATTAATTCCTGACAATTTATTTTTGCCTATAAATTGATTAGACCTGTAAACTCATACATTTATAAAATAACGGTTCATATATACAAATGAATCTATTTTTAAAATTTAGTTTATTCCCTTACAAACAATTTCTATTCATACATTTTAGTCTATCACCAAATATCTAGAGAGATATGAAATTTCTTCTTTAAATTTAAAAGCCTGTATATCTAAACAGAGAGAAAATTTTATACACTCGGTTTTGAACAGGCATATATATATATATATATATATATATATATATATATATTCTCATGTATAAACATCATATAAACCATATATTTTTTTAAACTTTATCACCAATATATAAACATATCCACGATTTTCAAAACTGGTTTTAAGTCCAGTGTTTATTTACCAAAATATTAAAAGAGAGATGATCATCATTTCCAGGCATGCATCCATGTATACACATCATATCATATATACATACATGCGTTCATTTCAAATTAACTAACATGCAACCAAATTTCCTACTTAAATTTTAAAACCAAAGTTACTCACCTGAAAACAGAAGACAGAGCACTATTGTTTTGATTTGAAAACAGCTTTTTTTTGAAAATATTTTGAACTCTTTAAACTGGAATCCCCTTTTTGCTTTAAAACTTGAGTTGCTTGAGATGTTGATTTATAAACTTGCATGCAAACTTCCAGCTTAAAAGAAAATGCGGGCTACAGATTTAGAAGAAATGAAGTTGCTTTATCAATCAGAAATGTCTTTGTTTCAGATTTGGGGATAATGAATGCAGGCTTGCTTTTGTTTTTTTTTTTTGAAAATAAGTTTATAGGCTGATAAATAACTTTGCAAACTTGATTTGGAAAGTGATTTACAAGTTTTTTTTTTGTGAGGAGTGATTACTGATTTGATTTTTAGTTTTAATTCAGCTGAAACTTCTTATCTTAGCTTTTGAAAAAATGAAGATTAGAAAAAATGAGGGAATGAAGAAAATATGTTTTATAAGTATAAATGGTTTATTTAAAAGAAATAAAAGAAAAATTAAAAGCAAAATGTCACTTGTATTAGATCTTTACATTTGTCAATTTTATTCACTTATCAATTTTCACTTGTTATAATGAAATCTTAACATAACTACACTTGTCTTTAATTAATTAGTATTTATAATTAAGGTTTAATATAATATTATGCTTAATTAATTAGTTTACAAATACTTATTTATATGTATAGCAAATTTTAAAGAAACAAAACCAAGTATAATTATAAATAAAAACAATACATATATCTATTATTTGGAAATAATATTTTTGATCATTTTAAATAAATTTATAAAAGATGTTATAAATTACTTATTATTTAAATGAATAAATGTTTCATTTATTAGTTGTATTTTAAACTTTCATATCTAATTTACAAATCATATTTATTAATCAATATTTTAAAAAGAAGGTTAAACAAATCTTATTATTAATCTTATATAAACTTTAAGCTAAAATCTTTTTTAAATTACATTTATTTTATGTATTTAAAATCATATAGTTATTTATAAAATAGCTTTGAAAAGCTTAATCAAAAATATTAGAATTAGAAAATATACCTTATTAATTAAATTTAAAACAAAGTTCATATATTGACAATATATACATATATATATAGAAAACAATTTATTAGCTTTTAAAAGTTAAATTCACTCATTAAATATTTGTTAAAAGAACATTATTAAATCAATTCAAATTTTATTAAAAATAATTATCAAATAAATTTAATTTTTAAATACAGATTATTAAATTTATATTGCCAAAAATTCCGGGATATCACATTCCTCCCCCTTTAAAAGAATTTCGTCCCCGAAATTTAAAACAAAGGTAATTTAATAATCTTATTAAAGATTTAATTTTAAATCACAGCATATATTAATCATATGCTAATAACCAAAGCAACCAATTCACACAATCAAACAAATCTAATTATCCATAAAAAATTCTGGATAGAACCTCCTCGAATTTCCCCGGTATAAATATCGGGATACTCGCTCTATAGAATCCAAACAATCTATACTACTAAGCTATAGAGTTCCCACTCATCTAAATCTACAAAACTAAACATGATATCAAACTACAGACGAGTCTGACTCAACAACCAAACCTTCTGAACTACTGGTTCTACAACCAGAAATAGATCATACACGTACTCCCTTAGAGATACGTGAAACATACTGAATCCCAGTTATCCAAACTGGCAATTCAACTCTTGAAAACCAAAGCACTTATCTTACCAAAACACAGAAGAAGTCCAAAACACCTCGGAGCTAACTTCCCAGACTTACCAAAACTTATAGCCCCTTGGATCGGGGAAATCTTACCCAAAACCAAATCTCCGATTCCAGAATCCAAATTCTTCCGTCTCTTATTCTCAGAATCCTTCGAACGATCCCGGTCTGCCTACATCCTTCCTGATCAGCTCAACCCTTGCTGATTCCAATAGAAACAGACTGGACCAATCCAACCCAACCCAATGATCTCCTCAAGATCAATCCAAAACCAAGAACACAAACTCTACTCCTTAAACAACAGAAGACTGAACTTACTTCTCCTTATCCGAAAAAGACAAAACAGATGCACTCACAAACTGTTTCCGCTGCACAACTCTGATCCGAAGTAGATAAGAATGCTGATGAAGAACACGAGCACAGACTAGACAACACATCTCAGAAATATGATTCAAAAGATCCATAAAAGAAAAACTCAGAAGTTCCTCCAAAACCCTGAGCTGCTACACCAACTCAATCTCTAGGAACCATCCTTCGACTAAACTGAACCACCGGAATCAATCCTGGAATTCTAGCCGATAAGAAAACTCAATCTCCAGATACAGACAAACCTTTGACTTCCCTGAAGACATCCGGAAAATCTCCAACAACCCAAGAAAACACTCAACTATCGCAAGTCGCTTTTGCGATCAACCCAGATCAATTTCCAAAGAAAACTGTTCTCCCTTTACCAAACAGAACATCTTATGCTGGTCTAGCCAATCCATCGAAAAAACGGATCCATTTTGCTGCTTCTAAACTCCAGCTCCAGAAAAACTGCTTAGCCAGAAAACTTCCTGCTAGCACACAGAACACTCCGAGCTGCACTGCTGACACCGATGCCAAAAAATTCCAAATCCAAAGCTCTTCGAGAAACTCGGACCTCAAAGCAAACAGAAACACCCTGTTGAACCCATCCACAACACCGAAGAAGACACACTACCCAAAACTTGTTCCAAAGAAACATCTCCGGAAACATCCATAATCACTGCATCTCATCACACAGCTACTAATCCCTGAGGTACAAAGATACCATCACTCACTTCTGCCAAACCGATAGATCCAAACTCTACTCATCCAACTTGCACTTCAAAGATGAACTCCGAACCTTTAAAAGGTTTCCTCCAGAGATCGATGAAATCCCTACACCAAGCAAAGCTCACTCGAGGCGGCATTAGGTCTACAGTCTCGACAGATACACTTCCAACCTCAAACATTCAAATTCCAACCAATGGTAGTAGTTGTGTTACACACACCACTACCTTATCTACCTTTATAACTTATGTTGGAAAACCCGAACAGGTAACCCAAATAGGTAGATATAATTATATATATATATATATATATATATATTAAAAATACAAATACGCTCTCTCAAGAAAGACACCACTCCAGAGCCTTGATATTCGCTCAACCTAGCGCTCTGGTACCAACTGTGACGACCCGACTTTCAACGACCAGAAAGTCGCATCATCCTTAAGAAAGAAACAGATAGAAAAGAGAAAAGAAAGAAGAGAAAGACGAAACAACATCAGAACTTCAACAGCGGAACGAATAAATTATATTAATAACATAAGTATTACATAGTATACAACAACTATCAGAGTTACGCAGACAATACATCACATACTAGACAGTTATAAACACCTGTCTAGTTATTACAACTCAAAACACAATACAGATCTCAACACAGCGGAACTCTAAACATATCTATAACGCTGAAGCCTCCTGCTCCATTGCTTCTCCATAATTCGTCAAAGCTAACCTGAATCCCTTGGCTACTCGTAAAAATTTGAGTACCCAAGAGTTTAAGAAAACAGAAGATAAACTCCGGGTCAGACATGGGTCTGGTGTGAGTAACAGGTTAAGGTTGCTTAACTTTTAAACAACCTTTGAAAGAAAGGTATCACGTAAGACTTCCCACACATAAACATGGAAAAGTTTTTACCTTACGCTAACCAAACATTTGATAGGAAATCTAGTGATATTATAATGGGTCTAGGGTTTTCAAGTAAATAGAAAATAGCCGAAATTGTTACATTCATTAAATTCCAGCTACTAGCCACAAAAGTGGGTAATACAATAAAAACTGATGGCACTTGTTGGATTTTGGATTTCATACAATGGCAGGGCTACCGGGGTACCGTCCGTCACAGTACGGGGCTTAGATCACCGTACCGAGGATTACTCCCAATCCCCTGCAACACAAAGCCGAACTTACTGAACAGTTCCGAACAAGACCACCCCGCAGTTGTGATCAGCAACCGCACCATACAGCCGAATTAAAAAGGGACATCTAGACAGGGGTAAATCTCGTCCTACTTGGGCATGACCCACTTAGCCTTGCTACACCTTCCCTGTTTTAGCCATTCCCGGTTGATGAGGCTTGAGGCTACGATTACCTTTATAGAACACATCTATCTTAGAATGCTCATCGTCCACTTGACGATGTTCTGAAAGCATTCAATCCATGCAAGTCCGTTCCGGGTTTGAACGAAACCGAAGGCATTATCTCGTTACACTCATTTTGGAATCACCCTCAGAGTTAACGACGATAACCCTTGCACTCTGAATCTTCATCTTCACTTGAGATTCATGACCTATCGTTAATTTGGATCGATGTGGTTTTCGGATATCCAAATATGGAAACCTGATCCCGGTCTCATCGAAATCCAAAGCGTATCTTTTAAGGCCAAGTTGTTTTAGAGTTTAAAACAATTTCAATTCATTATCTATATACACACAGATAGATAATTCACAGATTCACAATAGATAATCGACATTATCATCATAAATAGATAATCCATATCATCATCACAAATAGATAATTCATATTATCATCTCAATGCAACCAAAGCATCCATATCACATGGCATTATTTATCTCATAGCTGAGATTTCAAACCATTCAAGGCAAACAATATCATCCATCCATACATAAGTAATGATTTACTTAATCACATCATCTATAATTAATTTAAAATGAATTAAATTAATTACTTCATCTCTAATTAATTTAAAATAAATTAAATTAATTACTTCATCAATATAAATCTTGCTTACTTAACCATTAATTGATTACAAATCAATTAATTAAACATCCTCTAATTAATCACCTTAATTAATCACTCATGATTAATTATCCTTTAATTACATTCAAGTAATTATCCTTTAATTAATTTCACAGATTAATTATTCTTAACCACTTATAGTAATTAACATATAATTACTTCCTTAATTAACTATAATTAATTATACTAATCCTTAATAATTACATTAATTAATTACCTTAATTACTTATTATTGATTAATTAATCTTAATTAATCAACCCTTAATTACATCATTAATTATATTAATTAATGATCCCTAATTACATTTTTAATTAATTATCCTTTTTAAATTAATTACAATAAGTAATTATTCCTAATTAAACCACATTATTAATCATTCTTGATTAATCTCATTCAGTAATTAACTACCCTTAATTACTCATCCCATAATTTAATTACTCCTTAATTAATTATCTTTAATTAATCCCTTGATTAATTACACAAAGTAATTTAATCCAAATTACTTCCATTATTAAATCATCTTCCACTAATTACATCCAGTAATTACCATTAATTACTTCACGAAGTAATTATACTTCATCAATTACATAAAGTAATTATTGTCAAATCATCCAGTGATTATTTTAAATTAATTAAACTTAATTAATTAACTTAATTTAGTCACATTAAACTCAATTAATTACACTGAGTAATTAATTTCTTAATTACTTTATTAAGTAATTATACTTAAACAACTTCACAATTGATTATCTTTAAATTAATTAATCTAATTAATTACTAAAATTAATCACATTAATTAATTGTTAAATAATCTTAGTTAATGACCTTCATTAACTATTCTTTAATTCTTTCTTAAGAAATTAATTTAGATTAACCATTATTAATTACAAATTAATTAGTCTTTAATCATCCATTGGTTAATCTTTAATTATCTAATTAATTAAGTGTTAACTGTAACTTAATTAATCCTTGATTACTTGATTGATTAATTTCTAATTATTAATTTAAAAATCTAATCTTATTTAATTAATGATTCTAAATTACAAATTAATTATTCTAAGAATAATTATTAATCTTTAAATTTAAAATCCTTAATTACTTAACTAATTATCCATTCCATTAATTTATTAAATAAATTAATTATCCATTTAATTACCTTAATAATTAAATGAATTACAAATCATTAAGTTCTAATTTAACTTTAAGATGACTCCTTTTTTTATCTATGGTCAAATTATCATTCACAAACACATTTGAAACATTGATTTCAAATTTACTTTTAAATTTCATTTTAAATTCAAGATTTAAAATGAAAACCAATTTATCTTTAATAAAGTTTAAAACCAATTTTAAAACTTTTAAACTCACATGTTAAAGGATACTTCCCTATAAAAGAGATTTTAAAAGAGTTAAATCAAATTCCTTTTTAAAGTATACCATAACATTTAGACTTATTAAAACATTTAAATTTATAAACCTTTATTTTATTCCATTTCAAAGCCTAGGATTCAAATTTAGATTTGAATCCAGATTAAAAATTCTGATGTAAACCTTGTTTAAATCTTTTCTTTACATTTTCAAACTCCATTTTAAATTCAAATCCTTTTTATCATTTAAACACTTAATTACTTAAACACTTTAAAGTTTTTAAAACAATTTGAATTTAAAAACTTTATTTATTCCCAAACTAAGATTCAAATTTAACTTGAATCCATATTTAAACTTAGATTTAAACTTTAGCTTAAACTTTGTTTACAATTCAAATTTCATTTTTTTTAAATTTTAAAACAGAATAGGTTTCTTTTTTTATTTTATTTTTTAAACCTGTAACAAATATTTACTCGAGCCAACAGAACAAAATCCTGAGCCATCACCCGAGTTCCTCACTTCCCACCAAAACCTCGAGACAGCATGCCATATTCTCGAGTATCAACCCGAGATTCTAGCCTCGTCCCTAAACAAACACTTCCAGATACCCAAAAGTGCGTCGTGCACGTGAACGACAACCATGGCCATCTTCGATCATCGCCTCCAGTCCCAAAGCATCACCCACGACACCGACTAACCTCGCGACAACCCAGAATTTGAAATCAAAGGCCAGATCGAAAAATTTCCACTCGATCGAACAAAGGAAGAAAGAACCCATCAAAAAATCAACTATCGCCGACGATCACGACCACGTCCTTCATCGTCGACCACACCAGACCCTCATCACGTCGCCATGCTTCTAGCCATCATCACACGATCGAATCTGATCACCCATGGTCGTCGCGAATGCCTCGCGAACACCATCATCCCCAAAAAATTCTATAACCCTATTTTACCTTCGCCCATCAACTATGATCACCAGAAAAATCCACCTCCATTTTTCTCGTGATCCTCCATCCACCGACCACCTCCAGTCCAAGTCTCGCCTCTTATCTCGACACTAACCATCTGAATTCGACAAAAATGTCGAAAACCATAACTCCACAATACCTCATCCATTTCCAATCTAAAAATCACAATTTCTATTTCTAAATTCATGAATTACAAATTAGAATCAGGTTATATAATTTATTCATTAATTACTGACAATTTATTTTTGCCTATAAATTGATCAGACCTGTAAATTCATACATTTATAAAATAACAGTTCATATATACAAATGAATCTATTTTTAAAATTTAGTTTATACCCTTACAAACATTTTATGTTCATACATTTTAGTCTATCACCAGATATCTAGAGAGATATGAAATTTCTTCTTTAAATTTAGAAGCATGTATATATAAACAGAGAGCAAATTTTATACACTTAGTTTTGAACGGGAATATATATATATTCTCATGTATAAACATCATATAAACCATATATTTTGTAAACTTTATCACCAATATATAAACATATCCACGATTTTCAAAACTGGTTTTAAGTCCAGTGTTTATTTACCAAAATATTAAAAGAGAGATGATCATCATTTCCAGGCATGCATCCATTTATACACAGCATATCATATATACATACATGCGTTCATTTCAAATTAAATAACATGCAACCAAATTTCATACTTAAATTTTAAAAGCAAAGTTACTCACCTGAAAATAGAAGACAGAGCACCATTGTTTTGATTTGAAAACAGCTTTTTTTTTTGAAAATCTTTTGAACTCTTTAAACTGGAATCCCCTTTTTGCTTTAAAACTTGAGTTGCTTGAGATGTTGATTTATAAACTTGCATGCAAACTTCCAGCTTAAAAGAAAATGCAGGCTACATATTTTGAAGAAATGAAGTTGCTTTATCAATCAGAAATGTCTTTGTTTCAGATTTGGGGATAATGAATGCAAGCTTACTTTTGTTTTTTTTTGAAAATAAGTTTACAGGCTGATAAAAAACTTTGCAAACTTGATTTGGAAAGTGATTTACAAGTTTGGTTTTGTGAGGAGTGATTACTGATTTGATTTTCAGTTTTGATTCAGCTGAAACTTTTTATCTTAGCTTTTGAAAAAATGAAGATTAGAAAAAAATGAGGGAATGAAGAAATATGTTTTATAAGTATAAATGGTTTATTTAAAAGAAATAAAAGAAAAATTAAAAGCAAAATGACACTTGTATTAGATCTTTACATTTGTCAATTTTATTCACTTATCAATTTACACTTGTTATAATGAAATCTTAACATAACAACACTTGTCTTTAATTAATTAGTATTTATATTAAGGTTTCGCATAATATTATGCTTAATTAATTAGTTTACAAATACTTATTTATATGTATAGCTAATTTTAAAGAAACAAAACCAAGTATAATTATAAATAAAAACAATACATATATCTATTATTTGAAAATAACATTTATGATCATTTTAAATAAATTTATAAAAGAGGTTATAAATTACTTATTATTTAAATGAATAAATGTTTCATTTATTAGTTGTATTTTAAACTTTCATATGTAATTTAAAAATCATATTTATTAATTAATATTTTAAAAAGAGAGTTAAACAAATCTTTTTATTAATCTTATATAAACTTTAAGCTAAAATCCTTTTTAAATAATTAAACATTTATTTTATGTACTTAAAATCGTATAGTTATTTATAAAATATCTTTGAAAAGCTTAATAAAAAATATTAGAATTAGAAAATACACCTTATTAATTAAATTTAAAACAAAGTTCATATATTGACAATATATACATATATATAGAAACCAATTTATTAGCTTTTAAAAGATAAATTCACTAATTAAATATTTATTAAAATAAGATTATTAAATCAATTCAAATTTTATTAATAATAATTATCAAATAAATTTAATTTTTAAATATAGGTTATTAAATTTATATTGCCAAAAATTCCGGGATATCACAATAATCTTCTAGGTGTTCGATCTGATGTTGGTTTAGGCCTTCAGGGATGTGCACTTGGAAAAATTATTCTCTTAACATTTTAACAATCAAAACTAATTCTAAAAGTGTTCTACCAATACGGAAATCAAGCAAAAAGTTCAATTCGTTTTAGAAGTAAAAGTTTGATTCGTTTACAGAAACGAATTATTTTCGAAAAGCGAATCACTTATACGGAAATGATTTATTCGTGTAATTAGCACTAAACATCGAAGAAGTAGACTTTGTCACTATTTTGAAAGTTAAGAATAATCGTGTGACATGACTTTGAGGTAACACTACCTTGACTTGTCCGGTATTATTGTTAACCTAAAAATAGTACAAATTTGAACTCAATGTGTGGTGATAAGTATACAAGACTTAATTTCCATATACGATCGTTTTATGTCCTCGATAGTAAGTATCTCAGCTATCGGTTACTTCAGCCACTTTATTTTCATCACTCTAAGACAATGTGTTCCTCATATGAGCTTTGTTATCCTTTGCCAAAAATAACTAAACTCAAAGAGCGAGTGGTAGCCAATCTATGTGGGGTTTCTCCCGTTAGGGTATTTTCACATCCACTCTAGATTGGAATCAGTTTTTGTGCATTGAGATGTGAAATACTCGAATTCTCGATAAC
The DNA here is from genome assembly GCA_030765085.1 of Allium cepa. Classification (NCBI taxonomy): domain Eukaryota; kingdom Viridiplantae; phylum Streptophyta; class Magnoliopsida; order Asparagales; family Amaryllidaceae; genus Allium; species Allium cepa. Next base: position 210,270,581 of record CM060928.1, read on the forward strand.
TGTTGGCGGGATCCGGCTTGGACGTGTCCAAGACACATCGGAGTTCTCAAGTATATTTCTAGAGGTATACATTCGGTAAGGGGGAGCACCCTCCTAGTCATTTGTTGGTAAATTTCATTACCTTATTTGATTCGAAAACCCTGAATCTATTTTAGCTTTAAATTGCCACGAGTAGAGCCAACTCTTTATCATGGCATTTAAGTGTTTATTTATTCCATTCTATCAAGTTTGGAATGTTACTTTATTTTGCCCATTCTATTGAGTTTGGATTGTTACCTTATTTAGTCCATTCTATCAAGTTGGATGTTTTCCTTGCTCTATCCATTCTGTCTAGTTTGGATTTTACTCGGTTTATTTTCATTCTTCAAGTCTGGTTTAATATTATTTATGCTCAATCATATTTGGATTTGTTTCCTGATATTTATTTCTTCTCTTCCTTGTATGGATGTTATTCTTGTGAGGTAAAAAATCGTTCCGCATTAGCGGCGTGGTCTCATAGAATATTTATATAGGTTCCCCATTATTAGAGTTATCACACGCTGGTGTTTCTAGACTGAACCAGGTGTTATTTATTTATAATGCTCAGGCCAGACCGAGTATTTTCCCAGGTTGGCTTTGGTGTTATGGGATTCATGGAGAGGAGCCGAAGATTCACTTGTCGTAGTATTTTATTTTCCATTGTATTATATAGTATACCTATCGGCATTTGTAAGGCCAGGATTTTATAACCATCCAGTTGATCAGGTTTGCTTTTAACTCTGATATACTCTATATATTTGGAGTGGCAATTTCTATTGTCCTTGTTATATTATATGTTATCAATTCCGTTGTGAGATTCTATTTTTCTCTGTTCTCTGTTCTTTTCTTTTTATTTACCCTAACAATCTACCCTTTTGCCGATTGGATGCACGACATTTGAACACGGTGGTAGTGTTTGGTGTCAACTTTCGATGGTCAAAAAGGCAGGTCGCTACAATCACCATATTAACTAATCACCAAATCCAAGTTCAAGCATAAACATATCATCATATGTCATCAATACGACATGATAATTCAGCATAACAATCACCGTTTTTTCTCAACATATAGTCCATCAAAATCAAGTTAATTTCTTTTCCAAAAACAAAAGTTTTGCTTACTGTAAATTTTTCTAAATCAAAGCAACTTTTGTTGGATCTTGAAAACACTTTTTAAGCTTGCAAAATTTGAACTTTTGGACCCTTGAACCCTTGAATTAGGCTCGGCCAATTATGTTTGGGCTTGGCCTAGGCCTTGTTGGGTATGATCTTGGGATGTTTGGGCATGGCCCTAATGGCTTTGGGGTGGATGAGCTTGAGTTTTTGGAAGAGGAGGTGTTGTAGAAGATGTAGAAGTGCTTTTATGAAGTAAGGAGGTTATTTTTTGTGAAAGAAGTGATATTTCTTGTTTTAGAATTTATGAAGAGGAGGACATGGCTATGTTTTCTTAAGCTAATAGGAAATTGAAATGAAGTAGGAGGTTTGCAAAATGAAAAACATGAAGATAAAGAGGTATATATAGGCTTAGGATTTGATTAAAATATCACTAAGTGTTTTATATTTAAATATAAGTATGCATGCATAGCCATACCTTCTCCTCTCCTTCAAAACCGTTCATACTACCCGCTCCCCATGCTTTCCACTATTCATGTCATGTTCTTGTGTACTTGAGTTGAAAAAGTGTGTTTTTGTATGTATATATATACACTTTCCTTTATAAAAGAATTTCTTTTATTCTTATATATATGCATACTTAAGAAGCAATATGTACACGTACACATGTTTAAATGGTTTGTAATGGTGCATGTGCATTTAACATAGTGTTCTAACCTTTAAAACAACTTTTAACTAAAGAAAAATCAATATTTTGGAAAATAACTTCCGGTCACATTTTCTATTTCTCTATGAATTATATACTTTGAAAACAATTTTATTATCATTAATTATTATTCAAAACAGTTTTATTTGTTAATAAAAATCCATTTATTAATTATTTATTTTAAATATAATTAAATATTCATTTAAATAGCGATTAAATTTCGGTTTGTTACAGAATCTGTTTTTCAATACATGTTTTAGGACTTAGTTGTATACTAAATATGTTGTTAAATTTAATTAAAGTAACCATTCCGCCTATGATTCTTTATTTATTTTAAACCCTAGTTATTATTATAATATCACATGATTTCCTATAAAATGGTTTGGTTATCGTAAGGTAAAACCCGTCCGTGTTTATGAGTGGCGTGGTCTTATGATATACCTTTATTTTTGAAAGGCTTTATAACGTAAAAGAAATCCATATGATTTTAGTTTTTCACGCTTTTTTACCAGGCTTATTCGGATGTTTCTTATAATGCTCGGGTCAGATCCGATCTATTTTTAGCATGGATACTTTGGAGCTTCAAGAGACGAGTTGGATGCCTCCAAGACCTATTCATGTATTTTTATTTCCATTGTATTTCTTATTTATATTTATCAACATTTGTATTATAACTGTTTAGGCTGAAGATAGGATAAATACTCTGATTGTTATATGAATACTAAAGTTTTCTTTTGTAAAGATCATTTGGATATTATATATTACTCGTTACAATGTGAGAATCCGTTATGTCTTTTCTTTTCTTCTACTCTAACGATCTTTCCTTTCGACACTTGGATGTTCGGTACGTGAATACCGTGGATGTATTAGCGTCGACTTTTGAGGATTGAAAAGGCAAGTCATTATAAGCGGTATCAAAGTTGAAGGTTAAGCGAGAACCTTACCTTTGGTGGGGTAAACTCATTAGAGATAGGTTAAGTAACGCCCTAGAATGAGTTTGAGGGTATTAAATATGAGAGCTTGTATTTTTTAATGCTATAAAAAAATATTTTATATTATGTTAAAATTGGTAAATGAAATAATTATACCTAAATTTTATATTTTATATTTAAAAGGATAATTTTCAAAAATATATATATATATAGTTAGTTTTTTGTGATTGTTTGTTAGGGAATGATGATATTTATTTATCATCATTTGTTGATTGATTTTTTGTGCTGACCCAGTTTATATGCATTTGTTGTTTGATTGAATTAAATACGAACGCCTTGTGAAATTAGTTTCACAGTTTGACTATAAGGTGTCCGTGAATAATGCCGGTTTAATAAGATTACTTTTTTAAAAGGGTTACTATAATAAAGGAAGTTATTATATACAGGTAGTTATATAAATTTGGTTTATAAGACGTGATTTACAAAAATAAAGAGGATTTTTGAGAATTGAAATCCTAATGTCTTTGATAAGCATTTCAAATGGTTTTTGGAAAAAGTAATAATAGTATTAACTGAAAGTATTTATATGTATAGGTATAAATAGTTCGGGGAGTGAGTCTCGATTAGTTTTGTGGTAGTCTGAATAATCTTCTAAGTACTAATCGGATGTTTTCTTAAATGAATGTTTGAGTGCACTTAGTAAATTATTCCCATTGTCATTATATGATCGAAATGAGTTCGAATCTGTAACGACCCGTAATTTTTGATAATTAAAAATTGTTAATTTAATAAGGCTTTGTGAATAAATGTCGAAAGAAATAAGAATTCGTGATTTAATAATAAAGAATACAACTAGAATGCAATGTAATAGTATTAATTTAAGGTAATTTATGACTACTTTGAATGTAATTCCAATTAATTGAAATGATTAAATAGTTATAATTGCTGATAGACTGTAAATTAATTGTAGTAAGTTGTGTATTAATTGATAATTGGATTAAAAGAGCAATTGATAAGTTAAATGTTGATTAATTAATAAAATAATGTGTAATGAATGGAAATTGAATAAAATTAGTGTAAAGAAAATTGTTATAACATTTGCTTGTAAATAATAAACTCATAAATGTTATTAAATATTGAAATGGTGACAATTGTTATTTTTTACCTATTTACTTAACTTGTTGAAATCAAATTAGAAATAAATTGCAATGGATGAAATTAAATATAGCGTTAAAATGGATTAAGATAATGACTGTAGGATACTAATGTAATTAGATGGAAAACAATGTTAAATGTATACATAGAACAATGAATGATTGAATATAAAGCTTTGAAATCAAGTTGATCAAATTACTGGAATTTAAATTATAATAACTGAATTTATTGCAATTAAATGTAATTAAATATTACGTTAATGAAAATTAAGATGATAATTATAGAATATTAGTGTAATAAAATATAAACCAATGTTAACTAGGCCTGTGGAATAATGATTAATTGAATAAAAAGGTTGAAACCAAATTTAATCAATTTACTGAAATTTAAAATTTTGATTAATTGGATTAAATTATAGTTGAAATTAAACACCGTAATCAGTAAAATAATTAACAATGAATTGACATGAAAATTTGTTTTAAATTATTGCAAATGTCCAAGTAATCAAAATTGATGAAGATTTGTTAGTTTATAAATATTGAACTAAAATGTGATTAATTAATTTAATATTAATTTATTTAATTAACGTGAAAATAGTCATTTTGGCCACTATCTCGGATTTCGACGAAACCAATCCATAACGGTGAGTTATTGTAAGGTTTTAAGTTTAGTATCGATCGGACTTGTCGTTTGATCGTACGGATAAGAAACGCATAGAAATCAATTTAATTAGATTCAACTGAAATCAATTTGAAATAAGCTAATTTTAAGCTAACTTCTTTATACGATGGAACTAGGACCTGAAACTTATTCCAGTGAGTTTAAAAATATCGAAAACATCTATTTTGATATATAGGATGACCCACTTTCGTTTTGGAAGCGAAACGGGCTTTTCTGGTCGTTATTGTCAATTTGAAGCAGTTCGATATGTTATTCATTCTTATCGAGCTTCGTTAATATAAATTGTCTTGTTTCCCCAAACCCTAGAAGTCATTCTCTTATTCGGTACGTACAACTCCTTCTGTCTGTTCCTTCTTCTCAAATGGCAGAAAACCCAAATTTCTAGATTTAATTGCAAATCAAAATCAAATCGTCAAACTATATCAAATTATATACTGATTCGAAACTCTCGAAGAGCAAAACCCAAATCTGTTGTTCGTTTTTGCAATGGAGATTTCGTTTGCCCTGAAATTATCAAATCACTCCCGGCCGTTCATATTGGGTTTTCGGAGTTGACGGCGGATCTCAATTTCATAACGATCAGGAAGCGCGGCATCGAAGAAGGTGTCGAAGGGAGGAGATCCATACGGCTACTTTAGGTCGAAGATCACCTGAATCACCGTGATTGGAAGTTGAAGGCAACGACAGTCGAGGTAGACTGGCGACGATGGAGGCTTCGGGGTGGTGCAGAGGGGTGCGGCCAGTGATTGGCAGGCCGATGGAGGTGATCGATCGAGTGGATGACGGCCGAAGTTGTGTGCGTTCAATGGTCAACGACAGTGGATGTGGCAGCTTCAAGCAATCTCGAGCGCGACTTTGGATGTTAGGGTTTCGTTCTCTATGCTGACGTGGTAATCCCGATTGGCTCTGGGTTTTTTTTTAATTGTGTAATGTTCAAACTAGCATATCTTTTGCATACGAACTCGGATTTGGGCATAGTTTTCACCATTGCGGCCGTATCGAAATTTCGAACAATTAGAGACTGGTTTGGAAGAATTCTGAGAATGTTGAATTTTGGGCCTTTATTTGGGTTTCAATTCGATTTGAAATCAAAGGTATGTGATTGGAAATTTATTAGTCGTTGTTTCGTTTTAGTTAAATTTGACTTTTGTTGCATCTAATCATCGTTTAATTTAATATTGAATTTAAATTGTCAATTTAATAACTGTTATTGATTATCAGTTATCTATTGATGTTTATTGATTGATTTGGATGATGATTGTAATGGATGTTTGATTGTTGATATTGGATGACTGGATGTTGTACTTTTATATTGTTAGAACACTGCAAGTTCCCTATGAGTTGAAATGATACATACCTGAACAAACTATATGTTAGGAAAAAATCATTATGAGTTGAAATGATAGACACGAGTGATTTTATGAATTTTTATTTAATTCGGGATTACGGTTTGAAATGAGATGTAACCGTAAAATGTTAAAATGCGGATTGAAATGATAAATATATGTATCACTTGACCATAGGGTAAAAAATTATATACGGACACCGGATTGGTTAAATCGAATGATTTTTAAAATCTTTAAATGTTGAATTCAGTTAACTGGTATTTTGAAATAGAAATTGATTTATATCAAATGAATTATTTTCTGAAATCCAAGCGTAAATGTTGGAATTGGAATTTGATTGAATGAATTGTTCAAAGGATTTAAATTTGAAATTTCAAAGTTGAAGTGTCAAATATAAATGAATCTATCGGAATTGAATTATTGATATTGTTTGGATATAACTTAGAGATCTATTTTAAATTAATTTAAACTATTTTAATCAATTAAAAACTATCTTAATTTAATCGTTCATAACATATTTAATCCAATTTAATATATTTAATCTATTTTAAATTTATTTAATATAATTTAAATCTATTTAACATATTTTAAAATTATTTAATCTATTTAAAAATCTACTTAATATAATTTAAATATATTTAATCTATATTAAATATATTTAAATTGATTTAATTCTAGTTAAATCAAATTTAAATCTATTTAAACTATTTTACTATTCAAACTATTTTAATCTATTTAAACTATTTTTAAACTATTAAAACTATTTATGACTATCCAAACTATTTTCTAAAATTACAAACTGTGTAAAGTTGAAGTATTTATATTTAAATCCTTGATGATGATACAACTTAAGTTGGAATTTGGAATTGATGCCTTTTTGTGAAATTACATATTTGACTAAATGTGATTTTGTAAGTGAATATGGTTTTTAAAAGTGAATATGATTTCGGAAGTGATATGGCTTGAAATCGAATATGATATTTTGGTATTAAGTATGAATTGACTTTTGAAATGTAAAAGAACCATCCGGTGTGAAATAAGCATTTGGTTGTTAAAGAGACCGAGATCGGATATTGTCATACTCTATGCCAATACCGAAAACCACTTTAACAACTGTGTACGTGGTGGAGATTCTAGAAATGAAGTATGATGGTTTGGCGAACGACTATGTATGAGGTATTTACATGACCCTAACTCCCGTGAGTTAGCTTGATGTGGCTAAAACAGGAGCTATACTTGCCCAAGGGAGGTCATTCCTCCTATCGAGCACATTTCTTCGATACTATATTCTGACTTTATGATTGATTTGGTGGCCACCCTTGATTTTTGATTATGGGAGTGTGTTTCGAGGAGGGCGGTAGTATCTGTTATGCGTTACCACCAGTCTGGGAGTGCAATTGGTATATCTACCCTAGCATTGCCTCGAGTGCCATGTCACATGCCCTATCGCGCCTTCTACGAGTTTGTTTTATCTCGTACCAATGGAGTGCTCCTTGATAGCCCACCTGCGGGTGGAGTTCACAGTATCTGTATAAACTATGGCATTATATAAAATGTGTTAAGGGTGATATGGGTAACGCTTTAACGCTATTTTAATACTTTACTTTACTATAGACATATTATAATAGCGTATTGTACTACATAGTAGATAGTTTAACAGATCCTTAGGAGATGGAAATCCCGAAAATTTCTTAAGTTATTGCACTCACGTTAGACACTGGATAAGAGATGTCAAACCCCGTAAACTTCTCTGATGCCTTTACACTCATATTAGTTTACTGTTTATTTAACTTACATAAGATCTTTTAATTCTGACTTGAGTATTTTGTCTTTTCAATTCGCTCGTGTCAGTCTGAGCTTTTCAGTTTATGAAGATTACTTTCGAGAGGATGAAGACAAAGATTCTACACTATTATTACTTATTATACGTATTCCACTACATCATGTTGTTCCGCTGCATTTATTTATTTATTTCTATTTTATGTAAATCTGATTTTGTGTTGTATAAGAATAATCAAATGTATTTATAGAACAGCTTCATGGACTGTTATTTGATTATTATATTTTGTCATTCCACTGCGAGATTCTATTTTTTGTTTTCTTTATTTCTTTTTTTTTCTTATTTACCCCATAACAATCTCCTCATTTGAATGGTTTGAGTCTGACGTGTGTGGTTTATCGTCGATTTAAATTGTTCAAAATGGTGGGTCGTTACAGTTGGTATCAGAGCTTTGGTTTAGTGATAACCTTAGCTTTGTGGGGTCTGACTCTTTAGAAATAGGGTAGTAATACCCTAGAACAAGCCGTTGAGTGTATATATATGAAAGAGCGTATTTGTTAGTGTTATAAAAGTTTTTGTATCGTGTTAATTTTTTCCGTTTTGTATTTGTAAATTCTAGTCGGTGCATAGAACGCTATGACATCGATAGGGGTTTCTAAACACTTAATAGGACAGACCGACACAATATTGTTTTATAGGTAAATGAAATAATTTTTCCTACTATATATTTTTGTATATAAAATAATAAAATTGTAAATGATATAGAAGGTTATAATATAATTTTTTTCAGGTAGTGAAATTTATAAATATTGGATGGAAAATAAGATTTACAAATAAAATGAATATAAATTAGAATGTGAGAACTTAAGTTCCAGGATTTTTGAAATTTCTTTCAAAAAGATTTTGAAATATAATATTAATAGTATTTTCTGATATGAATGTTTCAAGATGATTTGAAGGAAAGTACTAAAAAGGGAAGTTTTAAAGGAAATAAGTTTTGTACTCCTCCTCTGTCGTTGCAAAATAATTTCGATGATGAGTGCACGCATCATCGACGTTCATTTTCAAGTTTCCAAGTGGGAAAACTACTGTAGTAGTTATACTGGACATCTGTTTTGATAAATGAACCTTAATTTTAATATTTGAAGTTTGATTTGATATATATACATATATAATTTATGAGTATAATATATATTATTTTAAAAGGACTGAAATGAAACCGGGTTGTTTAGTTCTTAAGTTTCCGTAAATTAGAAATTGAAATTATTGTAATCGATGGAATCTTGACTATATTAATAATTGGAAACTTCTAAATGAAAATAAGAAATTTGATGTTAAAATGATAAATGAAACAGATAAAAAAATTGAAATTTTGTAAATTGTAAATAAAAAGGAGATGAAAATAGAAATGGTAACCATTGAAGATTCTGTTAATAAAAATAAATATGATAAGTTAACTTTCTATTGCATTCTAAAAAAAGACATATATATATATATATATATATATATATAACTTACCAAAATGTAAAAAGTTGTAATGTTAAATAGGATATGTAATAGAATATTGTGCAAGTAAACTTTACTGAATGAAAGTGTTCGATGGAATTACTTATATAAATAAGAATTTTGATATTATAAATTTTATAAAACTTAGGATTTTTAGTTGAAATATTACTAATCAAATGTAACAAAAGTGAATAATGAAAGAAAAATGATTATAAACTTAGGTTAACATTTTAAGTTTATAATCAGATTGAATAGTAAAAGGTGAACACTGTAAGTAAATAAATATAAACTGGAATTAATGTTGAAGCCATTTATAATTGAATGAGTTTTACGTTAATCAAATGATTATAACTTCAGAAACCATTAGAAATGATTTGGAAATGGAGTTAATATTCAATATACTTTATATGGAAGAACAAATGTGAAAAAAAATATAAATGGTGAAATTGAATTATAAAGAAACTTACCTAATAATAGATAATCCAATAACTGAAATAGAAATAATTTATTTAAGCAATGAATGTAAAGTAATAAAATGAAAGAAAATGGCATTGTATGAATAAAGGACAAATGAACTCTTATAAGTAATAACAAATGTAAATTAATGAAAATAAACAATATATGAATGAGAAAAGAAAAGTATATGATAAAAAAAATCAAACTAAATTGTAGATATGAAGTAAACTGGAATAAAATGTATACAATACTTCGATAATGAATTCATATATGATCCAAACAATTGGAATGGATATAACTTATGTAAGTAAAGAATGTAAAGTAATGAAATAAGCCTTATATGAATGAAAATTAAAATTTTGTAAGTAATGAACGTGAATTAAAGACAATCATTGTATGAAAAAAGGGGATGAACAATAAATGATGTGAAAAGGGTAAATAGAGTAAATTCAAAAATGTGTTGGATTCTTTGTTGTATTGGCTTATGCATTGATTGGGAAAGGATATTCTGTTTTGTATAATGATGTATAAATAATCTATAAATTTTATCTACGACTGTTGAGTGTATGGTTTACTTCATAGTTTATTTATCATTTTATATAATTAGAAGTTCTGAACCTGAACAAACTATTTAATTTGGTTGTTATGGATGGATGATTGATTCCTTGGTTGAAATGATGTTGTACTATTTATTTGCAAGTGATGGTTGTTGTGTTGTGTTGATTTGTTTTGTTATTAGTTGGAAAAAACTTAAATATTTCTCTTTTTTAAAAAATTATTAACTTCTTTGGATTATAAGTGAAATATAGGTTTATGGAAGCAATAGCTACTGCTTTTGATTTTATAAATTAAGCGTTGTTTGCACGATAAATAGGTACATTCTCGAATTACTGTTTTCTAGCGATATTATATTGTTTTTCCCGTGGTTTGGGATATTTTATTTTGAAAAATATGATATATATTGTTATTATTGATATTACTATTTCTCCCAGACGTCTCCGTACAAAGGAGACTCGGCCGAAATTTTTCAGGAATTTTAAACTTGGAAAATTTTTGTGAAATATTTCTCAAACTTAAATATCTAGGATGTAATTGTTATAAATTGATATATTTTATTTAAATTATTTAATTATGTAAATTAATTGTTTATAAATTTAATATTTTGAATAAGATATATTGATTGCTTAATTTCTTCTTTTCCCTTCTTTTCTTTTTTGGAGAAGAAAAGTTTTAAGTGGTGGAGAGTGTAACGACCCATAATTTTCGATAATTAAAAATAGTTAATTTAATAAGGCTTTGTTAATAAATGTCAGAAGAAATAAGAATTTTTTATTTAAGAATAAAGAGTACAACTGAAATGCAATGTAATAGTATAAATTTAGGGTAATTTATGACTGCTTTGAATGTAATTCCAACTAATCGAAATGATTAAAGAGTTATAATTGGTGATTGACTGTAAATTAACTGCAATAACGTGTGTATTAATTGATAATTGGATTAAAAGAGCAATTGATAAGTTAAATGTTGATTAATTAATAAAATAATTTGTACGGAATGGAAATTGAATAAAATTAGTGTAAAGAGAATTGTTATAACATTTGCTTGTAAATAATAAACTCACAAATGTTATTAAATATAGAAATGGTGATAATTGTTATTTGTTACCTATCTGTTTAACTTTTTGAAATCAATTTAGAAATAAATTGCAATGAATGAAATTAAATGTAGCATTAAAGTGGATTAAGATAATGACTATAGGATATTTATGTAATTAGATGGAAAACAATGTTAAATGTATACATAGAACAATGAATGACTGAATATAAAGCTTTGAAATCAAGTTTGTCAAAATATTGGAATTTAAATTATAATAATTGAATTTATTGCAATTAAATGTAATTAAATATTACATTAATGAAAATTAAGATGACAATTGTAGAATATTAGTGTAATAGAATATAAATCAATTTTAACTAGGTCTATGGAATAATGATTAATTGAATAAAAAGGTTGAAACCAGATTTAATCAATTTACTGAAGTTTAAAATTTTGATTAATTGGATTTAATTACTGTAACGACTCGTAAAATTCTCAATAATTTAATTTGTTAAGTTAATAAGTTTTGATAATTTAATATAAAAAAATAAACCTTATTAATTAAAAATTGAACGATGGTAATTAGAACTAATTATAACAATTGAAACGAAATTACAATTTAGTGAAGTAATGAAAATTGTTATACTTGGCTATAAATTAATGTAAGAAAACAAATGCAAACATTTAAATTTATAAAAGGAATAATATGAAATAAATGACTCTTGAATAAAGATTGGGTATATAAGAATGGTAATGATTGTTGTCAACAATGAAATCACAAATGTGAATGTTCAATCATTAATGAGATAATATATGATTAATATAAATTGAAGTAAATCAGTGTTAATTAAGTAATTGTAACATTTGATTTGTAAACAATAATGAATTCATTAATGTGTCTTAAAGTAATAGTAACGGTTGTAAGTTACTATTTAATTGGCCTATTAATTTAGTTGTAACTGTTATATTTGAGTATAAATTTGAATATAAGCAAATAACGGTAAGTGGTGTATAAATAATGAATTAGTATAATTAATAGTAATTGAATGAATTCAATATTAGGTAGGTAATTATAATAATTAGTTGAATATAATAAACTTAAGTGTAAATTAAAGGGTAATGGTAACAGCTATTATAAGTTTCCTTTTTAGTCTATAAAATAAATAGGAAATCTTTAATGTCATTAATGAGAATTAATGCAGTAATGGGAGGTGTGAATGTATGAATTAAATAGAAACGTAAATTTATTTATAAAGTAATAAATTGGTAAAGAGAATGGAACTAAGTTAAATTAATTAATTGGCTTTAAACCTTAATTAATGTGTACAATTGACAAGATTTCACATTTAGAAATGTAACATTTAATACAAATTTAAGATGAAAATAGGAGTAGACTAGTGTAATGGAATATAAAACTAATGTAACTAGGTATATAGGGTAATAATGGACCTAGTACAAAGATGGCAATTAAACCAAATCAAATTATTGGAAGCAATTTTTATTTAATTGGAATGTAATTTATCATAAAATGGATTATTGTAGGTAAATGAAATTAATTGCTATGTAAATTGAAATTTGGATGAATTGGGAAGTTATTAATGTATTAGTATATAAACCAGTGTTAATATTACCCATAAGAGGATAAGTTAATAGTTGATTCAATAACAAAATTGAGAAATCAAATATATTGATTTATTGGGGATTTAAACTTACACTTTGTAAATTAGATAAAATACAGTGTTTACACGCAATGACTTTCTATATTTTATTTCCCTATGTTTGTTTTTCTAATTTTTATTTTCTATTTTATTTATACAAACTTTGAATGTATTTATTTGATTTTTGATTGATTTTATTTTTAATAATATCTTAGAAATTTCAAGAGATATAGGTTACTTGTTTTGTTTATTTGTTGCCTTTTTCTTTTCCCTTGCCTTTCCATTTGCATAGCCAATTACTTCCCACATGCATAGCCATGAATTCTTCTCATAATTCACGTACATATTGTTCCTCAAACTCCTCTTTCATTGCGTGCAAACAAAGGAAAAAAAATTAATAAATACATCAAGTTATTTGTTGCCTTTTTATTTCCTAAACCATTCAAACTCCTGCCTTTTATTGCCTAGCCTCTTTATTTCTTGCCATTTCTTTCTTTTGGACATGTATTTACTAAAACCTAGCCGCCATCTATTTTTTTATGTACAAAGTTTCTCATCTCCTCATCTTATTCATTTGCGTGAAGAAAAAAAAAATATAAGATCTAAAGTCATGGCTTCCTTCTTCTTTCTCCTCCTTTTTTCATTTTTTTTCTTTGCCTTCCTTCAAGTTAGGCTCGGCCTCCATCTTCTCCTAGCACACCTTTAACCATCTTGACCAAGCAACACAAAATGATGGTTGAACCCATATGTGGTGTAGCCAAGCCATTGATTGATTAAGGCAAATTATGCCACTTCGATTCGTTATTTTTCCATTGTTTTATCCTCTATTCTTTTGTATTGAATCATATTTTTATGTATGTAATATTTGTTTGCATACAAGATTTGGATCTGACTCTTTATCCACTCAAGTTTTCATTGTGCTTTGTGTGCTATTTCGTACTTTGTGGAGTTTGGATTTGTATTCTGAATTTGTCAATTGTAGCATTTAAAAGGTGAGTTTTATCACTCTAGACATATGTACTTATACTATTATGGAATAATGACAAGTGGATCTGTATAATTTGAGATGTTATTCATTCATGCCTGTGATATGTTATATGATGTTAAATGCTGTTTATATATTTGTTACATCATCTAATATGTTATTATATGATATACTGTTCATTTTATTTACTGTATCATTACTGCAAGTTTCCTATCACTATGGGTTGAAATGATACATGCCCGAACGGACTTTAGAATAAGAAAAAATCGTTATGGGCTGAAACTATAGGCTTGATGATTTTTATTGCGTTTATTTTACTTGGGATTACGGGTTCGAAATGATAGAACCCGGATTTTTCTTTTAAATTACGGATTGAAATGATATATATATGTATCACTTGATCTAGGTTAGAAAATATTATACATGCCCATGGTTAATATTTTTAAGGTAATATTTTCCTAAAATTTTATTAAGTATTTTGAATATTTAGAAAATATGAAATTTTACCTTGAAATTTGATTTGATGATTTAAAATATAAAGAGATATTGGATTTCAGCAAGTTAAAATTTTATAAGTTGATGATTGGTTTAGATTGTAATTTAAAAACCGTTATTTGGTTTTAATGGTAATTTAAAGAGCTCTAATTGTGATAAATAACTTAATAATTAAAGTTAATTAATATGGAATTTTAAAGTCTAGCCTGGTAATTGCAATCAATTTTTATTTTATGAAATGAATATGTTTGTATAATAAATGATGTCCTTTGAATTGATAAAAATACAGTTTTAATTGTATATTTTGTAATAAATGTATTTAGACTGAAATCATAGTTTAATTGATGCCTAAATAAATAAATTTGCAAAGAAATTGATCGTTATATTTACTATGATAATTACTTTATTTATGAAATGGAAATGTTTGGAAATTGAAAAATTATGATTTAAGTGGAAAAGTGTATTTTCAAATTATGACTTAACTTGATAATTGGAAATTTGGTTTTAATTGAAATTGTTAAGTGAATAAATGGGAATTCAGTCTTATTTATGAAGTGGGTATTTTAAAATAAAGTGGTAAGTTATTTGTTGAAATAAAAGAAGTAAAAGAATGTGTTTTTGACTTAATAAATGAATTATAGTTTAATTTGGATAATTATTGATAAAATTTTATTTTATTAAAGCATAAGTTAAATGATATCCAATTGAATATTTTGAAGTGGGAAATGTGATTTTTATAAGTTAAATTGGCTAGAAATTGAAACTTTAATGTAGCTGAAATATACAATGTTTTTTGGAAAGTTTATAATTGAATGAATAAACTTATAAATGCTACAACTTTGAAATGAATATTATTTGACATTGAATTTAAATGGTTAAATGAATCTTGTTTGGAAGATATTGACATTGAATTTAGATGGTCTAAATAAATATGTTTCAAAATGTTTGGTTTCAAAGTTGTTATAACTTGAAAGTAATATGGCTTTGGAAATGAAATTATTGGAAATAGTATTTAATTAAGAATTGTCTTTAAATATATAAATTTGGAACTTATTGGAAATGGAAGATTTAAGAATATGGCCTTATAAAGTGGTTTGGGTTAAGGTGATTTAAAGTAATATTTCAAGTTTAATAAATTCAAGGAAATATTCGGTGATTTGGAAATTTGGGTTTTATTTAAATGATATATATTATTGAATTAGTTTTGAAATGGAAATGATACTATTGTGATATAGTTTTCAAATGAGTATGATATTTTGGTTTTAAAAGTATATACTATTTTGAAAGAAATGATATGATTTTGAAATGGATATGCTAGTTTGGTTTTGAAAGTATAAATGATTATGAAGTAAATATCCAAGGGTTATAATAACGTTTGGTTGTTAAAGAGACCGGGATCGGAAGTTGTCATACTCTCTGCCAACCCCGAAAACCACTTTAACAACCGTGTACGAGGTGGAGATTCCAGAATGAAGTAGGATGGTGGCGACGTTCTTTCGAGGTATATACGTGGACCCGACTCCCGTGAGTTGGCTTAAGGTGGCTAAAACAGGAGCGATCTCGGGCGAAGGAGGTAGCCCCTCTTATCGACTCACTCCTTTGATATTATATTCTGACTTTGAGATTGATTTGGTGTCCACTTTTTATTTTTGATTTGGAGGTGTGGCTCGAGGTGGGCGGTAGTAGCTGCTACGCGTTACCACCAGCCCGTGTGCATAATTGGTATATCTACCCTAGCATTGCCTTGTGTGCCATCTCACCTACCCTAGCAAGCCTTGTACGAGTTTGGTTTTCTCCCGTAGCCCTTGGAGTATCCTCTGGTGGCTTCCCGATCAAGAGAGACCATGATACTGGATGGACTACTGGGACTATTACATGTTAAGGTGGAAAATGTAAAGCCTTAATGCTATTTAAAAGTAAGTTTATTTTACTATAGACATTATTATAATAGCGAAATACTACATAGTAAATAGTTTAACGGATCCTTAGAGCATGGGTAGTCCCATGCATCCTTTAAGTTACTTGTATCTTATATTACAGTTCACTTGAGTTGGTTTACATTGTATAAGTATGTATGTCCTGACTCGAATGTTTTGTGTATTTGCTTTACGCTCGGGTCAGACTGAGTGATACAACATTTAAGACTCGCCTTCGGAGTTGGAGCTTTGTTTGAAGATCAGCTATCTATTTCATTTCAGTTATCCAGTTGATTCCTGTTACCTAGTTGATTCCAGTGATGTATTCAGCTTTGTACTTGATTATTGTATTAAACTTCTGTTGTATCTTGTATAACTCTGATGTATTTATATAATAGCTTCATGAACTACTATCTCTTTGCTTCCGCGGCATTTTATTACTCTATGTCTATGATCTGTGATTTATTTATTTACTGCATATTCTGAGTTTTTCCAAATTTATTTTTTTACAATTCGGTATTTTGAGCAATTCAAGTCCGACATGTGCGGATGCGAATGGTTGAAAATATCGGGTCGTTACAATTACAGTTGAAATTAAACACTATAATCAGTAAAATAATTAACAGTGAATTGACATGAAAATTTGTTTTAAATTATTGTAGATGTCCAAGTAATCAAAATTGATGCAGATTTGTTAGTTTATAAATATTGAATTAAAATGTGATTAACTAGTTTAATATTAATTTAATTAATTAACGTGAAAATAGCCATTTTGGGCACTACCTCGAAATTTTACTAAACCAGTTTCATCAGATCCGTAACGGTAAGTTATTATAAGATTTCAAGTTTCGTAGCAATCAGACTTGTCGTTTGATCGTACGGATTTGAAACGCGTAGAAATCAATTTGATTAAATTTAATTGAAATCAATTTGAAATAAGATGATTTTAAGCTAACTTCTATATATTATGGAATTAGGACTTGAAACCTGTTCCATTGAGTTTAAAAATATCGAAAATGTCTATTTTGATATATGGGATGACCCACTTTCGTTTCGGAAGCGAAACGGGCTTTTCGGGTCGTTATTGTCAATTTGAACCAGTTCAATATGTTATTCATTCTTATCGAGCTTCATTAATATAAATTGTCTTGTTTCCCCAAACCCTAGCAGTCATTCTCTTATTCAGTATGTACAACTCCTTCTGTCTGTTACTCCTTCTAAAATGGCAGAAAACTCTAAATTTCTAGATTTAATTGCAAATCAAAATCAAATCGAAAATTAAAACTCTTTAAACTATATTAAATTAAATACCGATTCGAAGATCTCGACGAGTGCAACCCAAATCTATTGTTCCTTTTTGCAATCGAGTTTTTATTTGTCCTGAAATGATCAAATCACTTCCGGGCGTTTATATTGGGTTGTCAGAGTTGACGGCGAATCGTCAATTTCACGACGATCAAAAAGCGTTGCATCGAAGAGGGCATCGAAGGGTGGAGATCCATACGATTACTTTAGGTTGGAGATCACCTAAATCGCTGCGATTGGCAGTTGAAGGCGGCGGCGGTCGAGGTATGCTGGCAACGGCGGAGGCTTCAGCGTGGTGCAAGGGAAGTGTGGCCAGTGATGGGCAGGCCGATAGAGGTGATCGATCGAGTTGATGAGGGCCGGGGTTGCATGCATTCGATGGTCAACTGCAGTGGATGTGGCGGCTTCAGGCAATCTCGAGCGTGACTTTGGCTGTTAGGGTTTCGTTCTCTATGCTGACATGGTAATCCCCGATTGGCTGTAGTTATTTTATTTTAAATTGTGTAATGTTCAAACTATCGTATCTTTTGCATACGAATTCGGATTTGGACGGAGTTTTTGCTATTCCGATCGTATCGAAATTTCGGACATTTTGACGCTAGTTTGGATTAATTCTGAGAATGTTAAATTTTTGGCCTTTTTTTGGATTTCAATTCTATTTGAAATCAAATGTGAGTGTTTTAACCCACTCTCAATTACTAAATTATCTTATGTTAGTTAAATTAAATTTATGATGTGAGTAGAAATTTATTGGTCGATGTTTGATATATTTAAATTACCGTTCTAGTTAAATTTTACTTTTATTGCATCTAATCATCGTTTAATTTAATATTGAATTTAAATTTTAAATTTTATACCTGTTATTGATTATCAGTTATTTGTTGATGTTTATTGATTGATTTGGATGATGATTATGATGGATGTTTGATTGTTGATATTGGATGACTGGATGTTGTATTTTTATATTGTTAGAACGCTGCAAGTTCCCTATGGGTTGAAATGATACATACCCGAATAATATATAGATAGGGAAAAATAGTTATTAGTTGAAATGATAGACTCGAGCGATTTTATGGATTTTTATTTAATTCGGGATTGCGGTTTGAAATGAGATATAACCGTAAAATGTTAAATTACGGATTGAAATGATAAATATCAGTATCACTTGACCATGGGGTAGAAAATTATATACGGACACCGGATTAGCTAAATTAAATGATTTTTAAAGTCTTTAAATTTTGATTTTAGTTAACTGGTATTTAAAACAAGAATTTATTTATATCGGTTGAATTATTTTCAGAAATCCAAGCGTAAATGCTGGAATTGGAATTTGATTGAATGAATTGTTCAAAGGATTTAAATTTGAAATTTCAAAGTTGAAGTGTCAAATATAAATGAATCTATCGGAATTGAGTTATTGATAATGTTTGGATATAACTTCGAGATCTATTTTAAATTAATTTAAACTGTTTTAATCAATTAAAAACTATCTTAATTTATTTTAATCTGTTATAACCTATTTAATCCAATTTTATCTATTTTACCTATTTTAAACTAATTAAATTTATATAATCTATTTTATATTTATTTAATATAATTTAAATCTATTTAATCTATTTTAATTTGTTTAATCTATTTAAAATCTACTTAATATAATTTAAATCTATTTAATCTATTTAAATCGATTTAATTCTAGTTAAATCAAATTTAAATCTATTTAAACTATTTTACTATTTAAACTATTTTAATCTATTTAAACTATTTTTAAACTATTAAAACTATTTATGACTATCTAAACTATTCTCTAAAATTGCAAACTGTGTAAAGTTGAAGTATTTATATTTAAATCCTTGATGATGATACAATTTAAGTTGGAATTTGGAATTGATACATTTTTGTGAAATTACATATTTGAGTAAATATGATTTTGTAAGTGAATATGGTTTTTGAAAGTGAATATGATTTCGAAAGTGATATGGTTTCAAATCGAATATGATATTTTGAAATTAAGTATGAATTGACTTTTGAAATGTAAAAGAACCATCCGGTGTGAAATAAGCGTTTGGTTGTTAAAGAGACCGGGATCGGATATTGTCATACTCTATGGCAATACCGAAAACCACTTTAGCAACTGTGTACGTGGTGGAGATTCCAGAAATGAAGTAGGATGGTTTGGTGAACGACTTTGTATGAGGTATTTACGTGACCCTGACTCCCGTGAGTCAACTTGATGTGGCTAAAATATGAGCTATATCGAGCCAAGTGAGGTCATTGATCCTATCGAGCATATTTATTCGATACTATATTCTAACTTTACGACTAATTTGGTAGCCACC
Source organism: Allium cepa (assembly GCA_030765085.1). Classification (NCBI taxonomy): domain Eukaryota; kingdom Viridiplantae; phylum Streptophyta; class Magnoliopsida; order Asparagales; family Amaryllidaceae; genus Allium; species Allium cepa. The sequence goes on from CM060928.1 coordinate 210,290,564, forward strand.
CTTGATTTTTGATTATGGGAGTGTGTTCCAAGGTGGACGGTAGTAGCTACTACGCGTTACCACCAGTCCGGGAGTGCAATTGGTATATCTACCCAGGCTTTGCTTGAGTGTCATGTCACATGCCCTATCGTGCCTTCTACGAGTTTGTTTTGTATCGTACCTATGAAGTGCTCCATGATAGCCCACCTACGGGTGGAGTTTACAGTATCTGTATAGACTACGGCATTATATAAAATGTGTTAAGGGGGATATGGGTAACGCCTTAACGCTATTTTAATACTTTACTTTACTGTAAACATATTATAATAGCGTATTGTACTACATAGTAGATAGTTTAACGGATCCTTAGGAGATGGAAATCCCGAATATCTCTTAAGTTATTGCACTCACATTAGACACTAGATAGGAGATGTCAAACTCCGTAAACATCTCTGACGTCGTTACACTCATATTTATTTACTGTTGTTTTAACTTACATAAGTTCTTTTAGTTTTGACTCGAGTGTTTTGTCTTTTTAATTCACTTGGGTCAGTCTGAGCTTTTCAGTTCATCAAAGATTGCTTTTTGGAGGACGAAGACGAAGATTATGTACTATTATTACTTATTATACGTATTCCGCTGCATCACGTTATTCCACTGCATTTATTTATTTGTTCCTGTTTTATGTAACTCTGATTTTATGTTGTATAAGAATAATCATATCTATTATAAAACAGCTTCATGAACTGTTATTTGATTGTTAAATTTTGTCATTCCGCTGCGAGATTCTATTTTTTTGTTTTCTTTCTCTATTTTTTTTCTTATTTACCCCATAATAATCTGCCCTTTTAAATGGTTTAAGTCCGACATGAGTGGTTTATCGTCGATTTAAATCGTTCAAAAAGGCGGGCCGTCACAGAATCCAAATGAACCCAAAGCAAGTGGGTAATAGATATTTTGTTAAAACTATTTAATGCCATTGGACCAACTAATAAATACTTTTACCTTAGAGGTTTCTAAGGAAAAGTAGACTCTAGGACTGAGTTTGGATACCAGCATCCAACTCTTCATAACTACTTGCTAGACCGATTGGGTAAGAGGCCGAAGAGGTCGACTTAGTTTTAAGATCTAGATTTATTTTTGGCATGCATCTAAATTTAAGGAAAAAGGTAGGATAAAAGATTAAATCAAATAGTTGTATATACTCTTAGGATGTAGTAGAGTATTATACAAGTTTAAAACTTAAGTTATGTTTTTATAAAATGTTTCATAAATAATTTTGGGAAATAAAAAGAATTGGAGTGGTATAATTATTAAGTTATCCTAAAGGGATAAAATTTTAAGTTGGACTTGGATCATTTTATTTGCATAACTATTCTTAATCCAGAGTTTGAGCACATGATTTCCAAGTGTTATACACTGGTCTGAACTGAGCATTTTCACTCGATTTTTGAATACGACTACTTGAGATGGATGCATAGGATGATGTGTGTGTTTCTACCATAGTTTAGGACTATCTAAGGAAAGTATAAGTATTAGATCAAGGAACCGAATCAGGGTTCCGCAATGAAAAAGTTAAATGATCTGTACTAATTTGGAATAGAAACATATATCCGAGCATGTGATGGGTCGGATATTATATACAGATGATTCATACACGTTCATATGGGCTTAAGTATATTTACCTTTAATGTTTTATGGTTTATGAGAAATAGAGTAGATAACTCTTCGATTTATCATAAGGTAGTATGAATAATTAATTGAGTAATAAACTATGGCCGTTGAGCATGAATATGCTCAGCAGAAGTTTATCATCCTTGTGTGATGAGAAGGTTGTAAACCTCGACAAACTCTAAGTGTTTTTATTAGTAATTTAACATTTCAGGAAATTCTAAGATTAATATGGCTTATTTTTGGGTCGATGGTTTCTAATGAAATTTCAGGGTCAAAATTCTTTTAAAGGGAAAAGGATACAACGACCTAGAATTTTATCACCTTAATTGAGAATATTTACTAAATATTTAAGTAACTGATTTTATAAGCCTAGATGCCTCATTTTTATTACTTAATTATGATAGTAAACTTGTTTTGAAATTTTGTTTACAAAATTAAATAGTTTGGAAAAAAGGTTAAAATATGACCGAAATTCTTTTTTGGAATTTAACTTTTCATTAAACGAAAGTTCTCGCAACATTGTTATACACTTATGCACACATATATACACATTTGATAAGATTCAAATAGTGCAAAATGAATTAATTAAAAGCAAGTATGTTTAAGCACATATATAAGGGTTATAAAGTAATTAATTAAGTGATGTGACTTTTGCTCTTTAATTAAGAAAAGTGGACTTTTTAGTAAATATTTGTGTGCATCGGTACAAAGGAAATGAAGTGTCATCGTGAAGGCATATGCTTGCATTGGAAAGTGAAAAGGTGTATGGAAAAAAAGATTAGTAGTTTGGAAAAAAGGAAGGGTAGAGCATGAATCAAGGAGGGGTAATTTGGCCATTTTGGTAAAATATAGGAGGTGTAATTTGCCACTTTTTTAAATCTATAAAAGTGCTTCATTTGTTTCATTTCTTAATTAAACTTCCATTTCTCAATTTTTTTCTTTCTCTTCTTCACCCTCTTCTCTTCTCTTTTTCTTCTTCTATTTTCTAATTCAAAACGACTCATTTCTCCTCCAAACTCAACTATATTCTTTAATGCAACATTCCAACAACATCTAGCAAATCGAAGCTTGGAAAAATGAAGCACATTTGCCCAAAATGACCCGTGGTCATGCACATGGATGGGGTTTGAGGCCTTTATCATGAGTAAGGAGGAAGGTGAGAGCGTTGGTGGCTTGTGAGGAGATGGTAGGAAGTTGAAAGCTTGGAGTTAGTTTTCTACTTGGTAAAATGTGAGAAAACTTACTTTAAGAAGTCATATATTATATGTAACTATATGTTCTAATAATCTATTTGCTTGTTTCAGTTGCTTATAATTCGGTATTGCTTATATGTTATTGTTTGGATCTGATAGTGGCTTGGAAGCGATGACATATTAGCTTTGATTTACAGGGGACTAGCAAAAGTGAATGGAAGTCTAAGTGTCTTCGTAGTGAATAAGTCGCTGCGAAAGCACTTCGAAGAATAGAAAGGTGTAGATGGACTCGCCTTGTTGATTTTCATTCACATGCATTCTTGATTATGTAAATACTTATGTAGGTGGAAAGTGAATGTTACTTAGTTATAGTCGACTTACTTGTTGGTTTTATTGCGACATTGAAATCCCATGCTCTATTTTAAAGTGGATTACTACTTTGTTTTCCAAAAGTGTTTTAAAGTGATTTTCGAACCTAACTTTTGTTTTAAAAACCTTTTTGGAAAAGTTATTTAAAACGGTTTAAACTACAGAAAGAAATATGGTTTAAAAGCTATTTGATTTACAAAACAAGGTTCTAAAAGTTACAGTTCATATAGTGATAGTAGCTATGGATGCACTTTTGATATCTACGCTTTTAGTAAAGTTATTTCCACTTTAGAAATTTTGTAAATTCCTTTAAAATATGGTTTATAAAAGTTATATAAGTATTTTTAAAGGTGGTTCGGAATTTAAATATATCTGTAAAAGGATTTGTTGAAATATTTAAGTAAGGGTTTATTCTATAAAGAAACTCCTTTATTTTCCAAAGTCGAATTCTTTTCCAAAAGTGGTAACTTTTAAGTGATGTTTGAATGAAGGTTTTAAAATGGTAGTTAAAGTGTTTTAAATACGAATGTAAGTAAGACGAAACATAGATTACGACGCTATTATTGTAATAAATGTTTTCGAGAAAATGAAAGAGATCATGAACTATAACATTCTTGTTAAAGTAATTGGTTTTGGGAAATTGGAAAGAAAGTTTGGTTTATAACCCTTTGTTATTAAATAAGTTGTTTACTTTATAAAAAGGAAAGATGTTACCTTTTTAATTCAAACTTTGGTTTAAATAAATGATTTTGGAGAATGTTTTTACAAAAAGTATATAGAACTTATGGATCCTATTTTCTAGACTTCAAGGTATGGAAATTTATTTTCTTTTTGAAGCTAAAAGTGATTGTCGAGTAAAGGCTTAAGAGGTAATAATACCCCAACTTGAACGGTTTCATTTCTAACTGATGAATAATACTAGTTTGAAATCGAAGACTAGTAATAAGTTTATGGAGTTGATTTTCAAATTTATTTTAAAAAAGAATTGTTTTGTGAAAGAGATTTCTTTGTGGGTGTCATTAAGAAACATAAATCAAATACAATAAGTAATGTTAAAATGTTGATATGTTTATGGAAAATAAGTCATCTTATATTTAGCAATAAAACCAAATGAGTAGATTTTCCTCTATCTGCGCGGTTTAGAATCAGAGTGCTTTAACTAAAGCAAGGGCAGGTGTAACCAGTGTCCTGACTTACCTAGCTTCGATTCTAGGCAAGGGATAGAGAAGTCGAAATGTCAAAAACGTGATAAGTATAAGAGGGTTAATTTCTATAAATGAGTTGTGATTAATTAAGTATATGGAAGATGCTTTATCTTATACTTGACACTAAATTTCAAGGTATGGAAGATCATTTCTATCTGTGAGAATTAAGAATGTCGTAGAGACAAAAATAGTTTTCTAACTTGTCCGACTTCATCGTTAATCGAGGGATAGTACAGGGTTGAAATCGAAAAGTAGTGATAAGTATATGATGTCTGATTCCCTATGTGAAAACTATATACTTACACCAGATAGTGGTTTATCGACACCGATAACTTGACCTAGTTTGACATAGAAAGTATATGAAAGCGCCATGATTTCATATGGGTTGAGATTCACTTGGGAGAACTCATTCTGGTGAAATGTCTCTCGCTCTAAGGGCGGATATTAGAGATCTCTTTGGGACTTTATATCGTTCACTTACGTCTAAAAGAACTGAGACTGAATCAGTCAAAAACCATCGATTGTTGGTTCAGAGAGACCGGGATCAAATAAGAATGAGTTATTCAATCGTCATAATCTTTCTAATTGAAGACGTCTTGAAGATGACAAAAATTAAAGACAAAAGTCCTTTGAGGTGCAAGGGCTATATGCTACTAATCCTGATGGTTATTACAAAAAGGATGTAGTAGAAGTAGTGCCTTCGATTTATTTATATCCTAAACATCTTGTATGGATAAATGTTGGAATTGCATTGTTGTCCAGATGGCAGTGTTAACATTCCAAGTGGGATCTGCTAAAATGGTAAAACATAGCATTGAGCCTCGCATCGAGTAGTGACTAAACATAGGGTATGCATCATGGCTTTGTGGTTCGCGCCCTTTAGGGTATGGTCGTCACCCGATCTATCTCGATATTTACGGATTTATGTATGCTTCGAATCGGGTACAGTTGTATGTAGCAACCAGGGTGATGACATATTCAGTACTATCCTGGAAGGGGTAGGGCGGTTCTTTGTTAAAAGAGGGTCCATGTGTTGGTCCTCGGTACATTTTTCTAGGTGTACTATGGCAAGCGGTACCCTAGAGCTTTGTCGTTGTATGGAAACCATTTTCCAATATGTTCTTCACGAACTTAATTGTATACTAAATACGTTGTTGAATGTAATTAATGCTACCATTTCTGCTATGATTCTTTATTTATTTTAAACCTTGGATATTATTATAATATCACGGGATTACCAATAAAATGGTTTGGTTATCATAAGGTAAAGCCCGTACGTGTTTATATGAGGCATGGTCTTACGAGGTACATTTATTTTTGAAAGGCTTTGTAACATAAAAGAAATTTATATGATTTGAGTTTATCACGCTGGTTTACCAGACTGATTCGGGTGTTCTTTTCTTATAATGCTCGAGCCAGACCTGAGTATATTTCAAGATTTATCATGGATGCTTTGGAGCTTCAGGAGACGAGCTAGATACTTCCAAGACCTATTTACATATTTTTATTTCTGTTGTATATCTTGTTTGTATTTATCAGCATTTTTGAGGACATGTTGTTATAACTGTCTAGGCAGATGATAGGATAGATACTCTAATTGTTGTACGAATATTAAAGTTTTCTTTTGTAAAACCAAATTTGGATATTATATATTACTCATCAATGTGAGATTCTATTCTGTCTTTTCTTTTTTCCTCCCCAACAATCTGTTTTTTCGGCACTTAGATGTCCGGCATGTGAATACCGTAGATGTATTAATGCTGACTTTTGAAGGTTGAAAAGGCGGGCATTACAATAGGAGTATTCAATGTTTCAATTATGTTACTATTAGGTGCAGATTCAATTAGAGATTAATATCGAATAATTCAAATATTAACATTCACACATCACCTAGCTAGTGGCGTGACATTATGGCCAAATTTATCACTTACATAGCTTTTGGAAAATCCTATTTTACTTTATTTAAGTGTTATCCAGTAGTGACAATTATTTACACTAATTCACTTCATCAAAACTAAATCATATTAGGACTTATGGAATTTGGTAATGATCAAAATTACAATAATGTCCATATTTAACTCTATAGTCCAAACACAAAGTCCTTGGTTCAATAATAACAATTATTATTAAGCAAAATGCTCTGGCCAGAGACTTTGTCATGATACTAATTAAGAAGACGGATCCTCTCTTGGATAGTGTTTCACTTCCAATTCTTCTGCTCTACCTAAATATAGTCATTTGAGAGACGTTGTGGCATGATTTAACTATAATCAAAGTGGAGCTTCCACGTTGAAGATAATCAATATTCTCAAATAAAGAAAACTGCGTAATATTGTCACATCGATATTTTCTATTTGACCTAAGTTATATTAACCAACAGAAAACTATTGAGTGAGTCATTTCATATTTATCCAATAACTATCGATACGTAACCCCTTGGTGCCATCTGCAGTTACGAGTAATATATTGCCCAACATTTGGAGAGCATTAAATGGATGCATCAATATCCAGCCTGACACATCTTGACTAGGAATATTTAAAATGATGTGTGTTATTAAATTGTGATAAAACACCCATAATTAAGAAAATGTAATTACTATCACCAAGCACATCATTTGTGGAATTTTTGTTAAATGTACTTAAATAAAATAATTAATTAATTATAACACATACAGCAAGTATACAGTAGAAAGTAAACACCTTTTATTATGAACGAGATTTTATTACGATGTTATTAATTTACAATAAACTACAGAATTTTCCCTCGAGTATACTCCTAACTCTATCAACTTAACCTATAAAATACTCTCACTGAGTCATTCTGTGATTGTTTCAAATAGCCACAACAGTACCCCTTGGTGTTCCTATTGTTCATGAGTATGTACCCTAGTTTCAATGGATGTATCAATATTCTTTCTCGGTGCATCTCAATTGTGAACATTTAAGGATAAGTATTTCAAATACACAATTCAATGCCCATGGTTATGAATCTATTTACAACTACAATTGATTAGATATTTTTCCTTAGGATTTTTTTACTTGTATATATTTACTGTTTGTAGAGCATTGCTTATATCATAATATAACAATATGTGTAATATAAAGCAAAAGCGTACTTTATTTTAAGATTTGTGTGCAAGAGTTAACTAATAATAAATGACATAATTATTCTAAACTCACAATTAACTCTGTCACATCATCTATGAACCTCAGAAGGTACACAACATTACCTAATGTATAAATTATCTCATTATATGTTTTGGCCTACAAAGTTTTTTTTACCCATGATTTCTAACTTTGTGCCATTACTCTAAATTATAATTCTTTAACAATATATATTGTATCAAAATACTCTTTTCTGGAGCAAAATGTGATGAGAATAAATGCTATCTGACACGCAATCAGTGTCGAATAGTGTTGCCATCGGAAACAATGATAATTTCTCCAAAAATTTCAAATGGACCAATTCAAAAAATAATCGTCTTCCTTCACTTTCATTAATGGACAGTCTATCTTTGTGTGTTCAATTCTTTGTATTTGTATTTCTTGCCATTTCCTTTATCCTTGGATTTAGACCTGTTATATTCAATAAATCCTTTGGCATTTAACAATCCCCTACCAATTTAGATCATGAACAACAAAGAATAACTCTTGAGAATCTTTAATTTATTCTCTTACTGTGCGATAACAAAGTTGATTCCACATCTATCATCTTTAGTGCTTCCTTGCCATAAGCAATGGTTGTAACAATGTTCTCATATGAATTTGGAAACAAGACAAGTAGTTAGAGGCATAATCTTCTTACTCAATTTAAACATCAACATTAACTAGTTGATTCAACAACCATTTAAATATGTTCATGTGTTCCACTAGATTCACAACTTCATGTTGAACATGCGAGTATATGATTTTTGTTTGATGATAATAAACATATATATATATATATATATATTCATTTAAATGTATTTGTTAATGTACTATTATATTTTTCACATAATTAAATAAATATTTGCTGAATAAAATAAATAATACGGAATTTGAACTCAAACGGATATTTTATTCAAATAAATATTTATTACAATTTTGAATAGTACAAATTTGTGCTCTCGCTATATATACAAATATTCAATTACAATACATTTCAATTTATATAACTGTCCTCACTACATATCGCTCATTCACTCGTATTATTCTTCAACTCTACTCCATATTGAATCCAGCATCTGAGCAATCTGCAAAAATACACACAGACGTAGTAAAATTGAAAAGAAAATATTTTTGCAGTAAAAAATAAAATGTGGATTTTGAAAATAATATGTGCCTCAATTATTTAGGTTGTTCGTCATCATTTAAATTTGAATTCATCATACACAAACAACTTGTGACATGCACAGTGTATCACTGTACATGCCACAAGGTCGTGCACACTGATATATACACTTGATAAAATTATAGGGATAGGTGAGCACAGGTCAAACCCAAATGAAAAGCCGGGTTCAACTCAAGTACAATACAAATAAAGTCACGACACAAGCACAAGGTCAATCCCGAGCTATTAGCTGGATTCAACACGGGTGCAAGCTCAAGAAAATGGTCAAAACAACTAAAACAAGCCTCGACCAAAAAATTCAGTGATGTACACATTTCTGGGCCAAATGACACCAAGTGAACATGATGACACTGCAAACAAATGTACACAGTGAAGACATGAACAAAATTCAAATACAACTAGTGCAGCAGTTCAAAATGGCAATCAATAGAGATGAGCAAGTGCACCAAAGACCAACAGTATATGTCAACCAGGCAGCGAACGAAGTTAATAAGACTGCATCAAGGAACCAAAACCAGGCTACACAATGAACCACATGGCCATACTAAACTACAAATGAACTTGCAACTTAAAACTTACAACAGCAATCTGAACCAGACACAAGAACTTTAGACAAAACACACATGTGCACATATATAGGGAGTATACATGACTACTTCAACTCCAAACTCAAAAATTGAACTCAAAAATCCAAATGTACAATGCAATAGTCAATGCTGAAGCACCAGACTTCAAGTGAAGTAGTGGACAGGGAAAATAAATACAAAGCAATATCAATACAACAGTAATGAACCACTAACTCCAGTGAACAGCAAGTGGTACAAGTTAAAGACTGCAACACTACAGCAACTACAAGTGACAATATCAAGTCAAGTCAAAACCAAAACACTATCAAGTTTAAAAGTCAAGCCGAGATGAACAAGTCGGAAAAATGAAAGTAAAATTCTCGTCTCAAAATAGTTTCACAAAATCAAGTTGCAGTTCAATCAACACATCATATATACAGTGATGCAGAAGTTCGAACCAAAACAAAGTCGTAGTCGAGTCAAAGGCAAAGAATCGAACAAGTCAAGTTATGTTAACATGAATAAATAATGTCAAGTTCAAATGCAGAAACCCAAAGCCGTGGTATTCAAAAAATCAGAGAATACAAAGTCAACTGAAAATCAAGCCGTGGTGGCCATGAAATCTAACAAGCCGTGAGAGCCAAGAAATCAAAATGTATACGAATTTGAAAAGATCATAAACCATCATGTTCATCCACGCAAAATCAAGTGGCCGAGATAAATCAATAGACGAATTCAAATGATTATATACAAACGTAAATACAGGGGTTTGAACCCTATATAAACGATGAACATCATCGGCAAAAAAATCATTTGTGTTAGATCTAAACAGAGAACAATAATCATATAACTCGAATCAAGATCGATTTCAAGCAAGAAAATCAGAAAAAGCAAAAGGCATAATTACATACCGTAGTCAAGATTAAACTCGATCGTCGAAGCAGCCGAAGCAAGCTACAAGGAGACAGTCGTTCGACAGAGCTAGCAAAATACAATCATCTATTCGATCGATCAACATAAGTCGACTACTTTAAATATTTCTCAAAGCCCTAATTTCGAGCAGATAAAAAGAGGAACGAGCAAAGGATTAAGGTCGACGTTTTTACAGAGCAAAATAGAGCAACGAAATAAAAGAAATAACAGGGCCGCATTCTTTTAGTGATAATTTATTTTGGGCCGACTTATATTAATTGGGATTTAGTATAAAATTAGGGTTTTGATATTTAATTTGTTTTTTATTGTATTTTCCTTTTAAACTCTTGTAAATTCCAGTCGTGTGACTAGGGGACGAGCTATGGTGGTGTAGTTCGAGAATTCGCAACTCAATGGCTGAGTTGTGGTAGGGTTTTGAGCATATAGTTAAGGCTAGTCGATAGTAGGTGCCGCGAGTTTACGTGTGTAAGCATCTGACTGCTTAATTTCTAGTAGAAACCTTGGGGGTAGCACGTAGGCAGGGTTTTGCTGAAGTTGGGTAAATTATGTGTCGTTCTATTTATGCATTTATTATTCTGCTATTATCTGTGCTGCTATTGTTTTGATATATCTGCATTGAAATTATTTTATACAAACTTCTGCAATAATTTAATAATTGATAGTATCTCCCTATTCATCCACCCCTCTAGGGTGAAATCAATCCTACAAGTGATATCAGAGCCAGGTTCAAAAGCCTTTTTTTTTGAAAAAATTGATTTTTGAAAGAACAATTTTTTTTACAAATTTGAATTTTTAAAATGGCTACTTCTGCTGAGGGTCGGTCAAGTATTATCTCTCCTGTTTTTGATGGAACAGATTGTTTAAATTTTAAAAATGGAATTTTATTTAAAATCTGTTAATATTAAATGTTGGATATTATTGAAAATGGGTGTGACATAACAGACGAGAAAATTATCTCGATTAATTCTCTTGCTACGCATATATTATATTCTCATATTAATTAAGATAATTTTAATTTCATCTCTCATTGTGAAAATGCACAGGAAATCTGTAATACTTTCAATGCAATATATGGTGCAAAAGTCAATAGCAATGAGAAATCCTCCACAACCAACGCAGTTAAAGAAATGTGCTTAACGGGATTGGTAAAAGGTAGTAGTGACGAGGATGATGAGGATGGAGCAGTTGAGCTGGCATTACTAATGAAGAGATTCAGAAAGTGGAACCACAAATACGGAAATCCAGCTCCAAATCAACAATTGAAAAGCAGAATAATCAAAGCACTAGACAACTCGGAAGAACACGGGATCATTTGTCACAAGTGCAACAAACCCGGTCATATCAAGCCCAATTATCCTCGAATTCAACACAGCCAAGAAAAGAAATCAAAAAGAAAAAGTTTTGCAGCCACGTGGAATAAAAGTGAAGATGGTAAAAGCACTAGCAGTGAGAGTGAAAGAGTAAAACTGAGCTTACAAGGAGATATAACTGATAGTGACGATGACGAGCCAAGCGAGGTATCAAAACTTACTCACTCAGAATTACTTATATATTTCCACGAAGTAAATGGCTGTTTTGAACGACTTAGGGAGAAGTATGCTAAACTTGAATCAAATAAACAACTTGACCAATTAGTTAAAAGCTATCAAAATAGGATCCCTAAGTGTGATACGTGTCCAACATTTGAAGAAGAAATTAAAAAATCAAAAATTAAAATTAGAACACTTGAAAATGAAATTCTAATTTTGAAACAAAGAAGAAATACTCGAAGAGAAAATTCTATTAAAAGGTGCACACAATTATTAAATGAAAATGAATCACTAAAAACACAAGTCCAACAACTATCGATGACTTTAAGAAAATTTTTCAAAAGTGAAAGATCGTTGAATATGCTATTAGGGAAACAAACTGTTAATACAGTTAGACGAGGACTTGGATATAATCAATCTGAAAATGTCAGAAGCAAAATTAATCAAGTTAAATCTGAGTGCACAATTTGTGGAAAATTTGGACGCAATCACAATATTTGTTGGTATAGACCCAAACAAGTGAAAACCATGCCAATTTGGATTTCTAAAGGCACAAATATAAAATCCATTAAAATCAAACAAATCTGGGTGCCAAAAGGAACATATATAAATAGTTTTGGGTGTCCATAAAATTATTTTTCAAAATCATGTGCCACTAACAACTATAGACCTATAAAAACAAATAGGTCACAAAAATCTTCTCTCGTGTAGGTGTGGTGGCAGCTAAGGAACAACAATAGTGTTACTTGGATTCTGGCTGTACCAAGCACACAACGGGCGACAAAGCAAAGATTCCTTAGCCTGGTATAAAGGTGACAGAATCACAATGGACAACAACGAAAAATATCGTAAAGGTAAAACATGTAATGGTATATTTATTTTGAACGGTATATTAAATGTGATAATTTGCACCGTAATCTGAATTAAATCAGCCAGTAATGTGATGATGAAATGAATGATGATAATGATTCTGACTTTTTCAAAATTGTTGGCCAATTATATTCTTATGACCAAGAACACTATAAAAAATTCTAGAGTCTTTGAACTACTTAAGGTCTTCAAGAATTTGTTGCAACTTCACGGTCTGGTCTATAACATCAAACTAATGATAATCTCGAGTGAAAGAAAAATTCAGATGCAGTTTACATAGGTAATCTAGTTGATAGAAAAATTACTAGTGAAATGTGATATATGTTAAGACATTTCAGTAGCTGCATCGTTTTTCAAAGAAAATATCTTAATATTTTTCATTTCAAATATTTTCAAATAGCAGAATTTTTCTTTCAAAACCCTTTCTTGAAAATCATTTTTTGACCTTGTTTCAGATTAGTCACTTTTAGAAAATTTGATAATTATTTTGGAATTTGAGCTTAAATGATTGCATTAACTAATCTGACTCCCTACTAATTATCGAAAAGATAACTAGTGATTGAAAAAGTGATGAGTGTTGATATTAATCATATATTATAACTTGAGACGATATATTTAGTAAATTTCTTTAGAAATTTGAACAAGAGTAATAAAAACTTTTTGTTGGTAAAAATTCTACGACCATCTCTAATTCTATCATATTTCTATCAACCATCACTCATCAAAATCCAATATAGAATGTCAATATGTGGTATTTTAAACAGGAAATCATTCGTTTTTCATTTTATAATTTTTTAACAAATAAAAACATCCAAAGTATTCACTCTCATTTAAAAGTCCTCACGGTTATGCATGGGTGAATTACTTGGAATTTTTTATGTGCTTCCATACGCATTTAAAAGTCCTTACGGTTATGCATGCATGGAGCACATATTAAAATTGATTAATTAAATAGACAAGTTGATTCTAATCCCATTTAAAAGTCCTCACGGTGATGCATGGTTAGAAGATACTTGAATTCATTTTTTAAAAGAAAAAATTAGAATACTACTAATCTCATTTAAAAGTCCTAACGGTTATGCATGGTTAGTAGATATTCAAATTTTCGATAAAAATATATCACAAATAGACACAACTACATGGTTTTATTTGATGACATTATCCCAATCATTTTAAAGTGGAATATGCGTCAAACAGAGTATTTATGATTTTTGTTTGATTTTTTATTGAAATTTAATATTTGTATTCGATTGAATTTTTAATGTTGTATTAATGTCTATCATTTTATCTTTATTTTTCTAACACTATTACTCTTTTACTGATAACAAAAGGGGGGAGAAAAGTTAAGATTTTGATAAATAAAGATCAAATATTTTCTATTTGCATCTAGGCTCATTTGCATATATTTTTTTACATGCATATATGAAGGGTGAGCTTTGTGAAGAGAGGAAGCATTCAAATAGGGGTAGAAAATTGATTGATCAAATACATTTAACAAATTCAAAATCTTAAATATATGTTTGTTATCATCAAAAGGGGGAGATTGTTGAATATGCGAGTATATGATTTTTGTTTGATGATAATAAACAAATATATATTCATTTAAATGTATTTGTTAATGTACTATTATATTTTTCACATAATTAAATAAATATTTGCTGAATAAAATAAATAACACAGAATTTGAACTCAAACGGGTATTTTATTCAAACAAATATTTATTACAATTTTGAATAGTACAATTTGTGCTCTCACTATATAGACAAAATTTCAATTATAATACATTTCAATTTATACAACTGTCCTCACTACATATCGCTCATTTACTCATATTATTCTTCAACTCTACTCCACATTGAATCCAGCATCTGAGCAATCTGCAAAAATACACACTGACGCGGTAAAATTGAAAAGAAAATATTTTTGCAGTATAAAATAAAATGTGGATTTTGAAAATAATATTTGCCTCAGTTTTTTGGGTTGTTCGTCATCATTTAAATTTGAATTCATCATACACGAACAACTTGTGACATGCACAGTGTATCACTGTACATGCCATAAGGTCGTGCACACCGATATATACACTTAATAAAATTACAGGGACGGGTGAGCATAGGTCAAACCTAAATGAATAGCCGGGTTCAACTCAAGTACAACACAAATAAAGTCACGACACAAGCACAAGGCCAAACCCGAGCTATTAGTTGGATTCAACGCAGGTGCAAGTTCAAGAAAATGGTCAAAGCAACTAAAACAAGCCTCGACCAAAAAATTCAGTGATGTATACATGTCTGGACCAAATGCCACCAAGTGAACATGATGACACTGCAGACAAATGTACACAGTGAAGGCATGAACAAAATTCAAATACAACCGGTGTAGTAGTTCAAAATGGCAATCAACAGAGGCGAGCAAGTGCACCAAAGACCAACAGTACATGTCGACCAGGCAGTGAACGAAGTTAACAAGACTGCATCAAGGAACCAAAACCAGGCTACACAATGAACCACATGGCCATACTAAACTACAAATGCACTTGCAACTTACAACAGAAACCTGAACCAGACACAAGAACTTCAGATAAAACACACATATGCACATATATAGGGAGTACACATGACCACTTCAACTCCAAACTCAAAAATCCAAATGTACAATGCAACAGTCAATGGTGAAGCACCAGACTTCAAGTGAAGTAGCGGACAGGGAAAATAAATACAAAGCAATATCAATACACCAGTGATGAACCACTGACTCCAGTGAACAGCAAGTGGTACAAGTTAAAGACTGCAACACTACAGCAATTACAAGTGACAATACCAAGTCGAGTCAAAACCAAAACAGTACCAAGTTTAAAAGTCAAGCCGAGATGAACAAGTCAGAAAAATGTACGTAAAATTCTCATCTCAAAATAGTTTCACAAATTCAAGCTGCATTTCAATCAACATAGCACATATACAGTGATGCAGTAGTTCGAACCAAAAACAAAATCGTGGCCGAGTCAAAGGCAAAGAATCGAACAAGTCAAGTTATGTTAACATGAATAAATAATGTCAAGTTCAAATGCAGAAACCCAAAGCCGTGGTATTCAGAAAATCAGAGAATATGAAGTCAACTGAAAATCAAGCCGTGGTGGCCACAAAATCAAACAAGCCGTGAAAGCCAAGAAATCAAAATATATACGAATTTGAAAAGGTCAGAAATCATCACGTTCATCCATGCAAAATCAAATGGCCGAGATAAATCAATAGACGAATTTAAAAGATTATATACGAATGAAAATACAGGGGTTCGAACCCTATATAAACGATGAACATCATGGATAAAAAAAATCATTCGAGTTCGAACTAAACAGAGAACAATAATCATACAAGTCGAATCAAGATCGATTTCAAGCAAGAAAATCAGAAAAAACAAAAGGCATGATTACATACCGTAGTCAAGATTAAACTCGATCGTCGAAGCAGCCGAAGCAAGCTACAAGGAGACGGTTGTTCGATAGAGCTAGCAACGTACAATCATCTATTTGATTGATCAATATAAGTCGACGGCTTCAAAGATTTCTCAAAGCCCTAATTTCAAGCAAAGAAAAAGAGGAACAAGCAAAGGAACAAGGCCGACGTTTTTACAGAGCAAAATAGAGCGACGAAATAAAAGAAATAACAGGGCCTCATTTTTTTAGTGATAATTTATTTTGGGCCGACTTATATTAATTGGGCTTTAGTATAAAATTAGGGTTTTGATATTTAATTTTTTTTTTTGTATTTTCTTTTTAAACTCTTGTAAATTATAGTCGTGTGACTAGGGGACGAGCTACGGTGGTGTAGTTCGAGAATTCGCAACTCAGTGGCTGAGTTGTGGTAAGGTTTTGAGCATAGAGTTAAGGTTAGTCGATAATGGGTGTCGCGAGTTTACATGTGTAAGCGTCTGACTGCTTAAATTCTAGTAGAAACCTTAAGGCAGCACGTAGGTAGGGTTTTGCCAAATCTGGGTAAATTCTGTGTCGTTCTATTTATGCATTTATTATTCTGCTATTATTTGTGCTGCTATTATTCTGATATATCTGTGTTGAAATTATTTTATACAAACTTCTGCAATATTTTTTATAATTGATAGTATCATCCTATTCACCCCCCCTCTATGGTGAAATCAATCATACACTTCATACATCTTTAGCTTGACAAGTTCTCGGATTTTATTATTCATAATTCAAATAATAATTATAGTATTATCAACATTTTAAGGGAGATGGATGTAATATTTCATGATATCATATGTCTCTACATCATATGCATACCCCCATAATTCTATATGGGCTTTATTTCACTTAACTCCTTGCATATATATATATATATATATATATATATATATATATATATATAACATTTATAGTTTGTTAATATATATGTATGTATATACACATATTCATATATGCACCTTTGTTGATTAAACCCTTTTAGTTAATATAAACATAACTTATATATTAGGAAAAAATCATAATTTTATATTTATATCTCATAAGCTTTATGAAATTTAACTTAAATTCAAACCAGTTTTTAAACTTAAAATTTAATATTTAAATACTCACATTTGAACCAACCTAAGTGTTAACAAGATTCCTTATCAATGCCCCAAAATAGGGTTATAGGAGAGAATGACCCCTTCGAAACCCCTTTCGAATTAGTTGAAGTAATCTATGGACATAACCTAATGGGGACAGAAGGTGCTAACTGAGTCGAACGGGTCTTATTTCTTCGAAAGGAACCACTTTGGAAGGAATAGATGTACATGTTCCATAGATGAAACTTCATATAAGTATCAATAAAATGTAAACGATACAATCGTCAACATCCGAAGGTGCATTGGATTGACAGTGAATCAGAAGAAGGTCCCTTTTGAAGGACTTCGATAGAGCTTGTATTTCTAGAATCGAGATTCAATGTTGTTGCCCCGTTTATCATCCCTTTCGAAAGGATCAAAATGAGGTCAAGAACTTATTCAAATGGACCCCTTCAAAGGTGCTGATACAATTGATATGGGGTGATTTTCTTAGAATGCCATGATATATTCGAAAGCATTCTAATGCCTTACGAAGAAGTCCTCCCAAAGGGTCTAATTTTGATATGGGGTGATTTTCTAAGAATGCCATGATATATTCCAAAGCATTCAATGCCTTGCGAAGAAGTCCTCCCAAAGGGTCTAATTCATCGGTTACAAAGAGAACCCCTTTCAAAGATCCAGTACCGTTCGAAAGGATTCGAAACGCGATATGCATAAATTTGAGTAAAGAGTGGATTTGATATGCTATAGAGCCTTATTTTGGATAAATGTTATAAATCCAATGGACTTATAACATTATCACGTTTCTTTAACGCCGTAAGGGCTTTGGACGTAATGATAATATGCTTTAATGTCAAGATATCCAAATAGGTTCTATAGTATAGCATATAGTAGTAACGGGTTAAGAAGATAAGTGTGTACCATGTGTAATCGGTCATTAGAATAGCTAATGGAGGAGATAATCATTCCCATGTTCGAAATCAATATCAAGCCCATGCATCCTATCTTTTATTTCTCATAAATGGATTACAAGTAATAGAATTTGTCCCTAATTGGATTTAGGGTAAAAAGAACTTGATTTGACAAAGAAATGTAAGAATCTAATAATCTCTCCCTCAAGTTGGACCCCTAAAGTCGTATTTATAGATGCAGGCTGGGCCCTTTCTCCCTTCGAAGTTTTCAAAAGGTCTCCACACCCGCCTTTCGCATCCATCCTTCCACCCTCGACCTTCCACTTTCATAGTTTCAAAGTTGTAAGTAGATATTCGGGTCTTCTACCATGCTTAAATTAGCCCTTTTGTCTTCATTGAAAGCATGCTATTGATAGATACTGATCTGATATTTATCAACACCGCTTTCAAATACTTCTGGGACCTTTTGGTACCATCGGAAGGTGCGCTTCTTTTAGTGGCAAACGAATCATGGTACTTCATTGTGCTATTTGAGTATAAGCAGAAGCATTTCTGACCTCTTCTCACCTTTGAAACCTAGAATCGGAGTTAGGATGGGTCACTTGGATGTGTACGGAAGGGTGTTTGGATTGGTTTGAAAGGTTTTGAAGATGGCGAAAGGACTATTATTGTGGATGGGGCTCATTGATGGACAAAGGATGGTTGGGGAAGATTATTTTCGAAGGTAATTTCTTTAACTATCGCGGAAGTCCAACTTTTAACAGCTGTGAAAGGGCAGTTCTGGTTGACTTTCCTTCTAGTGGCATAACCAATTGTTTCGAAAGGTTCAACCTATGTGAAAGGGGTAGTGTTGGTGAAAGCCCTGGCTTTCATTTCCTATGGAAGTGTGCAACGCTTGCAGCACCCATCTGATTCCCTCAAAAGCTATCTTTAATGCCTTCGAAATCTCCTTTTTTAGTCATGACAGAACCCCCTTTTTAACATTTGTGAAACCCAATATGAAGAAAATTTTCCAAGGCCTTTGTATGCCTCCCATTGATACCTTCAAAAGCTTTCTTTTTGCGACTCTGTAAGCCTTTTCTTTCATACCTTCACTTTGAGTGATTTTGTGGTTAACATTTTTCCACCCCTCCTATATGAAAGAAGTTTTTGTTCTTCTTTAGGACAATAGTCCAAGAATTCTCTTTTGCATTGTTTCATCTTCAATGGTCTCTCTTATCAATTTTATTTTCCTATAAAGTATAAATTAGACAATTTCTTACTGTTAATTTGAAATTGGTACAAGAATATGTTTCATAGTTTGTCCATATAATTGGAGATGGTATTAGAATTCTTGGTAATAGAATTCTAGAAATCTAAATTTGGTAATAAAGGAAATTAATAAATCCTCATCTGAACATAATAAGTGCTGAGAAACCCACAGACTGGTAATTCTTGACTGACAATAATAGAAGTCTTGAGATCCAACTTTGGTAAAGATGAGAGAAGACCAGAAAATCACCTTTGGTTATATTAATAGAAGACCAAAAATCCAATCATAGAATCAATAGTAGAGGGCCAAAAATCCAAATCTAACGTTAATAATATAAGTTTAGAAATCATATTCTGGAAATAGCTGAAAAAAGACCAAGTACAATCGTTTAATAATAAGAGTCTAGAAATTATCATCTAGAAATAAGTCATAAAAGACCAGGAATCCTCATTTGGGGACAAATAATATGATTGATAGGTATAGTCCAAAAGTTAATTGTAGAAGGCATAAGGCCCAGATTTGTGTAGTAAGAGAGACCTAGAAATTATTATTTAGAAGTTAGTAGAAGACCATAAATCCATAATAATAGAAGACCGAAACCCAGATTCGAGAATTAATGGATGAAGTCAAGAAATCAATAGTACAAGACCTGAGGCCATGAATTTATATTAGAAGACCCAAAACCCAAATTCGGGAATCAATAGTAGAAGACTTGAAAACTAGATTTAGATATTGGTAAGCGAAGTTCAGAGATCATCTTCTGGATATAGTGGAAGACCATGAATTCATATCTAATAATGAATATAACCCAAGAATTCGTCTAGAAATAAGATTAGAATTTCGTTCTTGGAAATAAGAAGGAAAGTTTAGAAATCATTATAGAAGTTTAGGAATTCTTATTTGAGCCTTTTGTTCTGCACCACACTTTGGGCTTTGATTGTTCGAATCTTTTGCTTTGTGTTACCTCTTCGGTTCTAGGTACCTAATTCTTTCGATATGTGCAATCCTTAGGCTTCGTATATTTTTAATGCTTTATGTGCCTCTTCCTGGGCTTGGACGTGTTAGCCATCTTGTTCGGTGTGCTTGGTTATCTTATCCACAAGTAGTACCCAAGGATTCCCCAACCTCCCTCCAGGAGGCGCTTCAATCAGGCCTTATAGGCGGTATTGAAGGCTTGTCCGATACCTTAACCAGGCCATGGTGTGGCGGGATCAGGGACTTACTCCATCCTTCTCCCTGGAGGTGCTCCAGCTAGGCCTTATAGGCGTGACTAAAGGTCGATCGATGCTTGAACTAGTCATAGTGTGGCACGTTCAAGGGCTTACTCCGTCCCCCTTCAAGGGTGCCTTGACCTGGCCACAAAGGCGCGGTTAAGGGCTTGCAGATACTTTAACCTGGCAATTTCTGACACGGCTAAAGGCTTACTCTGACCTCCCTCCAAGAGGCGCTTTGACCTAGTCATCTTGGCATGATCAAAAGCTTATGACCGTTACAGTTAATTTTCAAATTTAAGGAGAATTATACTCCCGAATTTGTAGATTTTCTTAGAAAAGAGGCGCATTATTCATGCAATGTTGAAAAATAAAATCACAAATGTTCAGCGGTTTAGGTCCAAGGAACCATATTGCCATCTGGACGTCATAATTTGTAAGCTCCGGAAGGAATTGCTTTGCACACAATTGGAGGACCTTCCTAGTTTGGTCCTAGCGGTCCGTTTGCAGGATTTCTAGTGTTTGCCATCACTCTATGGAGCACTAAATCTCCTTCTTGAAATGATCTTGTCTTTACTTTCTAATTGTAGTATTTTGATATTTTAGATACTCGGCGGTTCGAATAGTTGCTTCATCTCTTAGTTCATGTGTGAAATCCATGACTCTTTCTTCAACTCTTGGTTTGGATTGAATGCATATACAATTCTTCAATGGGAAGGTATTTCAATTTTGAATGGTAACATTGCTTTGCATCCGCATGTTAGAGAGTAAGGGGTATGACCTGTAGCAGTTTTGGTGGATGTACGATATGCCCATAGTACAAGTGGTAATTCTTTCACCCGATTTCCTTTAGCCATATTTAGTCATTTTTTCAAGGTGGTTTTAATAGTCTGGTTAGCTGCTTTGATGGCTCCATTAGCCTTTATATGTGCTACGGAATAAAAACTTTTGATGATTCCATTCTTATGGCAAAATCGAGAAAACCCTTCACTTTTAAATTGTGTTCCATTGTCTGATATGATCTTGTAAGGGATCCCAAATCTAGTGATGATGTTCTTAGTAACAAATCTAAGTATTTTCCCAGAAGTGATTATAGGAAGCGGTTCTGCTTCTACCCGTTTAGTAAAGCAATCAATGGTAACTATAGCATAATTTTCCCCACCTTTAGAAATGGCAATGGTCCAATCAAATCGATCTCCCATATATCAAAGGGCCATGGACTGGAGATCAGGGTTAACTGGCTTGGTGGTAAATGGGGAATCTTTGTGTATTTTTGACACCCTTCGCATTTCTTCACATGCTCTATAGCTTGACTAGTCATTTGAGGCCAATAGAAACCTTGTATTATTATTTTCTTAGCCAACTTTATCCTATTGGAATGGTCCCCACAAAATCCCGCATGCGCTTACTTAAGTAATTCAACCCATCTTCAGAATTCACACATCTTAAGTAAAGAAGAGCGTATCCTTTCTCATAAATAATTCCATCCATCATAATGAAGGTCGAGCTTGACATCTGATTTTCCTAGCTTTCGTTTTGTCAGATGGTAATATTCCATTGGTAAGATACTCTATAATAGGTGGCATCCAAGTGTTCCTGTAGCAGTTATATGTTTTTGGATGAAGAGGCTCTTCATATGAAACTTCTTCATTGATTTCTCTTTCTTCTCTTTCTTGTGTCATGGCTTGGGATATAGTTAAAACCAATAGTTCTTTCCCTGGTTTGAGCATTTTCTCTTCAATATTGGGACTTTTTTATGCCATATTGGTACGATACGGGTTTCTAGAGCTCCTCTTGAACTAGCCAATTTTGCTAATGAATTTGCTTGAGAATTATCTCCCCTTAGGACTTGATGTATAGAAAAATCTTCAAATTAGGTAAGCAATTTTTATACTTTCTTAACATATAAGGATAGTCTAATGTATTTGTCTAATATATCTACTTTATCTAATTTACCATTAGTAGAAAGTCGCTAAAGATTTGAATTCGTGGGATCTTGAGTTTTAAGGCCAGAGTCAACGCTACCACCATCTATTCGTATTCGGCAACGTTATTTATTGCAGGAAATCCTAGCTTCATTGCATAGTGTATGCGGTATCCATTTGGTGTGATTACGACATACTCTGCTTAGGCTTCTTGCTCATTTGATGCTCCATCCACAAATAGTTTCCATGTGGGCTTTTGATTCTTTTCTTTCCCTGACCACTGTATAACAAACTTGTACATTCATTGATAAAGTCCGCTAATGCTTGTCATTTGATTGGTGTTAGTGGTTGTAATTCTATGTCACATTGGCTAAGTCCAATTCCTCATTTTACTAGCCTACCCAAAGTCTCAGGTTTACAGAAAACCCACTTGAGTGGAAAATTAGTCAATACTCTAATCGGATATGCTTGAAAGTATGCTCTGAGTTTCCATGATGTAAGTATCAAACAATAAGCCAACTTTTCCATGACTGGGTATCGAACTTCAGCATCCTTATTCCTCTGCTCATATAATAAACGGGAAGTTGAGTTTCGTTTTCTTCTCTAATCTAAACCGAACTAACTGCATGTTCTGAGACTGTCATATATAAGTATAAACTCTCTCCATTCTCGGGGATAGATAATATTGGTGGCTTTTTCAAATGATTTTTTAGTTCTTAGAAGGCTTTCTTACAATCTTCTTCCTACTTAAACTTCTTTCTTTTCTTGATTACACTGAAGAATGGAATGCATTTATCGGTTGCCTTAGAGATGAATCTGCTCAAAGCAGCAATTCTACTGTTCAAACTCATTACGTCTTTTCTTGCTTTGGGTTCGGCCATGTTTTTGATAACTTGGATCTGGTCAGGACTAGCTTCAATCCCTTATGCACTAACAACGTAACCTAAGAACTTTCTGGAATGAACCCTAAAAGAACATTTCTAAGGATTTAGTTTTATTTGATACCTTCATAATACTTCAAACATTTCTTCAAGATCTTAAAGTGATTCTCAGCTTCATAGGACTTTACAAGTATATCATCCACATAAACTTCCATATTTGACTGATCTATTCTTTGAACATTTTGTTGACTAATCTTTGATAAGTAGCTCCTACATTCTTTAGCTTGAAAGGCATTGCATTATAACAAAAAGTTCCCCAATCAATAATGAAGCTTGTACGTTCCTCGTCTAGTTTGAACATGGGTATTTGATTATATCCTGAATAAGCATCCATTAGAGATAATAGCTTGTGTCAGCTAGTTGCATCAACTAACTGGTCTATTATGGGTAGCGGATAACAGTCTTTTAGGCATGCTTTGTTCAGATCAGTGTAATCGATGCAGGTTCTCCACTTGTCATTTGACTTCTTTACCAACACAGGGTTTGCTAGCAATTTTGGATAAAGAACTTCTCGAATGAATCCGTTTTCAAGTAGCTTTTTAACCTCTTCTTTCAAGGCGTCAGATCGAACTTTGTCAAATTGCCTCTTCTTTTGCCGGATAAGAGTCATATTTGGGTTAATATTTTTAGTGCATGGCACATAACTGATGGGTCAATCCCGACTATATTTGAATGGGTCAATGCAAATACGTCATTGCCAACTTTAAGGAATTGAATCAAGTCTGCTTTCAAGTTTTTCTCTAACTCCTTTCCCACTTTGACTATTTTAGTTGAATCGATTGGATCTATACATACTTCTTCAAGATCCTCTGTAGACTTTATCCTCTCCATTTCTCCTCGAAAATCCAATTCTATGATGATCTCACCTACTTTTACATAGTTAGCATCGATCCTTTTCCTCTTCCCTCCAAGTGAGATGTACCTTTCAAACACGCGTTTATTCATTTTATTAGATCTTATTACTACTTCGAACGTTAGGTGTAAAAATCCATCATTCAAAGGCTGAAAAATAGTAAAAGAATCATAGTGAGAAGAGTACTCCTTTTTTATTGATCGAGAGTTGTAAAAAATATTTCACAGGAGCTAAATTATTCTCCTTGAATAGTACCCTTACCCCTTTTAGTCAAGAACTTTACCATCGGGTATTTTGGTGAAACAAAAGCACCTACCTCAACTAGCGCAAGACGGCCAAAAAATGCATTGTAGTATGAAGGCTGATCAATGATCACAAAGAGGGTCTCAAAAGTTCTGCGGCATGGTGGCAAGCCCATCTGTACCAGTAGATTTACTTGCCCTACCGGCATCGACCCCTTATTATTGAACCCAAAGATAGGTCAAGACTAGGCTCCAGTTTATCCTCAGGAATGCCCATCTGATTGTAAGCACGCTTGAATATGACATTAACCGCGCTTTCGGTATCCACCAGAATCTTGGATACTATGGAAAGCCCGATCTGAGCTATGATCATAAGAGGGTCATTATGGGGATGATGGGTTCCTTTCTTTAGCTCTTGTGGTGTGATGAAAAGATTTGGCATTTGTATATTAAGTCGTAGATTTTTAAGAGAGAGCTCTTCCTGTACATAGAACACTCCTTCCCAAGCTTCTTTGATATATTTGTTCCTAGCTCCCTTACTATTTCTCATTAGATGTGGTCCCCCATGAATCACATCAATCCGATTTAAAGATGGGCTTAAATTCAATGAATCTTTATCCTCTAAGATAGTCACAACATTACTAGGGAAGTTTTGGGGTTCTTTGTCAGTTTGTGGTGCTTTCTGTTTATCTTGGACAAACTCTTTCAGATGTCCTTCATAGATTAGCTTTTGAATAATCCCAGCTAGCAATCGACATTCGTCCATCTTATGGTCATTTTCCTTATAATAAGTGCAATAATAACCCCCTTTCTTCTGTTCGGGTAAGTTCTTGGCCTTGAATGAAGTTGGGAAATTAATTTTTTTTTTTGGTTGTGGCGTAGATGTAAGACAAAGCTTTATTCAAAGCAACTGAATTGGTGTTGGAGTCTTCCCACTTCGACCTTTTGTGTCCTCGATCGAATCCAAATCTTCCAATCTCCTTCTTAGGATCAGCTTTCATTTTAGCATAGTATAATTCATCCATTCGAATGAATTTATCTGCTTGAAAGTGAACGTCTTGTTAATTTTTACATCTATGGATGAAGAGTTCTTTGCTAAATGGCATGTTTTCTATCAATCCTGAATGCACTGCAATTGGCTTATCCCCATATCTTTAGCCTTTAATGCCTCTATGTTGAACCGTTTGAGACAATCACCCAAGGACTCTCCTTGACTTTTCTTGATGTTGGCCAAAATGGTGTAGTCAATTATTGGATCTTTCCATATGAAAAATTGAGCAGAGAATTAGAAGAAGAACTGTCTCCATGAGTAGATAGTTTTCTCCCCATATTGGCGGTACCATTTTACAACAGCCCCTTGAAGTGTTACTGGGAATAATCTACATTACATTGCCCCTAATTTTGCTGTCAAAAGCCATTAGGTGGTCATCGGGATTAGTAGTGCCATTGGACCTTAACATGAGATGGAATTATTATTTCCATGGTTTCGTCAACGAATGGAGCCACTCGATCATTATCATTCACTTGCTTATCTAAAGTTCTTTTCCCTTTAGCATTCAGCATGTCTTTAACAGCTTTCTCTGCCACATCTTTCAAATATGCTTCAGTGTCATGGTATCTTTTACGATTTGGATTATATTCCTTTGAGGTTGAGTTTCCAGATTGCTCCATGGAGATGTCTTACATTCTACCCAGGTGATCAGCTTTAGTTGCATAACATTCCTTCTTCTTTGATGATGTTAAGTCAATCTTACACTTTCCCTCGAATGTGTAAGCCTTCAGATTCCTCCTTAAGGAGACCACTTCATCCCCTATTTATTGGTTTAGTGTTTTTAGATGATTTCTGAGTAAGGTCTGCTTCTAAGAGTTCTTGCATTTCCAGTAGCCATTGCTACAAATGTTTTATCCTAACTGCATTGTCATCAGGTGCGCCGGAGTTGATGGTTGTCCTGGCACAGCACCCTCTAAGTTGAAGGTTGGCGTAATATTTTCCTCCAAAACTATTGTATGCACTGCTTCTTCATCCAATCGGCTGAGTCTTTTTGATTTCATTTTCCTACAACAAATCAAACTTTCCATAATTGGACGATAAGGAAAGAATAAGGTCGGAGATTCAAACCATCCTTCTAGCGACAAAAATGTTAACAAGATTCTTTGTCAACACCCTGAAATAGGGTTAGAGGAGAGAATGACCACTTCAAAGCCCTTTTGACTTAATTGAAGTAATCTATGAACGTAACCCGGTGGGGACAAAAGGAATCAACTGAGTCAAAAGGGTCCTATTCCTTCGAAAGGAATCCTTTTGAAAGGAATAGATGTTCATGTTCCATAGATGAAACTTCATAAAAGCAACGCCAACAATGTTAACGATATAATCGTCAACATCCGAAGGTGCCATGGATTGTAAGTGAATCAGAAGAAGATCCATTTCTATGGACTTCAATAAGGCTTGTATTGCCAAAATCGAGATTCAATATTGATACCTTGTTTATCGTTCCTTTTAAAGGGATCAAAATGAGGTCAAGAACGTATTCAAATGGACCCCTTTGGTGCCGATACAGCTGATATGGGGTGATTTTCTATGAAGGCAATGATATATTCGAAAGCATTCAAATCCTATATGAGGAAGTCCTCCCAAAGGGTCTAATTCATCAGTTACAAAGAGAACCCCTTCGAAGATCCAATACCCTTCGAAAGGAATTGAAACCCAATATACATAAATTTGAGTAAAGACTGTTTTCGATATGCTATAGAGCCTTATTTTTGGATAAATGTAATAAGTCCAATGGACTTATAACGTTTAAATTATCATAATCACGTCTCTTTAATGCTGCAAGGGCTCTGGACGTAATGATAATATGATTTAACGTTAAGATATCCAAATAATTTCTATAGTGTAGCATATGCAAGTAAAAAGCATTAAGAAGATAAGTGTATATCATGTGCAATTGGTCATTAAACAAGCTAATGGTCGAGATGATCATTCTCATGTTCAAAATCAATATCAATCACATGCATCCTCTCTTTTATTTCTCATAAATGGATTACAAGTAATATAATTTGTCCCCAATTGGATTTAAGATTACAAGAACTTGATTTGACAAAGAAATGTAAGAATTCAAAAATCTCTCCCTCAACTTGGACCCTTAGGGTCGTATTTATAGATGTGGGCTGGAACCTTTCACGTCCATTCCTCCGAAGCTGTCGAAATGTCTCTTCATCGAACTTTCGCATTCATCCTTCTAACCTCGACCTTCCACTTTCATAGTTTCGAAGTTGTAGGTAGATATTCGAGTCTTCTAGCATGCTTAAATTAGCTCTTTCGTCTCCATCAAAAGCATGCTATTGATAGATATTGATATGATATTCATCAATACCGCTTTCGAATACTTCTGGAACCTTTCGACGGTGTTTAAAGATGTGCTTCTTTTGGTAGCGAACGAATTATGGTACATTATTGTGTTGTTTGAGTATAAGCGGAAGTATTATTGACGCCTTCGTCACCTTTGAAACCTAGAATCATAGTTAGGATGGGTTACTTGGATATGTGCGGAAGGGTGTTTGGATTGGTTTGAAAGGTTGTAATGATGGTGGAAGGACTATTAATGTGGATGGGGCTCATTGATGGACAAAGGATGGTTGCGGAAGGTTGTTTTCGAAGCTAATTTCTTTAACTATTACGGAAGTCCAACTTTTAGCAGTTGTGAAAGGGCAGTTCTGGTTGACTTTCCTTTTAGTGGCAGAACCAATCGCTTTGAAAGGTTCAATCTATGCGAAATGGGTAGTGTTGGTGTAAACCCTGGCTTTCATTTCCTATAGAAGTGTGCAATGCTTGCGACACCCATCTGATTCACTCGAAAGCTATCTTTAATGGCTTCGAAACCCTCCTTTTTGAGTCATGATGGAACCCCATTTTTAACACTTTCAAAACCCCCTACGAAGAACATTTTACGAAGCCTTTGGATGCCCCCACTTATACCTCCGGAAGCTTTCTTTTTACGATTTAGAAGCCCTTTCTTTCATGCCTTCACTCTTGAGTGAAGTTTGTGGTTAACACTAAGTTACATAAATTTTTGGGCCTTCTACTGAGGGAATATCCTAGAAATGACCACTTCGACGAGCTAGGTAAGTGTAAGGAACAGGGAGTTTTTCCATTCATAAGAACGTTCCTTAATTAGAGTAGTCTTCTCCTCGGTTAAACACACTTTCCTAGACACTCATCTAACTGAACCTTTCAAGAGATTTCCCTACATGTTGATCAATTACTAATGTTAATGCAATATAGGCTATAATGACATTATTGTATTCAGTGCATTAGAAATAGGGCAAAAGAGGGAAATTTTCAAAATAATCATTTTGTTAGTTATAACAATAGATCTTTAACTCATATTATCATGATTAATTTTGTTTTACATTAAACCATATTTAATGTTAATTTGATATGAAGAGGGTATTGTGGTTTAAAATTCATTTTACTTGAATTTTATTTTGGCTATTTTATATTTTAACTATTGTTAAACATCGTATATACATACAATGTAAATACTAATAACGACATAAGATGTACAAATGTTTCTTAATTAAGACAACATGTAAAATAGAGTGATATATGTGAAATTTGTACATATATGAGCACTGGAATTTATGACCACATGATATATTGTTAAACATCTATGTAATGTAGACGTAGATATTACTATGGCATGTCATTTATAAATCGATTCAAATCTACGCTAATTATAGATGGCCAGAATTCAATTTGACTTTATACTATATATGCATATAACTTATTTTTCCAGTTAAAGTATGTTTAATTATTGGGCTTGCCCCTTATTACAATATGTATATGTATATGTATATGTATATGTATATGTATATGTATATGTATATGTATATTTATATGTATATGTGTGTGTACGTATATGTATATGTATATGTATATGTATATGTTTGTGTATGTATATGTGTGTGTAAATGTAGTATATACCTGTGTGTTTATACACACACACACACACACACACACACACACATACATACATATATATATATATCAGTGTGTGTATGTGTTTATGGCTCATGGCCAAAAGAATTGCCTTTTTAAAATACTACATATATTTAAATTCTAAAATACAAATTAATATATATATATATATAACTTTAGTATATAAATATAACATGTTCCTATGTATATACATGCTCCACAAATACAGAGAGATGCATTTTCTTTCAAAGAGCACTTGTAAAATTATTAATAAGAAATAAGCATATAAGTGCTACCAACAAACCTGGTAGATGGTCACGGTATAAACCCTAAACATAATACCAATTAAGACTACAAAATGAATATCGGTAAATAGCTGATTTATTTGAGGATAAACATGTTATCTAATCTAAGTATACACACGCAATACATATACAAACACACAAACACATATATATAGAATTATAAATTATTAATTAAAATCAAAAGTTTTATTTATCAAAAACTAGTAATATATTTAATTATAGATGTGCTTTCGCTGGAAAAAAAATCATTTTTTGTTATTTGCAGAAACGTACTAAGGTAGATATTAATGTACATATATTATATATATTTAAATATACTACTTTATAACATATTTTAAAAAGAATTGTATTAACGAAAATTAAATATAATTTTTATTCACATTTTTATCTTGGTTGAAACAATTTTTTAAAGGTATATGTAGATTCTATATTGAGAAATTTTTTATAGTTTATTTAAATAAAATATTATATATATATATATTAATGATTTTTTATAATATGGCCAAACAATATGGTTTGTGCATATATAAAAATGAAATAATTTAGCTCCTCGACTAATTTGGTCGTTAGCACGTCATATTGCGAGTTGTTACCTCTTTGGAGTCTACCTTATTTCTCCTTCTAATTTGGTTTTCAAGGTTAATATATAAGCTCCAATTTTTGCTTATTAGGAGCTAGGGTATTATTGTCTGAAAGTATGAAAAGAATAAGAGACGAGTGGTATTTGTAGCTACGAAATGGCTAAAAATAACTAGTGTTTTTTCCACTTTTTTCTCCTCATTCTACTCTTGATTAAATATCTTTTGAAATGAACAAAGAAAACCCTATTTTCTACATCGGTAGAAAGCCAATACATTTACAAATATTTTTTAAATTTTGGATCTATGTAACACCAATTATTAATTATTTAAATATTTATTTTTATCCCATTTATTTAATTGAATCAATATATAAAATTTATAAATTATTTTAATTAGTTGAAAGGACTAAAATAAATTAAAATTTTGCATAAAAAAATTAAAGCAACATTCATATTGATTTTCTCCATTTTAATTTATAAATTTTATAAATTAATTTGATTAAGTTAAATTTAAAAATATGTTAACAAATATTACTATGTGACTCCTAGGTGTGAATTCTCGATAATATTCAAACAATATATTAAAATCCGTAAAGATTTTGCTAAAGTACAGTAATGGACCCGAGTTCAGTTGTTATTTGATCATTTGGCAAATCATATTTCTAATATATTAAATCTACACCCTAAGTAATGATATACTATTCATTTTCTTTTCGTCGGCACTATATCACTAACATATCTAGAGCTTGATCCATGCTCAAAAACACCAATAACATCCATAGTTAATTGCGTTGTTTAGCTTTAAAACCCTTGGTTCACTTCAATCTGATAATGTCTACCGATTAACTGTTTTATTCTGGCCATAGATTTTAGCTTTAAGTTGACTACCATTACGGTGATACTGACCTTCTATAATGAATGAGACAAATCATCTCTTGAGTAGTGTTCCACTTCAAGTGGTTCAATGAATACCCAACAAAAGTCGTACCACGAGAATCATGTTATGTGATTTACTAGAATCAAAGTATGATCTAGACACTTAAGGTCTACAATATCTCTAGCCTGAATACTACTGCACATCGTTACATGAGATCCTTTATTTTGACCTAGTTGAATTTAATCTATAAAAGACTCTCGTTTGGCTATTCTATGGTTGTTCCAAAGAAACACAATGTAACCTCTTGGTGTTTCCAGTGTTCATGAGTATGTATACTAGCCTCAATGGATGTATCAATATTCTTTTCTTGGTATGTCTCGACTGAGAATATTTAAGGATAAGTATTCCTAATACACAATCCAATACTGTTGATTATGAATACGTTTGCAATTGCATTCGATCAACTACATTTTTTGGGGATTTCTTACTGGCATATATTTACTATTTTCGAAGCATTACTTATATCATAATATAATAGTACATACAATATAAAGCAAAAGGGTACTTTATTTCAAACAAGATTACACAAGAGTTAACAAATAATAAATTACATACTTATCTTAGACACACCATTAACACTATCATATCATCTATCAAACCTCGGAACATGTTTTGTCACGTATATATTTTAATCTTCAAAGTTTCATTTACCCATGATATCAAACTTTGTGCCGCCACTCTAAATTTATAAATCCTTTAACTTTTTAGAACGCATCAAAATGCTCTTTTCTAGAGCAAAAGGTGATGAGAATGACTAGTATTCGACATCGGTCATCGATGACAATAGTGTTGCCATTTGAGACGACGATAAGTTCTCCAAAACTTTCAAATAGACAAACCATAGAGCAATTGTCTTCCTTTACTTTCACTAGTGGACAGTTTAAGCTTTTTTGTCCCACTCTTTGCAGTTGGCAGTATTTCTTATCATTTCCTTCATCCTTGGCATTTGACAATCCCCTACCGATTCAACCATCAGCAACAAAGGCGGAGTCTTGAGAATATTTAATTTTATTTTCTTATTGTGTGATAGCAAATGCAGTATTTCTAATATTGTTGACACGCCAGGATTCCATGTCTTCATAGGCTAAATCAGAAATCCTCTTAGTATCCTTCACTCTCACTGATTTTGTTATTCCTGGTTGAAGTTGGATGTCATTTACTCTTCTTTGCCAAAGTGAAAATTTTAATTGCTCCACTTAAAATAGTTTAGTAACGAAATTTACCATGAAATATCTCATAAACAACTAAACTTGACGTTGTGACAAACGCAAGTGTGTATCTTTTGTCACATTAGTACAAATTTGACAAAAGTGAGAAAAGAAGACAAAATTTGACAAAAGAGAAATCGAGAAAAGAAGACAATAGACTTTCTTTATTTTATGAAAAGAGAATAGTAACAAGTTTAAATTTTAGGCTGATTCCATTCACACCTCGCTTTCCTTCTTTCACACCGTTATTTTATCAAATTTTTAATATTTCAAAATTATTCATATTTTCAAACCATTACGGATCATGTTTAAGATAAACAATCATGGAAACAAATTTTAATTCACTTAAAATCCTCACTCGATTCAAGCGAAATTTATACACTAACAACGCTTCGACTGAACGAGGTTTATATAACAACCTAATTAGAATCGAACGATGTTTGTATAATAACCTAGTTTGGACCTAGTGAGATTCATAAACAAACCACGTCATTTTTAACATGATTCAAGCAAAATAAGCACATTTTCGGTACAAACTAGAAGACGAAAAGAAAAAATGAAATGTAATATTTTTTTAAAACTGAATGAGATGTTAAAATGTAAAAGTGAGATTCATAAACATACCACGTCGTTTTTAACATGATTCAAGCAAAATAGGTCACTTTTCTGGTTATTTGAGATTTCACAAAAGTAGGTCTCTCGCCATGATGAATCATTGATTCAAAATAACAAACTCAAAGGAAAAGGCATTTGTTACTACAGATATGAACCATATGCATCCTGTAAGATTAAAATCCAAATCATACAGAAACCCTCTTGAACCTATATAAGTTAATAGTTTAAGGGGATTTACAATTTGCAAATGTGTCCTCTATATATTACAATTGTTTTAAGAAATTGAGCCTACCAAAAATTTGATCACCACCTCCTTCCAATGTGATAAAGGCCTGTGGTCTAGATTAATAATCTAATAGAGAAATATATTAATTTATTCATCATCATAATTCAGACAATGATTCTGCATCTTTCTTTTTGCTTTCGCTTTTCGTGCTTTCTTCTGGAACAACTGCTGGTTTTTTCATTTCCTCATCTGATGTTCTTGCAGTCACTCGTCTTGCTTCTTCATCAAGTCCAACCCATTCTGGTAAAATTCTTTTTGCACTCTGATATGCATAAAAAAGAAGATATATCAATGAATAAACTTTGAAAAAATTCTGAAAATAATAAGGTATTGTACAGTTGGAGATTATTTACTTGAAGCTTAGGCTCCTTTGTCATGGGATTGTTACATAGATCAATTGTTTTTGCCTTGGCTTTTGTTGCATTTCCACACCAAGATTCACACCATAGCCATTCTTGTTGTAATGAAAAAATGGGAACTGTATGTTGTGCGTAGTTCGGGAGATCCTGAAATTGTAAAAAAAATTGCCACATCGTTACAATTTAACAGAATGTCAAGTTCAATAACGGTGTAAATGTATTTTCTAGCACAAATAGCACTACTTATGTTTCCTCTTGCAAAGATTTATCAATCATTTTTCCAGACAGATTTAAATGTAAATTCAAGATAAACACTCATCAATCAAACCACACCATGAAGATTATTAAAAAGAAAAAAATGAAATATACCTGGTCGAGGTTGGAGAGACTATTAGGATCTTTGCTAAGAGTTTCATAGAAGACTCTTAATGTGTCTCCAGCTGCTGTTTGCCGAAATTTCACCAAGTCAACAACATATAAAGCACTGTTGGACATGCAAATATCGATGGTTATAATGGTTGTCACAATTTCCATAAGTTAAAATCGATGAAGCTGATCAAATTAGATGACTACCTAATATGGTAAGGTCTTCCTCGTAAATGCTCTCTCCAGAAACCCTTTACCAAGAATAAAAAAAAATACAAAATTCGGATAAATAAATATAAACAGGCAGTATCCGAAAATTTTGATAATGTGATCAAAGGAGATAACTAACTTGTCTCCAAAACCGGTAGCCATCCATATCTTTATTGTTGTCACAAAAAGGTGTATAAGCCAGGGGCCTTCCTTTTATATCCATGTCATATAGTTCACCCATGTCAGCTCTTACAACTTGATCAGCGTCAACAAATATCACCTGCACAAAAATGTTGTAAACAGAATGGACCAAACAATATGGTCGTAGTAGACCCCACAGCAAGCGGAGAGATAAGTCATTAAAGTAAGTAATGATTAATGCATTTGTTGCAACAAATAGTTACCTTTCTAAGGGAAATCGGAAAAATAACATCTAGGAATAGAATTTTGTAAGCCCAAATGATACGCTGTTTTTCCTTCTGTTTATGCAACCATGTTGGCCACTTGTAGGTAATAAGCTCATACTCAAAGCCATATGCATGTGCCATGTGAGGTATGTCATCCTGTAAGGTTTATGCACAATATACATATATATGTTCACATAAATGAATGAACTAAAAGAATACTGTAAACTGAAATTCTTGCAGATAATAAACAGACCTTGAACTGAGGAGAAAGATAGTTCTTAATAAACCAAAATTTAACAGGTCTTCTGGTGTTCTTCAGAACACTTAACATCATAATTTTCAAGAAACGCTCATACCTGTGAGAAATCAGAATCTATCAAGAGAATGATACCGCAATGAGTAACATTTCACCTATTAAAACAAATATAACTGCAATAGCGCAAGGTTTCTCTGATTTAGAGCCTAGTATTAGCTACTATCAAGGGTTCTGTATTGCACATATTACATATTTTGCCTTAGGCAAATTGCTGTTAACTGTAACACAAATTAAAACACCAAAGCACTTTTCAATATCTTGATAAACAGTTTTAGTTTGATATACAGGTATATAACCAAATTATCTTGACAGATGGTCATATCATCCTACCATGCATGAAGTAGGTAATAATCCTACACCATATGGTTTTTGTTCACGCTTCACACAATCTTTTTTGGATTATAGTTTCCATCCAAATTAATATGAAAGGTTTAGATAGAGTACAAGTATTTTCTTCAAATAACCAAGAACAATAAACCAATAAAATTTACTTACAAGTGGCCGGAAGCAATGGAAAATATGTTTATTGTTTCTCCTTGTCTTTCAACCTTCTTGTTGTCAGTGCCCTGGATAAAAAACATTTAAGACAGCATAAGCTTCTAACACTAAAATTAAAGAATATCTAAACTTGGTTTCCATGTTGGAAACAATCTAGACTCTGGTACTCATGCTTATTCCATATACTTATTAGTAAAACCAAAAAGGATTGCGGTTACCTTTATGTTAGACCTGACACACCAAAAGATAATATAAAGAACAAATGACATGACAACAATTCAATATTGTCTGCGGAATAACAATTAACACCAATTCATCTAAATTAAGCTACCAATTGTTAGATTTTTTTTTTGATTTATTTATATTTTGAATCGGTTCATTTATTACTTGCCACCCTAATTACGAATGAAAGCTATGCACAGGCTTCTGTAGTTTCATGATAATGCTTCAAACTTCTTTTTTATATATATAACCAAAGCATAGCAATCAGTTACCGTCTGTCTTTTTCCACTGCCGCCAACTAATCCCGAAGCCCATTTCAACAAATTAGTATTCCAACGGTCATCCTATAAAAAAAAATAGCATAAAGTTAATATCCTGGTTAGGCATACAGATAGTGGTAGACAGATAAACCAACCCATTACATACTTTCTTTCCTTCTTTTAAGCTGCTATCATCATCAGCAGCGTTTAGCAATTCTTCATGTTCTTTGCCTTTCTTTTTCACTACGGTTAGGTGTACAAGTTTACCCCTCAAATCATTTATCATAACACGCTTAGCAAAGGGCTCATCCTTCAACATATAAAGCTCCGAGCTTCTACCAGGAGCTATTTGTAGGTACCATATTCCAGGTGAAACCTTCATTTGCCAGTAACCTAAATTAGCCATCACAAGTGTATCCACCATGTGGGGTATTCTCCTAGTACCAAGTATTAATTGAAGTCCTCGAGGTGGTTCATGATCTTTTTCCGTACAATGGCCTGTATATTGCATAGAAGTATTAATTGTTGCATCATTTCTATTTGTCGGACAGAAAAACACAACTGTACGGATAAATTGTATATAGTTGCCTGTCAATAGAAGTGCCTCAAGCTCAAATACTGCTTGTAGAGTGTTTACATCACCAAGGTTCTCAAGAAGAATATTATCCAAATCATGACTGAAAAGATGAATAATTGAGGAAGCTAAAAATTCACACATTCAAGAAAATATAACCAACATATGAAATATTAATTGGTCTGACATACATAGCAACAACCGGTTCAACAAGCCAAGGCTCAGGTACATCAAGGTTCATAGTAAGAGTTTTGGATTGTGGCATATTTGAAAAGAAAGCTCTAGGCCCGTTAATGGAATAATCGGTAGCACTGAAATCTTCCTATAAATTCATGTGAAAATATCTTAGTGTGTCAAGCAATTGGAATCAATTCCATAGCAGAGTACCCAATTATTGAAGCATAAAACTACCATTGAAGGAACAACAAATCTGTAGTAATTTTTCAAAGGAAGATCTGCAAGCGAACTCTGCAAAACAAATGAACAGGGTTCGTGATTGTTTAAGACAGGAATGTGATATCTGATGAAGAAAAAAGTGTGATATGTACAAAGGCCATAAAGAGTGTTATTATAAAAGAAAAACAGAAGATGCCGCTAGTAGTATTTCATTTTACCTTAGTTGAATACCACAGTTGATTAGAGGAGCCCACAGTTGACACAAAATATATATCAGATGTACGTATGAAGCACAATACATGAATGTATGATAATAACTTACTATTGGATTAAGAACTATTCTCATGCTCGGCTTGATGCACTCTGAAAGCACACGAAGGAGAGGAGACAGTTTCTGCCCTGAGGGACTTAGCGGATCAATTACCGCATCAATATGTACAGAGGAATTTCCCTTATTCAAAACAACAGCACTGGAAAAACATAAATTTAACGAGTATGAAGTTATGTCTATAAAACTCAGATATAAATATAAAAAGAACAAGCACAGTACATTGAAGTTCAGATAGCATATATGTTTGTGGTGTACATTAGGCTTACCTTGTAATATATAGACCTACTCTTTATACATGCAAATACTTGAGGCAATTTCTAATTAAAAATTATTATTTATCAGCTGCTCTTTAAACTCGTGTAAAATCACGAACCTAGTAAGCTTATGTCATTTTCATCCATAGGAAACTAACGCCCTTGTGTCTTCTATAACATAGCATAACTACAACAGACAAAACAAGTACACTGCCTTAAAGCAATAGAATTGCTATTATCATGGAAGAAACAATGCAAAACATTGCAACATAGCAGAAAGAACTAGAAAAAAAAAGGTGTACTAGGATATCCAATCCTCCAGACTGAGAAAAATAGTTTTTTACCTGTGTTCTCCATTTAAGATTTCAAAATGTGCCCTTTCAGAACTCCGTTCACGGGTGGACATTGATGAAGAAACCAGCATTATGAGATCGCTATAAAATTCACTGAAACAGTACAGAAGTGTCAGCTAAAAAAATAATTAGTGTTGGTATTTTAGCAAAAACAGGATCAGATGTAAGAATAAACAATTACAAAAAAATAGGATATCAAAATAATTATCATAGGAATAGTTTGTCAGTAATTCAATTAGAAAACAGATAATGCTACTAGAAGTTGGAATTAAAATAAATCTAATATTCAAAATCTAAAACCCTGTTCAATTCAAAATCGGTCAAAGAAGTTTGGATAAAGAAATTTAGGAATTGATGTTCAACATATGGATTTTGATATTTAAAAGTTCAAACATGTACATATTCAGATATTTAAATGGATATTTGGATAAATATATGGTTCAAATTGCATTCCATAATCCCATTATTATACCATGTAAAATTAAACCAAATACACATATCACACTGTACAAATAACTTTATTTAAGAATATTATAGTGTGTACAAAAGTCACAGATAAAATAATGTATTTAAAACAAAAGGTTTCGACAAATTTGCATTACACTGTGAAAATGTAATATGGAAACAAAGCCGTAATTGTATTTTACACTGCCAATCTAAGGAAAATTATAAACCAATATGAAAATAGTGCAGAGATTTCCTGTAAAAAGTCTAGCAGGACAAATTTTCCAACAATTTTATAAAAACAATGTCTTTGATGAGGCTTTCTAACCAGGGTGGGTAATTAAGCTTATTATGTCAAAAGATCCAAATTCTAACAGGGTGTAGATGCATGTTTCTCTGTTAGCACATGAAAATGTACCATTATTGTTGCTGTCTACCAGACTGTTGTGTGTTCTTATTTTCTCTGAAGTCACTAATATTGTAGTTTCAAATTAACTTCCATACTAATATTTTTTCATCATCAGCTATTTTTCCTTCTTGTGATTTGAACATTGAAGTATGGTGATGTGAATTTATCGATCCAAAATTACATAGTTGCTAGACTAATTAAGAGTTTAGCTCTCAGTCTCAGTTTCAGACTTTTGTAATTTTAGGAATTTCGATTTAATTCGTAAATTTGGAAATTTCAGTTCCAGATTCGATTTTGGATTTTATTACTTATTTTTCATAAAATCGCCCATATATTTGTTCAAGTTACTAAAATAAAATGTATAATTAATCTTTAATTGAAAAACAAGATATAAATATTTATAACATTGAAAAATGTTTATTCATTACTTCGTTTCAACTTTTTTTAGTTACACCATTTATATATTTTGTGATTTTGTATGTTTCCCAAATTAAATATTAGATTCTGAATATTGATATATTTGAAATTCAAATTATTTATTTAAATTTATTCTGGAAAATTTTATGTTCAATGGTTTTTTATTGAATCGGAGTTTCAATATGATTTCGTTTCAGTCCCTACAGAAACCAAAACGAAACGACCGAAATTTTGGTGTTTCGATCGATACCTCAAATATTGGTTTATATGATTCATGTTACCCAACTAAATTAACAATGAGAGTTGCTTCCATCTATAACATGCATTTCAAAAAATTAATTCACGGTTCATCCATTCGGAAATTGAACCGTGTTCGGATAGTAAATACAATAATCAAATTTGGAGTAATGTGGTGTCCGCTCCATTTATAGGCTTGCCTAGCGAAATAATAATAATTAAGTTATTTGTTTGGTGGATCTAAAATCAGCACATAAAAACAAGAACTGATATGAGAAAACCTTTGTGTTAAAGTATTCATTTGATACGGTACTAGTAATTAGCGATGTTTTCTAGTTTGGTTACTTGGCAGTGAAAAAATATTGTGCGGTGTAGGCGGTTATTAGCAGGTCATGAATATATGTTATTCATAAATTCCATAGCGTTTTGCTTGACAAAGCAACATTCAACATTATGTCTTGTGATAGCAGATTTATAAATTCCAGAGTGTTTTGCTTTGACAGGCAATGCTCAACATTATGGCAGTTCTGCAATTGACTTCAAGTGTTTAATTAATCCAGCGCGCCAACGTCGCATAATATTGGAAGCTCAGGAGCACTTACCCACGTCATTAGATTCATGAAGATGACACTGGATAAAAACATTACACAAATGTGTGAAAACTTCCTAATGCTACATGGAATAGAATATGCCAGGATCGTTGTCAGAAGGTAATGTTAATTTTACCATTGTCATACGATTGTGTTTTGCTTGTCAAAGCAACGTTCAACATTATGACATGTCAGTGTTTTGCTTTGACAACGCATTGTTCATTGCCAGAAAGTTTGCCAGAAAGTAATGGTATCGTACCATTGTCACACTATTACTAAATCACTAGTAACCAACAATAAACCAAATCTTTGTACCATTACTATTGGAATAAAGTAATGGTAAATTAAGCAACAACACTGGTAAAATGTTGATGAATTATCAAAACCATTGATAACATAAATTTACCAATCGTTTTAGATTCTTATTTTATTGACTTTAATCAATTATCTTACAAATAAAACATATTTTAAGATGATATTTGAACAATTTTTTAATTTTGTAATTGTTACCCGGCACCTCAGCCTGGCTACAAGATGATAGTTGCAGAGGTAATAGTCAGCGCCAGACAAGATTCTGACCAAGGAAGGTTGGAGGTATAAAGGGTTTGGGGCATTCGATATGTTCGGCATTTCTGTATGGCCCGGTTAAAGTGAGGGAACACAAGGCTCGGTAAAAGTGTTGGAATACATGGTTCGGCTTAAATGTTTGGTTCGGCCTATCTGAGTGGCTCGGTATATTCATGTGGTCGGCCTTTAAGTATGGCTCGGCGTGGGTGGTTCGGTCAAGGAGGCATGAACACATATCGTTCGGTCTAGATGGTTCGACATACATCGCTCGATCTAGATTGTTCAGCACATATCGCTCGATCTAGATTGTTCAGCATACATCGCTCAGTCTAGAAGGTTCGACATACATCGCTCGGTGCATATCAAGGGAGTTGGCAGTTATCAGTTTCACTCCAAAGCGAGGGAACGGCATGTCATCGCTTCGAATCACACCACTATTCGCTTCGACCTCCTTGAGGGTTTGCTTCGAGTCCTTTACTAAGACACCCGGTTCGGCATTTGTCGCTCGGCCAAAGTCGATCGGCATGACTTGGTCGGTCAACTTGACTTACGGTTATGGGCCGAACTACCTTGGTCTTGGGCTTGCGCAGGGAATCTAGCATGTCTTCATCTATAAATAGAGGGGCGGGGGTACAGTTGAAGGGACCTCTTTTCGAGAACTCCAGGGATATTCTGTCATTCTTGATACTTGCTTCCATCAGTTCAAACTTGTATTCGAGTTAGAAGTTTACGGATTGTATCTGTATTCAAGTCTTTGAAAAAAGCAATAAAGATTACATTAACAGTGGACGTAGGCAGTTACGCCGAACCAATATAATTCTGGCGTTCTTGTTTCTGCAGTTAATTTTGCATACATCCCTCTGTTTTAATTTATTATTTTTATTAATCTTTCTACACAAATCTTTTTTTGAGTTTTAGTGACCAATTTTAATGCTAACGTTTTGGTACTTTCACAGAGAATAGCATTCTCGGGCTGTTAGGATCTACTTTTTCGCTACTGGATTGAAGAAATTTCCCAAAGAAGATCCAAGTTCGTTCACAGGAAGTTCATAGATTCTACTCAGAGTTCATACCGATAACTCTACAATGGGAAGACCATGCACAAGATCAGCCTTGCACAATGCGGATGTCAACGAGACTACTAGCGTCCAACAAATAGGACCCAACAATCAACAAGCTAATCTAGGCGCAGGGACCACCGCCGTCCTAAACCAAACAGAAGTTGTCACTATAACAGAGTTCAATAAGCTAATGAGAGAACTCGTGGAAAGTAGGAGACATCTTAATAAACAAATTCAAGCTAACGCCAATCTCATAACCCAACTTGCTCAACAACAGCATCAGAATGCTGAAGGAAGTCGC
Organism: Allium cepa; assembly: GCA_030765085.1. Classification (NCBI taxonomy): domain Eukaryota; kingdom Viridiplantae; phylum Streptophyta; class Magnoliopsida; order Asparagales; family Amaryllidaceae; genus Allium; species Allium cepa. Next base: position 210,332,591 of record CM060928.1, read on the forward strand.
GCAACCTACTCATCATCTGACAGCTCCACTTCGTCTGATGAACATCTCAAGCGTAGACGCCGTAAAATTGAAACAGCGCAAACAGGTGTAGTAGATCAATCCAACAGGAATGGTCTAGGTTCCTTACCTAGAGCCGTGGTCCCTCACTTGCACCTAGGAAACCGCTCTCAAGTTGGAATGGAAAACTTAATACCTAGAGTACGAGTGGAAGCTGACCGACCAGCTCACCAGGGACTCAATGAAGCAGGTCCCCGGGACACTCGTTTGGGAGATCATCAATCAAGGAGGCACCAGCCGGGACGATCACGCAGGACGGAGTCCAACTTGCCATCTCCCATCCAGACCCCGGATGTGTCAGTCATAGTCAGACAGCTGATGAGGGAAAATCAGGGCTTATCCAACGATGATTGGAGCATAGATAAAAGTCATACTCCATTCACATATGCTATCCTACAGGCTGAATACCCCCGAAAGTTTAGTATGCCAACTATTCCAGCCTATGAGGGGAAGACTGATCTCCGACAGCATGTAATAAGATACGAGTGGATGATGGACTCGGTTAGGGCAAATGATGCGACTAAGTGTAGATGTTTCCCCATAACCTTATTTGGGATCGCTACCATGTGGTTCACCAGACTTCCTCCACGATCGATCTTCAGATTTGATGAGTTAGCGACGAAATTTGTGTAGCAGTTCAGAATTCAAACCACTCGTCCAAAGGACGTAATGTCTTTATCCAGCATAATTCAAGCCCAAGGGAGTCCTTAAAGGAATATTTACAAAGGCTTCACGTTGCAGCTCCTGAAGTTAGCAACCCGAATGATCATGCTATTCTTATGGCCGTGATGCGAGGATTAGATCCAGATTCAGAGTTTGGTGATTAGCTGATAGGAAAACCTCCGACAACCCTGTAACGTTTTTGTTCAAAGACGCACCAGTTCATGAGAACGGAGGAAGCCAAGTGGACGAGGCGAGGCAAGACGCCAGAGCCTGGCAAAGAGACGGTGCAAAGCAACATTGCGATAAAACAGGCTGGCGACAATTCTGGAAAGGTCAAAGTTAATGTTCAAAACAAGCCCGAACAGTATAAAGCATCTGGAGGAGGATATTCCGGAAGGAGGAAAGTCGAAAAGTGAAAATCAAGGATCCCGACCTACAGCGAATACACTCATTTGAACACATCTCTGAAGAATATTTATTTGTCAACTTGTAACACCTTCCAATACCGGAAGCCGCGCCCAAAAGAATCCACTGAGGAACAAAAGCAGACTGGGAAGTACTGCCGGTTTCACGAGACCTACGGGCACAACACTGAGAAATGTAAACACCTCCATGGTGCTATAAAAAAATGATTCGGCAAAAGAAGTTACAACATTTTGTTAAGAATCCGAGGGGACAAGGAACGTCAAACCCCGATAGCGGGCAGGCTCCACGCCATCCTGAGGAACCTGCCCAGACCGTAGATAGACTAATTATAAACCCGATAGTCGGTGGGCCTCATCCAGCAGACAAGAGTTGACAAGAAATGGAACGCAATGCTAGTTCCTTGAAACATACGGACTTTGAATACTTCTCGAACTCGAAAGATGAGATTCCAGCGAAAAAGCGACGAATGATGACAGATAATATAGTGTTCAGAAGTAGAGAAGCCGATCAGGTGAAGGCACCTACCATTGATTCGATGGTCATCTCGGCCACGATTGGGCCAGCGTTTGTGAGAAGGATATTGACTGATTGCGGAAGCTCTGTTAACATTATAATCAAAAAGGCATACGACCAAATGAAGATGGAGGCAAAGAATCTAAAACCATCTAAAGCCCGCATTCACGGTTTTAGTGGTGCAGCCACTGACGCGATAGGTTTTGTTGAATTGCCAGTTGAGTTAGGAGAAGGTGAACGTAGGAAGGTACAGATCCTACCGTTCACTGTGTTGGATATTGATTACCCGTATAATGTTTTCCTGGGCCGACCGGCCTTGGCGGAGTTTCGGGCAGCTTTGGTCCCGTGGTGTTTGACTTTGAAGTTTCCGACGGATAGAGAAGTTAGGGTTGTACATGGCGATCAGGCGACAAGTCCTGCATGTTATGTGGCTGAGCTGAGAGAGGCCCAGCGGAGAGAGAACGGAAAGGTTGTGGACAACTCTGTCCGCATCCAGGTAGCGCAAAATTGACAAGTAGCATCCGAGCCTTGGCTCAAGCAGCAGGGTCGAATCTACAGAGGTATAGATCCGAGAGACGATGATGAAGAACCTAAGGAGCCTAAAGTTGCACCGGCTGAACTAGCAATTGGCATTTCAGTCAGCCACGATGACCCATCACGGGTGCTTAAGATTGGATCACAACTCACTCCCTCGATGACTAAGGACCTAACTGATTTTCTCCGAGCGAACCTGGATGTTTTTGCTTGGACCCACTCTGATATGTGCGGGATTTCTCCCGCCATCACTAGTCATATGTTGAATATTGACCCAAAATATGTACTGGTGAAACAGAAAAGGAGAGGTATGGACCCGGAGAGGTCTGCTGGTTTCAGAGAGGAGGTGGACAAACTTAAAGCAGTGAGTACATCTGCAACGCCCTCTACCCTAAATGAGTTTCTAATCCCGTACTAGTGAGAAAAGCAAATGGAAAATGGAGACCTGTGTTGATTATTCAAACATGAACAAGGCATGCCCTAAGGATGGTTTTCCTTTACCTAGAATTGACCAGCTGATTGACTTAACAGCCGGACACGAGTTATTGTCATTTATGGATGCGTATTCGAGATACAATCAAATCCCGATGTACGTTTCAGATCAGTCAGAAACTAGTTTTGTCACGGACGTCAGACTGTATTGTTATGTGGTGATGCCTTTTGGGTTAAAGAACGCCGAAGCGACTTACCAGCGCTTAGTAAATCAGATGTTTAAAGACCAAATTGGTAGAACAATAAAACTTTATGTGGATGACATGCTCATGAAGTCACGGCAGTCAAACGACCATATTCGAGACTTAGCGAAGATGTTTGATATACTTAGATATTACGGAATGAAAATCAATCACCGAGTGTTCCTTTGGTGTTGCGTTGGGAAAGTTTTTGGGCTTTATTGTCAATGGACGGGAAATTAAAGCTAATCCAGAAAAGATTCATGCTATTCGAGACATACAAGCGCCCAGAACAATAAAGCAAGCACAAAACCTGAATGGAAAGGTCGCCGTGTTGAGTCGATTCATATCCAGATCAACCGACAAATGTATTCCCTTCTTCGATGTGATAAAGAAAAGAAAGAGAAATTTTGAATGAACGTCCGACTGTGAGGATGCGTTCCGAGCTTTGGTAAGACATTTGAAAAGTCTCCCGGTTCTGTCAAAGCCTGTAAACCATGAAGTGTTGTATGTATATTTGGCCGTGTCTCAGCATGCCATGAGTACGGCCTTGGTTCGCGAGGAGGACCGAATTCAAAAGCCGGTGTACTATGTCAGTAAACGTCTAACGGGGGCAAAGGGAAATTATCCTAAAATTGAGAAGCTAGCATACTGTTTGGTGATTGCGTCGCGCAAACTTCGTCCATATTTTCAGGCACACCCGATCAGTGTTTATACCGATCAACCTCTGCGAAAGGAGCTCCAACGACCAGAAACCTCTGGAACATTGTTAAAGTGGAATGTCGAGTTGAGTCAATTCGATATCACATACGTGCCACGGAGGGCTATCCAAGGGCAAGCGCTAGCGGACTTCATTGCAGAATTCACCATGTCATACGAGTCAAGCAATGATGATGTTATTCCCCTCATTCGATGGAAATTATACACCGATTGGGCATCCAACGACTGTTGCTCTAGGGATGGTGTAATTCTTCTAACTCTCGAAAACCGATCGATTTGTTATGCTTTGAATTTTTCAGCTACGAATAACGAAGCCGAGTATAAAGCATTGATTGCTGGCTTAAAACTTATCAGGGAACTTGAAGTAAAATCGATTGAAATCTTTTGTGACTCACAATTGGTGGTGTACCAAGTGCGGGGAGACTATCAAACAAAGAGGCAAAGACTTGCCCCATACCTTGCTCGGGTTCGAGAGCTGTTGGCAGATCTTGAATAGTACGATATATCACATCCCACATGAACAAAATGGGAAAGCCGATTCATGGCAAAATTCGCAAGTACTGGTGATGCACAACATATGGGCTTGGTTCCCGTCGAAATCTTACATGCTCCGAGTATAAACGAGATGGAAGTAAATTTTGTGTTGAAAACGAAAGCTGAGAGGGAGTCGTGGATAACCTCGTTCAAACAATACTTGTTACATGGGACTCTGCCCGAGAAAAGAAACGAAAGACGACAAGTCATTCGCAAAGCTTCGCAGTACATAATGCAGGATGGAATAATGTATCGAAAAGGATTCTCAGTTCTCTTATTTTGGTGCACTGCCCACGACGAGATAAAACGGGTCTTGAAAGAGGTTCATGAAGAAGAATGTAGCGACCATACTGATGGGCGGACCGTGAATCGGGAGCGGACTATGTAAGGTGCGACAAATGTCAAAAGTATGCAAAAATCGCGAGAGCTCCCTCGATGGAACTCACATAAATGGTTAGTCCCTGACCATTTGCAATATAGGGGACGGGTCAGGCCGAGTTGCAGGTTAGCTAGTTGGACTCTTAGCTTGCTTTACCTTTTGGACTTCACCATCGACTTGGGATATGGCATAGTTTTTGTGTAGTGGTCTTTCTGTTGGGAACTTGTGATGTATATATTCTTTTGTGGGGAATTTATGTATAAATTGTGGTTGTATACTACTAGTGGCATGTTGTATTACATTTAATGTATGTATTCATATGTATCATTTCTGTGTTGTCGTTCTGTGATTTGTGATAGATATAGCTATTATGTTTTGTTTCCGAATCGATCATGTAGCCACCATAGTAGTGTATTAGATAGAAATTAAGTATGTTGAATACTCGAGACGAAATGAAAAAAAGGAACTATAAATATCGACGTACTTAGCTCTTATGTAATGCAAGACTATGATGGTCGCCCTTAATCGGCCCTATTCTCCGCATTAGCAGACAAAATTACTATGTAATTCTCTTTGTTAATGTGGGTCTCGGGGTGAGGGCGTCACAGCTTGATTAAATACATGATTTACACAAATAAATATATAAATCCACATTTTTAACTTCAAAAATTATACAAAAAAAAAATTTATTTAATATGTAGGTAAGTTTACGTGTCTTATTTGTGTTAATACTTGAGGAGAATAAGTTATTTTATTTTGTTACATAAGTGTTTACATTGTTTAAATGTTGAATTAAATTAACTTAGGCTTATTTGTCTTTGTCTAATTTGGGTCCATGCCCACTTAAAAAAAATTAATAGCTAAAGAGGTGAGAAACATTTTACATGTACGTACAACATTTATCTCACTATCCTCCTCTTCAGAGAATGGAGCCAGAGAATAGAAATTCATCATTTTCTTAAAATCCAAGCTCTCAATCTCAAAATTTTCTTCAACAATCTGTAATCTTTACCAATTCAAAGTGAAATTAAAAGGTAATTCTTTTCAAAACTATAAATCTCATCAAAAATATTATTTGAGAAGAGATTGTTAATGGGTTATTTCTTTCGCATGTCTATATATGGAGTTCTACAGGTATTTGGAGCTGCTTTTGATCCAAAAGCATTAATTTTTCTTTATGAATTCGGATATTTTCTATCTAAAATCAAAGGTGAGTTTATTAACTCACATTTCTAGATAAATTTTGATTGTAATTGCAAAGATGAGGAAGAAATCGTACTGTAACTATACCTAATATTTACTTTGGATGATTGCTGAAATATAATAGGAGTACGAATAAAACAAGGATAACTTTCTCGTTTCTTATCTGTTTGAGGACAATCTTTTTTTTATAGAAACTAGATTCAATAAGCAGCAGTTTCTATTTTGGTTACTTTTCAAGATTTTGCAATTTTATTGACATGAAATAGAATTGAAATTAAGAGTACAATTCTGTCTTTAACTAAATTTCCTAAGTTTGAATCTGAAATTGATTTAGCCGTATCTTTTTCGTTTTTGATCGGAATTCCATAATTTTTAATGTTTTGGAAAGCTTATTTTATATGTGACAACTTTCATGTTGAAAATATTTGCAAATTTTGAGTATAAGTTGATTGAAATTCTATCACAAATTCTCAGCTCTGTCACTTTGATAACTACACTACCTAAACTAAATACAGTTAGTAAATTAGGCGTATCTTTCTTGTCTCTAGTCGGATTTAGATAATTCTTGATGTTTTGGAAAGCTTCGATTATTTACTAAAACTTTCTAGTTTTGAGTTTTGCAAAATTTTGAGGTTAAGATAGTCAAAACCTTATTTCTTTGCTGCTGCCCTGAGAATAAACGACAGCGACAGTGAATTTAAAATTTAAGAATTATATTGGCCATATCTTTCACGTTTTTTATCCAAATTTAGTAATTTTAGATGTTCCGGAAAGCTTAAACTTTGTGCTAGAAGTTTCATGTTCTGAGTTTTTTGAAATTTCAAAGTTAGCTTGGTCAAAACTGTATTTGTTTGTTGCTGTCCCGAGAGCAAAACGACAGCAACAACAATCATTGAACTGAGAATTGTATTAGCTTATTTTTGCTCTCATTCTTGTTTGATTTTGATGTTGTTTTTGAGATGTTTTGAGAGTTATGATGCTTATCAATAGGCTAGCTATATTTGAAGAATTTGAAACTCAAATTTAAATAGAATTCGAATTGATTTTGGGTTAAATTTGAATTGAATTCGTATTGAATTCAAGTTATCGGTCTTGAGTTATCTTTCTTGTTTTTCATTATTTTTAAGCATGATTTTCACTAAACCATTTTGAAGTGATTTTTAAAATAAATGGACATTTCAAATTATTATTACATAGTATTTTAAAATTATTTTTCTAATATAAAATCTATTTATTTCCTATAATAAGGGAATTTCAAATATTGGTTTTATTAATCTTTTCGGGAAAAAGTTTTAAAAACTTGTTTTCTCTAGTAAACTATTTTAAATATAAAACACACACTTTTGCACTATTCGAATGTATGAAAAAGGAAATTAAACGATTTAGTAAACGCACATGTCCCATACCATGTGTTTTGCTAGCCGTTAGTCGATGCCACACTAGGAACATCATAAAACTCATAAAATCATATCTCGCCTCGTCTCATTAGCGAGTGAAAAGAGACACCATACACGTCTCGTCTCATCAACAAGTATTAAATGGCATCGTAACTTGTCTCATCTCATCGACAAGTGAAAAAATCGTGATGGTTTCTCATAAACCATAAATCTCAAAGTAGAAATCTCAAACCATAAAACTCGCCAAATATTGGCATTCCTATATAATTCCTAAAGATAAGAATTATATTCTCAAAATCCCGCCATAAATTGGCTAAATAACTCAAAAATCAATAACCCAGATAGTTTCGATCGTACAAGCCCGTTGAACACTTGAATTGTTTTACCTATATTTTTTTTCGATGATGTTTTTATAAATAATTCCGTTGAATTTTTATTAATTTTTGTTGTTTCTCAAGTTGTGACGCCCCACCCCGAGACCCACAATAACAAAAAAAATACACGGTAATTCTATCTGCTAATGCGGAGAATATGGCTGATTAAGGACGACCATCATAGTCTTGCATAAAGACAAACATTATATTTAAAACTGCACCAAGAAATCAATTTAGACAAAGCATGAAAAAGATATGATGTTTCAAAGTTAGACTCAGGCAGTGTTTTCACTGTAAAAATCTAGGGAAAAACATACTCCGGGTCAAAGTTCAACAGCATGTTTTTATAAGCTATATAAGTCGAAATGACTTGAAATTTAACATGCGTAAAGACCAACAACAAAATTTAAAACTACACCAAGAATCCATCAATTTAGACAAAGCATGAAAAAGATATGATGTCTCAAAGTTGAACTCAGGCAGTGTTTTCACTGTAAAAATCTGGGCAAAAACATGCTCCGAGTCAAAGTTCGACAGCATGTTTCTATAAGCTATTTAGGTCAAAATGATCTGAAATTTGGCATGCTTAATCTATGATACATGGTCTACAAAACAAAAAAATCCGGCAGCATTTTATTGCAGGAATCAAAAGATATGACTGCACAAAGTTATAACCCAAGACAGTTTACAAAGAAAATCAAAATAGTTTAAAAATGAATTTTGTAGCAAATTTTTGATTTTAACTTGTTATTTTTAGCGTTGCATGAGCTAACTTTTGTGAGATTGATACTCACCTTTCAAAATAACTGAGCTTCAAGATCAAATTGATGAAAATAGACGAGCTTTTGCTTGAGAGAAGCTTCAACAACCTAGAAATGGAGTTCAAAGACATGCAAGAAAGTTACAAACAATTTCGCTCCTTGCCGATCTCTAGAGGTGGTGCAAAATATGCAATTGTTGTGGTCGATTACTTTACCAAGTGGGCAGAAGCCGAGCCCTTCGCTACAATCACCACCAAAAAGGTCATCAATTTCGTTGTGTGAAACATCATAGGTTGTTTTGGCCTTCCACGAACTATCATTACGGACAACGGAACTCAATTTGAAAGTAGAGAGTTCATAGAATTCTGCCAAAAATATGGCATTGAGAAAAGGTTTGCAACAGTCGCTCACCCTAAAGCCAATGGACAAGTCAAAGCCGTAAATAAAATAATCAAATCAATATTGAAGAAATGTTTGGAGAAAGCTAGAGGCAGGTGGGTGAATGAGCTTCCGACAGCACTCTGGGCTTACAGAACCACCCATAAGTCTGCGAATGGTCACGCTCCATTCATTTTGGCATACGGCACTGAAGCTGTTATACCCGTGGAACTTGAAGTTCCTTCTCATCAGGTGACTCATTATGATCCTAAGACGAATCAGGATCTCTTACTGGAATCACTGGACTTTGTCTACGAAAAGCGTGAGGAAGCTGATTTAAGGACGGCTGCGTATAGGCATCGAGTCGCTCGATATTATAATGGAAAAGTTCAACCGAGAATCTTTGATGTGGTTGATCTCGTTTTGAAGCGAATTTTTCCAACCTCATCACATATGAATCACACATGGGAACGTCCATACGTCATCAAACGAAAGCTTGAAGAAGAAACCTTCAAGCTAGCGATTGCCGACGGCATGACGCTCCCCAGAGCGTGGAATAGCAAGCACTTACGTCATTATTAAACTTAATTATTTCCTTTGCATTTTAGTAGCAGTTGTTTCCAATGTATGTTTCCTTTTGTTCTTTATTTTCGGCATGTAATAAGACAATTCAGCTTGTTCCTATTTGTTATGATCAATAAAGGCTTGAAGCCGTTTTTCTGTGAACTGTTAATGTTCTGTGTGTTATAATACCATGGCAAAAACTAAATTACATTATTCTGTCCGGTTTATGAATGCACACAAAATTAAAAGTTAATCGATAAAACAAAAAATCTTTTAGTCCCCAAAGTGCGGACTAGAGTGCTCTGAGTCTTCAGAGTGCAGACTAGAGCATAAACGACTTAAAAATCTCTAAGTCCCCAGATTGCAGACTAGAGTACTCTGAGTCCTCGGAGTGCAGACTAGATTATAAACGACTCAAAAATCTCTAAATCCTCAGAGTGCGAACTAGAGTATAATCGACTCAAAAATCTCTAAGTCTCCACGGTGCGGACTAGAGTACTCTGAGTCCCAAGAGTGCGGATTAGAGTATAAACGACTCAAAAGATCTCTAAATCCCTGAAGTGCGGACTAGAGTACTCTGAGTCCCCAAAAAGCAGACTAGACTATAAACGACTTAAAAATCTCTAAGTCCCCGGAGTGCGGACTAGAGTATAAACGACTTAAAATCTCTAAGTCTCCGAAGTGCGGACTAGAGTGTAAACGATTCAAAAATCTCTAAGTTCCTGAAGCGCAGACAAAAGTACTCTAAGTCCGCAGAGTGTGGACTAGAGGATTTACAATTCAAGAAATTTCCAAGTCATGTGGAAGCGGACCGGAGCTTATGTAACCCGTGAGATTTCAAATTCCAACTACAAGTTAGGCAATAAGCTAAACACTGAGAATTGTGGAAGACAAAGAAACAAAATTTTATTCACTAATTCAAAATAAAGTTCCACTACAATTTCTCCTGAACTCGGAGCCAAAAGTCTATTTACAACGATTGAGAATAAATAGAAATAACTGCATAATTCAGACTTATTTGGGTCGAATGAGGCAGAACTGGATATCTACTTTTTTGATTTTTTGTCCTTCCTCGGCTTCTCCGAAGGTTCCTCACCCGAGCGTTTTCTCTTGGGCCTTACTTCCTAGTGAGATGGTGCTCGGGGAAGGGTGAGAAACTTCCAGTGGCGTGGTCCCACCGAGGAGAATGACCTTCAGGGACCTATTCAGGGGATCATCCAATTCCACCACTTGGGACTCGGCCTTAATTTCAGCTTTCTTCTTCCCTTCTTCCATGATTTGTTCCACCATTCTCAGTTTCGAAGTATGTTCGGAAGCGCCCGTGATTTCGACTTCATCATGTTCTTCTGTAGGTGAGGGGTTCTCGAGTTTGTCCTAATCGAGCACCCCGATCATTTGAGCATCGGGTTCGGGAGCATTCCCAGTGTGAAGAGCCTCTCCCAATTTCCCTTCCTTCTCCATGGCAGCATCGCACTTTGGAGTTGGTTCGGGATCAGAATGGCCTACACGAAATCATAAGAGACAAGTGTTAGAATACACTTATTGCTCACCAAGAAGCGATGGTTATTTGAACTTCAAAAAAAGGTTAAGTACCGATCACTGGCTGACTCTCAGCTGTTTTGGGAGTCTCACCATTTGGGATAGAGGACGGAATGTGGATATCAAGCCCGGGTTTCTCTGGATCATAGCCAACAGGCTATTCGAAACGATCGAGTGAGGAGCGGCCTGTCGGCTGAACAGAAGGAAGAATTTGAGATTCAGTTCCGAATGGACCAACGGCATCATCCTTCCCTTTTGATGAGGAGGAATCTCTTCCATAAAGGACTTTGGCTGCAGATAAGTCGAAAGGCTTGTTTTCTTGAAGTACTTCCTTCACAAGAGAATCCTCATCAACCTTCTCGGTGCCCAGCTCTACTCGTTTGATTTTTATCAAGGTATCTCATGCCTCAGCTAATGATTCGAGGTAACCCTCGCCCAGAAAAGATAGATCTCGATGCATGAGAACCCGAGCGTTGTATTCAGCAATAAGCGGATCAAATAGGCATTTGATTTCTTCGCTCCCGGCTTCAGCAGCTGCCTCAAGACGGGAGTCAATTTCTGTCAATGCCATTCTTTTGCCCTCTTCACGGGCTGCGTCCCTTAACGCTTCAGCTTTGGAGAGCTCCTCATCAAGCTTTGTTTTTAGAAGTCGTGTAGCGACATTCTCGTCGCAATATCGTTGCGACTCCTCTTGAGCGGCGGTTTTTTCTTCCTTTTTTTTAGGAGTAGCTCCTCCAATTCTTTGACTCGTTGAGCGAGGACATCTCTCTTTTTGAACGGAGTCTTTTTCTAAGGCTAAAGCACCACAGCGTTGAACCGCCTCATCAACTTCCCTTTTGTGAGTAGCTTCCGGACGACTGATTGCATCGGCTGTATCTTTAGCGTTTTGTTGGGCAGCTTCAAGTTGAGATACGAGGAAAGCTCTTCATCATGGGCTTTGATAACGTCTTTATCATGGATGGCTTCAAGTTTTAGGCGATCGACTCATACTGACGTTCCATGGAAACTTCTGAAACTTTTTCTACCGTGTGAACAAACGCATCGTGTTGAACATAGACATCGTTATTGCAAGCGATGACGCTTTATTTGACGTCCCCTGGAATTGGGTGAATCGCAGGAAGAAATTTCAGTCTGTCGAAGCATATCTTCGAAAATGTGGCTTTAAGTTCAGCTAATCTTTCGGATATTGACAGATCATGTGTAGAGATTGGAAGGGTCAGAGTAGCCGGAGCCACGGACTTTTTATGAGGCTCACGAGACTGCTTTGTGCTGGACGAACCAGAGTGTTGGTCGCGGGGAGCTTCAGATTGAGACCCATTCTGAGTGGATTTTTCCCTACCGTGTTCTAAGTGAGGGGGAGGATAGTTGGGATATGAAGAATGGATGTATGTTTTTCTTCGAGAAGACGACGAGTCTGGGACGGTAGTCCCTGTCGCCGCTATCATCTCTTTCTCGGCGTCTACCTGACCATGAATCCCGACTGGAGTGGTGAAAGATAGAAGATCCGCGAAGGCGGTCGAATCCGTGAGTGCGCCCCATATCACTTGCACAGAAATCAAGTGAGGACGGGTTAGCAAGAATAATATGATGTTGAAATTTAAGTGCAGGGTGAAGTGTATGTGTTCGTGTATGTCCTAGTGATTTTCCACGATGGACCAGTTTCTTTTGCTTTATTTATTGGAGTAGACTCTCCATGTCGACCAGCCAGATCGCCTACATCGCCTCTCGTGTACGAATTAAGCCCTATATATCCTAGGTCATTAAAACCATAATTCAATAAGTCATCGGGGATGGTAAGGTCTGAAAGACCTTTTAGTGAACCCCCTGGATGTTGGGAAGCGGCTTTTTCTCAACCGGGGTGATGGTAACTTTAGAAGTCCCGCCAACTGTTTTCTTCATCAATTTATAGACTAAGCTTTTTTGCCTCCTCGAAAGGGGAAGAGCGATTTGGCGATGTCAGGTACGTTGGTTATGGGCGCAATATCAAAGCCTAAGTTCTCATAGGTCGTTTTTGACGCCTCGGCCTCCTTTATTTCGCCTTCTTCAGATATATCGGGGGTTCCTCCTGTAGAGGGCACTGAAGGCTCATCTTGCCCTTTGCCTTTTTTCGAGGCAAGTCCGTTTGTAGTGGCGTTGTAGTGGCGCTAGTTGGGAGACTTGTTCGACAACCTTCCGCTAACAATCCGAACTTTAAAAATAATTCATTAAAAATAACGGATTTGATCTTCCGGTCTCCTACGGGAACAGCTCTAATGGCCTCGACGGCCTCAGAATACCCAGTGCCTTGGGACATGGGCTGATATCTGTAAAAATAGAAAGAAGTTTAGAAAGAATGCACTTCGTGCCTTAGACAAATATTGGTCCGGAAATGGAACTTACTCCCTTCTAGCCATCTCCTCGCAAAGCCGGGGGCAGTGTACGTAAAAACATTCCTACCTATATTGGAAGAATTTACTTCACGCCTCCATCAGGATCTGATACTTGGAGTGTGGCTCAAGAAATATGAAGGATGGACTGTCGGACAGTCTTTTGAAGCGATAAATGTAGCGGATATCACCAGGAGTGGGGAGCCTGAATAAGATGCTCATGAAGAGAATACAAGTGTCGTAAATAACGCGGGACTATTGGGATGTAGCGGGACAATCCCGATATATTGCAACACTTCACGAAGAAAGGAGTTGAAATGTGGCATGCTACCAATCCAGCACATGAATTTATTGCACGCTGTATATATAGCTGGGGCAGGTGAGGTCGATCTTGCCCCGATGGAACTAAAACGTCGTCGAAAGGGATTCCGTGAATTGTATACAAACGACGAAGACCGGCTTTGCTAATTTTTGAAGCTTGTAAATCGATAGGATCATCCAGGATGATCGCTCCGTCTATAACGTCGGGAGCTGGGCCAATAACTACAGCTAATGGATTTGAGACGTCCTGTGCAGGAGTTGTCGATGGATTCGAAGTTCCTACTACCTCCTACTGAGAACTTGGCTCAGGCTTGTCGGAAACGATAGCAGAGCTCGATCTTTTGGACATCTTCAACGGGCATAGAATATGGGTAGATACATGTTTGAACTATACTTGAAAGACAATCGATATCAACTATGACGACAAAAATATTTCCCCTCATGTGGTGTGTGGACTAGTGCAATCATTCGAGCATAAGTATAAAAGAATTAAAGTTTTAAAGACCGATGAAGTGTGATTGAGCATTAAACTGTCATCTTCGAAGACCGTCATTGCTGACCGTCCCCGAGAATTTGTCCTGTGTTCGGTAATATGAGTCTTGAAATCGGACATTAGCATTGTATGTTAAAGGCAATTATTTGCTTTTGTTAGGTTGAACTTGCGTTTATAGTCCTTAATACTATGGAGTCATTAGTCAAAATCGGTTACATATGCTCATGTGCTTAAGTCCTTGTCATTATCCATTGTTCTATGGTTAGGCGTGGAAGTATGTGATCTTAACATATGCTATGTTTAAGTGGAGATGATTTTGGTTGTCAATGCCGACCCCAAAGTCCGAAGCCGACCGCCTTTCTGGACCTACATACCGAACACCTTTCTACAAGCTACCGAACGGCCCCCTAGACTAACGACACCAACCTACTCACTCTCCTCACCAATGCTCTCTCTTCATCGAACGGCCTAATGGGGCTACACCGAACCACGCTTGCTCGGTATACCGAACCCTCCTTGTGGAGTCTCATTTTAGGCCGAACGACATTCTCTCATTCCAGACCGAACGATACTCTAGCACTACTCCCACAAGAAATTTACCAACCAAAAGACATCCACTCGAAATATCGACCCGGAGTTGTTACTTCCTTCGTCGAACGGCTGCAATTCGCTTGTACCGATCCTCTCACCTTAAAGTCGCCGAACGGCCTCAACCTGACATATGCCGAGCCACTCATTCTTTGAGATTTCGACCTATTTCATTACTAAACTCCTAACAATTCAGCATTACCACAGTAGGCTACCGACCATCCTTCCTCGATCGTTCGACAAGCAGAGTTCTACGAATCACACACCAACTACTACGAATCACTACTTTCTTCTTCTCCATGTCCCCGACCTCAAAGTCAAGGCTATAGTCGTTCCTTCTGCTAACTTACCCTAGCTCCACCAAGATCGAACCAAATTCCTAATCTATGGCAAACTCCCATCTCCAATTCATCCTCCCCTTCACCGGTCCCTACCAATTTCTATCTAAAAACCTCCACGGCTCTGAATTTGGGAGAACAAATCCAGCGAGAGGTTCATACCTATATGCAAAGCTTGGGACTTATGCAAACTGTTGGGTTCTAGTAGAGATTCGTTTGGCTTCAATGGCAGCTCGAGTTGCAAAGTGGAAGACCTAGGCTTGAAAGGAAGAGGGATGAAGTGACGAGCAAAGGCTTTGAAGGAAATAAAGTTACGGGGGTTGTAAGAGAAAAATACAAGTAAAGGTAAAGGAAAGAAGAGGAGAAGTGTAGGCTTTTATATGAAAAAGGGAAAGCGAACAGGCATTACCCAGTGGAACCGGTCTGAGCACCATGGTGGGTCGGTGAGTAAATGTAACTGAGCGACACCGAGTAGACCGGCTGCATGGCTCGGTGTTCGTACGCTGAGCCATCCTATTTTAAAAAAAAAGAAAGGGAAAAAAAGAAGAAAGAGAGAGGAAATATTACTAAATAAAAATTATATAAACGTACGCACGTGATGCAAGGAAAGTTCGTCATGTGACGACCTTCGTGAGATCTTATACGCTCGGCTTTTGAAAGAGGAACTGATTACTGATTCAAAGTGTGTTGTGTTGTTTCACACGACACACTTTGAGGGGCAAATGTTACCTGACATCTTAGCCTGGCTACAAGACGATAGTTGCAGAGGTAATAGTCAGCGGCAAACAAGATTCCAACCAAGGAAGGTTGGAGGTATAAAAGGTTTGGGACATTCGATATGTTCGCATTTCTATATGGCTCGGTTAAAGTGAGGGAACACAAGGCTCAGCAAAAGTGTTGAAATACATGGTTCGGCATAAATGTATGATTCGGCCTATCTGAGTGGCTCGGTATATTCAAGTGGCTCAGCCTTTAAATATGCCTCGGCGTGGGTGGTTCAGTCAAGGAGGCATGAACGCATATCGCTCGGTTTAGATGGTTCAACATACATCGCTCGATCTAGATGGTTCAGCACATATCGCTCGGTCTAGATGGTTCGACATACATCACTCGGCGCATATCAAGGGAGTTGGCAGTTATTAGTTTCACTTCAAAGCGAGGCGATCGTCATGTCATCGCTTCGAATCACATCACTATTTGCTTTGAGCTCCTTGAGGGTTTGCTTCGAGTCCTTTACCAAGACACCCCGGTTCGGCATTTGTCGCTCGGCCGAAGTCGATCGGCATGACTTGGTCGGTCTACTTGACTTACCGCTATGGGCCGAACTACATTGGTCTTGAGCCTACGCAGGGAATCTAGCATGTCTTCATCTATAAATAGAGGGGCGGGGATACAGTTGAAGGGACCTCTTTTCGAGAACTTCAGGGATACTGTCATTCTTGATACTCGCTTCCATCATTTCAAACTTGTATTCGAGTTAGAAGTTTATGGATTATATCTGTATTCAAGTCTTCGAGAAAAGCAATAAAGATTGCACTAAAAGTAGATGTAGGCAGTTACGCCGAATTACTATAATTCTGGCGTTCTTGTTTCTGCAGTTAGTTTTGCATGTCTCTCTGTTTTAATTTATTATCATCATTAATCTCTCTACACAAACCCTTTCTTGAGTGTTAGTGATCAATTTTGGTGCTAACAGTAATCTTGTTTATTTTTTAAAAAAAATAACTTTACTTTTCATAAACTTTCAATTTTACTTGTAAGCTACATATGTTGAGTCAATTCAAAATATTATAGCATTTAAAATGTATATCAATACAATGAAATATGTACAAAGCTTTTTTTGTATTAGTTAAGACGAACTTGTGTAATCTGAGCACTAAAGTCTAAATATAAAACAATCTTTAGTATTCTCTTAGTCGATGATAAATTGAAGGAATTTTGTTACTTTGCCAACTTAAATAAAGTATGAACCAGTTAAATGAAAATAGTGCAGAGATTTAAGGTAAAAAGGCCAGGAGGACAACTTTTCCAGGAATTTTATAAAAGCAATGTCTTTGATGATGCTTTTCTAACAAGGGTGGATAATGCTGCTTATTATGTCAAAAAGATCCAAATTCTACCAGGGCGTCATAACCATGGATGCCTACTTCTCTGCTGGCACATGAAAGTGTACCATTATTTTTGCTGTTGTCGCAGCCTACTAGACTGCTTGTTCTTATTTTCTCTTAAGTCACCAAGTACTATGAAATTAATTTACCTACTAATATTTATTCATCTCGACTATCTTTCCTTGCGATTTGAAGCATGGTGATGTGAATTTATTGATCCAAAGCAACATAGTTGCTAGACTGAGTTTAGCTTACATTATTATGTTATTTATATACCCAACTAAATTAACAACAATGACTGTTGCTTACATCTATAACATGCATTTTAAAAAAAAAAATTATAGTACACCCATTTGGAAATTGAATTGTATTCGGATTGTAAATATAATAATCAAATTTGGATTCTTATAATGTGGTATCCGCTACATTTATAGGCTTGCCTAGAGAAATAATAGTGATTAAGTTATTTGTTTGGTGGATCTAAAATCAGCACATAACACTAAGAACAGATATGAGCTAACTTTTATTATAAACTATATATATATATATATATATATATATATATATATATGACATGGTACTAGTAACTAGTGAAGTTTTAAAATTTGGCTATTCAGCAGTGAAAAAGCATTGTTGCAGTGTATGCAATTATTAACAGGACATGAACATATGTAAAAGATTTATAAATTCATAGCGTTTTGCTTGACAAAGCAATGCTCACCATTATGTCTTATGTTAACAGATTTAGACATTCTACATTGCTTTGCTTTGACAAGCAATGTTCAACATTATGGCAGTTGTGCAATTGACTCTCAAGTGTTTAATTAATCCAGTGAATATGCACCAATGTCCCGTAATATTGGGAGATCAGGAGCATTTATCCGCACCAACAGATCCATGAAGATGATACTGGTAAAAACATTACGTGAATGTGTGAAACTTTTTTACACTACATGGAATAAAAAAATATGCCAGGATCCAATGTTGGACCATCACAGTAACGGCAATTTTACCATTGTTATACCATTACTAAATCACTGGTAACCAACAATAAACTAAATCTATATACCATTCAAAGTTGTCTAAGCGAAAAAGAACAAGGCCAACGCCTAGTGCGTTTTTATGCCTAGCGCTTTTTTGGACATCTTAAGCATGAGTTTTTCTGTTTTCAGCACACAAAAACTGCATTTCAAAACTGCTACTAAAGCTGAATTTTTTAGATTTGAAACCAGTATACGGCGGCAATCGACAGCAGTTCAAGAATGGAAATCGACAGCTTTGAACCGTTTTCTCTTTTTGTTATGTTTTTTTCCTAGCATCCGATTGAGATAGAAATCGACATCAGATTTACTCTAATGGACCAAATTTGGGCTCAATTTCGGGCTGGAACCCCAAAATAGTTTTTATCCCTCAAGTTGACAAAACAAGCATCCTTTTTCAGCACCTTAAGTGAGCACTTAAGCGCTTTCTCACCCTTTATGGCGCTTAAAGCGTGAGCAGCGCCTCGACAAGTAATAAAGCCCTAAACTAACGCCTAGCGCTTTTTGGTATCTAGGCGAGCGCCTTGACAACACTAACCATTACCATTGAAGTAAAGGTAAATTTACCGGTAGCACTAGTAGACTTAATTTTGATTTAATACCAAAATCATTGATAATGATAATTTTACCAATCGTTTTATATTTTTATTTTATTAACCTTAGTCTATTGTCATTTTACAAATAAGACATATTTAAAGATATTATTTGAACATTATTATTTCGTAATCTGTTTTAACTTTCGAAAAAATTAACTTCTCATAAACTTGCAATGTATTCATAAGCTATATATGGTGTGTGTCAATTCAAAATATCATTGCATTTAAAATTTATATCAATACAATGGAATATGTATATGGTATATTCAGTATTAGTTAAGATAAATTTGTGTAATCTGTGCGCTAAAGTCTAAGTATAAAACTAACCTTTTATTTTCTCTTAGTAAATGATAACTTTACCATAAATGAATAACGGTGAATCATCGGGATGTCAAGAGTACTGGTAAAGGTATTCAATTTTTCCTTACTTGTAAAATCAGAATAGAAACGTTTTTTCATATTGGTAGCAATAAGCCATTATCATTACATCCATTGTCTGTCTAGTAATTATAACCCGTCTTTTATGAAAACAAGGGTGGTATGGTCATAGTTCAAGATTCCGGTCGGCACGTTGAAAATCCGTCTGTTCCGTTCCGGTTCTGGCATTGACCGGACAGGAATCTATTAAAAAGGCTGTTCCAGTTGACATTGAAGAAGAAAAGAAAGTGGAATTGTTTTCATCATACAAACACAAGAAATACAAGCAAATCAATAACAATCGAAGCATAAGAGCAAAGATTGCGAGAATCAAACCAAAAAATGAAGGAAAAAAACCTATTTCTGAACCTGCAATTTGAATTCGAGCATCTGGAATTGAGAGACATGTCGAATTCGATAATCTAGGGCTTGCGCGTTGATTAGATCCAAGGATTTTGGACATAATTTTGGAACTTCGGGCTTGTGTGTGTTAGACGAAGGAGGAGGAACATCTAGGGCTTCAGATACATATATGATATTGGGCTTTTTCATCACGGGTTTGTTTCTAAAAGGAATTTGTTTTGTTCATTTGATTTGAGGTCTAAGTTAACATTTTATAGTTAAGTACAGATTTGTACTTTATTTTTTATTTAGGTTAAACATGACCAATCAAATAGTTTATATAATTTGAGGATAAAAGGATGGATTTTTCGTCATAAATACAAATTTGCATTGATTATTGATGTTATTACTTGAAAAATGTATACAAAATCCGAAACTGAAAAAATAACAGAATTTCTGGAATTTTCGAAACGGAATCGAAATTCTAAAAAATTAATTAACCGGAACGGAACCAAAAACCAGAATTTGGAACCTTGGGTATGATATAGAATTGTGGAAACAATAAAAGAGAAGGGCTTAAGATCAAACATGCACACAATAGCATAATAGAGGCAGCAGTAATAAACAAATAAGAATACCTAGTAAGATCATCTGGATCAACGTCTTTCCAATCAATTTCTTCTATGATTTCTACAATGTGTTTGGTTCTCTGTTCGTATTCAACATTTTCTAGAAGACCAAAATCATCACTCAAGAAAGAGCTTCCATCAACAGGGACAACCACCTATGCACATATATGAAGACAGAATAACTTGTGTTCACATTTACACATTAGATAAATGGACAAATACATAAAAAAGATTGCAGGTGTTATTTAACAACTGATGGAATATCATCAAACATCACACAACATTGTTGAAGAACTCACCCTTCCATTGGTAATCACAGCACCAGCACCTAATTCATGTCCTATTTGCTCATGAAAAAAATTTAGCACCTGCAAATATAAACAAAATCAGAACATACCTTCATCAAGAATGTCATTGTCTTTAAAATAAATAAACAAACAAACAAATAAATAAAAAGTTGCACAAACTTTTGAAATATTCTTTATCTATCATGAGATAATGAAGAACATGGGGAACCTTAATAGGCTCAGGTGCAGAAAATGTTCATAGTGTCCATTACCTACCAGCCATGAATGTGAGCACAAACTCAATAGGCAAAGAAGAACAAATTGGCTGGCACTGAAGAAAAGAAGAGGAAACTTATGTTGTGTTGTTTGTGTTTCTATTGTATTTTGAAACAAGTAACGGTTTGGGCTGATCAATTAAAGCCAACCAAAAAGCGTAATGTGACTAAAATACAATAAACTTCCTGAATAATTATAAGGTTGAGAATAGAAACCAAATTCCTTGTTTAAATTTTCTTTTCTAAATCTAGTTCAACTAATTATCTCTATTTATCCCCTCAATCTCTCTAATTATTATTTTCAAATGGGCGATTTCAGTCATAGGATCATCACATGGTGCTAATTAACATTGAGCGCAATTAGTATTGGGCATGTGTGTGCACATATGTGAAGGAAGAAAAAATCGAGCTTCTTATAGTATCTGATTCTACTTTCTCTATGTTGTAAAATACATGGAAGTTGCAAGGACAGTTCTCATTTGTTTGGTAAATGATTTTTTAAGAAACTTGTTTTATACATACGCTCTAGAAGCATTAATTTTACATAACTAGTTAAATGGTATATTGTCTTGGTCCTTGATGTCTAATCTACATTGATTAATTGGTGTTTCGCTTTATGGGTAGATGGTAATTAGTTGTGCGTTTCTCTTTGTGGGTAGATAGTAAAATTCATGTTACATGCAACACGGTTTGATTTAAATATATAAAACCTTTTGTAAGATTTATTTGTGCATCGCCGGATTCCGCTAATGTGAATGCTTGGTCCAATGACCAAATTTTGGAACCACTCCAGCAAAGGAGGTAAGACTATGTATAACTTTCTCAACCCAAACCCCTTTGAAGCAGGAGCCTTGTGCACTGATGAAAGAATAATGAATCGTGAACTGATTTGGAAAAAAAGTTTTGTAAGTATATTGACAGAATGACCTACAAATTTAATACCTTGGGTTTGTTTATAAAACTCAATATATATGCATTGGATTTGAATACAAAAAACACCCACACGTGTAATGATATAAGCTCTTTTAAGAATAAAGCGCGTGCGCACATACATACATATACATACATACATATATAATGCATGTACGAATGTATGTGCAAAAAAATAATTAAGTAGATTCCTATAGTTACACTTAGATGTCAATTGGGTTTCTACTCTTTACCCTTACCCGCTTTATTTCTAGTTCTATTTGTCTTCAAAAGTTAAAGTACAATAACTTTTTGTAGGAGCCGGATATAAGATTTGATTTCACAATTAAATCACAAAGTTTGTATATATTTATTTATTTTGAATGATGTGTTGTGTTAATACATAAAAATCAACTTGTTAAAATTATACTTTTCAGAATGCAATTTTAACTGTATCATATGGATGCAGCTCTCGCTACATACAATCGTTGCATCTTTAAATCTATACACACATATACACACAAATATACATGTGCGCTTGTGTTTATGTATGCACGTCTGTATTGTATTTGACGATAGTTGTTAATACATTTGATGTCACGCTTTTTTGTAAGAACAAACTATGAACCATATAACTAAATTGTATACAACTGAAAAGGAATTCAGTAAGAGCCAAAGAAAATGATTTTAATTCTTAAGTGCAATATACAAAATAATAAAAGAACCATTATATGCAAGGTTTCAGATCTCAAATTTGATCATGTTCCATTCTGGGATTTTCACACGATATCTCGTATTAAATTATGCGTAAAATTGACACTCTCTTAGAGATTAGTTTGATAATTTTTATCTAAAAAAATAAATGAAAATTATAACATAGCTGCAAAAAAAAAAAATTGTTCATGTCGCACAAGACCAAAAATAAATGAAAATTATAACATAGTTTGGGTTGAGATTTAATGCTTTGGATGATGGGTGTGAAGTGAACAAGATTTGATGTTTCATGTCGCACGACAAAATACATGATCTTGAGCGAAATCTCAGGCAAAAAAAGATGAGTTTTAAAAGACTTGATTATGTGCATTGTGGTACCGTGGCTTTCATGATAATAGTTTACATACACTCATTCCTATCATTGGTGTACAGTGCACAAAAACGTAAAAGCCTGAGGGAGCCAAGGTGCATACTGCACACCTTTTCAAATTAAAAAATTGTATGATCAAACTACATCAGTCGATTGTCAATTTTTATCTAGATTAGCACGTGCTTGAAAGAAAAATACAATCAAATGAATTACATATATAATCATTCAATAAAAATACATAAAAAAATTAAATTATATATAAAGTAGCATCTTCGATATTAGAAAATTATTAAATAAATTATTCTAGTTCAGTTAAACATTACAATATATGGAATCATAACAATAATATTCCACATTGAGAACTGCTTCATAATCGTATATTATTATTATTATTATTCTAAATATTGTTTTTCCCGTGTTTATTGCATTCAGCTAGAAACTTAGTAATATATCTGTTGATGTTCTTTAAATATTGATAAACCAAATGAAAAAAAAAATTAAAAAAGATAGAGTCAAAATGATAAATGGGATTCCTATTTGCGTATTGTGGCATATTCAAAACCTGAATGATTCATTGCTGTCTTCTCACGTGCATCATGCCATGAGTAAAAATGACACAACTTGCATCAGGACGCACCATTCTCAACAATGGGAATGCCTTTTGAGTTTGGCGCATCTCCTCGAATTTATAGTACTAAACTGATATTTTACTAGTGAGAAATGGCACTGAAGACATGTTTGCTTGCATACCTTATGCATATGCTTCTTTAACTCGTCCAGTGAAATATTCGAAAGAACTGATCTATAGACATCAGAAGGTATGTCATTAAACTCAGCCAGCTCGGTAACTCGTTCAATAAATACGTGAGAATTCTCCGAATCTAATGCCGGCATCGATACATATTGACTTTCATAGAAGGAGCATAATTGATCGAGAAACTCCAACGCTTTTGCCTTGTGGCTAAAAAATTAGAAGGAAAAAAAGTGAAATACTTCAAGAAAAGAATATCAAATGTAGGTTGATATTTTTACACGGGTTCATAATAAGAGTAACATCTGAAACATGGAAGAAATATAAACCTGAATGTAGATACAGTCGTATAGAAAGCCTTTGTGAAAAAAAAGGCAGGGGAAGAAGAGTCCTCGTTATTAGAATAAAGTAGTGAACCAACACGAACTTTTTTTGACCCATCAATCTGTGCCAATATAAAACCGTAACTGGAGTAGTAGAATCAAGATTTTCCTACAATGTGACGTATAAGAAAGCTAAATCTAGGAATGAAATATTACAAGGTAATGAATTGCTTCACGAAGTAACTTCATCCCATCTTTTATCGAAACGTTCACAAGAAGAAGATGAGTCACTGGCTTTATATCATCAACCGCTGAACAGTGGAAGAAGAAAAAATCACACACCAATCTACTAAAAGAGAAGTTGCAATTTGTATAATAATCAAGCTTACTTCCTGTGGAATGCAAATAAACTACATCTTTTAGCACAGTTCCGCTACGAAAATATGGTCTAGAAAGCGATATGTATTTTTTCCTTCCCTTTCCTTCAACGAGTATCTGAAAGAAATACACACACACTGAGCTGAATCACCCAACGAGGTTGTGGATATATATAAGCTAAAATTTGGGGCCACAAAAACTTACTTGTGGGTTATATCGTTTATGACCACTTTCAGACAAAAACTTTTCTAACACATCGGTCTTTGACGTTATTTGGCCATAATAAACTTGTTCTTGAATTTGGGGAAGCTCACTGTTCATCGCATTTAAGGAAGCTTCCTATATAAAATAAATATATCATGAATATTATTAGGTAAAATAAAGAAAGTTCACAAAGCTCACTTAGCATAGAAACAAATGAAATTAGCTAAATAAGGTATACTTGTAAGCAGTGATATTACTTATTGTGTAGCTCAGTCTTGTCTGATCCTAAATCAAATAAACTAAACACGCAGCATGCAACTTGCAGGACAATTATGCCCAAAAAAAATATGGAGCATTTATTTGCTAACGGTGTTCAAGTTCTTTAAAGAAAAAAATAAATAATCAGGAATAAAGCACCTTACCTCACTTGACTCGTGTACAAGACCATTCATCAAGAGACAGCACTTGAGTTTCGATAATCCCAATTTAAACACAAAAAGTGAACTACTTTTAGCTTCTTCAGCAAACTTGTTTTCTTTCTGAAGTTTAAGTAGTATATCTTGAGGATGTGAATTAGACTTGGGCCTGCAACAATCTTGCAAATTAACAACACTCCTACTCTAAACAAATGACTTTTAGAGGACGAATATGTGAAACTTCACATACAATATGGTTTCAACAAAGGCTGCTTCAACTTGATGTGCTTCAGGACCTTCCGCGCTTAGGTCATCAACAGCATTCAATAATTTATTCACCTGAGTCAATATACGTGAGATTTTTATGTCGAGTTAATCTGGTACTCACTGTGAGAAATATCAAAGAGAGTATATTTTCGTGATAGGTATCTGATTTACACATGACCTTTCCACAGTCGACAAAATTTACCACAAACCACGAAAAAAAAAGTTTAAATGATATGATGGATTCATTATCATTATGCGCGCATGTGTGTGGTTAAACCAGTTTAAAATTTGGCTTATGGGATGATATTATATGAGTCTCTGGACGAACAAAATATTTTTGTAACATATGACGATATGCAAATTCAATTGTTACGATTCATGGCATGGTTTCAATGTGTGATTTTTTTTGTTAAAACTATTATACTAAAACGTTGTAGGAGACAAAAGTTTTTGAGTAAGAACAGCTGTTTGGTGTTTCGTACTGTCAAATTTAATAAATGTTGTCATTTGACACTCCATTCCATAATTACTTCTGTCACCTTCTAATCTTGCTTGGGATATGCATCGATCATCATTATGAACTGTTACTTCATGCTTGATAATTCATTGCATGGTTAGTCTCTACCATATCACGTTTAGAAGCCTCTCTTAGAAAATTCAATATACAAATTGGTAGATGGATTATAGGTAATTATGAAATATATGTACTGCCTTAACTGTAGGTAGAATGATTGAATTTCTCTCATGTCGATTCTTACATCCATGTGCTAGCTCGCATTCTTATGAAAACATAATCCAAAGTAGCCAAGGACATTTTTTTTGCAAAGGAAACATTTTCAATAACAAGGCAAAAATTCAAATGAAAGTAGTTTCTCGGAAAGAAGGTCAAATTTACTTTTTATACAAGCTTTTTTGCAATGTATTAAAGATACCAAATTTTAAACATGTATATTTCCATGACAATACATAATAATAGGGAAGATTTGTAAAACACCTTTTAAGTTTTAAAATACACAACCGCCCTCCTCAAAAATAGATATTTAAAGAAAACCTCTATTTTAAAGTTCCAGGATATCTATGGAAAACTCTACAAATATTTGCGAAGAAATCTGAAAATATTTGCAAAGAAATCTGCAAATAATTGCACGATTCTCTACAAATATTTGCATTTTTTCAAAAGAAAAATTGATCATAGAAACATGCGATTAAAGTTCGGATTCAATTTTCGGAAAAAAGGGGTTAAAAAAAACTACCCATTAAAAATAGGAGTGCATGCTTTTTAGAATGACTTTTCACATGCGAAACTTTAAAATAAGGGAAGATCCTAATCTCCGCTATAAAATATTTATGACTATTTTACTCTTATTAACACACATTACTTTGTTCCTTCTCACCTTGACTATAGGGCTTTCTAATTTTTCTAACAGATGTTTTCTCATATCTATGGTGTGCCATTCACACTTTTACCGTCTAAGATAATGAATGTTAAAGTCCACCTATTTGAGATAGACTGCCAATGGCACCATGGTTTTGAAGAAGGGAATATGATTGACAAGGGGCAAATCGAATTTCCAGCAACCACGATCAAAACTTGATCTCAACGATGGTGGTATATCAGCTTCTCATGAAAAGGACGGGACTAGATATTTTTGTAACATTATGGTCCTCCAACATATGACTGTAAGCAAATTCAAATTTTGGAATGCAAGGGTATAGTCTCAATGTGTGTGGATTATCTAACAAAGATATTATTAGATAACAAACATTGAAACCAGAATCTTATAGAAGACATTTTAAAAACTATTATGTGGTTCTAAGTAGACAAAAACACATTTCAAATTAGACGAGAACATTGTTTGCATTGAAAACATGACAAAAATCAGAAGATAATGGTATTCTGAAAAGGTAAGTTTAATATATTTTATATACACGTTTATTAAAATGTATAAAAGATAAAGTTTTCAACAATTTATACAATACTATAACAATGTCAAACTTTGGTGAGTATTTCATTATCATTAACACAGTTCCCATCTCATTCTTAAGAACATGTTTTTCTAGGGGTCGCGTTGTCTCGTATCTATTGTTGTACCTGTTCCCGATTTGATCTTCTAAGGTAATAAATGTCAGGTCTACCAATTTGAAATGGTGATTATTGATGGCACCATACCATGGTTGTGAACAAGGGGAAAGAGTTGATAAGGCGTGAATCAAATTTTCGATGACCGCCACTGAAATTTCACAACAAAAAATCAAAGCCACTCAACCAAGAGCAAGCAAGCACAAAAGGTTGGATTTCCCAATAACAACAATGGAATCTGTAAATAATACTGATAGCTCTTCTTATATGAATGGGTAGTTTAGTCATTGTACTAATCACCATGGGTTTACAATATATGTTATAAGAATATAATCTATATACCAGGAGCGCACCTCCATATGCCTTCTCAGATAGTGAAAAATAACCATGTCATATAATATCATTCACAACCTATTTTTAAGAAGTGTTCTTCAATAGTATGCACAGCATAAGATACACCATGCTTATTTTGTTAAACTGTAATCAGGGAAACAGCGAAGGGGTTTCTGGGTAAAGGGGTAGTTTCAATCAAATAGAGCTATCAATGTATGCCTTATACATAAGAGCTCCAATAGGTCAGAACGATAATGAGATAAATTAGAATAGTGCATAATAGCATAAAATATGTGGGGTTGGAATATTCAATTTCAATAATAAAAATCTTGTTCACCTCTCCAAAAGCAACAAAATATGAAGTAATGCATCATGCCATCTTTAAAGTGAAAAAGAAACTTAAGTAAATAGAGTAAGATATAAATCATGATCGTTATCGTGAATAAGATTTTACAAACGTACATTACTTAGAAACTCAAATGCCAGTGGTGCTGAGTAGTTCTCCTTGATGTAAATGAAAAGTTGTATCATCTGCAAAATAAGGGATAAAAAATTAATTGAGTGATATAAAACGATTAAGGTGCAGACTTATGAAAAGTTAAGGAATAGACTTCATCGCCCAAAACAAAATAAATTACAAACTAATAATGCATAGGTTAAGTAAGAGCAATAAAGAACAAGCAGCAAATAAATATAATGTGAAAAACTAATTGTTTAAGCTCATGCTCAATTTTTGACAGAGATTCATCAAGAGCTGAATTTTACTTCATGCTATTTAGTAGTAGAATTTGCACAAAAGACTCAATGCCGTGACTGGTGCAATAGAAAAAAAAGGTCCTAAAGAAAATTAACTTTCTTCAGGAACTCAAATTAGTCGGACCTGCCCACAGCAATGCCCATTACAAATTTTGTGGAATCAAGTTTTACCATTTGAAATATCACCCAAAATAACATATATATAATAATAAATATAAATATAAAATATATAATATAAATGAGTAACATATAGGTTAAGAGAAAACAAATAACCTACAAGTAAACATTAAATCAAGCTAACCTGAAAAAGTAATTGTTTAAGCTGATACTGAATTTTTGACAGGGATTTATTAAAATCTGGGTTTTATACCTCACATTATTAAGTATTTAAATTTTGAACAGAAGACCCAAAGTGGTGACAGGTGCATTTGTGAAAAAATAGTAGAAAAAAAGTCATTTAACTTGCGTCAGGAACAAAAATTTGTTTGATCTGCAAATGACAATGTCTATCGCTCTTTTGTGGAGTCAAGTTACATAACATTAAAAATACTAGTCCCACAACAAGATTGCACCTATCCTTTTACATCATGCCATATTGTTATTAGCCAGGAAAATGTGACTGATGGGCTCAATTTGCCATAAAAAGTATAACCCTAATTGTTGCTAAAACAGTGAAAAAGGTATATGTTGTGGCCTGGAGATGAATGATAGGAATGGTTATTGGTCGAAAATTTGGTCAAATATTTAATCAGTTGAATTTCGCTGCTTGAATTACTATAATGATGAAACTCACCAAGCTGGCAACATCCTCTCCAGTCATGGATTCATTTTCAATTACGGTTGTGGGAAGCTTGCCACCATTTTCTTCAATAGTTTTAATCAGCTTTGAGGAATACAAGATCACGCCAAATCTCATTGGAATGCTATTTTGATACATAGACAGGATCATATCAATGGACTGAAATAATTAAGAAGAATATATTTGTTAGATCAAGAAAAATATGATTACAACTCAAAATTAAGGGTGTTCGAGCAGAGGTGAAATATCAAAGAGAAGCCAATCCAGTACAACATTTTTATAGGAAAATACTGATGCTAAATTAACAATAAATTTAGCACTATACAACATGATGTTCAATTAAAACAGTCGATAAACATGCCTCAGCTCCACAGTCTGTTGCAGGATCCAGCAAATAAACAGCATGGAATAAGTTTTTACGTACGTAACGAAGCTGGCCAGGGAAGACGGGCATCAAAAGCTAATACCACAAAATTTAGAGTAGTTAAAATCTAGGATACACAAAGACCCCAAATTAACAAAATTAGTAAATAACAATAACAATAATAATAATAATTCGATGTATGGAAAAACCAAACCTCATTGAGATTACTTCTCCAACGCTTATACATAGCATCTTCCTCCAAATTATTAAGGTAATGAACATGGCTTGAACGGAAGTCAACACGAAAAGCACTTGACTCTGGAGGAGGGGGTGCTGACAAAAGCTTAGCAATGGCTTGTTCAGGTAGCTGAGAAGTTGCTTTTAGTCAATTATATATGTATATGCAAATGCAAAGGTCAAACTATATAAATCACCTTCATCATTGAGAACTGATCAGCCAATGATAACTCTTCGTGAATCAAATCCATCAGCCTACAAAATACACAGTATATTGTATTATTATCTAGAAGTGTATAATGCATGAATGCATATGACATGAATGTTAATCAGAATATTATAGGAAGACGGCATGTAAATTATGGTGTATATGAATGGTTTTCAACTACTATTTTTTTTAAAGGCTCAAATGGCAAAGGCTATGTGTATTTCATGTTTCTACCTAATCAGAAGCATGTAACATGTTCCTTAAAAAGGTCAAATTTTGTTTGCGCTATTTCTTGCAGCAAAAATGAATTATTGGACAAACGCCCAGGACTAAACAGCTACAGAAATATGATTGCTCAATAGCTAATTGACAAATGAGAAATGATGAACTTTAAAAAACACCTGACGTTTTATCCCATTGTATTTGGTAATGTGTCATGCAAATGCATTTTCGATATTGGAAGGGAAATTTGATTGCAGAATCCAATTATAACAGCAACCAAAATTAAGAAAGTATACATGTATAGATCAATATCATCGATATCGATCAAAGCACCATTTATAGCCATAAGAGACTTTCCAGGAGGGATCATTCGTTGGTTTGAAATTATTTCATTCTTGACAGCATCATCAAGCTACACAGAGATGATAGATTGTTAGTTGACACAAGTAGAAAATTAAAGTTATATATTTGGTTGAGAACGTATTTGTTCACCCCGTTCTATATGAAAAACTAGAGTCACATGCTCCCATGGAGAAGACTGAGGGGGCATATTGGCTTAAGAGTGTTCACCTTCATGCGTGATAATGATGAGACTATACTGGGGAAATTCTGATTGATTTCTTGCATAGATTGTAACGGATTTGAAGCTTGGACGATCCTTTGTACTGTCTGATGGCCCAAATCTAGCAAGGAGTAAGTTTGGAAGGAGAATCAGACGTATGAATTAAGGTTACTTACAACTGGATATGATATCAAGACTATCTATAAGGGCATAGAGGGATATCAGAACACAAAATACAGTTCATCTACTTATGTGCATCGTATAGTGGAAATTATGTTTACATCCTCATTTTTTATGTTTTATTCTCAAATCACTCGGTCTCTTAGCATCAAAATATGAAAGAAACCCCTGTTTCATAAAATTTCCCCTTATTTTGCACTTTTACAATGCAAGTGACTCCTTATTTTGCACTTTTACAGTGCAATTCAACTAAAAATTATAAATAAAATCATGTATCATAACGAATGACATAAAAGTTTAAAGTCGTGTCATTTTTTGCAGATATGTTGTCTTCATTATACATTGCATTTTTACAAATGCAAATTACTTGAAACTTTTGAATTTGTTTATTTTTGCAAAAAGTGTTGCAATATGTAATTAAAATGACATGTTGTATAAAGACAAATGATATATAAACCAGTAAATGTAACAATGATTTTTATGCAATTTTGATTGCTTTTATATTACATTTCTTTTTTATAATGCAGTTGCACAAATCACCTGTTAATGTAGTTTTGATGAATGTTCAGTTCCTTGCACTATTACAGATGTAAAGATTTTTAATTTATATATTCTAACAAAAATACCTTGCATTATATTATATATAAAAATGATATATTTCATGCATTTAAATAATAATAAAAATAGCAGGTGTACAAAATATTATTCATTTGTGTATTTTCGTTTGTTTCATTGTACCTTGCATTTTAAATGGTGCAAACAACCTGACATGATATAAATTTCACTTCGTTCAAAGAATTTGAATTTGAATATATGATTTAGATATTAGATTACTAAATATTTGTTGTGATAAATTTGTCTAGCGATTTTATTATTGGTTAATTTTAGGGGCTAGATTTACAATATGAAAAGTAAAAGGGGAAATTTAACAATTATCAGAAATAATA
Organism: Allium cepa; assembly: GCA_030765085.1. Lineage (NCBI taxonomy): Eukaryota > Viridiplantae > Streptophyta > Magnoliopsida > Asparagales > Amaryllidaceae > Allium > Allium cepa. The sequence goes on from CM060928.1 coordinate 210,364,124, forward strand.
CGGTGTTAGAAAATGCCCACGAATACACACACACGCTTCTTAACCCACCTAAGCAAATGAACTAAATTGTCTGCAGGTGTCTATGTGTTTGTATGTGTGTGTATGTAGAACCACATCATTTCCGCTTCACAGCAATATTCAAAGTATTCACTCCATTCATTTCAATAGCTGGTTTCAAACACTATATCATAGATTCACTGTAAACTTTAAGTAGCTCCTATTGAACCTCCATATGCCAGATTAACATAACATGTTGCATACCTTTCAGTTCCCAAACTTCTAGAGTGTCTGATACTGTTGATGATAGTAAATGATCTCTGAATGCCATTACCTCAGCAGTAAGCTCTGGCTTCCGTTCCTACAAATTTCCAGGGAAAATAAACATCATCCATGATTACTTCTCCTTTTATTGTTATTATTATTAGTAGTAGTAGGGTAGATATTCCTAAACTACTACTATTTTTCATCATAACTAAATGTTATTGAAAACTGGAAGAGCCAAACCATGATTTTCGAGAATATAAATCCTCTAATTTCCTGACTAAGGTCCTCGGTTCTAGGATCTTCCAAAGTAACACCTGTAACGTACAAAATATAACATACTGCTTCAAAATGAAATGAAGGAACAGACTGCAACACTTGAACAAAAATTGATATGATTTTCAGGAAAAGTCGGAAAACAAAGATGATGGGTTGAAGATGCAGTACAACTTAGTGCTGCAAACTAAAACCCTATTGCAGTTTTGAGTTATCTATGAAGAAAACAATATTGAGAAAACAAAGAAGATGGTTTGAAGATGCAGTACATTTCAATACCGCTAAAGATTAAATTTCATATCTTCCAAAACTATTTCAAGGAGTGAGCAGATACAAGAATGTGTGACCTTTGAAATTTTACAGCATTCAACTTGTTTGGGTATGCTAGAGTATATCATATACCCCACTAATTACAATGTGTAATGAAGGTTGACAAATGGTCAAAAGCTTAATCACCAATCATATATTTCTTATTCAGTATAGAAAGTATCACATAAAGGAGAAAAAAAATCCCATTCCAAACCTAGAAACAGGAAAATTAAAGATATATTCCTTTAATTTCAATGTAATGATGTAACCTTTCTTTATTGCGCTGTCGTCCATAGCTTTGTATTCCATGTTTTTCAGAGCAAGTTCTACACCATAGCCACCCAGTATTACTGCATCTAAATTACCAACAGCGCTACAAGAACGACTTTGGACTTGGCATCCAATAGGCAGGACAGGTCTTACTACATAACTTGTTTTACCCTGTGACAAAATTATTGATACACGGTAGCTTTAGAGAAAGACAAACATCTAACAAATAAGCTTACAATGAATGAATAGGTGAAACGAAATGCATGGCATTAGATTTATAAGCGAAACTTGTAATCTACAAGTTTTGTATTTCAATTTTGCATGTTTCAAAATAAAATTTGCTGAAGATATGTTGGTGACATTAAGGCACTACAAATTTTTCGTTGTTGTTATACCAATAAAATCATAAGCATTAATGTTTAGTGCTATATGGTTTCATAATTACATACATTCTTTGCAGCATCTGTTAGAACAAAATGAAACTCTTTGAAGCATTCAGTTCCTAAGGCTCCATACAAGATAGCCACAGTACCAGTACTACTCGAACCAGGGTATAAATGGTCAAAATCAAAAAGCTCAGGGTTCTTGTGTGAGTCAAGAGGTCTGCAAATAAATCAATACCAAACATGCTTAATGTGGTCTGCAAAACAAACATTGGCCATACTGAGCTAAAGATAACTCAACTTACTGTTTAGTTGAAGTGTCAAGCCAAGTGCTAAGTTCCGAAACAGTAAACAACAATTTGTACCCAGTATCCACCCAACAACAACTACTTTCCAGAGTTGAAGAGTTTTTTTCCGCTTGAAACAAGTCTAATGAATCTTCTGCTAACTGTTTATAGATGACTAATCTAGGAGAAGTTGATCGAAGTGTAAGCGAAAGTTCAAAAAAGGACGCCAATTGTTTGCTTAAAAATGACTGCCCGTCAACTACGATCTTCTGAACGCAGCATTTAGCACTTTGGCAATCAGAACCCTTGTCTGGTTGTATCCATGAATCAATGAACTTCCAATATAAGTCATTTGATTGTTTAGATAACAGCTCTCTGGAAACAAAATGAAACTATCACATTTAGTACTTATATTCCGACAAACAAAAAAAATCGTAAACAAACACATCATTCTGCTCGGCGGTTCAATCCGCAAATTATCTAAATATAAATTATATCATTTAAATTACCCTGCTTCAAGCAAAATCGAAGTGCCAGGCCACTTAGCTCGAAGCGAAACCTGTACATTCTTCGGGCGGCGAATCTGAGTGGATCCGAAACCAAATAACAAGCTAACAAATAGGAGTGCGATAAAGCATGACGATGAACGCATAGATCTAGAATTACGCTTCATCTCTGAGTAGGTTGAAGTTTAATTAGCAAAACTCATAGAATTCGGACAGATCTACTGCAAGAGTTTCAGTGTTTCCTATGGGTTTTATTTCGGGAGCTTTTGAGACGACGAAAGTTTTGAACGTGGACTCGTTAAGAAAAGGGCTACGGGAGCGTCTAAAATCAAGTATTTTTCTCAGCTTGACACAATCATGATTGGTCAGTTTTATTTATGCCCGTAAACTTGCGGAGTAGCGTCGAGAAAACAAAGCAAATAAACACTATTTCCTGATTTTGTTTTAAGTTAAGTTTTGCATTTTTGATGCGCATTGTAAAATAGAAGATGGTGGAAGAAATGATCTAAAAATTTTAGCTAATACAACAATGGATGACGACAGTGAAAAGCGATTGTTTTTCGTGCTTTTGTTATATTTTAAAGAACTTAAAACAAATTCATTTTGTTTTTCATGTTTTAAAAATAGAAAAGCACGAAAAACGATTTATTCCTTTCGACGTCCGTCTGTCATCGTAAACGCTAGGAATTTTATATTTTTTTCTCTGCTTTTTTCATATTTTGTAGTACACATTGAAAATGAAAAACACAAAACTCAAAATGACATCAAACGGACGCTTAAACTTCTTCAAAATATGTTTACTAGTAAAATATTATTTAATAAGAAAAATTCGCCGTTTCAAAAACCATTCCATCAAATCACGCAACACTCATCAAATCAATACAAATTCAAGATAGGATTACAATACTGCAATGTACATGGATGTGTACCCCACCCCGCAGTGGTAGTGTGAAGTAACAAAGTTAGTCTCGCGTTGACCATGTGTGGTTGGTGTACAAACCGCACACCGTTACTGTGTTATTACATTATCATTCTGTCACCATATCTTCTGCAACATTTCAAATTGAAAGAAATTTAGAAAATTAAATGTTAAATTCTAAGTTTGCAGGTTCTGATGCATACCGATTCGCATTATCATTGTCAAGATCCATCAATTCAATTCAAATATTTGAAGTTTTAACTAGAATTTGAAGTAAAAGGTTTTAATAGTTAGGAAATTTAGGTATGGTATGATAAGGAAGAGGGGAAAAAAAGGTAAACGGATATGTAAGGGCAATTTTGTCCTACGAATTTTAAAAAGTTAGGGAAGCAACTCAGCAAGTTGTCGTGTCTAATATAATTTGTCATTTTGGTTGAATTTCTTCATTTTACCCAAATATTTAATAATAATCTTGTGTGTCTGTAAAACACGAGATAATACTTAATTTTTAAGTAGAGCACTCGGTTTGGAGTCTCAAAGAATAATCTTTAATAATACTTGTAATATATATGATGTCGCACATTTTCATTGTCACCATGAACTATTAAAAACGTCCATCTACATATGTTATTAAATCTTTATATCACTTAAAAATGGGATCTACCAATTAAACTTTTTTTACAAATTCAAAACACTCATCTACGAATATCACAAAATTTTAATAACACTTAAAATTAGGATTTAATAAATAAACTTCATTTACAGATTCGTTCTTTATTAATTAATAGTATAAATAAAAAATTAAACTAACAAAAAATTAAATGTTGCAACCTAGAAATAAGTATTCAAACTAACTACGCGTGATTTCAACGTAAAAATATGACTAAATATTCGTGCAAATCATTTTCCTTTAGGTGCATTAGATGTATACAGTTTGTTGAAAACAATTCACAAGCGCAGCGCGTGCCGTAATGCTCGTAGTAGTAACAACAACAACAATAATATAGTAATAATAATAATAAATTTGTATTACTCAAGTTATTCGGTGGTATATTAATGATCGATGAGATATAACACCAATAATATATTGCATATTGGAAAAACATAAGAAGACGGTGATAGTTTGATGTGATTTTGATGTTATATGTTGTGCATTATATGTCTATTACGGTCGATATGTGATGTTAGAGGTTGACGTTTGAATGTTAGTTGTTGAATTTTTCTTGTTGAAGTTGAATTCTCCTTTTCTCGTACTTTGATAAACTGAACTTACTCAAAAGGAGTTTGTTGAAGCTAACCATGATTGTAGTTCTCATGAAGTGGCTAGTCGAAGATGAATAATTTTATAGCTAACCGGGAATATGGATAGTTAAGTTGTTCTAGTGGATAGTTGGATAGATTAGATGGAGATAGATGAATCAAAGAGCTGATCATCCGCATAACGAAGAGGCAACCCATGTAGGTGAGATCCAAAAAAGTGGATAGCCCACACAATAGTGGGCAACGCATGCTATCATTACCCCACCACAAATTGTGTGGTTGACCCACAAATGTGACTCGACCACAATGTTGATAAAGTTTAGGGTATGCCCTAAGGAAAATTATGTAATTTATTACGTAATTTAACTCCAATAAAAGAATCTTGTTTGAAATGAAGTATGTTTTTAGTATTATTTTCATTTATTTGTATTTTCATAAAGAGATACACATAATAAAATAAATATATTAAGCATGTATAAGTAGAAAATTCTTAGAAGAAATATTTATCGATTGTAGTAGTGAATATGTTCGTAATCACGAGTGTTAAACCATTCTATAAGCGGTAGAACTTATGTTTGATATGGTTCTTTAATAAGTTGTTCAAATATTGACCAAGAACCGAGTTCTCACTAAAGAGTCAACAGAACCGTGTTGTTAGTTGATTTCCAAGTTTGACCAATGTAAAATTAATTTATAAATGTTACAAATTAATAGTTAAATTAATACAAATGTTGTATCAAATTTTATAGCAATTTTTTATTTATTGAAGGCTAAATATTAATTAAAATCATGTATAAAAATTATACGTTTAAAAGCCATGCTTAAAGATTAATTAAACGAATGACTTAATTGTTCAATGGGTTAGGCCTAAAGTTTGGAAGCCAAACAGCAGGGAGATGGCCAAAGGAGAGAAGGGTAGAGACTCGGTCTTCGGATTTGAGAGAAGGGTGCTAGACATTTATGTTGGATCTGGCCCCTTTTGGCATAGGTGAATTTGGTAAACTTAAAAAAATTTGCTATCTGGATCTTCATGAGACTATGTAATCTATTATTTATTTAATTAATCGCATAAATTAAGGTTTCTAACGACTATTTTGAATATATCTAATGTATTCATATACTAACTTGATATCATAATAATAAATGAGTATGTGTATAACCATATACACGTACGGGTATTGGATTTATTTCTATTGTATATATACACATATGTTATACTTAGGTATACATATGAACAGGGCCGGCCCAAGGGTAAGGCGAGCAAGGCTGCCGCCTAGGGCAACCGATCCGGTAGGGGCAACAATTCCGACGATAGCTTGGTTATGTATTATAATTAGTAAATTATGTTTGTATGTAAATTTTTACAATTCAAGTTGTAGCTCAGTGGCTATGTGTCTTCTTCTTATTTGGGGCAACCTAGGTTTGAGCCTGGCAAGATGTCATTTATTTTTGTCTGAGGCAACAGCCGCGTTTGGGCCGGCACTACATATGAAAAATTCACATGTATATCAGAAATATAAATACTTAAGTATATACAAATGTATGTATGTAGTTTAGACAAATACATACATACATATATTGTCGTGTTATTATAAAATCAACTTTATCCAAAATATGTAAATGGGGTATTAAGAGAGACGACTCTCATTAATTGCCTAAGCAAATAATTTTCAATTCCATTTTAATCGACAATAGATCTAATTTATTTATATTTATGTATATCATATATCAAATCATATAGAGTTACATTCGTGTAAAATTTACATATTTAAATCATAGTAAAAATAAAGGATTGCTTGTATATAAAAGGTAATTAAAATTTAGTAAGCTATGCATGTATTCTAAATTTGATTTTACATTGTACAATAATATAAGTATATCTAATATTTAAAATTTATACATGGCATAATAATTAAAATAAGCAAATTTTCCTTCTATTTTCTTGAGTTAGTAAACATACAAAACAATTTTATTTTTAAATATGTAAAAAAACAGTTTTGATGTATAAAATTTGCAAAATTTAAATTATAGTTGAAATGAACAATCAATTATTTACACGTGTGCACATCCAAATTTTGACATCAATGAAATATAATTGTATGATGTGATTAACAATACTAACATAAATTAATATAAAAACAAATTTTATTTGTATGTATGTACGTACGTATGTATGTAACTATGCAGTTAAAGTGCGTAGTGGTTTAATAGCGGTGGAGATGCAAAAAGTTATAGCGGGGATAAAGCGATGATATAGTGGAAAATAGCGAAAGTGCAAAAAACTTCATTAGATATAAAATCAAATATTCAAAGGTTGATGATAATATTCATTCTTACATCATTTGTGTAGAAAAAAAGAATATTATTTAATCTTATATAACAGTACCAAAGAATATCATGAGTTATGCGGTCTAGATTTGATGACTACAATAGATTTCTAGTTTATATCTTAAAATTAGTTCTTTACCCTAACTTTGTTAATTTGAAATAAAAGAGAACCAGTCAAATCGATCTTTTTATATTAATGTTGAAATAACAGGTGGTAAAAAGCCTTGATTTAGCGGGTGTAGTGGAAAATAATGTGGATCTACTATTTGGTAGCGCTATATTGAAAAAGCGTAGTTGTTAAGCGTTATGCACTATAATGAGAATTTTATGGGGCTTTAATGGGGCTTTAATTGCACAGATGTATGTGTGTAATTATTTTGAATATCATTCATAAAACAACATATGTAACAATTTTACATCAGACAAGCACCTTTGTCCAAGTGGTTAATTGATTCGGCTTTGGTGCAGGATATCACAAGTTCGAAACTTGCTTTCGAACGTTTATTTGGCATGGGATGTGTTGTCCCAATGATTTGTTGTATATAAAGTACCAGTTCAAAAAAAAAAACTTTACATCAAATCTAAATCAATGACAATAAAATATATTACATACATCAACATGGGTCATGGATGAGCATATATGGGTATGTAAAACGAAATAAGATTGATACATATTTAGATCTAGCCCTTCGTGATACCTCGATTGGAGAATCGACTCCTAAACTACTTGAATCACCACTTGATGTTGTAGTGATCAACTGAACCATCTTGATTTTATTTTGTTTGATGTTACTTGGGGTAGAGAAGGAGTTTGGCCTTAATGGGATTATAGATGATGATGGCCATGAAAAATATGGGAAGCGGGAAGCAAAAAAATTAATCCCTAAATAAATGAAAGTGTATTGTTTTTATGGAGAGAATCAAAACATTTATCATTCTCTTTCTTAAAACTTCATCTTTTAATTTCTAGTTAAACATAGATCTAATATCTAGATGATTACCTCCCTCTCTTTGGTTGGCCATGCATGGTCTATTCATGGACAAAAAAATCACAAAATTAATTAATTAATTATTTATATTCAAACCAGTATATATATATATATATATATATATATATATATCGATATGTGTGTGCGTATAACTTTTATATGCACATTCAAATAATTATTAATTGCACCCATAAAATTTTTAGGAGGCACTCTACTTAAAAACATGCATCAAACATCAAATATAACAAGTGTGAACCCGTGCTACGCACACGGATTTCGGCCCATTTGTAATTTAAAGGAATTGCATTGATCTCTACAATATAGTTGACAAATAACGTTTCTACCCACTGTTGAAAATGCGTTTATTAATCTAAATTTTGTTGTAAGAGAATCTAAAAATATCACTGCAGATTATACTGCAGTTTGACTAAAATTGGGAATCCCATATCATGGACTTTTACCAATAATAGCTCGTTGGTTGAAAAACAGTTAAATATTCAGAGAGATAACCATATAATATAATGTACAACTTCTCAAGTATGCAAGCAAAGAAAATGAACCATAAAAACAAAATGATAAATTTATTAAGGTGTAGCTCGACAACCGCACTAATAAATAGACCTGAATTTGAAAGTAAGGAACAGTGTGAAAAAACATTCATGGTCAATTTCAACAAATAACATAGGACAATTTGAAAATAAATTAATGGGCTTTGAGAGTATACAACATATAGGTTAAGTATCACATAATAAACCCAAAATTAAGAATACGATTAAGGTACATCCAGGAGAACTGTTCAAAACAAAACCACTACTATAAGAAGCATATGAAATTTATAATTTTCTAGAGATTTAGTACTGTCATTTGCATCATCATTAAATGAAGCTGCTATATTCACTTATGTTTTTTCTTCCCGGCAAGTACTTCAAATTTTCATAGCTGAAATGGAGAAAGTATCTTGTTAGTCCAACCATATCATAGAACTAAAAAATGAGGCTAAAAATAGTAGATATTAAAGGCCAGAAGATGATGGTATGAACAGTTGTCATAATGGGAATAAAAATTCTAAATTTGAAATAATATGAATTTTAATACCAAGCACATTTTTTGATAGATAAATCTTTTTTTTATAAGTGGAGTTAATATTCATGCTATTGTGATTTGTTTTGTCAGCTGATTAAATTCATTGTCAGGTTTACGCATTTAAGACATGTAAAAAATACCATTTTGATTCGTATAGTGGAATCAAAATGCCATTATAAGTAAATGTTGAATCTTCTTGATTAAATTATGATTTAGAAATAAGAATATACACTGTTTCTGAACATGAGCGCAGTTAAATTTTAATATGTGTTGTGAGGTAAGCATTAACTATTTATACATTGTAGTTGATTATTTCATAGTATATTTCTTGAGGATGTGGGAAAAACAGGTCTTTAGTAGTTTAGTGCTCATAGAGAAAGTCAAGTAGTGTAAATAACTGACTCAGACCGTGCAGATGAAAATAGTTATGCACATGTATGGAATAGTGTAGTGAATAGAGTAGAAAAGGGGGAAAAGACATATTATAATAATTATACAATAATAAAGCACTCACATTGGATCAGATAACATGATAGCTTCGGTTGCCTTTGGTTTTGTAAGTTCTTAACTTTGCAAATGGACATCACGTGCGAAAAAAATTTCCTGCAAGCAACCTATGTATGATAATACCGATTAACCACCTTTAAGATAAACATATGCATCATGTACGATTGTGTAAAAAGCTAAAATAAATGGTTACAATTTTAATTAGGACTGGGGATAATTAGTATCATAAAATAAAACTTAGTTCTTGCATTTGAAATGAAAGTCAACAAGAGAAAAAATTGTAGCCAATTTGTAACGACCCGAAATTTTCGATCCTGAAAATTCCAGATAGTTAGGACAAAGAAGAAAGAAATAAGAACAAACACGCCAACATCACACATTCGCAGCGGATAAAATACAATAACAAATAATATCGGTTATACAAAGGAATTATGTATCTGTCAAACACATTTATAATACATCAGAGTTACACATATATACAGACACTGGATGTACACAATCATCATGTCTCAGATATACAACAATATAATACAGCGGAAACACTCCATACGCTCTTGCCATCCAGCTCGCCTCCTGAGCTCCAGAACGTCCTTACCTGAAAATCTGTAATACTGGTTCTGACCCGAGCATTACATCAAAGTAACACCCGGGTCTGGCTGGAAACCAAAGTGAGTAAACCCATTTAGCATGGAATACAAAGCATACAACTTATGTAAACCGGGAGTAACTCGTATCAATTTACAAATTCACAATTTGTTATAGACATCACTTATTTCACACATCAATTTTTTAAGTACCAAAATTTAGATTAAATAGTCCAATTCGCTTAAATCATTTCATTCCAGCCTATTGATTTCACATATCAATCTATAAAAATTCAAAGTGGTTTTGGGTATTTTCTAATACCCAACTCCGGTCCCTTCGAGTCTCACGTCATCCCAAACCAAGTTATCCAAATGAAATACACTTCAAACTTTAAATACAGGATGTCCCTTTACACAACAATTCGCCATTGATAGATAACCACAATATCATGTCCTCCCAAACATATGATACCATAAATCATTTCATATCAGAGATATTAACTCATTCAAGGCATCCAATACCATTCAATCATCCATAAGCAAAGCTTAATCACTTCCAAAATTAATTTAATTAATTCTAATCGAATTACTAACCTCTATCACTTAAATTCCTTTAATTGACATTAATTAATTTCAAATCAATTAATTAATCATCCTTTAATTATCCATCTTAATTAATCACCTTGGATTAATTATCCTTCAATTACATTCAAGAAATTATCTTTAATTAATTACACAAATTAATTATTCTTAACCAAAACAGTAATTAATCTTTAATTACTTCACAATTTAATTAACTATAATTACATTAATCCTTAATTTCTTATATTAATTAATTTCTCATATATCACTTATCATTTTAATTTATACTAATCTAAATTAATTACATTAATTAAACCACAATATTAATCACTCTTGATTAATCTCAACCTGTAATTAACTATCTTTTTATTTACTTCATTAAATAAATAAATTACTCATTTAATAATGGAAGTTTAAAGGAATTTAAAACCAAATTCATTTTTAAATTCAATATTCCAACTATCACTATAATTCATCACAGAATATCAAATATTCATAATACAAAATATTAAACAATCTAAATAATTTTGAGGAATCCAGTTGGATCCCTCCAATCTGTTTCCCTGCATCCACAGACATTAGCACAACATAAAATACCAACTCCACTTCGAGGTGGAATATTGCGGTATATGGGATTAATATAATATCATCCGCTATATAATGCGGGAAATCAATCACTCTAATATATACTATACACTACTATATATAATATAGTATGTCAAATTAATCCAATCATTTAACCAATTATTTAAATTTAACCATTTTAAATTTAAATAGCAACCAGATGAGTGAGATTAACTCACCTTTATTTGTTTGCAATCCAATCCAAACTGGCTATCTCCTCCATGATTTCTACCTTGTATAAACAATTCAAAAATTTATTGACATTTGAATTAACCAAACAATTTATTACCATTTAACAAATTTAATCTACTAATAATTTAATTTAAACTAATAATTTCCCCTTTGTCTGATCTATATATATTCTGTTCAGCCTTATATATATATATAACCTCCTTTTCAATTCTAGTCTACACCTGATTACAATTCTTTCAACCCGACACACTTCTGTTTGAACTTTATAATTTTCATCACAAAACTTCATATATTTCGCTGTAAAATAATTTATAAATAAAATTGTCGTACCTATCGCTCGATCTAGGAAGAATCAAGTAGCAACCAACCCCATATCGCGCATGCATCCACATCGCGGCCAACATCTCGAGACGCGTGCGCCAACAGAAATCACGATTCTCTACTCAAACCCTAGCTTCGGGAATTCCTTTTCATCTCGACCTGGCTACGAAGTTGAAACCAACGCAGCGCTATGCCAATGGCCGCCGCATCCTTCCCTTGCTCGGTCGAACAACCCCAAATCAAAGACGTTGACAAAGCTCACCGTAATGTCCCATCGCGAGCCAACCCTAGATCGCCCTCAAACAATCCGCCTATGACAGTTCCTCGAACTCACGTCATCGCCCACTCGCATTGCTAGCTCGACGCTCCCATTAGGACGTGGCCATTCGAAACTCCCACGCGAGCGATCGATTGAAGATAATTTCGTTTGAATGGATTTGGCTTCAATTTCGAACCCCCCTCCATATTTTTCACTCGAACTGGCAAGAGGAAGAAACGGAAACGCGGTGTAAAGGAACAAGGCGGTAATTTTCAATATCGAATCCCCTTTACCGTTCCGCCATTTTTTTAAACTAAAGAGCTCGGCTTCGATTTTAAACTCGAACTGGAAGGGAATTGAAAGGGTGTTCGAGATGTTATACGAAGCATTGAATTTTATTTTATTTTTTCTACTTGGTAATAAAAAGGAAAGTGTGTTAGAGAAGCAAGTTCAGGCTACTATAGTGACACTGAGGTGAAGGCAAAAGTTATGTTGTGGAAAGGATTCATCTGAAGTTGATCAGAATTTCAAATTTAAATTCAAATTCCCTCGATAACCGCAACTCAAAATCTTGACCTCCTATTGACGCGTGCCGCTAGGCGTTTATAATGTTATACCCCTATTCCGAACGCAATGGAAAAGGTTTCGAGTCCTAATTCGAACGCATGGAGAAGATAGTTTTTTGAACCAATTATTTTATTAAGTTTTCGATATAAATTTCAGTGCGTATATATATCGTACGCTTACACAACAACTCCGATCACTATGAAATTTGAAATCCGATAATAATACAATATTACGGATCTAATGGAACTAGTTTCGTCGAATTCCGAGACTATCCCTCGAAAGGCTATTTTTAAATATCAATTTAAACGATATAATTTCAAAACTTAACAAAACAGTTCCAAATTCAATTTCAACACTTTTACTACCTCCAGGACTATCGATATAAATTTTACAAGCCTTCAAATTATTTTTAACAAGCTTAAAACTGAAGATTCAGTATTTACCCAACTTCCAATTATTAAATTCAATAAATAAATAGTAATATTTGGAATTCAAGTTAAAATTAACCTTTCAAATATTTAAAATCAATTAAATATTCCCATTTCAAATGCTCAAAAATTCTGGGTCGTCACATTCCTCCTCCCTTAAAAGAATTTCGTCCCCGAAATTACTAGTTAGGAAGAATGGTCCAATACCCGTTTACTTTTTTCCAAAACCAAACAATTCCAAACAATTCTCAGAACAACTTTTTATTAAAGACACACTAACCCTTTTTCTAGCTTTCCAGACTTATCCTTAAGTCCCAATAATATTGTTTACTTAACAATTCAAATTCAAATTTAAATTATCAAAACTTTCTCAAAAAATTTCTAACTCTCTAAATTTCCGAAAAATTTCGCCAGCGTCTCCTTTGCGCGGATAGCTCGGTACAACTACAAAATGCCTCTACGGGCTCCCAAATTCCAAAAGAAAACAAAAGCCAAGTGGCTAGATCAAAAACCCAATCAAATTTCATATAGAAATTTAAACACATACCTTTTTGTCGAGCAATTCAAATTTATCTTCTGAAATCAAAACTAATTTTCCTTTCCCTTTATAATACCTGCATATCCTACTTAGAAATAATATCCAATCATAGCTTTTAAAATCATTTTATACACTTCCTTACAGAAGTTTTCATATCTATTTCTATTCAAATTAGTTTTCCCCATTTCCATATGAGTTCAAGTTATCTTCAACTCTGAATATTGAATTTTATCTTCCATTTATAACTGATTCATATCATTATTTTAAATTAGTTTCATCCATTAATTTATTTCAATTTTCAATTTGAAATCATTTTGTCGTTAACAAAAAATTTTCCAAAATTTTTTCAAAAATTTTCTAACTGCCAAAATTTTTGGAAAATTTTGGCAGAGTCTCCTTTGTACGGAGGAGCTTTTGTAATTTGACAAAAGATATAAATATATATACATCGATCCACACGGTCGGAAAAACAAAAACAGTTCATATTTTCTGCTTTTATTGCGTAGGCATACTTTTATTTAGCATTTTAAGCAAGCGGGTTATTATTTTAGCAATTAGCGTAACCAAATCCAGCCAAACGGCTTCCTAGTACCTGTACTTACTCAATTTAAACATGTAAGCACTATATATATGAAGTTTATAATATTTCTCTTACTTAAACAACTACGACACATCTACTCTAAAATAAATGCATTCTAAATAACTTCCACGAGCAATTTATATGATTTCAAAACTAATTCAATTGCTTTCAACCAATTCATAGAATTTCTTTACCTTCGTTTACGTCAAACGACAACTATATTTATGCAAATTCGGCGATATTCGCTTAATATTTTAGTTTATAACTACTTCAAATTAATTTCAAATCATTCTGCATTTAATTCCATTTCATTTCTAATTTATTCACCAACCATACATTTGCATTTCATTTCATCTTCGCATTGGTTTCATTTTAAAGCTATTTCATTGAGCTTAACAACATTCGATGCTTGTATTAATATCCATTTTCCAAATAAATTTAACCCAAACTTTTATTTAATGGTCTTCCATTCTTACTCGAAACCAAGCTTTTATTGACTTAAGTAATTTTACTTCAAATTAATATGCCTCATAACTTAAGTTCACTCTGATAACCCAATTCCAATTAAAACTTTGATTTAATTTTTATTCAATTAGACTTCATCCATTTATTATTTAGTTCAATTAATCCATTTATTTACCCCATTTTAAATTTTAAATTCACCTACTTAATTCATTTTCGAATTTATTTTATTAATACAATGTCATTCTCAATTTATTTCTACTCACCTGGGTTTTGTTTGTAATTCAAACCATTTCTATTATAATTCAATTCCATTTTATTTTTACATCATCTCCACTTATTTTAATTCAATATCAAATCCAAGTCGAATTCTATTTATAATTCGAGTTCATTTCCAAACTTCATTATTAACTTACAATCCATTTTATTTAACCAAGTTAAATTTCATTAATATACTCTATCAAATAATTTATTTAGCTAATTAGCTTACTTCCAACTTTTAAATCAATATTCGATTTTATTACAAAAGTCACTTCATTAAATTTTCCTGAGTTCAAAATTTGTTTTTTGATAATTCCAGTTTGGATTTTCTTTCATTTTCCAAAATTCTAACACTTTTATTTTAAAATTTTAGAAATACTTTTAATTCACATAATACTATTAAAATAGTTTTTTTTATAAAAATACTCCTTATAACTCGATGTCTCAACCAGTCCATCCTTGTTCTCACAGAAATTCAGTCATACGTTGATCAGACATAGGACTGAAAATCTATAAGTACTTGGTAAACTCGTTTTTAACACCCAATGAAAATGATACCAATTATAACGATCCTGACTCGACCTTCGAAAATCAGCACCGAATACGACACTCGTTTTCAAATGCCGCAGATCCAAACGTCTAACCTGGTTCGCCGGAGCTCAGCGGAAGGAAGAAATGAATATCAATATATATAACATTAATATAATATCCAGATACAATATGATACACAGAATTATACAATAGATATCAATACTATCAGAGATACAAGAAATAGCAGCGGAAAGATAATGTCTTCAATATCAGACTCCAAAAAAAACCATCTTCAACCCGAAGGCTTGCTCGAAATTCAGATCACGTTGCACAAAGCTAAGCAAGGTCAATCGTCCAAGACTGAAGAAGATCCCAAAGACTGAAAGCTACCAATCCAAAGACTCCGAAGGCCATCGAATCCACACCTATTACTTGATTTTCTGAAAACCCAACTCTAGACTGCCCGTGTGGAAAATAGTGGGCACCTAGAGTTTAGGAAATGAACAATAAACTCCAGGTCAGTCGTGGGACTGGTGTGAGCAAACAAAAACAGTTTTATCTTTAAACAAGCAAAAGAATTTAAATTTGAAATCCGCAATGCTTTTTGGAAAATGAAACTACCATAAGGCATCCCGGTACACATACAATGCAATCGCACCATGGGGGATATTTCTCCTTATGATAGTTAAACATGCTTACTACACAAAATCCATTTTGATATTATTATTAGTGCATAGTGGAAAACATTTCGAAAGTATAATATAAATCCTAGCCAGCATAGGTACCATTATACTATGCCTACTATAGCTGCCATGTTAAATGGCAGGTTCTACAACTAAAACCGTATAAGGCGCATATTGGACGAATGGATTTCCAACAAATGGTCAGGCTAAGGAACTTCCTATTGCCATATGGGAACGCCTCTGGAGGGACGCCCCGAGAACCTACCCGGTTCTCTGCTAACACAAGGCCGGCTACCCCTTTCCCGGGAAGTAAAACCTAAGATATGCCACCCTCGGTCCTTTGGGACCTTTATCCGAGGGCCCTTTATACAAACAACATCGCATAGCAATAAACATACTACAGTGTCCACATGAGTAAGTATCTCGGCTCCATCCCTTGATACCACCCTTTTCCAGAAGGAATGGTCATACCCTAGGGGAGCTACCCCTGAAACCTTGCCGCATCTTTCCTGTTTCGGCCATTACCGATTTGTGAGGCTCGATGAGGTCTCGTCCACAAAGCTACGCTTTTTCACAAAGTCATACTTTGATCAACAAATGATCAGCAGCACTTCGTATGATACATTACCAAATTGGGAATGTATCACTAGTAACCATCAACTATATAACCTCTGAGCTCGTACGTCTCAGAGAAGGGTGTTAAGCTAAGAGAATAAATTCTCCGCCACCAAGCAGAAATGTATTTGATAGAAACCGGTTTTACATCTCAAAGTGTAATGTCAGACACACATCCATACAAGTCTGTTCTGGGTTCGAACAGAATCAAAGGCACTTCCGAAGAAGCCCTTGCAAATCCGGGTATTCACAATCCTGATCGGACTTCCCATCACTTAGGGAATCTATATACCGTAGCTACTCAGTGCAGAGACAATCGATAGGTCATCCTATCGTTCTTGCAAATACCCGGTCTTCACCACCGTTCTTCAAATGCTATCCATAACGATGTATCATTATTCGGAATGGGTTATATGACACAAGGTCCTCTCCCGGCTAAACCGAATAATGAGTATAGTATTTAAAAACATATGGATATGGGATTTTAGTTAAGTCACAGCTTTAAAATTCAAAACTTTCTTTCAAATGGTTTAAACAAATTACTATTTCAAATCTTTAAACAAAAGATTTATTTCATAAAGTTTACCCATTTTCACAAAGATCCATTCACGGTTTTCAAAATAATTTCCATTTCAATTGGATTAGTCCCTTTAATCTTTAAATCAAATGTTTAACTTATAGCTTTCAAAACCGTTTCCAAAGATTCATTCATAACTTGGAAAACCATTTTTCAATTCAAATTGGAAATTCATTCCTTATATAAAAGCTTTCATCATTTGAAAACAAACAGTTTTCATTTAGGAGAAATCTGATTTCAATTATACAAGTTAAAGTTTTTCAAACTCGAGTTAAATTTAATTCCCAAAACAATGCTTTAAAAATGGTTTAAAAACCCATATAAACTTGTGTGACCTTTTACATCATAAATTCTCAAAATAGAATTCAATTTCAAATATTGAATTCAAATTTAAATCAATTTTCGAAACTAAATTAAGTTATTCAAAAATAACTTTTATCTGTGAAATCCCTTTTCAAAAGCTTTTTCCACTTTAAATCCGATCCATTTCCAAAACCATTTAGATTCAAAAATTCAATTTTTAAAATTATTTTAAAAATCTGTGACTTAACCAATTTCCACGTGCAATCCATATTTGTGTGTGTATAGTGTAGTCCAGGGGGTTTTACACAATAGTATCGATACTGATAAGCGGTGTAACCCATAGCGCTTATCCTCATTCATAGATTCATAGATAAAGTAAATTTATCAATCACAAAGATTCATCATTACGATTCGATGTGGGTTTCGGATAACCAACTGGAATCCGACCCCTGTCGCATCGAAATTCAAATGCCATTTTACGGGCAAAAGGGTTTTTCACATACATGTAGGAACAAATCACAAATCACAGTTCATCACAACAGAAATATCAATCCAGTACAGAATATTTGATGATAGTCAATCATCTTTGATTAAGGTGATTGTGATTAAAGTGAATTAACCATATTATTATCTTTATTAATTATTTTAAATCAATGTTTAATTTTTCTTAATTATGAATTAATTCAATCTCAATCAACTTTATTAATTGATTATTCCTTTATTTGATTTTCTTAATTTATCAATCCTTAATTGTTAATTGATTAAGTTTAATTACTGTTATAAATTGAATATTCTTTAATTAATTAATTATTAATTATAAAAATCATTACAAAACATTAATTGTTGATTACTATTTCATCATTATAAATAAATTTGGCTTTTACATTAACACTTGAACATTTGATTTACTTTTAAATTTTATTAAGTTAATTTTTTATTTAAAACCACTTTTATTTAAAAGAAAATATACAATTTAAAATTCTTTGAACTTCATAAATTTTTAAATAATTGATTCAATACTATTTATTGAAATTCCATTTACAATTATCATTAATCTATTCAAAAAAAATTTATCTAACTTGTTTTCCAAAATTTAATTAAAACGGGGTTTTGCTGTTTTTATTGACCAACCCGAGGCTTCCTTGAGTTGTACCCGAGCCAAACATCCTCTGCTTCGGGTTTTAACCAAAACCTACCCGAGTGACCTTTTTTTTGCAAAAAAATTGGTTAAGTTTTTAAACAACCCGATACAGCGCTAAAACGACCCGAGCCTGACTTCGAGTTTCCACCCCAAATCCCCGCGTTGCTCTTCGAGCTACCTCTCTTCTTCCCCAAACCATCACACTGACACCACAACCCCCCACGCACGTGCACGACCAATTTCGCCGCCGTCGGTCGGAGCTGCGGCCACCAACGAGTCGTCTACCATCCCCTGAGGCACCACAAGTACCCAGAATTTGAAAAAGATTCAAAAACGTGAATCGAGACCTTTCGACCCCAAAATCCATCAGAGCCATCATCAGTAAAACATCTCGCGCCGCCTCCCTTGATCGTTCGTGGCCACCAAACTTTGACCCTAGCTTCATCATCGTGTTACACCGCGATTGGCACCATCGCTAGGCAGTCCGATCACCCCTAGATGGCGCAGCACCATCATCTCTATCATGAACAGAGAAGGGTTCTTAAACCCTAGTTTGTTCTCGAATCAAAGATTTAAGGATTTATAATTTATACTTGTATTTTCTTGATGACCTCGAACCTTCAATCTTGCTGCCACAACGAACTCGAGGGCTATAATTTCTTAGATCACCAGATTTTGATAAAACTTCATTTTCCAGATTATCCCAAATATCCAGTGAAAATTCAATGAAAAAAATTTAAATTTTAGTTTCAAAAATCATCATTTTTAGAGAGGATTCAAATCATATTACTGAAAAAGGAATCTATGATATTCGAATTTCTTGCTTGTTTGGGTGGTGACAGTGTTTTTACATTTTCCAGAAAGAAAACTATATAAAACTTGCTTTAAACTCGTTACTGAAATAAAATACAAGTTTAAACAATATATTGAACTTGTTTACAATCTTTTTCTAAAGCAAGAGGGAGAGAGAGATTTAAAATTTTGATATGGTTTACTTGTTGAACCTGATACTTGAATGTACTCAGTTTCCAGTAAAAGAAAAATGTATGATCTTGCTTCAATTTGTTACTGGAACAAAATATAGTGTCACAACACACTTTAACTTGTTCTCAATCCATCTTTCAGAAGGAATAAGGGGAGAGTTTCTGGTTTTGGCATGGTTTACACCGTAAACCAAAATTTAGATGAACTGTGTTTTCAATAGTTTCCAGTAAAAAGGAAATTTCAAGACTTTCTTTGATTTATTACTGAAAAATGGTGCAAGTTTAAACACAAAACTCCAACTTGTTACTATCCAATTTCAAAAGAAATGAGGGGAGTAAGATTTTGGATTGGCCATAGTTTTTACTGTAAATCAAAAAGCTAAGGAAATAGGGAAAAGAAATGACATTTCCAGGCATGCATTCCTGATTTTTGATTCATACAAATATTTTTAAAATTCAATTTAGGTGCATCTGAACCATTTTTATTTTAACACTTTAATCTATACAAAGCTAGCAACAAAACAAACTTGGGGTTTGCCAGGTTTTTGTTTTCCTGAAGTTAAACAGGGATTTGCATCCCTGCACAATCAACATGGACAGGCCAAACACTCAATCATATACTCAAGATTCTTGCATGTAAACCAAAGATTAACTTTACTACATCATCTAAGCATTCACACAGCAACCAAAAGATTGAAAAAGACAAGGGTTTACTTACAATTTTCCAGATGACATAAGGCTCTTGACAGTTTTTCAAAACAGAGATGAAAGCCTGCAACTTTTCTTCTTTTTCTACTTTAAAGTTTGGGGTTTTAGATCTGCAAATTATAGTTATAGATCTATGATTATTCTTTGTTGTATTTATTTATTTAATCATTAACAACAACAATTTTTTAGATTACTTACAGTTTGGGAAAATAATTTTATTGAAAATATAGAAAACAGTTTTTGAAAATAGAGGAAATATCTTTGGTGAGAATGCTCTGGAAATCATCACCCCCGTCCATGGTCGCAGTTACATCTTGGGTTACGTTGCCATCACAACAAAAGTCCATGTAACTGTTGGCACTCCACGCCCCTCGATATGCCATGGAACCCACAACAGATCGCAGTTACATCCTGGGTTACGTTGCCATCACAGCAAAAGTCCATGTAACTGTAGGCACTCCGCGCCCCTCGATTACGCTGTCAAAAGTGAAACTTCACATAGGTCGCAGTTTACCGATGTAAAATCAAACATAGACCGTTGGCTCTCAGCGGCACACACGACTTTTACTATGTTACCATAGGTCGCAGTCTACCGATATAAAATCAAATGTAGACCGTTGGCTCTCAGCGGCACACACGACTTTCGCTATGGTCTGCAGTAGATCGCAGTGATATCGAGTTACACTGTCGTCACAGCATAACCCAAATGCCTCTGTAGGCATCAGCGCCCTCGACTTCCGCTACACACTACACATAATCCTCAAGAACTAGTTTTGTCCGGACTCCTCACAGGATTAACTTTATAACCCCCCCTTAGAGTTCAAGGCAGTACCAACCTATGGCACTCCTGAGAAGTTCATTTCAAGGGAGCGCCTTTTTTCCCAGAGCCATTTTTAAAACACTTTTTACTATACACATATAATATCTTCCAAATCATACACCTAGTATGAATCTCAAGTAAATCTTATTTATCAAAATCAATTATCCCAAAATCGATAATTCTCAAACTAGGCTTTCCAAATTTCAATATTGATTTTACCCAAAAATCAAAAGCCTTTTCTAATCCAAAGGTTCCCAAAGCCTTTTCCAAAATCCTCATAAGATCCTTTATATATATAGATATAAATAATTAATTTTTTTTAAACTTTGGATCATTTCAAACTTGTATAAAACTCCTTTTATACTTCAAACACTTTCAAAATCCTTTTCTCCCAACAATAGATTCAACAAGGGGAGATTTATCGTATATAACAAACATATATAACTTTGTTTATTCAAAATCAAATATTCAAATTTGATTACTCTATAAAGTCACTTACCATTTTACTTACTTTCATAAAGTAAATTTTTACTATAGAAATATCGAATTTCCACTTTACTTCATCATATGTTTCAAAAAATATACCTTCATTTCAAAAGAAATCATTTCACATTTCTTATTCATAAATTTTCCATATCAATTTCATTCAAATCCGTACGATGTACACTTATCATCCGTACGCTACACCAATCTGATCGCTCACTCGATCACACAATTTCACTTCCGAATTAGTATCGTCCACTCGACTTCCTAGTGCGGACACAGATCTGGTTTCTTGATCAGAAACCGTCATTCTTCTTGCATAGCCATAACTATGATAGATGATATCCAGAACCAAACAACAATCCATATCCAGGTTCACCGTCGAAAATCGAGTGAAAAATTCCAACTCGGATCGATATACCTATCTCGAAATTCTGTGCTCGAATCTGAATCAAATCACTATGCGAATAGAATAATATACGTACATCCTACGTATTTAACTTCATTGATTATTAGCCAAATCAATTTCCTTTCTATTCATCCTCACTTTGATTTTATTCACTTATTCACATTTGCCTTAATCCCCATTTGGATTATCACTTCAATTCTTACCTCAGTCGGGTTTTTGATCAATAACAGTTTGAACTCCGACCAGTTTATATTTAGTAAATAGCTTGACAATTTTAAAATAGATAAGTCATTAAAAAATAATTAATAGTTTGTGAAATAGCTGTAAAAGAGTTAAGTAATTGTAAAATAGTTGGAAAATAGTTCAATAGTTTCAGAAATTTTAAATAATTGCAAAATAGTTGTAAAATTGTAATTAATTTGTAAAATAGTTGAAAAATAGTAATTAGTTTATAAAACAGTTGAAAAATTGTTAAATAGTTTCCAAAAATAATTGTAAAACAAATATAAAATAATTTGGCTTTAAAAAAGAAAGGTTGTATATATTAAATAGCTTGGAAAAATAAGTTCACATTAAAACAAATTACATTGAAAATAGTCCAGAGTCAAAACTATTCACTTCCCTATCAATTCAATTTAAATTTCCACTTTCATTTAAATTGACTCAATTCCAATTTGAATAACTTCAATTTCCATTGAAATTGATTTAACCCCAATTCAAGTTGAATCAATCTTGATTTCCTTCCAAATTCAAATAAAATTCCATTTGATTTTAAACCTACTCAACTTTAATTACAATTCCAAATTATTCCAATCAATTTAGACTAATATCAATTGAACCCACTTTAATTTCAAATCATTTCAATTCAATCCAATTCAAATTTTCCATTTAAAATTTTAAACTTATACATCTTCAATCACAAATCCAATTAATTCAAATCAGATTCAATTTGAACGAATTCAATTTCAATCTTAATTTTAAACAATCCCGAATTATACAAATTCGAGTTAAATTCTCAAATGTTGGTTTAACCTTTAAACCAAATTAACCTTTATTTAAAAATTTTAAACAATTTAATTTCCGAGTCAAATTCTAAAATTTCATTTTAAATCAATTTAATCTTTCAAAAACAAATTTATTACCCAAATTCAACCTTTAAAATCAATTTTCAACAATTTCAGTTGAAATTCTATTTAATTCCAATGATTTAACAACCAATTAACTTAATATTAGAAATATTATCGCTTTATATATTAAAATATAAGCTTATATAAAATCATTTAAAATCTTTATATATGAAAATAACAAGTACGCTCTCATATAGACACACACACACACACACACACACACTCAACTCATTCTAGGGTACCATTGACCCTATCCTTAATGAGTATCCCCCACCAGAGCCAAGGTTTTCGCTTAACCTTCAGCTCTGATACCAACTGTAACGACCCGGAATTTTCGATCCCGAAAATTCCAAATTGTTAGGAAAAAGAAGAAAGAGATAGAAGAATAAGAAGAACAAAAACACTAACATCTCACATTCGCAGCGGATAAAACATAATAACGAATAATATCAGTTATACAAAGAAATTCTGTATCTGTCAAATACATTTATAATACATCAGTTACACATATATACAGACACTGGATATACACAATCATCATGTCTCAGATATACAACAATATAATACAGCGGAAACACTCCATACGTTCTTGCCATCTAGCTCGCCTCCTGAGCTTCAGAACGTCCTTACCTGAAAATCTGTAATACTCGGTCTGACCAGAGCATTACATCAAAGTAACAACCGGGTTAGGCTGGAAACCAGCGTGAGTAAACCCATTTAACGCGGAATACAAAGCATACAACTTATATAAACCCGGGGTAACTCGTATCAGTTTACAAATTCACAATTTGTTATAGACATCACTTAATTCACACATCAATTTTCTAAGTACCAAAATTTAGATTAAATAGTCCAATTCACTTAAATCATTTCATTCCAGCCTACTGATTTCACATATCAATCTATAAAAATTCGAAGTGGTTTCGGGTATTTTCTAATACCCGACTCCGGTCCCTTCGAGTCTCACGTCATCCCAACCCAAGTTATCCAAATGAAATACACTTCAAACTTTAAATACAAGATGTCCCTTTGCACAACAATTCGTCATTGATAGATAACCACAATATCCTATCCTCCCAAACATATGATACTACAAATCACTTCATATCAGAGATATCAACTCATTCAAGGCATCCAATACCGTTCAATCATCCATAAGCAAAGCTTGATCACTTCCAAAATTAATTCAATTAATTCTAATTGAATTACTAACCTCTATCACTTAAATTCCTTCACTTGACATTAATTAATTTCAAATCAATTAATTAATCATCCTTTAATTATCCATCTTAATTAATCACCCTGGATTAATTATCCTTCAATTACATTCAAGAAATTATCTTTAATTAATTATACAAATTAATTATTCTTAACCAAAACAGTAATTAATCTTTAATTACTTCACAATTTAATTAACTATGATTACATTAATCCTTAATTACTTATATTAATTAATTTCTCATATATCACTTATCATTTTAATTTACACTAATCTAAATTAATTACATTAATTAAACCATAATATTAATCACTCTTGATTAATCTCAACTTGTAATTAACTATCTTTTTATTTACTTCATTAAATAAATTAATTACTCATTTTATAATGGAAGTTTAAAGGAATTTAAAACCAAATTCATTTTTAAAGTCAATATTCCAATTATCACTATAATTCATCACATAATATCAAATATTCGTAACACAAAATATTAAACAATCTAAATAATTTTGAGGAATCCAGTTGGATCCCTCCAACCTGTTTCCCTGCATCCACAGACATTAGCACAACATAAAATACCAATTCCACTTCGAGGTGGAATATCGTGGTATATAGGATTAATATAATATCATCCGCTATTATGCGGCGCATAGGCTCTCATCCGCTATATAATGCGGAAAATCAATCACTCCAATATATACTATACACTACTATATATAATATAGTATGTCAAATCAATCCAATCATTCAACCAATTATTTAAATTTAACCATTTTAAATTTAAATAGCAACCAGATGAGTGAGATTAACTCACCTTTATTTGTTTGCAATCTAATCCAAACTGGCTATCTCCTCCATGATTTTTACCTTGTATAAATAATTCAAAATTTTATTGACATTTGAATTAACCATACAATTTATTACCATTTAACAAATTTAATCTACTAATAATTTAATTTCAACTAATAATTTCCCTTTTGTCTGATCTATATATATTTTATCGAGCCTTATATATTTATATATATAACCTCCTTTTCAATTCTAGTCTACACCTGATTACAATTCTTTCAATCCGACACATTTCTGTTGAACTTTATAATTTTCATCACAAAACTTCATATATTTCGTTGCAAAATAATTTATAGATAAAATTGTCGTACCTATCACTCGATTTAGGAAGAATCAAGTAGCAACCAACCCCATATCGCGCATGCATCCACATCGCGGCCAACATCTCGAGACGCGTGCGCCAACAGAAATCGCGATTCTCTACTCAAACCCTAGCTTCGTGAATTCCTTTTCATCTCGACCTGGCTACGAAGTTGAAACCAACGCAGCGCTATGCCAATGGCCGCCGCATCCTTCCCTTGCTCGGTCGAACAACCCCAAATCAAAGACGTTGACGAAGCTCACCGTAATGTCCCATCGCGAGCCAACCCTAGATCGCCGTCGAACAATCCGCCTATGACGCCCACTCGCATCGCTAGCTCGACATTCCCGTCAGGACGTGGCCATTCGAAACTCCCACGCGAGCGATCAATTGAAGATGATTTCGTTTGAACGGATTTGGGTTCAATTTCGAATCCCTCCATATTTTTCACTCGAACTGGCAAGAGGAAGAAAGGGAAACGCGGTGTAAAAGGAACGAGGCGGTAATTTTCGATTTCGAATCCCCTTTACAGTTTCGCCATTTTTTTTAAACGAAAGAGCTCGGCTTCGATTTTAAACTCGAACTGGAAGGGAATTGAAAGGGTGTTCGAGATGTTATACGAAGCATTGAATTTTATTTTATTTTTTCTGCTTGGTTATAAAAAGGAAAGTGTGTTAGTGTTAGAGAAGCAAGTTCAGGCTACTACAGTGACACTGAGGTGAAGGCAAAAGTTATGATGTGGAAAGGATTCAGCTGAAGTTGACCAGAATTTCAAATTTAAATTCAAATTCCCTCGATAACCGCAACTCAAAATCTTGACCTCCTATTAAGGCATGCCGCTAGGTGTTTATAATGTTATACCCCTATTCCGAACGCAATGGAAAAGGTTTCGAGTCCTAATTCGAGTGCATGGAGAAGATAGATTTTTGAACCAGTTATTTTATTAAGTTTTCGATATAAATTTTAGTGCGTTTATATATCGTATGCTCACACAACAACTCTGAGCACTACGAAATTTGAAATCCGATAATAATACAATATTGCGGTTCTAATGGAACTGGTTTCGTCGAATTCCGAGACTGTCCCTTGGAAGGCTATTTTTAAATATCAATTTAACGATATAATTTCAAAACTTAACAAAACACTTCCAAATTCAATTTCAACACTTTTACTACCTTCAGTACTATCGATATAAATTTTACAAGCCTTCAAATTATTTTTAACAAGCTTAAAACTAAAGATTCAATATTTCACCCAACTTCCAATTATTAAATTCAATAAATAAATAGTACTATTTGGAATTCAAGTTAAAATTAACCTTTCAAATATTTAAAATCAATTAAATATTCCCATTTCAAATGTTCAAAAATTCCGAGTCGTCACACAATTTACCTAATAGGAGAGGAAAATTATATTTGTTAAAGTAAATAGGATATCTAAATGTACCTATGTTTGGAACTGGATGCATGTGTACCTTGGTTGCTGGAGGAAGGTCGTTGTTGAAGTTGTATGCGCTCAGGACATTCAGCAAGTCTTTGCTGGTAATGTACACACCACTAATTGAGTTGTTTATCCATACGGTTATCTGTTAAGAGATAAAGAAATGGTATTTAATTACATTGCTCTGGTAGATCTGTGTTACCTTCTTACTTGCATTACCTTGTTGACGTAGTTGTGTGTTGGATTGGTGTGAAATAGAATATAGTTTGAAGCTTGTTTATTTTTTTCCAATTCAAACAACAACATCATCGGTAATGATTAGTCACCATGAATGAAAATTAGAACCATATAACATAAAAATAAAAACGAAGAAAAAATCAAAGAAAAAAAAAACCAATTTTACATCATGAGCTTGAGCAAAATTGTAAAACTAAAAGGTAAAATAATAATAAAGGGTAAAGCACCAATCGGGCAAGTGATTCTACTGACTTATCCGACTTTGAAGCTCTAGTAATCCTCCATTAACATCACCCCAATGAATGCTTCAGAAGTATTAAGGATGCAAGCACTTGCCAGTGTTCTTCAATTTTCATCACTTTTTTTAAATGCTCGATTAATATATCCACTCTTGAATGTTTAGATCTTCCAGTCTGCACCGTAGGTGTCAAGGAAATTCATTCAAGTTTTGAAACATCTTTAACTACACAAATTTATAGGAATATGATATGTAGTGAAACAATAATTGGTATTAGAAAGAAAATTTAAAATAAAACAAAAAAATTCAAAGGTAAAACAAAAGGATGAATTCATTCAAGCCTTAGAAGTCTGCAGGGTTCTCAATAATGACACTACAAATATATTTGACAGTAAATGTTGAATATTCCATGCATCATCTTACTGACTTTGCATCCACGTATGTTTGATTAATTTAAGAACACCATGCAAATGGTCCTGGACCCCAAATTTTTTGGAAGCACTATAAAGTTAAGATAAACTTTCCTAAGTTGAAACCAGTGTTATTGCTAAACGGAAACTAAGGTAGCTGCACACTAATATTATAGATATCTTCACATGCTTTTACTTCGCAGAGTAATCTAAATCTCTCTAAAGCAAATATGTTTGTACCTGGTAATAAATGCTGAAACATCAACATTAAATAAAAACCACCGAAGGTGCTCTCAAATCTAGCAAGCTGTCCCAATTCAATGAACAAAGCGACAACCCAAATAAATGCTAGTGTTCTAATTTCCTTGCAAGTGCAAAATATATAATGAACGAAATAGCAGTAATTGAATTTTATACCAAGAAATATTCTACAAAAATTCAGACCACGGAACATAAATTGACAATTTATAGCTTTCTACTCTCATTTTCCAAAAAAGAGAAATAAAAAGAGAAGGAAAAATTAACAAAAATGAAAAAAACCAGTAATTGCCGATTATATATTACCGTATGGCCACAAAAATTATGTCATTTAGGGTCCTAATACGAACATGAATGTAATTCATTAGCAAAGTTCATTAGTAGACTTAAAGTGTCAGCAATAGAAAATAGCTATATGCCTTCCTCCTAGTACAACATTGAAAAAGTTGTTTCATTTTATTTTATTTAATGAGCAAAATATGATCAAAAATTAATGTGACTCTAGACAGTCCATCACTTTATCTAAATATGAAAACATACATTGGATAATTACTATATTAATATGTAGCTCAAGGACATTCAGAATCTGAAATCTAAATAACGGAGCGTGAATAATGGTAAAACATGGTAATACTTGATTTGCTCATTCATAATGAGTAGTGATGACACGTGGAATGCGTGATTTGTACAATTGTAACGTCCCGCCTTTCCGCACACTTTGAATCGACGATAAACCACACACGTCAGACTTAAACCATACAAAAGGGCAGTTTGTTATAGGGTAAATAAGAAAAAGCAGAGAAAAAAAAATCAAAATAGAATCTTGCAGCGGAACGATAAAATATAATAATCAACTATACAGTACATAAAGCTGTTTTTCAAAATATTTGATTTTACTTATGCAATACATATCAGAGTTGCACATACCAGAGAATATTAATAATGAAGCGGAATACAATAGTGTAGTGGAATAATATAATAGGTAATAGTAATAAAATCTTCGTCTTCATTCTCCAAAAATAAAGTCTTCAAATCCTTAAATGCTCAGGCTGACCCAAGCGAATTGAAAAGACAAAACACTCGAGTCGGAACTAAAAGATCTTATGTAAGCTAAATCAATAGTAAATAATATGAGTGTAACGGCGTCAGAGATGTTTACGGGATTTGACATCTCCTATCCAGTGTCCAACGTGAGTGCAGTAACTTAAGAGATGTTCGGGATTCACACCTCCTAAGGATCCGTTAAACTATCTACTATATAGTAATATACGCTATTATAATAGAGTCTAAAGTAAAGTATAATATATTGAAAATAGTGTTAAGGGGTTACCCATATAACCCTTAACACACTTTTATAATCCCATAGTCTATACAGTACAGTAACCCCCCCCCCCCCCCGTACTGGACGTCGTCAGAGGGCATCTATAGGTATGGTACAAAACAAAATCGTATAAGGCGCGCTAGGGTAGGTGACACGGTACAACTAGGCAATGCCAGGGTAGATATACCAATTATGCATCCAGGCTAGTGGTAACGCATAGCTGCAGCTACCGCCCACCTCGAGCCACACCCCCACAATCAAAAATCAAAAGTGGCCACTGAATAAATCCAAAAGACAGAGTATAATATA
Organism: Allium cepa; assembly: GCA_030765085.1. Lineage (NCBI taxonomy): Eukaryota > Viridiplantae > Streptophyta > Magnoliopsida > Asparagales > Amaryllidaceae > Allium > Allium cepa. The sequence goes on from CM060928.1 coordinate 210,393,862, forward strand.
GAAGGGATGTGTCCGATAAGAGGGGCTACTTCCTTGGCCCGAGAATCGCTTTGTTTTAGCCACCTTATGCCAACTCACGGGAGTCAGGTCCACGTATTTACCTCAAAGGAAATGCTCACTAGTACAAAACTGGTCATTTGTGTCGGTTGTGTATTCCCTGTTGTGTCGGTTTTACAACTGACTCATATGAAGATGACACAAAAGACATTTTTCTGTTGTGTCGGTTGTGCGACCGACACAAATATCAATCATTTGTGTCGGTTGTTATTAAAAAACCGACACAAAACTATGAACAGTTGTGTCGGTCTTTCTAAAAGGACCGACACAAATCAGCTTGTATAGTGAAGCATACCGCCGTTTATTGTGTCGGTCCTTTTAGAAAAACCGACACAACTGTTCATAGTTTTGTGTCGGTTCTTTAATAACAACCGACACAAATGATTGATAGTTGTGTCGGTTATGTTTGTTTTTTCAACCGACACAATTGATATACAGTTGTATCGGTTCCCTTTGAAGTAACAACCGACACAAGTAATATCTGAAGCAACAAAAAAATATTATTACCGTTTAAGATTATAGAAACAGTATGAAATTGAATTTTAATTTTTTATAAACCAACGTTACTATGAACTGATTGAACAAAAAATATAATTATATTATCCATCAACATAATTCATGTTTACAGACCAAAATAGAATATAATCTATCACAAACATAACGTACATAACAAAATACCAACGTACGTTACAAAAGATCAGCGTACACAACCAACTACATCCAATTATACATGATATAACTAGCTAAATTCTCTCGAACCTCGTCTATCTCTTGTTGGTTATAAGAACCGTCTCGTACAAAGTCCTGCAATTAAGAGAATTGTTATACAAAAGACAATAATTAAGTCAGGAATACTCCGCATATATAAAAGATCAATCTGAGAGGAATGTAATTCAAACACAGGTTGAACCATGCATAAGCTGAATATTGGAAACAAATTAAATGATAGCTACAAGGAAATTTATTTCGAGATCCCTGTTTTACAGACAGCCCCTACTTCATCACCAACTGATATCTCCTCATAACCACCAAACCGCTATCCTCTTTCACAAACATACATCACTTCACTCTCTCATTTCTGCCACCAATACACACCATATCCTCCACAAAGCAACAAACTCCAATACCATCACATCTCTGATCAATCATACACTGCAGTTGCCTGAACCACCGGCTTCACAATCCCATCTACACATCAAACAAAACTCCAAGTACAATACCACTTCACCCAATACTTCACAGTATCTCCACAAACTTCCGCATTGCTCAAACTAACATTACAAACCAATCCAACCAGATACAACAACACAACCTGCCATACAACCTGCAATAATACTGCAACTTGGGAAATGAAAATAAGGTTCACTATTTTCAAATCACAATTTTGGAGTACAACTCCAGATGTAGTCATCAGGCAGTAGCAACCATTGCTCAATACTTCCTTTTCCTAGAGATTGCTTCAAACTCAATTTTGATTTGACACTTTAGGGAATGAGCATTTCTTTTTAGAGTTAGCTGTAGCGATTTCAATAAGTAGCCCAGAGTTTGTTAAGATCCCATGAAAGCTTCCTATACATTTAGTCACGCATGCTGTATTTATTTTAATACTTGTATCATGTATACCCCTTCATAGTAAAATCTACGCATGCATGGGAAGACACAGAAATCTTTTCATGTTTATCATTGTTTCGCACTTACATCGTCAACATTAGCACGTTGCATATTTTCTTTTGTAATGGTCAAAGGTAAAACAATAACGCAATACTGCATCATTATCCATACAACTGCAACATGCAGGGTATTATTCACCTATATACGCGTCTTAAAATTAAGTTATCTTCACTCTAGCAACAGCTTCCTTTTCTTCTATCATAAAGGTTTATGTTTTTTTATTAATTACTTAAAAAGTTTTCCTGTGCATTTGCAGATTTCCTGGTCAAGCCGTTGGAGTGAAATTCGCTTCCCAAGCTGCTCCATCTGCCACTGCACCCGTTACATTCCACAAACATACTGCAACTTCAACTGCAATAATTGTTCAAACAGTACTATCTAGTGATGTAAACGTGGTGGTAATTGTTTAGGTGAAAATGAGTGGTTCATATTTATAAACTAATCACGTCCATGGACTAGCTATTGACTCTAAAATCCAACAATACAATAAGAAGCTGTTTTATGGTTGAGCTTAAGTTCGACTGCAACTATTCCATGCTAGCATTTGTATTTTAAACGATTTTTAAGATCACTATGCTGCAACAGTATTTTCTAATATATTCATCAACTGACAGAAATCCCAGTTCTCTCGCCTCTATTACTTGAAAGCAGTAACTTATCATCGCTTAGGTGGACGCCTTCCTATTAGCTATTTTAAAATACTGAAATTATGTCCGTTTCCTTCTTTTTTTAACCCTGATACCCACTGCTTAGGCCATCTCCAGCAAAGATATATTCAACAAGCCTGAATTATCAAAGCCCACTAGAGCAAATTTAGATGCTTGTTGAATTGGGTTGCTCTGCTTCAGGAAACTAAAGAGGACGTCTGAAAAATGGCATACAGCCGTGGAAACCCAAGAAATAGCGTCCACCCGTACAAACTTCTAAAGTTCAACTCATCCTAATGATACAACAATCGTAAAACGGCCAACGACTATAAAACGGTCATAAAATGACAAGTTTCTCATTTCCCTATTCTAACGATTGATATTAAGTTTGTTTTCATTTAAACAAAAATAAAAAGAAAATCATTCTACACACCTCTCCGTACAACCTCAACTTCAACTGCAATAATACTGCAACTGCCAACCGTTACCATACAAATTACATATCCACAACTCACCATACTTCATAACCCAATACCACTGCCCAAACACTCCACGACCACTCCTCCTCATCAACCAAAGCCACAACTTCTTCGTCCATGCTTGCTTCCTTATACGACAAAGCAACATCCATCAACCACTCCAAAACTATCATCAAACTTCTGCCTTCAACATCACAAGCCATTATAGCAAACATCCAAGCTTCCCACGATAGTTCAAACCACCTATGCTAAAAACCATCACTGCTTAACAAAACTTTCATCATTCCCAAAACATAACAACAACTATCACCCCGAAACATAACCATACTCAACTGTGGAAATTTGTACTTGATCATCAACCCATAAACATGATAGTCCCTATTCTAATTCCCTTGCTGCCATTCTTTAAAGTTTTACTTAAAAATATCATTTGTTTGTGATTGGAGATTAAGAAAACGTTGCTCATCGGATACATTCTCAGTGATTATAGCAGAGTACTTGAGGTAGGTGTTTTTTATCCTGGATTTAACATATGCTAATGCAATTTATAAATGGTTGATCAACTGATCTCGTTATAATTAATTTTATAATAAAGATAAAGGGGGGTTTAGATTTTATAATAACGAAGACATCAGAAGGTTGTTGTTTGTCCAAGTAAAGCGTAGATTTTACCTCGTAATTATTTTTATAAACGACGTTAAATACCTCGCCCACTATCTTACAGCCTTCTTTAGTCAAACCGCCTACTCCACATTTAATCAAAGTAATACATTCAAATTTCATTAATGGTGGCAGTGCTGCTTATTAAATCAAAGCCAAGTTAGGCTTCTACACGGAAATCCTAGACTACTTTAGGAATATCTGGTACTCATTTAAAATCTGGAATGTAAAATCAATCATACTTTTTAAATCACAATTTGTAGTTTAGTTTAGTATTAAAGGTAAATTTTATTAATTTTTATTGCATCAACTTTGCCGCTAGCTTCCCGCACTTACCCCCACCATTAACATCTCCCCACTGTTCTACATTTCGAACCACCAGTACATCATCCACCGGACCGAGCTTTACCGCGAAAGCCATGAAAATCGTAAAACATCAACTGACCTGAATCCACCTGCTTGAATTTTGCATATCAAAACCACGAGCATCGCCACTGCCTTCGAATCAATTTGCCCCGCCGATTTCCCCAATCTCACCTACGAGCATACATCACCACCAACATAAACGGTTCAACTGCCTCACCTCCTTCACTGCACATCAAATTCAAGCTAAACAACAAACTGCTGCACCACCCACCTGAGCTCTGCAAACCACTCCACTCTTCTCTTCTCATCTACAAATCCACAGCCATACAAAATTTTACATTGCCTACACTGCTTTTAAACTGCCATCACAATCTCTGTTACTTCAGTCACCACCAACTATAAGCTACACTTCATTATACTGACATTAGCCTCTGCCTGTCATTCCATCCACCACTTCACTCATCTACTGCCACTGCCTTGCTGTTCAACAGAACTCACAACCCATACAACACCATAACAATCAGACCGCCTACCTCCTCTGCAGCTTGAATTGCCTTTTCACCGCCACCCAAAATCGCCCATTGCAACCAACCATCGACTCACGAAAATCACCATCCGAACACCCTAAACCCACAACTGCCTCAACATATCAACCCAACCTTATCACTTCGCGTCAGCAAACAGTCACCAACCACAGTCACAACTTCGAACGCCTTAAACCCAAATCAACCTCCTACACTTACTCTACAACTCACGAACAACATCACCTCAACCGCCTTCACCACCGAACCGCGCACTAATTAATTAACCCAAACAACTGCAATCAACCATGAATTAGGTTTTGGAAGTGTTCGAATATTGAAATTTGTTTTGGAAGTGAGGTTAAGGGAATATACTTTATTGAGTGTGTAATGTATTTGAGGTTTTGGGCTTTGCTTTCGGCCGGAGTTTATTTTCATTTTCATTTTCTTTTCTACGTGTAAATCATTTGTTTTTGTGACGATCCGACTTTCTACTCCCAGAAAATCGCATCATCAATTAAGAAAGAAAGGGATAGAAAAGAGAAAAGAAAGAGAAGAAAGAAGAAACAACACTAGAATCTCAACAGCGGAACGGATAAATTATATTAATAACATAAAATATTACATAGTTTACAACCACTATCAGAGTACACAGATATACAACACATACTAGACAGTTATAAACACCTGTCTAGTATTTACAATATAATACAATTCAGAGACAATCACAGATCACACAGCGGAATACTATATATCTAACGCAGAAGCCTCCTGCTCCATTTGCTCCTCCATAATTCGTCAAAAGCTAACCTGAATCCCTTGGCTACTCGTAAAAATTTGAGTACCCAAGAGTTTAAGAAAACAAAGAATAAACTCTGGGTCATACATGGGTCTGGTGTGAGTAACAGGTTAAAGTTGCTTAATTTTGAAAATCCTTTTGAAAAGAAAGGTATCACGTAAGACTTCCCACACATAAACATGGAAAAGTTTTTACCTTACGCTAACCAAAACATTTGATAGGAAATCCGATGATATTATAATAGTGTCTAGGGTTTTCAAGTAAATATGAAATAGCCGAAATCGTTACATGATTAAATTCCAGCTACTAGCCACAAAAGTGGGTAATACAATCAAAACCGTTGGCACTTATTGGATTTTGGATTCCATACAATGACAGGGCTACTGGGGTACCGCCCGTCACAGTACGTGGCCTAGATCACCGTACTGAGGAGTACGCCCGCTCCCCTGCAACACAAAGCCGGACCCATTTCTTACTGAACAATTCCGAATAAGACAACCCCGCAGATGGTGTACATCCAACTGCCCACACAACCGAAATTAAAAAGGAACCTCTAGACGGGGATGAATCTTGCTCTCCAGTGGGAGCTACCCACGAAGCTTTGGTGCACTTCCCCTGTTTTAGCCATTCCCGGTTGATGAGGCTTGAGGGTACGATTACCGTTAGAGGACACATCTCTTAGAATGCTCATCCTCTACCTGATGATGTTCTGAAAGCATTCAATCCATACAAGTTCATTCCGGGTTCGAACGAAACCGAAGGCATTATCTCGTTACACTCATTACGGAATCACCCACAGAGTTAACGACGATAACCCTTGCACTCTAAATCACCATCTTGAATCTATAAGTACTATTCCGTCAAACTCATTACGAAATCACCCACAAAGTTATACTGACGTATAGCCCTTACACCTCGAGTCTTCACTCGCTCCACTTGGATTAACGACCTAACGTTTAATTGGAATCGATGTGGTTTTAGGATATCCAAATATGGAAACCCGATCCCGGTCTCATCGAAATCCAAAGCGTGTCTTTTAAGGCCAAGTTGTTTTAAAGGTTTAAAACAATTCAATTATCTATATATACAAATAGATAAACCACAGATTCTCACAGATAATCAACATTATCATCATACCAGATAAAACATTTTATCACTATCCAAAGATAATCTATATCAACATCACAATGCAACCAATGCATCCAAATCACTCAATATTATCTATCTCATATCTGAGATTCAAACCATCTAAAGTAAACAACATCATCCATCTATATAAGCAATGATCAACCACCAAATATAATCAATTTAAAATGAATTAAATTAATTACATCATTCTATTAACTTAAAGTAAATTAAATTAATTACTTTACCAATATCAACTTGCTTATTACTATCGATTAATTATCAATCAATTTATTAATCATCCACCAATTATTTATTTCAATTAATCATCCTTGATTAATTAACCTTTAATTACATTCATGTAATTATCCACTAATACTTAACCAAATACAGTAATTAATCTTTAATTACTTTCTTTATTAATTAATTACAATTAATTACATTAATCCTTAATTAATTACATTAATTAATTACCTTTAATCACTTATTATTGATTAATTAATCTTAATTAATCAATCTTAATTACATCATTAATTAATGATCTCTAATTACATTTTATTTAATTACTTTATTTAAATTAATTACTTTAAGTAATTAATCTTAATTTAAACCATAACTGTTAATCACCCTTGATTAACCTCCTTCAGTAATTATCTACCCTTAATTACTTGACTAAATAAATTAATTACTCATTAATTAATTATCTCTAATTAATCCTTTGATTAATTCACAAAGTAATTATATTTAAATAGCTCAATATCAAATCACTTCCAATTAATTACATACAGTAATCACCCATTAATTACTTCTCTAAGTAATTACTCTTTAATAAATTACATTAAGTAATTATACTTCACAAATCATCAAATGATTAATTTTAAATTAATTAAACTAAATTAATTAACTTAATCTAATCAAATTAATTTCAATTAATTACAATAAGTAAATAATTCCTTAATTACTTCCATAAGTAATTATACTTAATAACTTACACAAATGATCATCTTTAAATTAATTAATCTAGTTAATAATTAAAATTAATCACATTAATTAATTATTAAATAATCCTTAGTTAATGACCTTCATTAACTATTAAACAATTCATTAATATTTTTCAAAGTAATTAACTTATTTTAATCATTATTGATTACAAATTAATTAATCATTAATCATTAATTAACCCATTAATTAATCCCTAATTAATTATATAATTAAGTGTTAAATAAAAAAAACTTGATTAATCTATTATTACTTGATTAATTAATTATTAATCATTAATTAAAAACTAGTTTTATTTAATTATTTATTCTTAATTACAAGTTAATTATTCAAAGAATAATTAATCCTAAACCCTTAAGATTAAATCCTAAATTACTTTAAGTAATTATTTATTTCACTAATTTATTAAATAAATTAATTATTCATTTAATTACTCTAATAATTAAATGAAATACAAAACATTAATCTATTATTAAACTTTAACAAGTTTTAAAATCAATCTAAAACCCTTAATTGATAATAATTCCTTAATTATAAAAGAAATTTTACAAAAGTTAAAATAAATTTCTTTTTGAAATTAAACCATTTAAATTATTACACTATCAATCAAATTTGGTTTAAACACTTAAATTTATAAACTTAAATTTATTTTTAAACAAAGATTCAAATCCAAATTTGAATCAAATTTTACATTTTGTTAAAACATTACTTCATATTTCAATTTCAAATTTAAATTCAAATTCTTTAAAAAACATTTAAACAATAAACTCATTCAAAGTTATTTTAAAGCAAATTTTGAATTTAAATACTTCATCATTCCAACTTGTGATTCAATTCAACTTGAATCCATAATTTAAATTAGATTTAAAACTTACTTAAAATCCTTACTTCCATTTTTAAATTTAGTTTAAATTAGTTTTAAAATTTTGAAAACAAGACAAGTTTCAAACTTCAACAAACCAACCGAGCTAAAACCTAAAATATCTCGAGTAACTCGAGTGACAATTTTCTTTTAAATGTATCTTAAAATCAATTTAAATTCCAAATAAAACAGGTTTATACAAAACCTGTGCTAACAGGTTTACCCAAATTCCCTGTAACAAAACAAAATACCCGAGACCTCATCTCCATTACTTCGAGTCCCAATCCCCCTTGCTTCGAGCAAAAATATGAGGCAACCCGAGACAAACACTGGAAAACCATCTTCCCCAAAACATTGATACTCCATTACCACCGTACACCTGCACACCCACGGCCATCACCTCCGGCCTCTCGCAACCCTCCACGCAAGTCATCGGTCACCCCCTAAAGCCATTCCAACCTTCGAATCGACAGCAGAAAACCCAAATCGAATTTAAGCATACGAGCACCAAAACTGGAATATGTCGAATCTGAAGATCACCAGAATTCCCTCGCCGCCGACCACTAAAAAGTTATCACCTCCGGCCATATACTTCCCCACCCTTCATCAATCATCCACAAGAATTTAAGACGACTCGGTCACTCATTCAGGTCGCAGTGATCAATCACCTCCTAGTAACAGAAACTAGGGTTTAAAATTTCAATCCCTAATTACTTCTGCCTTATTGCTTTAATCCGACATCAACCATTTTTCCATTCAACTTCGATCAACACTCGATCATCAGAGAAAACCATGGCCACCCAATCTTTCTGAATTGACAGACTCCACCCAAAACATGTTTTCTGGATAAAGCAGTAATGCTCAACCATTTCCAAACTAAAATTTCTAATTTTAGTTTTAAAATTCAAGTTCTAGATAATGTAATTAGTTTATCAACTTTAATCAATGAATCTAGAAAATCAAATCCTTATTTATATTCAATGTGCTCTGTTGTATTTATATTTCAGAGGCACTACAGATTTTTTTTCTTTTTATTTTTATAAAATTTTAAACTTTAAACTCATATTACAACACCATATTGTGTTTGAAACTTAAATCTTAACACATACTAAATCACCTGAGATGGAATTTTAATTCAAATCTAGAACCTGAATCAAAGAAACAGAATACCAATTCCCTGCAGCATACATTACAACAGACATGCATTTATATACACCAGTATAAGCTTCAAAAAGGCAGACATGCATTTAATTTCTAGAGTGAATCAGCAACTAGATTCCTACTTAAGTTTATTTAGTATAAAATGTTACTCACCTGGTATGTTATTAGCAGAGCACATGAGCTTCAGATTGCATTTTAAAAACTGCAGATGCTTTTGCTTTAAAACTGCAGATTTATTTCTTTGTTCCTTGATTCATGTAATTACTAGATTCACTTACATGCTTGTTTCCAGGTGAACACATGCAGGCTTTGGTGAAGTTCAAAACAGAGAGGCAGAGACCTCCAGATGCATGCAGGTTTGTATTTTTTTTTTAGAGACAGAAAAGAATTACAGGCTTTTCACAATTTTGCAAATTGATTGCAGGTTTACATGCATTTCAGGTTGATGTTGTTTCAAAACAGAAATGAAACAGGAGGTTTGTGGATTTGCATTTCAGGTTAATGAATATGATTCTGATAGTTTTTGGTTTTGAGGGAAATAGGTTTTGCAGATTTATTTGAATGTAGATGAATTCAGATTTTAGAATCTGAAAGATTTTCTTAAATTTGAAGAGGAATAGGAAAAAGAAAAAATGAGGCAAAGAAGAAATGTTTATATAAACAAAATTTTTGATTTAATTAAAAATAAAAGAAAAAGAAATTTAAATGAGACACTTGTCTCTATTCTTAACATTTGTCACCATAGTTTATTTTATAACTAACACATGTCCTTTAAGATGGTAATAAGCTTACATATGTAATTATGTATTTAAATTTTAATTCTAAATTGTTTATACAACTTTAATTTCTTTTATAAGAGCTTTTAAATCTTATTTTTATTTCTTGTGTATATATAAATGAGTTTATCCCTTTTCTTTTATAGAAAAAAACAAAACAATTTTATAAATAAAAGCCTATTCAAATACTTTTAAGTATTTATTCTTTAAAACATTAAATTCAAACTTTAAATTAATTTATCAAATCAAATTTTAATAATCAAGTTACATATATAAATGCATATATAACTCTTGTAAAAATTAAAAATAACAAATCCTATTACTACAAATCTATTTATGTTTATAAAAAAAAACTAAGTATTATAATTTTTATTTAAAAATAACAAATTAAGCAATATCAAATAATTTGTAAAAGAGATTATAACAAACTAAAATCATTTGTAATTTGCATTGTAAATTCTTATATATTTATATAAATCCTAAGTAATATAAAGTAAAACTTAGCTTTCATATTTATCAAATTTTAAATTCATATTTTTAAGCTAAATAAAATTTTAAAACAGATAAGATTTATCATAGTATAAACTATAACATTATTTATTACATTGATTTGAAAAGCCAATTCTTAAATCAAATTTTTAATTTACTAAAAATAAACTAGAATTAGAAAATCAATCCATTCACTAAATTCAAAATCAAAATTTATCAATTTACAATATATACAAATATATATATTATAAACAGAAAACAATTTATTTATTCAAAAAGATAAAATCTTTCAACTTAAATATTTATTAAAACATGATTATTAAATCAAATTCCAAATTTGATATTAAAATTATTAAATCAAATTAAATTTATAACACAGATTATTAAATTTATATTGCCCAATTTCCGAGATATCACATTCCTTCCCCCTTAAATGAATTTCGTCCCCGAAATTTAAAAGAAAAGGTAATTTAGTATTCTATCTTAAGATTTTTATTTTAAAACACAAGCATATATTATCAAACATATGCCAACAACCATAGCAACCAATTCAAACAAAACAAATCTAGTTATCCAGAAAAACCTGGATAAAATTTTCACGAGTTTCCCCGGTATAAATATTGGGATACTCGCTCCATAGAATCTAAACAATCGATACTATTAAGCTATAGAACTCCTATCCAACTAGATCTACAAAACTAAACAGGATATCAGACTATAAACGAGTCTGAATCAACAATCACATCCTCCTGAACTGCTGGTTCCACAACCAGAGATAAACCATACACGTACTCCCTTAGAGATACGTAAAACACATCGAATTCCAGTTATCCAAACCGGAAATTCAAACCTGAAAATCAAACACCAATCCTCACAAAACACAGAAAAGATCCAAAACATCTCGGAGCTGACTTACGCAGTCTTGCTCAATCTTATAGCTCTCAGATCAAAGAAAACTTTACCCCAAAATCAAATTTCCGACTTCGGAATCCAAATTCCTTCGTCTCTTATCCACCAAACACTCCTGATGATCCTGGGCTGCCTTCAACTCTCTTGATCAGCTCAACCTTTGCTGATGTCCCTAGAAACAAACCGGGCCAAAACAATCCAACAAAATGATTTCCTCAAGATCAATCCCAAACCAAGAACACCAACTCTACTCCATAAACATCAGAAGATTAACTTACTCCTCCTATCCGAAAAAGATAAAACAAAAGCATTCCCAATCTGCTTCCGCTGCACAACTCTGATCTGAAGTAGAAGAAAAACTCGAGCACAAACTGGATAACACATCACAGAAATATGGTTCAACAGATCCATAAAAGAAAACTCAGATGCCCCATCTGATCCAAAGCTGCTTCACTAAACCTCCGGTATCACTCCTAGAATCCAGTCGATAAGAAAACTCAGCCTTCAAATACGGACAAACTTCCCATAGCTCAAGAGAACACTCAAACTATCACAAGTCACTTTTGCGATCAACCCAGCCTAATATCCAAAGAAAACCGTTCTCTCCCTACCAATCAGAACAGCTCACGCTCATCTAGCCAATCCATCGAAGAAATGGAATCCACTCTGCTGCTTCTGAACTCCACCTTCAGAAACTGCTAACCAGAAGATCTTCTTGCTGGCACACAGAACACTCCGAACTGCACTGCTGACACCGACGCCAAAGACTTCCTAATCCAAAACTCTTCGAGAAACTCGGGCCTCAAATCAGACAGAAACATCCTGCTGAATCCAGCCACAACACTGAAGCTGACTCACCTCCTTAACTTGTTTCAAAGAAAACATCTATAGTCACTGCATCTCATCATGCAGCTACAAACTCCTGAGATATCAAGATACCACCATTCTCTTCTGTCTAACCGACAGAACCAAACTCTACTCATCCAATTTCAAAGATAGACTCCGAACCTTAACAGGTTACCTTCAGAGATCTATGAAATTCTATACTCTGCACAACTCACTCGAGACGGTATTAGGTCTACAGTCTCGACAAATACACTTCCAACTTCAACACTCAAAACTCCAACCATTGGTAGTAGTTGTGTTACACACCCCACTACCTTATCTACCTTTATAGCTTATATTGGATAACCCGAACAGGTAACCCAACAAATAGGTAGAAGTAAATAAATATATATAATAAAACTACAAATACGCTCTCTCAAGATAGACACCACTCCAGAGCCTAGGCATTCACTCAACCTAATGCTCTGATACCACCTGTGACGACCCGACTTTCTACTCCCAGAAAACCGCATCATCAATTAAGAAAGAAAGGGATAGAAAAGAGAAAAGAAAGAGAAGAAAGAAGAAACAACACTAGAATCTCAACAGCGGAACGAATAAATTATATTAATAACATAAAATATTACATAGTTTACAACCACTATCAGAGTACACAGATATACAACACATACTAGACAGTTATAAACACCTGTCTAGTATTTACAATATAATAAAATTCAGAGACAATCACAGATCACACAGCGGAATACTATATATCTAACGTAGAAGCCTCCTGCTCCATTTTCTCCTCCATAATTCGTCAAAAGCTAACCTGAATCCCTTGGCTACTCGTAAAAATTTGAGTACCCAAGAGTTTAAGAAAACAAAGAATAAACTTTGGGTCATACATGGGTCTGGTGTGAGCAACAGGTTAAAGTTGCTTAATTTTGAAAATCCTTTTGAAAAGAAAGGTATCACGTAAGACTTCTCATACATAAACATGGAAAAGTTTTTACCTTACGCTAACCAAAACATTTGATAGGAAATCCGATGATATTATAATAGTGTCTAGGGTTTTCAAGTAAATATGAAATAGCCGAAATTGTTACATGATTAAATTCCAGCTACTAGCCACAAAAGTGGGTAATACAATCAAAACCTCTAGCACTTATTGGATTTTGGATTCCATACAATAGCAGGGCAACTGGGGTACCGCCCGTCACAGTACGTGGCCTAGATCACCGTACCGAGGAGTACGCCCGCTCCCCTGCAACACAAAGCCGGACCCATTCCTTACTGAACAATTCCGAACAAGACAACCCCGCAGATGGTGTACATCCAACTGCCCACACAACCGAAAATAAAAAGGGACCTCTAGACAGGGATCAATCTTTCTCTCCAGTGGGAGCTACCCACGAAGCCTTGCTGCACCTCCCCTGTTTTAGCCATTCCCGGTTGATGAGGCTTGAGGCTACGATTACCTTTAGAGGACACATCTCTTAGAATGCTCATCGTCTACCTGACGATGTTCTGAAAGCATTCAATCCATACAAGTTCGTTCTGGGTTCGAACGAAACCAAAGGCATTATCTCGTTACACTCATTAGGAATCACCCACAGAGTTAACGACGATAACCCTTGCAATCTAAATCACCATCTCAAATCTATAAGTACTATTCCGTCAAACTCATTGCGGAATCACCCACAGAGTTATACTGACGTATAGCCCTTACACCTCGAGTCTTCACTCGCTCCACTTGGATTAACGACCTAACGTTTAATTGGAATCGATGTGGTTTTCGGAAATCCAAATATGGAAACCTGATCCCGGTCTCATCGAAATCCAAAGCGTGTCTTTTAAGGCCAAGTTGTTTTAAAGGTTTAAAACAATTCAATTATCTATATATACAAGTAGATAAACCACAGATTCTCACAGATAATCAACATTATCATCATACCAGATAAAACATTTTATCACTATCCAAAGATAATCTATATCAACATCACAATGCAACCAATGCATCCAAATCACTCAATATTATCTATCTCATATCTGAGATTCAAACCATCTAAAGTAAACAACATCATCCATCTATATAAGCAATGATCAACCACCAAATATAATCAATTTAAAATGAATTAAATTAATTACATCATTCCATTAATTTAAAGTAAATTAAATCAATTACTTTACCAATATCAACTTGCTTATTACTATCGATTAATTATCAATCAATTTATTAATCATCCACCAATTATTTATTTCAATTAATCATCCCTGATTAATTAACCTTTAATTACATTCATGTAATTATCCACTAATACTTAACCAAATACAGTAATTAATCTTTAATTACTTTCTTTATTAATTAATTATAATTAATTACATTAATCCTTAATTAATTACATTAATTAATTACCTTTAATCACTTATTATTGATTAATTAATCTTAATTAATCAATCTTACTTACATCATTAATTAATGATCTCTAATTACATTTTATTTAATTACTTTATTTAAATTAATTACTTTAAGTAATTAATCTTAATTTAAACCATAACTGTTAATCACCCTTGATTAACCTCCTTCAGTAATTATCTACCCTTCATTACATGAATAAATAAATTAATTACTCATTAATTAATTATCTCCAATTAATCCTTTGATTAATTCACAAAGTAATTATATTTAAATAGCTCAATATCAAATCACTTCCAATTAATTACATACAGTAATCACCCATTAATTACTTCTCTAAGTAATTACTCTTTAATAAATTACATTAAGTAATTATACTTCACAAATCATCAAATGATTAATTTTAAATTAATTAAACTAAATTAATTAACTTAATCTAATCAAATTAATTTCAATTAATTACAATAAGTAAATAATTCCTTAATTACTTCCATAAGTAATTATACTTAATAACTTACACAAATGATCATCTTTAAATTAATTAATCTAGTTAATAATTAAAATTAATCACATTAATTAATTATTAAATAATCCTTAGTTAATGACCTTCATTAACTATTAAACAATTCATTAATATTTTTCAAAGTAATTAACTTATTTTAATCATTATTGATTACAAATTAATTAATCATTAATCATTAATTAACCCATTAATTAATCCCTAATTAATTATATAATTAAGTGTTAAATAAAAAAAACTTGATTAATCTATTATTACTTGATTAATTAATTATTAACCATTAATTAAAAACTAATTTTATTTAATTAATTATACTTAATTACAAGTTAATTATTCAAAGAATAATTAATCCTAAACCCTTAAGATTAAATCCTAAATTACTTTAGGTAATTATTTATTTCATTAATTTATTAAATAAATTAATTATTCATTTAATTACTCTAATAATTAAATGAAATACAAAACATTAATCTATTATTAAACTTTAACAAGTTTTAAAATCAATTTAAAACCCTTAATTGATAATAATTTCTTAATTATAAAAGAAATTTTACAAAAGTTAAAATAAATTTCTTTTTAAAATTAAACCATTTAAATTATTACATTATCAATCAAATTTGGTTTAAACACTTAAATTTATAAACATAAATTTATTTTTAAACAAAGATTCAAATCCAAATTTGAATCAAATTTTACATTTTGTTTAAACATTACTTCATATTTCAATTTCAAATTTAAATTCAAATTCTTTAAAAAACATTTAAACAATAAACTTTTTCAAAGTTATTTTAAAGCAAATTTTGAATTTAAATACTTCATCATTCCAACTTGTGATTCAATTCAACTTGAATCCATAATTTAAATTAGATTTAAAACTTACTTAAAATCCTTACTTCCATTTTTAAATTTAGTTTAAATTAGTTTTAAGTTTTTGAAAACAAGACAAGTTTCAAACTTCAACAAACCAACCGAGCTAAAAACTAAAATATCTCGAGTAACTCGAGTGACAATTTTCTTTTAAATTTATCTTAAAATCAATTTAAATTCCAAATAAAAACAGGTTTATACAAAACCTGTGCTAACAGGTTTACCCAAATTCCCTGTAACAAAACTAAATACCCGAGACCTCATCTCCATTACTTCGAGTCCCAATCCCCCTTGCTTCGAGCAAAAATATGAGGCAACCCGAGACAAACACTAGAAAACCATCTTCCCCAAAACACTGATACTCCATTAACACCGTACACCTGCACACCCACGGCCATCACCTCCGGCCTCTCGCAACCCTCTACGCAAGTCATTGGTCACCCCCTAAAGCCATTCCAACCTTCGAATCGACAGCAGAAAACCCAAATCGAATTTAAGCATACGAGCACCAAAACTGGAATATGTCGAATCTGAAGATCACCAGAATTCCCTCGCCACCGACCACTAAAAAGTTATCACCTTCGGCCATATACTTCCCCACCCTTCATCAATCATCCACAAGAATTTAAGACGACTCGGTCACTCATTCAGGTCGCAGTGATTAATCACCTCCTAGTAACAGAAACCAGGGTTTAAAATTTCAATCCCTAATTACTTCTGCCTTATTGCTTTAATCCACCATCAACCATTTTTCCATTCAACTTCGATCAACACTCGATCATCAGAGAAAACCATGGCCACCCAATCTTTCTGAATTGACAGACTCCACCCAAAACATGTTTTCTGGATAAAGCAGTAATGCTCAACCATTTCCAAACTAAAATTTCTAATTTTAGTTTTAAAATTCATGTTCTAGATAATGTAATTAGTTTATCAACTTTAATCAATGAATCTAGAAAATCAAATCCTTATTTATATTCAATGTGCTCTGTTGTATTTATATTTCAGAGGCACCACAGATTTTTTTTCCTTTTTATTTTTATAAAATTTTAAACTTTAAACTCATATTACAACACCATATTGTGTTTGAAACTTAAATCTTAACACATACTAAATCACCTGAGATGGAATTTTAATTCAAATCTAGAACCTGAATCAAAGAAACAGAATACCAATTCCCTGCACATTACATTACAACAGACATGCATTTATATACACCAGTATAAGCTTCAAAAAGGCAGACATGCATTTAATTTCTAGAGTGAATCAGCAACTAGATTCCTACTTAAGTTTATTTAGTATAAAATGTTACTCACCTAGTATGTTATTAGCAGAGCACATGAGCTTCAGATTGCATTTTAAAAACTGCAGATGCTTTTGCTTTAAAACTGCAGATTTATTTCTTTGTTCCTTGATTCATGTAATTACCAGATTCACTTGCTTGCTTATTTCCAGGTGAACACATGCAGGCTTTGGTGAAGTTCAAAACAGAGAGGCAGCGACCTCCAGATGCATGCAGGTTTGTATATTTTTTTTAGAGACAGAAAAGAATTACAGGCTTTCCATAATTTTGCAAATTGATTACAGGTTTACATGCATTTCAGGTTGATGTTGTTTCAAAACAGAAATGAAACAGGAGGTTTGTGGATTTGCATTTCAGGTTAATGAATATGATTCTGATAGTTTTTGGTTTTGAGGGAAATAGGTTTTGCAGATTTATTTGAATGTAGATGAATTCAGATTTTAGAATCTGAAAGATTTTCTTAAGTTTGAAGAGGAATAGGAAAAATAAAAAATGAGGCAAAGAAGAAATGTTTATATAAACAAAAATTTTGATTTAATTAAAAATAAAAGAAAAAGAAATTTAAATGAGACACTTGTCTCTATTCTTAACATTTGTCACCATAGTTTATTTTATAACTAACACATGTCCTTTAAGATGGTAATAAGCTTACATATGTAATTATGTATTTAAATTTTAATTCTAAATTGTTTATACAACTTTAATTTCTTTTATAAGAGCTTTTAAATCTTATTTTTATTTCTTGTGTATATATAAATGAGTTTATCCCTTTTCTTTTATAGAAAAAAACAAAACAATTTTATAAATAAAAGCCTATTCAAATACTTTTAAGTATTTATTCTTTAAAACAGTAAATTCAAACTTTAAATTAATTTATCAAATCAAATTTTAATAATCAAGTTACATATATAAATGCATACATAACTCTTGTAAAAATTAAAAATAACAAATCCTATTACTACAAATCTATTTATGTTTATAAAAAAAAACTAAGTATTATAATTTTTATTTAAAAATAACAAATTAAGCAATATCAAATAATTTGTAAAAGAGATTATAACAAACTAAAATCATTTGTAATTTGCATTGTAAATTCTTATATATATATATATATATATAAATCCCAAGTAATATAAAGTAAAACTTAGCTTTCATATTTATCAAATTTTAAATTCATATTTTTAAGCTAAATAAAATTTTAAAACAAATAAGATTTATCATAGTATAAACTATAACATTATTTATTACATTGCATTGAAAAGCCAATTCTTAAATCAAAATTTTAATTTACTAAAAATAAACTAGAATTAGAAAATCAATTCATTCACTAAATTCAAAATCAAAATTTATCAATTTACAATATATACAAATATATATATTATAAACAGAAAATAATTTATTTATTCAAAAAGATAAAATCTTTCAACTTAAGTATTTATTAAAACATGATTATTAAATCAAATTCCAAATTTGATATTAAAATTATTAAATCAAATTAAATTTATAACACAGATTATTAAATTTATATTGCCCAATTTCCGGGATATCACCGTTTTAAAACAAAAAAGAAAAAATATTGCTTTCATTTTTTTTAGCAATAATAACTGTTCACTGTATGGCTGAAAGTTTGGAATCCAGAAGCGTTAATGCTCCCTCACTTTAAAATAGTTTACTTCTTTGAATCAGCCGGATTTATAAGTTTAACTTCTAATATGACGGGTCAAGCTAAAACAACGACTTGTTGCATCACTAAACATTTTCTCGGTTTATTTTTCTTCTTCAAATATATGAACTAAACAGTAAATAAAGACTTGGCATTTGATTTCTTCTAACTAGCATTGCAGCAATGATTTGGTTGAAATATACCTATAATGTAGCTAATGTATAATATGAAGGAAAAAAAACTAAAGTAGTACCTTTTGTAAATCGATGCTTTGATTGTGGTTTTTCACTATGTCATGCATATACCTCATCACATAATATACACAGTCAGTTGCTCCTAATTGTTGAGGACACTACAGCAATATTACAAGATAACTTAATAGTTAGTTTAAAATGAATTCATATGCCAAACAATATATAGTATTTATTTTATTTTATTTTTTGTTTGAAAATCAAATCACCTTAACATGCTTCCATTTCAAGGTACTTCCTCGAGACTTGCCACCGAATGCCTTGTAAATTTTGAAGGCCCTACACATGCAAGAAAATGTTAAATAATAACAACTCCGGCACCCGCATTTACATACACTAATTTCATGTATAAAATTTTAACTTTACCACATATACTAACTTCATATAAGAGAGAAAATATATACAACTTACGTGCTCACTTGCGGTTTAATTTCAAGTTTATGTTTGCGTTCGACCTGAGGATCAAAAACATAAATCTCAATCATTTCTACACGGAAAACAAGCAGTATACAATGTTTCCTGCGTTACAAGATTTATAGTAAGTTAAAATTGGCATCAAATTTGTAAACTAGTTACTAAAAGTTTAATGTTCATACCCTTCGTACTGTGGGGCTAAAAGTAAGCTTTTAGATTGCAATGCTTTCCATGTGTTCGACAAATATGTATTTGTCGCATCTGGATGTTTTCGCACTTGGGAAAGCTTTTTGGGACACATAAACCCAATGGTCTCCACTTTGAGATCATTGCACATATGATTTAACCACCTAAACAAATTTAAACATATATTATTAGTTTTTTAAAAATTGACTATACATCATAAAACTAAGATGGTTATATATAAAGAAATTGCTAAGGAAAAAATACTCACATGATGTAAAGTTGCAACCATGATGCATTCAACCATGTCATACTAAGGAATTGGATAATGTCGACCATCGTGATATGAATTTCAAAGTCCTCATCGTATGTGAATAAATCCTTATTCACTTGAATTGCATTGATGGCACTATCATTGGATAACATTTGAAGTATTAGGTCATGGAAATATCTGCACTCGCTCGTTAAAGTTTTGAGAATCTCTTCATCCACGATTGATTTGCGTTTTGCAGACTCATCTGACATTGTATTCACGACCTTGTCATTACTATTTTCAAACAAATCCTTGTTTGGTTGAGATGTTGGCACCTAATTCAAAATTTTAAGTAGATGTTTGAAATGATGTTGTTAAAAGAATAGACGAATGCTAAGAATTCAACTTCATATGTTAACTACTTTCCGATAAGTTTATAAATAGCTAAATTATCTATAATAAGTTCTAGTATGAAGAAATTTTACTTCTTTAATATGTTCTAGTATGAAATAGAGGAGTTTAGAAAGCTAAATTAAGGAAGAAAAATGCATTCATTACCGTATCATTATCTCTTAAAAGCACAAGGCTTTTAGGCCATTGAACAAAACTCCCGATCGCTTCTCCTATCGTGTTGTGATGTTTAGTTGGAACAGGAAGTGAGGTTCCTTCATGGCTAGACTCCACTGCATCAATTCCAAATTTTACATGATCGACCAAGATTTGTTGATTATGACATTGATCTCCGGACCTTGAAGCGGGATGTACCATGCCATGACCCACTACAACAATTTTGGAGTCCATATTCACGGCCAAACGACATTTAATCGGTTTCTAGAATGGCAAAGTACAAAACCAACATTTTTCACTTAGCACTTGTCAAATACATAAAATCGTATATGTTTATAAATTCAACTATGAATTGTTTACCTGCAAGTCTGCAAAGGGATCCGTCTCTTGAGTTTTGTTTGCATATTGTAATTTGCTCGGGTGCATTGATTGACAACTACTACGATGATCAGTTAATGGTGTGCTGATCTCCACCTCCTTGGGCAAATTCATCGTGTTCAAAATGTTTGCAATCTGCTCTTGAACCATTGTACTCATCTCTTGTCTCAATTTTTGGCTCACTTTAGCCTCTATTTCCTGAGTGATAACATGCAGCTCATCAGCTGATATTACACCACTTCGACCTTTCCTTTTCTCTACATCCCTAAATACGTTTTTTTACCAACCGTCCCACCAATCCCTCTAACTCGACCTGGATGCTCTTTTTTTTCAAGACCACGACTCAAGACATCATCGTACCTATCTGGAACCCATGACCCTTCAACGGCTTTTCCTCTCCAATCATTCTGTCAACAAAAAAAAAGCTAAAACATAAGGTGACATGCTTTTCACTATCATATGAAGATTAAAAAATTAAAATAGTGCTATAGTATCATGCTTTTTACTGAAATGTTAGCACCACACGTTTGCTGAAATGATATCATATCACGTGTCATATTTTATCTAATAATAAAGAATGCCGGGTCGTGCGTGTTTTTAGTTTAAAACATGTAAAGCGATAAAACACATGGAAACTAGTCGTACCATTTTATCTGCAACCATCTTAGTTTTCTCATTAGGGATGACATAATTTCCATCGGCTCCTTTTTTTGATCGTGCCAAAATCCAATCAATACTCCGATCCAAAACAGGTCCACCTGGCAATATGGTCGAGGAACTATGGCCTTCAATTATCCATTTAGCCTTCTTTCCTGCATATCCAGCTTGTCCTAAATAGTGAGGATGCTCATTGCATGCCTGACTCTTCCTAGCCTTCTCGCTTATTTGCTGTTTTATGACATTGCAAAATTCAGCAAAACAGAATAGCACAAGCCACAGAACAGTTGCAATTTGCACAAATGTTTGTACTATTTCTCTATGTATACAAATCTTATAATGTCAATTTAGTCACGTAGGGAGGATGAATATTCAGGTAACATGCATCATACATTGATACCTTCTTAGTACCAGCGTGATGGGTTTATTTGTGCTAGTGGCAAATTTAATCGAAAAGGAACTACATCAATTTGGAACCCTGAAGAAGTAAATTGTTATATCATACTTAACTTTAATCTACCTTGTTTATAATAGTGGAAGATGTGTCCGGGTGAATGTTGCAATTTAGCATATTTGAATGATAATCAAAATAGAGATATAGAACCATGAAGCTATTTTCATCACAGGTCATGATCAATGAAGACTAATACTAACTACTAAACATATTTAGAACATACTGTCAGGTCATGATGTCTTTTAGTGCTCATGGAGTACCACTTGCATATTTGGAAGAAACAGGCGGTCAATTTTTATGACCATATTTGGAAGAAGCAGCCATCACAAACTATTATAATATGGCTCGTGTACGTCTGGTACAACTATAACCTTAAGCTAGATTTTCTTTCACCGCTTTTGTCCTAATATTAGTTATTTGTGGATACTTCCTATTCCTATTTGCCTTTGGCTCTTTACCATATTGAGAAAAGGAGCTACATATCTGAACTAGAACACCATTAAGCACGATGTTCATGTTTACGTGATTGTTCAAAAGAAAATGAAAAAAAGTGGTTGAAACCTTTTTGTGCTGACCAGTGGAATCTGTGATGGGGTCTAAGCCATTATTAGATAAATTTATTTATGTAGAATGTAGATACTAAAAAATATGGGTAAAATTTTACTTTCCAACTTGAAACCTTGGTAATTGATGGTGTAATTACCAAATAAATTTTTACAATCTGGAGATTAAAATATTTGAGATATATGCAACTTTTAAAAAAGAAAATTGTTAGTTTTGCTAGTGAATGGTTTCGTTTTTTCTTTAAATTTGAATTTTTATCGACCTCTCACATGATAGTTATACTAAACATCTTTATGTTGAAGTATTCAAAATTTTAATCAATTTTCTTATTATCTGGGTGTCTACGTTGATTCAGATGTGGGCGAAAATGTGGTATGTGCCGTCTCAGCATTTTATCATTGCTGGGAGTCACCATGATGTGAAACTTGCCATGTATGCAATTGATTCACTGAGACAACTTGATATATGAAGTATTTGGACCGTGCTGAATTGGCTATTACTTCTCAAAATGACATATTGAAGCCATTTATGATTCTAATGCCTAACGATCGAAACAAGACGATTCACAGTTTGATTGTTGATTGCTTTGTTCAGGTAGTATTGAAGCCATCTGCATTGTTATTAGATAGGTATTAAGCTTATTTGGGATAAATATAATTACTCAACTTTACTTTTCAGATGATAAAATCAAAAGTTTGTAGTGTAAAATCTATTGGGTATTTGACGAAGTTTGAGTTTTTGAATAAATCAAGCGCACCACAACCAAAAACGATGTTGCAAACCAAACTCCCACTGTCAGACCATACCCACACTGTTTCCTCTCTTCTCCATTGTATACATTGCTCCCCCACGGCTTGCTACAATCGACAACACTGCACATTTAAACTTCCCCCCTTCTCAATCCACTTCATCACCATCTCTACTTGCCTACCTGTTGCCTTCATCGTTTCCACTTGCTGTCAACAGATCATCACCTACTCCAATCACAAGACCAAACAACATCATCACTGCCTACACTCCAAAACAGTTCCCTTCTACTTCTGCTACTTCACCAGAGACTGCTCTGTGCAACAAATACCCACATTTCCGTTGCATCGACCCACCATATCACATTGCTACACTTCATTACCCCACTATTTTCAATTAACCGTCACAAACTGACACATTCAACAAAAAAAAAATCTATATCACTGGCTTCAGTTAACTGTCACAATCTTTAATACATCATTCCACTTTATTTTTGTTATTCCTCCTACATTACCCTACTTGATTTAATTCGTAGAGTTACCACAGTCGTACAATTTTTAATGTTTTGAATATGAATCTTGATTAACTGTCGAGGGGTATTTAGTTACAAAACATTTATATGGATTTTGTTTAACCAGTTCTTCATAGGTTTAAATTTTATGTTATCCATGTATATATGAGTAGCAAAACTGGTTATAGTCAATTTTATACGTGCACGCCCATTGATTACAGATTGTTAAACTAATCAATCTCTATTCCACATGAGGACATGATATCCACTTTCTGATCGTAAACTATGAAATGTTACATACACAATTTGGAAAATAACTAGCTGATCGTAAACTATGAAATGTTAATTTTAGAGAGTGTTAAGAAGTAGAGAGCTAAATATCATACAGCTAAAGAGCAGTTTTCATTTTTGTTATAAGAAACTGCACGTTTCATTTTGTGAAATATGCAATTGCTCTGACGAAGCTGGTGAGTTGTAAAATGAAAGAAATAGCGTGTAACTTGTGGATATGGCATAAAAAAAACATACCTTAAACTCCTCGGTTTCACAATACTTCTTAAATGTTTCCCATTGTGTTTTTGTAACCCCATCATAACATTCGTATGGCTCTTTATGGTTTGCTGGAAGCTCTCTAGTCTTCGTAATCCAACCACTAACCAATTTTGTTTTGAAACCCTTCCATGCTCCACAAACATTTTTTAACACATCATTTTTCATTTTTTCGTCGATGTGATACTCGGTCTGAGGTAATAAAAAATAAAAAATAAACAACGTCAAAGCAGTAAAAATGAATTTGATAAACAATGAAAGCGGTTCATGACTCCAAACACAAAGGATCCAACTGACAATTTAATAAGCGAACAAATGAATTTATAATACCTTAATGTCTTCCCAGATGGTATCCTTAAGCCCTTGACTAACGCTAGCCCAATTCTTGATATTGATATCAATTCTAGATCTAGCTGTATCGCCTACGTACGCCTTAAAAGACTTCACCCATTTTCCAGTAGGTTTGCCATTATCACACCACTCAATGAACTTTGGCTCGGATGTTCTGTATTTCTTTCCGGTTGTTGGACCTCTTTGCCTCCTCTTAGATGACGGTTCTGAAGCGGTAGCGGAAGTGTTTTTCTCTTCAGTGTGTTCATATAGTTGCATTTTCATTATTCCTGTATCACAGATGTGCACCCGAAAGTTATAAAATATTTCAACAAACGAATAATAACTTAAATATCACCATGTATATTTTACATGCATTCTATAAGCTCATGATTTAACCACTTAAGCAAAACATACGTGGTTGCTTAAATTTCAGAGCAAGCAACCGGCCAATAAATGCACATATCTGAGAAAGCTACACATAACTAGTTCACATTGTAATGAGCAACGACACACGTTTCAATATAAGAAAATGATTTCATATGTTATTTTTTTCATATCAAGCAGACAGTATTGCAATAAATTATTATATGATAGATTCAGGAAGATAAGCTAATGCATATAAATTTCATCATTAAATTGTTATCCGATAGATACTAATGCAAGAAAATAGTGCTAACCTGCTAGTATTGCAATGAGTCAAAACAGAAATGCCTTTTGAATTCTTTTGCAGAGATCGAAGCATGTGTAACGACCCAATATTTTCAAAATATCAACTATTCATTTAACCATGCTTTCACACAAAACTATACTCACACATGTTTTCTCATTCGTTTGAAGATTTAGCTTCTGATAGAAATATAATTGAACTAATAGAATCAAAATCATGGAGAATCACAAACTTACACAAAAGTACATCGGTATACACAAATATACGGTTGAAAGCAAATGTACAGTAGAAGAAATTCACCGTGTCATATATTATATTCGAATGCATATATAACCAGGGTCATATGCATTAATATGTAAATAAGACTAAAAATATATTCCCACCAAATTACAGCATACCAATATAAAGCATTACTAATTGACTGTATAATATAATGGATCCACTAACAGCCTAAGGTATGTAAGTTATTCTATTTTGTCCTTTTTGTAACATTGAATGCAAGATAATTACTCACTTGTTCATCGAGTGTCGCTTTACATTATATATAAATGAAAAGTGTTCAGTTCAAAATTAATGTTACAGTGTGATGGGAATAACAGTTTGATATATATCATCCGTGTAGCAATACAGGGTTGAGGGTAAGGCAAGAGATCTTGCTGGACTAGCTATCCCTGAAACAGTGAGGTCTTGTTGGAATTAGTATAATAATACCTCCTTGATATCTCAAAAGGTTATGCATACCTCCTTGATATATGTAATCCATACGCACACAAACATCCAAATGCAGAAAATTATGTGGTCATCAAGATAAAAAAATCTCAAGGCAGCCTATATTTACAAAACATAAACTTCCTTGGAATTAAATAAATTAAATGTAAATGTAATGAATACAGAGAAAAGAAAATTACGATGAATGTGGAGTACATGCAATGAGAATATCTGACTATTGATCTATGACGAACAAGAGACCAGAGACGGGGAGGGAATTTAATTATGAATATGGGCTTCATTCCCAAAATTATTTTTTTCTATGGCCCAAATTATATTTTATCTAGGGCCTTATATCACAAATCTACGTTTTTGTGTGTGTTTATGATTTTTTTTGTTTAGCTACGATCGTGGTCCTAACTAGCTAAAACACAGCTCCAACCCTGGAGCTTCCTATATAATTATTAGACTACAACATATAACATCATCAATCGGACATGGGAAGCTAGCTATTGTCATGAAGGTGAGTAATTCAGGTTCAAGCATTGCATAGACAACCCAAAGCATAGATATTTTGTTTATGACTTATCCATTTGCAAAAATAAAACTGCACAAACTATATGTTTGTGCTTCCTATATCTAATTTTATAGCACCGCTGCACAAGACTTTTATAAATAGATTGATAAATGATAATTAAAAATTAGCATCAGAACAACATCTCAAAAGGTTATGCATATAGCATTAGACGATATAGATATGATTATATTCCAAAATACTTGCATACCTCCTTGATATCTGAATCAGAATCAGCTGATATACACATTCCAAATAAATGTACACATATGAACAAATTAAATGGTGACAGTATTAGAAGGTTAAAAAATTACCATGCTATCCAAACCCCTTCATCGTGATCAGTACGTGCATAATTTGCATTTAAATCAACTTCTTCTTCTGATAGACTTACGCCAATGGAAAAAGGTGGATTCTCGTCAAATTGATTATACTCTTCTTCATCTACCACGTCATCGATCACAACAATGCGTCTTTTTCCAGGAAGGACAACATACCACTTATGATAAGCTGGGTCGGTGACATAAAAAACTTGTTTCACTTGAGATGCCAAGATGAGTGGATCGTTATCATGACTCACTCGATCAAAGTCAACAAGTGTGAATCCATGTTCATCCACTTGTACAGCACGATGGTTATCGGCCCATTTACATTGAAATAGAGGAATCGTGAAGTTCCTATATTCAAGTTCCCAAATATTCTCAATTACTCCGTAATATGACATTGTCGCATTTATTGGTTTGTTATCTTTAGCACTAGCAAATTCTCTTGAAGATGCTACGACACTTACTCCACTATTTTGCATTTTGCTCTTTTCATCCTGACGCTTCGTATGAAAGACATACCCATTAATAGCGTATACTTCATAAGAGCTAACTTGAAATTTAGGCCCATACGCCAACCATTTTATTATATCGGAAACATTATGATTTGTTTGATACAATTGAGACATTACCCTATCTTTAAACCATATGACGAATGAGCGGTTATGTTCATTTGTCAACCAACTTTCGTTCTTTGAAGGATTTTGAGACTTTAGAACTGTCATGTGCTCTTCCAAGTAAGGATGAACCTCACTAAGGTGCTGTAAAACAAGTAGGTGAGCTTTGTGAAACATATCATCACCAATTGACATCAATTTAAACACAATTATGCCTTGGCCGTCAAGTCGCCCTTCATGTCGAGACTTGCAAAGTCCAATAGGTTCAACGTCAGTTAGGTATTGAGTGACAAATTCAATAACTTCCTCGGCTACAGTACCTTCTACGATACTAGCTTCAGGTCTATATCTATTCTTTGTTTTTCTTTTTAAAGTTCCCATGTGCATTTCGAACGGATACATATACCTCATAAAAACAGGACCGCAAATCTTGATTTCTCTTACCAAATGTACAACCAAATGCACCATAACATCAAAAAATGAAGGGGGAAAATACATCTCAAATTGACACAAGGTAACAATAACATCGGCTTTTTGATCATCCAACATATCAGGATCAATCACCTTACTACAAATTGCATTAAAAAAATATAAAGCTTTGTAATAACATGTCTAACATGTTTAGGCAATATACCTCGAATAGCAACAGGCAACAAATGTTGCATTAACACATGACAGTCATGAGACTTCATGCCCGTCAATTTCAAATCCTTCATTGAAACACGACTGCTAATGTTCGAAGAATAACCTGATGGAACCTTGACACCATGAAGACACTCGCATAAACTAGTTTTCTCCTTTTTGGACAATGTATAACATGCAGGAGGCAAATAGATACTTTTACCTTTCTCCGCTGATGCTAACTCCTTTCGAATACCCATTTTCAACATATCTTGTCTAGCTTTCTCATCATCTTTTGTCTTACCAGGTATATTCAAGAGTGCTCCAATGATACTGTCACAAACATTTTTTTCTATATGCATTACATCTAGACAATGCCTAACTTGTAAATGTTTCCAATATGGAAGTTCCCAAAATATAGATTTTTTCTTCCACATGCCTTCTTGAAGAGGAAAGGCTTTGCCAAATACATTTTCAATATCCTTGATCCGTTCATATACATCATTTCCTGCTAATGGCAAACGAGCAACTCCGCTTTCTATCTCCCCATTGAAAGGTTTCTTCTTTTTACGATAAGGATGATTGAGAGGGAGAAATCTACGATGATGCATATACACATTTTTCTTGCAAAAATGCAAGCGCTCAACAGCCAAGTCGTCTTGACAAATTGGGCATGCTCTAGCACCTTTTGTAGTATATCCAGACAAGTTACCATATGCGGGAAAATCATTTATGGTACAAAAAAGCATGGCGCATAATGTAAATTCACTTCTACTATATGCATCAAATACGCGCACACCTTTATCCCACAAAAGTTTTAGATCATCAATAAGAGGAGCTAGATAAACATCGATGTCATTTCTTGGTTGTCGTGGTCCCGAAATCATAAGAGACAACATAATGTACTTGTGCTTCATACTCCAGTAAGGTGGAAGATTGTAAATCACCAAAAGAACCTGCCAAGTACTATGTTGATTGCTAAGATTGCCAAATGGATTTATGCCATCTGTGCAAAGACCAAGTCTGAGATTTCTTATTTCTTCGCCGAAACTAGAATACATGGTATCGATATTTCTCCACTGCGGAGAATCGGCTGGATGCCTTAGCAATCCATCATCCTTCCTCACATCTGCATGCCATCTTAAGTTTTTTGCATTTTCTTTATTTGCAAATAAACGTTTAAACCTTGGTGTAATGGGAAAATACCATAAAACCTTTGCTGGAGGCCATTTCTTATCTGGGTCGTTATGAACATTTTCTCGTGACTTGTAACGGGATAATCCACACTTAGGACACTCATGCAAGCTCTCATATTCATTTCGATACAATATACAATCATTTGGACATGCATGTATCTTTTTGTATCCTATGCCAATTGGACACATAATTTTCTTTGCCTCGTAATTAGAAGTAGGAAGCTCGTTACCTTCCGGTAGCATGTCTTTCAAAAGTTCCAAGAATGATGTAAAACTTATATCACTCCACCCATGTTTTGCTTTTAAATTGGAAAGCTTGAGCACAGCAGACAATATTGTAAACTTAGCACAACCAGAATACAAAGGCTTCTCAGCATCAAGTAATATTTTTTCGTACAATTTTGGCTCTTCCATCAAATGTTCTTGAACATCATCAAACATCTCATTAACATTGTCGGTCTCATCAGTCTCATCATTTACCTCGTTATTCACGGTACCTTCCTGGTTATCCTCATCAGTGTAATGATTACTAGAACTAGGTGTACTAAGTGTGCTTTCACTATGCCATATCCACTGTGTATAATTTTGCTTGAACCCATACCGAATTATGTGATCCCTGATCTGATCTATGTTACGAAATCTCCTCCTATTCTGACAGCGTCTACAAGGGCGAAAAAATTGTTTCTTCTCTTCTTGTTAACTGATCATTCAACGCACACTTGATGAATCCTTCCATTTTGTTCAAGAACTCATCATCACTACGTTTCACGTTATACATCCAATTACGATCCATGTGAAATTGTTAGAGTCGCACTGCATAAGCAAAAAAAAATCATAAGTGTTTCTTATGTTTGTTTGGATATTTCAATTATTCCTCAACATCAGATCATATAAACTTAGATATTGAAAATGAAGAAGTTAGAATTTCTGTTCTTGCAAGTGCATTGCTTGATGGATAATTGATTATAAATTAAAGTGTATGAATGAGTAAGCAATGATCAATAGCTAGATTTT
Source organism: Allium cepa (assembly GCA_030765085.1). Taxonomy (NCBI): domain Eukaryota; kingdom Viridiplantae; phylum Streptophyta; class Magnoliopsida; order Asparagales; family Amaryllidaceae; genus Allium; species Allium cepa. The sequence goes on from CM060928.1 coordinate 210,424,561, forward strand.
GTATAGAAGCCATTTTAGAGACCGAGAGAGAGAGAGAGAAAGAGAGAGAGAGAGAGAGAGAGAAAGAGAGTGTTTAAAATAATAAACCATAGATGGTTCAGAAATGGATATAGCATGTATAGATAATTTCAAATGCGTTGAGTACGGCGTGGGTTTTACTCTTTAAGAGATAATAATTAAGAGGTTCAATATTTTCATTTTAAAATTGACAAAACGCGCTCTTGTTCACTTGAATGTGTCGAGCCAGTGAGCCGTTAAGGTTTTTCCTAAAGGAAAGTTTAACTGTCTACCTTTTTGCTTGATGTTCTTCATTTGAAATGAGTGTGAAAAAAAATGTAACAAAATTGGTGGAAGCATCAAATGCTGGAGAACAGCGTACGGTTAGTACATGCTGGAGAACGGTGTACAGTGGTGGGTACTTTTAGACTGTCCAATTGTTGCCAGCAGCCATTTATTCTCATGATCCTATATGAAGGAGCTTAAAAATAGAACATAATTGTTGACAATAACAAATTGAAGTGGCGTAAAGCACACTAAACCTTTAGTGCTCTAAGGCATCGTATTCATAAGACTAGTGTAGATTCCTAGTATTATCAGGCAACCAGGATTGCCATTTGTATGCTCGACATCTTTATAAGCACTTCTCACTGTCGTTCTTTGATCATAATGTGACATTTCATAAATCTTAACCATAAAATACCTCACTTGCTTTATGCAATATTCTTGAGTTTGGACTGTATATATATAGAAGGTTGTCAATGTTACCATTTTAGAATCGGTATTCAAATTTACCCAACAAGATGCTGGGGAAAAACCAAACAAGGGTATACCCTTTCAGTATAAGACTATAAGTAGCTTGTAGGCTGTTGCCTTAGACTACTGGTTGTAGACTAAACAAAGTATATAAATAAACATAAACAATGGCGCATTGATCATGTCATGTATGATTTATCCATTTAAGCTAAAGCACATGCTTGCTGAAGCAACACCAAGGCTGTTCAACCACTTTCAAATTACTATATATGAAAAAAAACAATTATTAAGTGAATGGGGATGATGAAGATGATTAACACAGTATCTATTTTTAATTGCATGAACTTGATTCTGTACATTAAACTAATGTATGATAATATTAGTGGTAAATGACTATCATTATTTGGAATGTCGTGGGGGAGGGTGGATTAATACTGATCCCAAAATGGATCAGATAAGCTCCTCTTTCTTCTTCACATATTAGTTCCACTTCAGTTTGCCAAAATAATTATGATTAAAAGGACATAAAAAAAGCAAGATCAGTAGAGAACAGTGCATTATCTCTCGTATAATACTTAGTTTTTTAGGATTGACCTTTTAACTAAAATTAAGCATGTACCAAAACTGAACGGATTTAGTATTTAGCACTATAATGAACATAGTGATGAAAGAAAAATATAAACTTGAAATAGCACAACAATATAGTAATCAATTTAAATAAATTAACATGTCATTTTATATTTACAGAACAATGAGCATTAAGCAATGTTAATTTGTTAAAAGAAGGCATATCAGATTGATAAAATAAAATCTACATAACATTAACTCAGCTTGGAAGATATAAAATTACAATCCAATGAAAATTAGCAAATAGAACTTGGTTTTTCATTATTATTCTAGTGGTTTGCAACTTTAGATCCAAAAAGATAATTCTAGGGTGTGGCACGTATGCAGCTAGAAGGACACTATTCGTTAATAACAAATACCGCACTTACCACAGAAAACTATAGGTAAAAATATTAAGCTTAACAAATTTATCATTACCAATTTATGTTTCTAACCACGTAAAACTATTAGAAAAATCAAGGGCAGAACATACAAAGGGTTTCTATAGAGTATTCATCTACTTATCATATATACTGATAAAATAAAATATTCACTTACCGGAGAATCACGCAGGATGAACTATTGAGCAGTAACTTACTTGAGTTTTTAAAAATTTGGCACTAATTTGGCACTAATTGAGCAGTAACGATTTTCAACCTTTTTTCTAAAGTCCTGCTTATTCAGATCCTAGCAAGTTTGCACTAGCTGAGATGAACTATCAGAAGTCTTCGATAATTCACGGGTAGAGAGAACGGCAGTATAATGGGTAGAGAGAAGGAATAAAATTCAATTTTAGCGTTCGCGGGTAGAGAGGAGAAGGAATAAAATTCAATTTTAGCGTTCGCGGGTAGAGAGAAGAAGGAATAAAATAACGAAGAAGAAAAGAAGAAGACGGGTCGGGTACCTAAATTTTTCCTCTAAAATTTAGCGTTCGCGGGAAAAGATGGGGCGGCTGATATGGATTTGGGGGGAAAAGTAGTGTGCCTATTGTGTCGGTTTTTGGACAACCGATGCTATTGTATTTAGTTGTGTCGGTTGTTCAAACAACCGACACAAATAGATTTATTGCTTCCCTTTAATTGTGTCGGTTTCTTAAGAACAATAGATGCAAATTACATTTTTAGCATTTTCTTCTTACCCCATAAGTCAATAGTTTCGGTTGTTAATGAACAACCGACACAAATTACTCTATTTGTGTCGGTTTTATGGACAACTGACACAAATGAGGCGAAGCAGCTGATCTGTTTTGTACTAGTGGCTGCCACCATCTTACTTCATTCTGGAATCTCCACCGCGTATAGGTTTTCGGAGTTGGCAGAGAGTATGACAACTTCCGATCCCGTTCTCTTTAACAACTAAACGTTATTATAACACCGCAGTCATTTTAAAATAATTATACTTCAAAACTAGAATATAATATCCATTTCAAAACCATATAAATACGATATCATTTCTATTTTAAAAACCCAAATCAATATGATATCATTTCAAATATATCATTTTCTAAAACCATAACAATTTTAAAGTTAAAATTATTTTGAAACCAAAACTTGAAATATCGCCTTTCAAAAACATAAAACTTTGAATTTCATAACATTGAAACATACTACCACTTAAATGGTTTAACTATTAAATTACTTTATATAACAAAATAGCTTCTTCACCTTCACAAATCAATTCCAAATATGGATTTAAATCCCCAAATAAACCAATATATTTCCATATATTTCAAAGCTTTAATTATCCCACCATTTCAAAACTTATTCTTTGATAATTTCGTATACATCAATTTCAACTACTATTATTTAGATTTGAAATGTTTACTAAATAAATCAAATATCATTTTAGCAAAACCTTTAGACTTCAAATAAATGGATATTCTTCCAATTAAATTAACTTGATAATATTCAATTAAATCAATTTGATATTCATTTAAATCCTCTAAACAAAAATCAAGTTATAAAATCATACGCTTTAAATCTCAAATTATTTACATTTCAAATCAAAATTTTCAAGGATAATTCTTAAATACTTTAATTCAAATCAAATTCACATTTATCTTCCAACCTTAATTTTATTTGAGTCATTATAAACTCTATATACAATAGAATTGAAATAGATACTTAACCATTTTATATAAAAGAAATCAAACTTTATTATTAAACTTATTTTTATTAATCAATTTTATACATAGCTTAAATTCAAGAATTTAACTATATATATATATAATAATATTTATATAACATCAAAAATTAATATTTATTAAACCGTATATTCCTTTCCAAAAACATAGAAAATCATTTCAAAATATTTTTATATATATAGACCGCGGTGCCTGTATATAATTTTCTATCCTATGGTCAAGTGATATGGATATTTATCATTTCAATCCGTAATTTAAAATAAAATTACGGTTATATATCATTTCAAACCGCAATCGTGGATGAAATAAAAATGCATAACAACTTGCAGTTTAAAATAATATATAATACAACATCCATTCATCCATCAACAGATCACATACATCACAATCATCATCTAAAACAATCAATCAATACCAATGGATAACTGATAATATATATAACAGGTATTTAGCTGGCAGTTATATTCAATTATAAATTAAATAACGATTTAATTTAAATAAATGCAATAACTGAGATGATGATTAAAAATATACGGAAAAGTCATAAATAAATGCATAATCACAACAAAAATTTAATTTAACAAACATAATTTTTTTAGAAGTTGCGAGTGGGTTAAAACACTCACCTTTTGAATTTGAATTGAATTTAAATCCAATTTAAACCCAAAAATTGGACAGTCTTAGAATTCGTCCAAACCGACCCCAAAATCTTTAGAATTCCAATACGAACCTAGCGGAGAAAACCGCGCGTAAAACAGATATCGTTGGTAAAAGTTATTGATTTTAGAACAATTGAATTTAAAATTGAAATAAATTTAAACAAAACATCTTCACCTACAATCCCCAGGCCACGTCATCACGCAGAAACGTTGAAACCCTATCCAGCAAAACACGATCGAGCACGAAATACATGGTCACCACCTTCAACGACGAACGCACGCTGCCAAATCCTTCCAGGACCGCCGACCATGCCTCAGGCCACGCCCCCCTTCTCGCGACACTCCGGTTCACGCCGCTGCCGAGCCACATTTTGGCTCCAAACCCTAAAACACCAATCTCGACCACCACACTTCGTTCGAGGCCGAGCTAAAACCACCGATACCCTCCTGACGACGAGCTCTTCGATACCCAGAAATCGATTTTCAAATTGTCGCCCCAAACAAAAATGCCCAATTCGACTTTGACTGCGATTTATGATCAATCCGGTCACTGTCTCAAAAAACGAACAGCAGACGTAGGTTCGTATCATTGAGATCTTCGATATATATTTTTTTCAAATTTTTCTGAGGAGTTTGAATTTTTTTTTGAAGTTGATTTTTGAATTGAAATTTGGATAAATTAGGCTTTACAGTTATTGAGGAAGAGGAGCACAGAAGTTTCTGTACATATAGAAATGAGGAATAAAGACTGCTAGGGTTTATAACAGGGTATTTATAGACAACTGAAATAGAATAGATGGACCCGATTTGTAAACGTGCTGAACGATATATGGCCCAAAAAGCCCGTTTCGACTGCGGAACGAAATTGGGTCAACCCACATATCCAAATAGATGTTTTAAAATATTTTAAACACGATGGAAAAAGTTTAACGTCCAAATTCCATCGTATGAAGAATTTGTGACAAAATTAAATTATTTCAAATTGATTTCAATTTCATTTATTTCAAGGCGTTTCGAGTCCGTACGATCAAATGACAAGTCTGATCGCTACGAACTTGAAATCGTACAATAATTCACCGTTACGGATCCGATGAAACTAGTTTCGTCGAAATCCAAGTAAGTGGCCAAAATGGCTATTTTTATATTAAATAAATAAATAAATAAATAAATAGCTAATTAAATCAAATTTCAAATTTCAATTCTTTAATTGACAAATTTCATCCTTTTTGATTTCTCAATCATTCACAATGGTTTTAACAAATTTAAATGTCAACTTTAGAGATGATTAATTTATAAATTCCAATATTAACCTCAATTTCATTAAATTCAGAAATTATAAATTTAATTTCCAAAAATTCTATTAAATTTATTTTTTCATTCTAGTATTCAATTCATTATTGCCAACGGATGAAATAAATATTGGATTCAAAATCTTTTACGTTAATATTATCACATTCCATCTTTATTCCAATTAGCGTAATAAATTAAATTTCATTTAGATTAAATTTATTATTAAAATTTAAGTTCCAATTAATTATAATAAATTCCAAATAACTTTGATTTGATTAGTTTCAATCTTTACACTAAGTCCATTATCACTCTATACCTAGTACCTATTGTTACCCTTCATTTGCTTGACATTTAAATGAACTTGATTCAAATAAATTCATTTAATTAGGTAATTAATAATAATTGTTATCATAAACTTAAATTTACACTTAAGTTTATGTTATATTCAACTAATCATCATAACACTCAATAAAATTTACGTTATTTACAATTATTACCCTAATTTACATTAACGTAACATTAAATTCAGATTTATTTCAATTTGTTCCGTTTTAAATTTAATAGGCTGGATAAATGGTTAACTTAAAAGAACCGTTATCATAACTTTTAATTACACATATGAATCCATTATTCACAAACAAATGTTACAATTCTTATATAATATTGATTTTATTCAATTTATTACGTATTACTTCCTTAGTTAATAATCTTTGAATTCACTCCCCAATTTACTAATTTCCATCAATTATAACTTACTAATTTAAATAAATTCGTTGATTGTCAATTTCCATCCCAAATAAATCCATTCATTTGAATTTTTCCTTATTATGAATCAATTATAACTTACCATCTTAAAGGTGATGTCAACATGGGTACTTATCTATTACGCTAATCTACGCCTATTACACCTTACATTTGCCTAACTGCTACATTAATATATTCAAATTTCTAATTCCTTTGTTATTAGCCATCCTATTTTCATTTTTTTTATATCTTTGCCAATTATGTACATTAATTACGATTAAATATTCTAAATAAATTTATTCATTTGGTTTCATGCTTTTTTATTACATCAATTACTGCCTTATAAATACATTTCCGTTTCTATTCAATTCACCTTCACACTTCCGTTATTATATTAATTATCATTAAAGTAACTTTTATTTTAAATTGGTAAACCATTGGTAACGACCACCATTTGTCACCATTTTCCCTTTATAATACATGTATGTTTATTCTTCACAAATGATTTCCATCAATTACACTATCTCATACATTAATCCAATAATTTCATTTGTTTTCTCATATTCCATTTATAACCAAGCCATAACATTTAAATTATTTTATTTAATTGGAATTTCATTCAAGTCATTAATTATTAACTGTAATTAACCTTGTTACGTTTCCTTTAAGTTAATTTTTATTACATTATCACAAATTTTATTAATAATTCACCAATTTTTATTTTCTTCAATATTAAATTTCAAAAACCTCAATAAAGTAACAATTTTAATTATTGAAAATTTACGGGTCGTTACACTCTCTCCCACTCAAAACTTTTCATCCCCGAAAAGAAAAAAGAAGGGAGAAGGAGAATTAAGAGATCAATATATCTTACTTAAAATATTAAATTTACAAAATTAATTACCTTTTAATAAAATATACAAATTTATAACCATTAGATCTTTTATACTTAAATTAATAAAGTTTGGAAAACATTTTCAAAATATTTTCTAAGTCCAAAATTTACGGAAAATTTTGGCAGAGTCTCCTTTTTACGGAGAGGCTCGGGAGAAAATATAATATCAAATATAATAATATACAACATATATTTTCAATAATATATATCCCAACACGGGAAAATAATATAATAACGCTATAAACCGTAATCCGAAAACGTACCTATTTGTTGGCCAATTTAAACCAAATGCAGTAGCAATTGCTTCCATAACCTGTATTTCACTTATATAATCCAAAAGAGTTAACAATTATATAAAATGAAATATTTTAAGTGGTTTCAATCACAACAAACAAATCAATCCAAACATCAATCACTTGCAACAAGCAAACAACCATCACATAAAATCAACCCACATCAATCAGTCATTCATATCAAACAAAACAAATAGTTGTTCGGGTTTTAAAACTTTAAATTGTATAGAATGAATATAAACTACTAAGTGCATCAATTACTCAACAGTCTTAGATGAAATTAAATAGATTATTCATCTAAACAATTTTAAAGTATTTTTGCCCCAACAACCATAAACCAAACAAACAACAAATCCATACAATAAACTAAGTTTATTCTTGTTAATTTCATTTCATACTATTGTTGTTTGATTTTCCTTTTATCCATATACTGACTTATCTTTTCAATCTTACATTATTTCTTGCTAATTTTCATTTTTAATTCGATTTCTTTGCATATTAACTCATTTATTTACTGCTTAATTTCATTTATTTACCGTATTCATCTTTCTGCTTATTTTCAAAATAAATAACTTCAATATCTACTTAAGTCTATAATTACTTACTTACAACATTTACCTTCTATCATATTTTATTATAGTAAGATTTCCATTATAAATTAAGTTTATAACTCTATAACATCAATTCTTATAAATAAAAGCAATTTATTGAACACTTTCATTACATACTTTTACTTGTACAATTTCCATTACATTTCTTAATAGACACTTCAACTTTTAAATATTTGGTAAGTTATATATATGCTTTTTAAGAATGCAATTGAAATTTATACAAGTTTATCCCATTTCTTTTAATTAATTTAATGTTCAATAATTATATCTTTCGTTTAATAAGAGTACAATTTCAACTTTCTTTTAATTTCCTTTATAACTTAGAATTAGATCTCCTATTTCATTTAGAGGTTCCAATTATTAATTACTTACATTCCATTTCACTACAATAATTGAAACTATTACTTAATCGAAACTTAAGAATTTAAATACGGGGTTCAATTTCAAATCATTTTAAAATAATAGATAAATGCATATACTTACAGTTTATATATCCAATTATATTTAAAACAATTTAAAATTTATATTTGTTTATCAAAATAAATCTGCAGTAAAACTACTATAGTGGGCTTCCCTCTACGAGACTCGAAAATGAATGTCGATGATGCGGCCGCCATCACCGAAATTATTTTCCAACGATAGAGAGGGTAGTACAGAATTTATTTCTTTTCAAAATTTCTTTAAAACAATTCTTTCAAATTATATCGAAATATTTATATCAGAAAATATTTTTAATAATATTATTGTTATATTCCAAAAATCATTCGAAAGAATTTTCAAAACCCTGGAACTTAAGTACTAAAATTTCCAATTTCCATTTATTTTGTTTTCAATATCATTTCAATTATTATTTATAAATTCCATTACCTAACAACCAATATAATACAACCAAATATAACCTTTATAAAATTTATTTTATATATAGAAAATATAATAGGCAAAATTATTTCATTCACCTATATTAAAACAAATATTATGTCGGTCTGTCCTATTAAGTGTTTAGAAATCCCTATTGATGTTATAGCGTCCCATGCACCAACCAGAATTTATAAATACAAAATGGAACAGATTAACACAATATTAAAACCTTTTTATAACACTACAAGTATGCTCGCTCATATATACGCTCAACGACTCATCATAAGGTGTTACAACCCTGTTAATAAAGAGTCAAACCCCACAAAGCTAGGGTTTATCGCTTAACCAAAGCTCCGATACCAGATGTAACGTCCCGCCTTTTCTCATGCTTTGAATCGACGATAAACCACACACGTCAGACTTAAACCATACAGAAGGGCGGATTGTTTTGGGGTAAATAAGAAAAAGCAGGGAAAGAAAAAAAGCAAAATAGAATCTTGCAGCGGAAAGATAAAATATAATAATAAAATATACAGTTCATGAAGCTGTTTTTCAAAATATTTGATTTTACTTATACAATACATATCGGAGTTGCACATACTTGAGAATATTAATAATGCAGCGGAATACAATAGTGTAGTGGAATAATATAATAGGTAATAGTAATAAAATCTTCATCTTCGTTCTTCAGAAATAAAGTCTTCAAATCTTGAAATGCTCAGGCTGACCCGAGCGAATTGAAAAGACAAAACACTTGAGTCAGAACTAAAAGATCTTATGTAAGTTAAATCAATAGTAAATAATATGAGTGTAACGACGTGAGAGATGTTTACGGGATTTGACATCTCCTATCCAGTGTCCAACGTGAGTGCAGTAACTTAAGAGATGTTCGGGATTCACACCTCCTAAGGATCCGTTAAACTATCTACTATGTAGTAATATACCCTATTATAATAGTGTCTAAAGTAAAGTATAGTATATTGAAAATAGCGTTAAAGGGTTACCCATATAGCCCTTAACACACTTTTATAATTCCATAGTCTATACAGTACCGTAATCTCCCCCGTACTGGGCGTCGTCAGAGGGCACTCCATAGGTGTGGTACAAAACAAAATCGTATAAGGCGCGCTAGGGTAGGTGATACGGCACAACTAGGCAATGCCATGGTAGATATGCCAATTACGCATCCGGGCTGGTGGTAACGCATAGCCGCAGCTATCGCCCACCACGAGCCACACCTCCAAAATCAAAAATTAATAGTGGCCACTGAATAAATCCAAAAGACAGAGTATAATATCGAAGGGATGTGTCCGATAAGAGGGGCTACCTCCTTGGCCCGAGAATCGCTCATGTTTTAGCCACCTTATGCCAACTCACGGGAGTCGGGTCCATGTATTTACCTCAAAGGAAACGCTGCCACCATCCTACTTTATTCTGGAATCTCCACCGTACACGGTTATTAAAGTGGTTTTCGAAGTTGGCAGAGAGTATGACAACTTCCGATCCCGGTCTCTTCAACAACCAAACGTTATTATAACACCGCAGTCATTTTAAAATAATTATACTTCAAAACCAGAATTATAATATCCATTTCAAAACCATATAAATACGATGTCATTTCTATTTTAAAAACCCAAATCAATATGACATCATTTCAAATATATCATTTTCTAAAACCATAACAATTTCAAAGTTAAAAATTATTTCGAAACCAAAACTTGAAATATCGCCTTTCAAAAACATAAAACTTTGAATTTCATAACTTCTAAACATACTACCACTTAAATGGTTTAACTATTAAATTACTTTATATAATAAAATAGCTTCTTCACCTTCATAAATCAATTCCAAATATGGATTTAAATCCCCAAATAAACCAATATATCTCCATATATTTCAAAGCTTTAATTATCCCACCATTTCAAAACTTATTCTTTGATAATTTCATATACATCAATTTCAACTACTATTATTTAGATATGAAATGTTTACTAAATAAATCAAAAATCATTTTAGTAAAACCTTTAGACTTCAAATAAATGGATATTCTTCCAATTAAATTAACTTGATAATATTCAATTAAATCAATTTGATATTCATTTAAATCCTCTAAACAAAAATCAAGTTATAAAATTATACCCTTTAAATCTCAAATTATTTACATTTCAAATCAAATTTTTCGAGGATAATTCTTAAATACTTTAATTCAAATCAAATTCACATTTATCTTCCAACCTTAATTTTATTTGAGTCATTATAAACTCTATATACAATAGAATTGAAATAGATACTTAACTATTTTATATAAAAGAAATCAAACTTTATTATTAAACTCATTTTTATTAATCAATTTTATACATAGCTTAAATTCAAGAATTGAACTATATATATATAAAATAATATTTATATAACATCAAAAATTAATATTTATTAAACCGTATATTCCTTTCCAAAACCATAGAAAATCATTTCGAAATATTTTTATATGTATAGACCGCGGTGCCTGTATATAATTTTCTATCCTATGGTCAAATGATACGGATATTTATCATTTCAATCCGTAATTTAAAATAAAATTACGGTTATATATCATTTCAAACCGCAATCCCGAATGAAATAAAAATGCATAACAACTTGCAGTTTAAAATAATATATAATACAACATCCATTCATCCATCAACAGATCACATATCCATCACAATCATCATCCAAAACAATCAATCAATACCAATAGATAACTGATAATATATATAACATGTATTTAACTGGCAGTTATATTTAATTATAAATTAAATAACGATTTAATTTGAATAAATGCAATAAGTGAGATGATGATTAAAAATATATGGAAAAGTCATAAATAAATGCATAATCACAACAAAAAATTAATTTAACAAGCATAATTTTTTTTAGAAGTTGTGAGTGGGTTAAAACACCCACCTTTTGAATTTAAATTGAATTTAAATCCAATTTAAACTCAAAAATTGGACAGTTTCGAAATTCGTCCAAACCAGCGCCAAAATCTTCAGAATTCCAATACGAACCTAGTGGAGAAAATCGCGCGTAAAACGGATATCGTAGGTAAAAGTTATTGATTTTAGAATAATTGAATTTAAAATTGAAATAAATTTAAACAAAACATCTTCACCTACAATCCCCAGGCCACGTCATCACGCAGAAACGTTGAAACCCTATCCAGCAAAACACGATCGCGCACGATATACATGGCAGCCACCTTCAACGACTAACGCACGCTGCCAAATCCTTCCAGGACCGCAGGCCACGCCTCAGGCCACGCCCCCTTCTCGCGACGCTCCGGTTCGCACCACCGCCGAGCCACGTTTTGGCTTCAAACCCTAAAATGCCAATCTCGACCACCACACTTCGTTCGAGGCCAAGCTAAAACCACCGATACCCTCTTGCCGACGAGCTCTTCGATACCCAGAAATCGATTTCCCAATTGTCGCCCCAAACAAAAAAGCCTAATTTGACTTTGACCGCGATTTCTGATCAATTCGGTCATTGTCTCGAAAAACGAACAACGGACATAGGTTTGTATCATTGAGATCTTCAATATATATTTTTTCCAAATTTTTCTGAGGAGTTTGATTTTTTTTTTGAAGTTGATTTTTGAATTGAAATTTGGATAAATTAGGGTTTACAGCTATTGAGGAAGAGGAGCACAGAAGTTTCTGTACGTATAGAAATGAGGAATAGAGGCTGCTAGGGTTTATAACAGGGTAGATGTTTTGGATGATGAAATTAGGGTTTATAGACAATTGAAATAGAATAGATGGACCCGATTTATAAACGTGCTGAACGATATATGGCCCGAAAAGCCCGTTTCGACTCCGGAAAGAAATTGGGTCAACCCACATATCCAAATAGATGTTTTAAAATATTTTAAATGCGATGGAAAAAGTTTCACGTCCAAATTCCATCGTATGAAGAAGTTATGACAAAATCAAATTCTTTCAAATTGATTTCAATTTCATTTATTTCAAGGCGTTTCGAGACCGTACGATCAAACGACAAGCCTGATCGCTACGAAACTTGAAATCCCACAATATTTCACCGTTACGGATCCAATGAAACTGGTTTCGTCTAAATCCGAGTCAGTGGCCAAAATGGCTATTTTTATATTAATTAAATAAATAAATTAGCTAATTAAATAAAATTACAAATTTCAATTCTTTAATTGACAAATTTCGTCCTTTTTGATTTATCAATAATTCAATATGGTTTTAACAAATTTAAATGTCAACTTTAGAGATGATTAATTTATAAATTCCAATATTAACCTCAATTTCATTAAATTCAGAAATTATAAATTTAATTTCTAAAAATTCTATTAAATTTATTTTTTTATTCTACTATTCAATTCATTATTGCCAACGGATGAAATAAATATTGGATTCAAAATCTTTTACGTTAATATATCACATTTCATCTTTATTTCAATTAGCATAATAAATTAAATTTCATTTAGATTAAATTCATTTATTAAAATTTGAGTTCCAATTAATTATAATAAATTCCAAATAACTTTGATTTGATTAGTTTCTATCTTTACACTAAGTCCATTATCACTCTATACCCAGTACCTATTGTTACCCTTCATTTGCTTGACATTTAAATGAACTTGATTCCAATAAATTCATTGACCAATTAATTAGGTAATTAATAATAATTGTTGTCATAACCTTAAATTTACACTTGAGTTTATGTTATATTCAACTAATCATCATAACACTTAATAAAATTTATGTTATTTACAATTATTACCCTAATTTACATTAACGTAACATTAAATTCAGATTTATTTCAATTTGTTACCCGTTTTAAATTTAATAGGCTAGATAAATGGTTAACTTAAAACAACCGTTATCATAACTTTTAATTACACATATGAATCCATTATTCACAAACAAATGTTACAATTCTTATATAATATTGATTTTATTCAATTTATTACGTATTACTTCCTTAGTTAATAACCTTTGAATTCACTCCCCAATTTACTAATTTCCATCAATTATAACTAACTAATTTAAATAAATTCATTAATTGTCAATTGCCATCCCAAATAAATCCATTCATTTGAATTTTTCCTTATTATGAATCAATTATAAACTTACCATCTTAAAAGTGATGCCAACATGGGTACTTATCTATTACACTAATCTACGCCTATTACATCTTACATTTGCCTAACTTCTACATTAATACATTCAAATTTCTAATTCCTTTGTTATTAACCATCCTATTTTCATTTTTTATATCTTTGCCAATTATATACATTAATTACGATGAAATATTCTAAATAAATATATTCACTTGGTTTCATGCTTTTTATTACATCAATTACTACCTTATAAATAAATTTCCGTTTCATTCAATTCACATTCACATTCACACTTCCGTTATTATATTAATTATCATTAAAGTAACTTTTATTTTAAATTGGTAAACCACTGGTAACGACCACCATTTGTCACCATTTTCCCTTTATAATACATGTATGTTTATTATTCACAAATGATTACCATCTATTACACTATTTCATACATTAATCCAATAATTTCATTTGTTTTCTCATATTCCATTTATAACCAATCCATAACATTTAAATTATTTTATTTAATTGGAATTTCATTCAAGTCATTAATTATTAACTTTAATTAACCTTGTTACGTTTCCTCTAAGTTAATTTTCATTACGTTATCACAACTTTTATTAATAATTCACCAATTTTTATTTTCTTTAATATTAAATTTCAAAAATCTCAATAAATTAACAATTTTAATTATTGAAAATTTACGGGTCGTTACAACAATACTATTACTCGATTATTTATGTCAAAGCTTTGTTACTTAAAATACTCTTTTCCTATATGGAAATTATGCATGATTCTAGCTGAAATACTAATTGAATACACTCTTTTTGGGGAAATAGTACTTACTTCTTTACTATAATATCTTCTAAGAAAAAATGATGACTTGATTATTAATGAACCATACACGATAATAGTTGATTCGGTCATGCATGATAATACCTGGTTATTTTCAAAAAATGGATCAGTAAGAACTAAGAGTTTTCTTTTATATTAATAAATATCTAAAACAAGAAATTATTGTTAATTTAAATTCCTATATCAATAAGAAAATTTTCAGTATTAGGAAGGAAGAGTTACCTTTTAATTTAACATATTGATAAAATCATCTTAATAATGATAAAATTTTCCATATCAGTAAGGAAACTTAAAAATTCTTTTTATTAAACATGGTTCATTAATGTCATTAAGGGTCGATCTAAGAAATTGAACTATGACCTTTATCTCGTAGTCTAAACTACCAACCGACCGAGTCAATCCTGTTAGCAACTTTAAAATACTTTAATTTTAAATTAGCTTACAAATTATACATATAAGCAGTTAACATAGTGAAAAGGAAATGTATTAAATAATAGAAGGTAAGCGAGATGCATGAGAAATAGTAGCACATAAAATCTAGGATTATTCCCATGTATGAAATAATTTACATGTACAAAGATACTGTAACCTTCATAAATTACCATGATTACAATGGTGACTCTATTATAGGAAGTTATGATGAAAAGGTAATATATTCACAACTAGTGTGAACCCGTGCTTCGCATACAGACCGCACTCAATCTCTTATCATCATAACAAGTTTAAATGATTTATATGGTTCATTGAAATCAATTTTCAAATAAGTTTGCATTTTGTCTAAAACTTGTGTATAAATCTTTGAAAGCAGTAATGCAGATAGTGCTGGTGCTTGATAAAAAATTGCAAAATATCGAGCAAAAATGATTTCAAAGATAAAATATCCACACAATACACGTATAAATTATACACATATAAATTTATTGTGTGCATCAGCTGTTGCTCCATGCATCAACTGTAATATATGTAACTTCATTTGGTGAGATGCCTTTATCAATCATTTCCTTTAATACTTGATGTCGTTGATTCCATTTGCTGCTTCGGTAATAACTATCTATAAGAGCAGTGCAGGTAGGTTTATACTTGACCATTGATCCAAAAATGCCAAAAGCAACGTTGACATGATTCAGGAGAACGTAAGTGTTGATGATGATCCCATAACTGACTATGTCTAGGAACACATTATGAAGGATCATATTATTGTAGAATGATAAGATTAGAGGATAAAGAGATTTATTTCTATTTTGAACGATTCTTGTGAAAAATATGCTAAATCTAAAGCATACATATTTTATGTATGAAGTGTTGGAACTAACAACCATTATTCAACAATATTTATTTTAATGTAAAGAATATCATTGTATTTCTTTATAGTCAAATAAAATTCAATATAAAAAGAAGCATATAATTGTATTTAATGCTTTTGAGCTTTCTGGTTCCATTTCTAATTCCATTTCTAATTCCATCTAACATTGTTATTGTATTTTGGTAATGTTGGATTTCACCAGACTTGACTACAATTTGTGAAAGTAGAATTAGAGGCTGGAAATTTTCAAAACAATCAACGACATAGATTAGTTAAAAGAAATAAAGTCAAACGGATTTAATAACTTTAATAATATGGATAATCTGGAAAATTATGATTTTAAAAAAATTATTTTTAGCTATCAATAATGGATATCATTGGAAAGTACATTAAATTTGAGATTTAATAGTGAAATCGATTCTTAAATCCAATTATGTATGAAAAGTTATCACATTTCATAGTTTGGAATAGAAAGAAATTAAAAAACGTGACTGTTCATTTCCCAAAATACGAAGGAAGCATGTGTGCTATTGAAATCTAACTCAATAATAATATTATAGTATAGATTACATATGGTAAAAGGTAATTAAATACTTAGTACATCCTTTTGCACATTTATAGGAGTATTATAAGAAAGTAGTCATGGACGATTAATAGATATTCATGACTGATTTGTTCAGGAGAGCTAGAATGTTTGAGAAAACGAAGAAGTTAATCACTAAATTCCCTTGAAACCATTCGGAGAGCCGAGAAAAGATTTATGAAGAGCAAAGATTTATTAAGTGGCGATGATTGCAAACTATATCCTAGAAGGAGAGAATTGAAAAGAATTAAACAGAGGAAGGCTTCTTATGCATAAAAAATATTGTAGAGAAAAGGCATCTTGTAGCTCAAATTGTGATTAATAGAGATTTGAATTCACAGTGTGCAAAGTCAGGAAAGGTTACACAATGTTAGACGTGGTAAATGATAAGTTGAGAAATGTAAAAAATGAAGTAGGAATATAATAAATTTTACTAAATACATGTTAAAAAAGGCAATATATAAACCTTGACCAAATTATTCTATTGGTAGTGAAACAGCCACATAGTAATGTCTATACCAGTAAGGTAAATTACCAATAGCTAGTAAAATAGTATATGAATCACATGGTTCTATTTTGGGTACATGGTTACTTTTGTTTGAATGTTGCCCATTTAGTGTTAGGATTGCTCAAATTTGTTTGGTCAGCTATTATATAGACATTTAACATACATAGAACATCCATATCCATTAATTTAGTAAAGGGGTGCCAAATAAGCTGCATACCAAGATCTTAATATTCGTGCATTGAACTGGATGGGTATAAAGATCTAAGTCTATTTTAAAAAGCAGGAAGCAACCTCTTCTACATTAGATAATGGTTTTCATGCATTGGAACGACATGCTGTAGTAAATGTGAACTATGCCATATAAACAGTTGTAGAAAAAAACCTTATATGAACCGACTAAAGTGAAAGCTATGTAATGGATTGAGTTACGTTGTGAAGTGAAAGCCAATTATGAAAACTACAATTGTAGAATAAAAAATGAATTAAATTCATGCGAACATGAAGCTGTAACATATCTAAGTAATAACTAACCTTTAAATTCGTAGTAACAGTGTATTGCAAGATGTTATCGAGGTTTGAACTTTTCCATCTATTTTATGAAATGTTTATGGAAATAAAAAACGTACATTTCATTGAATTGAGTGAACTGAAAGCAAAACAATGTGTTGAGTTACCTGTTGAGAGAAAAGCTATGGAAATTATAAAATTTTCAAGTGAAAGATATGAAATATATGAAATAAAATGGGGGGACCAATTATCTTTATGAATTTTTATTGCCATGCTCCAAGTTCAACAATATGAAAAAGACAAAAAATGTGAATCACGCTAAATATGTTTCACATCTATTTCGGTTGCAAGTTGTTTACTATTCCATACATGAAATAAAATGGGAGGACCAATTATCTTTATGAATTTTTGTTGCCATGTTCCAAGTTCAACAATATGAAAAAGATAAAAAAATGAGAATCGAGCTAAATATGTTTCACATCCATTTCGGTTGCATTGTTTACTATTCCATTGTTTTAATTCATCCATTAGTGGACTTTGTATGGACTAATGTCCATGTAAAAAATAAGAATTTTCTTGCCAATTTAATCAGATGCCATGGCAATTCTTCTTCATATTTCATCGTATACTGCTACCTTTTATGCAATTGATAGGTAAATTTCCTTTTACGCAAATTGATTTTGATTTGTTCTATTTTGAAAAGCAATAAACTGATATGTAAATAAGTCTCTCATTTCCTTTTTGTTGACTAAACGGAACATTTTCTATTACTAAAGGTCTTTACTCAATGAACCATGGAAAAGTAGTTGAGCTTATATGTGAATAGCATTATGACATATTGGATTTAAATAAGATCGAAATTTACCAGGTTAGTACTGTTACACACGCATAGTTAGTTAGTTAACTAGAATTAAAAGTTGGGTATCTTCTTGCTAGCACAAATGGGATACATAAGAAAATTAGGATATCATACTTTATTTTTAGAAATGTATTTTTCTTTCCTCCATTTTCATTTTTCGAGTAATCTATACTGGAATTTGATTTTGGTATCATCATTTTTTGTTGGAGAATAGGCTTCTCATCCTTTCTTTTTTACACATATATCGATTTTAAATAACTAGGGATTTAGAAACAAATATTATGTTTCTATTTGTTACATTGTACTATTGAGATGATTCTGATCCCATGTTCAAACCATTTCTTCCACGAAGAAACTACCTTTTGAACATGCTTCCATGCCATCACCAAATGATTGTGATAGTTATGATTTTACATCATGATTTTCCTACAACTGAATATTTTTCTTCCATATGTTTTGCTACATGAGCACTAATCATGTTATTCGCCCATTTGTGTTGAAAATACTATTAAAATCATATATCATATATCAAATATTACCATCGCCCTTTAATTTGATTTGTGCATGGCTTTTAAATTGATAATGATTTCAGCTAAGGAAACAATAAAGACGATAACAACAATGATTTTTCTCTTAATATATTTTTTCTTATGCTTAATCTTATTTTGGCTGCTACATTTATTTTTAGGCTTCTATATAGTTGTGTTTTTGCCTGCAAGTGACTGTTGGTTATTGAAAATTAAGGAAATGTTCTCATATCATAATTAAATTAGAAAACTCTATTGTTTTCCATGAGCGAGTGAAGATAAATCATGTAAGTTAGTTGCATGAACAATGAAATTAAATTATAGCTTATCATAAAAATCCTTGGATTCTATAGAAATAATAATTCATTTTAGCTCATAAACTACAAACTGCCGTAAAGCCTTAGTACTATTTTATTTTAGAAAGCCAAATTACTAATAACCACCAATTTCTCAATCATTTTATGTCCTACATTTTTGTTAATCAAAATTCATTATAGGTCATTTATGCGTAATAAATAACATTGAAATCCAAACCATTAAAATTCATCTGTGCAAAGCATAGAGATGTTAACAAATCTGTAAAAACGAATAAAAATGAAGGAAATAAATCTTGGGTTAATTACCCAAAGTAGCACTTAAGAAAAAACCATTTATTGCATATGAAGATCTTGAGATGCCCTAAAATAAAAGCAATTGTTCTTGCAAACTATATCATTCCTTTTTAATTTTATAGTGAAACACACAAATTAAGAAATTGAAACATACATATTACTACAATGTAGTAACTTAACTTTTATCTTAGCTTAATTAGAACGACCAATATTTAAGTTACTCAAAGTATTATGTAGACCGCTAAAGATTATAATAGATATAGATAAGTAAATTAGTTTTTATAACATAATACTTGTTCATATATCATTTTTAAGAAATATTCATGTATTAAACTACTCGGTTCTAACCGTAGTGAAAATTATTTGTTATCATATATACTGGGGTGGTTTTTTAACCCAAAAATCATGGTCATCAAAATGTTCAATAATAAAGTAAAGTAACCATGAATCATACGACACTTAATTATAGGTAAACTTTTCCTATATTACATTGTAATTCTGTTATTAATTGAGAAAACATGAGATTAGTGCGAAGGAATAAAACATTATCAAAGCCAAGTCAAGCCTGATATATTTTGCACCTTGCTCTACAATCGTTGATCATGAAATTCACGTTAAATTAGTGAGTAATGAACATCAAAATTCACAAAAAGTAAACATTTTGGTTAGCAATAATATAAACTTACTGAATTGAAAGTCAAAGTAGAAATCAAACTTAACAAATATAGCAGCCAACTAACTAACTCACCCTCACTTCACTTACA
The DNA here is from genome assembly GCA_030765085.1 of Allium cepa. Classification (NCBI taxonomy): domain Eukaryota; kingdom Viridiplantae; phylum Streptophyta; class Magnoliopsida; order Asparagales; family Amaryllidaceae; genus Allium; species Allium cepa. Next base: position 210,445,046 of record CM060928.1, read on the forward strand.
CACAAACGTAGAAGAAAATTGAATGTAACTTAAAATATACGAAGAACGGGTACAATGACAAAGAAACTCAATTGGAATTTTGGAAAAATAGATTTATCCCTCCTAATCACATAGTTAGGTGACCTTTAAAGGTGGGGAACTGTCACACACTCTATGAATAAAAGATGAAAAAATATCATATTGTTAATCAATACAGAGATTCTGATATTACCTATTTGGTTATAGTGAAAACTTTTTACAGTAAAAAATTGGACTAAACTCATACGTTTAATCTGCCGAGTCTGTAAATAAATTCTTGAGCATAACCCCCATATTCAATTGAAATACAAACAATTAAAACCAAGATCTATATCTAAATTTTTGAATGCAAATCTTGAATTCAAATTAAATACTAACAATAAATACCTAGGGCATATTGGAAACACATATTACAAAATATGGATTACGAAGGTTGAATAACATAAAATATCATAGTTACACAAAAAACCTGGGGCTACTAAACCGAGAGAAGAAGTGGTACCTGTTAGGGAAACCTTTCCACGTTGCCATGCCAACAACTCATTAGACAATCAAAGAAGACCGATGTTGACTAACGATTGGATAAGGAAGATTGAAAGCGATGGTGTGGTGAAAGTTGCTGCCGCGAAGCTAAGGTTCGGATTTGAAGGCGCTAGGGGATGCTGGTGAAAGGAAACAGACATTAATATCTAGGGTTTGGAGAAAGAAGCGGAGAGCTGGTAGGAATATAAGAAAAGTACAAACGTGACCGTTCATTTCACAAAATATGCAGGGGCTTTTGCGCTCTTGAAAGACAAGTTAGTAATCATATTATAGTATAGATACAGATTTGGAGACTTTTCGGTTGCCAAAATTCATGGGGCCTGTGTGCTCTTAATATTGAACTCACTAATAATATAATAGTATAGATAATAATCAATATTTCGCAAATATTAATTAGTTTATAACATTTTTAAACTAATTAAATCAAGTGTTTTATCGGAGGATTCACAAATGCAGTTGTGAGACTCAGGGGTGTGAATTTATTCAATGATTAATATTGAATAATTAAAATATTGATGTTCATACGTCACATTTGCTAATGTTGTGACAGTTAGGTCGAATACATCGTTTATAGATATTTTTGGTAAAATCATATTTTACATCGCCTTAAGCGGTACTAATAGTTACAATAAGTTAAAAACGTTCTCTTCGCCAACACTATATCACTTTAGGATATATGGAGTCCAGTATTGGTCAAAATTCCAATATTATCCACATTCAACCTGCTCAGTCCATAACAAAGTCCTTGGTTCAATAATAATTTTTATTATTTATCATTCTACTTTGGCTAAAGATTTTGATTTTTAGTTGATTACAGTTGACCGTGATACAACCTCATACAAAAGGGGAGACATATTGTAACACCCCATATATTTTATAATCGTATTTAAGACACTTACTTAGTTAAATTAAATAAATGATGTAAAGAGTAATAGATAGAGATTTAATTAGTTAGAGGTAGCTGTGCCATAATGAAGGGGTAATTAAAATGAAATAGTACTTGGTAGTGTGTTAGGAAATAAGAAGGGTATTTTGAAAAATGGAAACACCTTATACCCTAAACCCTTGTGAGATTCACGTTCACTATTCTCATTTCATAAAAAACGAAAAACTTGCTAAGGCCGGCCACCATTTCCAATCTCAGTAGGAATAAAGCTAAGATTCAAGAGGAAAGAGGAAATCAACTAATTCAACGCTCTAAAATCTCATCTATAATCTCTAAAAGCCAAGGTAAATAATTAATACATCCCTAATATTTCTAGTTTTCGATTTTTGTTTAGATCCGAAATGATTTTGCTATAATATTATCATGTTTGATGTTTTAAGATATATATATATATATATATATATATATATGTTTGTTGTTGATGGAGTTATAAATGTTTATTCATGTTTTATAATATTGTTTAGCATGAAAACCCTATTTAACGACATCTAAATACTTTGAAAACTAAAATAAGATTAGGAATAATATTTTACAGATGATTTTTGATTTTCATAATTTTCCAATTTAATATGGATTTTATATGAATTTTTGAATGAAAGAAATTGTTTGTTGGGCTTTAAATTATTTCTGGATGAAATGATTATTATTTGGGTTTGAGATTTTAATATTTTAGGCAATATATTAAAATATATTTTATGGAATTTTTTTAGAATTTTCCTAAGTCATTTGAGGGATATATAAAATTATTTAAGGTATGTGTTTATATATTTATACAGGAGAAGGGGCGTTTTGCAAAATAAAATGTTCTATAAATCTTGGTAATTGCGGCGGCAAAATTCTAAAAAGTATTTTATTGACCATTGAGAATTTGAAAAACAAAGGAAGGTTAGTTGAGAAGTTTCCTTTTTAAGTTTAAAGACAAAATTCACACTTTTTCCATGTTTCAATCCATACGAGTTCACCCTCCGCCCCAGACCTTTCGTCCCAGTCGAAGGGTTAGCTTTCAATAAAGTCAAAGTTCAATGCATAAGGTATCAAGAAATTGGTACGTAGTGAATTAAATATAAACCGAAAGGTTGATGGCCGAAAGGGTTAGAATATAACAATTTTATAAGTAAAAAGCTTTCGCTTGCTTTACTTTCGAACTTGAGTTTTCGGCTTAGTCTCTTCCGACTAGGTCAAGTTATCTAAAGAAAGACTTTAAAACCTTTCGATTGATGAAAGATTGTAGCTACTACAGCCATTACTTTGATTTGAAACCTTCCGGCATCACCGAAGGGTTTCTACTATTTTATAATGGTTTTACTTTGAACCTTTCGACCCAATAGAAATGTTCGCCTGTTTTGAAATTTAGCCGTTTCTCCAAAACTTTTGGAAGGAAGCTTTCGACTTAGGTGGTTACCCTTGTTTTATGAAATATAACCAAAGGTTTCCGAAAGGTTGTTTGGATATCCACGAAAGGTTATATGAATATTTTCGAAAGGTTGCTTTAATAAAGACGAAAGGATTTAAAAGATAAGTTTCCAGATTGTTTTAAAGTTGAACCCAATCTACCCTCGAAAGGTTATGTTTTAAAGAGTTTAAGCATTCGAAGGGTTTATTTCTGGATCTATTTCGAAAGGTTTGTTAGAGGTTTTCGAAAGGTTTTGAAGGAAAGGTTTTCCACAGGTATTCTAAGGAAATGACTTAAAGTGATTTTAGAGAAGGATGTCTAAAGTTTATAACTCTCGAAAGGTTTGTTTTGAATGAATTCGAAAGGTTTTAGAAATGATTTTCGAAAGGTTTAAACATTGAAATTGAGTGAGATAATTTCAAAGTATGGAAAGAGGTTCTTTCAAATGGTAAAGTGTTTTCATCAACTAAGTTTTAAATAAAGAATATACATCTAACATAGTAATATGAATTGAGTAGAGTATAAAGACTTATATCTTTTCCTTATTCAATGTTTGATTTAAAGGTTTAAATTATTTTGAAATTGTTTCAAGGAAAATTATCGAAGGGGATCCTTAAGCATGAATGATTCAGATATTAGAAAACCATACGGGACTAGTATGGGGTCGTGCCCTATACATTAGCTTGTAGCCCCAGCTAATTGTTGTCCAAAATTCCAGTGTGTAGGGCAATGGTCACATGTAGACTTAAATTATGATTACACACCGAAAGGAACATATATTGTATACAGATAGGTTATTAGTAAGCCTGCAAAACCACTAGACTCGGGAGAACATGGGAGATGATTAAGTTAGGGACAGATCGTCCAGAAAGAAGAGATTTAACAGATAGTTTAGGACAGACCGTCTTGATGGGAGATGTTAAATAGATAAATAAGGATAGACAATCCTAAATATAAAAATCTAACAGATGTTAGGTGAATTTTGATTATGATTATGTTATCTGGTTGGCCCGAGTCAACCAAATGTTAAACGTTATTTGTGTTAGAACAGATGGTTCATTATAACCAGATATTTATGTTTGTTTACATAATGTATGTTTTATGAGATTAACCATTGTGAATGCAGGTGCATAGTATAAGGTTATATGAAAAGATCTGCAAACATATATTTTAAAAGAAGTCAGTGGGGGGAAACCCATTCCGCTTTGCGGCGTGGTCTCATTTAACATAATTAAACCGGGATGCGTAGTATTATTCATACCATGCTTTATGTCTGAATCGAAGTTTATGTTTTCTCCTTAAACTCTCGGGTACTCAAAACTAATTTGAGTAGATTAAGAGTTAAGGATCTTTTCAGGTTTTTTAGGTTGTTTGACGAATAAGCTACCGAAGGATGCAGGAGGCAATGAATAGCTATTTAGGAATTGCTGCTTTTTATTTATGTTTGACGAATTTCTACTGTGTTATGATGTATTAGGTCTTATATGACCATTTGACTCTGATCAATCGAGGGGGTATCATACCGTTCTCGACGTAATTTGCAATAACTATATTTATTCAATGCTTGGGAAAACGTTTGGGTTATGTTATGTGAATATGGAACAAGTTTTATTTAGAAATGTAATGAAGTAAATTTGTGTTTTGTTTTTGTTTCATATTCAAAAATTTCTAATATTATTGATACCATTAACATAGTCGTATTTAGTCGTCGGAAGCTAATACTATAGACGACTGCTGCATCTGTAGCGCTTAGTTTTGGGCCTGTAGATAAGGGATGTTACACTTATTCTCCACTAAACAGTGTTTTACTCCCGGTGCTTCAACTTAGACCCAAGCATAGTCATTTTATGGTTGACATGCTATAATTTAATTATGATTAAAGTGGGGTATCCACATCGAAGTTCCAAGGTATTTTCAACTCGAGGAGACTATGTAACATCATCACATCGAGATTTTCTATTTAACCCGGTTTCTATCAACCAATAAGAAACCCTTTGATGATTCATTCCATAGTTATCCAATAACTACAAGTACTTATCCCTTTGGTGCCTTGGTAGCCATAAGTAACGCACTGCCCAACAATTAAAGAGCTTTACTTACTTTGATCTCGATCGATATATTGATATCCTTTCTCGAAACATCTTGGCCACAATAAAATTTTATTTTATATTATAATTAATTACTCATGATTGCAACTTATTTGTAACTACAATCACATAACATTTAATATAAGGATTTTTTTATTAATATAAATTAATTACTCAATTAATTTATAATATAACAAAGTACATATAAGAAAACAAACATTGTGAATAAAATTAATTATAAAGTTAGATATATGAAACAAATTACATAACTGCCCTTAGGGCATAATACTAACTCTCACGATCACTCACTCACACTCGGAGTCAATTACGGGATCTTAATCTCATTCCTCTTATCATTTTTTCTCAAAACGATCAAGGTAGTCCATAGTGAAAGGATCTTGTAAGACCGTATATTATGGAGTGTCCATAATATGAGAAATTAAATTGAATTAATAACAAGAGGAAATCATTAAAAGAGTGAATATAATAATTCCATTGCAAGGATTTATTGACGACGATTATCAACTTAGTGTGGGATACTTTAAAAAGTTAATTGAATTGACCAAGGTAATTAGAGCAATTAAAGTTGCCCTTGTTAATGAACATAAATGAATAAACTTTTAGAGTGAGAAGAACTTGTGTTAGTGGAGATGCATTGGTGACACTATTACAAGAGATACAAAACCTAAGCCAAAATCTTAACTTGTTTTCCTTAGCCTCATTACCTCATTTCACTATTTTCATTTACAAAACTAAATCCTTAAAACTCAAACAAGGTCAACCACCATTTTTAAGCAAGAGAATATGAAATATAAAGATAAGAGGATCTAAGCTTTCATTTTAAGGAGAAAGAATATTAAACCAAGGTTTTTATAATCAAGGCGAGTAAAAATTTATCTAAAACCTTTGCTAACTCATTTGGGTTAGGAATTTTTTTGAATGAATGTTTGTTGATGATTAACATGTTAGAATGATTAAACATGATTTTAATTATGTTTAGAAATTTAAATGAAGTGAATTTGTTCATGTTTTAGGGTAAAACATGATCTAATTATATTGAGATGTTATGAACATTAATATGATGTTTATAATGATTAATTAAATATGTTTTTTTAATTTCATGATTTATGGAATTTATATTAATTTATCAAGTGGAGAAATTTTGAGATTTTCCCACTAATTTTAGACTATAAATTATTTGGCAAAGAAAAAAAAAACTAATTAACGACAATTAATTGCTATGAAGTGTAATTAACAAATCTGAAACGTGTAAAGGTAAATATTAACCAATATTAATTCGACACCAAGTGGAGTTTGTGTGAAGTATTTACCTAAAAAGAAAAAAAAACATTTTTCAAATTAATTACGAAAATGTCATATCAGCATGTGATAGCCTCTATAGGTATTCAACTTACATTAGCACTATGGCTACCTATTAGCGATAGATCAGGGAAAGTCAACTTGCGATGGCACTATGGCTACCATAATGGAAAGTCAACTTGCGACAGCTATCAACTTGTGATGGCTATATGTTTATCAACTTGCGATGGCTTGATAGAACTCAACTTTTGATGTCTTGATGAAATCTCAACTTACAATGGCTCGATGGAAGCTCAACTTGCAATGACTTAGCAAAATTAACTTGCGATAATTAGGGAAGCTATCAACCTAAGGTAGCTCATAGGAGCTTAACTTATGATACCTAATAAACTATCAATACACGATGGCTATTTGAGGGTCAACTAGCGATAACTTAGGAAAATAAACTTGTGATGGCTATGGGATAACCAATATGTGATAGCCAAGCTTGACTTGTGGTGGCTATGGGATAGCCAATATGCAGCAGCTAAGTTCAGTTTGCAAGAGCCTAGGAAGCCATGATTTTCTAAGTAAAATAAGTACACTTTGGAAGATAGATTCCAAGTATTAATTGATTATTCCACAGGAAAAATAATAATGGAAGAATTCTATAAGTGAAAATCATATTAACTTATTTTTGAAATGGAAGAAAGCTTGGAAGAAGTTTGAAATGTTAAGTCAAAGATAAAGATGTCTTATCAAAAGAATGTGTAGGGTACATAATAAACAAATAAAAGAAAAGGATTGAATCATAATCATAAAGATATACAAACTCAAAGAGTTATTGATGGTAGGGTGCCTTGACTATTAGTCCAAAGTCCAATGGCATATGGTAGGGTGCAACCATAGGGTTTAATCCAAAAGAACTTAAAAACTCTAAATGGAAGTCATGGCAGGGTATCAAAATATCAAGGTGGTGTTATAAATAAAATAAATCGGCAACGTAAACGTTAGTGGTTTAGGACTAAAAGGGGCTATTGATGCTCAGTAAGGATGCTTGTTGTAATCTATTTATGGTTCTTATATTCAACTTCTTAGTGGAATCTGGGTAGCTCTAGTCATGGTGGCTCCTATGATGGAATGAGTGGTCATTTCATTAGGTGATATTATTTAAGAAAAGATAAATTAGTAATAGACAGTGATAATTAGGTAATCACTGAATAAGTTAATAGTAATTTAAAGATAAACACCTAAAATGAAAAAATGGATGATGGATGATTCTATGACTTGATTCATGATTGTATATTAAGTATATGGTATGCTTAATTTGAATTGAGCGAATTAATATGACGTGGTTCATAATTGGATGCAACATGTAGGGTACACTAATAGATTGAATGTAATGCACATGGTTTCTCTCGATGTAATACTTGTTTACATGATGTGATGTAATTGATGCGATGAGAAAGTGAGGGGAAAGCCTATTTCATACTGTAGTAGTGTGGTTTCATTATGATTGATTAGGGTAACGATTTTACTCGTACCAGACTTTATGTCTAACCAGCTTTTTTATTATTTCCCAAAGGCTTATGGATTACCGCCAAGAAGGGCAATAGAATTCCAAATAGACTTAATGTTGGAGCGCAACCTATTAATAGACCACCTAGCGGAATGTCGTCCAAGGAGATAGAAGAATTGAAGAGGAAGCTAGTGGAACTTGAGAATAAAAGCCAGTAGTTCAATGCGGGGAAGCTTCCATGTTATTCACAAGGAAGTTGGATGGATCTTTACGAATGTTCGTTAATTATTGGAAGCTAATTAAATTGACCATAAAGAATCATTATCCATTTCTAAGGATAGACGACTTATTTGATCAGTTGAGTGAAGCTAGAGTGTTCTCACAGTTAGATTTGATGATTGGGGTTCCATAAACCAAAGGTAATGAAGATTGTATTCCATTGACTGTGTTGCGAACAAGGTACGGTTTATATGACCGGTTAGTGATGTTGTTTGGACTGATCGATTCTCCATGCTTTCTTTGCTGATCTTATGAACTAGTCTTTCACAATCAGTTGGATAGATTTACGTTAGTCTTCATTGATGACATTTTGTTTTATTCTTAGGATGAGAAAGACCATCGTCTTATATTGGTGTTAGAGACATTGAGACAGGATAATTGGAAGGCATTGTTTTCGAAATGCTATTTTTGGAAACAAGAAGTTAATTTTCTTGGACATGTTGTTTCAGAGAATGAAATAACGGTGGATCCATCAAAAGTAAAAAATATTAATGGTTGGAAGAGACTATAGATGGTTATGAGATGACAAGTTTTTTGGGTTTGTCTGGCTATTATCGCAGGTTCTTTAAGGATTTCTCATGTATAGCAGCGCCTTTGACTAAATTAACCAGGAAAAACGAGAAGTTCGTATGGATCGATAAGTGCAAAAGGTCACTTTAGGAGTTTATAAAGTTACTGACAAACATTCATGTCTTGATCACGCCTAAAGGTAATCGAGATTTAATAGTATACGTTGATGTATGTGGAACAAGGTTGGGAGCAGTGTTGATGCAAAGGGGGCGAGTGTAGCTTATGCATTAAGGCAACCGCATAAGGTTAGGTACCTGACTCTTGACTTAGAGTTGGCAATAATGGTGTTTGTGATGAAGATTTAGAGATATTGCTTATTGGGAGAGTGGTTCATGTTGTGTATGGACCATAAGTCCTTTAAGTATCTATCTCTCAGAAAGAGTTGAATATGAGAGAATATAGATGGCTAAAATTCTTAGTAGCATATGACTTCGACATAGAATATAGGCTAGGAAAGATGAACAAGGTTGCTAATGCTTTAAGTGGAAAGCAGCAGAATGTTGCGTTTGCCATGATTGGATCGAGTGGAGATCCGGACATGCTAGCAAGTTTGAAGAGTTCATCACTTGTGGATAGAATCGTTGCAAGGAAGAAGGAGGACTCCTTGATGGCCGAAAGAATTAAGTTATTAAAGATGGGTATGGATATGAAAGATCTAAAAGGATTCAAGATAGACTCGAAGGGATGGCTTAGGAAGAAAGGAAGATTGTGTGTTCTGAATATTGGAGATCTTTGAATAGAAGTCTTGGAGGAAAGTCATCGGTCAAAGTTTAATATTCGTCTCGAGGGCACGAAAACGTATCATGACATAAAAGAGTCTTCTTTTGTGAAGGGATGAAAAGAGACATATGGGAATATGTGTAGAGGTGCTTCACCTATCAATAAGTGAAGGCTGAACATCATAAGTGTGATGACCCACTTTTCCATACAATTCAAGATGACAATAAACCATATATGTCCAACCCAAATCGAATGGAAAAACAGATAGTTAAGGGGAAAGAAAGAAGAAAGAAGAAGAGAAGCAGAAGAAAGAAAGGAAAAACAATATAGAATCTCACAATCGCAGTGGAACAACATATAATATAATATCAATGATCTTTACAAAGAGAAACTGTTATCTACATACATTCATCAGAGTACAACAACAATCATAATAATCAGCTTCGACGGTTATAACAATATGTGCTCACAATTGCTGATGATTTCAATATAAAACAGCTGAAATAAACATATACGTGGATACGCCTCTGGGCCTCCAGGTCGTCTTCTGAAGCTCCAAAGCATTCCAACTAAATCTATAATGTGCTCGGTTTGACCCAAGCATTATAATGTATTTTCTCAGTTGGATTTAGCAACAGGTTTCCATCAGCTTAGAATTGTAGAGGATAGTATTCCTTTGATGGCGTTTAGAACTAGATATGGATCGTATGAATGGTTAGTGATGCCATTTGGACCAACTAATGCGCTAGCGTTATTTGTGGATTTAATGAACTGAATTTTCCAAGAGCACTTGGATAGGTTCATGTTGGTATTTATAGATGATATTTTGATATACTCTTAGGATGAAAGGGAGCATGAACTTCATCTTAGAGTAGTGCTTGAGACACCGAGGCAACATCAACTGAAGGTGAAGTTTTCGAAATATCATTTCTGGAAGAAGGAAGTGAAGTTTCTTGGTCATGTAGTCTTAGAGAAAGAGTTGTTTGTAGATCCGACTAAGATTGAAACAGTGAATAATTGGAAGAGACACGAGACAATGACTGAGATAAAGAGTTTTCTGGGGTTAGCTAGATATTATAGGAGGTTTAAGGATTTTTCATGGATAGCAGCATCGACGACCAAGCTAACACGAAAGATGTGAAGTTTGTTTGGACTGATAAGTGTGACGAAACATTGCAGAGTTTGAAACACTTATTGGCTCATGCACCTATACTAGTTGTTCCAGAAGAAAATCAGGATTTGGTAGTATATACAGATGCATGTGGAACTAGATTAGAAGCTGTGTTAATGCAGAGAGGTAAAGTGATTGCATATGCTTCTCGATGGCTTATATCATATGAGTTTAGATATCCAACGCATGATTTGGAATTAGCTGTGGTGATATTTATATTGAAGGTGTGGAGACATTACCTTTTGGGAGAGAGGTTTGAGCTTTATACGGACCATAAGTTGTTGAAGTATTTATTCTCTATGAAGGAGCTGCATATGAGACAACAGAGGTGGTTAGAATTTTTGTTCGCTTATGATTTTGATACTGAGTACACATAGGGAAAAGGCAATAAGGTTGTAGATGAACTTAGCAGGAAACATCGAAATACAATGTTGGCAATGATAGCTGAGTGGAAAGATTTGGAAGCGCTGGCGACATGTAGAGTGCAGTGGAGATTTGAAGCTAGATCTAGTAAGGAAACTGTTACATTGTCATGTTTAGAAGTTCGACCAGCTACAATTGAAAAGATTGCTTCTAAATAGATGGAGGATCCAGATTTAGTTGAACGGATCAAGAAGTTAAGGGATGGAACGGAGAGCGATGACTTGAAGGATTGTAGTCAGAATGGGTGGTTGCGAAAGAAAGGAAGGTTGTGTGTTCTGAATATGGGGGACATAAGGAAAGAGATTATGGAGGAATGCCATCATTCGAAGTTCAGTATTCATCCAGGAGGAATTAAGATGTATCAGGACATGAAGAGGAGTTTCTTCTAGGAAGGTATGAAGAGGGATGTAGGCTTGGGTAAAGCAGTGTTTGAACCGTTAACAAGTAAAGGCCGAATATCGGAAGCCAAGTGGGTGACTTTAGCTGTTAGATATTCTAGTATGGAAATGAGATTCTATTTCTATGGATTTCATAGACGGGTTGCCAAGATCGAATAGATGAAATAAAAGTATACGGGTCATTGTGGACATGTTGACCAAGAGTGTCGAATTCATTCGAGTTAAGTCAAGTAGGAAGGCACCTGTTTAAGATAATTCATTTATGAAGAATATAGTTAGATTTAATGGAATTCCTAGTAATATCGTAAGTGATCGAGATTCCTGGTTCATTAGCGAGTTCTGGAAGAGTCTACAAGAGATTTTAGGAACCAAGCTCAAGATGAGTACTGCTTATATGGCCTTAATGCATAAATTCGGGTGAGGTATATTAGAGGAGCAAAAATATGACTAAGCTATAGGCATGCGAGGTCAGACAAAAACACATAAAAGCCTGCCCAGCAATTCTGGCTACAAGTAGAGTGGCTTTGTGACTGATGTGACATCACCTATATTAAGTACCCAAGGCGAACGTGAGGTTATTCCCCATTCCCTTAGGGTAAGCCTGCCTCATTACTCTGGCTTCCAGAACCTACAAATTGTTGGACTAATGTGATACGTCATGGTTTGGGTTATAGGTTATAAGATGAATATCCCAGTTTAGGTCTGCTTCTGGGTTGAAGGTATCAAGTGGCTGTTGTAGGTCCGCCTCCTTCCCACTCAAGAAGTATTAAATGATCTGGTTTATCTTTCAAATGCATAGTGAGAAATTTCTAAAGGGTCCGCTTTGGGATTGAGGTATCAAGTGGCTATTATATGGTCCGCCTCTTCCCATCTAAAAAGTATTAAGTGGCATAATGGCATTTCTTACAATGTCAGTTAGGAAGTACTAAGGAGGGGTCCGCCTTGGGTTTTGGTATTACATGATGGGGATCTGATTAGGGTATAAGTATTAAATGGTCAGAGTCTGCCTAATCCCCATTAAAGAGGTATTAAGTGGCTTATGAGTTTTCTCTCACATCATTAGAGCATGATTGGTGGTAGTTGCATTGTACCCGCATTAGAGTTAAGAAATGGACTGGAAATGTCTTTTGCCTACAATTAAAGTTATGTTATGGAGTCGGACTGGAAAAGCTTTAACTTGTAGTGGAGGTATACTTAGTAGGATGAAATATAGGATGCGTAAGACATATTACTTATCTAAATGATACTTTCCAAATACTATTATGGTAAGACTTGAGACTTTCATTTACCAGGCACTATTTTTCTGAATCACTCCTCATTACAACCCGCAAGTTAGAGGAAAAAGATTCTAGGGGTGAAGACGGATGTGGAGATGAAGATTTGTGGAAGTTTAGTTATTTATTTATGATTTTGTTGTACAGATGTACCCCGGGATAAGACGGATGCGGCGATGAAGATTTGTGGCAGTTTTGTTATTTGTTTATGATTTTGTTGTATTCAGATGTATACCAAGATTTCAGACATGTTGATGTTTTATTATGAGATATTGTATTGTATTTATAAGATTTGATTTTAATGGAACGGGTACTTATTTCTGTTATTTTATTTTATCCCTTCTGCCGTAAGATTCTAAAAGCATAGATAGATAGCTCTATAAATTTGTCATTATATCAATTTTACTAACCAATAACCAGTGTTGGAATGGACCTAAGGTTCGATGGGTTTTTAATTGGTCGAAAATTAAGCCTGTTTCGGAGAAGATCGCTACATGCACCGAGAAACAATTGTAGTTTCAAGGAATACCAACTTCATAGTAAATGAAGTTCTTTTTGTATTGGTTGTAAAATGGATTTGGATATGACCCAAAGATAAAACCAACTATGAGAGATGAAATAAAATTAACCAAATCTAAATGAACAAAACACGTTAGAATGTCTAATAAATATCCTCGCATATTGAAGAGAAACTATGATTTTCTTATCAATTCGAGAACTCTCAATTAAACCATTTGGAGTGTTGACTCTATGGTATGGTATGATGCATAAATCTGAAGTGGATTTCAAGTACATTATCTTAATATGATTTTGGTAGTTGTAACCAAAGGGATATGATCCATCGACTGTGAATTTGTCTTTAAGAGCAAGAAAAATGCCGTTGGAATATAATATGAAACATTAATAAGAATAAGATCATAAATTTCAGGTGTTGAAATTAGCGTAATTGATTCATTATTCAACACGCTCAAATTAATCCAAATTTACTTACAAAATTATCTACTCAGTATGACTTTATACTTTGGTACATGTGTGTTAAAATGTAAAATCATAAATAATGATTTAGAGTAGACTATTTGCACATAACAACCAAAGTGTCTCGAAGTCAGTGGGAATGATATTGAGTTTATGGATTTTTCGGATATGATCCAAGAAATGGTACGAAGGTATCATTCTATAAGCATCAGAATTGAATAGGTTTTTGATAGAAATATTAAATAGTTTTATTTTCAATCAAAATGTAAAGGAAGCATGTGTCCATAAGAAAGAACCACTAATTGGTTCATAGATATTTCTAGACTATAAGTAAAAAATGCTGATTGTTAATGATGTACTTATGTTAAAATCAGTAATAGTTTGGTTGTTTAGTACTCAATTTTGGATTTGTAAATTATATCTTTTACAATAAATATGGGGGACCTCTTGAATAAGTCAACATTACATAATCTATCTCCGTATTGTACTGTGAGAAAGACCTCCTTAAGAAGATGGGGGTGGACTGCGTAGAAGAAGAAGTCATAATGGGTAGGAAGAGGTAAACTAACCGCTAGTCCTTGTATTTCAAGTTTCCTCCATTGTCCGCCTCCGAATGGATTTGTCAGAGCTTTCTGTCATTCCGTTCCCTCGGGTCTTAGAATGTTGGGAGTGTCCCAAACATATGTAAAGACTACTGATTAAATGATTAATATGGAACATGCAAGATGGATTCATTATGTATTGATAACAGAAATTATCGTACATGTTGTATTGTCCACAATACAATATTTTGTTCATGTGTTTGGTGCATGAAGCAAATATCAAATCCAAATAAGGATCACTAAATGATAGTTTAGAGCATTCTCGAGTATTGACGATGGACTAAAGAATTGTTTACAGAAACAACAAACTCCTTATGAAGGAGTGTAAGGACTCAAATTTTATGAATGATATTGCGTATAATATGCCAATATTGAATTCACATTAAAATCCTAACTTAGAAGCTTTAAGTTGGAATTGTTCCCGACGACACATTGTGGCTGATTCAATGAAAAGGTTAAGTATATCACCTTGAATAGCGCCACAATAAAAGCAATTTATAAATATAAATGCACAAATTTATAGCTAAGCTGGGGGTGATTCCGAGTATTAAGAATACTATTCATTATTATATGATAATAATGTAATAATAGGATCTCGGTAATGTTTAAGAAACATAGTCGTATAGTTCCACGCGATAAAGGTAGTTTATTTACATCGAAGAAAGTTGGTCAACAGAGTAAATAATTAAAACAACATACTGGATCCATTCACAAAGGGCCCGACTTGATCAATTCTTATCAAATTGATTGAAGAAATGGGATTGAGATTCCATAATTGGCTTAAGTGCAAGTCAGAAATTGATAGCGCTAGGGGTATGCCTTAGGGGCAATTATTTAATTGTTACATATATCTAACTCAATAACCATTCTTTTTCAAAATAAAAGGTGTTTCTTTCTATTATGTACTTGGTATAATATGTTATATATTATTGAATTAATTTGATTCAAAGTATATTTAATAGAAAATCCATAAATGGTATGTTTTGTGATGGTACTTGCAATACTTTGTAACCATGAGTGATTTATCACAATAAAATAAACATACCATTTTAAAATTCCTAGTCAAATTTTTTTGAGACTGGATATCGATATATCCGTTGAGACTAGAGTAGGTAGTACTATCCAAACGTTGGGCAGCTTATTACTCGTGGCTGTTGGGGGCACCATGGGATTACGTACCGATAGTTATTGGAAAACTATGGAATGGCCCACTCGATAGTATTCTATTGGTTAATATAAATAAGGTCAAACAGTAAAATCGATGCGACAAAATTACACAGTTCTTTTGACTTGAGAATACTATTGATCATCAATATGGAAGCTCCGCTTTGATTATTTTTTAGTTATGGCACAACATCCTTTGAACGATTATATTTGGGTCGACTGGAAGCATTGGAATTGAAACACTATACAAGAGATGATTCATCTCCTTAGTGGTATGTGGATAATATCGCGGTCAACTGAATTCAAGTCAAAGTCTCCGGCCAGAGCATTTTGGTTAATAATTGTTATTATTAAACCAAGGACTTTGTGTTTGGTTTATAGAGTTGAATATGGACGATGTTGGAATTTTGACCCTTACCAAATTCTACAAGTCCAAAGTGATATAGTTTTGACGAAGAAAATTGATGTAAATAATTGTCACTACCGAGTAACACTTAATAAAGTAAAATTGGATTTTACTAAAACAAAACAAGTGATCAATTTGACCCTAATATCACACCATATGCTAAGTGAAGTGTGAATGTTGATTTCGAATTGTTCGATATTAGTCACTGACCAAATTTACACAATGGTTCACATAACCAAAACGTTGAATAATACTTTTTCCAACCAATTTGATTAATTTCTAATTTCTATAAATTGGTCAGATTAATTAATATTTATGAAATATTAATTATAAAATGTTTATCAGAAAATATTAAATAGTGTGCATATAACAATTGTATGAACACTAATCGATATTCGATATCGATACACATTTAAATTGGATACAAATGCACTAAATATTATTCGAGCTTGAAATGGATTTTAGGCTCACATAGGGCATGCTAATTTCAGCTATGATAGGGACATAAAGACCGACCATAAGATGGTTGGAGGGAGGGATTTTGAATGTTTAAAAAGAAGGGAATTGGTAAAAAATTAAGGATCTTGATCCTACTTTTGCTCTCTAGCCTCTCCCTTATATAAACATCTTAGGCCTCACTTTGGATTAGATCATTTTATTGCCTCCATCCTTTTCTTTCTGTCCAAACACTTCCCCTACCTTTCCTAAAATATTCAATCAATCTAAATTCAAATTAAAATCTAATAATCATCAATAGCAAGGCAATTTGGAAGCTAGCAACTTCAGGATTGGAATTCGATTGAAGGAGTTAACTTCTTTGTTTCAACGTGTGAGCTTTGGACTTTGGTGAAAGAAAATTTAGAGAAGTTCTAGATAAACTAAACTACATAAGCCCATTAAAGATCCAATAATGGAATTTTTTTTTTGAAATTTACTCATTTAACCCGCTGCATGCTGGCATAGTTCCAACTGCACTTGCATCTCTCTTGATCCATCGGCACTTGAGGCCTCATTTCACTCCTTGCTACATGTCGTATGCCACTAATTCCCTGTTATGAATTGGAAATATAGGTCCTAGATCCAATATCTAAACCGAAGATAATTTGTTGATTGTAAAATAGTTTTGAATCATAAACGTACCTCTAGGTGTTGAGGAATTAAAATCCTTCTTCTTCTTTCTGACCATCTTCAAATAGTCCGGACAATTACAGTTCCAATGCCCCTTATTGTAACAGTGGTTACATTCAACCTTGTCAGTAAGAGAAACTTTCTTATCTTTCCTAGAACAACACTTGTGTTTCTTTAAACCTTTTGAAGATGATGCCTTTCCCTTTAAAGCTAATGTGGTGTTTTGATCCTTGAACGACCCCTCAACCTACATCAACATATTAAGTATCTCGACGAGGCTTACGCTCAACCATCGCAGATATTATTTCCACCAAACAAAATATTCATAATAATGTTATTGTAATGACAACCAAGACCGATCTAAGAAAATTTAGAAAAGGACACAATGCCACAAATATTATTTTAACATAATAGCAATTATTAAGAACTAAATCACATCCACAAGGCAAAATCAATTGATAGTCTCCAACTGCAGTTGCATCTATTATAAAGCCATTAACAACTTGAAACCTCCTTTCACCTTTTTTCATATGTTGTCTTCTCTTAAGTTTATGTAACGAATTAAATATATGAGCCCTAGATCCAATATATAAAACCCAAGGCAATTTATTGATTGCTAAACAGATTTTAATCACAAACATATCATTAGGAGCACAGTAATCAGACTCCTTCTTTTCTTTAACCATCTTCAAATTGTCCAGACAGTTGTGTTTTCAATGCCTCTTCTTGTGACAATGGTGATTTTGAAGACAATACCTTACCCTTTGTCGCTAATATTATGCTTTGATCCTTGAACGATCCCTCGGTTGACCTATACATGTTGAGTGGCTTGACTAGGCTTACGCTCAATTGGTTCATATTTTAATTCAATATGAATGGCTCAAACAATAGAGTCAATGTGCTATGGATCAAATCCACTTACATATCATTACTTATCACAATATCTAGCTTAGAAAGTCTATCAATACATGATTTCATCATTGTTGTGAAATACTTAACACAACCGCCTTTAGTAATCTTTCTATCAAACGGTTTCTTAGTAATCTCGTATCTTGCAGAACAATATTGCTTTCCAAACAATTCTTTGAAGTTTTCTATGATTTTATGGACATAAATATTCCCATGTTGCCTTTGCAACATCTTCTAAAAGTAGGCAGTACGAAAAATTAAGCGATTTCGCAGTCATCTACCTAAGTGTTATAAGCTTTTACTCTCTTGGGGTCAAAATTTCTAGTTAATTTTCTCTTAAAGATTTAATTAATGTCCATAAAGTTTATTTGTGAGTGCAAATTTAGTATCCCTTAGGCAGTTGGTGTAGTTAGGTCCGGTGAGCTTATCTTATCCTGAAAATAGTCTTAGATTAGCCATTATGCTATAAATTTAATTTAAACAAACTAAAACAATTTACTCATAATTGATGTTCTTATGTTACTAAATAGGCCAAATGTTAGATTTCATTTATATAATAAGCTCTTACTATATTTTTATGTTTTTCAAAACATTAAGAGAAATATATAAATCTTTTAATTTCTCTAGTAGGTATTAGGACTCGCTTGTCTTTGGGATTCTGGCCTTGAGGATACTCAATAAATCACCAGGCCCACATGTGATGGATAACACTTTATCGATTATATCATATAAAACTACCGACCTGTGGTCTTTGTCCTAATATCTCTTGACCCTGAGTTTTCTCAATAGATTGAAAGAGATTATTCACTGGTACTTACCATTTTGCAATGGCCTATGTGTAATGCACGTATCTTGAGTTTTCTTAACAAATACATACATGTATCTTACCTCGTCTAGTCAATATAATAATAGCACTGCACATAACATCCCTAGTTTGAGTTTTCTCAACAACTAAAGAGTATGCTAGTAATACATTAACATACAAATAAGAGTGGAAAACTTCATGCATAATAGATTCATAATCGCTAAACTATACATTTATTATAGTGATACCGATTTAGGCAATGTATTTCTTATGAAATACACAAGTGTCGGGCACATCATAAATAATGGTACAAGTACAATATGCACGTATTTATTCCTTAAACCTGTATTGAGTATTTTATAGTTCCATAAATGATTTTACATTTATAATATATAAGTTTACTTCATCTATAACTATTTATAGTTTTAAATAACTTATATAACGCTCATATGTATATAATTAGTTAAATCATATTTAATTAGTTTTAATTTCTTATTTTAATTAACAAATTAACTAAATTGTTATTGGTTTTATGAAAGGTAAATATTTTTTAAGTGGACCGTCCACTTTTATTATTACAAAAGGAAATGACATGCTGCCAAAGCAAATACAACTCACACAAAATACTACATGACCAAAACATGCTAACATAGCTTGAAACTAGCTGCCATTAGTACCAACACTTTGACATAGCATTATACACTCAATAGAAGCACAATATCATAAAAACTATGACATTCTTGGGTAGAGACTGGTATTCCAAAGGGAAACCATTTCCACATCAACCAGTAACGATGCTACTACAATTCTAATAACAATTGTACAAAGCAAAGATCAAATCCAATAACCAGAGTCATTAAAAAAAATCCACCATATCCAAATTACCGTATTACACATGAAGAATAGGCATCATAATCAAATTGCAACATTGACACACCCAAAAAATGAAAATTTGGGCAATTAGATAATGCACAAGTGTGCAAGTAAAACATAAAACAGCTTAATTTGAAAATAACACTATTCTAGTAGCCTCATTGAACTAGTTCTATAGGGAAAGGCAGACAATGACTTACCAGAATGCACATCACAACAACCTTCATCGAGGCCAAAACCCCTGTTGTAGTGCAATCGCCAAGATTTCCATTTGTGAAGGTGAGAAATTTGCACGGAAAGAGAGAAGCAACCAAGCTCCAAGGCAGCAAGATAACGAACAAGCATCTATGTCAAATCTAACACAAAAAATCCAAAGAGCTCCAAACATAAGAACCGAACCACCATGATAGAAGTGGACAGAAAAAGCGTTGAAGTACCACCATGGTAAAAGTGAACAAAATCCAAATTAACTAGATTATTTTAAAAAATTCAATAATTTATTTTATTCATTCTTAACAATTTAAGATGAATATTAATTATAACATTTATAGTTTTATATGCATATATCAATATATATGTGTGTTGTTATTAATTAAAACTTATTTAATTTATTTATCAGATAAATATTTCATTTAATTAAAATTATTGAATAATTTTTTTATATAAATCAGAAATATTATTTTAATTTACCTTAAAAATTTAAGATATATATATATATATATATAACTAAAACATTTGTCCTTATCTATATATACACCAATATATATATATATATATATATATATATATATATAGAGCTAGGATCAATAGCCTCCATTATTTAGCACATTTCATAGTCTCCTGATATCAACCATAAGTTTTATTTAAATATTTTTTTATTTTTCTCTCCTATCAAATAGACCAAATATTTAAATATAAACTTGTGGTTGATATCAGGGGATACATATGGTGCTAAATAAACAAAGCTATTGATCCTAGCTCACACACACACACACATATATATGTGTATAATTTCAAAAAAAGTAGCGACCCTGAAATTTGAACACTTTATCTTCGAAACATCGAAATCTTTTGAAATATAATTAATTATTATAAATATGATTTTATAACCTTGTTAAACATCACCTAATTAATAAACAATGATAAGAAACTTGTCTTTGAATTTTTTTTATAAACATATGTTCTTTGAAGAAAAATCGATAATGTAATTAAAAATCGATTTATCGATAAATAGCTTTTTGATCGATATAAGTTGTTCGAACTCTTGTGCGCTTGTCTAATAATCAAATGAACACATTAGAAACTAATTAACACACACAACCTCTTCATAAAAGCTTAGAATGTTCTAGAATCTTCTATTAGGATAAGAAATATAATCATAAGAGGGGTAAAATGGTAATTAGCATAAAGAAGAAGTGATGGGAGGTGAGTCTTCCATGGCATGAAGGAAGGTGTGAAGGCAAGCTTAAAGAGCACCATTCTTAGCCTATATAAGGAGGGGGCATACCCTTAGTTATCATTCATAAATTCACGAGCAAAAGTGAGCTAAAATCCATGTCTTCTTCTTCCTCCTCTTCATAATTTCCCAAAGCAAAATATTTACAAATTGAATCCAAGTCACTTCAAAATTCGAGTAAAGCCTCACTACCATATTACAAAACATCCTACCAGTTATACCTTGAAGTTTTGAAGTTGATCTCTCCCTACACCTAGAGGCCAATAGCTATTTGGGAGTTCTGGGTGAGCTAGTACAAAAGCAAAGGAAAGGAGGAAAAAAGGTAGTTCCTAGGTTAAGGTTGGACTTGGTTAACTCAAGCTTGGTTGGTTGTTGGGTTAAAGGTGAGCTAACTTACCACTTTGATTGGGAATATAACTCATATTTGCTAGTTTTTAGTTTTGTTAAATTTGTCTAAATTGACTTGGACGTATGTTGAAAACAATGGTTTACTTCTTGCCTTAAAAACAAGTGACATACGAATGAACATAAACAGACTTGAATGAACTTGAATGAATTTGTATAAAATATAGAAATGTCTTTGGAAAAAGCACATAGGTTGTAGTTGAACATAGGTTTGAATATAATTTGGATTTGAAAGTGCACGTATAGCAATCTATAGATGCAGTTATGAATTGCTTTATTTTTGGCGATGTTTATGGAACTTTGTAGAGAGATCCTTAGGGGTTTATTGCCATATTTATAATGTTATATATATATGTTACTAGTAAAAGCTTGGATAGCAAAAGGTTAGTAACATCTTGAAAACGACCAAAACTTCACTTATGCAAAACTGCCCTGTTTAGACTTGATTGTTGGACTTAAAATGGTTCAAAAAGATATTTAAGCTTGATTATTTTATTTTCTTCTTTTTACAAGTGTTTGATAACTACTTTTAGAGTGTAGAGGTAATTTGAGGTCCTTATGAATTTTTAAGAATTAATTGTGAATTTTTAAAGAAGTTTTTATGATAAAACATGTTCTTTTCCAAGTTTTATAGATTTTATAAACTTGTTATTTTAATGTAAAATTTTAGATAAAAAATTTAAACCTATTATAAGTATTTTCAGGTGTTTTACAAGTATATAAAAATATTTTCGGAAAGGGGTTAAGAATTGCTTGATGGCTAAATTGTTAATTGTTTGATTACTTGTTTGAAAAGTAATTAACTATGCTTAACACTAAAAGCCGATGAAGTAAGACTTATCTATTTATGAGAGTTAAGATTGAAGTCGAGTAGGGACGGAGCAATAGAGCTCTAACCTATCGGTTTCCCTCTTGGTCAAGGAATAGTAAGTCGGGAAATATCGAAAACGTGTTAATCATGTTGATTTCTTACTCGTTTATGAAAATCATTAATACTATACTTAACACTAAAAGCATATGAGGTAAATTTATTTGTTATGAGATTGAAGAATGAAGTGACTAGGCAAGGCTTTAATGTAGCCAATGCTCTAACTTACCTGGCTTCACTATCGAATGAGGAATAGTTAAGTTGGAATGTTGGAAATGAGTAAAGCATACGAATATTGATTTTTATAAGAAATTATTTTGACTAGATATTTGATTAGTCGACTATCAAACTTGAACTAATATTAACTTAAGAAGTAATCGAAAGACTTCGCAATTTCATACCCAGTGAGAACCCCCGAAGAGGAGTATTGGTATGAAACGCCTCTAGCTTTCACTTACTTCTGAAAGAATGGGAATTGAGTTAGCCAAAAATTCATCGACTGGTTTGGAAGAGTCCAGGATTGGTAGGTGTTTACTTACCAAATACCACTTCAAAACTAGTATAAGAGTTCTGCGTTTTAAAAGCAGTTGAAAAGGGAGTATATGTGGAGATTCAAGATTTGTTCTAAATGCTTGAATTCATATAGTGATTCGTGATCTGTTCAAGATATGAGAATGTATTTGGGGATTCATGTTTTATTTGAGTGGTGAAGACTTGTGTGAAAGATATCGAACATGACCTTGACATCATAAATGACTAAAAATAGAGTAGGATGCATAGCCTTGGGTTTAGCAACCCATGTCAGCGTATTATCAACTATATATCTAGATATATTTATCGATTGTTCGCCAGCGAGAGTTAATGATATTTGGTTCACATTGTTCATGTTTATGTTTAGACGTTAGGCTGCTTATGTTTACCTAAATGGTATATCATGCTTGGAAGGTAATTTCTGACCCTTGTGCAGAAGATTTAATTCGATGGCGATCGAAGAGATCTCCATGGAAAAATCCATTATGCGAACGTACCTTAGCGGCTTTAAATATAACCAAAATATGTTATAGTGTTACCAATGTAAGCATCACAACTATTTGATATGATTATATCCTATACCCTGACATTATCTGTCATATCATTATATTAAGCTTAATGAATGGTTAGTTTCTTTTGAGGTGAAAACTGTTACGAGAATCTGTACGGTCTCAATAGTTACATGTATTCATGTACCTTGAGTTTTTCATACCAAACTTATGTTTGATTCTTGGTTTTTGTTTCCTATATTCCTCGCATACTCTTTCATGTAGGCTGAGTATGGTAGATTTTAACTTGTATGCTTTAGAGTTCAAAAGACGGGCTAGAGGCTACCATTATCCATCTATTTCTATTGTTCCATATAACTATGTATATATCTGTGTCGTGTGGACATGTATTTATAACTGTCCAGGGTGATGATATACTTAGGTTTTGTAACTAAAATTCATGTATTCAAAGTAACCTTTATGCTGTTCTTTTGATATTATATATTACCGTTACACTTTGAGATTCTGATGTTGTGTTCTTCCTTTCTTGTTCTATTATTTTTTTATTTACCATAACTTTATGCCTTTCCAGTACCTTGGTGTTCGGCACATGAATATTGTGGATGTGTTAGTGTCGACATTCAAGGGTCGAAAAGTTGGGTCATTACATTTGGTATCAGAGCCTAATTTTGAGCGAACACCTTGGCTTTGGTTGGTTATGGCTCATTAGATATAGGGTAACCGACACACTAGAATGAGTCGAGTGTTTAATATACATGAGAGCGTATTTGTATTTTCTATAAACCTTTACCCATTTTGGAATAATCTCTTTATTTAAAATATCTCTTTCCTTTCATAAAGATTTTGCCGTGTTCAAGTTGTACATCATGAGTATTAAGCTATCAATGCTGGAGGAGGTAGAGGTAAAAGTGGTCGGGGTAGTACCATCACAAACGGTGGAGATCGAGCACCAAGGAATGTTGCTCTGGTCGAGGAACCAAGGGTGGACATTATAGAGGAGGTTGTGTAAGTCAGGCCTCAGGTGAATATTTCTTCCCTCTACCATGATTATGAGAGGCTAGGAGGTAAGACGTTTGGTGGTACGTAGATGATCATATAAGTCTAGACTTGGATCAAATTATGTGATCGAATATTTAGGGATATAGAGCTAAATGATGTGATGAAGCATCGGTTGGCATCACAACATCTGACGGACGTAGCTAAGGATTGGTGGAGTTCTATCACTCCTGATGTCTAAGAGAATGACATCTCTTAAGCTTAATTTAAGGAGGGATTCAAGATGTCATTTGTCCTAGAAGCCGATAAGACTTTGTTGTTTAAGAGCTTCCTCGACTTAAAGATGGGGGCCTTGATAGTGGAAGAGTATGATAATCGATTCACCGCCTTATCTCGGTTCGGACCTGGTTTGGTAGATATGCCTTTAAAGAGAAATGTGATGTTCATCACAGGGATGCATTCGAAATTCAAGGGTAATATGACTAATCATATCATAGAGTCTTATGTGAATCTAGTGAATATAGGGTTACAGTTTGAGAGTTTGGTTCTGAAGCCATCCATTTCTGCACTAGTTAGGGAGAATAAGCGAATGTTTTAGTCGTCGAGAGATATTTCTGGGGTAGTTTGTCATAAGTGTGGAAAGAAAGGGCACTTTGCTATGAATTGTAGGTCGGGTAAGGGAGGGCAAGTGGAAAAAGCACTGTTAGTAAAGGCACCAATTGCTAAGGTGCTAAAGTTAAAGTCACAGAAGGCCAAGGCCTAGTTTGCACCTAGGAGCTGCTACAATTGCCACAAGCCAGGCCATTTTGCTAGGGAGTGTCCATTGCTCCATAAAGGGAACATCCTCGAGCTTTCGTGCTAGCTTCAGCACCTTCTACTTCTGCAGCTGCAAAGGGGAAGCAAGTTATGGAAAATATTCTATCTATTTTTGAAATTCTCGTTCATATCTTATTTGATACTAGTAGTTCTATTAGTTTCATTTCTCATTTCTCGTACTCTTATTGATAGATAAAACTTGAGCCAACTGTGATTTTATATTCTATTTGTGTGTCGAACCCTGTTGGGGGCTAGGCTAATCTTAGTATGATTTGTTTAGGATTTCTAATTTCTTTCTTCAACTAACTCCTTCCTTGTGATATGTATGTTCTAGGTTTTATGGGCTTTGATGTTTTTCTTGGGATGCGTTGGCTATCTCGAAATCATGTAATATTAGATTATGCTAAAGGTATTGTGTCACTGATGAAGAACGGGTGGAAATAACTAACAGTGGCTTGTGAGGAACCTATCTCTCTTATAAGTAGTTTTCTTTATTCTCTGGATGTGGTGGAGGAGGAGTTAGGTTCAATAATGGTTGTTCAGGAGTTTGAGGATGTCTTTGAAGAGGTGTCAACCACTTCACCGAGAGATATAATTCCGCATCGATTTAGTGAAGGATGCAAAACTATCATGTTACCCGTTCGTAGACGTACCCCAAAGAGAGGTTAGAGCTAATAAATCGGGTTAGTGATCTGTTGCAGAAGGGCTTGATCTGACCAAGTCATTCGAGTTGGTGAGCGTCTGTCGTCTTTGCTATGAAGGTGAATGGTTTGCTAAGACTGTATGTAGATTATCGCGAGCTCAATAAACGAACTATTAGGAACAATTATCCTTTACATAGGATAGACGACTTGTTTGATCAGCTTTATGGGGCTCGAGTGTTTTCTCAGCCTAATCTTGCTATAGGGTTCCATCAGTTGAGGGTGGAATAGTAGGGTGTACCCTTGACCACTTTTAGATCCGACCAATTTTATGAGCGGTTATTATGCTGTTCGACCTAACTATTGCTACAACATATTTCATAGACTTGATGAATCGAGTTTTCTTAGATATGTTGAGTAAGTTTGTCCTTGTATTTATAGATGATATGCTAGTTTATTCCAAGACCGAGAAGGAACATTCTTGTTATCTAAGGATTGCTCTAGGAACACTAAAAGAGCGAGTGTTGAAGGCTAAGTTCTCGTAGTGTCATTCTTGGTGTTCAGAAGTTAGGTTCTTAGGTCATGTTGTTTCGGCCGGAGGTATTTTTGTTGATCCCACTAAGGTTGTGGCTGTTCAAGACTGGATGAGGCCGAAAAGCGTAAGTGATATTAGGAGGTTTCTGGGTCAAACTGAGTATTATAAGATATTGATATAGGATTTCTCAAAGATTGCCTATCACTTAACGAATTTGACGAAGAAAGATGTCAAATTTGTATGGGCTAATAAATGCAAGCAAGCATTCGTAGAGTTAAAGGAAAAGCTGAGTAGTGCTTCTGTTCTTACTGTACCAGATGGAGGTGAGGGTTTGACTGTTTACATTGATGCATGTGGAACAAGTCTAGCTCCTATGTTGATGCGGCATGCAAGGGTTATTGCTTATGCAAGTCGGCAGCTTAAACCACATGAAGCCAAGTATGCAACTCATGACTTGGAGTTGTTAGTAGTGATATTTGCGTTAAATATGTGGAAGCATCATTTCCTAGGTGAAAGATTTAAGTTATATATGGACCATAAATCTTTAAAGTGTCTTTTTATGCAAAAAGACTTAGACTCGAGGCAACAAAGGTGGTTGGAGTTTCTTGTGGCCAATGATCTAGATATATTATACACACTAGGGAAAACTAATGTTGTAGCTAATGTGCTTAGTAAGAGGTATGCATTATGGAAAATGTTGGGGAATTCGTTCGACTCTGATTAGTCTAATCCGAGAGAATCAGCTTAGATATCTTCATTTTGCTAGGGTAGCTAAAGATGTTAGCAAGAGTGAGGCACCGAAGAGGTGGCCGGGGTTTGAGGTGGATGGCTGTTTCATTTTGAGAATGAACAGTAGGTTATGTGTCTCAAATGTTGATGGGATTAGGTAGAAAGTTCTAGAGTCACCATTCTAGATTAACGATACATCCTGAGGTCACTAAGATGTATCAAGATAGGAAGAGGATGTTCTGCTAGTTGGGAATGAAGAGGGATGTTTCTATCTTTGTATGTAGGTGTGCTAACTGCCAACATGTGAAAGGTAGTCACCAGAAGATAGCTGGACTTTTTAAGCCGCTAGAGATTTCTAAGTGGAAATAGGAGTATATTTCCGTGGACTTCATCGATGGATTTCCTAGGTCAAGAAGAGGAAATGAGGGTGTGTTGATTATCATGGACCGATTGACCAAAATCCCACTTCTTACCTGTTAAGACTATAAGAACAGCTTCTAGTTTGGCTAAGATGTATGTTAAGGAAATTATCAGATTGCATGTTGTTCCTTATGATATCATGAGTGTTAGGTATCAGATATTCACAAGCCAGTTGAGGAAGGTTTTGCATGAGGCCTTAGAGACCGAGCTTAGTTTGAGTATCGCTTACCATCCGTAGGCAGATGGGCAAACGGAAAGGGTGAATCGAGCATTGAAGGGCTTGCTTAGAGCATGCATTTAAGATTTTAGGGGTTCGTGGAAAGAACACTTACCACTTGTTGAGTTTTCATACAAAAATAGTTATCAGGCCAATATCGGAACGATGCCATCTGAAGCGTTGTATGGAAGGCCTTGCAAATCTCCATTATGTTGGGTA
The DNA here is from genome assembly GCA_030765085.1 of Allium cepa. Taxonomy (NCBI): domain Eukaryota; kingdom Viridiplantae; phylum Streptophyta; class Magnoliopsida; order Asparagales; family Amaryllidaceae; genus Allium; species Allium cepa. Next base: position 210,472,890 of record CM060928.1, read on the forward strand.
GAACCCGTGGATCGTCTTGTGTTTGGGCCAATTATGACTCACGAGGCGTTTGATAAGGTCATAGAGATTTGGAAGCGAATCAAGGATGTGCAAAATCGACAAAAGAGCTATGCAAATGAGAGGTGTAGAGAGTTGAGTTCTCGGTTGGTGACTTTGTGTTTGTAAAGGTTTCTCTAATGAGAAATGTAGTTTGGTTTAGAAAGGCTGGGAAGTTGGCTCCTCGATATATAGGACCATTCCCGGTTTTGGAGAGGATTGACACACTCGCATATAGAGTCAATTGAGCAATTAGGCTATCATATGTACACAATATACTTCATGTGTCGCATTTGCATAAGTTTGTGCATGATCCTTCGATGATAGTAGAAGAATTACAGTAGGATGAATTGGAGATTGAGCCAAATTTGACTTCTTTGAGACACCCCGTTCGTATTGTTGATTGGGATACGAATCGATTGAGGACTAAGGTTGTGAAGTTAGTCAAGGTACAATAGAGCAAGGATGCTCGAGGTTGTATGTTGGAAACAGAGGATAGTTTGAGGTAGTCCTATCCGAATTCATTCTTAGACTAGAGATTTCTTATTTAGTATCGTACATCTTTTTTTAATGTACTCACCGCTTGAGATGGGGTCACTTAGTATGCATTTTGGGTTGCATTTTAGTTTGTATACAGTTTTACCAGTATGATGTATATATACCTTGTTCTTATAACTTCTTTGATCATCATTCTTAATTGAATTTCGAGGATGAAATGTTCCAAGTGGAGGAGAATGTAGCGACTTTGAATTTCAAACACTTCATCTTCGAAAATCAAACCGCTTTTAAATACGATTAAGTGTTATAAATATGATTTTATAACCTTGTTAACATCATTTAATTAATAAATAATGATAAGAAACTTGTCTTTGAAATTTTTTACAAAAATATATTCTTCAAAGAAAAATTGATAATGTGACCAAAAATCGGTTTATTGGTGAACAGCTTTTTGATTGATATAAGTTGTTCGAACTCTTACACCTATCTAATGATCATACGAACATAGTAACAACTAATTAACACACACACCTCTTCTAAAGCTTGAAATTTTCTAGATGCTTCTATTAGGATAAGAGATATTATTATGAGAGGGGTAAAAATGGTAATTAGCATAAAGAAAAAGTGATGGGAGGTGATTCTTCCATGGCATGAAGGGGGTGAAGGCAAGCTTAAGGAGCATCATTCGTAACCTATATAAGAAGGGGCATACCTTTAGTTATCATTCACAAATTCATACTAAAAAAAGAGCTAAAATCCATGTCTTCTTCTTCCTCTTCCTAATTTTCTAAAGAAAAACATTTTCAAATCAAATCCAAAGCACTTCAACTTGATCGAGTACCATATTACAAAACATCGTACCTACTTAGATCTTGATGCTTGGAAGCCAATCTCTCCCCACACGTAGAAGTCCTGAGCTATTGGGGAGTTTTAGGTGAGCTAGTGCAAAAGCAAAGGAAAGAAAGTGGTTGCTATGTTAAGGCTAGACTTGGTTAGCTTGAACTTTGTTGATTTTTGTGTTAAAGTTGAGCTAACTCACAACTTCGATTGGAAATATAACTCATATTTGCTTGTGTTTGGTTCTGTCAAATCATTGCTGGTTCAAGTTTTAAGACATAGATGGCATACCCCTACTCATAGGTGGCTTGCACATCTTTTCTATGGCTAAGAGTACCTTCGATGGGAGTCTCCAACACGACCCCTCATGGTGACATGCATTATTCTATATGTGCAGGGCATAGCAAGTTGAATGAGGGTCTAGTCAGTTGCTAGGGGGTTTACTGGGTTGAAGTTCAAAGTTTAAGTGTCTTCCCTAGCTCTAAAGTCATTCAAAGTCACGAGCGATTTGTCCAATGCCGGTCAAATAATTTATCATTAAAGCCATATGTCGTTGCTCAGCCTAAATTTGGACAAACTACGCTAGCCCTAGTCGCTTTGTTGGTATTATGACCATTGGAGTTATCAGCTTTGTTCCTATTATGGTTTTGTATGGTGTGAACTAAGTGGAGCTTATATAGAATAAAAGTGAAGAAAAATGAGAGATTTTAGGGAAGGCCCTCTTTCTAGCACCAAAATAGTATCAAAAAATTTAGCCAATCTCGAAATTATAATTGAGAGTGGCTATTAGAGAAGGTTACCCATTAATAACTTGATTTAAAGATGAAAAAAGGAAGTAAAATGTGTAGTAAATAAAGAGACATAAGATTCATAGTGATGAAGATTATGTTGCAAAAATTTAGTAATTTAACTCAACCGTTTTTTTGGTTATTTGACCAATATACATGCCAGCTAGGATACCAAATGAATTGTATGGATCAAATGGTTGCCAGCTGGTGATCCATACTTAAATATACCTTGGTCAAGGATAGGCGACACGAGATCAGGAGTGGTTGTGCAGCGATGCTTTTCCAAGGTGGCTGTAAATGACAATGAGTGGTTTTTGCACAAGGTGCTTTTGTTAGAAGAAAAGTGTTATATGTGCTAGCCTTCTTAGAGAAACTATATAGTTGTAGCTTTTTTTTTTGCATGAGGTGGTCAGGGGCATGATTAAAGCCTATCGAGTTAAGACAACGGGGCTTCAATTTGTGTGGGTGGATGAGAGGGAACTTTGCCAGGGAGTGGGTCATTATCCAAACCACTCAATTATTGAGGATCATTAAGCATATCTGACCATTATCAGTTGCCATTGTTCGTTGATGTCCGTGTGGACTTTTAAATGGCTCGTGTGTGCATATTGGTGTCAGGCGAACCAGTTTCTTATAAGGAATCGGGTAGTCCGAATGAAATGCGAGCTTTTAGAACTATACAGACTAATATGTAGGCCATGGTATGAGTTGGTGGGATTATGCGCCCTGGCTCATATTATACTTGTGAGAAAGTTATGCAATAATACATATGCATGTAATAAAATTATTTTTCTTTTGTGTTGATTTATGTTTTTCATGTTAATCACATCATACAAATTATATTTAATTTGATTTCAAATTTAAATGTATGCATATGTGAATAATTGATTGTTCATTTCAGCTCTAATTCAAATTATGCAAATTTCATATATTTAGAACCATTTATGTATATTTTAAAAAATTGTTTTCTATGTTTATTAACTCAAGAGAAAAAGGAAATTTTGTTTGTTTAATTATTTTGGCTATGCATATATTTAAATATATGTTGCTATACATATATTATTTTATAATGTAAAATTAGATTAAAATCATACTTATTTTACAAAATTTTAATTACCTTACATGTATCAAAAATCCTTTATTTCAGTTATAATTAAATTTGTATATTTTACACATATGTATCTCTAGATGATTTGATATAAAAAACATATATAGTATATAAACAAATAGATCTATTGTAGATCTAAATGGGAATTAAAGATTATTTGTTTTGGCATTTGAAAAGAATATCAACGAGGGTCGTCTCCCTTAAAAATTTATTTATATATTGTACGTAAAATAAATTTTATAATAACATGTCAACATATATGTGTGTGTATATACATATGACATACATATATATATGTCTAAACTATATATATGGTACTATTAATAAATATATACAAACCATATACATATATTACAGCATATTCAAACATATGTATATACTTAGCATTTATATTCCTAATCTGCATGTGAATTTGTCATATGTGTATGTAAGTATAATATATATGTATATACAATAGATACAAATCACAATATTTATATGTGTGTGTATATGTATAGGTGTGTGCATATATATAGTTATATACATGCATATTTGTAACGACTGACATTTCGACCCTCGAACGTCGACACTAATACATCCATGGTATTCATGTGCCGAACACCCTAGTGCGGAAGAGATAAAATGCTAGGGTAAAATAAAAGAAAAGGTAATAGAATAAGAAAGGAAGAACAAAACATTTGAATCTCACAATGGAACGATAATATATAATATCAAAGGAATGGTCCAAAAGGTTCTTGTGAATATAGAAATTTCAGAGCTACTAAAACCTAAGTACCATCATCAGCCTAGACAGTTATAACTATTTACCCTTACAATGCTGATATATGCAATACAGAAATGCAATAGAAATAAGAATACTATGGAAGGTAATCATCTAGCTTCTCTCCATAAGCTCCAAAGAGTCCGTAGCTAAATCTGGGAACATACACGGGGCTGACTCGAGCATTAGAAGATAATAACACCCTGATCAGTCTGGTAAACCAATATAAGAAACTCAAGAAATAAGAGTGACATGTAATAGCCTTTTTTTTGAGATAGTATGGATTACCGTAATGGTTTTTCTCCTCGTATGAAACCAACCATTCATTTAATTTTAAAATATAGTGATATGATAGATAATGTCTAGAGTGTAGCATATAAATCATATCAAATAGCTGCTGTGTGAACACCATAACAGTAATAGGTATACAAACAATACCACTAAGGTGCATTCATATATGGATTGTTTTCCATGGAGAGGCCCCCAGTAGATTGAAGCGGATCTCCATGACAAGGATCATAAACTTCCATCAAAGCATCGCATAACTCTAGATAGGATATACTCTAATGTAAACACAACTGGCCCAACAATGAACTGCATAGAACCAAGCATAACCAACTCCTGGCACCCAATAATCGAAAGCAAACTCTAGATCTAGAATTAATATAACCTCATGGGTAAGTTAAACCTAAGATTGCACATCTTACTCTTGTTTTAGTTATTTTCGATGTCGAGGTTACATTCTGTATCTTTAACACGAGTCTTCGTCACTCGAGCAGCACACGAATCCCCAATCAGGTTCCTTCATCTAGAACAGATCACGAATCACTACATGGATTTAAGAATCTTGAACAAATCTTGAACCTCCATATAGATTTTGCCACATAAATCCTCTGATGAATGTTAACGTTGTCCTTTCTCTTGGAATACTCCTCAAGATAGATAATCCCTCACAATAGCATCATTCATAATGTTAACACTGACCTTTCCCTTGGACTTAACCTTAGGATAGACAGTTCAACTCTTTAACGTTCTACTTCACAACCACTTTCAGAACATATATCGCGTATATAGTTTTAAAGTGATTACGGGCTTGAATCATCTCATATATGTACACTCTTCCTACTTACCGGACTCTTCAAAACCAATCGATAAATTCTCAGTTAACTCAATTCTGGTTCTCTCAGAAGTAAGCAAAAGTTAGATGCGTTCCATACCAATACTCCTCCCAAGGGGTTCTTGTTAGTATGAAATCGCGAAGTTTTTCGATAAATTCTTACAATATTAGGTCAAGTTTGATAATCGACTAATCGATTATCTAGTCAATAATTGCTTATACGAATAAATATTCATACACTTAACTCGTTTATGATATTTCAACTTAACTATTCCTTGCCCAAGAGTTAAACAATGTAAGTTAGAGTACTGGTTGCATCAAAGACTTTCCTAGACACTTCATTCTTGAATCTCACAAATAGATATGTCTACCTTGCGGATTTTAGTATTAAATATAGTATTAATGATTTTCATAAATAATAAGAAATCAGCATGATTTACACATTTATGACATTTTCCGACTTATTATTCCTCGATCAAGAGGGATAGAGCTCTATTGCTCGATCCCTACTGGGCATCAATCTTAACTCACACAAATAGATAAGTCTTACTTCGTCGGCTTTTAGTGCCAATCATAGTTAATTACTTTTCAAACAAGTAATTAAACAACTAACCATTTGACCATTCAGAAACTCTAACCCCTTTTGAAAACATATGTATATACTTTTGAAATACTTGAAACTACTTATAATAGGTTTTAAAACATATATCCTAAATATTACTTTAAAATAAAAAGTTTACAAAAATTCCTTAAAACAGAAAAAGAACATGTTTTTAACACATCTCTTCTTTAAAAATCCGCAACTAATTCTTAAAAATTCATAAATTACTCAAACCACTTTGAAGTACTCTAATATGATTCAGTAAACATTTGTAAAAAGAATGAAATAAAATACTTAAATCTAAATATCTTTTCAAACCTTTTAAAGTCCAAAATCAAGGTTAAACGAGGTAGTTTTGCACAAGTGAAGTTTCGACCACTTTTCGAGATGTTACCTAACTTTTTACTACTCAAGCTTTTAATAAAAAAACATTCATATAAAACATTACAAATATGTCGAGAAACCCCAAAGGATCTCTCTACAATGTTTCATAGCAATCGCCAAAAACAAGGCAATTCAAACAGCATCTATAATGACCATCGCTATAAATGCACTTTCAAATCCGAGTCCAATCTAAACCAAAGTCCATCTATAACCTATGTGCTTTATCAAGATTTTTTCAGAAGTCATACAAGTCATTCAAGTCCATTCCAAGTTCGTTCATTTCCATATACATGGATCACACATGCCCAATCTAAACCAAGGTCTTGTCACATATGGATTTCTAGAAGTGTGTGTGTATATATATAAAGTTTTTTGAAGGGTTCATATATATATATATATATATATATGTATATATGGAGAAGTTGCTAATAAATTCCTAAATCATAGATAGAGAGGATGAGCGATCCTGCTGGTTGTAGCTTAGATGATGCAGCTGAGATTTTGGGTGTGAACGTGCCGACTTGGTCCTTTCGATATCTACAAACAAGAGAACAAGCTGACCTTAACCCTAATAAAGGACCCACAGAGCATTCACCATGAGTAGTTCCAGTCTGTCTACCAGCCGCTGATTTCGCAAAGCTATGTAAGACTTTCTTATCTACGAGGGTAGCGGTATGTGAGGACAAAGTCATATGTGGACTCGAAGGCATGGTTCTACACTTGTGAAAGGGTTTTTGGATTGGTGGTTCTTGAATATGATGTTAGTTGTGCAGCTGGAGCAGTTCATACTTTTGCGGCAAGGAGTGATCTCGGCGAAGGTGTATGTTAATTAGTTCAATGAATTGGCAAGGTTTGAAATGGAGCTGATAAATACCGCTTATAAGAAGGCTTTGAAGTTTGCTAAAGGGTTGAATAAACCTCTTCAAGGTTTGCTCTTAGTCATATTCCCATGGGTGCAACTAACGAGAGTTTGGTGGAGATGGCCTTGTTGAATACCATCTCCAAGGAGGAAGTGAAGGATGAGCCCAAGAAGTCAAGAAGAAAGATACCACAATAGAATCAGTGCAAGGGCAGAACAAGACCCAAAGGGAAGATTAAGAAGCAAAGGATGCAGTGTAGGAGATGTGGTAAGAAGGGGCATTTTTCTAAGGAGTGCAAGACGGATATCTCAAAGATCATGTGTGTTGAATATGCAAGTATATGATATACAAAAGTCAACAAGGCCAGAGGAGATATCATATACAAAAGTGAAGACCATATGAGCTCAATGCAACACAACATCAAATAACAAAAATGTATATATGTACATACATACATGAATGTTTGTATATATATGTGTATATGTATATATATATTACAAGTTCAAGCAACAGGTCAAACAAACATTATCACAAGCTAAAGTCAACAAGGCCGGAATTATAAAAAAAATCACAAAACCAACATTAGCAAATCACAAGCAGTTGCAAAATTATCAAGTGCAGTTTATCATAAACAAGATCAAGTGGCCAAAGTCTTCAAAAATTCACGAAACGAGTCAAGATAAATCAACATTGTCAAACCAAAACCAAAACCGTGACGGCCAAGGAATCGAACCAAGTCATAAATCAAAGCCGTGTCAACCAAGTAACATAAATATATACGAAATTGAAGAAGTCATAAGAATCACCATCTTTCAATATTAATCAAGTGGCCGAGACGAATTCGATCAAAATAATTGACGGATTCAAATAATAAATTCAAACGAAATTTTAGGGAATTAAAACCCTATGTAAACCATAACATCATCGGCGCAATAATTCATTCGAGGTCAAGATAAAAGAATAATCATTCAACTCGAATCAAAATTGAGTTCAAGTAAGCAAAAATAGTAAAGCAAAAGTAACAAATTACATACCGAAGTAAGTTCAAACTCGATCATAACTGAAGGAGCTGAGTGCAAAGAGAAGAAAGCATCGATCAACAAAGCTAAGGGATGTAAATCATCATTCGATCGAGATACTAAAGTCGGTGACTTCATTTTCCAAAGCCCTAATTTCAGAGAAAAGAGGAACAAGAACGAACAGCCATTGTAAAGCAACGATATTGGGCCGAAGCTATAATACAAAAGAAAAAGGGATTTAATTTTATCACTTGTTTATTTGTGAGCCGGCCTTGTTATTAAGGACTTTAGTTAATTAGGGTTTTGAGTTTTTAAATTGTTTTTACTTTGTATTTAATTTTTAAACCATTGTAAATTCTAGTCATATGACTAGGAGACAAACTACGTGGCGTAGTTTGAGAATTCGCAACCTAGTGGCTGAGTTGTAGCGGGGTTTTTAGCGTAGAGTTAGGTTAGTCGATAGCGGGTGTTGCAAGTTTACGTGTGTTAGCGTCTGACTTTCTAATTTCAAGTAGAAACCTAGGGGGCAACACGTAGGCAGGGTTTTACCGAGGTTGGGTAAATCTGTGTGTTTTATTTTTTGCATTTACTATTCTGATATTATCTGTGCTGCTATTATTCTACTGTGATCCGTGTTGAAATTATTTTATATACTTCCGTAATAAATTTTTATAATCATTAGTATCACCCTATTCACCCCCCTCTAGGGTGAAATCGATCCTACAAGTGGTATCAGAGCTAGGTTCAAATGCCATTTTTGTTTAAAAAGTTTGATTTTTCAAAGACCAGTTTTTTATAAATTAGAATTTTTAAAATGGCTAATTTTGCTGAGGGTCGGTCCAGTATTATACCTCCCATTTTTGATGGAACATATTTTTTGAATTGGAAATTGAAAATGGAATTTTATTTAAAATATGTTAATGTTAAATGTTGGGATATTATTGAAAATAGGTATAACATAACAGATGAGAAAATTATCTTGATTAATGCTCTTGCTATGCACATATTACATTCTCATATTAATCAAGATAATTTTAACTTTATCTCTCATTGTGAAAGTGCACAGGAAATCTGGAATACTTTTGATACATTATATGGTGCAAAAGTCAATAGCAATGAGAAATTCTCCGTAATTGATATAGAAACATGCTTAACAGCATTGACAAAAAGCAACAGTAATGATAATGATGAAGATGGAGCAGCTGAGCTGGCATTACTAATGATGAGATTCAAAAAGTGGAACCGCAAATACAGAAATATAGCTCTAAATCAAAAATTGATAAGAAGAATATTCAAAGCACTAGACAACCCAAAAGAACGGTAGATCATCTGTCACCCGTGCAACAAATCCGAATACATCAAGCCTAATTGTCCTCGACTTCAACGCGGCCAAGAAAAGAATTCAAAAGGAAAAAGTTTTGCAGCCACGTGGAATAAAAGTGATGATTGTAAAAGCACTGGCATTAAGGGTGAAAGAGTAAATCTGTGCCTACGAGGTGATATAACTGATATCGACGATGATGAGCCAAGCGAGGTATCAAAACTTTCTCATTCACGACAACTTATATATTTCCACGAACTAAATGGCTGTTTTGAAAGACTTAGGGAGAAATACGCTAAAATTGAATCACAAAGAGATACTTTGATAGAATCAAATAAAAAACTTGACCAATTAGTTAAAAACTATTAAAGTAGGATCCCTAAATGTGACAAGTGTCCAACATTTGAAGAAGAAATCAAAAAATTAGAAATTAAAATTAAATCACTTGAAAATGAAATTCTGAATTTGAAAGAAAGTGAAAATACATGAAGAGAAAATTCCATTAAAAAGTGCACACAATTATTAAATGAAAATGAATATCTCAAAACACAAGCCCAACAATTGTCTACGACTTTAGGAAAATTTTCAAAAAGTGAAAATATGCTTTTAGGGAAACAAACTGTTAATACAGATAGACAAGGACTTGGATATAATCAATCAGAATGTGATAGAGGTAAAATTAAATAAGTCAATTCCATATGCACAATTTGTAAAAAATTTGGACACAATTAAAATAATTGTTGGTATAGACCCAAATACGTGAAAACTGTACCAATTTGGGTTCCAAAAGGTACAAATCACTACAAGAATTTTGATTTCTAGTAGCGCTCAAAAAATGCTACTAAAAGTTTTAGCAGCGTTTTGATAAACGCTGTTATAAATCCCGCGACTAAAAATACCTTATTTTCAGTTGCATTTACTTCATCGCTACCGTGAATCGTTTTGCTGCAGCGTTTATGAAACGGCACTAAATTCTTTGTTTGCAGTGTGTATAAAACGCTACCAAGATGTACTTGGTCTGCTCAAAAATATTTTGGTAGTGTTTTTTAAATGCTGTAATAGAGGACACAGTTTATTGATAAGCCTGTAGCTGCGTTTGTTAAACGCTACTATATATGCTCTCCTTCTACCCTTTTTTTGGTAGCGTTTTCGAAACGCTACTAAAAATATTCCATCTCCGCCAATAAATTGCCCCCGGTTCAATCTTGTTCATAACTTATAACATAATACATAAATACATACACATTAAACAACCGCAAAATACATATACATATACACATACACATACACATTCAAACATAAACACATTTAAAAACCACAAAATACATAAACAAAAGCACCGACATAAACAATATGTTAACCGTACATAGAAGTTTACACAACCGAACAATAGTTTCAAGACAAAAGGTTAACTGTATATAGAAGTTTACACAACCGAACAGTAGTTTCAAGACAAAAGGTTAACCGTACATAGAAGTTTACACAACCGAACTACGTACCATAAACAATATGCTATTGCTGCTGTTAATGTACCATAAACATCTGAACTAAGCAAGTACAATAAACAACTGAACTACCTAACAAGTACGATAAACTAGTGCTGCTACTACTCATTCTTCAGAAACGCCTACCTGTAGACAAAATATAATCAAGAGCGAGACTCAAGTTATAATCAATACTGAGATAATAATGACATGACCATCTACACTGAGAAAACAATGAGACTAAAGTTATGCACAACTGAATATGTGCAATATTGTGTTCAACTGAATATGCACAACTGAATATGAAAACTAAAATACTGTGCATGTTAGTTTTGGCCAAGAATAAATGAAAATCAAGATTTGTCATCAATGTTTTGTACATTTTATCTCTGCCTGTACATTTCATATACTCAAATACAGATTTTCATATACACGAACACAGATGAAAATATAAGTGTACATGAATTATTTTAGATAGTGAAATTAGGTAGGTGTAAGAAGTCTGCCAGACCCATATGGATACAGACAAACACAGATTCAAAAAATTCATAACGATAGATGCATTTGTTGATAAAAATATGGGATAATAATATAATATGGTCCTAGTATGTAAAATGACTGGAAACTTAGGATCATAAATTATCTTTTAAGTACGTACAATTAGTAGATATAACTTATGGCTACTAATGGATTAAACCATGGACTATACATACAACATAAATACCATATTTTGATAAGCCTGATCATAGTATATTCCAACATAAATTCTAACTAATTCACATTGTTGCATATTCACACAAATCATTCAAGTACAACAACTCATTGCACATCTTCAAGCAGGTTATAATGAGGCAATTTAGAGGAAAATTTCAAATAACTTTGAAGGCAGCCTCTTTTCAAATCACTTAGGCATTATAATTTTTTGAGTTGATGGTTTAAGTATTTTGTTGCCATTGGTTATCCATGATGGTAATTTTGCAAGAAGTTTTCAATTACATAAAGAATTACATACCTTTCATTTTGGTTCCATAATGACTTTTGCTATCGGTCAAGCTATAGGAACGCCAAAGGCATCTTCCATGCACGTCAACTCCGATGTAGGTCTCCATAGCACTGCATCCGGAACTCTCACAATTTCAACCCAAACTTTTACAGCATCACATCCCAATGGATGACAATGGACCACCGATATTGGGTCATTCGAAGCGATAGTTCCTTCAGCCATTACTTCGTTCGTTTCACCCACATCAATCAACTTGCATTTATTATCTTTTGTCGGCTTTGCAATTGGCTGGGAAAAAAATGGTGCATATTTCAAACAGTGCATACTGAAAACTGTGTACTTATTTTAGAAACCAAAGCATACAAAATGCAACAACACAGTGGTGCATTTTTCAAACAGAAGAAACGAAATACAAACTACAAAATATTTCCAGCATATTTACTTACATGTGATTGTGGTTTCTTCGCGATTATGGGTGTGGATATCACGGGAGAAGTCGCACAATTTACATTCCTGCCAACTGCATCTTTATTAACTTCAACTTTTGATTTTGGCCATGCTACTTTCCTACCAACTGCATCTCTAACGCACGACATATCAACTGTGGGTCACCATAAATATGCATCCCATTATTACATTGGCCACTCAAATCGCAAAGGCAGCCGGACCGAGCGGAATACCATTAACAAGATGTTGTGGATCTCTGGCGTAGATCTTCCATCGGCAACTACCCCTTCACCCTCGTTCCAACCATAAATCTTGCATTTGTCATCTTGGGCGCTACTGTCACTCTAAAAAGGAGAAGTGTAAATCAAGAGTTTAGTGATTAAGTGAAAATATTGTACAAGAATTATTTCTAAATTAAATTTATGGAAGATTGACGTAAATATTGTGAATTATAAAATTTACCGTACCGACTTCATTCAGCTGTCCTCGCAGCGCCCTCTTAATGCAATTTAATGGCCATGCTACTACCTTAGTCTCAGCGTTTGCTAATACTATCATTTCAGGTGTAGGACTCCATAAGTAAGCATCTGGTTCTTCTACGAAATCTATAATAACGCTCACAGCATTTGGACCAAGATGAATGTCATTGACAACCTCATTTGGGTCCATGGACAACACTCTCCCATTCGGCAACAACTGTAGAGGTTCCATCCCAATTCGAACATAGGTCGTCATTGCTCTACTATTATTCAACAGAAAGTTATAGCAATTACTGGATCAAAAACTAAAATCCAAATATTATTTCTTGAGTAATATAATTATTATTTTTACCAATTCAGGTGTGCTCCCTTCTTTTGAACTTTCTTTACCCTACAGCAAAGCACTAATATTAGGATATTTTAATCTTAGGAGCACTGAAGTGGATACGCAAAATACTTAAAATGTCACTAGAATCAGTCCAACAAGTTTGAATGGCAGAGTACATACAAAAAACCAGTTGTTGTAGCATCATTTACAAACATGTGTGTCTGAATTTATTATTTTCAAAATTATTATATAACAAAAAACCAGTTGTTATGCACTGTTTGTTATTCCCAGTTACTACGGTGTTTTATATATACTTTGATGCTATGCATATTTGCAATAAATTATAGGCGCATTAGTAAACCTTGTTCATCATAGACTTACCTTTTATGTTCAGTGATCAAGTGTCAAGACGACATGTGCACCCAAAACTTGCTAAGAGTTTTATTTGAGAAAAAAATGAAAAGCAAGCAGGAACACCTATACTACATATACTGTTTGGATACTTAAAATGGATGCCAAAGATTTATGTGAACAGATGACATTAGAAAAACATTTATCCATCAATAAAATGATCTTCAGCAGAATATGTCAAAGAAGGTATAAACTAAAGATGAAAGGCCCATCAACTAATTCTGTTACAATGTTTTTGGGTATAATATGATTGTAATTTTATTAATAAAAGTAGATGGAGAATAAGCTGCATTTGCAAGTGTGAATTTATTCATATACTACATAAGAATAAATAACTTTGTAAATTGTAATTGTGTGCCAAAATAAATAGTACTGGAAATCAATCATTAATTTAAATAGGAAGAACGCGTCAAATTATTATATGGTTGACACCAAAACAAATATCATTCCATGATAAACAAACTTAAACATTCTTGTTGCCTAAAGATAAATTTGAAAGAGGGGGCTATGCGGTAGGATCGTGTAATATGGAATAATGAAATAGTCTAGGTAGATAAAGTAGATAAGTGCAAGGAGACACCAGGATTTTATACTGGTTCGGACCTCTCGTCCTACGTCCAGTTCCTAAGCTTCACTTAGGAATTTCACTAACTAATACCCTCACTTCACCCGGAGGAATAGGTTTACAACTTACCCGAACAACGGAACGGGATTTCTTGCCTCAACAACCGAAGAGGACTTCAACTCAATTACTGAAATACAATATTCGACTTGTTGTGTTCTTGTCAACACTAATGAGTCTAATGTAGTACAATATTCCTATAATCTTATCCTCGAGAATATGCAATGTGTTTGTGAAGATTTAGGAAATGTGAATTGCTATGAATCAAAAGAATGTTATAAACAAAAACAGTGATTCAAGCAATAAATTGGTGATTGCTTTGAGAATATCTAGAGAATATGAACAAGAGAATAATAAGATTAAAGCAAGAGAATTCGGTGAATTAAATGATGTTAGAATCATGAATTTATACTTGTAGAAGAGATGCATATGTTGTCAAAGGTTGCAAACAAGAGATGCTTCCATTTCCATTGATGAATGGTTGCAACTCTTGGGAAGAAGAAGGTGTCTTTTCAGAGAAAATTCGCAGGTTTAAATTCAGTCGACTGAGCAGGAGATTCAGTCGACTGAAAATACAAAGAAAAATTTTCAGGAACAATTTCAGTCGACTGCACAGGTAATTCAGTCGACTGAAACTATGCATTTTTGTATATGTGTATAGTTTCAGTCGACTGGCCATGTCTGTTCAGTCGACTGAAGTATAAAAGTATGCACAGTGAACATGTGAATGAAGTTTTTATGAATTGTGTTCTAATGTTCGTGCAAATCTCTTGAGGATAGATTTTAACAAATAATCTAGACTAAGACACATAGAAAAATCATACTAATGTTTATACTTTGGTCTTCATCTATCTTCTTCTAGCTTTTGCATTCTCTTCCTATTTGTTGAAGCTCATTGTCATTGATCAAAACCTTCGTGTATCAACATTCTCCCCCTTTTTGATTAATGACAATACTATTCTAAAGATGTATATACTTACTTTCTCCCCCTGAATGTATGCACTATTTTTTTTTCTACAAAACAAAGTTAGTACCTTAGATTTTCTCCCCCTTTGTCATCGACAAAAAGGAAGAACTAACAGTAGTAATAATATATCAAAACAATCACTAAATCATAGAGAATATAATCATGAACTAAGAGAAATAAAAATGTTATGACAAACAAGCATAAAATAGCTATTTATACAAGCCATTAGAAAGTTTTCTCATAGTTTTAAAATTTATGTGACAAAATCTTTTGTGCCATAACCAAGGATCATTATCTTTGGCAAGTAAACACATACTTGAATTATGATTAATATTCATATTTAGAACATAAATATTTCTATCTCTTTTTCCTTCAAATATAAGATTTTGGTCTTGATCAAAAATACTACATTTATTATTCGAGAAAGTTATTTTAAAACCTTTGTCACATAATTGACTTATGCTAAGTAGATTATGTTTTAAATTTTCAACTAATGAAACATTTGTTATAAAAGGTAAATTTGATGTACCGTAATTGTTCACATCTCCTTTGCCAATGATATAGCCTTTTGAATTGTCTCCGAAGGTAACCAAGCCACCATCAAAGTATGTGATGTTTGTAAGCATATCTTTGTCTCCGGTCATGTGTTTTGAACAACCACTGTCTAATATCCATTTCTTCTTTTTAAGTGGGACCTGAAAATAAATATGAAATTATTGGTACCCACTTTTTAATAGGGTCCTAAGAAGTTAGAGTTTTAGGAAACCAAACCCAGTTTGGTTTAGTGTCCTTTTTATAAATATAGTTTTTATTATGATGAACATTATCCATAAATGTTTTAATATATTTATTTCTTACTAATACATTGTTAGTTTTTGGTACCCAAATTGTAACTACCTTGTTTTGTACTTTTGTTTTAATAGGTTTCTTAATTAATTTTTGTTGTTTTGAATCCATATTCCTTTTAAAATTTGTATTTTTCTTTTTAGGAATTTTTGACTCCTTATTATATCCTAATCCATGTTTATTTGAAGAGGATTGAGAATTTTCTAAAATCTTAGATAAATTTTCTCTTCCTTTGTTAAAGTTAGAAACATTTTTAGTGATGTTCTCTAATCTAGTTTGAAGACTATTATTTTCTAACTCAACTTGTCTAATTTTAGTTTTTAAATCATGATTTTCAGAAATAATTATATCATTCTTTAATTTTTGAGTTTCAATTTCTTGACTTAAAAGTGATAATTGAGTTTCCGAATTTGAATAAGATTCTCGAACTTTTTCAAGTTCTTCTTCAAGAATTTTCTTTTCATCATTTAATATATCTCTCTCAAACTCAGCTTTGTTTTGATTTTCACGAATTTCCTTAATTTTCTTTTTAAGAATTTTTATTGTGCTTAAAAGTTCAGTGTTTACTTCAATTAAATCGTCGAAAGTTAAATTATTTACCTCAGATTCTTGAGCCATGAAGCATACATTTGCCTGTTCATTGTCGCTATCACTATCACTTTCGGATGATGATGAATATGAATCGTCCCATGTTACAGAAAATGCCTTCTTTTTGAATTTATCCTTCTTGTTTTTGTTGTTGAAGTTTTTCTGATTTTCCTTCATTTGTTCTTGACAATCTTTTTGCATATGTCCTTTCTTATGACAATTGAAGCATTCTATATTTGAGGATGATGGTTTGTTCAAGAAATTCTTTTTGAATCCGTTTTTGTTTCCTTTTCTATACTTTAGGAATTTCTTGAAATTTTTGGCTATAAATGCTAGATCCTCATCTTCAGACTCTGATTCTTCCTTTTCCGCATGAAAAGCAATATTCTTTCTTTCTTGAGCTTGATCCTTTTTAGCTTGTATATTTACTTCATACGACATAAGATTTCCAATCAATTCTTCTAGTTTCATTGTAGATAAATCATTTGCTTCCTCGATTGCTAGTACTTTTCTCTCCCATTCATCAGTGAGTGAACTTAGAAATTTAGACACAATGTCAAAGTCCGTGTATCTTTCTCCTAGTCCGATTAGAACATGATGAATGTCTTGAAATCTTGAATACATGTCATTGATGGATTCATTTTGTCGCATTCTAAAGTTTTGGAATTGATTCTTCAACATGGATATCTTTGTTTGTTTAACCTTGTTTGTGCCTTCATGTATGACTTTAAGTGTTTCCCATATCTGATATGCAGTAGTACATATGCTAACACGGTTGAATTCATTTCTATCCAGGGCGCAAAAAAGCATATTCATAGCTTTAGCATTTGCACTTGCTTCATTCTTCTGAGTTTGTGTCCATGTAGGATAATCGGTCGTGGGTGCAACAAACTCTGCTTGAGTAGCATTGCAGGCTTCGAAACTTGTTGCTTGCATATAAATCCTCATCCTTGTAGCCCAATAGTTATAATTTAGTCCATTGAATAGAGGAGGTCTTTGGGTAGATTGTCCTTCCGCAAATGTAGAACTATAGGCAGATGTTGTGCTTGTACTTGCGTTATTTTCCATATGATCAATATGTCTAATAACGGTGTTATGGTTATAAGACAACCTTGCTCTGATACCAATTGAAAGAGGGGGCTATGCGGTAGGATCGTGTAATATGGAATAATGAAATAGTCTAGGTAGATAAAGTAGGTAAATGCAAGGAGACACCAGGATTTTATACTGGTTCGGACCTCTCGTCCTACGTCCAATCCCTAAGCTTCACTTAGGAATTTCACTAACTAATACCCTCACTTCACCCGGAGGAATAGGTTTACAACTTACCCGAACAACCGAACGGGATTTCTTGCCTCAACAACCGAAGTGGACTTCAACTCAATTACTGAAATACAATATTCGACTTGTTGTGTTCTTGTAAACACTAATGAGTCTAATGTAGTACAATATTCCTATAATCTTATCCTCGAGAATATGCAATGTGTTTGTGAAGATTTAGGAAATGTGAATTGCTATGAATCAAAAGAATGTTATACACAAAAACAGTGATTCAAGCAATAAATTGGTGATTGCTTTGAGAATATCTAGAGAATATGAACAAGAGAATAGTAAGATTAAAGCAAGAGAATTCGGTGAATTAAATGATGTTAGAATCATGAATTTATACTTGTAGAAGAGATGCATATGTTGTCAAAGGTTGCAAACAAGAGATGCTTCCATTTCCATTGATGAATGGTTGCAACTCTTGGGAAGAAGAAGGTGTCTTTTCAGAGAAAATTCGCAGGTTTAAATTCAGTCGACTGAGCAGGAGATTCAGTCGACTGAAAATACAAAGAAAAATTTTCAGGAACAATTTCAGTCGACTGCACAGGTAATTCAGTCGACTGAAACTATGCATTTTTGTATATGTGTATAGTTTCAGTCGACTGGCCATGTCTGTTCAGTCGACTGAAGTATAAAAGTATGCACAGTGAACATGTGAATGAAGTTTTTATGAATTGTGTTCTAATGTTCGTGCAAATCTCTTGAGGATAGATTTTAACAAATAATCTAGACTAAGACACATAGAAAAATCATACTAATGTTTATACTTTGGTCTTCATCTATCTTCTTCTAGCTTTTGCATTCTCTTCCTATTTGTTGAAGCTCATTGTCATTGATCAAAACCTTCGTGTATCAAAAAAATTTAGACATGATATAAGAGAATATCCCAATGGATAAATTGACTCATTTAATAAAGAGTTTAGTAACCCATTCCAAAGTTGCTATAATCGGTAAATAACGAAAAGAATTCGCGAATATAAGACTCAACATTTGTCTCTTACAAACCATTTGAAAAGGTAGGCCTTGGACTAGGCCACTAGACAACTACCTAACACGCCTCCAACTTTTTAAGGGTCTCCAGTTATTATAACATGTTATTCCCAATGAGAAATGCAGCTACAATGGGGCCTTAATTAGCAGAGTCTAACCAAGCTTGGTATTTTCACACTAAAACAAAGTGTTGCTTGTTGTTCGGTTCACTTGCTACCTCAAGCCATTGTACCCAGTGTTTTCCCAATGTTATTCCCAGTGTTTTCCCAATGTTTACTTAATAAATTACTTTTAAAAGTTTACCTTTTGGTCCACTAGCATATGTACCATACCCCTCTATTATGCTATTTCCTCTCGACATTAAGATAGTTGTTTATCTATGGACTGGGCCATAGCTAGCTTGGTTAAGGAGCAGCCCTTTCCCAACGCCCTTAACCGTCCTGGTTTATCTTGTCCCAATACATTTGCAAGAGCATCTCCATTGACATTCTGTGACGAGCTGGACTGCGACAAATTTTTTAATCTCCGCCTACATAAATAAATACATACAGATAATGTATGATGGTAAAAACATTATAGTTTCGGACAATTTTTTATATACCGATAAAATAAAAAATTCTTACAATAGTATTTGCAGCTTCCACGGTCACTGGTTCACCACTTTTTTTAATGTGAGATTTAATCCAAACATCAGCTCTAGTTATAGACGATGGATTTGGACTTCCTTTTTTCTAAATTTAGAATAACATTAAACAAATAAAGTGATTGATATAAAATAATATTAAATAATGCTATACTTAACTAACTAACCATGTCCTCGGTCAATCTGGCTATTCCCCTACGACCAGATGTGTGTGGAACTTATTTAACCCCAAGGGCCAAATATTTCTCACTTCATTTCTGGAAATATTGAAAGATGTTAGAATTTAGTAACCAAAAGCATATTACAGATATCTTAATGTTACCTTAAACTCTGGACTTGTTTTGTCCTTCATGAACTTTCTCCATTCCTTCATGTTTTTTATGTTAGTAGGTTTCAATTTAAGTCTTTCCTCTTCGTTCTCCGCTTTATTTAATTTTCGAACCAATTTGCTTTTTGAGGATCTACAAATTACTCCCATCTGTTGAAATACGGCTTTTCTTTGCCATTCCTCTTCCAATTTAAATCAACCTGCAACAATACATGAAAACATGATATTAACAGTAGAAAACATGATATTAACAGTAGGTGAATATAAAGAAACATGCTACGGTGAAGCAGAATGCTATCAAGCTAGCACAGAATTGGTGAATATATGACTTTATGGTCTCTAAATTTTGAAGAAATCTGAATGAAAATCATGAAATAATCACATGGTCCTGACATTAGACACCTAAAATATATCTATAGAATTTGTACTCTTGAAGATGATAGCAACGTCACTAAAAATCAAAATTGGTATGATTTCAATCTCAAGTGAGCGGGGATATTGGTGTTTAAATTTTTTAATTCTATCCAATAATCTATGACATCATTGTTTAATTTTTGAAGAATAGCATTTGCAGTCTAGAATAATTGTTTTGAAATCATTGGTCAGCTGATTTTATCAAAAATAATAATTAGAAAACAATGAAAGTTTATTAAAAAACGATTCACTAATTTTATAAGCAAGCAAATTCGTACTGATGTACTTTAGTAGATGTCTCAAATTATGATTTGTAACACATAATTCAAATCATGTTTACATTTTTGCCTTAGAAATAATCATTCAGACCCATAAATCTCTGTCATTCTGAACCTTCTGTGAAATATGAATATTCATTTCTAATTTATTTATCTATTAAATGTTAAAAAAAATCAAAAATATGAACAATTGAACTTCGAAGGATAACCCACAATACGAACCTGCACTAATGATGATTCAAATTAACAAATTAAGGTTCTTAAATAGAAGTCAGGATAAAATGTTTAAACGACATGATTCAACTACTAGAACTTGTGGAATTCTTAATATAAATTCCTGTTTATTATAGTCAATTTAAAAACCGCAAATTGGCAAAACTATAACTGGATTTATACTTTAAAAAGTAAGTGGTAGGAGAAGAAGAAAAATGAGTTGCTTGATAAATCTACAAAAATAAATATAGACAGAAGCAGGGACAAATGTTGATAAATAGATTCTCTAGCATATACAGTGGGGAACATGCTCCATACTTGAAGCGATCACCACAAACAACTTTTAACTCTTCACTTAGATTCCTTCAATCATCGAGTGTGTATGGAACCTGCTCCCGCACAAGCGGTCCAAGAAAAGAGGATAAATATACCGACCCTAGCCCTATTGGTATGCCTATATCATTGAACTCAACTTCAATTCGATCATGACTGTTTAACGGGAGTTTTTTTTTGCTTTTGTTTGACCTCTACTACCTCCATGCCGAGACGAACTTGTGGTTTCAGCATCACTTGCTCTCTCAATTTCCACCTCAGCAGCATCAGTCTGGTCAAGAAGAATATCATTGTCTAAGCGGGGTTCTTCTTCATCTAACAAAGCCCTTTCATCATTTGGGTCTTCTTCATCTAACAAAGCCCTTTCACCATCTGGGTCAGAAGGGTTATCATGTAGTGCTTGTTCTTCGTCTTCATTGCAAACACTGGCTTGCTTCTTAGCATTAACTGCTCGTTTTTCGCCTTCACTGCAAGCACCGGCTGGAATCTTATACTTCCGCTTTGAATTATACTTTTGCTTTGAATTATACTTCTGGGATTCCACATCGGTCTTTTTCTGGTTGCGAGTACGTATAGAGCTTGGAAACATCTCTTTTCTACAAATGAAACAAAATATGAGATACTTAAAAAATCCATTATTTACCATCTACTCACTGGAGGAATCTGGACCAAACAATTAGTTTGCAGATACATGATCTCTGAATCTTTTTAATGTTATATTTCGAAGTATTCTAGAAGTTAATTTTATATCTTAAACAATATAATGAACAGACTAATTAACAAAAGATTAATTTTTTGTAATCAAATCAATATTCTTTTTTAATACATTAATATAGAAACGTACTAGACCTTGTATGTTAACGTGCAAAAATTAACATAGTATATATGTATAAATAAAAAACTGTTATAGAGTAGTCATGTTAAGCAAGTTCAATCCTTTTCCAGCTCCAGTTCATGATTTGAAAATCAGTTCTTTGACTATGCAGATGAGAAAAATATATACCATCCATGACAAACTGTAGTAGGCTAATGAATAAAATTGGACCCCATAAATACATATTAAAAATAGAATAGTAAATGGTTTAAATAATTTCATTAGTAAAACCAAAATGGTTAAACAAGAATGGCTCTCAATAACTGTAATTTCCAAGATGTAGTCATCAATTACTTGTCTATATATAAAAAGAAACGTTTTCAACTAACATGAGTTGCATGAGCTTATATGTAATAATGCTACGAGTTTATATTATTTGGCCAACTTACTTGTTTTGAAGTGTGTACTAAAATAATTAAATAGATTTATCAATATCCATTCATCCAAAAAATATATTCAATCTGATCATAATCTTGTCATTTGGTGACTTTTAAAAGAAATCTTATCAATCAGTAATCAGGTGGCAAAGTAAGACTGAAATAGGTAATTAAAAACAACCGAGGAAGAAAGAAGAAGATAATTAGAAATATGAAGCAAACTATACAGATTCTCTCACACAACTTAAAATATGGTAAAATATTTTTTTCTTGTTTATCATGTTATTCATAGAAGATTCGTGCTTCTTTGGAAACAAACTAGTAGAACTGGATATGCATTATTTTATGAACATTGAGTACTCATAAACATAGACTTTATGAACAGGATATGCATCCAAGTTATTTTGTTAATAGAAGCATCCTGATTGAAAATAACTTAATCAGTATAACATATCCAAGGCAACCGATTTTTTTGCTACATCCACACCTCATTACAAATGAAAGCTTGAGTTATTTTAAAACAAATATAGACCAGATCAGATGCAAAAAGGGTAAAGTAAACAAATTAAAAAAGAAACAAGAAATATAACATTAAATATGGTGTAAATTTCTTCAAGTAAGTTATTAAATAGTTAATCGAACAAGACATACACTTAATCTTATGCAGTGTTGATCATCTGTATGCATGCAACTTTTTTTTATCAGGCACACTTATTATTTTCAACACGGTTAAGTACAGACACAATTACCATGCAAAGTTTTAATATATTCAAAAATACCTGATTTCAGGATGAATAGAATGGGGGCATGGAATCCTCAAAGATGAGTGACGATATGGGATAGTTATAGAGCCAAATTTGCTGACTTTAGTTCTTCAAGTACCAACTGAACAATTGAAAACAGGAATAGAAAAGCATTAGTTCAAAACTATCAGATGAAAATTTGCATGCTATAATTCAAATTATTGTAGTTTAAAAAACCAATAGTTATGGGCTATTCCATTACAAATACATAACAGACAATGAACTAGGCCAAGATTGCCTGAGATGGTAGTTTATTGTGTCACATATTCATGCTTCGTATAAATAACAATCACAAATTAAAACTGGTTGGTTCATAGTGGATATGAATTTATTTCATTAACAAATTGAAATCATAATATTACAGTTATTAGAACCGCAAATGGACTGGAATTGTTTGCTACTCTAATTCAATGAATAAATTATATGAATCCAGCAAAATGAGTAACAAGATAATAAAATCTGAATCCATGCTTTCATTCCTTACTAAAACAAGTTTTGATAATGAATTTAATAAATACAAAATGAGTAACACAACTTGAAAAATAAAAATAGAGACATTCAAAGAGTAAAATGAGTCTACAACTGTGACTAATGCATTAGTCTAATGTATGGATCTGACTTAGTAGGTGAACGTATAATCAACTCAATCATGCCTTCACAATCCTCCCTAACATAACTAACATCTTCATTATCCATTTTGGTTATTTCATAATCTTCTACAGCTTGGATATCTTTCTCGATGCAATCATGTGTCTCTAAATCATTAAAACTTCTTGATGGTGCTTTCATTACAACTTACCAATTAGAATCATCATTTTCTCTTGAATAACATACTTTTCTTGCTTGAGATGCAAGTATGTATGGATCTCTTGAAAACAATGCTTGATGTAAATTAACAAGAGTGAACCCATCATCACCAAATTTTACTCCATTTCCTTTATATGCCCAACGACACTTAAAAACTGGAATATAAAACAAATGATAATCTAATAAAATTATATATGTCAATATTCCATAATAAGTGACCACATCAACCACTTGGGACATATCTTTTGCACTTGCTTTACACATAGTAGTCGCATCAAAGGTCACCCCGCAATTCTGAGTTTCTCTCCCTACATCTTTTATATTAAAACGTTGATCATTGATAACATATCCTTTGTAAGACAAGGCGTCATTCTTTGGACCCAAAGCAATCCATCTTAACATGTCATCATGGTCCTTGGGGGCAATAGGTATCTACAATCAATTCCATTTAGCATGAATAGTTTAGAGTAATATTTTTTTTTAGCAAAGCCAGCCTGTTTTTATAGTGGACAGTCCACTTTAATTAAACCAGAATCAACTTACAAAGAAGAATAAATGATGAGACACGATACAACAAGAGATCAATTACAGAACAGCATAACCACGCACAAACTAATAAAAGACGCGATAGCTACAGGGGAATTTTCAAAAGAAGTTGAGAAAGAGAAGAAGAAGACCGCGCAAATCTTCTCAAATTCCTTTCGTCCCATATCACAGCTATCGTAAGCTTGAGGTAGGAGAGAATTCGTTTGGTCGATATCGTCTTCCATCTAGTTAAATGGAAAATCCTAATCCATTCCAGCTTAAAATCTCGATGCGGAGGCCTCTCGTGAATTCTATGAAGAACTTCCTTCCATAACTGAAAAGAAAAGTGGCAATTGAAGAATAAATGCCCAACATTTTCCGCTGCTCTGTTGCAAAGAATGCATAGCGAGTGATCGATTAATTGCCTTCTAACAAGATTGTCTTGAGTGTGTATTGCATTCATCAAGCATTTCCAAAGCAGCAGATTATGCTTTTGTTTAGATCCCGACTTCCATATACGAGTGTGCCAAGGAAAAGTGGAATCATGTTGAGTTTGGATTATAGTTCTGTAAACAATGGATATGCTGTGATGAATTCCATTCCAGCTGATCCCACCATGATCCACATGCTTATAAGCATCAGTAATAGTAGACCATAGATTATTTAGCTCAGTCGAACTGACATGAGGTAATTGCAACACACCATCTATAAAAAAATCATTAGCATTAGCATTGATGGGTATTCCAGAGTTAATTAAAAGGATATAATCAATATGATGAGATAGAATCATTCCTGGAGCACACCAAGGGGAGTACCAAAAAGAGTTCACAGTGTTGCACTGCACCATAGGCAAGTAATAACTTCTATTAGCCAAAAGTTTTTTCCATAAAAAGCTATCAGAATTTTTAGCTTCCATAGTCCAATAATTTCCACCCCTAAGATTGTAATGCCTATTCCATTTTTCCCACATCCCCATGCTACTACTGAGCAATTTGTTAACAAGCTGAGATGTAGTTGCAATATTCCAAAGTTTTAGGTTAATAATTCCCAGGCCTCCCTTATTTAAAGGAACAATAATTTTCTTGTAGGCAATAGGAATGAGTTTAGTGGAAAAAATATTTCCATGCCATAGGAAATGATTAAAAGCTCTATTTAGCATATTAATGAGTTTATAAGGAATTATGAATAGTTTAAAAAAATAAGCACACATAGCAGAGGCAACACTCTGGATGATGACAAGTCTTCCAGCTTGCGAGATTTTAGTACCATTATAATTATTAAGCTTATTAGTTATTTTTTCATATAAAGGAAGGCATTGAGCATTGGTAATTCTAGCCTTACACATAGGAGCACCAAGGTGCATAGCATTTTGGTCAATAGCTTGAAGACCAGAAACATGAAGGATATTCTGAAAAATGACATTTGAAACCCCTGCAATACTTATTTGAGATTTACTTTTATTTATATTTAGGCCTGTCATTTGGTTAAAAATTTGGAAGG
Organism: Allium cepa; assembly: GCA_030765085.1. Taxonomy (NCBI): domain Eukaryota; kingdom Viridiplantae; phylum Streptophyta; class Magnoliopsida; order Asparagales; family Amaryllidaceae; genus Allium; species Allium cepa. The sequence continues at coordinate 210,498,805 of CM060928.1, forward strand.
TAGTAAAACATTTGTAACAGATTTAATGTTTGGTTTAGTGAAAAGAAGGAGATCATCAGCAAACATTAAAGTAGATATTTGAAATTTTTGACACTTAGGGTGATAATCAATTTTTTTTTATGGCATTCAACACCAATTAATTGAGTAAGTACCTCCATAACTAAAATAAATAGAGAAGAGGATATAGGATCCCCTTGCCTAATTCCTTTATGCATTTTAAAATAACCAAATGACTCACCATTTATAGATAAGGAGACATTAACAGTAGATATGCATGTATATATCCAAGCTAAGAAAGGCAAAGGAAAGTTCATTTTGGACATAATGGATATGATAGCCTCCCAACTAACAGAATCATAAGCTTTATGGATATCCAACTTCATAAAACATCTAGGAGAAATATTTTTCCTATTGTAGCCTTTAATTAGCTCCTGGGAGAGTAAAATATTATCTATAATTGATCTTCCAGCAACAAAACCATTTTGATTAGGGGATATTAGTCCAGCAAGGCAATTTTTCATTCTAGAAGATAAAATTTTAGCAATACATTTATATATTACATTACAACAGGCAATGGGCCTGAACTCAGAAACTGACTGAGGCATGTTAACTTTTGGAATAAGGGCTAGTTTGGTATGGTTTATGCCTTTCAGCAGAGTATTAGTTTTAAAAAAATGTTGGATAGCTTTACAAAAGTCATGTTTAATAATATGCCAACATTTTTGAAAAAACAAAGCAGAAAACCCATCAGGACCAGGAGAACTAGTAGTTTTCATATTGAAGATGGAATCATGAATTTCTTCTGGGGTAATGAGCTTAATTAAATTATTAGCTTGATCATTAGATATATTACTTATAGGTAATTCATTAATGACATGAATGTTAGTAGCTTCTTCAGTTTTAGAAAAAAGAAATTGGTAATAATTAAGGAAAGATTGCTTTATACTTGAATGGGTGTTTACTTCAAAACCATGTCTATCTTTAATCCTATGAATTAAAGCAGCAGCCTTCTTAATTTTCAGAGAGTTGTGGAATATTTTAGTGTTTCTATCTCCTCCTTTATCCCAATTAGTTTTGTTTTTTTCCCGGAGCATTTTAAGTTCAGTTTTGATAGCTATTTTCAGATTTTTAGTAAGTTCACTAACTTTATTTGATATAGCTATATTACTAGGGTCAGATTGCAGTTGGATATGAGTATCACTAAGCACAGAGCTTATTTTGGTGGAGAGTAGACTACCAGACCCATATTTATCTAAAGACCAACTTTTAATGGAGACTTTACAATCTTTAAGCTTCGATTGAAGAATGTACATAGGATTTCCAAATTTTGGTGTGTCCCAAGCCTGTTCAATTAGTGGAAAAAATTCAGGGTCATCAATCCAACTATTAAAAAAGTTAAAGGAAGAAGGACCTTTATTACTTCTGTTTCCCCAGTCCAAAATGATAGGACTATGATCAGATAAGGAAGAAGAAGGGAAAATAGAAATTAAAGAAGGCCAAGCATTGAAAGCAGCAATATTAAAATAAGAACGATCTAATTTGCAAAAAGTTCTAATACCTGTTCTGCTACAATTATTCCAAGTGTAAAACATACCAGATTTAGGAATCTCATGAAGGAGAGCAAGAATAATAGCATTATTAAGAGGAGCAACATCCACCAGAGTCAATGGTAATCCTCCCATCTTATCCTCTGAATGTTGCATACAATTAAAATCTCCAAGGCACAACCAGGGTAATACTGTGTGCAAGGAAGGAAGAATATCAAGAAACAACTGCCTATTAGCTTTTAAATTATCTGCATAGATAAATGTAGAGTTAAAATTAAAGTTAGAAGGAATGTGATTTATATTGCAGTGAATGAATTGTCTGTGAGTTTCAGTAACACTAATAGTGTATAGCTGTGGATTCCATAAGATCAGCAGTCTCCCAAAAGGAGCAACTGAATGATTGTGTATAACATCCCATCCAGGAGCAATTCTTTTAGCAAATACAGAAGTGTCTGCCTCAGAGTATTTGGTTTCACTAATGCATATCATTCCTAGGTTGTTGCCTTTAATAAGCATTTTAATTTCATAAACTTTGGCTTCATCATGTCCTCCTCTTATATTCCAGTATCCAATATTGTCTAGCATCATAATTATTTATATTTATTGGCAGATTGCCGAGTGAATCTTTGTGGCCCTTTAAGCATAGCAGAGGAATTTTTATTTTTATTTTTTTTTGAATTTTTTGTAGTGAGCCTAGCCATAATTTGTTCTTGATCGAAATCATATCCTTCATTCATGTCATCTTCTGAACAAAAATCAGCATCTGATGAAGAACTCATGTTGACTTCAAGAATGTCATCCTTTGAAGGAGTAAAGAGAGGTATATTTTGTGGAGGCTTTAATTTTGCATATGGGCTAACAGAATTGTTGGCAATAGAGTTTAAACCAGATGAATCATCTGCATTAGTAATTCTATTCTGAGATACTGGGATGGAATTAAGAGTTGATGCCTCCGTTTCCTTATGATTTCTTTTATTAGTGTCTTGCTGATGTTTACCTAATTCAGTTCCTTTTTGAAATTGGGACTTTTGAGATATGTTGTTAATTTCAGTGATATCTCTCTGTTGATAAACAATATTATCAGGATCTACCCGCAAATTACTTGATGTTCCCGTTTCCTTTTCTATTAATTCTCCTTCTTCTATTTCTGAAAGAATTGCAAAAGCATTACATGTTTCAATTTGAGTAACACTTTGTAACTGTGATTCTTTAGTTGCCTGCATTGTGTCTGAACTAATAGTGTTCATAACATTATTCTTTTTTGTTATGTCTGATTCCACTCCTTTGTTGTTCACTTGAATAGTCTTAGGCTTCCAACTTTGTTGTCTATTTTTCACATTATCACCAATAATGTTTCTATGCCTTGAAGTTTTATTTTTATTTGTTGGATCAGAATCATTTGCCTTGACACCTTTTTCACTGCTTACTTTCTCTTCACTAATACTTTTGTCCATATCACAATTATTGGTAGAGTGACCAAAAACTTTACAAGCAGTGCATATCAAAGACCTCCAATTATACTCAATGTATACTTTTTGACTTGTCTCTACTCCATCTCCTATTAATAAGAATTCTGGCAACTCTTTGTCCGGAGTTATTTCAACCAAACACTTTGCATATTCCATTCTTTCCCTCTTTTCAGTAGCTTCATTGAAACAGATAAGCTTCCCCAAATGACAGGCAATCCAATTAATTCCAATTAGTGTCCATGCAATATGGGGAATATTATAAAGTTGTATCCATATAGGAACAGATTTTACTTGAGATTGCACTGAACCAAAAGCAGGTTTCCACGTAGTTATTACAAACATTTGACCTCTAATAAAAGAAGGATCTGCACGAAGTACAGTTTGTTTGTCCTCTGGACAAGAAAACTTAATGAAATAATTTGCACCGTCTGATTTGATGTCATATGAACCTTTCAGTTTCCATGTTTTTTTAAAATGTGATACCACTGCCATATAATTCACTGGCTCACCCAAGAAAAACCCCACTAGATAACCCTCCCAAAAATTCATACCTTCAGATATCAAGACATCAGGGGGAGGAAGCGGCGATCCACGATAATCAATATTGAACTCTAATGGAGTATACGATCCCGCATTCCTAGGCTTCGAAGCAAACAGAGAAGACCACGACTTCAACAGTGGATCAGAATGAGCAATTGAGAGAGGATTAGAAGATCCTGGGTCAGGAGGAATAGGAGGAGGAGGGTCAAGTACAGGAGATAAAGAGACGGAATTAGACGAGAGGAGCGGGGGAGAAGAAGAAGAAGGTAATGGGATGTCAGAACTAGCCGTTACAGTAGAAGCCATTGATCCGTAGAAGTTTTCTAAATGATGCGAAAAGTGAAATTGTGTTAAGAGTAATATTAGTACTCAAATGAGAATATATTTGGAATCTAACTAACCTTCCTTTTAATCCAATCGGCAAATTTTTTTGTATGTGTGTCCCAAAGTAAGGTCGCATTTTTTCTCATGCGCTGGTATGAATTTTCTAATTCCTCCAAATGCAAACTAGTATAAAACAAGTGATTATAAGTTATAGATAGCATTACGAACACATCAAAATGATTAAAACAATGTAACATAAACTTACTCTATAAACGGTTCCACCACATTCATATTCATTGACATGGCTAAATGAGCCATTTCTTTCTCATTAGCTGATAATGTAACTGTCTTGGACATTGAAATCAGACGTCTCTCAGGTATTACATTGCTTTCATAATCTTCATTTCGAGCTTCTTTCTCCTCTATATTTCCATATTTTTTCAAAAATTCATTGAAAAACATCATGGATTTTTCTACAAGATAGGATTCTGCAATACATCCCTCTGGTCGTGCATAATTTCTTACATAATCTTTAAGTGTCTTCATATATCGTTCGAATGGGTACGTCCAATGAAAATGAACTAGTCCACACATTAGTGCTTCTTTTCCAAGATGAATGGACAAATGTACCACTATATCAAAAAAAGATGGAGGAATTTTTTTTCCAAGTTCGCATAAAACTTCAATAATCTCAACATTGATTTGTTCTACCTTCTCTCTATCAAGAACACGTTGACATAATTTGTTGAAAAAAGAACATAAGCGAATTATTGCTTTTCTTGCCTTCTTTGCCATTAATCCTCTCGATGCTATTGGCAATAACTGTTGCATTAATACATGGTAATCATGTGACTTCAATCCGCTAATTTTGCAATCATGCCACGAAATTCAATTCTTCAAATTTGAACAGTAGCCATCTGGTCCTTTGAAATCGTACAATCTTTTGCAAAATATTTTTCTCTCGGAATTTGACAACATGTTTGGAGCCGGTGGAAGCTATGTTTTATTCCCACGAGGTTGTGCATGAAGTTCATTTCGAATTCCCCAATCCTCTAAATCCTTTCTGCAGTTGGTTCCATCTTTTGATTTATTACCATGCAACATTGTGCCCAATAGGCTTTCACCGATATTTTTCTCCACATGCATTACATCTATATTATGACGTAATGGACGTTCCTGTGAAAACCAAAACTATAACGCATTATTGGGTTTTTCTTATGCTAAAACAATGAAAAATAAATAAATTAACTACTAACCTTCCAATATGGAAAATCAAAGAAAATCAATCTATTCTTCCATCTTGATAGCTCCAATTCTGTAGAATCGTTAATATTATCATACTCATATTCTGTATCATAAGCACACTTTCTCTTTTTACTTTTCTCATCGTTTTCTTTTCCAAAATAATTTGGATAATCCTTCAACAATGCATAAATGTTTCTCCTAGTTAGAATTCTAGGAGCACTACCTTTTTCTATGGTGTTATCAAACAATGCCTTTTGTTTCCTCCGTGAATCTGAAGTAGGTAGAACTCTTCTATGACCCATGTAGACGCTCTTTCGACTGTGATTCAACCAACGAGAATGGGTATTGACACCACATAATAAGCAACCTTTTCCCCCCTTCACACGACATCCAGCAAGATTTCTATAAGCCGAAAATCATTAGTCGTCCATAGCAAAATTGCATTCAATTTAAACAAAGTTTTACTAAATGCATCGTAAGCATTAACTCCATTATACCAGAAATGATGCAAGTCTTCCACCAAAGGCGCCAAATATACATCAATATCATTTTCGGGTTGCTTTGGGCCTGGAATAAGTAAAGATAACGTAATATTTTCTTTCTTCATACACAACATAGGCGAAAGATTGTATGTCACAAGCATTACCGGCCAGCAACTATATTTCGAACTCAACATGGAAAATGGATTGAATCCATTTGTAGCAAGACCAAGCCTAAGATTGCGTGGATCAGATGAAAAAGATGTATACTTTTCATCCACCATTTTCCATATCATAGAATCCACGGGATGACGCATTTTTCCATCTTTGCTTGTATTTTTAATATGCCATCTTAAATCTGTTGCCATCTTTTGAGATCTATACATTCTTTTAAATCTTGGAATTATTGGAAAGTATCTCAACACTTCAACTGGAATACCTTTTATAACCTCTTTAGTATCTTGATTCTTCTTCCATCTCGAAGAACCACATTTTGGACAAATATCTAAATCTTTGTATTCTTTTCTGAAAAGGCAACAGTCATTCTCACAAGCATGTATCTTTTCAAACCCATGTCGAATGTTCTAAGAAATTTCTTTACTTCATATAAGGTTTTGGGAAGCACTTTATTCTTCGGCAAAAATAAATGTTGCACAGTTAAAAGCTTATCAAACCCACCATCAGACAGGCCAGTCTCGCATTTAAGATTAAACAAGATGGTGATGATAGATAATTTTGTGTGATCTGTGCAACCATGATATAATGGAGATTCTTCATCTTCCAAGTTCTTGAGTAACTCATCCTTTTTACTTTGAGAATCAACATTATCTTTATCATCATGAAAAAATCATTATTCAAAAAATATTCATCTTCATAGTGAATCATCTTGAATAAATCATGTACGTCAAACGTATTTGTTTTCTTCTCTTCAGTTATCTGTTCGCCATGGTTAAACCATACACCGTGTATGTATTTAGGATCCATTCTTCCAATAATTAAATGTTCAACGATGATGTGATCATCATGACGACTAAGATTCTGACAATCTTTGCAAGGGCATAAATTTTTTTCTACACTTCTTACATTCCTCTTTGCAGCGTGCACGAAATTCATTGCTCCTTGTCAGTATTCTGTGCTAGTTCTATGAAAAAAGTTAAAAACATAAAAAAGAAATTGAGTTTTAATATTATATTACATGTTCTAATTATCAAAAAACATATTAAGTTAAGCATTGTTATATCACCTGTTTAAAAAAACCTAATCTTTTTCCATCGTCGACATATGAAGGCAAATAAGTTCCCAATTTTGAATGTATAAATTGGTGACACCTCCTCTTCCTATGTCTGGTACTAATTTAAAAAAAAAATAAGTTACTACGTTAATAGTACTTCTTAATATCGGGCCACCCAATCATTCTAAAGATTAGCCAAATAAAACTTTGTTCAATGACATTTCAATGAATTTTTGTTAATAAATTATGAACAAGTGTAAGTGATTTCATACATGTAGGTTTTACTGAAAAATCAGTTCATCCAGTATAATAACACCGAATGAATATGGTATTTTGAAGTGTAACTTATAACAAATTCGATATTTGCAAACATGGTAATAGGTTTTTTTTGCTACTTTAGGAACAGTTGTTAAGCAGGGTTACGTATATTTATGTTGCTATCAAATAAGCATTTTTTAATTCCTATTACACAGGTTATAAATGGTTTGAAGGTTATGGTCAAAACAACGCAGTGCTATAGCATAGAATTTTATTAACAGGCCATAAATTGATCTACCCATGGCTAGAAAAATGAGACTTAAAATTTATTACACAGGCCATTAAATATATAAAGAGTCTAAATCAATTAAATTTATATTGGAAGACAAACAATATGACTAATAAAACAAACAAATTTTTAAGATCTGAAACTACTAAATCTGACTTATGTAAAACTACTACGTCCTTGATCCAAAATTATAAAAGTCGGCTAAGTGGAAACTAGTTAAAAGTGACAAAGATGAGGAGTGTGACCAGATGGTTACTTTGCGGATAACAGACTTGATTACATATGCATTAAATAATTGAAACTATAGATAAAAGAAAGAAATTGATTTTTTGCTTAGAATGCATTGCTTGAAGTCATGCAGGTCGTAACACATAATGTGACCCATATGGAATCTATTTAAAACCTTACATCATATAAACAGATGCAACATGCATCTCTGTTTTTGATTTATATTTGACGACTACTTCCAGGTTTCACGAAAAACCACTTGCCATTTACCGTTTACCTGGTTTTTTGTTTGATTATAGGACAAAAGACACGATGAAGACACTTATTGATGACTTTCTCTATGATGTAAGTTATATTAATTGCACATTAACAGATTGGTAAACGTATGGATCATGCAACTCCTTTAATTAGACTTACTCAACTATCATGTGTCTCTCAAAGTCTTAACATATGAAGGCAAAAGATTATGTATTACTTTGCAATTCACTACTGTTCTAATTTTCCAAATTGGAGTCTAGTACTACAGATAATTTTGACAAAATCATGGGTGTAGCCAGACTCTCCATGTCCAGACATGTTGATATTCAATATCTTTCATAATTCAATTTTGTGATTATTCGTACTTGGTGTACAAAATTTGTAATTTGGTTAAAACGGTAAAACAATTAGACAGTTTAACCCTGGACATAGCCAAGCTTTTATTCATTTAATAAAAAAACATAAATATATAAAGGTGTAAACTAGGGTTGAATAAAAGATCTTCGTTATTAGGGTTGAATCAACAATTTCAGTCAGAAATTAGGTAGAAATCCGTATATACGATGCATGCAAATTAGGGTTAAATCAAAATAGAATCACAAAATCGATTTAGATGATTCGTACCTAAATATACCTAAGCGATTGCTGGCTGCCGCGAGGATGTTGAGTAATGCCGCGAGGACGTTGAGCAAGGAAGGAATGGACGATGAAAAGGGGAACTTGATCTTTAGTTGATGAAATTTGAGCGATTGCTGGCTGCCGCGAGGATTGGAAAGGGGAAAAAAATTTCTGCAGAAGTAGATCGAAATGGGGGGAGAGTTTTCTAAGTTTACGTGAGATGGAAAACAATGACTGGTCACGTTTATTTTTGGCTAGGCGGAAAAAGTTTTCAAAGGAGCGAGAACAAAAAAAATTTAGTCACGAAACATATTTTGGGATAAATATTTTTGGTTGCATTTATGATAAAAAGCCATAGTTTTTTGCAACTGTAAATGGTTTTTCTTGTAGTGAAATAAAATTCCTCAAAGTTAAACAAATCTGGGTGCCAAAAGGAACATATATAAATAGTTATGGGTCTCCACAAAATTATTTTTCAAAATATATAGCCGCTAACAACAGTGGACCTATAAAAAAAAAGGTCACTAAAATCTTTTATCGTGTAGGTGTGGTGGCAGTCTAAGGAACAACATCTGTGTCATCTAGATTCTGGCTGTTCCAGACGTACAATGGGCGACAAATCAAAGTTCCTTACCTAGTATAAAGGTGACAGAATCGCAATGAGCAACAATGAAAAGTTACCGTAAAGGTAAAATAGGTAATGGTATATTTACTTTGAACAATATATTAAATTTCATAATCTCCACCATAATCTAAATTAAATCAGCCAGTAATGTGATAATGAAATGAATGTTGACAATAATTCTGAATTATGAAAATTTATGGCCAATTACATTTTTATGTCGAGAATACAATAAATATTTCTAGAGACTTTGAATTCGTTCATATAGAATTGTTTGGAATAATAATGATGTTTTAATGATTGATGATTACTCATGATACACGTGAATATATTCGTTTATCCTACGACTTCTAGATCTGACACTATGATTTTTGTTTGATTATTTACATGGCTTCAAGTCAAATTCAAGAGAATTTTATTTAAAAGCTGTTAAAAATGATTTTAAGGAATTTGTTGCATACTCCACGATCTGGTCTATAACATCCAATTAATGATAATCTCGAGCGAAAGAAAAATTCAGATGCAGATTACACTGGTAATCTAGTTGATAGAAAAATTACTAGTGGAACGTAATTTATGTTGAGACATTCAGTGGTTGCAAAGAAAATATCTGCATATTTTTCACTTAAAATAATTTTCAAACAGAAGACATTTTCTCTTCTAAATCCCCTTCTAAAAAATCATTTTTTATTGATCTTGTTTCAGATTAGTCATTTTAGAAAATTTGATTTCATAACTATTTTTGGATTTGATTTTAAATAATTACATCGACTAATCTGACTCCCTACTAATTATCTAAAAGATAAATAGTGATTAAAAAAGTGAGGAGTGTTGATATTAATAATATATTATAACTTGAGACGGTATAATTAGTAAATTTCTTTAGAAAATTTAAACAAGAGTTATAAAAACTTTTTTTTGGTAAAAATTCCATGACCATTTCTATTTCTATCATATTTCTATCGACCATCACTCATCAAAATTCAATATAGTTTGTCAATATGCGGTATTTTAAATAGGAAATCATTCATTTTTCATTTTGTATATTTTTTAAAAGGATCCAAAGTATTCACTCTCATTTAAAAGTCCTCACAGTTATGCATGGGTGATTACTTGGAATTTTTTATGTGCTTCCATGCTCATTTAAAAGTCCTCACGGTTATGCATGTATGGAACACATAATAAAATTGATTAATTAATTAGACAAGTTAATTCTAGTCCCATTTAAAAGTCCTCAAGATTATGCGTGGTTAGAAGATACATGAATTCATTTAAAAATATATTGGAATACTACTAATCTCACTCAAAAGTACTAACGGTTATGCATGGTTAGTAGATATTCAAATTCCTAAAATAAATATACCACAAATAGACAGAACTGTATGGTCTTATACGATGACATCGTCCATATCACTCTAAAGTGGAATATGCGTCAAACAGAGTATTTATGATTTTTGTTTGATTTTTTATTGAAATTTAATATTTATATTCGATTGAGTTTTAATGTCGTATTAATGTCTATCACTTTCTCTATTTTTCTAACACTTTTACTCTTTTGCTGATAACAAAAGGGGAGATAAGCGTTAAGATTTTGACAAATAAAGGTTAAATATTTTCTATTTGCATCTAGGCTCATTTGCATATTTTTATTTACATGCACATATGAAGGGAGAGCTTTGTGTAGAGAGGGAGCATTCGAATAGGGGGAGCAAGTTGAATGATCAAATACATTTAGTAAATTCAAAATCCTAAATATATGTTTGCTATCATCAAAAGGGGGAGATTATGGAACATGCAAGTATATGATCTTTTGTTTTATGATAATAAACATATATATATATATATATATATATATATATATATTCATTTAAATGTATTTGTTAGTGTACTATTTTATTTTTCCCATAATTAAATAAATATTTGCTAAATAAAATAAATAACACCGAGTTTAAATTCAAATAGATATTTTATTCAAACAAATATTTATTACAACTTTGAATAGTACAAATTTGAGCTCTCACTATATATATATATATATATATATATACACACACAAATTCAATGACAATACAAATTCGATTACATCACAATTTATCATTTACAAAAGCACCTCGTTATAATTCACTCATTCACTCATATTTATCTTCAACTACATTAGCATCACCCTATTCACCCCCCCTCTAGGGTGAAATTGATCCTACAATGTGTTACAACTGCAATCAATTTAGTCACATGAGGAGGGAGAATCCAGCACCATAGAAGACCTCTACCCAGGTAGTTTCAGCTTATGCACTGGATGTTGTTCCTAACTCGAGTGCGCCTCCAGTAACGGACAAAGGGAAGAACATCGTAATTGAAGGTGTGTTAACTTTATTTGATTCACCTATTTGTATGATATATAACATAGGGGCATCACACTCTCTTATCTCGGATAAACTTGTAGATGAGTTGCACTTGGACACTAGCACGGCTATAGACCTTGCAGTTGTATCAAACCCTGTTAGAGGATCATCTTATTTATCTATGATATATAGGGGTTTGAAATTGTTTATTTTGAGAGTCAAGTTCGATTGTGATCCTTTTGTCTTAGGATTTTCTAGGTTTGGTTTGATTTTAGGCATGTATTGAATGACAATGGATGGGGCAATCCAAGATTATGATAGGAAGGTTGTTAGGTTGGGTACTTGTAGTAGACGTAATCTATAGGTTTATTGTGATCCTAAAGTTTCAGTTATGCTGAGTTACCAATATTCATTAGACCTATAACATGATGAGCTAGATTTAGTGCATGTAGTTAGAGACTATCCAGGTGTCTTTTTCGAGTTTATCTGTCTCCCACCCCAACAAGAGATCGAGTTCCGGATTTATCTAAAGGAGAACACCGAACATGTTGCCTTACCTTTGAGGCACATAGCTCATAAAGAGAGACACGAGCTGAATAAGCAAGTGAATGAGCTATTAGAGAAGGGCTTCATTAAAAGGAGCATTTCAGAATAGGGAGCACCAATTGTCTTTGCCACTAAGGCATATGGTTCCCTTAAGTTTTGTGTCAATTATCATGATCTGAATAAGCAGAAAAAGAAGAATTGTTATCCGTTGCCTTGAATAGACGATCATTTTTATTAGTTGGTTGGAGCGAAGGTGTTCTCTCAGGTTGACTTGGCTACTGGATTTCATTAGTTGTATGCGGTCGAGGACAATATACATAAGATTGCTTTTCGTACAGCCGACGAACTTTATGATTGGTTCGTCATGCCCTTTAAGCATGGGCTATCAGTTGATCTAATAAACTAATTTTTTAGAGGGTTGCTTAATAATTTCATGGTGGTATTTGTGGATGATACTTTTGTTTATTCAAGGAGCCAAAAGGAGCGCAAGATGCATCTACAAGAAGTGCTCAATAACTCCGTGGTCATAAGTTGAAGGCAAAAATTTTCAAATTCCACTTGTGGCATATGGAGTGTGATTTTTGGGACACATTGTCTTTGAGCATGGGCTAGCAGTTGATCCTAGTAAAGATGTTGCAGTACAGGATTGACATGTGCTGAAGAATGCTACAAAAGTGAGGATTTTGCTTGGTTTGGTGGCCTACTATAGGAAGTTCATTAAGTACTTCGCTAAAATCTTTTCCTCTCTTAGGCGCCTTACAAAAAAGAATTTGGTTTTCTTATGGGATTCAAAGTGTCAGGATGCTTTTATTTAGCTGAAGGAGGCATTGATTAGTGCACCTATTCTAGTACTACCCAATGGTACTAAAGCATTTATAGTATATGTAGACACTTGCGGTATGGGATTGGGCACGGTGTTGATGCAAGAGAAGAGAGTGGTGAGCTATGCTAGTTGACATTTGAAAGTCCAAGAGAGAAACTGTCATATCCAGGATCTTGAGTTGGCTGCCATCATCTTTGCACTCAAGTCATGAAGATGCTATCTTTTGGGAGAGTGATTTGAGTTGCATATGGATCATAAGTCTCTGAACTATTTATTCTCTCAGAAGGATTTGAATTTAAGGCAGTAGAGACCGATAAAGTTTTTAGCATCATATGACTTCAATATTTCCTATACTCCAGACGGGGACAGTGTTGTAGCCGATGCCTTAGTAGGAAGCATGTGAAAGTCTACGGGGTGGATCGTGTAGTGTATATGCAAGTATATGTGACAAAATATATGATAAAACTAAAATAATGCTAATCTAAGTAAATATAGAATAAGCACACTAGAATTTTATACTGGTTCGGACCTCCCATCCTATGTCCAGTCCCGAAGCTCCCCTTCGGGATTCGACTGTCAAAACCTTCGCTTCGCCTGGAGGAATATGCTTGGTTACAATGAGTTATCCTTGTCAAATGTGTGTTCTAATATAACACTGATGTTGACTAATTAGTATAATTGCTTCCAATATATTTCTAAGGAATATTGTCTATAAAGAACTGAGTATATAGAAGAGTGAATACAAGTAAAAGATTGCTAGAGTGCAGAGATCAAGAATATAGGATAGAGTATAGAATTAAAAAGCGTAAGTAAGTGAAGTAAGTTTGTATTCTTGATGTTATATATAGTTGTAGATAGGTATCTTGAGTAGTCACACCCATTAATGAATCCTCTAAGGTAGCTTCTGTTGATGGTGAAGAGTTGTGGCGAAGAGAAGCGGAGATGTCCATTCACATATGGCAGTTGTAATTCATTCCTGAAGTACGAGTTTGAATTCAGACGTCTGATATTTATTTCAGACGTCTGGTACTATATATTTTTTGAATATAGTAGAGGATCAGACGTCTGAGTGCTATTACCAAACGTCTGATTTAGCCTATTTGTTGTTGCAGAGAACTATTTCAGACGTCTGACTTGGCACCCAAATGTCTAATATGGTGCATGTCAGTTTTTGTGCGTCTTTTCTTTTACTTCCTTGTTCCTATCAACTTGTAATCTCTTGCAGTGTTCTTTGAGCCTCGTTCTTATCTTTCTAGTGATGTTGTTCTAGCAAGCACCTGTATATATATATATATATATATATATATATATATGTATATATTTGATTTCCATTGTATAGTTGTTGTCATCGAAACCGTAGATTGGATTTTCTAACATTCTCCCCCTTTTTGTTAATGACAAATATACAATATACTTAGATATAATTTTATAAATCTCCCCCTGAATATGTGCTTACCATTATTTCTCCCCCTTTGGCATTATCAAAAAGCATCAATACAAGAATATGTATGATATAATCAATAATCATGAATAGACTAAAGGTAACTAATTACTCATAAGTAACAAGTCAAAAAGAATATTTATAACCATTAAACATAGTGATTACATGCATAGATTTATGATTCCATTATAATACAAAAGATGGAACCTACACACACACACACACATATATAATCTGAGTGTTTTTGGGGGAGCTTTGGCTTGCTCATCTCCTTCATCAATATTCTTAGAAGAACTAGCTTGTATTGTAGGAGATTTTGGAGTATGTTCAGAGGTTCTTTATCCTCTTCAAAAAGTTTAGAATGTTTGAAGGAGGAGGAGAAGGCGTTGGAGTCGGCCAATCTTTCGAAGGTGGTGTAGGGCCCCGGACTCATTGGAGAACCTCTTTTAAAACAGACAATGTTGTTGAAAGCGATGTCTCAACTATGGCTAGGCGAGAAGCAAATGTTGTTTCGAAGCTATCGATATGCTTAGCCAATAATTTTTGATTTCTTGACAAGATTATGAGAAATGCAGATTACCAATCTTAAGGCTAGAATTAACACTAGAGGGGGGGGGGGGGTGAATAGTGTTTTAAGGAATTGCTAATTCTTTTTGAGTTTATATTAATTTGAACACAAATGTATGCAATATTCAGACATGGATATGATTACAGAGTCAAACACAGATGCAGATATAAAGTAAAAGCAATAAAGGAAAGAATACGTCGAATTTTATACTGGTTCAGAGTTACCCTACATCCAGTCCCGCAACACAAGTACAGATTTCCTTTCAAAATCAATTCTTGCAATTACACCCTCGATTTCAAGGCCACGAAGTACACCGCTCCAGATTCACAATCCTCTGGGTAGAGATACTTGATTTTACGGGCAACAAATTCACCCGATTGATTTTTCAGACTACAATCACACCTTTTCTCGCTCGATTGATAAAGAAGTCTATAACTCTGAATAGCACCAGGATCTTGTTGAGATAGTGATAGAGAATCAAACCAGAGATGAACTTATTAGATTCAATGGTGATTTCGGCAGAGTAATGGTAAAAATGTATATAAAGAAATGTGGAAGAAGAAGAGGAGTGAAATCAGAGAATATATGAATATGAATTCGTTTAAAACAGTCCTTATTTATAGTAGAACAACAACCATGTCCATTCATGAAAGGATATGACGAATAGACACTTCCTTCGAAATTCAAAAGTTTGAAATAAACTGTCACCTTGTCGACAAGGGTTCTTGGGGTTGTCAACAGGCCTAAGTTATTTTTGGTAATTTGTTTTTCTTTGAAAATAACTTCTATCTTGTATTAAAACTATTTTATACTTTATAAATATACTTTATAATAGTTAAAATACATAAATAAGTATAGAGAATAATATTTTGGTATATATAAAATTTTACTATAATTTTATATTGAAATCTAAGTATTAATATTAAAAGTTAAATATATTACAATTAAAAGATAGTTTAAAACCAATGATAATTTGATATTGAAAATAAAGATTATTTTGAGGCTAAAAGTATTTAAAAACCAGGATGGATGTTTATGATTTAAAAAAGAAGATTTTGAAATCATTTTGAAAACAAAATATAATTTTGTAAAACATTTGAATAAAAGTACTGGATACAAAACAATGTTCCACTAGATTTTTCGTAGGTTCCATCCTACTTAGGGCTCCATCCCTTTAACGGGCTCAAAGTGGATTCCATTTCACGAATAAAATGGATTTTAAGATGACAGTGCTTTTCTAGGAGTTTTAACAAAATTCCTAACTAAATTACTTATATTCAAATCTTGAACTCTTGATAATCTTGATACTCATGAGTCTTGAATCTTGATATCTTCGATCTTGAGTTTATCGGTTCTTGAATCTCTATACTGTACAGTCTTTATTCTTTGGTACCTATATATATATATATCCTGCATATACACATATATCTAAACAATAATGTTAGTATTTATATTTTATAATCTTATTCTAATGTTTTTGTCATCAAAACCAACTTCTCAGGGATTAACAATCTCCCCCTTTTTGATGATGACAACCTTTGTTTATAAAATATTACTTCTATCCTAATAACTCCCCTAAAACTAATAATTCCCCTTAATCTATGCCTAATTGTCCTATTTTATACTTTTCCCCCTTTGTCATCAACAAAAACAAAGTTTAAATCTATACAACTCCCCCTTAGTCTAATACTATATGACATGTGATTATAATGATAGTGTTATCATAAATAATCAACACTTAATTCTGAAACTAAAACTTAGCCCTTAATTACTAACTATCCTAACTAAGAATACATATATGATAATACTTATAATAGTGATAGTGTGAGAATTCAAATACAAGAACACAAATCATTTATTAATTATATATTGTTATATTTACATTTGCATAGAAAACGTAAGTAAGATTGTATAACGATAAGAAAGAGAGCAAAGAAACTAATGTGTATTCTTGACAATGGGAGATCTATGAACTGAGCAATTTGGGTAGTGGAAACAGAAATTTCCACGTTATTCAACTAGATTTCCATCCTTGTCAAATCACACTTCGCCAACGCAAACAACTTTATTGTCATTTTTAGCGTGCTTTTCTTCCATGAGGGGTTCTTCTTCTTCTTCTTCCTCACTATCGTCTTGCACTTCAACACCTGAAGATTCTTCATCAATCAAGATGGGATTGGCGTGATTATCCATTAGAAACTTTTGTAAGTTTCTAAGGATTTTGCCTTGCCGTTCTTGTTCTTTGGCCATTCTGATTTGCACTACTTGAATTTCAGTCATAAGTTGCAGTGCATCCTTCAAAGAAACCTCCATTTTTATCACTCGTGCAAGCGTAGTTCGTTGAAATGGTCCAGTAGAAGGAGAAGGGAACAAAAAGGTTGAATTTTTATTTGATTTGGAGGAGGAGGCTATTGTTTTATTGTTTTCAGAAGTTAGATCAGAGAAAGAACAGAAAGAATGAATAAAATTTCGATATAAGAAGAATATATAACCACTCATTTGAATTTTGGTGGGAAAATTTCAAAAGAAATATTCATTATATGTCGATAGGGGTAAAGGAGGGTTGTCGACATGGTACTTATATTTTTGCTATTTGATTTATTTTAATTTAATTTTTAATTATACTTGTTATTTATATTCTATATTTCAGTTATTGAACAAATACATAATTCTCTTCTTAATTTAGTAAGTATAGATTCATTAAAGGGTTTTGTTAAGATATCAGCAATTTGGTTCTCGGATTTGATATAATCGAGAGTAATTACTTCCTTACTTATATTATCTCTGAGAAAATGATGTCTGATATCAATATGTTTAGTTCGAGCATGTAACGACCCGATATTTTCAACCATCCGCATCCATTATAAGTGTATAGGTAGAAACTCATGTCGGAATTGAATTGCTCAAATACCGCGTTGTAAATAAAAATTTGGCAAATCTCAGAATATACAGTAAATAATAATCACAGATCACAGACATAGAGTATTAAATAATGCAGCGGAAGTAAAAGAGATAGTAGTTCATGAAGCTACTATATAAATATATCAGAGTTACATAAAATACAACAGAAGAAATAAAGTGTAGAAGAAGCCTCAATACATAGAAATCTACTAATACAAGAGCTGGAAAGGACCAACAGACCGAAAAGATAAAACTAGACAAGCAGATAATCTCCAGCGATTCCAATCTCCAGAAAGTGGAAATCCAAATCTGTGGATACTCAGGCTGACCCGAGCGTAAATAACAATACAAACACTCGAGTCATGACATACATACTTATACAATGTAAACCAACTCAAGTGAACTGTAGTAAAAGTACAAGTAACTTAAAGGATGCTTGGGACCGCCCGTCCTCTAAGGATCCGTTAAACTATTTACTATGTAGTATATTGCGCTATATACAGTAGTGTCTAATTAGTAAAGTATAATCATATAGAAAATAGCGTTAAAGGGATGGTGAACCTTAACGCGGTCGGATCTTTAAACCAAAATCGTAGTGGGCTCGATATAAGGAACATATGACAAGGCATGCGAGGCAATGCCAGGGTGGATACACCATTTGCACTCCCGGACCGGTGGTGACGGTAAGCCAGCAACTTCCGCCCACCTCGAGCAATACCCCGAATCAAAGTGGCGCCACCATATCGAATCACAAAAGTAATAGAATGGTTTCCGAAGAAGCATGCTCGATGAAAGGGTGCGACCCTTTGTGTAGCCCGGTATAGCTCATGTTTTAGTCATAATTAGGCCATCCATTAGCGTTCTCTTACTTCATTCTAGTAGCGTTCGCCAACCAACCTACTTCGTTTTAGAATCTCCACCGCGTACACGGTTGTCAAAGTGGTTTTCGGTATCGACAGAGAGTATGCCAGATATCCGATCCCGGTCTCTTTGCCAAGTAATTGTTATTATAACCCGTGGTTATAACTTTAAAACAATATTTTATACTTCAAAATAAAATATCCTTTTCAGCACAAATCTTTATCAAAATAAAGATTAAATCATTTCCAAAACCATTTCAATATATCAACATACCATATCTTTCAAATTCAAATATCTATCAAAATAAATATCAGGTCATTTCTAACCATTTCAATATATTAAATTATCATATCCTTTCAAAACTTCCTCTCAAATCATTTTATTATCAAAATATCATATCTTTCAAACCTTCATTTCAAAAAAGTTTTAATATCAAAATATCATATCTTTCTAAACTTCATTTCAAAACATTTTTAATATCAAAATATCATATCTTTTCAAAACTTCATTTCAAATCATTTTAATATATCAAAATATTATTTCAATGATAGTTTATACTTCAAAACCAAAACCATTTTATTTCAAAGCTTTAATATCTCACATTTCATAAATCCAATATTATTTAAATAAACTCAAATGATATATATATATTTTAAATATTCATCTATCAAATAACTTAAATAAATCAACAATATCATTTCAAAATATCAAAATATAAAAGTATAATTCAAAACATCATTCATTTTTAATTCATTTAAATACCATTTAAAACCATTCATTTTATTTAGAAATTAATCACCATTTCAAACTTACATTTTCAAAGGAGTTTATATTTAAAGATTAAATCTTTTCATGAAAAAATAAAGTCAATTCCTTATATTTAATAGTTAAATATTTAATTTCCAAAAATTTAAATCTTATTCCAAAGATTAATCTCATTAAAATTTAATAAAATAATAAAATTCTGTTTCCGTAGCACTTAAAAATGCTATGTAAAGTTATAGTTTAAAGCAGTTCATTTAACAAAATAAAGCATTTAAGTGCTGTAATAGATTTCTTTAAATTTCAAATAAACTTTAAATGTTAAATTTAACCACTGTAGCGCTTACAATGTGCTATAATAGCCTTTATTTCAAATTAACTTTTTAGTTGTTTAAAACAACTACAACATTTACAAAATGCTGTAATATCCTTTACATTACACTTCAAAAATGTTGTTAAATCAAGTTCAGGGTTTAAATACAAATTTCACCAACAGTCAATCTTTAATTTAAATCATTTAACCTATAAACATCATATAATTTCACATTTTAAAATCATCATTTCAATACTCTTATTTCTATGATTTTTATAAAGTTAAATCTCGTCCAAAAATCAAATTTGAACATAATTTCTTATTTAAATTCAAGCAATAAATTCCATTCCTTTAATTAAATTATTAAATTAACAATTAGGTTTAAATTTACAAAATATAACTTATTTCCATAAATTTTACTTAATTAAAATTTCACTTTTTTTTAAAACAAAATTTAAAATTTCACATTTAAGTTATATTTCAAAATTTACTTAAACATTCATTTGTTTAACATTTTAACTTATTCAAAAATCATTATTATTTTTATAAAATCATTTAAAATACATTTTTAAATCAAATAATTATATTTTTCTTACTTTACATAATTTTCCTTTTAAAACAAAACATAAATTCCAAAATTTACTTATAGTTCAAATTCTACTTTACCCTTTACTTAATTCATTATTTAATTTATAGAAAATCACTAATATTTCTACAAAATCATTTTTATTAAATTTAAATCAAAATATTATCAAAATATTATAAATTTTAGATTTTAAAATATTTTAAAACATTTTCGAAAATATTACATAAACAACGGGTCTGTATATAGTTTTCTAGCCTAGGTCAAGTGATACAGATATATATCATTTCAATCCGCAGTTTACAAAGAAAAACCGGGTTCTATCATTTCAAACTCGCAGTGTGATGACCCGCCCTCCTACGCCCAGAAAGACGTATCGTCTTTAAGAAAGAAAGAGGTGAGAAAATAGAACAGATAGAGAAGAAAGAACAACAACATCAGAATCTCACAGCGGAACGAATAAATTATAATAATCACATAAATATTTACATAGTATACAACATCGATCAGAGTTATATAGACAGTACATCACATACTAGACAGTTATAAACACCTATCTAGTTAATACAACATAACACAATCAACTCAATCGATACGACTCAGAGATACCAACACAGCGGAACTATATATATATATCTACAACGCTGAAGCCTCCTGCTCCATTGCTCCTCCAGAATTCGTCAAAGCAAACCTGAATCCCTTGGCTACCCGTAAAAATTTGGGTACCCGAGAGTTTATGAAAAACAAAAATAAACTCCGAGTCAAACATGGGTCTGGTATGAGTAACAGGTTAAAGTTGCTTAACTTTGAAAATCTTTTGAAAACAAAAGGTATCACGTAAGACTTCCCACACATAAACATGGAAAAGTTTTTACCTTACGCTAACCAAAACATTTGATAGGAAATTCTATGATATTATAATAGGTCTAGGGTTTTCAAGTAAATAGAAAATAGCCGAAATTGTTACATGATTAAATTCCAGCTACTAGCCACAAAAGTGGGTAATACAATCAAAACCATTGGCACTTATTGGATTGTGGATTCCATACAATGGCAGAGCTACTGGGGTACCGCCCGTCACAGTACGTGGCCTAGATCAACGTACCGAGGATCACTCCCGACCCCCTACAACACAAGGCCGGAACCATTCCTTACTGAACAGTCCCGAACAAGATAAACCCCGGCAGTTGTTGCAATCAACCGCCCACACAGCCGAAAATAAAGGGACATCTAGACAGGGGAATATCCTTGTCCTGCTTGGGCATGATCCACCTAACCTTGCTGCACCTCCCCTGTTTTAGCCATTCCCGGTTGATGAGGCTTGATGCTGCGATTACCTTTAGAGAACATATTTCTTAGAATGCTCATCGTCCGCCTGACGATGTGTTGAAAGCATTCAATCCATACAAGTTCGTTCCGGGTTCGAACGAAACCGAAGGCATTATCTCGTTACACTCATTTTGGAATCACCCTCAGAGTTAACGACGAAAACCCTTGCAATCTGAATCTTCATCTTCACTTCAAATTCACGACCTATCGTTAATTTGGAATCGATGTGGTTTTCGGATGTTCCAAATGCGGAAATCCGATTCCGGTCTCATCGAAATCCAAAACGTGTCTTTAAGGCCAAGTTGTCTATTTAGCCTTAACAGTTTGAATTCAATATAGTTCAATATACACACAGATAGAATATTCATAATATCACGATAGATAATCATCATCATCATAATCAGATAATCAATATTATCATCCAAACAGATAATTAAATATTATCCTACTTAAACCAAGCATCCATGACACATAGATATAATTCATGCCAGATTACAATTATCAAATGAAATATCAATATCATTCATCCATAAGCAATGATTTATAATCATACCATTTGTAATTAATTTAAAATGAATTAAATTAACTACTTCAATCTCTAATTAATTTAAAGTAAATTAAATTAATTCTTCATCTATACATCCTGCTTATATAATCATTAATTAATTATAAATCAAATTAATTAACCATCCTCTAAATATCCGTCTTGCTTAATCACCTTTGATTAATCATTTTCTAATAGGTAATTAGTCTTTAATTAATTTTACCAATTAATTATCCTAAATCATTTATAGTAATTAACATTTTATTACCTTATCTATTAAATTAATTGCATTTATTTTTGATTAATTAAATAAATTAATTACCACATTATTAATTATTTCTTAATTAACCAATTCTTAATTTACATTATTAATTATATTAATTAATGATCTCTAATTTAGATTTAAATTAACTTACTTTGATTAAATTAATTACATTAAGTAATTAATCTTTAATTAAACACAATTATTAATCACCTTTGATTAATATCAGCCAGTAATTAACTACCCTTAATTACTCATATAATTAAATTAATTATCCCATAATTAATTATCTCCTTTAATTAATCCTAAGATTAATTATAAAAGTAATTATCCAAATTACTTTGTTAACACATCATTTTTCATTAATTACATCCAGTAATTAACATTAATTACTTCCTTAAGTAATTATGCTCCATTGCATAGACTAAGTGATTATACTTATCAATTTATCAAATGATTTTCTTAAATTAATTAAACTAAATTAATTAACTTAAATAAATCATTTATCAAAATTAATTACAATAAGTAATTAATCTCTTACTTACTTTTATCAACTAATTACACTTAACAACTTCTAATTAATCTGATTAATTACCAAAATTTATCTCATAAATAAATTAATTAGTAATCTTTAGTTAATTATCTTTATTAACTAATATCATCTCTTAATTTACTGCTTAGTTTATCTTTATTTATAAATTAATCTAAATTATTAATTTATAAATTTAATAAATTACCATTTCTTTATTATCTTATTAATTAAATCATTTAATGCCTTAATTATTCTTAAGATAATTTATTTCTTATTTAATGACTTAAGTAATATAAAAGTGTATTAGAACATTACATTCTTAATTTAAACTTTCATTTTGAATTTAAGATTCAAAATGGTTATTATTTAAACATTTATCAAATTTATATTCAATTTATAATCTTGTATATAACATATGAAACTTATGTAAGAAAGCCCTTTTAAATTCGACTACCTAACTTTTATTTAAATTTAAGTTTCCAAAATGCATTAATGTTTTAACTTGCAAGTTCAAATTATTTACTTACCATTTACAAACTTTTCTCAACAAATTTACTTTCAAAACAATTTAATTTGAACTTATTTTTAAACCATTCATATTTAAAATTGATTTAACTTTCAGATTTGGTTTTCAAGTGAACTTGAATCTATTAGTTTTAAACATTGATTCCAAACTTTGTTTTTAAGCCTTGATTAAAATCTTGATTTAAAATCCAAAATTCAATTTGAAAACCTTGGATTCAAAAGTTTCATCTAAGATTACTTTAAACATTGAATTCAAACACGGTTTCAATCCTAGTTTATAGTTTGAACTAAATTTAAAACTGGAACAAATCAGGTTTTGCTAAAACCTGAAACCGTCCACTGTCTCGAACCAAAACTCAGCTTGCTTCGAGTCTAGCACGCGAATAACTCGCGACTTCTCCGAGTTAAAAACCCCTGCACGCACAGAAAACATCCAATCACTGCAATGGCACGGTGCACATGCACCGTGGCCCCAACCAACGCTGGCCACCCTCTGGCACTCCAACACATCGCCGACTACCTCCAGACAACGGCACGACCACCCAAAATTCATCATCACGCTCAAATCAAAAATGAGCAGCTCAAAGCGAACCTGGAAACACCATTTCTCTCCTTCCCAAACCTGAAAACTTCACCGTCCTCCCAATGCCGATCACCGAATCGCCATTGCCTCCGGCTACGACCTCGACCATGTCCCCTCTTCAAGTCCCCATAAGCGCGTCGAACTCGGTCACAGATTCAAGGCATACGCGACCCAAAACCGAAACAAGGTAAATTTATGTTTACAGAAAATATTTTGTCGCCGTCGCCACCACGCCAAACTGTACCACTTACCACCATTTTTCCCATCACCGCAGTAAGCTCCTCCATCATCAAACAGAGCCCCGACCACCCAGATACAGTGATCACCCCAAAAATTCCCAAAATGCATTTTTAGTTCATACTAGAACTATACATAACCCCTAATGTTAAAATTTGTGATTTAAGTTTTATAATTCATACTTTGTTACAGAGGTTCAAAGTATATGCTTGAATTTATGAATTAAAAGGTTTTGTTTTTCTCTTGTTCAAGTTTTACCCTGTTATTTGATTCTTCCTGAAAAATATTCAATGTTAGTTTGACTTAAATAAAATTGAAACTCTAAATTATGTTAAAACAATCAATTTCTGTTTGTATTGTAAATCTTAAAGGCTATTAGATCAAGCAATAAAAATAATTGAATCAACTCAAACCTGGAAACAAATGGACAAGTTAATTTACAGGAATTTTACTATATATTCAGACTACATCCCTATGCACAGAAGAGTATATACATACCAATCTTACTTCTTCCAGATTTTAACTTTGCAACTAGTTGAAATTCTTAAGTTTTAGCAATTTAAATTAGTCATAACAAATGAACAACAAAACGAGTTTAATGAAGGAAATTTTGGATATGCAGGTTTGACATATACAGAATCCCACCACAACAAAGCATCCAGAGAAAATGAATAAATAAATATTCACACATATATTTAAGCATCCAAATATCAACTTGTATCAGCTTAAGTAATTAAAAGAAAAATGTTACTCACCAGTGCTTTTGAAAAAAAACAAAGCACTTCCTGGTATTGAAACAGTCTTGAACTTTAAAAACTGGAAACTGTTTTGCTTTGATTTCCTTAACTTCTTGTTTGTTGTTTGATGCTTCAGTTGTAAGCAAAATAGAAATGCTACTTGTATATGTTAAGTTTACTATGTTATATTGAACGAACTAAAGAAGAAAGACAGGTATATATAGAAGTTTATAGGGGTAGGTGTTTACTGGGTTTAGGTTATTTGCAGGTAGGTGATAACTGGGTTAGCAAGTTTGCAAATACTATTATTGTGTTTTGTTTTTATCAGGCAAGATTTTATTTGTTTGGGCCTGAAATGATCTTATAAGATTTCGAAATGACTTAGGTGGCTGCTAATAAATGGAGTCATTTAATGCTAATGTACTTAATGTCTCCTCTTACTCATTCTTATGTATAGATATTTTTATTTTGCATTCTCTTACAAGCAACCTACATATTTTATTTTCTTTTATTTCTTGCCTGAGTCTTAATCTACAAGCTATTAGTATTATATTTTATTTTACACAAACCTGGTTGGTTTCATATTTGACGTTCATACTTGTCTGAATCTTATTTTATAAGCTACTTGCATTTTATTTTATTTTGTTTACTCTTTAGCTTGCATATCTATTTTATAGTCATGAATACTTGCTTTTGTAATTTACATACATATTATAAAATTTGTTTTAGTCGTTGCTTTGGTTTATTCCGTATTTACTTATTATTTCTTATTCTTATGTTAATATTACAATTTCTTAGTTTATGTCTTCAGACTTATTTTTTTATAATCATATATTTGGTTTACACTTATGTTTCATGTTTATAACGTTTGTTTTATTTTTAAACATTGTTGAAAGATTTTACTGTTAAATTTATAAATCATAGCTTTCCAAAATACATATGTATATACATAAAATTAACATAACAACTTCCATTTATTTAAAATCCATTGTAAAGATATTACATTATTGTTATCGTTTTAAAAATAACTCATTATTAATTCATAAATGAAATGATCACTACATAAATAAATTACTTATTTTATCAACTATAATTAAAACAAAAACAAAACAACCTTTGTTAGATTTAAGTTAAAATCATTTAAACAAATTTTATTTTTAACATGCTTTAAAACAAATTCTTATGTATTAAATTGTAAAACTAATCTATAGATGATATATATTATATATATTATTAGAAAACAATCTACTAGCTTTTTAAAGATAAATCATCAGTTAAATATTTATTTAAAGGAAGATTATTACATCAATTCAAATCTTATTAACAATTATTATCAAACTAATTTAATTTTCCATACAGATTATTAAATTTATATTGCCAAAAATTCCGGGATATCACACGCAGTCCCAAGTAAAATGAATGATTTTGGAAACCGCTCAGGCCTATCATTTCAGCCCATAACGTTTTTCCCCTATTCTAAAGTCCGTTCGGGTATGTATCATTTCAACCCATAGTGAGTATAGTCTACAGGGAACTTGCAATGGTGATAACTGATATAAATGACAGAATAACATGAAATAACAATAACATATGATATAACAAGTGTAATAACAGGTCTGAACATCATATGATGATAATATAGCAGATATAGCATGATGATAAACAATTACAGATTCAAATGGTGTCAGTTTATCAGTTATATAAGTACATATTAGTCTGGTGAGATATACTCACCTTTTTGTGTTGGAGATATCAACTCAAATGACACAACGGATTCCAGAAGGCACGATGACACAAAAATAGGCTTAAGTGGGAAGATATCCAAGCTTAGAACTTGTGTTACAACCCAAAACAAAACCAAATAAATTAACATTTCAACACAACATTAAATTGAAACAACTTTGAAATAAAAAGAGATACAAATACATAATCTTTTGCCTTGCTTTCTACATTTGATTGCACGGCCTAGGGGATGTTTTGGCTCAGGTTTGGACATACTTTGGTTCAAGTTTGGGTCTTATAAGTCATGGGTACAAGGTATTGAAGTGGTGGAGGAGTTACTACGCATGAATATGAAGAGGCTTATGCAAAATAGGTGGGTTTTTGGTCAACAAAAGGCTCGACCATGTAGGAGTTTGGCTTAGCCATTCAAGTTCAAGTCTGGATACATGTTGTAGTGGTGTGTGGTGGTCTGGTCAGAGGTGGTGGCGGCGGCTAGAGGTGGTGGTGGTGGTGGAAAAAGAGGTGGTGAAGCAACAAGGCTCAAACTAGCATGTCTTCAAGGCATAGGTTGTATTTTTTTGGATTTTAGCATCATGGTGGGTTCGGCCATGGTTTAGATCTGAGGAGTAGGTGGTGATGATGATAGATAAGAGGTGTAGGAGGTGGTGGCAATGGCTATGGAGTGGAGGCCGAACAAAAGAGTGGAGAGAACAAGGCAAAAATACATAAGAAAATAGGAAGAAAAGGAAGAAAATAAGAGGAAGACATTAACCAAAATGTTTGAAGCCATGAATAAAATGAAAGAATGGTTTCTTGAGTGAGAAATAGGATGAAAGTCACGGCTAGAAACTGAAAATGGGCAGCCAAAATGAATAAATGAGATGGTTATGACATTTGAAATGTTTTTGGACAATGAAACGTCTAGAAATGAAACGCCTTAAACTCTTCACGTTTCCATTTTCTAAAGATCAAATAAAAACAAAAATAAATTAGCAAATACTTTTAAAAACCGTAACCAAGTAAAATATAAGAAAATAAATAATTAATTTTAAAGAAAATATAAAAAAATGAAAGAAATTGCTTAAAAATACAAAACAATGTCTAGAAATTACAAATAAATCACTACTAGTCTTGGAAAAATATCCACTTCCTTTAAAAAATATTATGAA
This sequence comes from Allium cepa, assembly GCA_030765085.1. Taxonomy (NCBI): domain Eukaryota; kingdom Viridiplantae; phylum Streptophyta; class Magnoliopsida; order Asparagales; family Amaryllidaceae; genus Allium; species Allium cepa. Next base: position 210,526,693 of record CM060928.1, read on the forward strand.
GTGAAAATTTGAAATAAAATAATTTATTTATAATTTTAAAAATGAAATAAATAATTAAATTGGAGAAAAATAGAAAAAGAACTAAAAAAAATTATAAAAATTGAAAACAAAGCATGGAAATTACAAGAAAAATACTACTAACTCTAGAAAAATTCCTACCTCACTTTAAAATATTAAATGACAAAAATATACATAAAATAACATATTAATACATATTAAAATAAAATATGACAAAGAAAATATAATTTATACAATTTGAAATAACAAAATTGCAGAATAAACAAATTACACTCAATATTGAAATATACATAACTTTTACTGTTTAACTCCGTTTTCAACGAAACAAAAAGCAGTGTTCAAAGTTATTACATCTATTTTCATAATAAAAGATAAAATTTAAGATTTTAAATAATTTAAATTTGAAGTTTAAAAAGTCAAAATTTGACCAGTTTGAACAGAAATTCACCTTTTTAGTAAAATATTCAATTTATACAAATTTGAAACTATAATTCACATAAAAATCAACATTTATATTTAAAATAACATAACTTATTCATTTTAATAAATAAAATAAAACTCTTAAATCAAAATTTTAAATAAAATAATCAAAATAAACAATTAAAATAAATCATAAAATTCAGGGTTGTTACAGAGCATGATGAGTAGGATTTTTGGATAAATTTATTGCACTAGTATTATCACAATAAATTGGTGATTTTGAGATATTTAAACCAAAATCTTTTAAAGTTTGTTGTATATATATTACTTGAGAACAAGCCAAAGCAGTAGAAATATACTCTGCTTGGTTGTTGATAAAGAAACCGTGTTTTGCTTTTTACTAAACCGGAAAATCAGAAAATGCCCCAAAAAGTGACAAGTTCCACTTGTACTTTTTCGGTCTGATTTACAACCAACATAATCAGCATCACAGTAAGATATTAATTCAAAAGAATCATTTTTAGGATAAAATAAGCCATAATCAAAGACATATCTTATGATACGTTTTACAGCTTTTAAGTGGGTCTCTTTAGGTTGGGACTGATATCTTGCACAGAGACAAACACTATGCATGATATCAGGTCTACTAGCAGTGATATAGAGTAGTGATCCCATCATTCCTCTATATAATTTTTGATCTACATCTTTCGAGAGATCTTCTTTACTTAGGTACTCATTGGTTGCCATGGGAGTGGGTTTTCCACTTGCAGTAGTCAAACCAAATTTACTAACTAGGTCTTTAGCATATTTTTCTTGAATGATAAAGATACCATTATCTAATTGTTTTATTTGCAATCATAGAAAGAAGTTTAATTCACCCATATGAATCATCTCAAACTCTTTTGTCATTATTTCAGAAAATTATTTATTCATTACAAAATTAGTTGATCCGAAAGTGAAATCATCTACGTAAACTTGTACTAGTTGAATATCATTTTTATTTCTTTTAGTAAAAAGAGTATTATCTACTTTACCAATTTCAAAGTTTGATTGTAATAAGTAAGATCTTAGTCTATCATACCTGGCTCTAGGAGCTTGTTTTAGACCATATAGAGCTTTCTTAAGTTTGTAAACATGATTTGCTAATTTTTCATTTTCAAAAAGTGGTGGTTGTTCAACATATACTTCCTCTTTTACAAATCCATTTAAAAAGGCACTTTTAACATCCATTTGAAATAATTTAAAAATATTATGATTTGCAAAAGCAAGTAGAATCCTAATGGCTTCTAATCTTGCCACGGGAGCAAAGGTTTCATCACAATCTATTCCTTCTTCTTGACAATAACCTTGAGCGACTAACCGGGCTTTATTTCTAACAACCTCACGTTGTTCATTCATTTTATTTTTATAAGCCCATTTAGTTCCAATTATATTTTTATTTTCAAGTCTAGGAACAAGTTCCCAAACATCATTTCTGGTGGATTGATTTGGTTCTTCTCGCATAGCCAAAATACATGAATCATTAGTTGATGCTTCTTTTGGATTTTTGGGTTCAATAGTTGATATAAAGGCTACATCGCTCATTTTACTTAGTTGATTTCTAGTTGTAACAGCAGATTGCATATCTTCTAGTATATTTTCTATAGGATGATCTTTTAAAAGTTTAATCTTTTTATTAGGATGATTAATTTCATTATTGGTTTCAGTTGACTCTTAATTTTGAGTAATTAAATCCTCTTCATCATTTGTATCTTTAAATTTTTTAAAACTTTCATCGAATGAAACATGCATTGTTTCTTCGATGGTGTTAGTTCTTAAATTAAACACTCTGTATTCTTTACTTCTATTAGAATATCCAATAAAGATACCTTTTTCGGATTTAGGATCAAATTTATCTAAGTTATCTTTTGTATTTAAAATAAAACATTTACTTCCAAAAATTCTAAAATAAGATACCTTAGATTTCTTTATGTGAAGAAGTTCATAAGATGTCTTATCAGTTAAAGGTCGAATTAAAATTCTATTTAAAATATAACAGGCGGTAGCAACTGTTTCTGTCCAAAAATGTTTTGGTAATTTACTATCTGAAAGCATAGTTCTCGCATACTCTTGAATTGTCCTACTTTTACGTTCTACTACTCTATTTTGTTGTGGAATTCTTGGAAATGAAAAATTGTGAGTTATTCCCTTTTTATTGCAGAATTCCTCAAACTTTTCATTTTTAAATTCACCACCGTGATCACTACGGATGGTTATAATTTTTACAGAAAGTTGATTTTGAATCCTTTTTGTAAAGTTCTTAAAACATTCAAAAATATCACTTTTATGTTTCAAAAATATTATCCATGTAAATCTAGAATAATCATCTACAATTACAAAAACATATTTACTATGATTTATTTACTGAATTTGAGATGGACCAAATAAATCAAGATGAAGTAATTTAAGAGGTTTTGAAGTTGAAATCATATCTTTTAATTTAAAGGAACTTTTTCTATGTTTTCCTAATTGACATGCATCACATAAACGATCTACTTTAAATTTTTTTTTAGGGAGACCTCTTACTAAATAATGTTTTGACAGTCTAGATAAGAGTTTGAAATTCAAATGCCCAAATCTCTTATGCCAAATCCGAGGGTCACTTGTATTTGCCAAAAGACACAGGTTATCATTTGAAACTTTCATACTAAGAATATAAATATTATTTTTCCTAATTCCCTCAAATATTATGGTTGAATTATTATCTTCAATATGACACTTATCTTCTTCAAATTTAATTTTATATCCTTTATCGCAAAGCTAACTAATACTTAGCAGATTATGTTTCAGATTCTTAACTAGCAAAACATTAGTAATAATAGGAGTTTCAGAGTTACCGACATTGCCGATGCCAATCACATATCCTTTTGAGTTGTCTCCAAAGTTAACCAGTCCTCCGTCTTTGTATATTATATAATTCAGCATATCCGGATTACCAGTCATGTGTCTAAAGCATCCACTATTGAATATCCATTTATTCTTTTTGATCTGCACAATTTGCCCATTGTGGATTGATTCCTTAACACCTATAAAACATGTTTTCTGCGCATCATACAATTTTGGCAGACAACTTGAATTTGAATATCGATTATATGCAGACTCATAAGACAATGATGATCTGAATATTTCTAAACTAGTATTAACAAGTTTTTTAAACATAGCCATTTTAAAAGCTTTTTCAAAATTCATATTATGAAACTTTGAAAACCTGGCTCTGATATCAAATGTGAGAAATGCGGATTACGGATCTTAAGGCTAGAATTAACACTAGAGAGGGAGGGGGGCGAATAGTGTTTTAAGGAATTACTAATTCTTGTTGAGTTTATATTAATTTGAACACAAATGTATGAAATATTCAGACACAGATATGATTACAGAATCAAACACAGATGCAGATATAAAGTAAAAGCAATAAAGGAAAGAACATATCGAATTTTATACCGGTTTGGAGTTACCCTACATCCAGTCCTGCAACACAAGTACGGATTTCCTTTTAAAATCAATTCTTAATATTACACCCTCGATTTCATGGCCATGAGGTCACCGCTCCAGATTCACAATCCTCTGGGTAGAGATACCTGATTTTACGGGCAACAAGTCCACCCGATTAATTTTCCAGCCTACAATCACACCTTTTCTCGCTCGATTGATTAAAAAGAAGTCTATAACTCTGAATAGCACTGGGATCTTGTTGAGATAGTGATAGAGAATCAAACCAGAGATGATCTAGTTAGATTCAATGGTGATTTCGGTAGATTAATGGTAAAAATGTATATAAAGAAATGTGGAAGAAGAAGAGGAGTGAAATCAGAGGATATATGAATATGAATTCCTTTTAAACAGCCCTTATTTATAGTAGAACAACAGCTATATCCATTCGTGAAAGGATATGACGAATAGACACTTCCTTTGAAATTCAAACTTTTGAAATAAACTGTCACCTTGTCGATAAGGGTTCCTTGGGGTTGTCGACAGGCCTAAGTTTTTTTGGTAATTTGTTTTTCTTTGAAAATAACTTTTATCTTGTATTAAAACTATTTTAAACTTTATAAATATACTTAACTATAGTTGAAATACATAAATAAGTATAGAGAATAATATTTTGGTATATATAAAATTGTACTATAATTTTATATTTAAATCTATGTATAAATATTAAAAGTTAAATATATTATAATTAAAAGATAGTTTAAAACCAAGGATAATTTGATATTGAAAATAAAGATTATTTTGAGACTAAAAGTTTTTAAAAACTGGGATGGATGTTTTGATTTAGAAAAGAAGATTTTGAAATCATTTTGAAAACAAGATATACTATAATCTTATTCTAAGGTTGTTGTCATCAAAACCAAATTCACAGGGACTAACAAAGATAAGTTGATTTTGGAGAGTTAAATCTCGAATGCTTTCATTTGGATTAGTTTCAGTACGAGTCTCCAAAATGTCGTCTTGCCTTGGATAGTCAAATGGTGCAGGAGGAGGAGGAATGTGTTCTTCTTCTTGTTCTTTTTCTTGTGATGGTTGTGGTGGTTTATGTTGGGGTTGGGGCCTAGCTTGTCCAGCTTGTTGACGACGTTTGCGTCCATTCGTCAAATGAAACAAAATCCAAGGGATTTTCTGGTAAGTGCATAAGAAAGAAGAATATTATAGAGGCGTATTTAGGGGCAATCTCCTCAAAAGTTGATAAATATGATATAACGTATGGGCTTGTAGAAGGAACATGATGTAGGTAGGGTAAAAGATTGATGGACGGGATCGAGTCCAATAATGTTTAAGCTCGTCAAATATAAATTTCGCCCAATTTATCCTTGTACCACTAATGATAGCATATAGAGCTTTGTGCTCCAACTCTGTTATTTGTTCATGGCTGCCAAGTCGAGGAATGATTGTGTTGATAATCATCCTAGTGAGTAGCCTTGCCTTAGGTCGTAAATATTTTGAAGCAAATCGTGGTATTTCATCTTCCTAAATTTGAAAGGTAATATTATTCCTTGGTTTGAAGCGCATATCCGGGATGTCATTCAAATCTTCTCCGAAGTCGGAACAACTAGAGTACGGCCTATAATTCCAGGAGTAAGTCGAATAGAGTTGCCGTAAACACTCGACCAAAGACAATTATCATTATCGGTATTCCATATGGCAGTGCTATCAAAATTAGCGTAGAAAAGGAATATTGCAAGCTGATCGATTTGGACATTATTCGAATTGTAGGAAATCAAATGTTGTAACCCAGCATTTTCACATATCTTATCCAAATCATACATATGGAATTTAAGCAAATTATAGAAGGGACCTCTGTGTAGCTTCTTCTTCTGGATATCTTCATATCTTTTGATAGAATGAGGTACTCGATTCTTCCACTTCTCAATCTGATCATCAGAGCATACTTGTGGGGTTGGAGGAGGAGGATGTAGCTTGTTCTTGCTTCCTCTTAGAAATTCTAGGGTTTTTAGTTTTGGGCGCCATGAAATTGAGAAAAATTAAGGAGATAATGATTCACATAATTAGGGTTTCAGATTTGAAAAAGGAAACGAAATGTAATGTGAATTGAAAATTTGGAAAAACAGTTGTTTTAAGTGTGTGAATACGTGTTGATTGAATTTTAGACGTTTGGAAAGTTAATCAGACGTCTGATCTAACCCTACTTTGAAGACAGTAAACATTTCTCGGCGTCTGGGTATTGTTGGCAGACGTTAGGAAATAAGCAGAATTGTAAATTTTGAAGATAGGGAGTTTTGTTAGACGTTTGGATATAATATCTAACATCTTAAATTAGCCTGTTTTTTATATCAAGAAGGCAGAGGCAACTTTCAGACGTCTGGATGTTTATATGAGGCGTCTGATATATGCACAGGATTAAAAAATGGTATGATATAAGGGTGTCAGATGTCTGATGGTATTGTTTAGACGTCTGAAACCTCTAGTATGTCTAAAAATAGTCTGATTTTGGAAGGTTTTGCTTGATTTTCGAGGGATCGATTTTATTGAAACATAATATTATTATTTTTGAAAACAAATACAAATATAATTAGATGAAAATACGAAAAAATATATAGGTTTATTTAGATGAGGTTGGAGCATTGCGATCTTCAGATTTGCTATCTTTCCATGGCTTGAGTGGAGACCAAATATTCCCACGTTCGTTTGTTCTTGGGGAACCAGAGAATTGCCTAGGTGGAGGATCCCAAGGTGTACGATAAGAGGTAGAAGGATCCAGAGGATTTCAAGGATTTAGAAGTGGTTCATGTACATCCTTTTTTCGTGAATTGCAAAATTTGATCGCTACTTGCTCTAGAAAACTCAGTCGTCTTGCAGTGACTTTTTGTTCGAAGTATAATTCTCGTTGTAAATCCATTTGTTGCTTTTGGTAATGATGTACATCATCGATTTTTTCTTTGGTGTTGGGAGAGGAAAATAGAGATCATTTGGATAGTTTTTTGTCGGTAGTGAATCCCGTATGATAGGAGGACCATTCGTAGGTTGGCTCTTGACCTGGTGTAGGAGTAGGAAGTCGATGAGGGGCATGTGCTTAACTATTCGTGGTTGGTGTTGAAAAGAGAGGTGAGTGTTGTCGGAATACATGTTTTTGTTTTGCTTTCGTTTGTTGTTTTAAAAAAAACCAATATACAATCTGTAATTTATTTGTAAAAGGAGAAGTTATTTATTCATGTTTTAAAAGGTTATAAATGGTTTGTAACAACCCTAGATTTTGCTTATATTTTTAAATTGACTTTATTTATTTTTTTATGTTATTTTAATTTTTTTTTTCAAACATCTCATTTTTTAATATAAATGATGATTATTAAGTGATTTATAGTTCAAACTAGTATAATTTGAATATTTTACTGTAAAGTGAATTTTTGGTCAAAATAGTCAAACTTCGACTTTTAATTTAAAATTTTAAAAGTTTGAAAATTTAAATTTTATCTTTTATTAGGAAAGTACATAAAATTTTAAGAACACCACTTTTCGTTTCGTTGAAATCGGATGTAAATTGTGAAAGTTATACCCTTTACAATATTGTGCGTATATAGGGTTATTTAACAATGACTATTTTAAATTGTATAAATTACTTCTTTTTTGTTATATTTTATTTTAATATGTGATAATATATTATATTACGTATATTTTGACTTTTAAGTATTTTTGAAATGATAATATAATTTTTTTAAAGTTTATTTGAATTTATTTCTATTTATAAAGCCTAGTTTGGTATTTACTGCATTTTTCTTTATTTAAAATTCTATTTAATTAAAATTTAATTATTTATTTCACCTTGAAAATGCTTTAAATAAATTAATTTAATTCAACTTTCCACTTCATAATAATTTTATAATGAAATGTATAATTTTCCAAGACTAACAGTGATTTATGCACAATTTTAGAACACTGTTTGGTATTTTTAAGGCATTTTCTTCATTATTTTATATTTTTTTCAAATTATACTATTTGTTACCTCATATTTCTAATTGATTTCGGTTTGTAAAGTATTTTCTCCTGAAATTTTGTTTATGTAAAGTTTTGAAAGGAAAAGAATATGGAAGATTGTAAATCACTTTGAAACGTAAGCCCTTTTATTTGCCCAAACCCTTCATTTCCTTAAACTTCTCAATTAATTGCCTTAGCCGTGTAAAACCCTAATGTAGCCGTCATCTCATTAGGTTTTCACGTGAAAAAAAAAGATCATTTTCATTTGTTTCTCACGGCTTCAAAGATCTGGTAATGGCTTCCCTTTCTTTTTCTTACTTTTCTACTTGTTTTCCCTAAATTTTAATTTTTTTCATTTATTTAAAGACTTTGGCTTTTGTTTTCTTAAAAATCTAATTTTGGAAATTTTCTTGAAATGATTTCTGATCATTTGTCCAAATAAAAATAAACAATGTCTGAAAATTGGATTTGGATAAAAAGTGTAAGTTTAATAGAAATTCTAAATTTTATAATTCTAAAGGCAAAATTTTCATCTTGAACTGTATACAATTGTGTAACATTTGTTTCACTTTTGTTTTGGTCAGATTTGTTGTATACTTTAAAAAAAAAGTTAGTAATAATTAGTGTGAAACGGGAAATAAACTTTGCATTTCTTTTACATACGTTTACATCTGTTTCTTAACTTTATATTTAACAATCAATTGGATGAAGCTAAATCAAATGTTATTAATTATGGTATAGTAGCTATTAAATTTTGGTTTAAAGTGATGGTTTATTTTCCTAATAGAAACGTTAGTATTTTAAAATAATTTGTACGTTATCTAATAAGAGAAACAAAATAATTTGTACGTTATTTAATAAGAGAAACAAAATAATTTGTACGTTACTTTGGGCATATATTTAATTGTTGCTCTTGCCTTTTCGTTATCTATTTGATTTTTTCTTGCGTTAACAATGCAAAGTTTTCAGCCGTATATTCTCTTTTGAGAATCCAAAATCTTGCTCAAATCTTGCCTTAAATCATTTCCGTGTATGAATTATTTCTTTCCCTCTTGCCTCCCATACGTTTCCACCTATTGGATAGAATTAAATTGCCTCTACCGTTCAAGCATTTTACTCTTGCCTGCCCTCTACATAAATTAGTGAGCAAATGTTAATATATATTCACGTTCAAAAGTTCCATACCATAAATTATTTGTAACGGTCCGGGATTTCGTTCTCCGAAAATTAGACATCGACACTCACTTTATCGACTGCCGAGAAATCGAAGGCCGGAAACACGGAATGTTATGGGTTTTAAGAAAAAGAATTTAAGAAAAGAGAAGAGAAAAAGATAAGAAGGTAGAAGATAGAGAGAAAAGAGAAAACAGAAGATAGAAAATTTTAAAATAGAAGGAAAAGAGAATAGAGAAAGATAGGGAAAAGGAAAATAGAGAAAAGAACATAGAACAGAACAGAAAACAACAGAAGAACAACATCAGAATCTCACAATTTGCAGCGGAACAACATATAATAATAAATGAATAATCTTTAAACAAAGAACTATATCAGTTATTACATTACATACATTTCATTACATCATATCATCAGAGTATACAACATCAACAACATAACAGCGGAAAAAGAAGTACTATATACTAGTAATACGCCATGCCAATCCAGCTTGCCTCCAGCAACTCCAGAATATCCAGAATATCCTGATAAACCTAACTCTTAACTGCCCGTGTGGAAAATTGGTGGGCACCCAGAGTTTAGGAAGGAAAACAATAAACTCCGAGTCAGTCATGTGACTGGTGTGAGAACTCAAAACAGTTTATTTAACTTTAAAATCAAAATAGGAATATTTTTAAATTCAATTCGCAATGCTTTTAAAAATGAGACTACCATAAGGCCTCCCGCACACACACACATGCAAACGCAGAATCGGAGGAGATTTCTCCTTATGATAGTCAAAGATGCTTGATACGCATTTAAAATAATATTTGATATTATTATTAGTGCATAGTGTAGAGGAAAATCATTTCGAAAATAAAGATATAAATCTTAGCCAACATACGACCATTATCGTATGCCTACTATAGCTACTATCCAAACAGTGGTGACCACCATAAGTGAATAGCAGGTTCTACAACTAATACCGTAAAAGTTTCGTATTGAGAATTGGATTTCCAACAAATGGTCAGGCCAAGGAACTTCCCATTGCCACATGAGAATGCCTCTGGATGGACATCCCCGAGAACCAAACCGGATCTCTACCAACACAAGGCCGGGTTACTCCTAACTGAGTAACAACTGACCGAATATGCCATCCCCCGGTCCTTTGGGACCTTTATCCGAGAGCGCTCTCTAATCAATTCACACAATCATAAAAACAAAGTGTTTCAACATGAGTAAGTATCTGGGCTCCATACCATGATACCACCCTTTTCCAGAAGGAAATGCACATATCCTAAAGGGCGCTACCCCTCATAACCTTGCCGCATCTTTCCTGTTTTGACCATTTCCGGGATGTGAGGCTCGACGAATTCACGTCCACAAAAACATACTTTATACAAAAGCCATGCTTTGGGTCAACAAATGATCAACACAATGATCACTAAGATAGACGATCAAATAAATGATCCTATCACAAATAATCAACACAATGATCATTTCAGCATCACTCAGCATGTCACATTACCAAACTGGGAATATATCGCTGATAACTTCAACTATATAACCTTTGAGCACATGCGTCTCAAAGAAGGGTGTTAAGCAAAGAATAAATTCTCCGCCACCAACAGAAATATATTTGAAAGAAATCGGCTTTATATCTCAACTTGTAATGTCAGGCATACAATCCATACAAGTCTGTTCCGGGATCGAACAGAACCGAAGGCACTTACAAAGAAGTCCTTGCAATCCGGATATTCACAATCCTGATCGGATTTCCCATCACTTAGGGAGTCTCTATACCGTTGCAACTCAGTGCAGAGACAATCGATAGGTCATCCTATCGCTTTCGCAAATACCGGGTCTTCAACACCGATCTTCAATGCAATTCACAACGACGTATCACATATTCGGAATGGGTTATACGACCCCATGGTCCTTTCCCGGTTAACCCGAATAGTGAGCGCTTATTCAAAAATAAGTGTGGCATTCAAATTCAATCAAATCACATCAAATACCCATTCAAAGGGAAATATTGATAGTCGATTATTGAACTATCAATGGATATGCATACATCACCAGATTCCAAATAATTTTCCAAATTATTTATTTTCCAAAATATCTTTACAAGATATATTATTTCAACACTTCAAAAATAAATCAATATTTATTTTTAACCAATTTCACTTTTCACATATAAATTCCATAATGAATTTATATTTCAAAATATTCATGCATATGCGATTTCAATAATTCATTTCAATTTATCTTCAAAAAAAGATAAATTCTAATTATTCACTTCATATTGGAAAACATTTCCATACTTATTTATTCATAAGTAATTCACAAATTCCTTTTATTTTCAACACTTAGAAAATATTCAATATACTTAAATCGAATTAAGTATATAATTCATTCTTTAAGGAAATCATTCTCTTAAACATATTTATTTGGGCCAAAACGAATGTTACGTAAAACATCGTTACGACAACCCAAAATCACTAGTATAGGGATTCGAAATTAAAATAGATATATAAATCCCAATACTATACAAAACATTTCCTTTCGGAAATCATTTACTATAACAACAGTGTTATAGTCCACATTTCCTTTTATTTCTCGAAAACGTCTATTTCAACAATAAATGTTGAAATCTATGGTTTCGAATCTCAACACATTTTAAAACATCGTTAGATAGTTTTAATTCAATTTAAACATCTCATTCAAAACAATTTCTTTAACATATCATTCACTATTCAAAACGTGAATATACTTCTTTAACAAATTTCATCCTTTTATTCATTTTAATTCAAAGGATTATTCACTATTCAAAAATGTGAATATAACTCCATTTATAAGTTATAACAATTAACTTATCAAAATAAGTCGTTTGTGAATTTATAAAACAACGTTTATAAATTCCATTTCGATTTATTTATAAAAACTTCCTTTTTATAAATTCCTTTATTAACATATTCCAGTTTATAACTAAATTATAAACTAAACGTTCATATTATAAGTTAAATACTTATAAAACGATTATTTTATAAAATCGTTCTTTTAAAGACCTTCCAATTTATAAATCTTATAACTTATAAGATCCATTTATTTAACCAATCTATTCTTTAAATAATTTCACCAAATTTATAAATTTTACTATTTATAAATTTCATTTATAACTTCACAGTTTATAATTCTATAAATTTCATTTATTTTTGAAATTCATTTTCCACTTCATTCAAACACTTATAAAAACTCGTTTTATAATCTCCATATTTCGATTTATAAATATCTATTTATAAATCTCCTAATATAAATCCATTTATATTATTCTTTTAAAACGTCTTTAAATTCCTTTATAATTTCATCATTCTCTTGATTTATAAAATAATTTAATTTTATAAATCCTATATTTAAACTTTTCGCAATAAATTCAAAAATCCCATTTTTAAACTATTTTATAACATCATTAACCCGTATTTTCAAAAATCAATCTTTTAACTATATTTCTTAAAAATCATAATTTTTATAACTTTAAAACTTATAACGTTTATTTATTTATAATGGATCAATTCCAAAAATATAGTATATTTCAAAAATCACTTTGAAAATCATTTTAAAATCCCAAAATCTGGGTCCAATGATGCTACACACCAAATAGTCAATCCATCAAATATCAAAATATCTGAAATAAAATAAATACTGTTGAGGAATCCAGTTGGATCCCTCCAACCTGTTTCCCTGCATCCAAAAACATTAGCACAATACCAATTTCGCTCCAGTACGAAATTATCGCGGTATATGTTCTTAATAAATATTATCCGCTTAATAACGGCGTAATAGGGTCTCATCCGCTAAACAAAAAAATGCGGGAAATCAATCAACTGCAATATATACATATGCCAATATATATATATTGATATTAATATAATACCAATTTCACTGTTTATGAAATATTCGCGGTATATGTTTATATAAATAACATCCGCTTACTAACGGCGTATAATGTCTATTTTAACAATCAATAGATATCAATCATCATTCAAACATGCATTCAAATATTTTAAATCTAACTATTTAAAATAGAATCGAAACTGATTCGATTGAGTGAGAAATTCTCACCTTGATTTTAATTTCCGTTTTAGCGATTTATTTCGAATAAAATTAAACGCGCGTTTAATTTTACCCGAAATTCTCACTAACTCCAAACGACTCCAAACCAACTCCATCGCGTAGTGCTCGTCCATACGATTCCAACGCAACTGAGTTTGCATTTTTTCGACCTCGTATGAAAAAGTTATAAATATTTGAAGTTACACGAGTTTATACTTAAACTAATTACAACATAAATTTTATAAATATAAACCTAAATCAAATCTTTGCCTTAGGATTTTGCCTCCCACCCTCATCACCGTAGAACGCAACACTCTTCTTCCCCCTCATTCATCACGCACGACATCACAGTATACACGAACCCAACTTGATCAAACTAGGGCTCAACACTACTCCCCCTATACTCGACTAAATCCCATCACACCTCCGCCATTTCGAAGCCCACGACCTAAACTATGTTCGGCCCCAAGCCTATAGAACTCAGCCTCCTCCTCTAGCGTGCGCACGGTGATGAACTGCAGATGGACGCGGCAAGAAATCTCGCAATTCTTAGCTCCATTCGCGATCTCCACCGTTGATCTCGTAGCTCTCGTCGCCCTCTACATCTTTCATGTTGAGAGTTTCGTCTAATTGCTAGTGGATTGGAAGAAATCGAGGGGGAGAGGAGAGACAATTCTGGCCATTTATCAGGTGGAGGCGGCTGTACATTTTGATTTAGGGTTTTGGTTTTTATTTTTATTTTCTTGAGTTATGGGGGTATTTATAAGGAACGAGCGACACTATTCATCCCGGAAATTCCGAACTCCGATTTAGGCGCCGTAACCAGCGTACCTAGGGTTTATCCCGCGTTCCGGACACAATGGAACAGGTTTCGGAAGCTAATTCGAAAGTATGTACGAGTTATGGCAACAAACGCTCAATTTAAATTAAACCGATTTAAATCGATTTCTAGGCGTTTTAATTTGTACCGGACAAACGGTAAATCCAATTGACTTGAAATTTGAAACCTTACAAAAATATCACATTACGGCTCCGATGAAACTGGTTTCGTCGAAATCCGAGACTTTTTGAAAAATGGCTATTTTGACTCGCCAAATTTAAATTAAAAATAAATCGATGCGTTTCGAGCTGCCACGATCAAACGATAACTCCGATTGACACGAAAATTGAAATCCGGTAATAACTAACTATTACGGATCCAATGAAACTGGTTTCGTTCAATTCTGAGACTGTTCAAAAATTGACTATTTTACAGTCGATTATTAAATATTAAAATATTCAATTTTCACAAATTAACTTTTAATTCGATTTTAAAAGTTCTAAAATATTTTTATAACTCTAGTATGATTAAATAAAATTTTCCAAATTATTTTCAATCATTTTTAACTCAATTTTTAATTATTTTCATAATTTAACATATTAAATTATCGATTAAATTATCAAATTAAATCCAAAAATTCAAATTAAAATTTATTTGACTTATAAATTCATTTATAAATATTTAAAATTAATTAAATATTCAAATTTAAATTTATAAAAATTCTGGGTCGTTACAATCTTTCCCCCTTAAAAGAATTTCGTCCTCGAAATTACAAGTAAGAAGATTACAGAATTTATTAACTTTCCAAAATTTATAATTAAACTTCTTTCAAATCTTTACCAAGTTTTCAAATCATACTTAGTTATCTTTTCAAAAACAACTATATCATTTAACTTTCAATTTCAAAATCAAAGTTAAAGTTTTCAAAATTTTCCCATTTTTTCTCAAATTTTTTCTAACGCCTTAAATTTTCGGAAAAATTCGCCATAGTCTCCTTTGCGCGGCTCGATCCGAAAAAAAAATGACAGTATATATATCACAAATATACATCTCATCAAGTAATGAGGCATCCCGAAGGGAAAAAAGTGTAAAAGTGCGATATTTAATCCGAGATATGTACCTTATATTTTATTAGCGAGCATATACGGCTAATATAGCGCTAAAGTGAACTCCAAATGGGAAGCAAATGCGATCCGCACCTACTAAACACTCAACAAACAACATGAGAATCATGCATATAGACAATAATCTCCATGTACAACATATAACATCATAATATCTATATATGCTAACATAGTAATGCAGTAAAACAACAAATGCAAACATCAACCAACTATCACTCATAATCAATGAATATTCATTCATATTCTCATTAATATTCAATGAATTGGTTTTCACTTTAAATCATATTTGATTTATTTACATTGGATTTACTAACATTCATTCTCAATTCAATTAGTTTACATTTACTAATTAAATCCAATTCACACTCAATTCTATTCAAATTTATTTACTTCTAATTTGAATTCAATTTCATAGCTTCCAATTTCATTAACTCTTAATGAATTTTATACAACCAATCAACAATCATATAACAACCAAAGTATATTAATTTCAACCAAATTCCTTTGCTTATATTCATTCATTTTTTCATTCAACTTCTAATAACATTAGATTTTAATGAATCAACACTTATATTCATTATTTTATATCAACTTAAATTTACATTTAATTGATTAACATTCAATTCATTCAATTTCTAAAGTTGAATTTCATTTATATAACTCAAGTTCACCTTTGTCACTTTTATTTACAACTCATATTTGTAAATATTCATAAAGTTTCACTTCTTATGTATATAAGTTTATTTCACAATTGTAAACACTTTAATTAAAATTTCAATTCTTATAATTCTTTTACTTATACAATTATTCTTTTATTTAGATTATTCAAACAACCAAACAATCAACTTATATACACTTTAATAATTCTGAAAAATTATTTCTTTATATATAAAATATAATCAAGGCAAAATTATTTCATTTACCCAATTAAAACAATATTATGTCGAATTGTTCTATTCAAGTGTTTAGAAACCCCTTCGGCATAGTCTTGCGGACCACGCTGACGAAAGTTCATATGCCACTCAATAAACCAATCATCACAATATAAAACAATTTTTATATTCACTAACAAATACGCTCTCATAACTATTATTACACTCAAATTCATTTTAGAGTACTGCTGACTCTATCTCTAATGAATTATACCCAACAGAACCATGGTTGTCGCTTAACCATAAGCTCTGATACCAAATGTAACAGTCAGGGATTTCGTTCTCCGAAAATTCGACATCGACACTCACTTTATCGACTGCCGAGAAATCGAAGGCCGGAAACACGGAATGTTATGGGTTTTAAGAAAAAGAATTTAAGAAAAGAGAAGAGAAAAAGATAAGAAGGTAGAAGATAGAGAGAAAAGAGAAAACAGAAGATAGAAAATTTTAAAATAGAAGGAAAAGAGAATAGAGAAAGATAGGGAAAAGGAAAATAGAGAAAAGAACATAGAACAGAACAGAAAACAACAGAAGAACAACATCAGAATCTCACAATTTGCAGCGGAACAACATATAATAATAAATGAATAATCTTTAAACAAAGAACTATATCAGTTATTACATTACATACATTTCATTACATCATATCATCAGAGTATACAACATCAACAACATAACAGCGGAAAAAGAAGTACTATATACTAGTAATACGCCATGCCAATCCAGCTTGCCTCCAGCAACTCCAGAATATCCAGAATATCCTGATAAACCTAACTCTTAACTGCCCGTGTGGAAAATTGGTGGGCACCCAGAGTTTAGGAAGGAAAACAATAAACTCCGAGTCAGTCATGTGACTGGTGTGAGAACTCAAAACAGTTTATTTAACTTTAAAATCAAAATAGGAATATTTTTAAATTCAATTCGCAATGCTTTTAAAAATGAGACTACCATAAGGCCTCCCGCACACACACACATGCAAACGCAGAATCGGAGGAGATTTCTCCTTATGATAGTCAAAGATGCTTGATACGCATTTAAAATAATATTTGATATTATTATTAGTGTATAGTGTAGAGGAAAATCATTTCGAAAATAAAGATATAAATCTTAGCCAACATACGACCATTATCGTATGCCTACTATAGCTACTATCCAAACAGTGGTGACCACCATAAGTGAATAGCAGGTTCTACAACTAATACCGTAAAAGTTTCGTATTGAGAATTGGATTTCCAACAAATGGTCAGGCCAAGGAACTTCCCATTGCCACATGAGAATGCCTCTGGATGGACATCCCCGAGAACCAAACCGGATCTCTACCAACACAAGGCCGGGTTACTCCTAACTGAGTAACAACTGACCGAATATGCCATCCCCCGGTCCTTTGGGACCTTTATCCGAGAGCGCTCTCTAATCAATTCACACAATCATAAAAACAAAGTGTTTCAACATGAGTAAGTATCTGGGCTCCATACCATGATACCACCCTTTTCCAGAAGGAAATGCACATATCCTAAAGGGCGCTACCCCTCATAACCTTGCCGCATCTTTCCTGTTTTGACCATTTCCGGGATGTGAGGCTCGACGAATTCACGTCCACAAAAACATACTTTATACAAAAGCCATGCTTTGGGTCAACAAATGATCAACACAATGATCACTAAGATAGACGATCAAATAAATGATCCTATCACAAATAATCAACACAATGATCATTTCAGCATCACTCAGCATGTCACATTACCAAACTGGGAATATATCGCTGATAACTTCAACTATATAACCTTTGAGCACATGCGTCTCAAAGAAGGGTGTTAAGCAAAGAATAAATTCTCCGCCACCAACAGAAATATATTTGAAAGAAATCGGCTTTATATCTCAACTTGTAATGTCAGGCATACAATCCATACAAGTCTGTTCCGGGATCGAACAGAACCGAAGGCACTTACAAAGAAGTCCTTGCAATCCGGATATTCACAATCCTGATCGGATTTCCCATCACTTAGGGAGTCTCTATACCGTTGCAACTCAGTGCAGAGACAATCGATAGGTCATCCTATCGCTTTCGCAAATACCGGGTCTTCAACACCGATCTTCAATGCAATTCACAACGACGTATCACATATTCGGAATGGGTTATACGACCCCATGGTCCTTTCCCGGTTAACCCGAATAGTGAGCGCTTATTCAAAAATAAGTGTGGCATTCAAATTCAATCAAATCACATCAAATACCCATTCAAAGGGAAATATTGATAGTCGATTATTGAACTATCAATGGATATGCATACATCACCAGATTCCAAATAATTTTCCAAATTATTTATTTTCCAAAATATCTTTACAAGATATATTATTTCAACACTTCAAAAATAAATCAATATTTATTTTTAACCAATTTCACTTTTCACATATAAATTCCATAATGAATTTATATTTCAAAATATTCATGCATATGCGATTTCAATAATTCATTTCAATTTATCTTCAAAAAAAGATAAATTCTAATTATTCACTTCATATTGGAAAACATTTCCATACTTATTTATTCATAAGTAATTCACAAATTCCTTTTATTTTCAACACTTAGAAAATATTCAATATACTTAAATCGAATTAAGTATATAATTCATTCTTTAAGGAAATCATTCTCTTAAACATATTTATTTGGGCCAAAACGAATGTTACGTAAAACATCGTTACGACAACCCAAAATCACTAGTATAGGGATTCGAAATTAAAATAGATATATAAATCCCAATACTATACAAAACATTTCCTTTCGGAAATCATTTACTATAACAACAGTGTTATAGTCCACATTTCCTTTTATTTCTCGAAAACGTCTATTTCAACAATAAATGTTGAAATCTATGGTTTCGAATCTCAACACATTTTAAAACATCGTTAGATAGTTTTAATTCAATTTAAACATCTCATTCAAAACAATTTCTTTAACATATCATTCACTATTCAAAACGTGAATATACTTCTTTAACAAATTTCATTCTTTTATTCATTTTAATTCAAAGGATTATTCACTATTCAAAAATGTGAATATAACTCCATTTATAAGTTATAACAATTAACTTATCAAAATAAGTCGTTTGTGAATTTATAAAACAACGTTTATAAATTCCATTTCGATTTATTTATAAAAACTTCCTTTTTATAAATTCCTTTATTAACATATTCCAGTTTATAACTAAATTATAAACTAAACGTTCATATTATAAGTTAAATACTTATAAAACGATTATTTTATAAAATCGTTCTTTTAAAGACCTTCCAATTTATAAATCTTATAACTTATAAGATCCATTTATTTAACCAATCTATTCTTTAAATAATTTCACCAAATTTATAAATTTTACTATTTATAAATTTCATTTATAACTTCACAGTTTATAATTCTATAAATTTCATTTATTTTTGAAATTCATTTTCCACTTCATTCAAACACTTATAAAAACTCGTTTTATAATCTCCATATTTCGATTTATAAATATCTATTTATAAATCTCCTAATATAAATCCATTTATATTATTCTTTTAAAACGTCTTTAAATTCCTTTATAATTTCATCATTCTCTTGATTTATAAAATAATTTAATTTTATAAATCCTATATTTAAACTTTTCGCAATAAATTCAAAAATCCCATTTTTAAACTATTTTATAACATCATTAACCCGTATTTTCAAAAATCAATCTTTTAACTATATTTCTTAAAAATCATAATTTTTATAACTTTAAAACTTATAACGTTTATTTATTTATAATGGATCAATTCCAAAAATATAGTATATTTCAAAAATCACTTTGAAAATCATTTTAAAATCCCAAAATCTGGGTCCAATGATGCTACACACCAAATAGTCAATCCATCAAATATCAAAATATCTGAAATAAAATAAATACTGTTGAGGAATCCAGTTGGATCCCTCCAACCTGTTTCCCTGCATCCAAAAACATTAGCACAATACCAATTTCACTCCAGTACGAAATTATCGCGGTATATGTTCTTAATAAATATTATCCGCTTAATAACGGCGTAATAGGGTCTCATCCGCTAAACAAAAAAATGCGGGAAATCAATCAACTGCAATATATACATATGCCAATATATATATATTGATATTAATATAATACCAATTTCACTGTTTATGAAATATTCGCGGTATATGTTTATATAAATAACATCCGCTTACTAACGGCGTATAATGTCTATTTTAACAATCAATAGATATCAATCATCATTCAAACATGCATTCAAATATTTTAAATCTAACTATTTAAAATAAAATCGAAACTGATTCGATTGAGTGAGAAATTCTCACCTTGATTTTAATTTCCGTTTTAGCGATTTATTTCGAATAAAATTAAACGCGCGTTTAATTTTACCCGAAATTCTCACTAACTCCAAACGACTCCAAACCAACTCCATCGCGTAGTGCTCGTCCATACGATTCCAACGCAACTGAGTTTGCATTTTTTCGACCTCGTATGAAAAAGTTATAAATATTTGAAGTTACACGAGTTTATACTTAAACTAATTACAACATAAATTTTATAAATATAAACCTAAATCAAATCTTGGCCTTAGGATTTTGCCTCCCACCCTCATCATCGTAGAACGCAACACTCTTCTTCCCCCTCATTCATCATGCACGACATCACAGTATACACGAACCCAACTTGATCAAACTAGGGCTCAACACTACTCCCCCTATACTCGACTAAATCCCATCACACCTCCGCCATTTCGAAGCCCACGACCTAAACTATGTTCGGCCCCAAGCCTATAGAACTCGGCCTCCTCCTCTAGCGTGCGCACGGTGATGAACTGCAGATGGACGCGGCAAGAAATCTCGCAATTCTTAGCTCCATTCGCGATCTCCACCGTTGATCTCGTAGCTCTCGTCGCCCTCTACATCTTTCATGTTGAGAGTTTCATCTAATTGCTAGTGGATTGGAAGAAATCGAGGGGGAGAGGAGAGACAATTCTGGCCGTTTATCAGGTGGAGGCGGCTGTACATTTTGATTTAGGGTTTTGGTTTTTATTTTTATTTTCTTGAGTTATGGGGGTATTTATAAGGAACGAGCGACACTATTCATCCCGGAAATTCCGAACTCCGATTTAGGCGCCGTAACCAGCGTACCTAGGGTTTATCCCGCGTTCCGGACACAATGGAACAGGTTTCGGAAGCTAATTCGGAAGTATGTACGAGTTATGGCAACAAACGCTCAATTTAAATTAAACCGATTTAAATCGATTTCTAGGCGTTTTAATTTGTACCGGACAAACGGTAAATCCAATTGACTTGAAATTTGAAACCTTACAAAAATATCACATTACGGATCCGATGAAACTGGTTTCGTCGAAATCCGAGACTTTTTGAAAAATGGCTATTTTGACTCGCCAAATTTAAATTAAAAATAAATCGATGCGTTTCGAGCTGCCACGGTCAAACGATAACTCCGATTGACACGAAAATTGAAATCCGGTAATAACTAACTATTACGGATCCAATGAAACTGGTTTCGTTCAATTCTGAGACTGTTCAAAAATTGACTATTTTACAGTCGATTATTAAATATTAAAATATTCAATTTTCACAAATTAACTTTTAATTCGATTTTAAAAGTTCTAAAATATTTTTATAACTCCAGCATGATTAAATAAAATTTTCCAAATTATTTTCAATCATTTTTAACTCAATTTTTAATTATTTTCATAATTTAACATATTAAATTATCGATTAAATTATCAAATTAAATCCAAAAATTCAAATTAAAATTTATTTGACTTATAAATTCATTTATAAATATTTAAAATTAATTAAATATTCAAATTTAAATTTATAAAAATTCTGGGTCGTTACATTATTCATTTTGCTTCCATCAAAATTTGCGTAAGCATCTCCTGAAGGTATGAACCGGCGCATGCTTTTTCTTTCATTTTTTTTTCTCTTTTTTTCTTTCTTTCTTCTTTTCACTCTTGTTTTATTTCATTTGTTCTCCTTTCATTGTTTTGCTTTGGGTTGGTGATACAAAATCATATCTTGGCTATCTTTCAACTCAAATCAAAAGTCGTGAAATTGTGCTTGTCGTGCTTTTGGAATCGCTCTTGTGTTTGTTGTTTTGGTCTCTAGCTTTGAAAAAGGCGAGTCTTTCTCACTCTGACATATATACTTATGAAAAGTGGATTGATGACAAGTGTTTAGTAATGTAAAATGTTTATGCAAGTTAATGATGATCATATGATATGCTATGCCGATTTATTACCATGTTATTACCATGTTAAAACTGTTAATTTTCACCTGACATCTGATACATGACTGTATATTGTGATATTGACATTGTTTATATTATTTCTGTATATGATCACACTGCAAGTTCCCTGTTAGGATAAAAATCATTATGGGCTGAAATGATAGGCCTGAGTTATTTTATTTATTTATTTATTTAAACTTGGGATTGCGGGTTTGAAATGATAGAACCCGGATTTTTACCTTTTAAACTGCGGATTGAAATGATACATATCCGTATCACTTGACCTAGGATAGAAAACTATATACAGACCCGTGGTTATTCTATAAAGTGCTTTGAATATTTTAAGTATTTTAAAAATATAAAATTATGAAATTTGATTTAAATAGATTTTGAAAGGTTTTAAAATAAATAAATTATGATTTTTCTATGTGTTAAAAATGTAATTTATGAATGGATTAACTGGACTTTTGAAATATAACTTATGTTTGGAATTTGGAATTTTGACTAAAAATGTTATTTAAGTTACATGAATAAAATGGACTTTAATTTTATTTGGAAAATGGTAAATATGATAAATCGATTTATATTTGAATTTAAGTGATTTATTTAAGAATTATTGACTTTCTATAAATTTAAGTGGTTGAATAAATGACGGTTGAAAATGAAATTTTGAAATATAACTTGACTTGAAAATGTGAAATTTGAGTTTTAACTAAAGATGTTAAATTAATTAAATAAACTGGAAGTTTAGTTAAATTTGTAAAATGGTAATATAAATCTGAAACGTATAGGTTTTAATTTATGAAGAAACGTATAGGTTTTAATTTATGAAAGGAACGTATAGGTTTTAATTTATGAAAGAAACGTATAGGTTTTAATTTATGAAAGAAACGTGTAAAGTCCTAATTAATGAGAGAACATGAAAGTTTTAATTAATGCAAGAACATGTAAAGTTTTAATTAAGAAAGAAACATGTAAAGTTTTAAGTAGTGTGGTATTGATTTAAATTAATAAATATTCATTATTGTAATAGGAATATAAAATTTAAAACGTACATTGACACTAGATTTTAATCAATGTAATGGTGTATTTTAAATTGATTAAAATGATAAATGTTACTTACTGTAATAACAAAATGTAAGTTGATAACGTACATTTGATAAGCAAGTTTTAATTTATGTGAATGACATACTTTAAATGATTAAAATAATAAAGTTTCTATATTGTAATAATAATGTAAGTTAATAAGGTGATTTTAACTTAACATAAGAATTTCGGTTTAAATTGTATATTACAGTAAGAAAGTTTATCTAACTATAAGGCTATGATTTTGACATGTTAAAATTTTAAGCTTATCAATACTTTGTTTATATACAATGTAAAGTGGAAAGTAGTACATTCCAAAAATGCTATGATTCCTTAAGGTAACATTTCCAAAATGCTATGATAATTTAAAGGAATATTTCAAGTTTAATAAATTTAAAGAAATATTCAATGATTTGAAAATTTGGGTTTTATTTGAATGATATAATATTGAATTATTTTTGAAATGGAAATGATACAATTGTGATATTGTTTTGAAATGAGTATGATATTTTGGTCTTGAAAGTATAAATTATTTGAAATAAATATCCATGGGTTATAATAACGATTGGTTGTTAAAGAGACCGGGATCGAATATTGTCTTATAGCCGGACAATACCGAAAACCACTTTAACAACTGTGTACGCGGTGGAGATTCCAGAATGAAGTAGGATGGTGGCGACGTTCTCGAGGTATGTTACGTGGACCCAACTCCCGTGAGTTGGCATATATGACTAAAACAGGAGCTATACCGGGCTACACAAAGGGTCGCACCCTTTCATCGAGCATGCTCCATCGGAAACTATTCTATTACTGTTGTGATTCGATTCGGTGGCGCCACTTTGATTCGGGGGTATTGTTCGAGGTGGGCGGAAGCTGCTGGCTTGCCGTCACCACCGGTCCGGGAGTGCAAACGGTGTATCCACCCTGGCATTGCCTCGCGTGCCGTGTCATATCCTTATATCGAGCCCACTACGATTTTGGTTTTAAAGATCCGACCGCGTTAAGGTTCACCATCCCCTTAACGCTATTTTCTATATGATTATACTTTACTGATTAGACACTACCGTATATAGCGTATATTACTACATAGTAAATAGTTTAACGGATCCTTAGAGGATGGGCGGTCCCAAGCATCCTTTAAGTTACTGATGCATTTTGTTACTGTTCACTTGAGTTGATTTACAGTTTATAAGTATTTATGTCCTGACTCGAGGGTTTTGTGTTTTGCTTTACGCTTGGGTCAGATTGAGTGAGTTAGCATTCCAGATTCACCTTCGGCGTTGGAGCTTTCCTTGAAGATCCAGCCATCTATTTTGTTCCAGTATCCAGTGGTTCAGTGATTATCTGATTTGTACCTGATGTATCCTGTTACTCTTCTGTTGTATCTTATTTAACTCTGATGTATCTCATATTTATATAGTAGCTTCATGAACTACTATCTCTTTTTCTTCCGCTGCATTTTTATATACTCTGTGTCTGTGATCTGTGATTTTATTTACTGTATATTCTGAGATTTGCCAAAAAAATTTATTTACAATGCGGTATTTTGAGCTATCCAATTCCGGCATGAGTGTCTACCTATACACTTATAATGGATGCGAATGGTTGAAAATACCGGGTCGTTACATGGTTATTTACAGAAAACAAACATTTTAAAGAAATTGTTGATCAGTGTTAAGATTTTATTTGTAGATTAAAAACTTTTTAATCAAAAATAGAATGAATAAAATTTACAATTAGCTAATAGGATCATTAAGAGAATGTTATGACCCACATTTTAGATGGTTTAAATCGACAATAATCCACACATTTCCGACTTAAACAATCCGGAACGTAGATAATCAATGGGGTTAAATAAGAAAAATAAGAAGAGAAGAAGAAAACAAAACACAAAATCTCACAGCAGAAACGATAAAATATAATAAGTAAATAAACAATTTATAAAGCTATTTACTATACATTTGATTATAATCTATACACATTTATCAGAGTTATAAATACCAGCAAGGAGAAACAATCTATACAGTAACATAGCATGATGCAGGGTATAGTAATAATAGTAATATAACAAAACTTCGTCTTCGTCCTTCAAAGAATAGTCTTCAATACACTGAAAAACTCAAGACTGACCCGAGCGTAATGAAAAGACAAAACATTCGAGTCAGGACTAAAATACTCTTATGTAAGTCAAATCAATATCACGAATATGAGTGCAATAACTTAAGAGATGTTACGGGATTTTCTATCTCCTAAGTATCCGTTAAACTATTTATATATAATAGTATACGCTATAATAGATAATGTCTATCAGTAAAATAAATATCAAAATATTGTTAAGGCTTTACATTGATCCACCTTAACATATTTTTACAGTTTTAAACCAAAATCGTAATAGGCTCATATAGAGATAAATATGACAAGGCACGTGAGGCAATGCCCAAGGTAGGATTCTACCAGTTTACCTTTTCTGGCTAGTCGTAACCCATCCGTGTTCGACCGCGACAATCAATCCAAACGACAAAAAGGTGCACCATTGAATACGAAATCACAATAATAATACGAGGGATCAATGTCGCTAGAGGTAGCTAACCTCAACGGCCAGACATAGGCTCATGTTTTAGTCATTTTAATTATGACATGAATGTCAAGGCTATCCATCACCGTTCTCTTACTTCATTCCAGTAAACATCGCCAATTCAACCACTACATTCTGGATATCATCCACTGCGTACACGGTTGTCAAAGTGGTTCCAGTTATTGAAAGAGAGTATTTCAATAAGAGGCCCCGGTCTCTTTAACAACCAATCGTCATTTTACACATCGGTTGATACTTTTACATTTCAAAAACTATTCGTATTTGATATCAATATCATATTCGTTTCAAAATCAAATTCATTTCGAGATCATCACATTTACTCCAAATCATATTCATTTCGAAATCAGCGTATTTACTCAAAAATATCAACTCAACTCGATATATCGATTTCACTCCAAAAATTGATTCGAATTACAGTTTTGGTTATAATTCACTTTAACCCAATTCGCATTTAAATCCAGGATTTAAATATAAACAATTTACCATTTAACCAGTTTGAATTTCGGAAAATAGCTTAAATAGTTAAAAATAGTTTAATAGAAAATGTTTAAATAGTTTAATCGAAAATAATTTGAATAAAAAAATGGTTTATATAGTAAAATAGTTAAAAAATAATAATTTTTATATTTAAAGAATATAGATTTTAAATCCTTTATACTAAAATATTCATTTAAAAAAATTCCAAAGTCAAACCGGTCAACTTCCCAATTTCCTACCCAAATAAATTCCAAATTCCAGTTCGATTTAATCGATTCAATTTCGATTCCAACTCGAATAATTTCGATTCCACATAAATTTTGATTTCAATTCCAATTTCCATTTTTAGATAAATTTAAATCTCAATTTCAAATTAATTTCCAATTCCAAATTAACTTCCAATTCCAATTCCAATTTCAAATTAATTTAAATTCCAATTTCAAATTAATTTGAATTCCAATTTCAAATTAATTTAAATTCCAATTTCAAATAAATTTCAATTCGATTTTCAATTCCAAATTAATTTAAATTCCAATTTCAAGTTAATTTAAATTCCAGTTTCAAATTAATTTAAATTCTAATTTCAAATTAATTTCAATTCCAAATTAATTTAAATTACAGTTTCAAATTAATTTAAATTTCAATTTCAAATATCGATTTAAATACTTAAATCAAATTTACCTTCAATACCAAATTTAGATTCAAAATTTCAATTATAATTCAATTCCAAACTAAAATTTGAAATATCATTTCATATCACTTTTTCTTAGAAATATTCAAAGTTCGAATAAAAGTCCAATCTTTTAAAACAAATCAATTTCTGAAATTTATGACGTATTTTGTTTATAACTTAAAAATTTAAACTTTGATTAATTAAACAATCTTGTTTATCAAGTTTAAATTCCAACATTTCGAGCTCCAGTTCAAAATACTTCAATTTGCATAAATTTGATTTTATTCTAAAAATCAATTCATTTAAATAATTTCAAAACAACTTTTAAAATCATTTAATTTAACCAACCCGGTATCCGTATATAATTCTCTACCCTATGGCTAAGTGGATAATTATTTTAATTTAATTTCAAGGATGGATATATATTATTTCAATCTAAATAGATGTCATAGGTATATATCATTTCAATCTATTTCTTAATTTATTCGAAATAATTCAGTTTGTAGTTTCATATGCAATAAACAATATACAAGATGATAGCATGACATATCAAAATAAATAAACAACCAATATTGACCAGTAGCATCCATCACAACCAATCAACCATAAAGCCAATAACCTTCACAAATTTTAATTTTTACCATATCGGGTAATATGCTGCCAATTAAATTTAAATTTATTAAACGGTTAATTTAAATTCTATCAATTAATTCATATACCAATTTAAATGACAATTAAGCCTACCAAACAATAGCCAATCAAATTTATATTACTTCAGTATAAAAATAAACCAACATAAAATTATTTTAGTCAATTGTGAGCGTATAAACACTCACCTTTGATTTATCGATGATTTAAAATCCAAATAAAGGCCCAAATTTGAAAAGTCTCAGAATGCAGCCAAACCAGCTTCATAATATCCAGAATTTTGATACGAATGCAACAGAGAAAACTGCGTGTCGATCCGAGCTCGTATGCAAAAGATATGATTGTTAGAAGATTGAATTTTAAAACTAAAATTAAAATAAATAGATAATAATAATACCCACATCTCTCTACGGTAATAACATCTCGTTCCAGTAACCTAAACCTCGCGACATGTCGCCCTTGTGCACACAAATCCAGGTGATCGGACCACCACCTAGAGGTACCCACGTGCGCGCGTAGGCCTCCTCCTCCACTGCGCCAAGTACGGCGCCTCCCGCCGCCTATAATTGAACGAAAAAACCCATAGAATGCGCATGCTTTATGCCTCGATTCTAGCGAATCCGTAAAGAAATAGCACGAATCATCCGTTGGATGTGTAGAGATCGTCGAGCTCTGCAACTTTGCTTTTGGAAGTTTTTGATGTCGATGAAAGATGAAGGAGATCGGAGGAGAAGAAGTTCAAAGCTTTATAGCCGTTGGAATTATAATAGCGGCGGCCATGGATTAGGGTTTCAGAAATAATAAAATAATAATAAAACTGTCTCGATTTGCATGCGTATTTATATAGTTAGGTCCAAAATCGTCCGAACTCCAATCGAGACGTGCCGACAAGCGTTTATAATGTTTTGCCCCTATTCTGAACGCAATGGAACTAGTTTCGAGGCCTAATTCGATCATATATGAAAGATACTTTTTTAATCGAATATTTTAATTAAATTTGAAATTGAATTTCTACACGTTTCAAGCTCGCACAGCCAAACGACAAGTCCGATTGCTACGAAACTTGAAATC
Organism: Allium cepa; assembly: GCA_030765085.1. Lineage (NCBI taxonomy): Eukaryota > Viridiplantae > Streptophyta > Magnoliopsida > Asparagales > Amaryllidaceae > Allium > Allium cepa. Next base: position 210,555,564 of record CM060928.1, read on the forward strand.
CTATATTAATTCACCATTTCGGATCCGATGAAACTTGTTTTGTTGAAATCCGAGACAATGGCCAAAATGGCTATTTTTACTCGTCAATTAAAATATAAAATCTCAAATCTCAAATTATTCACATTTAAATCAAATTTTAAATGTTAACCATCTTCGTTTATATTTTGAATAACATTTAAATCAAATCCCGATATCATTTCCCATCATCTTAAATACAGAATCAAATTATCCACTTAACTTTCAAAAGTTAAATTTTAAACAATTTAATTATCCAACAAACCAATATAAATAAATCATTAGATTTTATTTCCAGCCATATTTATTCAATAATTACATACATTTTTATACTCTGAAATAGCCAAAAATATGGATTGTTACAGGGAATATATTCCTAAATCACGTCGTAGTTTAACAAACGTTTGTTCATTCAGTGGTTTTGTGAAAATATCTACTATTTGATTCTCAGTATTTACGTATTCTAATGTAATAATTCCTTTTTCTACATTGTCACGCAAAAAGTGATGTCGTATATCTATGTGTTTAGTACGTGAGTGATTTACAAGGTTTTTCGATAGATTTACTGCACTTGTATTATCGCAATATATTGGTGATTTATCGATAAATTTTTCGAAATCCTTAAGCCTTTTTTTGCATGTATATAACTTGTGCACATGCTAACCGCTGAAATATATTCGGCTTCGCAAGTGGATAAAGCGACACTGTTTTGCTTTTTGCTAAACCATGAAACCAACGATTGTCCGATAAAATGACACGTTCCTCTAGTACTCTTACGATCTGTTTTACATCCACCGAAATCAGCATTGCTATATGAAACAAGTTCAAACAATGATCCCTTAAGGTAAAAAAATCCATAATATCTAACACTAGATAAATATCGTAAGATACGTTTAACAGCTCTTCGGCGAGACTCTTTTGATTTTGCTTAAAATCGGGCATAAAGACATACGCTCATCATAATGTCGGGTCGACTAGCCGTCAAATATAGTATGGAGCCAATCATACTACGATTGTAACGACCCGATTTTTCGACGCCCGAAAACCGAACAATTAGGGTTTAAAAGAGAAGAAGGTAGTAGAAGAAATAGAATCAATATCAGAGTCTTACCAACGCAGCGGAATAAAATATATTAGATAATAACCGATCTTTACACAAAAGAAAACTATATCTGTTTTATACATACATCACCAGAATACATCATCAGAGTTCAACAACATCAATAATATACAAATGGACAATCATATAAACTTGTCCTCAAAATTAAATACATACCAGAATAATAATCAAGTGCGGAAGTACGTTTCGCCATCCAGCTCGTCTCCTGAGTTCCACAGCATCATATCTTGAAACCCATAATACTCGGTCTTACCCGAGCATTATAGTTAATAACACCCGAGGTTTTAAAAATTGAAGGCATCCAACTTAATTTCTTTTTCTTAAGTTTCTTTTTCTTTGATTTTGGTTTATCAATTTACTGTTTAAAAAAAAAATGGAGAAGGGGACATTTGTTATGTGATTTGAAAAAGTAGGAGGCACGTGGAAGGAAGGGTTACAGTGATGCTGAATTATAATCAAATTTTAAATGTCAAATTATATTAAAAATTTTAAATTGAAATTGTCTCGATTTCCGCAACTCACAATCTCGATATCCAATCGAGGCGTGCCGCTAGGCGTTTATAATGTTAAACCCCTATTCTGAATGCAATGGAAAAGGTTTTGACTCCCAACTCGATCGTATGGAGAAGATAGCTTTTTGGACACGGTTATAATATTAAATTTCAATACAGATTTCAGCGTGTTTATCTACCGTACGACCAAACGATCACTCCAAATACTACGAAAATTGAAATCCGATAATAGCACACTATTACGGATCCAATGGAACTAGTTTCGTCGAATTCCGAGACTGTGCCTCGGAAGGCTATTTTTAAATTCAATTTAAATGATATATTTTTAAAACTGAGCAAAACTCTTCCAAATTTAAATTTAAAATTCTTATCATCTCCAGTATTATAAATATAAATTTTCCAACCCTTTGAAATATTTTTAACCAGCTCAAAATTTAAGATTCAGTATTTTACCCAATTTCCATTTATTAAATTCAATAATTTAATTGCCCAAATAAACAGTGATATTTGAAATTCAAATTAATTTACCTTTCAAATATTTAAAACAAACTAAATATTTCAATTTCAAATATCCAGAAATTTCGGGCCGTCACTTTCCTCCCCGCTTAAAAGAACTTCGTCCCTGAAATTGCTAATTAAGAGGAATGATCCTTAACCCGTTAACTATTTTCTCAATCCAAATAGTTTTTAACAACAACCAAAAATCTTCTATTAAAGACACATTATCATCCTTATTAACTTACCAAACCTTTCCATAATTCCCAACAACATTACTTACTTAACCATTCAAATTATAAATTCAAATTCAAATTTAAATTTAAAACCAAAATTTAAATTATCAGAATTTTCTCGAAAATTTTCTAACTCCCTAAATTTTAGAAAAATTTCGCCGGCGTCTCCTTTGCGGGGCTAGCTCGGTACAACTACAAAATGCCACTACAGGATCCAGATTTCAAAAAGAAAACAAAAAGCCAAGCGGCTAGACCAGAGAATCATCAAATTTCATATAGAAATTTAAATACATACCTTTGCCGAGCAAATTTCAATTTATCTTCAAAAATCAAGAGTCCTAATTTTTTTCTTCTTTTGCTTTTTAAGCTCCTGAATATTCCACTAGACCATAATATCAGTTACAGCATTCAAAATTGCTTTACACATTTCTTTACAAAAGGTTTCATATCTATTCCATTTACATCCGTACGATGCACATGTATCATCCGTACGCAATACCCAATTCGATCGCTCACTCGATCACACAGTTTCATTTCCGAACTAGTATCGTCCACCCGACTCCCTAGTGCGAACTCAGATCTGGTTTCTTGATCAAAAACCGTCATTCTCCTTGCATAGCCATATACTATGATAGGGAATTTCCAGAATCAATCAAAAATCCATATCCAGAGTTCGCCGTTGAAAATCGAGTGAAAACTCCTTACTCGGATCGGTATAATTGCCTCAAAATTTTGTGCTCGAATCTGGACCAAACCACTATGCGAATAAATAATATACATACATCTTACGTATTTATATTCATTGATTATAAACTATATCAATTCTCTTTTAGTCACATTATTTTTGATTTCCATTCTCTTATTCACAACCATCCCATTTCACAACTCCCAGACTAATTTTCATCCGTTATTAACTTAGTATTTTCGATACCAAATTTACTTAAGAATTTTCACCCTTAGCTTTTCTGAAGTTTAATATAAGCACTTTATATATTCTTATAATATTACTTTCTCTTACCACTTGGTTTTTATCTTCATTAAATCAAATTGGATTCCAACTCCATATAAATTCGATTTGCTTCAATTTACAAATTAATTTCAAATCTCAATACTATCTCCAAATTTTCATTCCAGATTTTCATTTCCAATTCTACTTGAATTCAGTTCATCTTCAAACTTTGAATATTTAATTTTTATCAACTATCTTCCATTCACAACTGATTCATATCATTATTTTAAAATTACTTCCACTTACTAATTTATTTTAAATCTCAAACAATTTCTTGTTCCCAAACTTTATAATCTTAGTTCACTTCGAATTAATTTCATAGCTTCACTTTATTTTACACATTTTAAATTAAATCATCTCAACATATAATTCCAATTTATTTGCTTACCTTCTTGAATCAATTAGTTTACTCACTATTTTTTTTATTTCAGTCCATTATTTTATTTAGCCAAATCTTGGCTAACTTCCATTACACACAATTCAAATTAATTTCCAATAACCAGTTTCAATTCTATTTTCTTACAAATGCAAATTCATTTGTCTATCTACAATTTTATTTCCATTCCATTTACCAACCTTCTCTAATTGGCTTATCTTTCTAACTTTATTCTCTAGTCACACTTACCTTTATTTGACCCTTTTCAAGTTGAATCGAATTCCACAAATTTCATTAAAAATTTTATTTCTAAAATTTTACTTCTTTTAGTTCCCTCGAACAAATTTAAATAAATTTGTTTTCCCACAAATTTACTTCCAGTAAAATTTTAAATTCTTAGAACTTTGTTCTTTTATCCCATTTAAACTATATTTCTCAATTCCACTTAACATAATTCAAATTGATTCCAAGACTAAATTTTCAATTCATTCGCTTACCCAATTAAATCAATTAGTCTATTTACTAATTTTATTTTCAATTCATTGTTTTGTTTAGTCCAATCTTGACCAATTTTCCATTTACTTACAAATTCCAAATGAATTTCAACATTCATTTAAATGTAAATTCATTTGTTTCTTCATAAATTTATTTCTCACTCAATAAATTTTTATTTTAATAGTCGTTCCATTTTGTCTAGTCTACTAGACTTTTCCTCAAATTCACTTTTATTTAAATGGATTTAATTATCTTCTATTTCCATTCAAATTTTAAATTTTCTTAAGTTTCTAACTTATTTAAATTCTATAAACATTTTAAATAAGATTCCAGAGTTTTCAACAATCATTTAAGTATTTCAAAATCATTTTGAAATCAATTATATCCAAAATCCTTTGGTATCAAATTACCCTTTGAATTTAAAAATCAAAAGGTTTTACCAAACCAAAACTTCAATATTTCAAAACTCATTTTTGAAATCCATAATTCAATTTCATATCCAAATATTCCTTGAATTTTTAAAACCAACCCAGTTTTTGCAAACAACTCCAAATTAAATCATTCGGGTAGCAATCCTTCTTTTGGAAACTCAAAATTGAACTTCGATGATGCTGCAGTCATCATCGTAGTTATTTTCCAACGACCGAAAAGAGTTTAAATGCTTTTATCCCTTCAAATATTTTTAAATTCCAAATCTCTCCATATTTAAAACCCAATTCAAAATATTTCTCAAATACTATCACCATTTTTTCTCTAAAGCTTTTGTAAACCAATTTCAAACCTAAAGGAATTTAAACTTTCCCACAATTTCAAATTCCAAATTCTTTCAATTCATATCCAATATTACACTAGAATTTTATTTAAATCATAAATCACACTTATAATTCACATTTACAAATATTATTTTGTTATATAAATTTATTCCTTAACCTTTGGTTATAATTTTAATTCTTTATTCAACTTCCACTAACAATGACAATAATTTAATATTATCATTTCCTAACAACCAAGCAACCATATATAACTATAATAATTTTCGAAAAATTATATCTTTTATATACAAAAATAATTGGGTAAAATTATTTCATTTACCGTATTTTTAAAACCATACCGTGTCGGTTTATCTTGTTTAAGAGTTTAGAAACCCCTATCGATAAAATGGCATCCCATATAACGACCAGAATTCATAAACACTCAACCGATAAGTCAACACAATATAAAAACAATTTTTATATTCAATAACAAATACGCGCTCATATCTATTAATACTCTCAAACTCATTTCTAGAGTACTACGGATTCTATTTCTAATGAGTTATCCCAACCAGAGCCAAGGTTCTCGCTTAACCTCGCTCTGATACTAAATGTAATGACCCGATTTTTCGTCGCTCGAAAAACCGAACCATTAGGGTTTAAAGGAGAAGAAGGTAGAAGAAGAAATAAAATCAATATCAGAGTCTTACCAATGCAGCGAAATACAATATATTAGATAATAACTGATCTTTACACAAAAGAAAACTATATCTATTTTATACATACTTCACCAGAATACATCATCAGAGTTCAACAACATCAACAATATACAACTGGACAGTCATATAAACTTGTTCTCAAAACTGAACACGTAGCGGAATAATAATCAAGTACAGAAGTATGTTTCGCCATCCAGCTCGTCTCCTAAGTTCCACAGCATCATATCCTGAAACCCATAATACTCGGTCTGACCCGAGCATTATAGTTAAATAACACCCGAGGTTTTAAAAATGAAGGCATCCAACTTAATTTCTTTTTCTTTGATTTTGGTTTATCAATTTACTATTTTTAAAAAAAATGGAGAAGGGGACATTTGTTATGCGATTTGAAAAAGCAGGAGGCACGTGGAAGGAAGGGTTACAATGATGCTGAATTATAGTCAAATTTAAATGTCAAATTATATTTAGAATTTTAAATTTAAATTGTCTCGATTTCCACAACTCACAATCTCGATCTCCAATCGAGGCGTTTATAATGTTAAACCCCTATTCTGAACGCAATGGAAATGGTTTCGACTCCCAACTTGATCGTATCGAGAAGATAGCTTTTTGGACCTAGTTATAATATTAAATTTCGATATAGATTTCAGCGCGTGTATCTACCGTACGACCAAACGATCACTCCAAATACTACGAAAATTGAAATCCGATAATAACACACTATTACGGATCTAATGGAATGGGTTTCGTAGAATTCCAAGACTATGCCTCGGAAGGCTATTTTAAATTCAATTTAAATGATATATTTTCAAAACTGAGCAAAACTCTTCCAAATTTAAATTTAAAATTCTTATCATCTCCAGTATTATAAATATAAATTTTCCAACCCTTTGAAATATTTTTAACCAGCGCAAAATTCAAGATTCAGTATTTTACCTAATTTCCATTTATTAAACTCAATAATTTAATTGCCCAAATAAACAGTGATATTTGAAATTCAAATTAAATTACCTTTCAAATATTTAAAACAAACTAAATATTTCAATTTCAAATATCCAGAAATTTTGGGTCGTCACAACGATATAATTTTTCATCAAAATCATTTCCATTATCATCCTTTTCTAAGTGAACATTAGTTTCAATGGTGTTGGTTTGCTTGAAGTTTTATCCATTTCAAAACGACGTAATGAATCGTTACAATATTTTCTTGATGAATAAAAATACCATTTTCAAGTTGTTTTATTTGTAAACCTAGAAAGAAATTTAATTCACCCATGTAAGACATTTCAAATCCACTTTTCATAATATTTGAAAATTGTGTACAAAGATTTTCGTTAGTTGAACAAAAAATAATATCGTCTACGTAAATTTGTACAACTAAGATGTCATTATTTTCTCGTTTAATAAATAACGTCGTATCTATTTTACCTATTTGAAAACCAAATGCAGTTAAATGATTCTTAAGATGTTTGTACCAGGCACGGAGGGCTTGCTTCAAACTCTGTAGGGCTTTGTGCAATTTTAAAAACATGATCGGGATATTTTTTGTAAACAAATAATGGAGGTTGTTCAACATATACATTTTCTTTAATAAAACCATTTAGGAAAGCACTTTTGACATCCATTTGAAATAATTTAAAATTGTGATGACTTGCAAAAGCAAGTAATGTACGTATGGCTTCGAGTCTTGCTACTGGAGAAAAAGTTTCGTCATAGTCGATACCTTCTTCTTGATTGTAACCCTGAGCGACTATACGTGCTTTATTCCTAACTATATTTCCGTTTTCATCTGCTTCATTTTTAAATACCCATTTTATTCCAATAACTGATTGATTTTCTAGTCTTGATACTAATTCCCAAACATTATTACGTTCAAGTTGATTTAATTCTTCTTGCATGGCTATTATCCAAAAATCATCGTTTGAAGCTTCTTTATAATTCTTTTGTTCAAAATTTGACATAAATGCAATATGACTTATTTGGTTAAGTAGATTTGTAGTTACTCTGGAATTAAGATCCCTAATGATATTATCTTTTGGATAATCTTTTAGAATTCTAGAGGGTGACACTAAAATATTATTTTGTGCATTTGTCTCTTTATTAGATGAGTTTGTTGTATTTGTTATAGGAATAAATTCTTCGTCGTCATTAGTATGATTGTTAATAAATTTTTTATCAAATGAAACACGTAAACTTTCTCCAATTATGTTAGTACGTTTATTAAAAATTCTTTATGCCTTGCTACGATCCGGATATCCAACAAAGATTCCTTCATCGGCCTTCGGGTCAAATTTTCCTAAATTATCTTTTGTATTTAATGTAAAACATTTTGGTCCGAAAGTTTTAAAGTATGATACTTTAGGTTTTCTTCCAAAAAACATTTTGAAGCAAGTATGTTTAGTCATAGGTTGTGTGGTTACTCGATTCAAAACATAATAAGCAGTAGCAATAGCTTAAGCCTAAAGATATTTTGGTAATCACTACCATTTAATAGTGTTCATGCACATTCTTGTAACGTACTATTTTTTCTTTCTACTACACCATTTTGGTGTGGTGCGCGCGGAAAAGAGAAATTATGACTTATGCCATTTTAATTACAAAAATTAGTAAAAAGTTCATTTTCGAATTGTCCACCGTGATCAGTTCGAATATTCTTAATTTCCAAATCCATTTGAGTTTTAATTCTTTTATCAAAAATTTTAAATATACGAAAAGTGTCACTTTTATGTTTTGAAAATAAGGTCCATGTATATCTTGAAAAATCATCAACTATCACAAAAATATATTAGTTGTGATTTATAGATCGTACTTGAGTTGGACCAAATAAATCTAAATGTAATAATTCTAATTGTTGTTTCGTAGAAATATTAGTTTTTAGATTTTTTCTTTAGTTTATCAACTTGACAAGCGTCACATAAATTTTCTACTTTATAATTTATTTTAGGTAAAACTCTAACTAGCTCATATTTTGCTAATTTATTAATATTTTTAAAATTAATATGACAGAATCGTTTATGCCACAACCATGAATCGTCATTTTTGGCGGTTAAGCATAAGTTTGAATTTTGATTTATATTCATATTTAAGACATAAATTTTTTGTTTCTAAAACCCTCAAAGATAAGTTCTTTGTTATTGCCGAAAACATTAGGTCTATCTTCTTCGAAATTAATTTGAAAATATTTGTCGCATAATTGACTAATGTTAAGTAGGTTGTGTTTTAAATTTTCTACTAACAAAACATTTGTAATAATAGGAGAGTTAGAAATACCAGAGTCGATGACTTCTCCGATGCCAACGACATATCCTTTTTAGTTATCTCCAAAAGTTACCATTCCACCATCGATATATGTTATATTTGATAGCATTTTTGCATTTCCGGTCATATGCTTGGAGCAGCCACTATCAAGTATCCATTTCTCCTTATTTTTTATTTTGGGTACCTGCAAGATAAAAAATTTAATTGGTACCCATATACTTTGTTAAGGTCCTAGATATTAGGAGAAGCAGGTGGCCACACCCAAGAAGGTTTGGTACCTTTATGAACATAATTTTTATTATAGACTACATTATCTAGAAAATTATTAGTATGATTTTGTCTAATCAAATTTTAGGAATCTAAATTTTTATGTTTTTGGCATTCGTATTAAACTTAAGTGATCTTTTAGTCTTTTGATAAATAAAACTATACTTCTTAATATTATTCCCTTTGTTTAGGAATATTTTTAAATCCTATTCCATTTCTATTGCCTGAAGGTTTTGAAGTTTTAATAATATTTTCCAAATCTTGTTTTCCTTTATTAAATTTTGAAACATTATTTGTAATTTTATCTAATTTTTCTTTTAATTCAAAATTTTCAATTTTCAATGTTTTTATATTACTTTTTAAGTTGATATTTTCTTTTAACAAGTTATCCTTTTCTAGTTTAACTTCTTCAAAATTTATAGATATAGTCTCACATTCAACTAAACTACTTTTATTTTTTTCTTGAGATAATTCTAGTTCCTCCTCTAAAATAATTTTTTCATCTTTTAACATTCCTATTTCAAGTTCTAAATGATTTATTTTGGCTATGTGTTCTTTATTCAATTTTTTATTTTGTTTACATTTATCATCTAATTCCATGCTAAGCTTTAATAATTCATCATAGCTAAGTACGGGACATACCTCATCAGTTTGTGCCATAACATACATTAGCTTGTTCTCCATCACTATCGCTGTCACTATCTGATGTTGATGAAGAATCCAAGTCATCCCATATTACTTTGAAAGCTTTCTTATTTTTGAATTTTTCAAATTTGTTCTTCTTTTTATGATTGTTGAGCTTGGTACAATCTTTCTTGATATGTCCAAATTGATCACATTCATAGCATTTGATTGACGTTTGATTTGTTGAGCTTGATTTTCCTCCTTTCTAAAATCTGGTCATTTTCTTAAACTTCTCGAATTTGTTGTAGTTTTTGGCAATAAATATGATTTTTTCTTCATCTAAGTCAGAGTCTTCATTTGTTGCTGGAAATGCTATGTTTTTCTTCTCCGAGTTTTGTTCTTTTCTTGCCAACAGATTAGCTTCATAGGACATTAAATTTCCTATCAATTCTTCAACTAAGAGTGTTGAGAGGTCATTAGCTTCTTCGATATCTAATACTTTTCTTTCCCACTTTGGAGTTAAAGAATTGAGTATTCTAGGTACTAAATCAAAATTTGTGAATTTAACTCCAAGTGCCATTAAATCATGTTGAATAATTTGGAATCTAGAGTACATGTCCACTATAGATTCATTTTGTTTCATTTTAAATGATGAAAATTTATTTTGTAAGATTGAAATTTTAGTTTGCCTTACTTTGTTTGTGCCTTCATGTATAACTTGTAAGGTACGCCAAATATCATATGCAGTGTTACATAACATGACATGTGAAAATTCATTCTTATCTAATGAATAAAATAAAACATTCATAGCTTTGGCATTATTAGAAGCTGTGGTTTTTTGTGCATCATTCCATGTATTCATAGCAGTATCAGGTGCTTAATATTTATTTGAGTGGATGACCAAATTTCTAATCCATTAGCTTCCATAAAAATTCTCATACGTGTTGACCAATATGCATAATTAGAGCCATTAAAAAGTGGGAGACATGATGTGGATTGGCCTTCTTGAAAAATACTTGCCGTATTAAAGTGACTCAAATATGTGTTACTGTACTTTGATCAAACCTTGCTCTGATACCAATTGAAAATCTACGTGGATCGTGCAGTGTATATGCAAGTATATGTGACAAAATATATGATGCAACTAAAATAATATTAATCTAAGTAAATATAGAATAAGCACACCAGAATTTTATACTAGTTCGGACCTCCCATTCTACGTCCAGTCCCCGAGCTTCCTTTCGGAATTCGACTATCAAAAACCCTCGCTTTGCCTGGAGGAATAGGCTTGGTTACAATGAGTTATTCTTGTCAAATGCATGTTCTAATATAACAGCGATGTTGACTAATTAGTACAATTGCTTCCAATATATTTCTAAGGAATATTGTCGATGAAGAACTGAGTATATGGAGGAGTGAATACAAGTAAAGATTGCTAGAGTGTAGAGATTAAGAATATAGGATAGAGTTTAGAATTAGAAAGCGTAAGTAGGTGAAGTAAGTTTGTTCTCTTGATTCTTGATGATATTTATAGTTGTAGATAGGTATCTTGAGTAATCACATACATTAATGAATCCTCTAAGGTTGCTTCTATTGATGGTGAAGAGTTGTGGCGAAGAGAAGAAGAGATGTCCATTCACATATGGCAGCTGTAATTCATTTCTGAAGTTTGAGTTTGAATTCAGACATCTGTTATTTGTTTCAGACATCTGGTACTATATATTTTTTGAATATAGTATAGGATTAGACGTCTGAGTGCTATTATCAGACGTCTGGTTTAGCCTGTTTGTTGTTCCAAAAAACTATTTCAGACATCTGACTTGTGCACCTAGACGTTTGATATAGTGCATGTCAGTTTTTATGCATCTTTTCTTTCACTTCCTTGTTCCTATCGACTTGTAATCTCTTGTAGTGTTCTTTGAGCCTCGTTCTTGTCTTTCTAGTGATGTTTTTCTAGCAAGTACCTGTATATATAAATATTTATGTATATTTAATTTCCATTGTATAGTTGTTGTCGTCGAAACTGTAGATTGGATTTCCTAACAGTATGTGGTGTTGAGTCCTATGTTCTTAGATTGGAAGCACTTGAAGTTCATTTCTATATTCGATTTCCGACCATCGTTAGACATCACTCTAAGACTATTAGCAGCTCTAGATATGTAGCCTACACTCACAGACCTCACTAGGTCCGGTCAGAAGCAAGATAAGGAGCTATTGGATATTTTAAAGAATCTTAGTAGAGCAGAGCAGTCGAGTCATTTGATGCAATATACCATTGACACGAAGGGGTGGTTATGAAGAGATGATAAATTATGTATTCCTCTCATTATGGATTTGACTGACATGGTACTAGCCGAGTCTCGTCATTCTAAGATGGCCATTTATCCCAGCGGAGATAAAATGTACAGTTACATGAAGAGAGTCTTTCATCGACCATGTTTGAAGAAGCATGTGGTAGAGTATGTAGCTCGATGTATGACCTACCAAAGGGTAAATGTGGAGTAGAAGAAGCTGGGAGGATGGTTGCACCTATTAGATATTCCACAGTGGAAATGGAAGAGTATTTCTATGGATTTTATCGATGGGCTACCTAGGAGTAGGAGGGGGAATGAGAATATTTGGGTCATAGTCGACCGACTGACCAAATGTGCTCATTTCATTTTGGCTAGAAGTATAAGGACCGTTGCGTCTTTGGAGACACTTTACGTGAGGTGGATAGTTTGATTACATGGAGTTTTTTCTAGCATCGTGATTGGCCAAGATCCACTCTTTACCAGTAAGTTTTGGAGAAGTCTTCGGGAGGCGTTAGGCACCGAGTTAAGTTTGAGTACCACTTATCATGCGTAGATGGATGGATAGATGGAGAGGGTGAATCGAATGTTGGAGGACTTATTCGGATGTTTATCTTTGATTTCAAAGGTCCTTGGGAGAATCACTTTCCACTAGTGGAGTGTACTCATAATTATAGCAATCATGTGAGTATTGGGATGGCATCGTTTGAGGCATTGTACTAGAGATCGTGTAGATCACTATCTTGTTGGTAGGACACTATAGATAGGATTATTCTTGGATCAAAAATGGTAAAGGAGACATCAAAGAAGGCAAACTTAATCCCTAAAAGGATGAAAACCATGTAGGATAGGCAGAAGTCTTACGCTGATAGGAAACGCATAGAATAGGAGTTCGCAGTAGGCAACATGGTTTCTTTGAAGGTCTCACCGCATAGGAATGTCATGAGATTTTGTAGTTCAGGGAAGTTAGCATTGATGTTTGTAGGGCCTTTTCTGATCATTGGTAGGGTAGAGAAGTCAGTGTATAGAGTGAAGCTTCCCGAGAAGTTTGCGGGAGTGCACGACGTTTTCATGTACCACACTTGCGAAAGTGTCTGCACGATACAACCACTGTAGTCGAGCCAAGTCAGCTAGAGGAAGTAGAGGCGAAGAGGGAGTCGCTTGTTAGCTATGCATCCACCATATTATTGAGCATGGTACAAAGCAACTCCACAATAAAGTTATCAAGCCGGTTAAGGTCCGGAGGGGGAGAGAGATCTAGCGGAGAGTACACAGAATCCCGAGGAGCGGATTCGAGCTACCCATCTACAACTCTTTTCTGGAACATTCCTATTTTGATTAAATAAGTATAAACTACCAATGCGATTAGGTTCCTACTTAGTATATCTATAGTTAGGGACGATTGGATGGTAGGAATAGTTGCGAACATTTCATTAGGACATGTTTTTGATGGTGGATGCTAATGGATGTATTTATTAGATTGATCTTTGCACACTTGGACAAATATATTCTCAAGTTAGCATACACTTACACCATTTCTTGTTTTATTACATTGAGTTTTATTACAAGTTTGGGTTCACGGTAATTAGGGTTTACTATATTCCAAGTTGTAATTAAAGTTACTATAATCAATAACGATGATGATTAACAAACAAATAATGATAATCAGTAATTAAAAATAAAATTTAAACACCTCGACCTGTCAGCAGGCTTATTGGAACTGGTTGAAAGGAAGTGTGACGACCCGTCTTTCAAACCACAGAAAGACGCATCATCAATAAGAAAAGAAAGAGATAGAAATATAAAAGACAAAAAGAAAGAACAACGACATCAGAATCTCACAGCGGAAACGGAACAAAATATAATATTACACATATCCATTACATAGTTTTTACATATCAGAGTACACAAAATAATACGACTTCATTACATTAGAAGTTATAAGAGTCTGCCTAACCATCACATCCAAAATACAACATCAAAATGTCACAACACAGCGGATATAGATAGATACGTCTGGACTCCAGCTCCAGCTTCCCAAAACATTTGACAATCCTAACCTGATCACTTGGCTACTCATAAAAATTTGAGTATCCAAGAGTTTAAGAAAAACAAAATAAACTCCGGGTCAGACATGGGTCTGGTGTGAATAAACAGGTTAAAGTTGTTTAACTTTCAAAAATCATTTGAAAACAAAAGGTTTCACGTAAGACTCCCCACACATAAACACGGGTAAGTTTTTACCTTACGCTAACCAAATCATTTGAGAGGAAATTCAGTGATATTATAAGAGGGTCTAGGGTTTTCAACATAAAATACAAAAATAGCTGGAATGCTTACATCTCACATTCCAACATAGTTGGACACAATCAAAACCGTACATGCACTTATTAGAGATTGGATTCCATACAATGGCAGAGCTACTGGATACCGCCCGTCACAATACGGGGCCTAGATCACCGTACCGAGGATCCACCCTAAATCCCCTACAACACAAGGCCGGAACCATCCTTTACTGGACAATCCCGAACAAGACAACCCCACAGTTGTGGCCAATAACTGCCTACACAGCCGAAATAATTAGGGACTTCTAGATAGGGGTAAATCTCATCCTACTTGGGTGCTACCAAATTAACCTTGCTGCACCTCCCCTGTTTTAGCCATTTCCAGTTGACGAGGCTTGAGGCTACGATTACCTTTATAGAACACATCTATGTTAGAATGCTCATCGTCCACCTGATGATGTGCTGAAAGCATTCAATCCATACAAGTTCGTTCCAGGTTCGAACGAAACCGAAGGCATTATCTCGTTACACTCATTTTGGAATCACCCTCAGAGTTAACGACAACAACCCTTGCGCTCTGAAACTCCATCTCAATCTTCACTTGAGATGTCACGACCTAACGTTTAACTTGGATCCCGGTCTCATAGAAATCCAAACGCCATCTTAAAGGTCAAGATATTTAAAGATTTAAACTATTCAATTTAAAACATTGAATTCACACAACATTATCTACAGATAATAACAAACATCTTTCATAGATATATACAATATCTCGTCGCAGAATATCATAGATTATCATCCAACAGATATCAACCAAATCCAGACATTCAACATAAACAATCATCCATAAGCAAGCATCTTTAATCCATATTATAAGTAATTTAATTAATTCAAATTAAATTAATTACTTAAGAATTAATCACTTAATCTTACTTAACCAACCATTAATTAATTAATTACAAATATTTAATTAATTAATCACTTCTTAATTAACCTCATAATCGATTAATTAATCCTTAATTAATTAATTAACCTTTAACTATTAATTAATAACCTTAATTATTAATTAATAATACTTGATTATAAATTAATCATTCCTTAATTATCAATTAATTAATCCTTAATTAATAATTAATTAATTCTTAATTATCAATTAAATAATTCTTAATTACTTAATTAATTAACTTTAATTTATAAATTAATTATAATTAATTACTTAATTAATTATAATTAATTAACCTTGATCATTTGAAAATAAATTCTTAATTATAAATTAATTAACTATTAATTATAAATTAATTACTACTTAATTACTTATTTAATTAATCCTAATTACTTGATTAATTAATTCTTAATCATTAACCAATTTATCATTAATCACTTAATTAATAATCATTTATTAATTTATTTTTATTAATTTAATTCATTATCTATTAATTATAAATTAATTAACCCTTAATTATTTAGTTAAATAAATTCTTAATTATCATATAATTAATCCATAATTAATTAACTAAACCTTTATAAATTAATTAATCCAAAATTATTAATTAATTTAACTTTACTTACCTTTTTAATTGTAGTAATCTTTAATCATAAAAATTAATTAACTTTCAAAATAAATCAATTCCATTAATTACTTAAAATTGTTACATATTTAAAACATTTCATCTTTATTTAAACTTGATTACTTTTAAAAAAAATATTTGAATTTAAAAGAATACATAAACATCTCAAATTTTAGTTAACAAATTATAAAACTTCTTTAATCAAATGGTTTTAAACATTTATCATAAAGTAGTTTAAAACAATTTAAATTTAAATTTTAAAACTAGTTGAAAAACCTTTTTAAATCATTTAACATAATTTCCGGGTCAACCCTATTCAAACTCGAGACCAGACTTAAATTTGCATTCTCATCTTCCCTTTTCTTGTAAGTTTAAGTTAAGATTAAACTATAAACAAATCTGGAAAATGGTAAGCTTCACGACACAAGTACAGACTCGAACAAAAACCCATTCCACTCGAGTATCAACACGAGAAAAACTTCATCTCACTTGATCAACACTTCGAGTTACATACGAACTCGTCCTCCCTTGACACAATACCATGGCTGTGCACGTGCACACGCATCAACTGCGTCGCCACCTCTGACGACATCACGAAAATGTCGCCGATCTATCTCACGTACGATCCCGACCTTCGAACGAACTTCGCGAACCCTAAAATAGAATTTAGTCTCCCAGTCGAAACTGGAACTCATGACATCATTCGAAAAACGCCTCGCCAGAGCTAACCCAACCACCAGAATCGCCGTGCCCTTGCCCACGACTTCGTTCATGTCTCAGGTACATCCTCCTTCAATTTAGCCAAACTCGATGCAACGCGGAATCCACAGTGACCATTTCTTCAATCCCATATCGGAGTAGGATTTTAAAACCAAATCGCCTATCGCCGACACCACAGTGAACAAACTCCACATCCACCATTTTTCTCAACTTCGTCGATCACCATACCAGCTTCGACCCAAGCCTCGACTACTTGAATCCATCCAGTCGTATGATTTCGACCAAAAACTCATTTCTGGTCAACCCAGAAATGCAATCTCAAATCTCAACCATAATTCGAGATTTTAGGTTTAAAAATTAAGTTTTGCAATGTCGATTCAAGTTGTGCATGCTTGAATCTAAAAAATAAAATGTTTGATTTTTATTTAAAGATTTTACTGTCTTTCTTAATTTCAGTAATTTTTCAAATTTAAAATACTTCAACATGATTATATAACTTAGATTATGGTTACACAATATTGATTTTCTTGAAACTTAAAGCCAAATATTAATTGGATAGGAAATTTGAAATTTTGTTTGTTTTTTTTAAACTATGTATTTTCAAAACAGAGGAGAATGGGACAATCCAACATGCACAATTTCAAACATTTATACATACAGAAGCTCACCCATATATACACATGCAGGCTCAAATTTTATCATGGAAAACACATGCAACAGATAAATTTCCAATTTTTTTTTAATATATAAGTTTACTCACCTGATATTTGTTTTAAAGCAGAGATCCAAAATCTTGCAATTTGAAAAAGTTTTAACTGCAGAACTCTAAAACTGGAAATGCCTGACTATTAGTTGCTTTTAAATTCTGAGAAAGTTCCCCGACTTTTGCCTAATTTTGTGAAGACTTGTTGCAGATTTGCTGAATCTTTGGAATTTCTTGATTTAAGCTTTTACTGGAATTTGATTTACAGGCTTTGGTATTTTAGCTTGTAGATTTGGGAATTTTGGAATGAACTTGAGTTTTTGTTTTAATTTTTGGTTGAAAGGGTGAAAGCCGATATAAATTTTCAGATTTGTGAATGAATTAATGATTTATTTCTTACTTTTTAGAAAATGAGATGGGAAAAATGAATGAAGATGAAGAAGTTAAGTTATATAGATTAAAATTTTGATTTATTAAAATTAAAGAAAATAAAATAAAAATGTGACACTTGTCACTAAACATGTTTAATTAGTTAACACGTGTTATTAGAGATATTCACAAGTTAACACATGTAATTCTCATGCAAAAATAGATTTTTAAATTTTTTTATAATTAATTTTCTAATTTATAAATACATTTTAATTTATGTAAATCAATTTCTTTTAAAAGAAATTAATATAAAACAAATTTTATATTCTAAATAAAATCATAAAAAAATACACTTTAAGACCAAAGTACGATTTAAGATATAAATAACTATCTTTTGAATTTCAATTTAAATATTTAATATCAAATTAAATTTCAAATTCAATTTAAAAATCAATTTGATATAACATATAATTTTCAACAAATCCAATTTCCATTTGTATATAATAATTCCATTTAAAATCAATATATTTACAACACAATTATTATTATTGTTTAAAACAACAATTTTATCAATTTTAATTAATTTATTAAAAAGATTATCACATTTAAATTTGGTTTGAAATTCCTGAATATCACATTCCTCCACCGTTAAAAGAATTTCGTCCCTGAAATTTAAAAAAATATAATCCAAAAATTTTCATTTCATTTCAACAATTCAAGCATGCATATCATCCATACATAAGCAACCAACAAACAAAACATCCAAACAACAACACATCCAATACAAACATCACTAGCTATCCGGACATAAATTCGGATAAGCCTCTCTAAAACTATCCAGAGTCTCCCAGGTATAGTCTCTGAGATCCTCACTCCATTGGATTTTGACAAGCTTCACTATCTTGCTCCTGAGTTGCCTCTCGTCTTGATCAACAATCTGAACAAGATGTCTGACAACCGATAAGTCTGGCTCAACCTCTAAGTCTTCTTGCACAGCTGGATCCACAATAAGAAATGGATCGTGCATGTATTTCCTTAGATGAGATACATGAAAAACATTGTGAATTCCAACCATCCGGACTAGCAATTCAATCCTATATGCTACGGCACCAATCCTCTTGAGCACTCGGAATGGACCAATATACGTCGGGGCGAGTTTTTCCGTCTTCCCAAATCTTACTGCTCCTTTAATTAGGGAAACTTTGACAAAGACTAAATCACCAATCTCGAACTCCAATTGTCTTCGTCTTTTATCAGCGTACTTCTTTTGACGATCCTGAGCAGCTCTCATCCTTTTCTTAATAAGCTCAACTTTAGCAGATGCTTCACGGATCAGATCTGGTCCAAGTACAAGACGATCTCTCGACTCTATCCAACATGCTGGGGATTTACACGGTCTTCCATACAGAGCTTCATAAGGAGCCATCTTAATACTCGCCTGATAACTATTATTATAAGAGAATTCCACTAGATGAAGATGGCCTTCCCACGATCCACCAAAATCCGATACACAGGCCCTCGGCATCTCTTCTAGAATTCGGTTAAGCCTCTCCGTCGCCCATCTGTCTGGGGATGATATGCTGTACTCAATCTCAAGCTCGTTCCTATAGCTGATTGCAAAGCCTCCCAGAACTTGCTGGTGAAGATAGGATCTCGATCACTTACTATACTAACCGGAACACCATGCAATCTGACTATCTCTCTCAAGAAAATCTCTGCCAGGGAAGCTGTAGCACGGGTTACCTTAACGGGTATAAAATGGGTGCTTTTGGTTAAACGATCCACAATCACCCATATTCCTTTGTTTCTTTTCTTGGTTCTAGGAAAACCGTCAATGAAATCCATCGAAATCATTTCCCATTTCCACATCCGGAACTTCCAAAGGTTGCAACAAACCGGCTGTCTTCTGTTGATCTCCTTTAATCTACTGGCAGATAGCACAACTATTGACAAAAGCAACTACATCCCTCTTAATGCTCGGCCACCAGAAAAACCTTCTCATATCCTTATACATCTTAAATATTCCTGGGTGAATATTCAGTCTGGAGCAATGACATTCAGATAAGACTTCTTGCCTCAATCCATCTATATCAGGTACACACAAACGATTATTAATCCTCAAAGCTTCTTGATCGTCCACCTTGAAATCCAAATATCGACCATCCTTGGTTCCAAGAATCAGTTCTTCTAAAGATCTATCCTCCATTTGCTTGCTTACGATTCTTTCCTGGAGAGACGGAACAACATTTAAAAGAGACAGGGCTGCATTCCTGTTAAGAGCATCTGCCACAACATTTTCCTTTCCTGGAGTATACAGGATATCCAAATCATACGGTGCCAAAAACTCGACCCATCGCTGCTGCCTCAAATTAAGATCCTTTTAAGAGAAAAGATATTTCAACGGTTTGTGATCCGTGAATAACTCGAACTTCTCTCCTAAAAGATCGTGCCTCCAGGTCTTTAAAGCAAAAACAATGGCTAACAACTTCAGATCATGCGTAGCGTAGTTCCTTTCATGTGGCTTCAATTGCTGACTTGCATACG